>CM030794.1:44903697-47303697 GCA_018127125.1 Rhododendron griersonianum
TGCAAGCTTAAGAAGAGCCTGTATGGGTTGAAACAGGCTCCGAGACAGTGGTATAAAAAGTTTGATACTTTTATGACTAATACGGGTTTCAGTAGGTGTCATGGGGATCACTGTTGTTATTTTAAAAAGCTTGGTACGTCGTATCTCATACTTTTGTTGTATGTAGATGATATGCTTGTTGCAGGTTCAAGCACGGATGAGATTGTGAATCTCAAGGCACAACTGTCCAAAGAATTTGCAATGAAGGATTTGGGTTCTGCGAAGAAAATCCTTGGGATGCGAATTAGTAGGGAAGAACAAGGGGAAAGTTGAAGTTGTCACAGGAAGAGTATGTTAAAAAGGTGCTGAAACGTTTTAACATGGAGAATGCTAAGCCAGTTAGCACACCTTTGGCAAGTCACTTCAAGCTTTCGAGTGAAAGGAATACAATAACTGATGAAGAACAGAGCTACATGGCGAGTGTTCCATATGCCTCGGCAGTAGGCAGTTTGATGTATGCCATGGTTAATACAAGGCCAGACATTGCTCATGCAGTGGGAGTTGTCAGCAGGTTCATGGCAAATCCGGGCAAGGAGCATTGGGAAGCAGTCAAGTGGATTCTGCGTTATCTGAAAGGTACTACAGATTTGGCTTTGTGTTATGGGGGTTCTGATATTTGTCTGCAAGGTTTTGTGGATGCAGATTTGGCAGGGGACATTGACAGCAGGAAGAGCACTACTGGGTATGTGTTTACTTTGGGGAGTGCAGCAGTCAGTTGGGTCTCACGGCTACAGAGAATAGTGACTATTTCCATGACAGAGGCAGAGTATGTTGCAGCCACGGAGGCGTGCAAAGAGATGGTATGGTTGAGGAGCTTCATGAAAGAGTTGGGTAAAGAGCAAGACAAATGCAGACTGTTCAGCGACAGTCAGAGTGCTATACATCTGGCGAAGAATGCAGCCTTTCATTTGAAAACCAAACATATCGACATAAACTATCACTTTATTCGCTTTCTGTTGGAGGAAGGGCAGTTCACTTTGGAGAAGATTCACACAAGTGAAAATCCGGCAGACATGTTCACGTAGGTGGTTACTGTGGGGAAGCTGAAGACTTGTTCAGCTTCTGTGGGTCTCCAAGCTTGAGTGGGAGATTGGGTGCTAGTGGTGTTTATGATTGGTGGTGTTTGAAGATGATCGTTGATGTATGTTTGGGGGTGCCGCTGTAAACAATTTTCAAGTGGGAGAATTGTTGGGATGAAATCTATTTAAGCTGAGCGCGAACCGAGATGCGTGCGAGTCAGCTTTTTTAGGGTTTCGGTCCATTGTATGCTTCTGATATAAAAGCAAAGTTAGGGCTACCTCCTTTTGTAACTCTGACATATTTTTACATCATAGTGAAACACCCCAGCACCCCGTGGACGTACGATTAAGCAATCAGCTTAAGTCGGAACCACGTAATCTCTGTGTCTTGTTCTTTTCTTGCTTTATATTGTTTTCTGTTCTTGGTTTGTTCATCGATTGTGTGTGTGTTGATCGTGGGTTTGCGCGCTTGAATCCCCAACAACATATAGGTGGGACCCGTTCCAGTAGGACCCACCTGTATGTGAGAGGGGTGTGGCTGAGGTGTGACACAACTGATGTGTCTCTAGTATTTTTGCATTGGGTAGCAAGGTTCTTTGTACCCATGGAAAAAGTTTACTGTAAATGTTTATACTATAAATATAATGTAATGAGCTATGCTTAAAATCAATTCAGAAATAATTTTCCTCGTGGAGTTCAAAATTATTAAGATCTCGTTTGACCTTTTAAGATCATCTTAAAATTGTTATTAATCGCATTTGACTTTTTAAGATCATCTTAAAAATTGTTAATCGCGTTTGACTTTTTTGGTGCGACAGAATAGCAACAAGCCCATGTGAAATTTTTAAGGTCAATTTGTTCAGAAAAGAGTCCATGTGAATTTTAATTTTAATTTTTGTCAATAGATAGCGATTTTATTGATTACTGCAAAATAGAAACATCTAGCCGAGCTTCTCTACAAGCCCGGTCCGGGAAAATTATCTTCCCAAGTTGTAGATATCTCGATGGAAAGGGCGTATTTCGCAATAGCATGCGTCAACCTATTACAATCTCGCCGAACCAAAGAAAATGAAACAGAACGAAAAGAATTAACTAGATCGAGGGTGTTCCACTTTTTCTTCTTAAAAAATAAGTACTTATTTTATATTTTCTAAATATAATGAAAAAAAAAATTGATTTTTTTTGCACTGTTTAAAAGATCTCAATGAGATCTATCAAACAAGATCCATATTGTTAGAAAAATTATTTGCGTAAACACATAATTTTTGAGCTTGAAATTGCTTTCTTAAAAATTAAGTACTTATTTCTGAATCTGGAACGAGGCTGATGGTCACGGCTAAATTGGAATATTCTTGGGATTCACCGACTAAATTGGAGCATTTAAAAGGACTATCATATCTGTGATGATCTCGTTTGACTTTTTAAGATCATCTTAAAATTGTTAATTGCGTTTGACTTTTTAAAATCATCTCATTAAAATTGTTAATCGCATTTGACTTTTTAAGATCATCTTAAAACTGTTATTAATCGCGTTTGACTTTTTTTTGAGCGACAGAATAGCAACAAGCCCATGTGAAAATTTTAAGGTCAATTTGTTCAGAAAAGAGTCCATGTGAATATTTTTTATTTTTTTTTGGTTCAATAGATAGCGGTTTTATTGATTACTGCAAAATAGAAACATCTAGCCAAGCTTCTCTGAAAGTCCGATACGGGAAAATTACCTTTCCAGGTTGTAGATATCTCGATGGAAAGGGCGTATTTCGCAATAGCATGCGTCAACCTATTACAATCTCGGGGAACCAAAGAAAACGAAACGGAACGAAACAAAACGAAAAGAATTAACTTAGCTTATTTGTATCTGTTATGATCACGGCTAAAATGGAACATTCTTGGCATTCACTCCAGCATTCTTGGTATTCATCGACTAAAAGTTAATAAGTGTTTGTTCTTCATGAGGTCGCATATTCGAATCTCCTTGGCCAAATTTCAGGTTTCCAAAATTAATCGAGGTGCGCACAAACTTGCTGCCCGATCATCCGAATGTCAAAAGAATTAATACTACAAAACAATAAGATAAGGCTGGATATATGGAGTCCTATCTAATCCTATGAAATCTAGTCCTAACGTACTAATTGGGGGTGTTTGGGAGCCTACTTTTTGGCTTTTTATTTTTGGCTTTTTACCTTTTTGGCTTTTTGGCCAGAATATATTTTGAATTTAAGGTAGTGTTTGGAAGCCTACTTTTTTGGCTTCTCATTTTTGACTTTTTGACTTTTTAACTTTTTGGATTATGGTCAAAATGTATTTTGAATCCTGGTTGAATGTTTGGATGAATATGTGCAGAATGCATTATGCAAGAGGAGTAGTGTTTGAGAGAAGCCGAAAATGCAAAAAGCTCCTCCGGACCACTTTCTTACTTCTCCTCTCCTTAAGCAAAATGAGCAAATGTGTTTTCCCAAAACCTATTTTCGGAATGGGGTGGCAAACAGCCAAAATAGGAAAAGGCAATAATGAGAATCAATTTCCAGAACTCATTTTCTGAAACCCATTTTGAGAATCAACAACCAAACAGCCAAAATGTAAAAAGGGGAAAATGAGAAGTTAGAAAAAGAAGGTGCCAAACACCCATACCACAAAAAGCATAGCCCTAAGAGCAGGTTTATCAGTAAGTCTATGTTTACCTACTTTGCTGTAGGGGTACTTTTCCCCTTTTCGTGAGCTAAAATAGCTATAAAGCTAGTTTAGCTTGGCTGATAAACTTGCTCTAAAGCTTTATCATTTAGCACGACAAGTAAATGTACGTACATTTTATGAAAAAAAGCACAAATTAGCTCTAAGGACAACTACACACCTAATTCGATCTCATAAGTTTGGAGGATTGAGCGCCGGTTGTTAACTTCAGGTTTCCAAAATTAATTGAGGTGCGCACAAACTTGCTACCCGATCATCCGAATGTCAAAAGAATTAATACTACAAAATAATAAGATAAGGCTGGATATATGGAGTCCTATATAATCCTATGAAATCTAGTCCGGTCCTCACGTACTATACCACAAAAAGCATAGCCCTAAGAGCAGGTTTATCAGTAAGGGGTTGTTTGATAATTAACCTAAATTCAGCACTTAAAACTGAATCAATTAAGTAATAAGTGATTCAGTTGGTTTGATAACCACATTTTACATTGCTTAACAAATTAAGTGCTACTTAAAATGTAAGCTAAAAAGTTGAAAAAAATTAAGTAACTTTGAGCTACTTAATTATGGCTGAATTTTTGTGTATTTGCATTCAACCACCATACTACTCATCACTCCTACAACCACTCCGTCACCACCACCTCCACCACTCCGCCAACACCGCCACTTCACCACCATAACCATCAATCCACCACCACCACCACCACTCCAGCCCACCACCACCACCACTATCACGCCGCCGCCTCCATTGCACAACCACCACCTCCACCACTCCACCACCACCGCCACTACTACCACCACCACTACCACTACCACCACCACCACCATTTCATTACCACTCTAGCCCACCACCACACCGCCACCATTCACTGCCACCATTACACCACCATCACTCTACCATTACACCACCATCACTCCACAGCCACCCCAACACCACCACCACTCCATCCCCACCCTCACCACTCCATCTCCACCACCACCACTCCCCTCGCTCCATCACCACTAACCCATCACCACCACCACCGCAATCACCACTCCACCATTACCATAAGTACATTGTGATCATTAGTAATTTAAGAGAGAATTGAAACTAAAATTAATTCATCATTTTTTTTAAATCAGTACTTAATATATTTATCAAACAACTTTTCAGCTTAAAATATTTCAGCATTCAGTACTTAATTTTTCAGCTTTCAATTTCAATTTTCAGTTTTATCAAACAGCCTGTAAGTCTATGTTTACCTACTCTGCTGTACGTAGGGGTACTTTTCCCCTTTTGGTGAGCTAAAATAGCTATAAAGCTAGTTTAGTTTTGCTGATAAACTTGCTCTAAAGCTTTATCATTTAGCACGATAAGTAAATGTACGTACATTTTATGAAAAAAACACAAATTAGCTCTAAAGACAACTACACACCTAAGGGGCTAATTCAATCTCATAAGTTTGGAGGTTTAACTCTCATCATCAAAATGAGATTTGTAAACTCATACTAATCTAGAACTTATTTCGGTATTTTTATACTTTGTAACTTTTTGTTTAGCTTTTTATCGTAATTTTTGAGATTAATCATTCGTCTCGACAAGAGGAGTTTAGAAAGTACAAAATTATGACCTGAAAGCAAAACAAAAAGTTCACTAAAAACGAAAAAAATATCAAACAGCTGTCTTATTTATCTAAAATGCCTTCTTATTTTAATTTTTTCAACATTGGTCCATATTTTTATACTTTTCCGATTCGTCTCATCTCAACGAACGATTAATCCCAAGAATTACAACGAAAAGCTAAACAAAAAGTTACGAAAAGTAAAAAAAATACAGAAATAAGCTTTCAAATTATAAGTTTACAAGAACTCACCCTGGTAGTTTAAAAATTAATCGAGATAAGCACAGGCAATAATATATAATACAAATGTCCGATTACAAAAAAACCAGAATTTATCAGCTTTATCTTATCTTGATCCGTCGGTTTTTTTTTTTGCCAAAACGATAACAGATAATATTATAACTCCAACGAAGGATTATATCAAGATGAAAACTCGTTCTTAGACAAAGAACCAAGTAACCGCGGGGATTCATTCCACAGATTACACTTCAAACCCACTAAACCACTATTATGACTTTTGTGCAATAATTCTACCTAATGGGACTTCACCATGTGAGCGAAGTGACATTAACCGAATAATTTTTTAACTCTTTATAGGAAATTGCGACACCTCACCGAATTGGACCACAAAAGAAATACTCCACTGTAATAAGAATATATAGCAAACACTGACCATTTTTTGGGTTTGAATAAAGTTTACTTCTCGGATCTAAGGGTCTGTTTGTTTTAATGTAAAATATTTTTTAAAAAAATAAATTTTAAATTTTTATTTTTCGGTGTTTGGTTGGAGGTTAGAAAACAACAAAATAGTCAATCCACACACAAAAGGCGGTTCCGGGGACAATTGATTAGACACCTAAAAAAATACCTCATAATTTTCGATCAAATTTTAATGATCCGAACCGCTCAATGTGATCAGAATGTGATTTTAAGGGTACTTGAGAGAATCAGAAGAAAAAAAAGACAGGGAAGAGCTTGATCTGAGCAGTTTTTAGCTTATATTTGATGAACGGTTCAATTAAAAACTGTTCAAAACAAGCACTTTCCGGTCATATTTTGCTAATTTCTCACTGGCACCCATAAAATCACATTCTGCACATATTGAACGGTTCAAATCATAAAAATTTAATCAGGAACTATGAGATTGAGATTTGGAGTGCTTTTTTAGGTGTTAAATTGATTATCCGCGGAACCGTCCATATATGTGAAGAGAGAGAGAGAGAGAGCATGTGACTTATGGTGGAAGTTACAACTTTACAAGTGTAACACCTCCAGTTGGGGGCTGAAATAGTTGGGGATCGGGGGAAGTCCATCCGCTCTCACGGCGTAAAACAATTTACCGACTTTTTGAGAGGAAATCATTTTCACCAGGATCATGGAAAATATTTTACCGCGGAAAATGTTTTCCAACTTATTTTCAAACCAAACAAAGGAAAATAAGTATAATATTTTACACAAAAATATTTTATATTCAAACAAACGGAATCTAAATGCCTAATTAAAAAAGAAATCAATTGAAAAAAATCCTAGTTGTTGATTTGTGGGACTTGATGCAATGTACTGAACCCTGATACTGTTAGGAGTATTAAATTAAGGACTAGTGTACTATGAGCATCTATAGGTACTTCTAAATTTATCACTAAAAGTCTATTTTTATGATCTCACCTTTTTTTGTTTTTTGGGTTTCGACAATTGGGATTTTTTTTCCTAAGCAGAAGAATTTGTTAATCTTTGTAAAGGATTACAAAGATTAAAAAGAACAAGGACATACCGGTCAGAAGCCACCCAAGATCTAAAGGAGGGTAAGACGTCAACCGAAAATCAAAAATCAAAGAAAGAATGGGTTGAAAACACCGGCCAAGACCCAACATGCACGTTAGAAACAAAACCCCAAACCAAAACAGGACACCAAACCACCACACAATTGGGATGTTTCGACCAGCTTACGTGCATATTCTCCAGCCAAAAACAGGTCATTCACACCGGAACTATGAATATAATGTCTGGATTTTTATATATATCTCATCTCTATTTGATCGAGCTACCCCTGGAGTTCATGATTAGAATTCGATGAAATTCTTCACAGTGCACTCTGACAAACTATTTCAATTTTTCTCTTACTTCTTGTTACTATGTTATTGTCTACTTCAACAGATTAATTATTCAAATCTTAAATCAGCTTTGTGTAGGATTTGTTATTTGAAGGACTCTTCAAATTTTTACTCATGTACTTATATTAACAAAATTTTCAAATACCAAATCACCTTTTGTAATAGGATTTGGCAGTTGATCGATTAATCAAATATCACTCTTCTTAGAAAGTAAGGTCATCATGAAATAGAGTTGTTTAAGTAGGAATCCTACGGGGCGCTCCCTGTAGTGTCCTACTTGCACTCTTTGTAGTGCACCATGCAGGGTAGATCCGGATCATCCATCTCGGCAATAAATGATTCAAATATGTTTGTCATTTTTATCGGTAATAATTAACTTTGACCGGTAAAAGATAATAAAAATATATAAATCATTAATTGTCGAGATGGACGGTTCGGATCTGCCTGCAGGGCGCACCATAGGATAAAGATATTCAATGAGGATCCATATTTGAAGAACAATAAACAAAGTATGTTAAAGCTAATTGTTGAAAAATCAAGAAATGAAATACTCCTATATGAAGATCCACAAAATGAAGAACAATACCAACATTTATTTAATCTATGATAGTTTAACTTTTGTTGCCCATTATATATTCTCTTGTTCGGATCACAGTGGAGATAAGTGACGTGGAGCACATTTGATTACATATATACGTAGAGATTTTCATATACATATGATATTGGTCAGCCTGGGTGTAGCGGTAAGATTGTCCCAACATAACCCGACCGGTTTATGAGCTCAAGTCACCTCTTAGCTTGCGGGAAAAAAAAAGGTTACGTACACCCAATCTTTCACCGGCTTACAATAGATATATAGAGCCTCGTCCATCGAGTAGCTATGTATATGAAGTCCCGTTCCGCTAAGGAAAATCAGTAAGTACTTATTTTTTAAATAAGGATTTATTTTTTGAATTAAATGTGATGTATTATGAGAGAATAACATGTCTCGTAAAACGAAAAATAAGTACTTAAAATTTAAAGTAAGAACCTTAACGGAACGAATTCAGTGACAGATTTCCTAGTTTTCTTGTATATATATAGTATTAAAAAGTTCAATTAGCATATGAAGTGAGTAGCTTCTGGAGACCAGGCATATATACAATTAAGCTGGGGGGGGGGGGGGGGCTACAGTTTCCCAATGAATAAAGGCAACATACTATATAAAGAAAGATGGAATAGATCTTAATCTACGATAGTGTTTTCTCGAAAAGAGAAAACAAACTTTTGATTAAAATAATTTACCACCCAAAAAAAAAATACTTTGATTAAATTAATTAAGGCTATAGAGTAATCCCAACACTTGCTTTAAGCTCAAGCAAACAAGGGTAGATTAATCTGATAATGACAATAACTAATTAATTATACATAATTAGTTTCATGCTCTAATGATCATACTTAATTGGTTCAAAGAATCAAAGAGTTAATTAAGATCAAGCGATTGGCGTGATAGCTAACGAGTTCGTTTAACTAGCTATCCAAAAAATAACTTACCAACTCTCATTTATTCTCTTTCCAAGTCAGTTAACTTTTCAAGAGCTTAATTAAAGAAATTCTATGATTTTGATCCCTCTACTAGTTTTGTATTTCTTCATTCTTTAATTTCCTTCTCATCCCATCCGAACAACTCATGGATATGAGGGTATTATGTCCATTTCAATGCAAATGGCCCATAGAACTTCAAAAAATCAAGATAAAAAGTAGATAGCCTCTCTAAAATAGGATAAAGATAGTCAATCATGAGGATCCCTTATTTGAAGAACAATAAACAAAAAGTATTTTAAAGCTAATTGTTCAAAAATCAAGAAATGAAATATCCAAATGAAGATCCACAAAATGAAGAACAATAACAACATTTATTTAATCTATGATGATAGTTTAACTTTTGTTTCCCATTATATATTGATTATATTCTCTTGTTCCAATCAAAGTGGAGATAAGTGACGTGGAGCACATTTGATTACATATACACAGAGATACTTTCATCATATACCTATGTTGGGCAGCCCGGGTGTAGCGGTAAGGTTGTCCCAACATATATAACCTGGCCGGTTTTCAAGTTCAAGTCGCCTCTTAGCTTGCGGAAAAAAAAAAGGCTACACACACCCAATCTTTCACCAGCTTACAATAGAGAGAGCCTCGTCCATTGAGAAGAGCTAGTTATTTATATAAAGTTCCGTTCCGCTAAGAGAAATATGATGTACCCTTTTTTGAATTAAATGTAATGTATTATGAGAGAATGACATGTCTCGTGAAGCGAAAAATAAGTATTTAAAAAATAAGAATCTTAGCATAACGAGGCCTAAGTTGTTCACTGGCAAATTTCCTAGTTTTCTTTTCTTTTTTAATATTAAAAAAAGTACACTTAATGAAGAGTACCGTAGCTTCTGGAGACCAGGCATATATACATACAATTAAGCTGGGGGGTGGGGGGCTACAGTTTCCCAATGAAGAAAGGCAACATACTATATAAAGAAAGATGGAATAGATCTTAATCTACGAAAGTGTTTTCTCGAAAAGAGAAAACAAACTTTTGATTAAAATAATTTACCACCCAAAAAAAAAAATTACTTTGATTAAATTAATTAAGGCTATAGAGTAATCCCAACACTTGCTTTAAGCTCAAGCAAACAAGGGTAGATTAATCTGATCATGACAGTAACTAATTAACTATACATAATTAGTTTCATGCTCTAATGATCATACTTAATTGGTTCAAAGAATCACCGATTAAGATCAAGCGATTGACGTGATAGCTAACGAGTTCTTTATTAGGAGTGATGTCACTTGGGTTTTAGCGAAAACAATTTAAACACATATTTAATTTAAACACATATTACTCGTCAACAAACTAACTAGTCACACAAACAGACGCACGCATATAAATATTTACTATATGTATATAATTTATTTTTGGTATGGTTGTGGTAATACCACGAAACATATTTATAATTAAGTATTTCATTAGGTACTTTCTCACATGCATGCATTTTAGGTTTTTTTTTTTTTTGGCTCTGTATACACTTTATTTTAATTTGCATACCAGGCCAGTGAATTAAATAGTGAAGGAAAGAAAGATTATAAATAGCTCATGAGGTGGGTATTCTGATAGCATTGTCCTAGAATCTTTAAACTAAAGCAAGACTTTGTCTGTGTTTAAGAAATGAGTAAGAAATATGTTGGTGGATGATTACTAGATCTACATATATTTTAAAGTTGATGAAGTTGGGGCGGGCGGACGCTAAGATGGGAAAGAATTGGGCTGAGTGCGTGCCGCGTGGCAGATTATAAGAGCAATATCTCCAAGTGAATAAGCAAAATTTTACATCAAATATGTACTTTGGTGACTTATGTGGCAAGTTGGAGAGTTATGCATTCCGAGAAACTATTCAAATTTTAGTCTTTTATCAATTTTTTAAATTGCCCCCTTTGCCCAAAAAATTACTCCGTAACAATTCACCAATAGTAAGCATTAAATTTGATGAGGTGGCAATTTGAATCGTGCTTTCTCTCTCTTCAACTTGGGGAGAGAGAGAGAGTTACACCAAAATAGTGTAGCAAGTTTGCTTTCTCCTTTAAATATTATTTTGCTTATATGGCTCATCAAATGTAATTTGGTTTTGATTTTGATACCTCCTTGGAGATGCTCTGAGTAAACAGTGCTAGCGAATGGTTAATTTAGGAAAGGGAATGGGTCCTCTCCTGGAACTGTGTGAGACAAATTGTTTAACTAGCGTGGATCCCACAAAAATCTTTTACAAATAAAAGATGGAAATTGATTTTGGCACTCCAGTTTTTACCACTGGCACTTCACTTTGTGTGTTAATCATATGAGAAAATAAAACTAAAAGTGGAGTGCCAAAATCACCTTCCATAAAAGATATACTCTTATATGGTAAAATACTCTTACGAATTACTAGAGAAGAGCCCAACTCTTAGGCTCAGTTTAGATGCCCGTAATCTTTTGTAGGAATAGGAATTTGATTACCAGGAATCAAATTCCTAGTAATTCAATTCGATACCCGGAGTAATTCTATTCCAACGTTTGGATTAATGAAGTAATCTTCTCTAGGAATCATTTACTTTTGGAAATATCCTAAAGAAACCTTTCCTTTTTATATTGATCGAGTTAGGAATCTAAGATTACCACGGGGTGCGAGGAATCAGATTCCTCCTGTATTCAGGAATGTGATTTCTCCTGGATTGGGAGATTAGTAATTCTCATTCACGTGGGAATGTTAGAATTCCGGAATCACATTCTCATCCCCCGAGATATCTGCCATCCAAACAACAGCCTTCAGGTAACGTGCCAACGGGCTTTTGGCCCAGTGACATGGGGAGGGCCCTAAGTGCCCAATAAAGATAAACCATTAACGCTATCATCAAATCTTATCTTAGAATAAACTACTTCCAACGGTTCTTAACTTCTTATCATCATATCTTATCATCTTAGAATAAAGTTAATAAACTATTGCTAGGCTGCACTTTTCGGTTTTTTTGAGGATTGTCACAATATCCCAAGAGTTTTTCCGCAATAGCAATTAGTTGTAGGAAAATGGTTTTGCCACTCCTTTTTTTGTTAACGTCACTTTCCTACAAGTGTATTTTTGCACCAAAAATACACTTGCAAGGGAGTGACATTAACAAAAAAGGGAGTGACAAAATCAACAGCCTAGTTGTATTTTGATGCATTTTCTAACCTGTAAACTACCTTTGATTAAAAATAAACAAATAAATAAACTGTAAAGTAAAAGGCACCTAAAAGCCAATTTAAGAATTTACCAAAAAAAGAGAGGAAATTTTGAGAATACTTATGCTAATGCGTCTACAGATTCTACACAGTTCGAAATCTCAAAGCTGTCACTGCATATTGTGAAAACGTCTAGGATTTTGAAGACATTGGTAACCAATGCTCTTAGGGCAGTTATTTGTAGAGTACGGTAATACTGATATAATTATTAACTAACATATTCCATGAGACAATTGACGAGATACTAATTATTTTTAAAACTAACGAGTATTATTAATGTTTAGTGAATCTTTATTTAGCTTTTCGTCAAAATCTTTGGCATCAAGCTCCACGACTGTTAGCACCCCTTGCATTCAACCTTGATCATAAAAAATACGGATTGGAGTTCAAAATGGTCAAAGTATCTTTATCAAATATGTTTGGATTTTAGTGAATATTTTTCAGCTTTTGGGCACAATTCATACTTTATAGATTCTATTGTCGAGAAGAATGATTATCCAAAATAAATTAATATGGATTTGAAATAATAGAAAAAAGACAAACAAAATAAAGAAATTGTTGCGATTTAGGCCAAAAGTTCCAAACCTTGCCTAGTTGAAAAAAAATAGTGATTTCATGCTCTCTTTTTATATTCGCTCTTTTAATTGTGTACATCTTCGTGAATTTATATTGTTATGTTTTCGTTTATTCACTTTTTCACATATTAAAGAGTAACATTATATGTATTCTCATGGATATACAAAACAAGAATCGGAGATGTTAAAAGAGGAGTGAAAATATCAAATTCCTTACAATGGCATAGTCGAAAAGGGGAGATGAGTTGATACTTGATACTCAACTCCCCTCTTGCGTGCCTTTCTTGAGTTTGGTCATGTTCATCTATTGATTCTATTCAAGACAGGATAGGCAGCCCGTCTTCCATTTTTTTTTGTCATTCGTTAAACCTATTATACTTCATCCTAGGGGACTTGGGAATGGGTATAGGTGCTTACGGGATCTAGAGCTGGCTCTGAGCCGAGACAAGCAAGGCGGCGGACTTAAGCCTCCGAATTTTGGATCAAAATTAGGGTCCCAAATAGGTATAGTCAGATATGTAATATATATTTAATCTAGCACTTATATACTCACAAATAAGCTAGTTAGCTTAGTGAAAAAGTTTAGTTTCTCTATCCAAGAGGTACATGGTTCAAGTCGTAGCCTCGTAGGGGCTGTTTTTTGTCTTCCCCATATGGATTTTTTTTTCCTCATAAGTTCGTCTAAAGCCCCGAGAGTCTCAAAGCCGGACTTGACAGGATCGAACCTTGTTCATGTGCATGGAAGTATAAGTGAGGCACTAATTGCACTCCTTTCATAGACTGTTTCCTCGTTTTTAATTTTAAAAACGATATGGGTATGGATCAGTCACTTAATTAGTCAATTTTAAGTACTTATTTTTCGTTTTACGAGACAATTAATTATACTTATTTTTTGAATTAAAGATGATATACTGTGAGAGAATGACATGTCTCGTAAAACGAGAAATTAGAACTTAAAGTAAAAATCTTAGCGGAGCGGGACCTAATTAATGCTTATAAACAAACATGCATTATCTTGTGGGAAATAAAGTAGCAGCTGGTAGTCAAGATCATTCTTGTACATAATAAACCTGTGGATGTAATATCCCTCATTATTTAATTAATTAGAAAATCGAAAATTTTGTGTCTAAAAATTATTGCAAATTTGAGCACCAGTTTTTTTTCTAAAATACAATTTAAGTTTGGTAGGTCATTAACAGATCAGCTACCCAAAGCAATTTTGACCTTCCAACCTATAATCTTTAATTGAGCTACCCAAATCAATTTTCCCTTCTCTCTCTCTCTCTCACATACACACACACACAGAGAGAACCACGTACACATAAACTCATACTACAGTATATGCATGCGGAAGGGCTCGTTTGGTTCACGATGTTTGTTTGCTATGCGGCTATGAGAGTGCATGCACTTTGTCTCGCTATCTGCTACTGCTTATAAGCAAGCAAATAAGCCGTTAGTACGCAGCCTGACCTGCCTGAGTTTAGGCTCTGTTTGTTTCGATGTAAAATGTTTTTTCAGAAAACAAATTTCAAAATTTTATTTTCCGGTGTTTGTTTGGTACTTGAAAAATATTTTCAGAAATCGACAAAATAGTGTATAGAGAGGGGGGGCTTAAACGGTGGAAAGATGTGAGAATATTGGAATTGAACGTGGGTCAGGACTGACGATTGAAGAAACTGAGCAAAGAGAATTACAGTAGAAGGCAACGGTTTCATTTCGGAAAATAACTTACGGAAGATTTAAGGGTAAGTTATTTTCATCCAATTAAAGGAAAATGTTTTACATGTAAAATGTTTTCCTCACTTTTTACACAATCAAACACCGAAAAAAAGGTAAAACATTTTATAGGAAAATATTTTACGCCCAAACAAACGGAGCCTATTTAATACGAATATGTCAGGGACAGGACTGTTGACTATAATGATCACATTCACTTTGTTTGGTTTACATTTTAGAAAGTTATTTTTGATGTGGCTCCGTTTGTTTCTATGTAAAATATTTTTGGATGAAAAATATTTTTTATGTAAAATGATTTTGCGTAAAATGTTTGTTTTTATTTGTGTTTTCCGTTGTTTGGTTGCAGTTGAAAATATGTGTAAACATTTTGACTAATCACAATTCTAGAGAGAGAAGAATAGAGTTTCTGGGCAAAACTTTGGAGAGAGAGAGAGAGAGTTTTGTTCCTCCTGTATAGTGAACTATTGGGGAAATAGCTACTGGAAACAGGAAAGTTATAGAATTCATGTCAAGGGTGTTTGGGAGCCTACTTTTTGGCTTTTCATTTTCAGCTTTTTGACTTTTTGGATTATTGCCAGAATGTATTTTGAGTATGGCAGGGGTGTTTGGGAGCCTACTTTTTGGCTTTTCATTTTCAGATTTTTGACTTTTTGGCTTTTTGGATTATTGGCATAATGTATTTGAGTATGTGAGTGTTTGGGAGATTTGTGCAGAATGTATTTTGAAATTATAGTAGTGTTTGGTAGATGATTGTTGAGAATGAATTATGGGTTGCATTTTTACCATATTGCCCTTTGTCTTCTAATGTGTCAGTTCCGTTTTTTTTTGTTCTTTTATTTTTTTACTTTATTTTTTTCGCATTTTTAAAATTGTGTTTGTATGGCATGTTTATTAATTATTGTAAAGTAATGTTTATTTTTTCCCTCTTTTTTTTCAGATCCCCTATTTGCCTTTGGCATGAATGTTTACTGTGTTTATTTTTCATATGTAAATTTGTATCTTTTTTTAAATTTGTTGCAGACATTCGGTATGTTTTCCTTCTGGTGATTTAGAATGAAAATAATAAGACCAATGTGTTTGCTTGTAACAATATTTAATTTATTACACAACCACATAACATAAATAAAAGGGAGTGGATAAGGGAGGGCAAATATGGTCAAATCGAAGGTTTATAATGGGTATTTTGGTCATTCAATCTCATAATCCGAAAATCAGAATCCAAAAAACTCCTCTACCCCAGATTTTGGTTTTTGGCTCCTAAACCCATAATCCGAAAATCCATTCTCCCAAAATCCATTCTCAACACAAGTTGCCAAACACTCAAAATTTGAAAATGGGAATCCGAAAATCTGAATCAGAAAATCCATTATTCCAAAATCCATTCTCAACACAAGTGCCAAACACTCAAAATCTGAAAATGGGAATCCGAAAATCTGAAAATTAACCTCCCAAACACCCCTAAATAGGTTTTGTAAAATAACTTACCAACGTAAGTCATTTTACCCCAAATGGTGGAAAATGTTTTACACCGAAATTTTTTTTCCTTGTTCTCTGTCCAACCAAACACCGGAAAATAGGTAAATTGTTTTTGAGGAAAATATTTTACGTTGAAACAAACGGAGCCGTAATGAGTGGTAATGAGTGGAGAGAGATATTTATTGGAAACTGTGCAGAGAGTTAAAAGTTACTCTAAAAAAATGGGAACCAAGCGGAGTGATTATCTTTCTTCCATTTAAGTTTTGAAAATTGATGGTATATAATATATATGTAGTTTTCAATAGGAATTGGATAGTTTTCGGTCCTTGATATGGATTCGACAGGATAGTCCAAATCTAGATACATTGTTCATTACTGCAATCAATGGTTCCGATTCGCTCAACGATCCAGATTTAGAATATCACGCACATTCCAAAACTTGGATCGAGGAGAATCCCGGCCGCCAAACCCTTTACAATAACTATAACTAGAAATGTATAATAATGTGAATGCGGAAAAATGAGGTAGTATTAATTTTGGAATGTTATTTGATATAATTTTGCTTACATAAGATTTCTGGGGCCGGTCTGGTATAAATTTTAAAACCGAAAGGGTGTCGGCGATTTTTTTCAAACGTAAGAGACCACATATCCGGTGTTTGGTAAACCTAACCAAAGAAAAGGTAAAAGGACAAGACATGTTATACTTGAAAAACATAGGACCAGTTTGTTTGACGATACTAATGGCAAAGTGATATATGTAACCACATATAATACATCATCGTATACGGGTAATAGTAATTTCATAATACCTCACAATCGTATGATATTGCATGTCGAATAATCGTGAAACTATCTGTCCGACTAACATTTTACTATGATCTTAATAAGTTAAAAAAAAAAAAAAAATTTGGGTGAAAAAATGAAAGTGCAGGTGTAATACTCCATCACTTCAGCCAAATTGTATTGCCCCACCGAACCACACCACTAAGACCCTACCGCACTCACATCAGGGTCAAAGCTAAGATCTCACCACGTGTGGGTGGTGTTAGGAGTATATCACGAGGGCTATGAGCCTCGAACCTGTGTATTCTCTAACCAAGTCTGAGTTTTCGACCACTAAACTAAACTAACCCCTCATTGGGGGTTAGGCTTTTAAGGCCCCGTTCCAGAACATTTTTTTAAAAAATAAGTACTTATTTCACATTTTCAAACTCAAAAATAATGTAAATGAAAAATAATTTTTTAATTTTTTTTCACCGTGTAAAAGATCCCAATGAGATCTATCAAACAAGATCCATATTGATAGGAAAATTATTTGCATAAGCACGTAATTTTTGAGCTTGAATTTGCTTTCTTAAAAAATACTCTTAAGTACTTACGGAGTATTTCCCTTTCGGGAACGGGGCCTAAGTAATCAGTGTTAGGGGAAAATAACGGCCAATGACGTGTTTTGATAATTAATTCCCGTCAAGGAACACGTAATTTTTGAACTTGAATTTGCCTTCTTAAAAAATACTCTTAAGTACTTATTTCCCTTTCGGGAACAGGGCCTAAGTAATCAGTGTTAGGGAAAAATGACGGCCAATGACGTGTTTTGATAATTAATTCCCGTCAATGACATTTTCAGCATTAATAAATAAACGTTCTTAGCATGTCCTTGACGAGTACTATTAATTATCAAAACACGTCATGGGCCGTCATTTTCCCCAGTGTTAGTTATGTCAGATAGCCCAAGTCCGGATGATGAATTGTGGGCTTTGGGCCTGAATCAGAGTATAGGCCGACTCAAACATTTGCAAAAAGAAAATGGACTGAGTCGACTGGCCTGGCCTTATTCTTGGGTTTTGTGAGCCCAGCTTTATTTTAAAAAAGCGATTGGAACTGAAAAAACAGTCTCGCTAACCATTTTCCGAAAAAAATTCCAAATAAATTTGGATATTAATGCATATCTTACGGATATTAATACACTTCTTACAAATGAAAGAACTTGTTTTTGCATCCTGACCGTTTTCCGAAAAAACTAGTTTTCTTCTATGGGTACGCCATTTGGGGTTACATCATTTGCACACTGCGTTGTGTGGGACCCACCTCAGAATCCCCACACAAATGATCCGAGCCGCTCAAATTGTTAAAATTATCTTTTTTTGAGAACCCATGTAAAAATTGTTAATTTCGTTGAGTTTCTTCGCAAGAACTCTTATTGCTGATATTCATTTCAGTTATTTTTCATACAGCTTATTAAGTTGGAGTTTGCTCATTCTCATGAATTATTAAGCTTTCCAAGATGGAAATTCTTGCAATCCAGCGCAGGGCTTCACTTCACTGTTGGAGTTTCTCTTCCTTGCCTTGTATTTCTAGTTCGCCTCTTTTAGAAATTAATAACATCTTCTGTGTACATTTTTCCTCCCGGTGTTCGGTTTGCGTTTTGAGTAAGGTTTTTTAGAGTAATAAGTGGAGAGAGGTAGAGACAACACTATTTTAAGTTACTTGTGTTTTGAATTTTCTTTACGATAGAGGAAATTTATTAGAGACCGTGGCTAGGAATTTCGAGACTCCAAAACGAAAAAGGCAATTTCTCACATGACCCACAACTTCGCTACACTTAGACCATCTCCAACTCATTTCCAAAATTTCAAAATGGAGAATGGATGTGACATAGTGGAGGGAGATTTTATAATTTATTACTAGCACTTTTTTCACTTTATGAGAGAATCTCGGAGGGACTCATTATACTTTTAGAGATCTTGTCTCCAAAATAGGAGTAGGGTCTTCATATTTGGAGAATCAAATATCTAAAAAGTACGATGGGTCCCTCCAAGATTCTCTTATGAAGCGGGAGTAAATTACAAAATCTTCCTCTAATATAAGTCACATCCATTATCCATTTAGAAGTTTTAGAAATGGGTTGGAGATGCTCGTAAGCGTAGCTACTAAGAGCATCTCCAACGGGAGATGTCAAATCTGATGTGGAGCTTGTAACGGTAATATTTGACACTAATTGACAAACCAAACCAGATGCCTTTTTTAGGCCAAATCCTACGTGGCTTTTGACATGGATGAAGGGGGGAGGAAGCATGTCAACTTTGACTATCTACACCTTGCCTGGCAAATTTAAAAAAATGACTATTTGTATTTTGACACAAGGGTTGGATAGGGATAATTTGATGTCAAATAAATAGAATTTGACATATGGGTTAAAGGGGAGGTTTTGATGTCAAATTGGAGATGCCAAAATGCCACATCAACATTCAAAAAAAAATTGACATTCTCAGTTTGAAGCTAAGGGTTGGAGATGCTCTAAACTGTTGGGCCTAGTGTCCTTTTATGTGCCTTCTTTGTTTTCATAGTTTCTCCTCCCCCTCACATAATCCACGTGAGAGATGCTTTTTGCTTGTACTTTTTGTCTCAGTACACATGCCAAATCTATTGGTCCTTTTTTTGAAATTTTTTTTATGGACAGTGATTTTTGCATTCTACTTTTTTCTCAAATACACTCTAGAATTTATTTTAAGATATTTGAATTGGTAGAAAATAAGTGAGTCTACTTTATTTCGTTTTGTTGAGTTATATTGTATACTTACTCAGAAATTAAGTGAATTTCCATTGACTTTGACTTCATAAGAATAATCGAATGCAAACAATATTAAAAAAATAACTTAAAGGTAAACAAAATTTAAGTACATTTTTTTACATGGTGTTCGTTTGAAATTGAATCCGCCCATAATATAGACGAGCTACCCCCACTTGTGGAGAGTGAATAGTCGTGATCATGAATTTTTATTTTTATTTTTGACAAACAAGATCATCGCATTTATATTAAAATGAAAAGAGTACAACTACAACGACAAAAAATACAAAAAATGATCCAAAAGATCTGCACAAAATAAGAAAAAACAAAGAATTGAGTGTGCATATTTTTTGTCTTTGATTTGGACGTCCATCTTGGACAGGACCATTAGACTCAAATTAGATATCTTTTTTTTTCAATCGATAGAAGAGATCATTTTACACGAGTATAAATTCGGGACACTACATCAATTGTAAGAATTCACGAGATAATCAAGCCCAATAACTCACCCAATACAATAAATAAGCCCATTATATGGTAGAAATAAAGAAAAAAAATAAAAACTCTCTAAGGGAATAACACCCACACGCAGGTGGGGAGACTTGAATTCCCGATCTCATAATGAGATGCAAGAGTCCTGACCAACTGAACTAGCCTTAGTTGGTTTTAGATAGCTTATAGCATGCATCTCTAACCATGGCTTTAAATCTAGATGTGTCAATTTTCTTTGAAGGCTTATGTAGTGAATTGGCATCTCAAACTTCGGCTTCAAATTCGGAGTTGTTAATTTTTAAGGCTTATCTAGTACTAATTAACATCCAAATATTCTCACTCCCCGACCATTGCAAAATTGTGATTGTCAAATCTCTTTTACTAAAAGTTTTGTTTTAAGACCTTCAATTTTTTCAAATCAAATGAGATTTGGCAACTCCCTTTTGGAAAGGAGTAGTTATTACTCCTTATTAACGAAATAATAATACAATTACTTTTGACACCTATTTTTACCATTTGCACCTTTTTCCGGTCTCTATTCATCTGAATTTACAAGTTATCAAAAATTGAAGGAAAATAGAGTAGTTATTTAATTTCCACATTAATAAATTCCTTATTAACGAATAACAAATAGGAATGTATACTTCTATACTAATACCCATGGCGTACTGATTTTCACTCCCTTTTCTTTATAACTACACATTTTTTTTTTCTTATCGTGATGTGAATTTTTAATGTTGTCCTTTTAAACGAGAAAAAAAAATACAAACAAATAAAAGGTTAACCTTGTGAATTTACGTCACCAACAAGATAAAAAAAAGAGCGTGCTTATTAAAAAAGGAAAGTAAAAATCAATTACCATAACTCATTATACAAACATAACCGTGATTGTGATTCGGTGGGATGACAGCTAGTTTTGGTATGTTGAGGAAGACCGTTATTGCTGAACCCGAGGCCACCAATGAATCCCAGGGCTCGACCCTAGACCCGCGGTGAAAACTACAAAGCTAGAGTACGGCAGGGGCAGGGCGAATTTCCGGTGATTTGGGGATGCACACCGTAATTAACCCTATTTTACGGTGCGTACTTCCTATATAAAAATGCGTGTCCAAATAGCACCCCCCGTCCTCTTTCGTTCTCTCTCCTCTCTCTCTCTCTCTCTCTCTCTCACAGAAGCTCCCAAGTCCTCACCCCCAGCGCCACCATTGCCCAATACCAAACCCACACATACACAAGGCTGAAGGCTGTATTCAACTATAAGTTTCACTGACAAGTGTTCAACTCCACAAGCAAAGCTAGGGTTTTTTTTTTTTCCCCTTCGCCCTCAGAAAAATAGTTTTGATTCCCTTGGGTGATGCTTCAAACTCCGTTTTCGAATCAACCTCAGACCTAGTACCGAGCAATGTACGGCCACACCCAACCGCCCAACCAGTTCGCCGCCGCTCCCGACGAAGATCCGGCCGCCGACGGCGAGTCGGCCGACGATCGGCGCGTGCAGTACGAAGGCGGGTCTTTCGACGACGTGGAGATCGTGCCGACCGATGACGTGTACGCGGACGGCGGGTCGGACGGGATGCTGCAGCGGAGCAGCGATGGTTCGAACCAGCTCACGCTGTCGTTCCGTGGCCAGGTTTTTGTGTTCGACGATGTTACGACGGACAAGGTTAGGGTTTTTACGTTATGCGCTTTGCTGAAATAGGGTTTTTTTTTTTAGTTGTTCTTGGTTGGTCGAAAACGGAAATAAGGCACATGTCACAAGGGGCCTCGTTCAGTTTTTTTATTATTAACAACCAGGTGTCCGGCCACCTTATGCGCATCACGAATCCTGAAGGTCCCATAGTCCACCAGCGGGGCCCCCAATTAAACTGGCCCCAAAGTGAATTGCCCCTGAGAGGTTTCTTCTTCCAAGCCTGAGACCTCAGAGGGAGCAAAACCCTAAGCCTTTGATCACTAGGCCAACCCCTTGGGTTGGGGGTTGGGGCCTCGTTAGATTTTGTAACTTTTTTTGTGTTCAGTTATCAAGAAAGTTATGGGACCCTTACTCCAACTTTCTCACCAGAAAACACTTTCATGCCAAATACATCCTCCTAGAAAGAAAGAATTTTGGTTTTTTGTATTTACTTAACTTATCGTCAGAAAACATTTACCACCCTATTGCCAACAACTCAACGAAGCCTTAAGGGCAGGAGTTAGAATTTTGTTCAACAGGGGCTCTACCTTTGCTAAAACGATCAAATTAATGTTGTTTGAGTTGGGGCACAATTGTATGGAACTTTATGCCTTGTTCGGATTAGTTTTTGAAAAATTTTGGGTTTGTTTTTTGGGGTAATGATTGGAGAGAGAAATTAGGGTAATAATTGGAGATAGAGGTAATGAGTGGAGAGAGATAGGGAGAGAAATGAGAATAATGATCGGAAATAGAGGTAATGAGTGGAGAGAGAAATGAGAGTAATGATTGAAACTAGGGGTAATGAGTGGTTTTGGAGTTGGAAAATTTAGGAAAAAAATTTCAAGTTATGATCCGAACAAGGCATTAGTCTTTAACAGAACCTTTGGATTGCAAGAAAGGGTGGGGAAAGAGAAGAAGATGGAATTCTATGACTTTGTTTGGATACCTAAAAGAGGTAAGAAAGGATGAAAAATAGATGATTTTGTAGTGGTCTATTTTGGTTTCTTACCGATATCTCACCACTAAAGTTGGTGAGAAAACCACAACCTTTCCTTTACTGTATATTTCAAACAATCCGAAGGGCATGTAAAGGTATTGAGTGGAGAAATTGGATATACCGGATTATAGGTTACGTGCAATGACAAAAAATTCATTGTTTATTTTCTGGCCGCCAGGGTTTATACCAATTTTTATTCAGTATATGTGGGACGGGAGACTAATTGAGAAACTAGTTGGGGCTATTTGGTATATGTGTTACAGAAGGCTACTTGAGAAGCTAGTCGGGTGAAGCCCAAACACCCTCATTAATATTATTACAAAAAGGAGTCGGCATCGCCCAAACCACCTCATTAATATTACTACAAAAAGGAGTCGGCAGCTCAACAAAAAGAAGAATATCAATCCAAACGGCGACCAAAGATGAGAGTATGGAGAAAGCGGGAGATTCTATGGACCACCCAGAAAGTTTCTTTGCACCCATTATTAAGTGCAAGGGTTTGTCAAGATTTTACAACTGTTGAGAAGTGTATTTGGAAGCTCCCTAAAGTACAAATGTTTAGGACAATGTTTATGGTTTGTCCAGATGTTACAACGTTTAGGAAGTGTGATGTGTGTTGATAGAAATTTAGGAATTGTATTTGGAAGCTCCCAAAAGTCATCCGAAATGTAAATCACTTTTCATTTTGCACCTACTTTGAGATGAAATTATGCCTGGCAAATTGTAAAGAATGATGGTTGAAGCATTACTTTGGAGTTTGGATATGTCCACTTGTCCTCATGTCCCCCAATGCTTGGCTACATTGAGCTTATTTGGTATAAAAATATAATGGATATCTCCGGTTGTGATCTCAATGTATTGGTTATGGTTGGTTATGTTCCATGATGTTGTTATGAGTTGATGTGTTCTCAATAAACTCTAATGCGACATCAAATGGGTTAGGAGCCAAATGTTGTGCTTATTAGACCATTTTTAGCCTTTACTCTTTGAGTAAAAGTTTGAGTGAGATTGTGAGAGCTTTATCTGATATGAAGCTCTCCAATGGAAAAACTCAAATCTAAGCATAAATTTGAGTAAAAGCTTTGTGGATGGCACAATGGTAACAATGGAAGACGCAAATGGCCTTTAAAGAATTATCACTTGATAGATTACAGGATGTTCATTTCGAGGCCCCCCATTTGTGCGAGGATTCAAATAAAACTATAGTCGTGAGTCAAGGGATGGAGGTTTAGGGGTTTTTTGGACCCAAATTTGAGTTTGAGTAGAGAGCTTGGTAAGGGCTGGAGATGCCACCATGTGCCATGTCCCAATTTATGATCTCAACGGTCTTGGATATGCTCCAATGTTAACTTCTTATGAGATGAAGTGTTGTCGGTCTACTTGTCAAATAAAAAAGGTGTTGAATCTAATGGTGTCCTGGTCATGACCCATTCTTGTGTGGCTTGGAATGTAGGATATTTGACCCCTGATAGAGTAGGAAATTATTACTCTATCACAGGGAGCTTACCCTTCAATGGAATTGGTTCCCTACCTTTAAAGAAATACAGAGCGCTGTAGATTTTGCTCCAGAGTAGGTGTTTCCGGTATTAACTAAGAGTGGTATTGTTGATGCCCAAAGCTGCGTATTATGATGCTTCCTTTTAGTTTGAACTTCTGAAACTGGATGTGCGTATGGTATGCACCTTAGTCTGTCCAGTATCTTGTTTTATGATTTTCTAGGTATTTAGGCATCGCAGGCTAAAGCATGTTTCCATTTTGCCGTCTGGATTCTGGAATACAAAGCCAAATAATAAAATTTTGAATTTGAGATTTTAGATGATTTGTCATTGGACTTTCATCGTTCGAAATGAGATGAAATAAATGCGAAATCAAACATTAATGTTGCCTTTATTTTCGCTAGATCATTCGGAAACATAAGCAGCGTTAGCATTATGCATGAATGCAGTCCAATGGTTTTGGTTTTGAAGTTCAGTATTTGATTCCCGATTGCAGGTTCAGGCAGTGCTACTGCTTTTGGGGGCATCTGAACTTTCTTCCGCCATGCAAGGAGCAGAATTAGGATATCAGAATCACAGGGTACTTTATTCCCAAGTTTCCTTCTTGTGGCTTTCACTTCTCTTTCCTTTGGATTTGATCATATCTACCTCCAGGAATCAACGGAGTATCCCATGAGATCTAGTCTGCCACAGAGAGCCGCCTCTCTAATTAGGTTCCGACAGAAGAGAAAAGAGCGATGCTTTGATAAGAAAATTAGATACAATGTCCGCCAAGAAGTTGCACTTAGGTATGGTGACCCATCTGGTAATCTTATTTTGAGGCAAATAGAATCAAGCTTTGAGTTCACATGCTTGTGCACACTAGTGCGTTGGAATCTTCTCTATAAGGAAACTGTAGTGTTTGACGTATTTGCTCATCTCGTATTTCTGCAAGGTATATGAATATTCAGTGCATTTTGAATTTACACTTCCCATGTTTGATCTTTTGAAGCCATGTTAATCACATTACCATAAACAGTATGTGTTGCACAATGGTTATTACACAGCTTCCTGCTATCAAATTGAAATGGAAAACTTAATGCTGGCAATTTAGGAACTTAAGAAAGGGACTGAGCAAAAATGGAGTGAAGTAGACAACATATTTGGTCGGGTCTTTCTCATAGCAAAAATAGGGAGAAAGAAGAATGAAGTAATATCCTTTGAATCTATGTGATCTTTTCCCCTAAAAAACCAATGGTCTCTTTTCCATAAATTATATTGAATGTGTTTTGAGTTTTCACTATTCCACTTTTTCGAATATAAAAGAAAAGAAAACGAAACCCTCTGCCATGGTGCCACCTATATGAAGATCTTCCCTCTTCTCGGAAATGGTTTTGAGCCATAGCCAATTTGAACCTTTTGCATTAGCCATCCGTAGCTGATCAACAACACCCCTATTTGCACATTTGGATTTTCGGATTCACATTTATCATACTATATTTCTTCCCTGTTAAGAAGAACCAAAATAAAGGGAAAAGATCCTCTACTCTGCATGACGATTTGTTTCACTAATTGCTCCTGAGATCTATCCAGCGACAATTTGTAGTAGGATTCTTCACTTTTCTCAGCTCATTTTAGTTCTGTGAACACCCTTGAAATTATAATTAACAGTGCCAGTCTATTACTTAGGTTGCGTTCTTGTAAACTTAATTATTTTCTTCGTTTTGTGTGTTTTGTTTGTTTGTTTTGAATTTTGTTAGATTTGCGGTATATTTATTGGATTAATCATCCGTCTTGACGAGAGGAGTCTAAAAAGTACAAAATTATGACCTAAAGCCAAAAAAAAAAACTAAAGACAAAAAGTATCAAATAGATGTCTTATTTGTCTAAAGTTCCGTCTTATTTGTATTTTTTCAACATCGGTCCATATTTTTATACTTTTCCGATTTGTCTTGTCGAGACAAACGATTAACCCCAAAAATTACGACGAAAAGCTAACCAAAAAGTTATGAAAAGTAAGAAGTACTGAAATAAGTTTCAGACTTGTAAGTTTACAAGGACGCAGCCTTAGTTTAATCTTTTGTGATTTACGTATCACATCCCTCCCTTCCTATTTTGGGGAAAAAAAACTTAAATTGGGCTTGCTCAAACACTGCGAAGCTGAAAAAAGTTGCTTTACAGAAATCAAGGAATCATCTTAGAGTTGTTTAATAATTTTCCTGTCAAGTGTTTCTTACTTCATTATGTTGTGTCTTATATTCTGCTTGGATAGGGTGGTTCTGAGAGAAAATAAAAGAAAAGGGACTCTCTCCTGCCTAATCACCTCTGTGGATAGCCTAAATAAGAGAGAAGGGACTAGGGAGGGACACCACTCACTTGATAACACTTGTTGAATTTCCCCAGAAAGGGAGAGATTTAGTTAGAGGATGGCGAGTTTGTCAAAACGTTGAACAATTGGTTCTATTTGGCCCCTTTGCATTCGAACTTAATGTTTTTGCTCTACTGAGTTCTAAATTGAATGTGGAAAATGGTAAAAAAACCATGGGGGTTTGTTAAGGATGAGAAAATGTGGTGATATATGTGAAATGCATATAGAAATATGTAAAATCCTTCTGAAATGTGAGGTGATTCCATCAAATAGTGTTTTCTTTTCCATTTTTTTGCCGCATTGATAGCCAACTCACTGTGCAGTCAGTTGCAGGAACCATTGAGTCATTGTTTCTTTTCTTTTGTTTTCATTACTCTCCTACAGTTTCCTGAATGGACTGTTGTCTGTTGGCTAGCAGAGTTACGCCGTGTGTTACTTCTTTTCTTTTCTTTTTTGCGATAAATCTCAATTTCTGAGGTCAATTCCATTGGTGATGTTCCATGATTAGTCTTCTAACTAAGGATTGTAATGTAGATTGGACTTGATGCACTTGACTTCTCATGGATATTGAGAGATAATGGGAGAAAACCACATTTCCATACTTAAATATGTACAAATTTATTTGTGGCTTTTATTATTGTTGGCTCATTACTCGAGATTGAAAAAGTGGTCACAGTGGCTCTTTGTGATGTCAGTTGAGAACTTTTTGTAGATTTAGCTGGTAGCCAGTGCTTATAGATTGGTTTGTTTTGTGGTTGGTGTTTTTCCATTTATGAAGCAAAAAGAAAACAAAATGGTCTTTGGGCCTTTGTGTTGAAATTCTAGAGGATTGATGTTTCTGTGTGCATAGTAACTGGGAGTGGTGTCTTTTGATTGATTTTGTGTATGACATTGGGCAGAGTCATTGAGATTGGCATTCTAGGTGAGGCTGTGTTTATTATTATTTTATCTTGTTGTTTACACGCGAAGAGTGCATCGAGTTTTGTGGTAATTTAGTAGTACTTGGGATGCAAGGCAACGACTTAGGCTGTGGGCTTGTGGTGGCAATGTAACACATCGATCAAGGCCTCTGTTAGACTCTTGTTAATTATCTCATTTAGTGGATAAGAGGACCAAAAGGAAAAAAAGAAAGTAATGAATATTCTGCTGATTGCTGTGTCATTTAATTAATGTTTTTAGCAGAAGTTGTCATTTATTAAATTTTTAGTAGCAAAAGTGGTTTCATAGTAATAAAGAGATATTATCGAGCGATAGAAATGGGCGCCCATCGTGGAGGAATCATTGGTGCGCTCTCTCTCTCTCTCTCTCGTGCGTGTGTTTGCCTGTTGTATAAACAGTTTACTGAGAAATCATGAATTTTGTTTTTGTCTTTCTTCTTTGGATGATTATTTGGTTATGTGCTTTCTTCTCCTTTTTTCTTTCTTGCTGTTCTGGAGAAGAATTACCATTCCTTTCTGTTCCAACTAAAATCTGGATGCCTGCCAGGATGCAACGTAAGAAAGGCCAGTTCACTTCTGCCAAAAAGTCTGAGGAGTCTGCCAGCTGCAATACTGGTGAGGATTCAGGACAAGATGATACGCCACCAGAAACTATGTGAGTTTTGTCCAATCTTCGAGAGTTCTTCTATTTGTTCCAGCAATGCCTCTCCTTATTCACCTCTGCTCTACTGGACAACATTTTATAACGTCTCTTGTTCCTATGTTTTTCTTTCCTTGTTATATTTGTCCTTTTCCCTTTGCCTAGTCAGTTGAGTATTTTGATTATTTCTCTTGCAACCAGACTGGCCCTGTCCGATGACATCTTTATATTGTAGCTCTCATAAGTCTTTGGTCTTACAATGGACTATGTGATTTGTTACTGTTTCTATCCTATTTCTGTCTGTCCAGATGCAATCATTGTGGCACTAGTTCTAAGGCGACTCCAATGATGCGGCGGGGGCCAGACGGTCCAAAGACTCTTTGCAATGCATGCGGCCTGTTCTGGGCAAACAAGGTAGATATCTCACTTCTCCCCATTTGATATAGTTATCGTATATGCTGTCTTCGCTGTTGGTTTTTGCACATACATAACACCTGGTTATACTGCCAAACAAGGCTTGGCTTGTAATGCTTGAGAAATATGTCTCCTGGAACCGGTGCTTTTTTTTACCCCCCTTGTCAGAGGAAATATTTCTCCTGGTTTTATTGAGAGTCTTGAGACCAGATAATTGTTATGCCTACAATTTTCAGTTCAGTGTCTCTGAAGAGGATCACTGCATTCTAAGGTCCTGACTTGCTTTGTTTTGAACTGGTGTACGTCTTGTTTAGTCTTAAAACTAAAAGTGTTTGTGGTCTTTATCTTGCATCCCAGAAAGGAAACTTATTGTGTACTTGTGTAATTTTTGTTGGTCAAAGGGTTGCGGCCATCGGTTATTTTTCAGTTTAAAAGATAAATTTGTCATATACTATTTCCCCTGCCGTTTACCACACCAAACTTATCGAAAGCTTCTGGATGATGGCGCTGGCTCCTTTTTTTCCTCTGATGACTAAGAACCCCTTGTTGGAATGCACAGAATGAACAATGCTGAGACCCATGAGAAGCACGGTTATCTTGTGCAGGTGGCCCCAAATAGCAGAAGTGGGCTCCTTTACAGCGTAATCTTTGAAAGTTTGTTCCACGAGCTCAGAGTCCCCTTCTATTTTAGGTTTAGTTCAGTGTCACCTAAACCTTATTATCAGTGCCTCACCTGATTGTCTTTGTTTGATATCTTGAAATCCAGCTTGTAGGGCATTTGACGTGTGATCCCCACTACCATTGGTAGTGGATGATCTGTCAAAAGTAAGGACCAGTTGCCATATATCAACTGCAACACATTTGATGACCACATGACGCAGTTAATCCGAAAATAATACCGGTTCTTTTGTGCTACAAATATTTGCAATAGTCGTAGGGCTGCAAAGCTGAGTTTTAGCATGATTGGGCTTGTTTGTTTAAGGATTTTAGCGTGCTCGGGCTTGTTTGTTTAAGTTTTTAGCGAGCTCGGGCTCAAGCCCACGCTTGAGTTGAACTTGAGCTTGTTAACAAGCCTTAACGAGCCACGAATATCATACATTTATGCTCCATATGGGTCTAGGGCTGCAAATGAAATTTCTATCATGTAGATATATAAGCTTATACAAGTACAGGTTGAAAAAGAAACTCTGAATTCCAAAGAAATTAAAATTATTGAAGACCGCACATGAAACCGTTAATGCTGCTTACTTGAGCCCTTATCAAACCCTTATAAGCTGTGTCGAGCTAGCCAAGCTTCTGCTTACTTGAGCTCGGCTCCTTTACCAAATGAGCTTTGAAATACTATCTCGAGCTCATTCATTAACTTAACGAAGCAAGCTGAGCCGAGCCACAGCTTGTTTTAGTTGCAGCCCAGTGATGAGGTTGTACCTTTCTTTTACTACTTGCACCCCTTTACTGATACTACAGACTGTGCACTCACATCCATCTATTTCTTGAATGAAGTGCTCATATGTAGCATGAGGCATTGAGGTTAACATGTGGTAGGGTAGGGGGCTTTCCTACGAATTGAATCAATATCAAGACAAGCATACCTCTTGTTTTACCCTAACAAGCCTGATGAGGCGACTGTGGCATGGTCATTACTTGGATCTTTTTGGTGGTCATTACTTGGATCTATGCCAAAACTTTTTCACCATCAGATTCATACCTGTAATGTTGGTGTATTTATGTAATATAGATTCTCTTTCCTTACTTGTGAGAAGATGTCCTAGTGATGTTCTGCAAGTCTTAAAGGCTAATCGCTAGTTGGGCGGTCGGCCACCTCCGAGCGATTAATCGGATTAATCAGTGCATATTAATTAGTAATCGGCAATTAATTGTTAGTCGGACCTAATCGGGTAATCACCGATTAATTCGTTGTTTTAGAACACTGAAATTGGGTACAAACCTAATTTTGGTATTAAATGCACAACGTGGTCGTCCTCGGACACGCTAACCCACAACCTAAATGTTATGACAACCATTAAGTAGAGAAAACAAACCAACAAGCGATAAGAACACAAAGATTTACTTGGTTCCGCTCAAGCACAAAGCAAGAATGTACTCCACGGGCGAAGAGCGGGAGAGGATTCATGAACGAGGAGAGCATACAAAGAGCCAGCTATAACTGTAACTCTCAACGAAGCACCAAACGATACAAATCTCTGGTGGAACCCAAAAGGGAGATCCAAACCCTAGTGGAACCCAAAGGGGTACTCCAAAAGCCCTAATAGCAAGCCCTGATAACCAAAAGGAACGAAGAACTCCACAAACAACACCCAAAGTAGCCTCTCCGTTAGAAACTCCCAAGGTCCCTATTTATAGGAAAACCCTAAAAATAAACCAATCAAGGAAGTTTCCAAATTTAAGGCACTCTCCTAACACTGAAGGTTGGTAGGTTGAGTTTTTGACCGCTGAACCTGCAGTCACCCTTTTCATGTTTTCTACTGCTGGCTGCGGAGTTTCTGTATCTCACCTTCAACATATGGAACTTTGCAGGGGACTATGAGGGATCTTTCTAAGAAAACGCATGATAATGCTCTGACTCCTGCTGAACAGGTACACATCTCGGAAGTGTATAGTGTGCATTTTGCTTTTGTGAAACTGCTGATTGGCGTTGGTTTTTGCTCTTCTGCAATATTAACCGGTTATTTCTGTTTTTTGCTTTTTTTCTCCCTCATAAACAGAGTGAAGGTGTAGCTTATAGTTCTGACTATGGAACCCCCATCCGCACACATTGATCTTCTTCCTTTCGCCAGCACTTTTAGCATCTGAGCGGTAGGCTTTTACGAAAAAGCAGGCAAATTGATTGCTCGGATATCATTGATGAGTAGAAGAATTGTCAAAAAATTTACTTTTTAAGACTTCTCTTATCGGTTGTACAGATAAGTCTTTATCTATACATGGGGTCCTTTTCTTATGTGTTCTGTACTTTGCAGAGTTTAACTTGAGAGATTCTCACTAATCACATATAACTCTCATAAGAGAAGAAAACTTGAGCATGAAAACTTTGTTTTAGTGACTTTAAATCATATTGCCTTTGCTAGTTTGTCTACCTTTCTGGGAAGGTGGGGCCAGGGATTGCCATTGGAGTTGGTGGTTGTTCAGTGTTTTTCAAATCCGATTGGTAGTGGTAAAATGGAAATTACATCATTAACTACAGTATATCTGATCACTTCATCTGATTGTGATATTGAGGCAATGTTGAGTTCAACACTTTGAAGCAAGTGATTCTACCAAATTATGAAGGATCCACGAAACTGGAGTAAGATTGTTTACTTTTTTTTGAACGGCAAGTAAGATTGTTTACTATCACTTCTTGTATAAGTGATGGTTTATAGGGTTGATAAACCACTCAAACTATTCGAGTTTGAGCTCATCTGTGCTCATTAAAAGATACCAAGCATATCATTTTGTCGAACTTTGTTAAGCCTTCAAATCTAGGATGAACAGGTTAATATACTCTCTGTTCGGCTTATAAATGTACATGGGCCTGTTTGGATGGGGGCTACCGAAGGGATATTAGTAATACCCCTTTTAAGACCGTGGGCCCATGGTTAAGCCATGGTTTGGGAACACATTTTGCCAGGAGTATTAGCTAAGTCCCGGATTCTCTTGTACCCCCTAATACCCCTGGCGAGGGGATTATTTATGGGGAGGTTCTGGGGTGTTATTACATAAATACCCCCGGATAATACTCCTTCTCTCTTCCATTTCAACTACAAAACAACCTTATCCTCATATTTTATCTCTCATCCAAATCAAATACTATTTAATTCCCCCGTCACATCAATGTGGACCTACTCTTTTTACATAATACCCCTTACTATCTTATTCCCCTTTATAACTAATACCCCCAATCCTTATTCCGCATCCAAACGGGCCTATATTTCAAACAATTCAAGATTAGTTTGATTATAACTCTTTTGAGATTGGCTTGCCTCATAAGAAGTTAAAGTTTGAATCTAATATGATATTCGTTGAGTTTTCAAATCATATTTGATCGATTAACTGCTCGGCTCATTTGACACGTTTAGGTCCTACCAATGTCGTGCTTGTGTATACTTTGTGTAGTTAGTGTGGTTTTAGCAAGTGCTACGAGGGACCTAGCTTGTACTAACTGGGAAACCCATCCCCTGCATGTATAAGCTCATTTCCCTCCTTCCCCTACTCCTTGACAACCCTCCAATTGTAATGACCCCTCAAGTTACCTCCCTCTTTTAGCCACCAGACATTTGTTTGACGAGACTAATAGTGGATGGATATATATGTTTGACGAGACTAATAGTGGATAGATATATAAGTCTCATCCGATTATTAGCAAGCATCTCCAACCTTGACTTCAAATTCGATGGTGTTAATTTTTTTTGAAGGCTTATGTGACAATTTGACATATTGAAGATGCCCACTTCAACCATCATGTTAAATTTATTATTTGAGAAAGTTTTGGAGAGAAAGTAATGAAAGATAAATTTTGACATCAATGTCAAATTTGACATTAGAGAGGGGATATCTAGTGACACATAAGCATTTGACATTTTGATTGAAGTTGTTTCACATGTCAATTCTTTCACTTTGTATGTCATGTCATATTTGACATCATTCGTTGGAGATGATGCTCCTACTCATACACTATATCTCTATTTGAGAGTTTAAAACCACTTTAACCCATCTTCTCAACCCTCCTCCATATAAGAGTATTGAATTTTGATCCTTTATATTTGGAGGATGAGAGAAAATATAGAGGATCATCTCTATAACACTATTCACCTTTTTAAATTACGTTTTTATCCCTGTGGGCTTTTGTTAATTATACCAACCATATCCTCATGAGAATATCAGTACAAGGTTTCCTTATTCATAACGTGATTTTAGAGACAAAAATAAAGGATTTGTATGAATAATAATTTCCTCTAATGCTCGAATTGATAATACCACACTTTCATGATATTGTACTCCATATTCCACGCTTTGTGAGATTGTATTTATGAGACATGTTTAATCCTAGTCAGATATTTAGCTACCTTGGATAAGCAGTTGAATTAGACAGTCATATCCGGTCAAACAACCGGATCCCAATATCGTTTCGTACTGACTCTATTTTTTAGAAACACGTCTCCATCGAAACAAAAGCCAAAAAACTTTTGAATTTTTTGACCGTTGGATTGTGTAATTTTTTTATGTTTAAAATCTAATGACCAAAAAACCTTTCAACACAGACGTACAGAGGTTTTCGGCTCAGAAAATCCAGCCTCTCCCACACCACCTTCATATCACATCGTATCATATCCTATCCAATCCAATCCAATCCAACCCCAATCCTCAAACATGATGATTGATGACAACAATCTTTGCCCCACGGCTACAATCATTACACCATCCCCTGGATAACTTTCTAATCCAGTGCGTGCGTGCGTTCTAATCCACTGCGTCCATTTGGTGGGTCCACCTAAACTTAAAACCATCACCTCCTTTCACCTGAGAGGCCTACTTCCACTATCACCGTGGACCGGATGCCCTCAACGAGTTTGGTCCATTTATAGTGCATCCGAATCGTCCAAATACTTTTGGACGGCTCAAATTTAAAAGAGTGTTTTTTAAATAAATAAAAACGAAAATATTCTCTTTAAATCTGAGCCATCCAAAACACTTTTGGACGGTTCGGATGCACTAAATGGACCGAACTGGTTTGAAGCCAAATTGACCGGATCCAATCCCTAAATATACTCTCTCTGACCCAAAATGTTGGTCCTATTTAGGAGTGCATGTCATTTTTTAATTGATTATATTTTGCAATCTATAATCTTTTAGGTGATTTTAAAAACTTTGTATAATAAAGCTTTTGAGATCTATCGAACAATATTCATAATTGATATAAAAAATATTATAAATTAAAAGATATAGCCAAACTTTTGAGAATTCCAAAAAAAGAGAGAGGACCAAGAATTTGGGACGGAGGGAGTAAATAAAACCGGATTAAGGTTATCCCGTCCAGTTTGGCTTTTGTTGAGCCGGGAACGAGCCTATAATAATGATCGAAATCATTCATTTTGTAAAGCTCGCCAAGTGCCTTGATCCTGCAAAAAAATCATTTTTTTCGAACCAGAACCCTTTGTGAACTATGAACCAACATGCTAAAAGAAGAATGCCTTGGAGCTCTTATTCCAGTTATTCGTGGATGATTGGAAAGGGGGACATGCGCCTACACCTAGCAAAAAAAGTGCGCTTTAATACGCACACGGGCCTGTTTTGCTTTCTTTCTAAACCTTCATTTTTAAAAAGAAGGTAATTTCGAACTCCTATATTATGAAAATGAAAACTAATTTTTCGATTTTTTTTGCATTGTTTAAAATATCTCAATGAGATCTACTATTAAACAATATTCATATTAATAGGAAAATTATTTGCGTAAACAAGTGATTTTTTAGCTCGAAATTACCTTTTTTTTTCAAAAAGAACTTTTAAAAAGTTCCTGAAACACCTGTGTCTATCAGAAAGTCTACTGGTACAGCAATCTGTGAACATATTTTTTTGTGGGGCCCACTATGGGTCCCACACAAGTGATCCAAACCGTTCTTAAGTTTAAAACATTTTTTCAAGTGCTCCCGCGAAAAATCAGCTCAATCCGACACCTATAAATACTTGATCTAATCGTCTAACTTTTCATTCTCTAAAAACCCGAATGAAAAGTTAGATGATTAGATCAAGCACTTATAGGTATCGGATTGAGCTAATTTTTCGCGGAGGCCCTTGAAAAAATGTGTTAAACATAATTAACGGTTTGGATCACTTGTGTGGGTCCCATAGTGGGCCCCACACAAAAATCTGTGCACAATCTGTGCATAGATTGTTGTACCAACAGCAAGGTTCTATGTCTATCTCGTCCGGAAAGTACTCGAATATGGAAGAAAGCACTTGAGTCGACTTTATCCAAGAACACATGTTGTACAATAAACCTAAGGACACATACACTTTTATGGGATCCACCTCGGGTCTCATCAATATGATTCGAACCGCTCATTATTTTTAAAATAATTTTTTAAGAGTTTATGTAAAAAATCAACTCGATAGAATATCAGTAAGGGTTTTTTCAAAAATCATAGGATGAAACAGTCTAATTCGCCCTGCGATTTCTGAAAAATTCCTTACCGATATCCTATCGAGTTGATTTTTTACAGAAACTCTTAAAAAATCATTTTAAAAATAATGAGCGGTTTGGATCATATTGATAGGACCCGAGGTGGGTCCCATAAAAATATATGTGCAATATATGTGTAAAAATATATGTGCAAATAGCATATTGTATCTTCAAACAAATAGGTCCAATCCAGCATGATAGTTCATTTATTTAAAAAAATAAACACGTTCCTTATACTTGCCAAAATTATTCTGATCAGAGATACTAATATTTATATGATCGAGTACTTAAGTAAAAAGTAAAAACATACGTATTTCAAATATCGACATTTTACATGATTTACTTCTATCTTGAAAAAAATAAATTACTATGTACAAGTGCTCTAAGTTCCGTTCCGCTTTCTTTCTAAACCTTTTTTTTTCTTCAAAGAAGGTAATTTCAAATTCAAATATAACGAATATGAAAAATAATTTTTTGATTTTTTTTGCACCGTTTAAAAGATCTCAAAGAGATTTATCAAATAAGATCCATATTGGTAGAAAAATTATTTGCGTAAATACATAATTTTTGAGCTTGAAATTACCTTCATTAATTTTCTAAAAATTCTTTTTTTAAGAAACTCGAAACACCTCGAGTTATTCGTAGATGATTGGAAAGGCAGACATGCGCCAGAGTTATACCTAGGACCTAGCAAAAAAAGTTTACTTCGATAAGCATACATATCTCTATCGATCTCCTCCGAAAGCTACTCGAACATGGAAGAAAGCACTCGAGCCGACTTTATCCAAAAACACATTTTATCTTCAAACAAATAGGTCCGATCCAGGGTGATAGTTCATTTATTTTAAAAAAATAAACGACGTTCCTTATACTCGCCTAAATCATTTTGATCGGATACTGATACTCATATTCATATGATCGAGTTTTTCTATCTTCCAAGTAAAAACATACGTATTTCAAATATCGATATTTTACATGATTTACTTCTATCTTGAAAAAAATAAATTACTATGTGCTCCCTCGTCTCATTTTTATTGTCCTTTTTTGATGTTCGTGTCAGTTTTCAATCGCTTATATCTTTCAATGTGAATCTCAAAAAATACGCAATATGGATCTTATTTGATAGATTTCAATTTGTTCTATAATAAAAAGATGTCAAAATCATGAAAAATATTATAAATTAAAAGATATACGTAATAGATACAAAAGTGACAAAATGAATAATGGACAATGAAAATGGGACAAAGGGAGTAAGTATTAAATTAGAGGGCCCGCAATAGGCCACCGCAAAAAAATTACTCACCTGTTGTCATCACACGATGTGTATTGGACGGTCCGAATGTTCCGAACAGATACCACGTGAGATATATCCCACCCGACACCGAAAAAATTCCCTCTTCCCAAGATACGTCATCACATTCTCATTTTTTGGAAATTTTTTTTATAGTTATAGAAATTACTAATTCGAGTATCTTCAAGGAAAAGCACAGGGGCACAACCTGCAAATCTTTGCTATTTTCGGGTATTTACTTTTCTCCCCTGTTGTCTTCTCCATCTTCATCATCCTCCATTTCCTCTCTCTCCTCCCCCCCCCCCCACTCTCTCTCTCTCTCTCTCTTCAATTATATTCGATTAAACGTATTTATGGCGTTCGATACTGGAAAAAACTGTCTAATAACGTTCATCCGTTGAAACAGGGCCGAGAGAATTTCAGTTTCAAAAAAAAGAAAAGAAAAAAGAACTAGGGTTTCCGTTTCAATTTCCGGACGTTTCGGTTTGATGTCGTGGTCGTAACAATTCTTCGATTGGTGATGAAGGCGGCCAATATCCAGCCACTTCAAGCTTTTCCCTACGAGGAAAACGATGACGTCGTCGGAGGCGGTGATTACGACGACGACGACGACGGAGGATTTGATGGGGAGTCGGAGGATGGACACGTGGCGCCGGTGAATGTTTCGGACGGGCGCCGCCGTCGCCGTCGACGTGGCGGAGGCGGGGTTGCTGCGGCGGCGGCGGCGTCGAGGACTAGTGAGCTGACTCTCTCTTTTGAAGGAGAGGTTTATGTGTTTCCTGCTGTTACGCCAGAGAAGGTACATTTCAGGCTTTGATTTAAAGTGAATGGTACGGATTTAATTTTTAAAATTAGAAGTGCAATTGTTTTTGAAATCAGGTTAAAAGCTTTCTGTATTCAAATTTATAGTTTACTATTAGTTACTACTCCTACTAACTAGGAGGAGTATAGTATGTTTTTCGATAATGCTAAGGACACTAACACTTACCAGTGAGCTCGTAGCTCAGTTGGTACGCCTCCCTCAGTGGAGGCATGGTTAGAGCCCTGCCTGGGGCGGTGCCTTTGAATCTCTTGTGGACTAACATACAAAAACCCAACTGATCGCTGTTGATGTATACAATATTGGCACAAAAAAAAAAGGAAAAAAAAGGACACAATACTTTACCATGACATCAACCACTCCGGCCTAGATGATTGAGGGTTACATAGTATTTTCAGAGTGGTTGTTCTCTCAAATCATGCATAACATTATTGTTTGTTTTTTTATCAGCTACTCCCTCCCTCCTGTAAATATAATCCACTACGAAAGTCGCTCAATTTTCATATAAAAAAATAAAGTACTTCTGTAGATAATTTTAAAGATTTCTTGACACTAAATTAGTGATCTTTAATTTGATATCAAGAAATTTTTAAAAAAAAAATTATGCACGGAAGTTTATTTTTTAAATGGAAAATTTCACGTCTTTTCGTAGTGGACTATCTATGCAGGACAAATGGATTACGGATATCTAATGAAAGACAGAGGTCCTACCAGGAAAAGATCCCTAGGAGGAGAGCCAGGAATTAGCGTCAATGGGGCAACTTTTAAACACGCCTTTATCGTATGTTTCCGATAATAAACTGCGATGCAATAATAGAAAACCTTTGTGCTGAAAACAATAACTAAGCTAGCATATTTACGATGAAAGTACCCTATACAGTATCATAACAAACCACTAAAGGTTTGATGCTTTCTTCGTTTCCATTGTCTCATCCGATAGAATTTAAGAGCAACTTCAATGCGCAGTAATTAAAACATCAGTATTGAGTAATCTTGCTCCGATAGAAAAAAGAGAAGTTTGTTTTCTGAATTTTATTCCTAAATCTCCATATTATAGTGGCATTGTGGGTCCTATCGACAGAGAGGAATAGACGACCTTTGAGACTAATGGCGATTTTTTACCAATTGTCAAAATTAAATGCAATTATAGCCCATGGTTTGGCCATTTTCCAATTTTGGACGTTCCTTAGTACTGCATTAGTGAGCTTCAAAAAGTGGGTGCTGGGCCTGCTTGCTATGTTTTTGCATTTGACATCTCATCTGGTCAATGCGTTGTGTTGATTTTGAAATAAAGGTAAAGAATGAAATGAGATACAAAAGATGTTGAAGTGATTAGAAAGAGAATAATTTATGCAAGACAATTTATAATGCAAAAGAAGAAAAACCATTTTTCGGTGGGGGCTGGTCTGCCGTGGCAATAACTGCTACCTTCAGTTAGTTGGGGTTCGTTTGATTAGGGTGTAGTAGTAGTTTTGTGTTTGATACTTTGGTTAGCAGGACAATGGTGGAATGTATAAGAAAATATGATTTCTGGTACAACTCATTTATGGATATGAAGTGCGCATTACGTTTCCTGCAGAACACACGCATGGAAATTTATTAACTGTGTAACACTGCTATGAATTCGATTTCAATTTTAGTCTACTTTATTTTTTTAATTTTCTAATAACTTTTCATAACCAATTTATTTTCTTGTGACTTCTACTTTTGAAAACATTTTCTTGGTTTTCCTTCAATTTGACTTTCTACCATTTCATTTTTCATCATCTTTCTCCAATCAAATGGATCCTCATGGAAATACCCTGGGCCTTGTCCTAAAATCAGAAACAAATCAAATTTTTTTCATGTATGCCCCAAAATGAATTCAATCTAATCCCCTATGGAATTCTTTTTTGGATTATACTATCTTCTTTTAGGCTCTGATATTATTTCTGGATAAATGGCAGTTATTGTATGGTGTTTGAGTACTCTATTGTTTTTGTTATATTTGTTTAAGTTGGAGAAGAGTATAAGAATATCTAAGCACAGCAGTTTTAAGGCTATTATTCTTTTTAAAGGGGAATGGCAATCCGAAGCGCTTTATCCAAACTTACAAAAAAGAAGAAGTCATAAAAGCCCCTCGAAACCTAGAAGTAGATATGTTCATCTAATTATGTAATTTAAAGCTCATTCATCCTATCAAGCTCAAGAAATGTCTACACGTCACCTCTATTTAGTACACAGTTTTTGTAAGAAAAACATACCCATACAGCCATACTACGACTTTGGTTATTTTTCTCTCTGATAGTAGGTTTCTATACTATCAAATACGAGGTCAGATTGAGGGCGGATGAACCCGGGTGATGGCCCTACCCAAGTTTCAGAATTTCTTTAGAATTATAGTAGTTTTTCTGTTTTTTGAAACTTTAAACTCATCCGCCCAACAATTTTCTAACTCTCTAACACCCACGTCTAAGATCTTTTTTCTTTTTGAAAAAAACTAACAACCAAAATCAAACTCATGGTCTAGATTTTGCCTTCTGAAATAGATATAGATGTACAGGATTGATAAATTGATATTTGCTTTCACGATACCAACTTTTTTGAATGCTCGCCCAGCGGAATCTTGTGTCTGTCCCTGATAAATAGGTACTCGCACTCCGAGTAAAGAATCTGAAGATCGATAGGGTGAGAGGGAAGCAGAGTCTAAAATTCTCTAGGCCATTTTCCAAAAAAGTGTATGCTTCACATGAAATGCTTAAAAATGGGAAGAAGGCACACTTTGCAAACCCACTACAGACAAGGCACACACTTTTGGAGGGTGTAGCACAAGTTTGGAAGCCTTGAAGCTTTTTTCTTTTGTAAAGTCTGGGGTTAATGTGAGTCTCGACTTAGCCTTTGGAAACATTGAAAGAACCTGTGATGTGGGAAATTTCATGTAGGAGTATATCCTCCCCTAGGGAAAAGCTGATGTGTTTCTGATTGTAAGGGTCTATGGATGTCTTTCGCCCTTCACTCAATCTTTTGTGGGGCATTTTGAGCTGACATTTGCTTCTCATTGGTGGATGAGTCATAAACCCATCTTACATAACCTTACCCCGTATCCTGCTTTCTGTATCAATGATGATTACTGTGCAAATGTGGATGTCATATGCAAATAAGGGTTTTCACTTGGTAAGATGATGATTCTTCTGAAACTAGCCCAAGAACGTCTCTCCAAAAGGCTACTTCTGTTATAAGCTGGGATACTCTACACTTGGTTTTTGTTGATAGATAAGAAGGTAACCAGCCAAATAATTTGGACAAAAGAAGTACTTATCAGGTTATTATTTAGCGAAAATCTTAGGTCTTTGATTAAGTGCACTACTCGATAGTCATCCTTAAATAATGTCTTGTATGGAGTATGTCTCAAAAAATGTCTAGCATGGAGTGTTGTCATTTCCATGCAACTCACTGCTCATTGAAAATGTACAGGTGCAAGCAGTGCTCTTGCTTTTGGGAGGGCGTGAAATACCTACTGCTGTGCCTACAGTTGATGTTCCATTTGATTCAAACAACAAGGTAATTTTGGAGTGGGGAAACACTGAGATAGCTACAAATTTTCTTACTTTAATTCTATGTTGACCTTTGTGGTGTAATATTTTAGGGTGTGGATAATAACCCCAAGCACTCAAATCTTTCACGAAGAATTGCCTCGCTGGTTAGGTTCCGTGAAAAACGGAAGGAGAGATGTTTTGATAAGAAAATCAGGTACACCGTGCGAAAGGAGGTTGCTCAAAGGTAAATATAGCCTGTGTTGCAATCTCTTTCCGTACTCTGGCTATTAAATGCATCAAACATGTTGGTAGGTTATCTGTACGGCTGGTGTCGACGTGATGAATCCAGGTTTTTTAGTCCAAAGTTCGAATCTTCCCTAGCATGCTTACTATGGTTGTGTACAAGATCAGGGATTCATTAGTCAATACAGTTGCAATCCGTTATGGCCACAATCCTGCATATAATTGTGTAGAATGTTCACATAATTTTTATATTCAATTCCATGAGGGCGAAGCGCATGCACAACAATGTTTAGCACAGCTCGTCTTGTCTAAGTACTAACTATCTCAACTTTTAATTGCACATGCGGTCCATTTACATAACTCGAATACATCGTCACTGATTGAAAGAATGAACTCATCGTGTACAAAAGTTGCTTAAAAAAGTTATAAAATCCTTATATTGATAACCAATTTCGAAAACTAAGTACGAATGCAAAGTTACTTGGTTAGTGTTTCATCTGTACCCTAAGATATGTGCGTAGCTGCACATGACCGCGAAAAATGCATCACCACTGCCAAAGCACATTGTCCCAGTCTCGAGCGGGGATCAGGTGGAACTGTGAGTTCTCCTCTCTCTGTTTGTTCGGCTCACTCAGTTTACGTTCCTGTCTCTTCTCTCTAAACCTCCAAATTAAAGCCAAGTTCCATGTAAACGGCTTTGGTGACCTGCAATCATTTGGAGGCCCTATAGAGGGTTAAGATGCATCAGTTGACAAATCTAAAGGATATAACAAGTGCATGTTAGAGGGCCTCAATGTGTACATTTCAGCCCTAGTCACTCTCTAGGTCGAATTAAGATTGTTTGCTCGCTGACCCAAAAAGATCAATAGGTTCCCTGAATTGTTGCCTCATGCACATCTGCAATTGCAATTTGAAAGATCAATGTTATGCGGGCTGTTCTCTTTTCCCATATAACTACTTTAAATTATCTTTCTATTTTGCAATCTCCAAACCCATAGCCACGTTCACGTGTGGGGCAGGCTGGTTATGCATTTAAAATAATAGTGAAACACCATTGTTATGGTGTGATGTTTTATAGTGTAAATTACTTTAACATACTATTTTGATGATCTTCCAACCTGGTGCACCCTGATGTGGGGGAGGAAGGTTATGTATGACGACAAAGACAAAAACACCTCAATGGAGGTATTTCTTTTGAAAACTCAAGCATATCTTTAGATTTACTTCAGCCTAAATGCTACAGATTTCTTTTTGGGGAGTGAGATGTTATCACCAAAATCAGAGGATACGGCAAGGGTAGGAAAACATTCAGGTAAAATGGAAAATCCCACGGAAACAAAGGAAGATCATTCAACCTAATACATCTTAAAATAGGAGCAGGGATCTTCCAGTTCCGGGGAGGCTTAACATTTCGGAACTGAGAAGCTTTGACTCAACCGTCATGTTGAATTTGATGGACAATTAGTAAATAAAAATGTTGTCTCAAATAATGTTGGAAACCAGTTTTTGGTTTTTCTTTTGAACTAGATCCTTTATAATATAGACCTTAAAATGGTTTTCTTTGTGCTGCAAGAGGAGCAGATCAGATATGACATAACCACTGTGCATTTATGATCTGTTCTTTGAAATACCTGAGCAAAAAATTGAACTTTTCCCCTTCCTAGCACCACGTCCCCCCTCCCCCAACAAAAGAAAAGAAAGTAATGATCGCAATTGTGGACATAATACGCGGTATGTGCAAAATAATTATGAGATGTCAGTGAGCGTAGCTTTCCTCAAAAGGACCTAAAGATGTCTTTGGGTTGGCTGAAGCAGTGCAATGGGAATTAGAGGCCTTCAGCATGACTACCTGCTAGACTTTCCTGATGCATTTTGCAGATGATTGCATGTATCCATGGTCATTATTTTTTATTCTAATTGGTTGTCATAGTTTTGTTGTGGCATGAAATGTTCTCTGTATTGGTTAGTGCATTTTGGTCGATGCACTTTCTAGGCTATGGACAAATATAAAAGTTAGGGCTTGAATTCACAAATAATGAACGTCAATATACAAGCAAACTCTCTTTTCAGTCTCGGTGTGTTCCATGCGAGAAGACCTAATAAGTCTTTTCTGTAAACCAACATTGTTCTGTTTCAAGTTACCCTTCAGTACGACCTTTTTTTGGTAGAATTATTTGATGGTTTGAACTTGAAATTTGGATGTGGGTTGAAGGTTGATTATTCCAGTGAACTTTATATTGATTGTTCCAATGAAGGAAGGGTTGGCATTTGTGACTATTAACTTTTCTTCCACATGTATTATCCTCCTAAAAGGATGCATCGCAAAAATGGTCAGTTTGCTTCATTAAAAGGAAATTCAGCATCTTCTAGTTGGGATTCGACCAACACTTGCCTTCAAGGAGATGGCACACCTTGTCCAGAAACTGTGTGAGTTGAACCTAACTTGACTCCAAGCCTTCATTTTCTTCCTGATTATTCTTTACAGCTGTCAATAGTTATTCTGATATAAGGTGTTCATTCTGCAATATTCTAGTTTTCGAAGATGTCAGCATTGTGGTGTTGGTGAAAATTCTACTCCTGCAATGCGTCGTGGCCCTGCTGGACCTAGAACACTTTGCAATGCGTGTGGACTTATGTGGGCAAACAAGGTCTGTATAGTCTTGGTTATAAAAAGCTACTGCTTGCTTTGTCTTGGAGGTCATCCATTTGAGATCAGAAAAAGGACCAGAATTCCATTGCTCAATTTGTTTGTACTTGTGTGCATAGGGACTTCATGCATTTCATTGATTTGATATTAATTCAAATGGAATGTTTCGGGTAAGCTTTGTTCACTGTTTTGAAAGCTGAGGTATTCAGGTTGTTTCTTATATGTAGTGGTCGGTGAAGATTTTTTTCTATTTCTTTTCATGGTTTTGTTCTTTAAAACAAATGATATGAAGCAGCAATGAGTTTAGTAGGAAATTCAGTATATATTAGTTTGTTATCTACATGGCACTAGTTTTCAGATATACTAGGTTTTATGCTTTTGTGCTCAACTAAAAGGCTACCCACTGCACGAGGCTCCTTGCTACCGCATGGGGAAGGGTTGAATATACACAGGTTTTTTAACCCCAGCAGGAGGAGAGGATATTCCCGTGACTCGACCCTGTGATTAGGAGGTCACCTTGAGGCAACCTTACCGTTGTACCCGTTGTGCTCAAACAAAAGAAATAAAAAAAAAAATGTCCCATATACCACATAGAGGGAAAAACTCTCTTATTCTGGATTGCGTTTACTTTGTTCCGATTTTGAAATCAGTTTAAGCTGACCCATTGTACTACATTTTAGAATAGGTGGCATACCAAGTTTCTTATTCCACATGCCCAAAGGATAAGCAATTTGTGTTATATTGGGTAATCAAAGCTATTTTTTATTGTGATTCTTATGTTGGTATTGATATTATTTCTCAGCAAAATCATGGTCTGAATGTTCTGAGCTTGGCTTTGCATCGAGTTTTATTCTTATCCTGAACTTGCTGTTACAAATCATGGCTACCCTTTCCTTTTTTTTATTTGATCATTTTATGGCACCGGCAGGGAACTCTGAGAAATCTGAACAAGGGAGGGAGGAATCTTTGTTTCGACCAAATTGAACCGGTATGTTTTGTGTGACAATAATTGTATATTACTCCCTCTTTTGGAGGCCAGGTCTAAAATCTTGTTGTGGATTCCTATCCCAATTCTCACGTCTGCCTTGTCCTTTCCTTTATGAATCAGATGAGCTGGATCTATGGGCAAACAGTAATTTTCCGTTTTATTAATAATAACCTTAACTCTCCTAGCTTTACCTCTCATCTGCGACTGGTATGGTGGATGTTGGGTAAGACTAGGAGAGAAGGTTAGAAATGAAAACATTCGGGGATTGGTAGGGTAGTACCTCTTGGGGATAATTTGAAAGAATTTTTTTATGGTGATATGGTCACATTCAATAAGATACATAGATGCAACGGTAAAGCAAAGCGTTATTAACTGTCAAGGGAAATGCTAGGGGAATATCATTTGATACTGTGGTAAACATGATAAAATTTATTAGGAAAATGATTTCCACACTCCCCTTTTACCCATCCACACTCCTTTTTTGGTTTTTATCCACATGAATTTAATATATTGCCCTTGCATGTGTGAAGAAGTGTATTGAATAAAGGGCAAAATAGTAAATTCAGTGGATAAAGACAAAAAAAGGAGTGTGAATGGCTAAAAGGAGAGTGTGGAAATCAATTCCCATTTATTAACTTAAATAATTATAAGCCCTTGCAGAAGTAGAATGGAGAAAAAAGATTCATGTTGCCGGCTGCTGGCCCCCAATTGGTTGGGATGCAAGGCTTAATATGGTTTGGTTTGGTTTAGTCTATATTAATGAACATGATAACTGTGCCAATTTAGTATGATGATGTTTGACTGACCTAAGGATTTTGTTTGGGGTTTGCAGGAAACCCCTATGGATATTAAGCCTTCAATCGTGGAGGGACAAAATTTCCATGGGAACCAGGATGATCCTGTATGATTGTCTCTTTGGTCCTTTACAAGGAAATTTTCTGTAAATGCATGTTTGGTAGTTTCTGACCTGATCTGTGCTAAATGCAGGGAACTCCTGAAGACCCTTCTAAGGCCATAACGGTAGTAACTGATAATCCTTCTATCAGTCCAGATGAGGAAGTAAGTCCACAGCTTACATCAGCATTTTAATAAAGTCGAGGACTTCATTTTCCTATGCAATTTTTGGGTATTGTATAGTATGCGTTCCAAATGCTCGCACATGCTATGTCCGTACTCCGTAGTAAATTAAGACTTGTTGTCTTTCATTTTCATCCAATTGTTGTCGTCAATATCCTCAATTCTTATTGTTGGTCGTTTCTGTCATGAGGTCGTTCTTCTTCGTTTGTATTGTTGATTTTCTTTATCGTGGTTGATTTTTCTTATTTTGTTAGATATTCGCTTTCTGTCAATTTACAATCATTCATAGCTATTTTAGGTCAGTGAACTCCTTTTCACAGCCAATCATCATCACATTTCTCCTCCCTCAATCTTCTCCCCAACAAAAATCACTTAAATGGCGTATTTAAAGTTGAGGTCCAACCATATTGGCTGTCAGATCCCATCAATCTTCACTATTATCATTGTTGGCTGTCTATAATTAGTTGTCTTTTCTTGCACTATGGTCATTGCCAATTATTGCTATTTGCCTTAGTTTTCACCTTTTTTCACCTCTGTTCTAGCTCGCTGGTTTCCTTATTTCCATGATGCCTTTCTCCTTCGCTCATGGCTTCCATCAAAAATTAGATCCAAGAAATTACCTATATATGAGCGCTCGCGCACTCAGAAACCTTAAATTGTTCTATGGCCTTCACATGATGACATCTGAAGTTAATTACTTCCTCTGTCAATTTTTTGTCCTTTTAGGGGGAGCCGTGCCGACATTCGGATAAAAAAATAATGTATAATAGTAAATAATTTTTCGAATATTTTTACGCCATTCAAAAGATCTCAATTAGAATTTCTAACTAGTGTAAAAAACTTGGAAAGATATATTTATGAGAATACGCTTTTTTGTTTTTTATCTTGCACTGCTCCCCAAAAAGGATCAACAATTAGGGGATGGAGGGAGTAGTGATAACAATGGCGCCTGCCAAGATAATGATTATTTGATACAACCGTGCGGCTCCTGAGTAGGACAGTTCAACTCGGTTGTCACCACTCACCCAATCGGTGCAATTCATTGAATCTAGAATCTTGCCGGGGCCAAGCCGTGCATTATGCTATATTTTATTTTGAAGGCTGCAAATAACAATGGTCTATGTAAAACTGACACTCCGACATGCAAATTTGAGAAAATAAGAGGACACGAGACTTTGGGGACACAGTTTAAAAATACTTTTACATACGCCTTTATAGAAATAAAAAAGCTCTTTTTATAAGCATGTAACACCATATGTACCTTAAATTTTATTTATCATCACATCATTCATAAAAGTAACAAAAGGTAGTTCATCGTCAATGTGTCTTTAGAGTTAATTAACCATTAAATATCACACAAAAAAGAAAGACTTTTCTAAGCATTAACAAGAGTCTACTACTTTGTGTATTGGGAGTGTCTCGTCGGTGTCTTGAGAGTGTTCGGATCAATATTTAGAGTGTCCCCAGAGTGTCCAAGCAAAAAACGTTGAGAAAAGATAGGGCATTGTGAATTTGAGTGTGTCCGGAGAGTGTCAGTGTCCTATACCGGTACATGGCCTCCGAAGTGTCCGTGCTACATGTCGACCGAAAATGCTAACTCCAGCTTCTATAAAAGGGGATAGGATATACCTTACAACTACTAGCTTAATTGCATTGTTAGCTTATTGATGGAGTTTGACTCCAAGCATTTATGTTCCAAAGAGGAGTTAGGCTGTTCAGTTATATTCGTTATTTTGCTCAGTTCAGACTCGGCAACAATGTTCCTTTGATGCTTATGGTGACAAGACGCAAAAAACGTCCACTCTACAGAGACACTCTGACTGCCTAATAGCGTGGTTAAAATTTTGCGTCCCTGTTGTGCAGGATTTGTGTGGAACTGCTGAAGCAAATAGTTTTCCAGGAGGAATTGTCCATTCTTCAAGCAACATTGATGAGCAGGTGCCATAACTTAATCAACAAAATGCCTTGGGAGAGTCACATATTGTGTGGTTACTGCTTGTTTACTACGAAGGGAATGTTAAGATGTACTAATTTGTGGGCAATGGGCAGTTTGAACTTTCATTGTCCATATCGAAGGGTAACCTCAGTGGTATGGATGAGACCTGTGAAAGTGATCTAGAATTACTCTCATTTGAAGCTTTGGGGTTTGCAGGAAACCCTGGATGAGCTTGCAAATACTTCAGAAACTGAGATGGACATTCCTGATAGCTTTGTATCATAGGTATGGTTTCTGGAATACCCAAAGTTTCGGATTCAGGGTGGACCAACAGGTCCACTAATTTGATCAGATCAGTTCATTTTGTGGGTCTCGTCAATTAGGTAAACCTCGCAAAATTCTTAGTGATCGGACATCGGTAGCCACATGATCGGGGCATACTTGTGTTGTAGACTTGTAGGTTAATCTGAAAATTACTCTAGCCGTTAATTTTTTCATGTAAGATGTGCACGGATCGTATTGCTGCCGATGTCTGATGCCGCGAGTGACCTGATTGCTTGAATTAACTACCAACTCGATAAGCCCAACAAAATGAACCTTTCCAATTAATCCTCAAGGCCGAGGGTGGATCCCATCTGCACAATAGCACACCAGCCGAGGTGGATCCTATCTGCACCCATAGGCCATAGCATGCCTTGGTGTGGCCGAAGCACCTCCCCTGAATCCAGAAAGATAATGTTATTTCAGCTTCTCTTATGTCTTCCTGCTATGTGCATGTCTAATTAATATTTGTCAACTCAAAAGCAGGAGCGGGAACTTGTTCTAGCTTCGGATGTGAATGACATAAATACTGATTATAGACTCTCACTTCCTGGGGGAACGTATTTCTGGTCGGCCCGACATTAAACATCCGGGGTTGCTTAATGTTGATATTTAAGTGTTAGATCTTGTTTGTTTATTGTGTTCTTTAGAAAATGTTGAGTGCCTTGACCAGTCTATATAGGATCGTTGTATATAGGCTTGATTCTCATCGGAATGTATTGAATTTTTCCTTTGGGGGTACGCGTGTTTGACCTCTTTTTTATGCAATTCTTTTAGGTTTTGAGAGGAGCAACTGAATATATTGTTTTTCTCCTCATTTCTGAGTACTTTTATGTTAATGGCTGTAAATATAATGAACAATAATTGCTATGGATGTTCTGCGAAATATACTGGACAATAATTGCTGCGAATGTAGTGCGAAATGATGGAAACTCAAAATTTGCACTTTACACAGAGAGAGAGAGAGAGTACCATGGTAGAATAATTGTTTTTTGGAGCAATTCTGGCAGAACATATTGGAATCACTATATAGAATAATTGTTTTTTGGAGCAATTCTGGCAGAACATATTGGAATCACTATATTTCACAATCAACAAGCCTGTCTAGAGAGAGACAGAACATAGTGGAATCACTATATTTCACAATCAACAAGCCTGTCTAGATATTCCGAAGTACCGAAAAAAAACTGTCTAGAAAAACAAAAAACCATCAATAAGTCTACGTGTTCTGAATTGAGGTGAAATAAAAATGTCATAGTTCGATTTGTTTGTAACAATTCCACCAAAACCTCTGCCAAACTGCGATCCCTGTTGTGATTCCTTTGTAACAACAAACGTAGTGTGGATTCACCTAAATGTATTTGGGCTATTCTTGAAATGACTTTGCTCCGTACACTTCAATTTCTAGACCATTTTCTACGGGGTAGTTCCAAGCATATGAAAAACTCTTCTAACCAAAGGCATGGAAAAATTTGGTCAAAAAGAAAAAAAGGTATGGAAAAGAAACTTGGTCAGTCAACGGAAATTATACTTTTGGTTGGACGAGATGCCCTTAAGCTGGTCTGGAAAGCTATATATATATATATATATATATAATAAAAGGGAACTTTGCCACAAAGAGAGTGGTAGCAACTCTACTAGCAATATACATGATACCACGTGAAACATTCATTTTTTACTTATATATACTATCATATACAGCTGTTCGTACAAAATTGTGCGTGGAACTCATTGAGAGCCCTTAGATTGCATCCTAGCTAAAGGACATGATGCATTTACATATAAATAGCCACTGATGAGGATACGGACACACTCCAACAAAGGATTCAACTCTAATATATGTGAATAGGAGAGGTCGACCTTCGATTCTCCTACTAATTTCACCGTCGCAATCCAAGCATTTCCTTGCCTGCTTTTATTTTGAAAGCCCGAAAACATATCTTGAATCTTCCAAGTATTCATCCGAGGGAGTTGCCGTGTCAAATCACTTACAATTTCTCTGCTTTGGCTTTAAAGAGAGATAAAAGAACTCCATGCCTTTCGCTTGTTTGACCTAAGACGAAATCCTGTGTGAGGGCTTTTAGGCACCTCTAATCGTGGAAATCCTCGTAAGGCGAAGACCCACTGGAAGAGTCACTCTCAAAAGGTGTTGTCTCCCGTGGTGATGAGGGAAGTGATTCTCTCGGCTGGGATGATACACCTGGGATGCAGAAGGAACGATGATAAGTTGCAGATTTTGAAATAACGAGTTTAACATAAGAGCCAATTTCATGTCAGTTGACAGGGAAAGGTGAAGGTGAAGGTGAAAATGAAAGCATGATAAAATGGCAACAAGATTACAACAAAATGAATGACAAACATAAAACTGCATCTACTGGAAGACCTGGTTTGATTCTCCTTAAAATGGGAAGAAAGTGGCCAAGGCATTTGAATTTTGAACTAAGTAGTTGCAATGTTTGTGGAAAACAAAATTTTAAGGTTTTTCGGCCCAAGTGAAGAAACAAAAGGTCAGGAGAAAAGAAAAGGAAAGAAAACAGAAAAAAGGTGCAACACGAAAAGTAGCCAAGGGATTTCGATTTCGATTACATTCAGTAAATGCAATGATGGGGCAAAAGGAAATTTTGAGGTTTAGATCCAATTGAAGGAACGGCAGGTATGCATGAAAGAAAAGAAAAACGGACATGAAAGGAAAGGAAAGAAAAGAAAAGAGAAAAAAGTCCAAATTGCTACAGTTAAAATGGGTAACCACCAAACAGACCTTTCTGCCCTCTTGAGCGAAACTTCTTGGTATGCCTTTTGATTAGCTTCTTAGCTTTTGTTATGGTTAGTTGCCGGGCAAATGGAGAGAACTCTACGTCACTCTCACTCCACTCGCCATTAAACTCGTTCTCCGCTTCCCCCCTCATGGTTCGAAGCACAAATGCCTTGGCCTTGCGGCGCTGAGAATTAAAAAGACCCCTTATGGACGTGACAAATCCATCACCCGCTCCGTCACTGGGGCGCTTAGGCCACGATATTGGGTATTGACTGGATTTCCCAGCTGAACCCCCATCGCTGTCACTGAAATTAAGATCGCTGTCTGGAACACCAACTCCGCTTGAGTCCTGCTGACTATGTGCTTTATCTTTAAACTTCTTACCCTGTGCATTAATTAAGGAATCTGTAAGAGGGAAAAGAAGAATTGTGGACCAAGCAGTAGGTAACAGGTTTGGCAATAGTAATATTCAAAATCAAATGGCCTTAAATGCAGAAGACCACAAGGCTCGTACGCTATATTGGGAGGTGCTATTATGTTCCTTTAGAACAAGATCAAACACTCAAATCACGTGTGACCGGAACAAAAGAATTAGAGGATGTGATGCAATATATTGAATAAGGTGCGCCAATGGCACGAACAAAAGGGGAACAGAATCTGGATCTGGCCTAAAACCAACCAAAACCTAGCTCTAATACCGTTTTAAACTACGAAATATCCCCAAAGTTCAAGCTGTTAGGACACCCTCCCTCATACATGTTGGATAGATTGATATAGATGGTTGAGCCCATTTCCTAACAGTTTAACTTCGGAACAATTGATAACTTAGCATGGTATCAGAGCTCAAGTTCTGAAAGGTCTTGGATTCAAGTCTCTCCGTTTGTATTTATTCCTGTTAGCATTCTGTAGCTCTGGCTCTCCCCTTCATATTCTGCTCTGCTCTATCCATCTATCAATATTTGGATCTACATGTACAAGACAGGGTAAAAAGTGAGGGGTGGTGTTGAATAGCTTGACATACATTGTCGGCCCCATTTCTTAACAACTTAAGCTTTTGGGACAATTGGTAGTTTACCAATATCAACCCCGTCTTGCACATGGAGGTGCAAACATCCATACATGTAGAGAAGCAGAAAGCAAATGAAAAATAAATGTAAGCAAGAGAGACTTGAGCCCAAGACCTCCTGAAACGAAAATATTGGCCATGAAAGGAGGGGACCACGGGCTCATGTTGGAAGGTGCTATTATCACAATTTCTGCAAGCTCTAACAGTAAATGCTGTATTTCTCTGTAAAAACAGAAGAAAAATAAATATACGTTTTGATCACTTACCTGCATTCCTGTGACAGACTTTAGGACTCCCCAAATAACATGCTTCTTAACTCGTGAGAACAGTCGTCTCCAAGTTCCCGTGAAGTCCACACGGTGAAATGTATCCATCAGCAACCTTAGCTCGGTGACAGACAATGGTGGTCCTTCATAAGTAACTAGTAGTTCAACCTACTCAAAAGCATGATAAGACAATCAACACAGAACAATCTTACTACAATAGAAAAGCAACATATAGCATTACCAAAGGAAACTGAACAAACCTGGCTTATTTTGATATTGTGAAACTCCCTCATTTTCCTAGGCCTGGATCTTTTTTCATCTGGTGTCTTTCCTACCTTCTTTTCTTCATGAGAGGAACGACTTGGTTTAACAGATTTTGTCTCTTTCGACTTATTTCTAGCGGACTCGTCTTGCTGTTCAATAGCAAGGGACCCATTTCTTGATGTAGAAGCGCTTGATGAATGAACCTGTATTACTAGTTCATCAGCTACACATTCCGCCACATTTTCTTCCCATGTGCTATCAAAAGACGATGATCGTCTTAGCTCAGGGGTTGAACCGCAAACAACATTAGCTTTTAGGTTCTGCAACTTTGATCCCTGCAAGTATTTCATTTTCAGTACAACTATGTATGGCTTCAAGTTATAACTAAGTTGTTCCTATCGAGATTCATGCAGCACAAAATCGCCCAGATCCCAAATGTTGTGCAAACAAACCAGTCTATAAAAACTCCACAAAAATTGCCTCATACATGACGTTTTATTCAATCAAGACACCATCATTGAGAGCTTGTTTGGTTACCTTGCTTATTTGCTTAACAATATGCAATAAGCAAGAAAGAAAGTTTGGTGCACCCCAGTTGCATAATTTCTTAAAGGAAACCAACAATCAAAAGACCGTCTTGCGAAAACGCCGCAGGCGCGAAGCATGGTAGACCTGTGCCAGGGGAGCATAGCATAGGGAAGAAAGGGAGCCCGGACGGTAAATGGAAAATAAGCAAATAAGCCATTTGTAACCAAACAAGTTTGTTTATTCTTGTACTAGCTTATTACTTATTCATGAGAAATAAGCAACTAAGGAATGGTTCCAATGGGAACCAAACAGGCCTGAATGTGGCATACGCTCCGGAAACTTACTTGTGAGGAATCAGCATGACTAGAAGACTGGCTGGTACCAGAATTTAAGGTTAACCCAGAGGTGTTTGATTTGGAGGACACCTCAAATTCCTTTGTTGGTTGACTGCTCGATGTAGAAGCTTCATTCATAGATGAGCCTTTCTTCACACGTTTTGAACCGGCAGTAGTCGAAACCTTCCAAACTTCCTGGATAACACCATTTGGTATTCCAATTCCATTAGAACATACATGGAAAAAATAGTACGATTCGTCAAAAACGAAAGGACTAACCTGTCGCCTTTGGGAGTCTTGTTCTTCTTCTGGAAAGAAATATCCCCATATCATATGGTACAGCGTCTCAGTCAAATGTATCTTTAGGGGGTATATCTCTACCTGTAAGATAGACAGTACTATACTGTTATTCAAATCAAGTACATACTATTGGGCGAACCACAATGAAGTCACATGTTGGACAAGATATCCAACTTAATACCAAAGCCGATGCAGAGAAACAGTAACTTCTGTTCGGACTGAAACTCTTCACATATTCATCAAAGGACACGAACAAATAATAATTTCTACACGTGATGTGGATATTGCTCCAAGTCATAACTTATTTTGGATTAGTGCACATCAAAGAAATGAAGCAAACAAAAGTGCTTCAACCTCCCTGGTTTCTGTGAATGCTACGTTAAATCCACTCTCCATGCAGAAACTACTCTTTGCAGCAGTCTAGTAAGTATATGCTATCAACAAGGTTTTATGGGGTTATTTGAAAAATTTACAGCCGATGCATCCTGCTACCATCATCAGACTCATGGTAAACAGGAAATTCATAGAGCATGATTCTTGCAGTCTAGATTTGATTTCAAGTCCTATCAATTTTCAAAGAGGCATCAGCCACGGACCCATGACTGTGCACTCAAGAAACTTGAAGAAAATGAGAGAGTAAAATGAAGTCTAAATAATGTCTCCAAATTTGAATCCTTTTCCAGACTGAAACGGATGCTCGACCAGGGGAGCTACAACAGTACAGTTTAGGCTAAATATTGTTTAAGTCTACCTGCAAATAAGCATCCAAGAAGCTTTTACATAGTTCTTTAGATGTAATTACCCAATCATCAAGGAGAAACACTAAACCCCCTTTGGAATTGCTGTGGTTTCACATGCAGTGTTTCTCTACTCGAAGCTATGTAGATAAGAGGTTCATATGAAGAGGTTCAATGTTGCTTGGTGTCTACTTTAAGAAGCGATTCTACAAACAATTTCTGATAAAAACACCTCAATCGATGCTACGATGAAAAGTGTTTTTTTGGCACAAACCCTGAAGATGCAAAAACACACACGATGAAGTACTCTTCCAAGCTAAATGCACTATGTCACCAAGCAGGGCCTTAATCTGTTTGCCATTAAAAAAATATCATACTACCTCCTTTCCAAAAATATTGTTCAGACCGCAAGATGAGCACTTAAAAATATTAAAATTTTTGCCAAGAAAAATTTCACACATTTTTCTGCAAGTTACTAGATAATTGGGAATTCTTTTTATTTAAGGAAAAAAATCCAAATTCTATTTGACAAAAATATATTCTTTTAAGTTTTATTTTGCGGCCAACCAAGCTTTTTGGAGTACATTTTTTCCTTAGCAATCAATCTGATATCTATAACACAGGGGAGAGGGTTATATAATCTCTGACCAAGGCAAGGCATGGAACTTATCTTGCTGATGGAGTGATGGTACATAACAGCCCCATCTTTGTCATACATACACAAATAATTTTTCCTTTAAGGTAAAGCTCAGGTGTTAATGACGAAACATAATGCTTTGGAATTTCAAGAACTGCTCTTTCCCAGCCAGCTTTCAACTTCTGGGAAGAAAATATCCAAGCAGCACAGAGTTGCAAAATATTCATGCCCAATAAAGGATCAGAAATGATAGGATCTGAAGGTAGCCATTGTATAATGACTCCGGAAGAAAAGAAACCATATGTTTAAGTGCAACAAGGAGAAAGCAAACCCTAATCCCTGACCTTCCTATTTTTTAGAGTATCAAGTCAGTTGTGGAATTACCTGGAATGTCTCAATAGGAGAGTTTCCATCCTTGGGAGCTCCCTGCTTTGCATCTACTCGAAGCATCACTTTTCTAAAGGCAAAGACATAGATGGTTTTGATGAGAAAAATATGAAGGGCTATGCACAGGTACCAAATTTGCTAAAACTGTAAGTTGCAACACTCCAAAAATATACACATACCAGATAAATATCTTATGATCTATAATCATCTAGGGATTTCCAAGAAGCATTGATATGCCAACAATTCTACCATAAAATTGGTGTACATGCATTTCGATTTGTGTTACCTGGAACGAGGATGGGTCGGCAGGGACAGAACCAGGATTTCACATACGAGGGGGCCACAACATGAACAACAAAATTTTAAAATTTCAAGGTTCAGAAATCTAAAACGTTTAAATGTCTAAATAATACCCAAAAAGACCACTATATCTAGGTGCTCTTAACAAACAAAAAACAACTAGTAAAAGGGTCTTGCTAACCTCCGCCAAGTAGGAGAAGGATAATATGAAAATAATTCCAAACAAATTCGGATTTCAATACATATCTCACGGATGTTAATACAATTTCAAAGGTACCAATACACTTTTCTAGGATATCGATGCACTTATTACCTTTTGTACTCCGCCCTTAGGGCTGAGGTTAGCATTTTCCCTAATAAAATGGGGGGCCCACCATGTAAAGTTATAGTATTTTTTTAAAAATGTACTTGGAAATTATTTGGATTTTCAAATGGGGGTGGCCACTACTAGTTCCGTCATTGTGGGTCGGGCACGTAGAATGAGGACAGAGAAATGGTGCACCGTGTGATTATGATACATCTAGAAACCAAACCAAACCGAGCCTTGTGTCCCAATCAATTAGGGTCGGCTATATGAATCTTGTTTTTCCATTGAGCTCTGTCAAGGGCTACCTCTTCGCGTAGACTTTCATGTCATAAAATATATAATATTTGTATTTAAGGTACTTCTAGTCTAGAGCCCCTTTATTTTAACGATCTGACAGTTACAAATTAAACATGTAAAACAAGTTTTAGGAGCATTATGTTCGTTTTTTTTACAGTCATCTCCTAATTAAAGTCGTAATTCCTAAATAATCTACGATTCATAAAACTAATAAAACTTGCTCTCCGTCAATACTTGATATCAAGAAAACGATAAAGATATGCGATGCAAAGTACTGCTACGAATCAAAAAAAGGAAAGATAAACGAGTCCTTAACAAGTGGAGTGAACGCAGCTACAAGAAGAAAACCTACAGGTACCATTTACCAATAAGTGCAGCAAATAGGCTGAGACAAGTGCATACTTTCCCCATTCAGGAGGAGGATTCCATGGTGCTAGAATCATGTCAAACTTGGCATTGGGCAGGCAATTTCTTACAACAAAATACTTTGTTGTGAACCGAGCAACACCAAAATCTTTATAGTCCCTGTCAAAATCATATATCTGCAAAGGCCCAACATGACGAGTGAGGACAAACAGAACTCTAAACTCAATCAGAATATTTAAATGCATCCAATCATGCCAACAAATGATTACTTTCTTACATTCAAAGATGTGTTCAACAATCTTAGGACTAACTAAACCACTCAAACTACTAAGAATCTGTTACAGAAAAAGAATGTCATGAAATTCAGGAGCGTCCATGTCTGAAGTGAGATAAAAACATCAAACGTAGAAAAGAACCAATAATGAATCAAGCAAATTGGTAATGAATGTAGGCCATTATATGCAACACCTTTTTTACAAGGTTTTCCCACTTGATGTATTCTGCTAGCTTTTTTCTTGATCTTTTGCATAGGATGAAGTGATCATTAGTATATCGAACAAAGTGTGAATAAAATATATTTGAGCTTGCATTTGAATGCAACATATAACTCCATGGTGCCTTCCTTATCTGGTTGAGCACTTGAAATATCTCTTCAATTCTTAAGTTTGCTTTAATCCCAAGGCTCAGGGCAATGAAAGGACAAAAAGCAACTGATATACCTGAACATGCCTATGCAGTAACTAATATTGCTATAACTAACCTGCATCTTTACCACTTTTGTTAGCTTAGCACAAGAATATGTTCGTAACAATAAGTTAGCACTACATACTATGGCTACATCACACCATACTATAGCACCACATACCATGCCCACACCACTACTTGGTAACCATAAGGTAGAAAGGGAATAGGTTGGATGCCGACACTCATCGAACAAGACATGGAAAACATGGGGACTAAACATGGCTCTATTACTTACAAAAAAAATTCTGGACATAGCTACACTTCAACTCTTGGGAGACACGTATGTATCGCTTAGAGACATACAAAACACGTCACAAGTCAAATAGAAATAACTCCGCCAATGAAATAAAATCAATAGTATGAATTTATACCTATTAACCCTCATGCTCTTAACTTTTCAATTCAGGGAATCTGAAGTCTAAAACTTACACTATGTTGCATAATGCATATAACTTCATAAAATAGCTATTAAGAACTGTGTCTGAGAATATATCCAAGAATCCAGGCACACCGAGGGACTCTAAAGGGAAGCTGTAAAACAAGCTGAGTCACTCAACTTGATCTCGACTCCTGTTCGCTAACAGCTCATTCAAGAATCATCGTTTTTTGTAAACAAATAGAGATTAAACCCATTTTGAAACCTAAATTTTGCTCAATCAGCTTATTTGCACTCTGCATGGTATAAAAAAGCAAGCTACATAAGCTCAACAAGTGATCAACCCAATAAAGCTCATTTGAGATTGACTTGAACAGTAATCAACATTCAACGCCCCACTATTCAGCTCAACTTTGCTCGTTTACTACCTTATATTTTCAAGAGTTGAATGGTGGCTTAACAAAATCAGACACCAACAAGTAACTTCAGTATGAATACCCTTTGAAGAATGCCTGGTCAGTTGGAGATAGTTGTCAAATCGTGAATTGAATCGAGAATCAGATTGACCCTTTTCCGAACTGTGAATCGAATCGTGAATCGTGACGATTCGGTCCAAATTTCAAAAATACATTGGAAAATGTATCTACGCACGTACAGAATACAGATACATTTAAAATTACAAAATGTAAGCTTAAACCTAGAGTAAAGTTTGTTTTCAATTATGAATTGATGATCATATCATATGGTCTAATAGGAAAGAAACTTGTACATAATAGGAAAATGAATGCTACAGTAAGATGGATATGTCCACATAGACGTTAAAGATTTGATATAAAATACAAACTTAGCCTTAACACAACAAAAGTTTGTAGCCTAATAGGTACGAAACTAAACTAGCTTATATGGCAACATGTGTGGGTTGGTTCGAGGCTTTGAGCCCTGTCTCGGTCTATGATTTAGAGGATACAAGAATTAAAAAGATCGATTTATGAGACAACACATCCATGTAGATATCATCCTCAAGAATATTAGTAATGTGGTTTCATATTAGTCAAATGCAATGATTGTGATAAAACTTGATTCACCTATAGATTCGTATTGTTTTTTGTGTGAATCGCGAATCGAATCGCGAATCGTACGACTCAACGCCGATGCCATATAAACCTTGATTCACCTATTGATTCGTATCGTTTTTGTGTGAATCGTGAATCGTACGATTTTGACAACTATATACTAATAAAGTTGTAAGAGAGTGCCATCACCGCCGATGGATCTTTTTTTACACAACGAACAATTCCTAGTTAGGCACTCCAATAAGAAAGCTTTTAAACTCTATTGACACTCACCATGTCATTTATCTCAGCTTCAGCAAAAGATTTACCATCTGCAAGCATGCTCCAAACCACTTTGTTCATTTGCATAGAAATACGCATAGCAGAGGATGGAGTTTTGTTTCTCTCTTTTTCCATAAGTCGTAGCTGTGCAGCTTTCTGCAGAGCCATCCTTAATGAAGCAGAAGCAGCTTTTCTTAATTTTTTGGCATTCCCAAGCTCTTTCTTTAGCCTGTGCACCTGAAGATGTGAATTTCGTAGTGCTCAGACTAAATACGTACTAATAGCTTACAACGAAAAACAGATGGCAAGACATAACATTGATATGCACACGTCTGTCCATGAACTAATATATCACCATAAATCTGCTACAGAATCCACAACATCTAATAACAGGAGTTACGGAAACCGAGAATATTTTCCGCTACAGGAGTTAAGTTCTGATCTCCTTACAAATGGATTTAAGGGGATAAACTAAATTTTCAAACCAAAACTCCTATTTTCGTTGGCAAATGGATAACTGGTCGAGAAACAAAGTGGTGCAGTAACCATGCTACATTTTATGAAATTAACCCCGCTAAGAGAAAAAGGATGTTTTAATTCTTGGGGAGCTTAATTGTTGTAGATCCTTGATGTATCTTTTTTTTTATTTTGGCACCTTTGATGACAGTTTTCCTTATAAAATAGGCCAGTTGGAAATTATGCCTGTATGATAATAGCTGAACAAAAAGTAATTAGGCCAGTATTGGTCACCAGACGCCACATTGTAGAACATAAGTAGGTGTTTACATTTACATAGAACTAGTAACAAGTTCTAGAGATACTATTAACTTGCAAAAAGCAGAAGTTTATATTATTAGAGCTTCAAATTTAGAGATACTTCACAGGTTCCTGTCTCACCAATGCAGACCGTCCACCAGTTATCATCCACAGATCGCCTTCCTTCTCCACGCATACGTCTCCAGAAGAATCAACATACGTAGACAATTTCCTTATGTCGTCTAGAACTAACTTCTGCTCCCGCTCTTTGTGTTCGAGTTTGATTCGTGCAAGTTCTACCTCTTCAACACCATCAGGAACCACCTCATCTGCCTCCTCTTCTACATCTTCATCATCTTCAGCAGGATAAGACAGACAACTTTTTCGAGGCCTGGATCACACACCTTAACCAAATTACTTCTGAGAGTAAGAAAATGACTGCGTCAAATAACTCTTAACTGGCTGAAAAATTCCATTGAGGGTGCTTTCAGAACTTTTGGAAGTGCACAGTACTTAAATAAACTAAAGTTAAGCTAATAAAACAAGTTTGGAGATGAAGTTCTAAATTCATTTAACTTTGTCAAGAAGCACAAAATGTCCTAGCCCCAGGAATGAAAAGTATGCATGCAAGAAGCCATATAAATGGTCATGGACCTCTTGGTTTACTTAAAGCAATCTGTGGAAGAAATTAAGCACAGCACCTGCTGCACCTCTTAAAATTTACTTCAAATGCGTGAATATTGAGAGAAATTAATCCTCACGAATGAAAAATTATGCTTGAAAGAAGGCATATACATATTTATGGCTTACTTAAAGCAATATGTAATAGAAACTAAGCACAGGAAGTCATAAAAGTTACTTCAAACGCATGAATAAAGAGCTAAACATTTATCCCAGGCCAACAACGCAAGTGTCTAGAGATTTATATGCCTGGGAGTAAAGGTATATTAACACCTCAATACATCTCAATTTATCAGCCTAACAAAAGTAGACAGCTAGAAACTGTAACAAGAGGAATATGCTAAGAGACAAGAGTACAACAGTTAGCAACCACAAGCATAATCAAATGGAAGAAAAGCAGAGAAATATTCCCAGAGAAAAAGCAAAAATAAGAGGACAAGAAAGAACATCCTTACTTTGGAAGTCGAGCGAAAAGAAGATTAGTCAACACATCAAGCATAACCTGAAATTGTCGAGATGTCATTGTTGCTGTTATATTGCGGGAATTGAAGGTGAGCTCTTTCAAAGGCTTCATCTGCAGCATAAAGAAATCTTACCCACTTATCCCTTCAAGTAAAAAGTACACACCCACTCGCATTTTACATTAATTAATCAAATCAATAGAAGGATCTTGTGTCAACCTTCAGGTCTGTAGTTCCGCCTTTGTGCCTCGTGTATCGGAAGTACATATCACAAGGCATAAACACTCTTTCAAGTAAAGCACCCGTACGCTTTACTTTTGGAGAACTCCTCCGGATTTTTGGAAGCCATTGCAGTCCAGCTCCTGGGTCAACATCAGTTGGTGCAACATGAGCCTGTACATGCTCCAACATCACAGAGAATTCCATGCGATTCCATGTCATTTCGGGTTGATTTTCTGGAACATGTACACCTCCAGTACCAAGTGCTTGTTCAATAATTTCATAGCCAACATGAAGGACTGAATGGAACGAACGGGCTAAAACACGTCCACTAACAGCAGCTAGCAGAAATCTACCCTGTCAACAAACAAAGAAAGCAGTATAAGTTATACACAGATGTAGTAGGCCTAGAACTTCCAAATTGGTCCGCAGCTTGTATGGTGAACTCTTGCCAGAGAAGTTAACATTTCATGTCAAAAATGGACATATAGTTGGGGCAATTCAAATAATTGCTGTGACTAGGCATCCAGCCATTTGAACTGTACGGGCATGTTTGGTTCGATGGAATCAAAGTTGGAATGGAATGGTCATTCCAATGGCATACTTATTCCCAGGTTTGGTTCACCATTAAATGATGGAATGATCATTCCAAATGGAATCACTATTCACCTCAATAAAGGAATTATCATTCCACTAAAAAAATACAGGAATTGCCATTCCATTTCTCTGTCATACCAAAATTACTAGTGTCACTCCAAAATTCACTATTGCCACATCAAAATTCACTATTGCTACACCGAAAATTACAATTGCCACTCTAAAATTACTATTGCCACATCATTCCATTGCGGATGAGAATGGCTATTCTTGAGCACAACCAATCTTGGGAATGGGAATGGATATTCCAATCTCATTTCCTCCAATTCCATTCCAACCTCAATTCTTTTCCATTGTCAATTCCATTCCATCGAACCAAACATACCCTAAATACCAAAATTCCAACCACTTGAAACAAAGTCTGGTTAGATGTAATCCATCATCATGATGCAATCGTATCTTAGCTAGCATATTCATAACATATTGAGCTTATAGACCATCCAACTTCAATTTGCAACAGAATTACAGATAATCTTTAATTATCCTTTCCTACTGACTATTGTCACAGTGTTGCACCCCATAAGGGAAAGTGTTTTGTAGGTGGTATAATTAGGAGTGATGTCGATATCTTCCATAATTAATAAGGCGAAACAACCCTTTTGCTCTCCTCTGTCCAGGGCTCTTCTGCTCAAATACTTAATTAGTTTCTGGTTTCTCAGTCACTGCCATACTGCTCGTTTGCTTCGTATCCATTATGACTTCCAATTGGTAATGTCTGGTTGGTCATAGGACCCAATCTTCTTTTTTTCTTTCAAGAATTAGCCACTGGCCCGCTGCATGATTACTATTCGGTCAAAATTTACACGTGGTATTACCAAATTCCACATGTGCGGTTTATTCCTCTAAGATGCCGCGTGTCCAGAGAAGCACAGTTTTTTTTTGCCATCACATCCATGGACAAGATAAGTGGAGGAAGAATTTATTCATGACACGCATAAAAGAAACAATGTGAATCCAAACCATAAAAATCAACAAGGACGTGGAATAAAAAATTCTAACTGAAGATCAGTCATGTTTTTGAAAGGTCAACAAATCTATGATTCCATCTGTCAAAGTAGAATTTCTTGCTCCTACTTTTTGTGCTACAATTTGACCAATGATCAGAAATTCATAACTAAAGAGAGACCTAGATTCCAGTTGCACCATTAGAGAGGTCCAACAGGCAAGCATCTCCACAACAATGTCCAATTGAAACTAAAGTATTTAATAGCAAGTCCAGATGAAAAGCGGAAACATCCATATGTGAATCAACATAAAAGGGAACCAATTCAGCTAGTTTGGTTAATCGTGCAGGAGGTTTAAGTTGCCACTTGTGCTTGCTAACAGAGTCAAAACTACGGGAGATGCCACTACAAAAAACTTATTTCCTTTTACCTCACAAACACAGAAAAGAAAAGAAAACCAGAGAGAGAGAGAGAGATTCAACTTTGACTACATCTGAAATCCAACACACAAGTAGCAAGGGTTTTTATGTAAAACAAGTGAGGGGTAGTATTGTCAATTTTAGTATTTTACCTTTCAACATTGATACACGATTGGGTAAAGTTGCAGATGTCTATGCATCTTCACAAAGAGGTTACAAAAATCATGTTTATGCACTCCAAAGTGAGTAGCATGACAATGAACCAGGTCAATTTTAGATTAATGACTCCCCTACTCCATATCGAAGATCTTGAACAGTTATAGTACAGAACTCCAACAACGTTTGGGCAGATGGAATATCTGAAGTACACTTACCATGTCATCTTATCTCTAGGGATCGGTGGATTCGAATAAATAAAGCATGCAAGTATAAATGGTATTATTATTTCCATGACATGTGGTAGTGCAACTACTACATTGCAAAATCACAATGGAGCATACGTCAAAGAGGAGAAGGAAAGGACAAAAGATCATTTTCCTAGATAACTTACATTGGCATCTTCTGAGTGAAGATTGAATTGTGGCTCTATAATGTTCACCATGAAATGTCGAGTTCCCTCCTCCTCCAAATCATCATTGCTACCATTCTTTGCTGATGGCAAAGCAAAATGATCCCTCAAATGAAATCTTTTGTAATTCAAATATGTAAAGAGAACAACCAATCATAGTCATATATAACTAGAGTACGCCAATACTATTTTATCGTGCTGTTAATCAGTTTATAAAAGCCTAATGAATCTCTGGTTATATGTAACAAATGTATGAACATAAAATACACAAATGCTTAAAACACAAAACAGAAATCTTTGAGACAAATTTCCAATGTTTTCTAAGAGCTTACCGCCTGCACTAGATGATGATGAGTTTTCTAACTTTGCTGTGTGTGGAGGAGATAAAAGTGATCCTGAAAACTCTGCATGTTTTGAAGGGGAACTGGCACCTTGATTGATTGAAGGGGGCTTTGACATATCTTCTTGAGCCATTTCAGGTCCATCAACTACCTGATTGTCCTCATGCAACTTCCTCTGTGCATACTGCCGAGAAGGAGAGGGCTTTTGAGGTTCAAAGGCCTTTGATATTCCACCAACCCAAGACCAAACAGCGTCTCTATTTTCAATAGTCCACAAAAGCTTGAGGCCGTAAACAAAAATACGTTGACAGTTGTCAGCTATTACAACATTATAACCATCATCATCACTAGGATCAGATCGTGTATGCTCATCACTCTCACTCCCGTTTTCAAACTCAGATCTGACATATGTCATCTCAAGATTTCTTCTTCCAGCTTCTTGCCATGCTAATAACCTTGCAGGGTCAGCCTTCGGTGCTTGCCGTCTGATTGTAAAATACTCAGATGATAACAGAAATCCACCATCACAATGCTTCTCTTTGCTCCCGCTCACATAACCACCTTTTTCGCTTGTAGTTCTGTCCATGGAAGCAGACTTTGAATGTTTTCTAGTCATTTGAATTACTTTTGCAACAGTCATACAATCTTCTTTGTTTAGATAAGCTTTAGGCATGTGAAGGTCAAGACCTTGGTAAACAAGATCAAGAGGATCACGCTTGCATTCAAATGTGTATTTTTGCTTACCCCGACTATAACAGAGTTCGTATTTCAGCTTTGTCATCTTAAATGTCAGTCCTTTAGCCGGATCATCATCATCCAGAGGCATATTCCTTATACATGTTGGAGTTGCATCAATTCGGAACATGAACTCCGTCAACACCTTGTCGAATGACAGATTGCCTGATCTGGCAACTCTTGGAATTCCAAAACGTGGCCACCGTGAAAATGTCCGCAACTTATACGGAGGAACATAATTCATGCTCCAGAATTTAAGTAACCATGCTAAATCGTGAGCACCAAGAACCACGGTTGGAGACTCAATTGAAACATTCTCCGTCTTAAGTATGGTCCCATAGGCATTGCCATCCAGGACGACATCACCTCTCATGGAGGAGGATTGTGAATGATCCTCGGCTGGGGGAGGCGAGGGTCGAAGTGACAAAACCCACCTCAGGGAGAGAGATGTTGATCTAAAGGGGTCAAAAACTTTTTCACGGAGAACACCTTCATTTGGGAGGGCAAACAAGTAATGATTCATTGGATTGCCTGAATCGCATTCCCAATCCATTGTCACTTCCAGAGTAAAGGCTGGGGCCTCGATGAAAGCACCAGACCTGCCAGTAGGAAGTTTTAAGCTGCAGTTGTTCAGTAAAGTCTCCAAACTGCTCAACAAAATCTTAAAATCCTTGGCAGACACATAAACATCGCCATCTGATTGCTGGATTTCCATAGGACCGGAAACAATTTGAAGTTTGTCACTTTTCTCGTAAGGATCAGTAGTAGCAAGTATATTCCATTTGGTCTCAGACATGAATAAGGTGACATTCCCATGAATGTAGTTTCTCATATCATCCCACCAAGGTAAGCTTCTTTCCTTTTTTGGTGGCTGAATATCAGTAGCATTAGGGTTCCTGATACTTAGATTAGCCCTGCGAAGAGCTACAGTAAAAGCATAGCTAATATCAGCAAAAGAGGGCTCAAAACCCACTCCAAAGCAAATTTCTGCTTGCTGAAAATACAAGGGTAAATCCGAGTATGTTTTCATTGGTGGAGTAGTGCCACTGGCTGAACGAAGCATGCACACCTTCCTCCATCTCCCAACAAAGACATTATGCTGAATTTGGGGCTGAAAGCATGTCGCCTGCCATTAAGTAAATTCAATCATATGATTTATCAAGAAGTCAATAGTCATGGCTCAATACCATAAAAAGCTACATAACCGGAGTTTCTAATAAAAGATCCAGCTTTAAGGAACCATTTGATTGACAGGGCTAATGGTGAAGGGATATATAATCCCATAGCGGTGTAATCTCATCGGACTAATGGTGATGAAACTAACACCACCCCCTTGTATATCCCGCACTGTAGGATTCTATATCCGATGCATATTAATCCAGACCGTACAAATTTTAACCGAAAACCAGATATGGAGCCCCCTTGGATATATAGTCTAATCCGATGCTCATATCCGGTCAAACAAATGAACCCTAAATGTATAAAAGCAATGTGGAAATGTCTCCAAAGTCACCGCTTAACTCCCAAGTTAAAATATGTTGCAAAAAGGTAAAAGCAGCAGAGTAATTCACAGGTTTCTTGAACTCCATTACCCAACAAAGGCATGGGAGTTCGATACAATTTCATACTTTTCCTTTCTTTTCGGGGGCATCTACAGGTGGTCAGAAATGAGCAGATTACAAAGAAGGTACACTAGAAAAGATTACGAATGGTGAAAAGAAGGAATCATAATTGAGGGCAGACCTGTTGAGCTAGCACAATACGACCTTCACATCTACCAGAAGTTGCAGAGAAAAGTGGATATGTGTAGTTTCTTATTCGAACTACAAGAGTTCCAGTGCGCAGAAGAAGATTGCTCCCGTACAGTCGGGAAAATGGTATATTATATTCACGACTGACAGGATCAAGCTTCTGTATAACCTCTATCATCCCAGCATCACCACCTAAAACTTTTGTCAAGCTTACATCTAAATCCGTTGCAGAGATAGAAAAAAGGGAAGTTCTAGAAGTACTAGGTTTGAAACCAGCTTGAAACCCATTCCTACAAGCACCTGATCCTTCCGACGGCACTAGATGCTGACATGCCTTGTAATATGACTGGAATGATTGCTTATAAATCTCCTCTTTCATTTTCTTAATAGCTGAAGCATCTTGAACATTAATTTCCTCGCCATCATAAAGAATCTTACTATCATGGATAGAATCCTTTATTTCAGCAGTTCCAGGACATTGACTGCCTTTGGAAATAAGGTCATCAAGAAATTTCAACCTGACGGCTAATTCCCAAGCCTCATTTTTCATCAGCTGATGGTGTTCATCGAGCCAACCCTGTATTGGTTCTTCCTCTATGTCAGCAGTTAATTTACGCATGCACAACTTCACACATCCAAATTTTGTTGAACTAGGCTTTTTGGGTTTTGCACCTTCTTTCTTCGTTGGAAATATCAGATTGGCTTTGGCAGAAGTGACAAGCTTCAAAGCTCTCAACATATCCTCTATGGAATCATCAATGGCACGTAACTGCAACCTGTAGGGCAAACAAATATGTACATCCAGGCCTTGAATAACCCAATCCCATGTAGTGGTTCCCTCAAGTTTTCCATCAGATGAACCACTAGAGACATTAGGAATGCGAGAAATTTGAATCCGGCTGCTTTTAAATACTCTTGCTTCATTGAAACTGATCATAAGCCCTTCAAGAAGTACTCCTATAGAGGCATCCTCTGAAAAAATTGATTGAACCTGAATCGTGGCATCAACCCCATCTCCGACCGCGGCAGATAGGCTCAGCATTTCAATATCAATAGCAAGAAGAGATTTCCTTTTCTTGTTTTGTTTTTCATTTTGTACGGAGTCCACGGAGTTGTCTTTCTTCTGGTCATTACCTCTAACACAAGATTTGTCTTTCGCATGATTCGAATTAAGGTCTTGGAGTTTCTGATTATGCATGAGTAACTTCACATGTAGCACAAGTTCGAACAATGCTATATGCACATCAGGCTCCCACCTGGCTGTAATATCAGTAGCACTAAAAAGAGAGCAAATGTCTACATCCTTAAGACCACCAGTTCTAACAAATTTTGCATTCTGTATATCAAACAATGCCACTTTCGTTCCAGGCGTACCATCTTTCACATATTCCTGATAGGTAGACCTCGCTCGTTCAAGCTCCAGCTGGGTGGAATGTTTCGCCTTGTTCATACACAGACTGAAATGGAAGATGTCGAGAGATACAGAGTACTTCAACTTATTAAACTCATCAGGACTTGTGGACATTATGCTTGCACAACGTGGTGTGCCGTCAGCTGAGACACTAACTATAAATCGACCACCTTGAGATCCATAGTTCACTCGTTTTGGGTCTGCAACAATTGTGTTCTCCAAACCCACATCACCTCTGAAGTTTACAGAGCACCTTTCAAGGTTAAATTTTATAAGTTGAATCCCCTTCCCTGATGGCTTGGAAGCGAGCCCGCCTCGGCTTTGAGGTGGTTTTTTACTTGTGGCAGACAAACTTTTCAATAAATTTTTGAAGGACAAAGCCGTTGATATTACAGATCCAACACGCTTAAGGGTCAAGAAGGACCCCATACCAGTCACATCAATGGAAAGCACTAACTTACTATTGGGGCCATCTCCTTCAATTGATTCCATGTCTTTTTTGCCCCAATCCAGGCAAATTTTTCCAACATGCATTAAAGACCCTGTATTTGTTTCTACACCAAACAGGCTATCTCTTAAACATTCTTCATATTCTTCAGCCATGTGTAAATTCAGCTCACCAAATTCCATATGTACTGAAGTGCCCGTGCTTGAAATGTTGTTCGCAAACACATGTGATGATTGAGAGCAACCCTGCATTTGGAAATCAAAAAGGGAGAGATACCCTGTAATAGTCATGATTTAATCTGAAATCGTATTTGGTTACATATATTGCAAAAGATTGTTTCCAACGTATATAGATGGTGGAGTCACATAAAAGTGGATCACATCCAGTAACATTATAAATAAATATCGAAACGACAATCAGAACAAAGTTCCATAATCAGCTCAGCCGATATATTAACTATTCCCATCATCCCATGTGATATTCAATTTCAACACAATCTAGTCCAATTGTGATCTGTTTAAAGGCCTTGTCAGCAAGCCTGTAAAGGGGAAGAACATACTAATCCTGACACTTGCCACAATTTGGACAGGAAATGAACCAAATCAATTTGCAAAATAGCTCTCTGTTTAATGAGAGGCTCACCATGTCTGTTTAGTTAAGTCAATGAGCCCAGGTAGAGCTCGATTTGTGAGCTCATTCATCACATGAGCCAAGCTTTGCTCAAGCTGGCACAAACTGGAGAGTTAATAGGTAGCTGTAAGAATTCCTAATCTTTTCAAGGCCAATATTCAAACTTTATGAAATCTGGGTGGAACTCGGCACTTCTTAAAAGAGAAAAAAAAAAATGCATTCGCATACTGTACAAGAAGAAACCAATGCTTTGTTTGACTTTTTTCCCCACCGAGATTTCTAATAAGAGAAGGCACCACTTATCAAAAAACAAAAAATAAAAAGGCACCAATGGAGTGCAATGTGCATAAACTTTTAGAAGAAGCCAACAAAAGACCTAACAAATCTATACATGAAAGCTTTATTCAGAAGTCATCAAATAATTGGTTTAATGTAGATCAACACTACCCCAGAACCAACTATATTACGTAAGGACAAAATTTATTGGTAAACCAATTGGTTCTTGTTTGCCATTATGCAACCCCTTGCTTAAATTTAACGATGAACTGACAAATAAAATCAAATGGAAGACAACATTTGCCATTATTGTTGATTCCTGATTGCAAACAACTTCAATGAAAATGTCAGGTCTCGTAGCGGGAAATGTTAGAAGGGCTAATGATAGAATTATCACTAAGTGAATTTTTTGTCTCCACCTCTCTTTTTTGTCTAGAGCTGTTAGTTGGATGCAAAATAAACCTCTGCAACAAGTCCATTCTCATTTCGCAAGCTGAAAATATAGCTACGGATACAGTTACTAAGAGAAGTAATGATCCTTCATTTCAACCAATGAGATAGGGGATCAGAATTGTTCCCCCCCTATAAATATCTCTGCTAAAATTGAGTCAAGGAACAGGATGATTTATAACGATTTTGCAAAAAAAAATGAGGATGTTAAAATAATGCACCACAAAATGATCTGGATGACAGGACAATCTCCCTGCACCACCCACAGAAATAAACTATTGAAGATGTCACTTACATGATACAGAGACGAACCTCTGAGATCATAAAGCACAATAGTCATCTCTGGCGCTGAAACAGTACAAGTCCACATGAACATTTCCAATTTGGTTGACCGAAGCCTTTCCGGATTAGGGTTTCCATCTTGAAGCACCATAGCTTTCTTTTCTAGGGACTGCAGTTTAATCCACGGCTTCAGCCTGCTCATTATAACATTGCACTGAGTACCCCCGAGCTTGAAATCAATTTCCGATCTGATAGGCGAGGTAGGCTGGAGAGTAATTTTGCAAGTGATTATAGTAACTCCAAAAAATGCAAGGTTTAGTCAAAAGTTAATAACTCCATGCTGCTAACACAAATAATTATTACTGGAGTTGAAAAAAGTAAAATCATTTGATAGCTGCACTAAGCTGGCTATAATAGCTTTTTACATGTTAACCTCTCTCAAGTGCATAACTTGATCGAAGCAACGCATACCAAACACGCAAAAAAGACTAGCATTACAATTAGTACTAAAGAATTTATTTGTAGTTACAGTCTGAAACAGCAAGCAAGTTTACCTAACATTTACCACGTCCATATTGATATGCCAAAAGAAACTCAGAGGACAGAGTCATAGAAATTGATGAAATTTAAATGATTTCTAACCATACTGTAAGTCAACGGAAGATGCAAATCTGAGGCAAGTGAAGCACCCCACCAAACTTTTAAGGATCAGACCTGGTTATGATTTCAACCCGAAATGAGTAACTTCCCCAACCAATCTGGTTTTCCCTCAAGTGCGATGTCGAACTGATCATTAATCAGAAAATCTATATTTATGTGAAAAGATGATGTCTAATGGCTTCACAGTAACATAGACTAAAGCAGGCACCAGTTTGCTACGAAAGCATGCCGATGAAAAATAAAATCTCCATTATGGGTGCATCAAATATATTGGCAAAAGTACAATAGCCGAAAGATGGGGGAAAAAACAATTGCAGAAGCATCGAATATCAATTGGAAAAAGTACAATAGCCAAAAGAGGGGGAAAAACAGGATTGCAAGATGATAATAAAATTTGCTGACAAACCTGTAGAGGAATGTAAGTGGAAGAAACAACATCGAGTTTCAGTATCTCCACGACAGAAATACAAGCATCTCTAAAAAGCTGTAATACAATAGCACAATCATTGTTGCTGATTAGCAAAAGAGAACAACTGTAGAAGAAAGGATCAAATAATAACATACACATAAATTGTAAATCCAGAAAGATATCAAGTCTATTTGCAGTTATGTCCTTACATGAATCTCACTGAAATCCATTTGAATATCAAGGCGAGTACTCTCCCCTACATCTTCAACAGACCGAGATTTGGTGCTTTTCACTTGAATACCCATGATCTTATTCTCGACCCCAAGACCATGTACCCTATGCACAAACTTCACATCCAACTTGGGCAAATTGAAGGATACCTGCAAAAACAACATAATAATTTGTTAACTGCACCAGCCCATAACTCCAGTGATTATAAAATCAGCGTCCTTTGTGTGGTATCCATAGAGCTCCCTCTCAGGCGGGTCCCACATTCTCACAGATGGGGGTTATCGACACAGGGTCAAATATACAAGCCATTTAGGGTGGGAATTTGGGCGATCTCCCAACGTAATTCAGACATAGTAAACACAAAGAATTACTAAGTACAAAAAACTTAACGGTAGCTTGGTGGATTGCTCTTTACATGGGAAATAGAAGGAAATTGATAACCAGATACAAACTCTTTTGCTCAGAAGGTCACCAAGGCAATTAGAACTCATACAACAGTATAAACACACACAAAAATACAAGGGTAGAGATAGATAAAATCCTACACTAATTCACTGTGAAATCAATCCAAGTTAGACTTTTTGTCGAGAAATTATTTTTACCTACTAAATGATAATCAGATGACATCACAAATGGCAAAAAAACATATATACCCCAGCACCAAGGCCCATGCACACAAGGAGCGAGACTAAACAGAGAATAGCTATATGACTCTAAAGTTTATATACGAAAAGTTCAACCGATTCCACCAAGCACAAAGCTCATTTCAGAAGCATCTCATTGACCCGTGACTAGTTTTTAAAAGATGATAGAGGCCAATATTTTCATTCAAGTTCTAGGAAGAACCAGAACTAGTGAAAATGACAATCTCAGTTCCCTGTTTGTGTTAGTCCAGGTTTACGAAGACCTAAGAGTTAAACATACACAGTACAAACGACCCACATGCCTTGGAGTGACAATTGATTACCTCATAAAGTCATAGACATCTGGAAGTTTCGGCACATTTTGTAGTCGTCTACCCATAAAACAGCTAAGGCATGAACTCCCCGTTTTTTAATAAACAATGAAATATGATTTCACTAATTACACAAGAAAGGATTCCACCATAGGAAAAACTCAGTTATCATGAAATCTTGATTCTTTCAAGATACTAATACACATTACTACAACAATATTTGTTCGGATAAGTTATTAACTGCAATCTCAAAAATGGCATCCAAATCAAACCCTAGCTCAGTGTTTTCTTCATTCAGTCTCGTCAACTTCTATATGACAAGTTGCCGATCAAAAAAAAAAATTCTATATGTCAAGTCCTGTCATTTTGCACCAGTTTCTGGACTAAGATAAAATTTGCCTTATTATGACAACAATTTCATGGGTCCTTAGTCATCAATTTCGTAATATTTCGAGCACAATTGGAGCCACATTAGCTGACAAATGCCATAGGCCACAGCTTTGTATTCGGTTTCTGCACTGGATCTAGCTACTACTGTCTCCTTTATACTTCGCCAAGTAACTACATTAGCTCTTATAATGGTACCTGAGACTGAAGTAGATCTTCTATCATGAACGAACCTAGCCCTATCTGCATAAGTGAAAGCTTTTGATCTCAAATTGCCAGAATTGGAAAAAAAATATTCTTTTCCGTGACATCAAATTGCCTCAAGATACGGTATAAGGCATCAAGATCAACTATTTGAGGGTCCTCCAGCATATGCAACAACAGGTCTAGTGTATAAGTCTTCCCAGAAAGCTGCTACCTTCCCTTGTCAACAGGCTCTCCAGTGCCACCACTAAGCCAGTATTGGCTTCAACAAGTTTATTTTTTCTGATTTTGGTCTAGTAAACTTCATCCTCATTTCCCTTGGTTTGAAACTGCATGCTTTGTAGGCCCACTACAATATGTTTGAGTTAGTAAATCTGGTACCCCAATTTTATGGTCATCCAGAAGAAGCATGGTATGGGGGGGACAAGAAAGACTACTTCAGAGATTGAGCTAGGAAGCTGTATAGCCGTCCTTGCTCTCTCATTGAAGGTAGTTTCCTATCCGACTCCCCACACCCCGTATTCCCCCTGTATAGCGTTACTATCGAAGTATGGGCGTGGCATGTCTTTCGGTTACGGGCCTAGCCTATCAAACTCCTTGTAGACTGGATATAAACATAAAGAAAGAAAGACGATAAGAACTACAAATTCAAATAGATTTCTTGTCAAGAATGGAACGTCTACATATGTCTTCAATACCAAGTGAACGTCCTGGTTAGCACTAAGAGTGACGCAATCAAAATACCAAAGGGAATCAAAGATTCAAAGAAAGTAGCAAAATCCCATTCAAGGGGATAAACCCCAAAGGGTAGAGAGAAAAACTATGTCTCAATCAATATATTCAATATTCTAAAAAATCAAAAGCTCCCAAAATGAAAGACCAACTCACCTATTTATGGACTCAAGACTCTACTAAGACTAAAGACACTAAAATGACATAAGTACCCTTAATTCTACTGCATCAAAGAGAACCATGAACAATGCCAAAAGCAGGAAATATAGTATGCATATGAGAAAATAGAGGCTAAATAAAATATAACGAAAACAGGGGAAAAACGTACTAAGCCATGAAATTTGAACCTACCGACCTTCTCTGGGATCACAGACAAAAGTGCTGCTCGTTTTTCCTCAGGCTTTTTTGAAGTGCTAGATTCAAAGCTCGAGTCTACAACAGAGGAGTCGGATGAACTCTTCTTTCTAATCAAGAGCTCCTCGTTTAAGTTCAAAGTGACTTCTCCACTTGTAATGTCCACATTCTTAACAACTATACCTGCTTCCCTGCAGCCAAATAGAATAAGACGCAAGAATCTCAGTTGAAAAACCAATCAACGTTAATCACAGTTGCAAGACTCCCGTTTTCTTTATTATCAATTATCTAAGTTACCTATTTGTTTATGGCGCGGAGGAGGAGATTGAATGGACAAATAATCACATGACCCCCATTCCTAACATGAAAAGGGGAAAAAAGCCACATAGAAGGTACAATTCCTTCTCTACCCTACCATAAAACCAACTGTAGGCAACAATCTTTCAGTCATTGAGCTATGCTGCATAACAGGATTTTATTTTTAGGAGGGCGAGCAGGGGTAGGTAGGGGGATGAAGAAAGACAAATATGTTCATCCCATTACCCATTTTTGCACGAAAGCCTTTCTTCCCTTTTACTCAAACAAGAACCAACCCTTGATGAGTTCATGAGATTTACTGATCTTTAAAGTTCCTTTGGCCAAAATTCAGGCAAACATCACATCCGTATGTCAGTTCTTTTGTAGTATTGTAATCCGACTATGAAAGGAGTCAAGGACTCATGGACCATGCTGAGGGGGCACGACCAGAATACGACTAGACAAAAGGAAGAAAAGAAATCAAGAAAACAAGAACAAAGTTGGGAAGAGAAAACCAAAACCTAGTGCAAAACCAAACAAAAAGGCTTCAAGGAAGCACCCTGCAAACAGTTTCTCCGGAAAGATACCTGTTTATCTTCCAGACATACCTCAACTGCTCTTGGATCCCCACAGTTTATAATCTATTGATATACTGGCTCTCAAAAATTCCTAGCTTCCATATACTCAGCATTCTCCTTTGTTTAAAGGAACCGATTATCAAGAAACCCACTATCCTCAAAAAGGGAAAGATTGTCATCATATTGTGGGCTGGGCATCTGTCTGCCTACCTTCCAAATGACCAAATCAACCCCACAATGGGCTCAACTGGAACCAGATCTTTAATCCTCGACATCAACTTGGACGATGGGTTGAAGCCTACTATTACAAGACCGCTGAAATGGGTATTCCACTCGACTAACCATGACCTCAAGACTCAATTGCAACCCATTCTAGTACCACTTCCTCAACATCAACTTGGACGATGGGTTGAAGCCTACTATTACAGGACCACCAATGGGTATTCCCCTTGACCGACCTGCAAGACTCACTTGCAACTCGTTCATATTCCACTTCCTCATGGAGTATCCTGCACTGGGTGCTTAATTCTTGTTTTGACAATACTGGAGCGGGTAAGGCCATGTGGAAAAATAGATCAACGCCAGGTTTATGAAAAGCTTAACATCCCTCAATCTTACTACTTTTTCATAATTTAAAAAAGAAGAAGAAAGAACATCATCCTTTTCAAGATCATGGCCGCGCTTCTCTCCCACTTCGCATCTCGGAGCACATTGTATTAAGAGATATAAATGTGCTCTGGCCAATTTTACACCATCCATCCAAATTCTTACCTATAATCCAATTAGTGTTTATCACATTTGAAATCCAAAACAATGCTGAAAAACCGGGCACAGTCTCACCTCTTTTTACAACTACACAATCCTGATCATCATGACTATTAAAATGCCTTCTATGCTACCAAAGGGGGCAAAACTGAGATCACAAAGCTCTAAATCACCAACTCAATCTCGGCCTTAGTTGCACGAAGGATCATAGAAGCTCCTGGTATGAGAGGGCTGGGGGAGCGTCTAGGAATTGTTCATATATTTATAATTTAAATAAACAAATATAACATTGTATTTATACTTAGTAACTTAAACGAATTTCAGTTAATATCTATCTAGTATCTTGTCATTACGACATCTTTTTGCTTGCTTATTATCTTTTACTTTTATTTCTTTTTGGATTTATATGCTTAAGAGGTTCCTCGTTTAGTGGGCTCCTTTCTCGATGGGAGCGGGGTTCCAAGGAGAGTTTGACTTGGGAACACAGGAGGGAGGTTCTAAGGTGGATTCGCCACCCCAATGGAGGTTCCTACTACTAAGATCTCTACCAAGGCAGCGCACCAAAGTCCAAACGCAGTAGAAAGTTATCCATCTCTCCTTAGTATCAACCATGACACTTGTAAATCGTGTTTCTAGGCTTCTAGCCAATACATTCCTTGTTCTCCTTGTCCAAACTAGATTGACAGACCATTACCACCATCCTTGAGACCCAACTCAGCCATGGCTTTCTCTTTAAACCAATCCGCACTTCCTTCTTCATTCTTTCCCACAAACTTTGATTTCAATAAAGCGACACCCTTAGATTTTAACATCCAACCCATCACACCACACCGCTCAAACTACTCAAAAAGTGATCAGCTATACTGTTATGCCATGCCTAACTCAACTTCTTACCAACCCATTCCAGTTCAAACCATCTCAGAATCACCCATCGCTGGAAATACCCACCTCGCTGACTAAAGCCACCAATGGAATCGAACCAGAACCATCACTATTTACCACCAAACCAAACCACTTCCAAGTTCCAACCACTTCTAGAGTGGAATCTCTCTTTGCGACTACCTCTCGGCTAAGCCTTCAAGGCCATAACAGTTCAGATAGTGTCTGGGACGCTTCGATAAAATATTAGGGGCTGGAAGAAGCAGCATCAGTCCAAGGGATCTAAAGACACCCATATTAACAAAACTATTGGAGTTTGTCCCACATCAGTTAATTATCCCCTCCAAAACTAGTATATGGGCCTGGCCGGCCTCTCCACTCATTGCCAATTGGTTTTAAGTTGGATGTTTTAACATGGTATCAAAGCTAGGGTTTCGGAGAATTTTGGGCAAGGCTAAGTATTTCGTTATTAATTGTTAGTTTGTTCCCCATGTTTATGCCATAAGTGCACCGTTGTTTGTTGTGATCCATGTGGATTGTTTGTTTACCTCTCCACGTGCGAGTCGGGGTCGCACATGCGGGAGAGTGTTGGAGTTTGTCCCACATTTGTTAATTATCCCCTCCAAAACTAGTATATGAGCCTAGGCGGCCTCTCCACTCACTGCCAATTGATTTTAAATTGGATGCTTTAACAAAAACTTTAGCCAATTCACCCATTTTGTTCATCATCTTTTCACCCTTCTCCATTCCTACCTCAGTGGAGAAAAGGCTAGAGACCAAAGGAATTTCTTCTCCAAGAGGAACTTCTTATGGGGAGCATTGCGGGAGGAATCAAAGTGCCAACTTATAAGCTCGAAGAAAGCATCTATTCCTACCAAATTTGTACTTGTTTAATCAAGTCCTCGATGTAAAGTGCTACAGATACAACATGATGTAAACGAGGGTCACCCATGGAGATGGTGATTGATTACAAGTTTTTTTTTCTTGCTGGTGATTACAAGTTTGTTATTGACCAAAGAAGCTAGACATCAAAGGAGAATAGGGATTCCTACAAACGGGGATTGTGAAAAGGTAATAGCAAGTGTTAAGCCAAAAAAATTTAAGCATGTGAGGTTTGAGGTAAAGGTGACAGCTGAAGCCACACTTCTGGAATGGTGTTTTGGAGCAAGGACACCCTTCTAGGCTTTATTAATGGCCTTTACGGACTTGTTCAACATTGCAACCAAAGCCTTGGTAGGCAACTAGCATCTATCTCGAAGACAATGTGAAATCTTTTCCTGGTTACATCTCTCCGATAACTAGTAATTCAAGGCTCCAAATGATTCTTTCGTTATCTATCTTGAACATTGGGTGGATAGGATAAGGTGGAGTGATGATAGTTTTTTTTTTTCTTCTCTTTTTTCCATGACCTATTTTCGTAATCTACCCAATCCTATTTTATCCTTTCACTCTATGAGGGTAAAATAAACTCAATTTTACAAGAATGCCATTGAGCTTTTATTTTACACATCAATGGTCTTACTCTTGTCGACTTCATGGGAGAGTCCAAATTTTCATGCGGTGCTCGTGGAGGGGAGGATAAATCTTCATGTGGAGCACAAAAGCAGAAAAAAGAACCAAGAATCATATAATTCAACAATTAGCTAACATATGGAAGAGAAACCAACCTATCATGACCAAATTCAGAAGAAAGAGAGAATTCTTCACAGCAAAAAGGAGCAGAGGTTCCTTCCATCAAGGCAAATGATGCCTGGCTAGCTGAAGTCCATCCACCATTGTCGAAGGTCGATGAGAGGTCACAACTAATCCGAGGCTCTCCCAAGTGAACCACAATAGGCAAAAGGTGTAGCTTAACAAATAAAGCAGGCTTCGATCCCCCGTCTTTAGATATATCAACTCGGAGTTCCTTAACTTCAAGAGTAGCTTTTGGAGTCTGCATCGTTCAATAGAAAATCCAATAGAAAATCATGAGGTATGCAAAGCATTTTGCCATGAAGATAACACATCTATTTAGGAAACAACCTAAAGGCATCCCTGATCACAAATGAAACTAGAAATTCTTTTGGCCTTGAATATTTCCTCAAACTTAAAATACAACCCACTACCAAGTTTAGCAAATTACTAAATACTACCTGGTTTAGCATTTGCAAACCATCTGTGACATCACAAGATGAACAAAGCAAGATGCTAAACATGTCTGCTACATAATTTCAGCTTCTTTTACAGAATCTGCAGAAACACACTGTGCTTGCAGTTTTATTTTGAGCCCAGGATAAGTCAACAGGCATGCTGTAGTAAGGAGGATAAATTACGGGCCAGTCCAGGTAACTGGCCCATATTCCCAAGAACTCTAACCCAATCTAAAAATGCACCATCACGGAGAGGCACGCTTTCATACCTAGACTTGCAAGTAAATAAAAATGGGCCATACTCCTTAATGGGAATTAAGGGGCAGTTTTTGGACTGGCCCGTGATTTATCCTACATATGTAGGTGGTTGTGGTTCTTATGTTTTATTTTGTCACAATAACCAAACCAATAATAATTTTCTACAACATGCACAAAGGGATGTTATCCATATGATGCGGCCTAAGAGAAGGCTTAGCAACACACATCCTCAGTTATGCACATCTGTAGCACTGGTCCAAGAAGTCTTTCACTTTAAAGATTCATTTACTGCATTTAAAAATGAAAATTGCAGATACAAACAAATCTGCTCAAAGAAACACTAACTCAGGGATCATATGAAAAGCAACATCATATTAAGAAAACCTACCTCATTCAGATTTAGAAGATAATGTAAAAATAAATAATAAGAAAAAACAGAGCCAAATATTACCCACTCCATGTGGATTTCAATCTTGTCTTCATTCAATATGAAGTAAAGTTGACTTTATCTCCTGTTTCCTATCTGAAATCCCTTCAGACACCCAAAAGCCAAAAGGTTTCGTACTTCATGCAAACAAATAGGAACATGCCATCCATCTCAAAGAACAATTCTTCAACCACAAGCACTTACACAAACACACTCACATTCAAATTCACATGGTGACCCACACACACTAACATCCAGTGTGTGGGAACCCACAAATAAATGTGAGTGTATGTGTATTTGTTTGTGTAATGAGTTTGTGGTTGTAGACTATTTGCTCAAAGAATTGTTGTTCCTGACAACATGCACCTTCATGTCCCTGTCCTAACTCCTAATTAATTTGGATGAATGAGTGCATTTGATTTTCCGATGTATACTGTTTGAGCAATACCAATCCCTTATATCAAATCAAACACGATGATTGAATACACGAAAAAACATGTCTAGTATACCCCGACATATACATCTACGGTAATATGAGATCATGTCAGAATTTGTCAGACAAGATTGAAAGTATGACAGACGTTGGAAGTGAAAAAACCATGACAGACGTTGCTGACCTTTTCTCCAAGCTATACAGTGAATCAAATGGACTAAACCAACACTGAAGGCAGGAATCAACCGCAAGACAAAGACAAAGCAAAAAGACTTCAAAATAAACACTTCGTTAAACTTCAATTACCTTCACTACCAATTCTGATACAGAAACTGATAAAAATCTGGCCACGTTAGCCACAACCATCCACTTTCCTCTGCCTGAAGTGCGAGACCTTCGAGATCTACTTTTCTTTGCATTCTTATTTGAAGGTCTCATTACAACTTCTATATCACTTATTACCACCTGCAATTTTGGGTCCCTAGACATAAAACCAACCCCAAGCTTAACCAAGGACTGCCGTAAGCTGACTCTGATTTCACCAACAGACACTGATTCAATAGTACCCTGCATACAATAAAAGCCATAAAAACATGAAAAATGTGATCCTAGAGATGCAGAAAACGTAGGCCAGAATATAAATCCAACTCAATATTTCTCTCCTAAAATCTAATGATATGTTTAATGTTTGCTAAACCTCAAACAAAAGATCAATGGTTTATGTCCACGGAATTCACATCCCTTGAAAACAAATTTTTTATTTAGCTTCCTAAAGAGGATCATTTTATCAATGAAAACTCAAAAACTACAAATACTATGAGGCGCAACAACAAATTGTTTCCATAAATGGAAAGACAGCATAGTATACATGCAGCCTGTTTCAGCCAAGGAGTACAGACCTAGACAAAGATATATTTCAAATAATTTGCCACGCCGTTTGTTAAATCTTTCACAGAAAATAAATTGAAGAGAAATGAAGCCAGTGAGTGGATAAAGATTAGGGCCTTCAAAAAAAGCTCAATGGTGAGAAAGAAATAGCATAGAACACTTCAAAGTTGGGAAGCAAGAAATACAAGGCACTTAAAAGCTGAAGCAAAATAAGAACCTTTTTAAACTTGACCACAATATCCCTTAGACATTTCCATCCGCCAACCCGAAATCCTACAGATGCTCCCATGAGGCGGCTTAGGATCCAAGCCACCAACCTGGAAGCAAATCTGAAACAAGATGTATAATAAGTCATCCAAACTAAATATAAAACAGAACCTATTCAAACATATTGCCATTGAATAACCATGTTTATAATGGTGAGAACAAAATAGACAGTGACATATCATAAAATCATATAATCTTTTAACCGTACATCAAGGATGGAAAAATTGGAAGCACCCACTAACACATTTCAGAATGATTAACAGCATTTTGAAAGAATCCTCCTCAACAGATGAATGAAGCAATTAAGCAACATTGAATCAACTTCCAACTAGGGATGAAAATTTAAAATGAGAAACCGAAACGACCGAGTGAACCAGCCGTTTTTTAGCGAATTCGGCTGGTTTTGCAAGTGGTTTGGTTCAGTTCGAATAAAATTACAAATCTGAACTTCAGTTCGGTTTCGGTGACCAGAAACATAAACTCTGAGTGCCATCATCGTCAAAGAATACGATGCACCTTAACTTTGGTGATGAAGAAGACCAGATTGAGATGCCTTGTCTCACTCTCCCACTCCGCACTATTGCTAGTTCTCCACACAGCTCAGTCCCTCTCTCTTCTATTCCTTCTCCATTTACCTGACGGAAGTCGAAATCCTTTGATTCATCTCATGTGAGTTGGGATGAGCCCTAATTGTGGTCTTTTTTGTAAAATTAATTTAGTAGTTAACTACCCACGGGTCCCACCAAACTGAGCGGTTAACCCCCTTCATCGATCGACCTCGGTTGAAGAAATCTCTAAACTGACTAATTCAGTTCGGGCAGTGGAAATGGTTAAAAACCGACCGAACAGAGCCGATTTGATCCCTACTAGCAACATACCATCCCACATCCACAAGTTAGGAATAGTTCCTGGGCAATATAAGTGAATTCACATCACCTTCCAAGTAACGCTGAGTTTTAAAGCCGTGAAAATCTAACCCGAGTATAAAATGACGCAAGAAATCAAGATGATTGTTAAAGTTGGGATAAGAGTTGGAAATGCCTTAAGCACTCAAAGGTGCCTCTAGAGTCTATACGAGGCTATGAGCCACCCTTGAATCCCATAAGCAAGAACAAAGAAACGTGCAAAGCAAGTGCTACATAGCACAACAAACATGGACTTGTGGCCCTGGGATGAGAACGAAACATCCCTCATCGAAAGAGGTAAGAAAACTTGATGGGCTGTATGTGAGTTCAAGCCCATTCCCAGTAACATCGTGTTTTGAAGCCGTGAGAAATATTCTCACGAATCGAGATACATTAGACAATTGATCCAAAAATAAAATAGATATGGTTTGTCTAAATAGACATGTCTAAGGTCAGCAAGAATTTATGAAATTCTACGGTAACTAATGAACAAGAACGGGTGAAAGAATCTTCCGATATTAGGGCAAGTGACTTGTGAAGTCATTAACGGGTCTGAAATGGATGGTCGTCTAGATAAGGGCCCATTTAGATAATAAGAGATACTTCATCAACTCTAGAATTTTAATACTTGCGTCACCAAATTTGGTTGAACAAGTCAAACTAAGTCCGGCAACAATTGACAAGGTTCTCAAATTGTAAGATTAAGTAAGTCTTTATACTTCTTTGAAAGTAGTCGAATGCTAACAGGTTAAGGAAATATGTGTGTTTTAGGCCACAACAAGGTTTTTTTTTTCCTTTTCTTTTTTGTGCTTTCCGATGCTCTGGACTATGAATGAAGCATGGATGGTAATGTGCAGATAAATTGATTTAGGTCTTCAGGCAGGCATTTCGGCTTTTGATTTGGGGGCATGGTTCCGGGGAAAAAAACCCGTCCCTTTAACTCCTTGGTTTGTTTTTTTTAGAGCAGCCACTTTATGCATATATTGCCAAAGGTTAGGTATGTCTCCAACCCTCCCCGCCCATACCCCCAATGATTGGGGACTAGATGGCTTCTATTGTTGTTGTGTAGGCCACAGCAAGGTTTTTTATTTTTCATTTTTTCTAGTGGGAAAGGTTACACAAAAGGGATTTGACAAGTTCAACTAGTAATGTTTCTCCATGGAATTTCTCTCTCCACGGGTGAGATTTTATTGATCTCTTCTTGGTGAGATTCCTAGAAGGGTGTTGGTAAGGCACAAGCATTCTTTGTCATTCTTCTTTTTCGTTCCCTTTTTTTTCTATAGTTAGGTATCCACTAGAATTGTGGCAAAAATTAGACCACAACCAACCCGTCCTCCAATGTTATTTAACTACTTATACCTTTCTTTCACCCAATCCAAATTATATGTCACAACACCCATGACCATACCTCCTAATTAAGAGAATCCATCTGAGAAAGTTTGCAAACAATTTCCAACTAGAATTTCACCTTTCATGCCGGCTTGACCTATCCACCGGAACTCTAATAATAAAAAAGCCTCAGTCTACCCTATAGGATTACAAGGCAACCTGCTGACAAAATAAATACTCAGTCGAGTATGTAATACACACTTCTAAACCAATGAAATACACCCATAAACACACCTAAAATACAGTAAGGTTACAATCAAAGGTACCCTGTGTAATATTAGTGAGATTTGTAGAGCTTCACATTCCATGTTCTGCTTTTATTATGAAAGGAACTTTGACAATTAACTTAATTGTGTGTTATACCAATGGTGTATAGTATTCTATGTATTTCTAATTCTGTACATCAATTTTTCATGGATTTACCATGTCGACAAATATTTATCTCAGAGTATCAGGCCAAGTCCTATGTCCTTTATTAAGTGCTACAGACCTCCAAATATAGAAAACATCATGTCTGAAATCATTAACCACATGAAGTGAAATAAAAGGACTCAAGAATCCTTTGCTTTCTTGCACAAACGACATGATTGCAAAAGCTAAAACCGCTCCCGAAATATCAAGCAGACCAAATCTGTGGGCCAAAGGACAAGGACATTTATCCTGAACTTCCAGTTTTAGATGGTCATTCATGTATAGGATTATTTTTTATTCAACTTTTGTGGTACAAAATACTCCCTAGTTTTAGCTGAAAATTTCCCCTTCTACCTTCCACTCAATAACATCCTCTTCAACCCTGCAAATTGTACCCCGTAAAGACGTTAAAAATCTTATCCATGACCTCCAACTCCGGGTCTTAAACTGCCCTAATTGAAGGGGACTCCCACAGTACCTCCAAAATAGTGGAATGGATTAATAAGAAACAAAACCATCTCAGCCACCATGATAGAAAACAGATCCAAAAATTCAAAAGTTGAATGTACCCACCCAAATATCGTGTACTGCAATCTATCCAACCACGTAACCAACCCCACACTTGACTTAAGAAATTCTGACCGACTATCCTAAATTCCTTTCCATATTCCTTTCCATAATTCTCTAAGTAGTTCACAACAGAAGTTTTACGTAACTTTCACACGTATTGGGAATCTTTTTTTTTTAGGTTATTTTAGATCCTAAAGCATCTGATCACCAGATTAAGTGTAACTCGATGAGTTCAAAATGAGGAAGACAAAAGCCTATTACGAAAGAGTTGGGTATAATGGGGTGACCATCTGAAATTACCAAAAAGAAAAGTACAACTCCACGTCTCCCAATGTCTGCCAACCCTGACACAAATATAAGGGAGGAAGGGTATCCTTGTTATACTGTCCCTCTTATCCGTCTTAGTCAGGAGGATTGACCGAACTAAGGTTAGCTTTTTTTCCGCTTTGTCTTTTCCCTTCCCCTTTGTCCTTCTTGCTTCTTAATTTGAAAAACCCAATTGGCAGTGATGAACTAAGGTTAGGGACGGAGGGCATTGCCCCTCCCCCCACTACAATAATGTGCAAGTGGATGGAACTTCAAATTACAATTCCGTAGTTCCTAAATATCAATGACTTTCTTGTTAACGTAAAAGAGTGTAGGGACTGCGTAATGTATGCTGACCCGTGTATAGGAATAAGAAAACGGGGACTACTTTAGAAGCTTCCCATAAACAGGAAATTTATAGCTTCTCACTGTCTTTTTAGTTGTGTATTTTAAATGGGAAATTCCTGTTCACCTTGAGATTCAGCCCCTGCCTACTAAAGGTACATCAGCAGGGCTGTTCAATCTTGCCCCTAATTTTCAACAATTAGATACCTTTCCACCGGAAGAAGGGATAAACAAATCAAAATACTTGGGCTAAATTTTCACTCTCTTTTTGTCCCTTTGTCTTTTTGGTTGTTTTCTCTTAGCATCTGGAACTTGTGGGAAGAAAAGAAAAAGAAGAGAAAATCGTTCATGAAAAAAAAAAGTGAAGAAAATGTAGGAGAAAATATACTGTGCTCAAAAGTTTGTTTTTATATTTTCTTATCATTTTCTTTCCAACCAAACAAGGGGAAGGAAAATTATTTTAATTTTTCTTTCTTTTCTCTTCCTTTCCCCAAGATTCAAACAAACCTTTAATCTTCATCCAATTCGCGTCAAATTTTGTGGATTAATCATTTGACTTAACATATAGGATCTAAAAGGTAAAAAATTATGATCAAAAGCCCCAAAAAGTTCTCTAAAGAATAGAAGAAGACAATTTGTCACTGTCTTTAGTGCCTTTAGCGTCCTCTTTATATCAACTTTTTTTTTAACTTGAGTCCATATTTTTATACTTTTCCAATTCCTCTCGTCGAGACAAACCATTGAATATTATGCCGAAAAGATAAACCAAATAACACTAACCATCAATAATACACATTGTCTTTAACAAAATTAATTTAGCCCAAATGGGCCTAACCCTCTATTCTTTGTGCGATATCAGAGACACGAGCTAAATGCGACAAAGCACTCCGAAAAACACACACAGTGAAACGGAAAAAATTCAGCAAACAGACATTTCCGCACACAAACGTTTATAAGTGCAATGATCAACGCAACAACTGCAGAAAGATGAATTTGTACGACTTACATGAACAGCAGCCATAAAATGATGGAGGCGAGAAGGAAACCGAACAAGAACTTGACCGGAGATATTGCCATTTCAACAGGAAATTGAACCGATCGCTTCGGACTCCGTGCTCTACGACAAATGCATCATTCAAATCCAATAACCGAATCAAAATGCGTCCTCTGCACATAACTTCATACCCAAAAAAAGGCGAAGAAAAAGCCCTAGGATTCAATTGTCATGGTACGATCCGTAGATTTTTTTTTTCATGATTTTTCATGCGAAACTGAAATGCGAAAAAGAAGGTATCCGAAGCGCGTAGATCGTAAGTGTGGGTATATATGGTATTGAGAGAGAGGGATTGAAGGGTTCGATCCGGTATCTGCTCAGAGAGACGGAGAGAGAGAGAGAGAGAGGAGAGAGAGAGAGAATTGATGGGGGTGTTTTGGCTCTGGTGCGGAGGGGTGTACGGAGAAAGTACGTGTTCTGTGTCTTTTGTTTGGTGTTTTTGGGTAAACGTGCGCGATGTGTTGTCGCTGTTATGTGGGAAAACGACAAACGAGTGAGGCTTCCCTCCTCCTTGACCTTTTTTGTCTAAAACCTTTTTTTTGATATTTTTTATTTTCATAACATTTTATTTAATTTTTCTTCGCAGTTTTTATGATTAATAATCATTCGTCTCGACGAAAAGAATTAGAGAAATATACAAATTTGAATCGGTGTTAAAAAAGTTCATATAGGAATAAGACGACATTTGGGGGGGGGGGACTAACCGTTTTGTATCTTTTTTCCTCTTTAGTGAATATTTTTTTACTTTTGGTTATATTTTTATACTTAAAAGTCTCCTCTTTTCGAGACGAATAATTAATTCATAAAAATCTAACAAAATTTTTAAAAAGACGAACAAAACACGTAAAAATATGAAAAGACCAAAAAGTTAAGAGGAATAGAACCTTTAGTAGTCTTTGAGGCACATCCACGTGGTGTCCCAACACCTTTATCCATACCGTATTTCTATGGGTTTCATAGAAATATGTGGTAGATAAATGTTTCGAAAATGATAGGATCCATGACATTAGATTCATGAAAGTGTCCATAATAAAATCTGGACGATCCAGATTTTGTAGTATGTGAATTTGGACCATTCAGATTTTGTCATGGACACTTTCATAAATCCAGTGTCATGGATCCTACAAGCTAGGTTTTCACCAAAATGTGAGGAGGATCTGTGTTTGGATGAGTTTTTGAGAAATTTTGTACGGTTACGAGTAGGGAGAGAAATTAGAGTAATGATTGGAGAGAAAAATGAGAATGATGATTGGAGATAAGAGTGAGTAATAATTGAAAGTAAGGATAATAAGTGTTTTTTGAGTTGAGATTTTTTTTTCAAAAAGCAATCCAAACAAAAGCATAAAAGTGTTGGATACCACACAATAATTTAAAAAACAAAAAAGTGATCTTTTAAGTGCTGGGAGAGCCACCGGCAAGTTGTGTTTCAGGAGCATCCACGAGGACCACTACCATATGGGATATGTGTTATTGGGTTAAATAAGCTGTGTGGCTTATTTTTTTGTCCTTATTTAAAATTTTATTGAATTTATTAATTTTTTGGGAATTATTACTTCATGATGAGAGAAATTTAAAAAGTAAAAAATTACGATCAAAATCTAATTTTTTTTGAATAAAGATAAAAATAAGCCAATAAACCAATTTTTTCGTCTTTATTCAAAAAAAATTAAATTTTGATCATAATTTTTTACTTAATAGATTCCTCTCGTCATGACGATGCAATAATCCCAAAAAATTGACGAAAAACTAACAAATACAAAAAAAAAATTGAATAAGAACAAAAAAATAAGTCAGTTGGCTTATTTAGCCAAACGGGGTAGTTAAATTGCTGGATCTATGAGATGTCTCCGGTGGTGAAAAATTTGTAAATTTTTTTTTGTGGTTGAGAAGTTGTTAGGTGTTTTGTCAGTAAAAACGAGATGATAAAATGTGTTAAATTTTTAATATTTTTTCTTATTGGAAAAGGAAAATATGTGGTGGTAGAGCCCTCAATGCACCCATGCCGAATGATCTTGGAGCACTTGACAATTTTCCTGTTGACTATGGACACCGATAGTGGTGATTAGGAAAACCACGAACTCCAAGAAGCGAGGAAGGTCAGAAGCCGTTAAAAAAAAAAAAAACCCGCTATTCGCAAGAAAGATTTGCAGGGAACCACGCAAGGAAAAATGCATTTGGATCCATTCCGGGTTCCACAAAAATTTTAAAAAATATCCATATCCATAAATTTTTTACTCCGTAGTATTATTTTATGGGCCCTCCAACAGACATCGGTAAGTATTACTTTTGGATTTTTAGGGACTCGTAGTCCCTACGAATCCAAAAGTAATACTTATTGATGTTCGTTGGAGTTGATTTTTTACAGGGCCCCATAAAATAATATTAAAAAATTTATGGATATTTTTCTAGATTTTTGTAGGACCCAGAATGAGCCTAAACGCATTTTTCCTTGCGTGGTTCCCTGCAAATCTTCCTTGCGATTAGAATTTCCGAAAAAAAAAAAGGTGAGATGAGAGAGAGACGTGGAGTGTTCTATACATGCCGACTACACTAGTTTAGTTTGGCCTCGTTCTGCTAAGGTTTTTATTTTTAAAGTACTTATTTTTTCATTTTACGAGGCATGTCATTCTTTCACATTATATCATCTTTAATTAAAAAATAAGTATTTATTTTAGTTAGTGGAGCGAGACCTTATAGACTTCAACTCGTACTCCTTATTTTAAGGTAGACATCCTTTCACTTTAGACTATCTGGAAAAAAAGCTCATGCTCTTTTTGTCATTATTTTTTACGTATCTAGCTTTGTAATTTTAATTTATTAAGGTGATATCATTAATAATATACATTTTACATAAAACTTTTATATCTATTTTCCAATAATATCCACCACTTTTATCCATTAAAATTTTTAAAATGGACACTAATGAAGGAAAAACTTAAAATGAAATATTGAACTCTTATTTAGGAATGGAGAGCATACTATGTACGAAAATTATAAAATTAAGAGATAGGAGGATTATAAACTTTTTCCTTTTTTGGTAAGCTACAGGTCATTCTGGTTAACACGTAACTTAACTTTCAAGTCAATAACTAGTTTATTGAAATTTCTCTATGGTTATTAATAATTGTCAAACGCCGATAGTCAAGAAAGAGAATAATCAATTTTTTGACCATGAATCTCCATGGTAGAGAAGCCAAAATTTTCAAATGAAAACTTACAATTTCCATAACGATTCTTTTTACTTTTCGAGTTCCCTACTTTAGTTTTCTCTTAAATTTTCATGTTTTGCTGGCCTATTTTTATGGCTCCTAAAATCACTCCCCAATTCACCATCCATGTCTTACTTCTTTCATGTTATTTCAATTTTCAAAGGTAAAATTGTTGATATCATTGGCCTATTTTATTGCTAAAAAAATTCCTCAAATTTATTTGATTCTCGGTTCGCTTTTTGTATTTGTATCGTGGAGCATTCTCTGCCGCCCAAAAATACTTGTAACAGACAATAAAAACACACACAAAAAAAAGAGATAAATAACTCAATAGATCATGTTCTAATTACCCAAAGAAGATATGAAATTCTAAGCCGAAAAATTCCCAAAAAAAAAAAATCCTCCCCAAAAATTCTAAGCCCAAAAATACTTGTACGCAAGGGGAAATTTTTGTACGAATCATCTCCCGATAAGGGTGTTTTCTTCCCAAAATCAATTCATCTCCCGATGCATTCCCGAACAGGATGTGCATAGAACAATAATACGGAGTAAGGAAAGGCCAATAATACATTCCCCTAGTATTATTTCTTTACCGGTATGTAAGGAAAGTCTTCGTATCCTATTGGTAAAACGGAGTGCAAAATCCTCTCGACGACAGAATGAAGATAATACCACTGCAACGGAACCGAGAACCTCATGAAAGGGGTTTCCCTGAACTGGAAGAAAACAAAGTAAAACTTCCTAAAGCCTCTGCCTTGGACGTTGGGATTCCGTAGACCATTCCGGAGGGATTATTTTGTACTCTTGGGCTGGCTCTTCTTCTTCCTTGACTTCATCGTCATCGTCTTCTAAAACGTCCTTTGCAAATGCATTGGGATTAGCCTTGATACAACTCTGCAGAGCAACAAATGGATGCACGCAATCCGAGCCCTGCAAGAGAGGGGGAAAAAATTCCATACATTAGACAGTATTTACTATTTACGTACTTCTTATAAGGAGCTCCAATGCAGAAGTTCACAGGAACTGTAACACTAAAAAGGATTTATGTCCTATCCAACAGTATAAGAAAAATGCCACTTCCCAATGCGAATAGATGGACAAAGAGTTGGAGAGTAAGACGGAGGCCAAACCCTCTTCTGCTGCTCTGCATTAGGAAAGTGGTAATTTATTGGTGAAGGACAGATTTATCAACGTAATATACAATTTAGAAGTCCTCAAACCATTAATGCTCTGTTTGGTTTTTTGAAAATACGCTCAGAGACACATATGGGAAAAACAAAAGATAACCAAAAATAATCATACATTAAATATTTACGTACGTTTTTTTTTAACGGCAAAAGAATTTTATTAATCTTCGAAAGATTACAAAGATTAAAAGGACAAGAGTAATTGAAAATTAAAATTACTTAATTTCCAAGGCTATCCGAGACCCAAGCGCTGGCCAAAGACCAACAAAATCCTAAAAAAACCCTACCCAAAACACCATCACACCGAAGAGATATTTACGTACTTATAAGGAGTTCTAATGCAGAAGTTCACAGGAAATGTAACACTAAAAATGTTTTATGGGAGAGTAAGATGGAGGCCAAACCCTCTTCTGCTGCTCTGCATTAGGAAAGTAGTGATTTATTGGTGAAGGACAGATTCATAACCGCAATATAAAATTTAGAAGTCCTCAAACCATTACGCTCAGAGACACAAATAAGAAAAACAAAAGATAACAAAAAATAATCATAATAGCAAAAGAGAAACAATTGTTGTTGAAGCATACAACTCAAAACCAAACGGCAATAGGTGGAAAGGCCGCCCAAGTTCATATGCTAGTTTTTGAGGTTATAATTAACCTATGTGGGATAAGATCCAACACTCCCCGGCAAATGAGCCCGAGCCATGCCTGAGCAGCCAAAAGCTCGACTTGGCTTGGCTCGTTTGCAGCCCTACACATTCAATATAGGTTCTGCATAACTTATCGTTTGTTATCTGTTTATGTAATTTGGGATGTATGCTTGTGGTGATGTATACAGACAGTATATCTAGTTATATATAATTGAATGTTTCCCCAAAGTGTATGCGTCCTACATTTCAGAGGAAAAGTGTATCCGCGTCCCACGTTCGTATCTGAGCTTCTTAGCTAATAACCCCAAAAGATATTAAAGAAGCAAGCTTGATTTTCATACAGGTGATCGTCTAATTATTTTCCAATTTCCATATTAATTACCTTTTCTTCGGCAGTGCTCTTCAGGAAACAGAGGAAAGCCCCTGAAAACTGGGTACCACATGGGCCTTTCCGTAAATCAGCTATGCAAGGGCATTCTAGCGCCTTTTGAGCCTTCTCATCAAGAGACTGAAATAGAGATAGTCGGAATTATTCCAGAACAAAGTCTGATGTAAAAGCTTCCATTCAAATTAACATAGCAAGGCTAAATTGCAAAGGTGGACATACCCCATTCTCAGTGTTACCAAATGCTGCAGCCTCTGCAAATGCAGAACGATAAAAGTTTGTCAAATACACCATCTTTTCCACATTTTATCTGCTTGGGGAAGGAGAATTAAAAGAGACTAGTTGAACAAAAAATCATCAACAAATATTTAGGAAGGAATTGCATATAAGAAGGTGCTACAACGACTCAACTCTCAAGACCAATGCAAAATATTGATTAGTATCAAGGGTAAATCAAACCCTTCACCCTTAAATATTATAATTTTCAAACTTGGTCCTTCAATTATTAGGGTTTTGTCAACGTGGACTAGCAACTACCTTTAAGTTCTCCACCATAGACCTCACGTGGCACTGAAACAAAGATGAAAATAGGAAAGTGTAGTATTCAAAGGGTATCATAAATTTTTTTTGACCAAGTTTATAAAAGTGGAATAGTTTGAAGGACAGAATTAGAGAATATAAAGTTTAATTGCTAAACCAAAAAAATGGGTAACACTTGAAATGTGCCAAGTTTATTTACCTAATATAAATGTAATAGGAAAATATGTCATAAGCAATACTTATAATAGAAATATGTTTGGTATGTAGGTGAATAGAGATAATAATTTAAAAGACAAATTGTGTGCCAGACTCTGAGTACAGAAATATCTTAGCAGATATCAGGTAGAACCGACACCATGAGGATGGTGTTCAGCCTTTCATACATAAATTTCTGTTTACTTGTACACAGAAAATAAAAACTACATTACCTCCTTTACATTCACATGTTTCCTATTCTCCTAGAAAAAACTTGTTCAATCGAAATTAGTGGCTCGTATGTATTGTATAAAAAACTTCACATTTTGTCAGTTCAGCTCAATTTTCTGTCTCTCTCTTCTTGTTTTCAAGTTATTTTCCATTCAAAACTTTAAACTTCTCTTCTTAAGTTCTAAGTCGTTATTAATTTCTAAACACAACAAAGAAATATACAAGGTTGAGACCAAGATTTGATCCAACAGAATATCATACAAACAAAAATTTATTGATTAAACTAGCCTTAGAAATCTTCATTTCAGTATGACGGGAAAACTCCCCTTTGTGAGGCTTTTTTGAGTTTGTTTATTTCGCACAATGCAGCTAGATGCTATGGTTGATGGGCTTATAGAGTGAATTTTTGGACTTTCTTACGTAATTAATTGTCTAGGTTGGCGCAATTCTCACGACACTTGATAATAATCTACTGTGCATTGGCTAAGAAAAGGCCAGTACCATTACCATGTGGTATTGCAGATTGCTAACCAATCCCCCGGCTCCCCTTAGATTCACTCTCTTATCCCATCCAAATGTCCAATTTATCTCAGCTCTCAAAAACCATGCTACATCTTACCCCAATCAAAGAAAGAAGAAATGCTCCAAAGTATTAATAACCCATCCAATGTGCAACATGGCTCTCGAAATCCCATGGTATCATGTATCCGGTCAAACCCTCCAAAACACATAATAGTGTTCAAACATGTCATAGCAACATCTTTAAGATCATGCAGCGCATCTTACGGATAACTGAAGTCTGAACTAATGTGCCACCTAGACTCATGACATGGCCGATCCATGGCAATACCTTAAGTCTCCATGTTTCCCGGCATCACATCATTCAGCTTTTATTGAATTCACTAATATGGTTGATCGATCGCTTACTGATACTGCATCCTTAGGATGATTGAAGTTGAAGAAATAAAAAATGCCATTTGGGCCTATATGACATGTCTGATCAATAGAAATACCTTACAATTTCACATTTTCCACATAATGCGTCAGTAGAGACTATATTCACCTCTTATTGAATTGAGAAGCATGTTTCAGACGGTTTCAGATGGTTCCTATATGACATGTCTGATCAATAGAAATACCTTATGTTTGCCAAATCCCGCATTTTTAGAGACAACATTAAGCTCTTCGAGTTACTGCGTTGAATTCAACATGTTTAATTAACCATACACTGCATCCTAAAACATTGAAGTTGAAGCATGATGCCACTGATTGGGCCTATATGACATGCCATGACTATTGACTGGCCAATTGCAATACCTTGAAACTCCATGTTTATCACATTCGTATCATTATTGACCATGTTAACCTCTTCGAACTTCTTAACACTGTTGATTGGGCATATATTGCATTATAAGCGACTAAATGCGCATAGGATTTTCACCATGTATTGCACCACCTAATCTGGTGTATAAATGGAGACATCCTTTTTGGCTTTAACAACTTTTGAAGCTCCATCACAAAAGTAATTTCCCCAATTGTCCCTCCAAAACTATTAGAAAACACCTCATCAAAACCACTACCCCACCATCCACAACCGTCCTAAAAATGTGCAAACTGTTTCGATGTTTTCCATCCCACTAGTGTGATCAAAGTTGGAGCAAATGTTAGCTAAAAATAATACAACATGTCTACCTCTGTCCCAAAGTGTTCGTCCGGTTCGCAAAACAAGGACTTCAATCCAACAAAAATTGAATTTTTTCCAACAATGTACTGCTAGATTTCAATGTGTTCTCCTAATTTATTAAAAAAAGTTCAAATTTTTTCTTGGAAAAATGCGTTGGACAAACATTTTGGTGCCGAGGGAGTAGTAAATAAATAACTGCATGTTTTCCCCTTTTGAAAATCCCATACTTTTAGGTCACGGATCATATTTGTTTACTCATCAATACTGAACATCTGAATAGCTACAGAAAATTCAGAAACGAACAGCAGAAAAGGGCGAGGCGAAAGATACCAGCAATTAATGATTCCATGGAAGCCTGTTGTGGTGGTGGTGGCGGTGAAGATGAGGATGAAGAATGGGCCCCTGATTGTTGAAGACGATCGTCGGTAGCAGCGCCGTCGCTTTGGACTTGTCCCATGATCTATTACACGCAACGCAGCGGAGAGGAAGAAAAAGGGAGCTTGAACTTCAATGGTTCCAAGTTTCGCAGTGTTTGGAACCTAAGAAAAAAGAAAAGAACGTGAGAGGAAAAATTCATTATTCATCGAAGCTTCGTTTGCTTTGATGTAAAATGTTTTACGATGTAAAATATTTTTTTAGAAAATAAATTTTTAATTTTTGGTATTTGGTTGTTACTTAAAAATATTTTTAGAAATCAACAAAATAATGTAGAGAGATGTGGAGCTTAAACAGTGGAGAGATATGAGAGGGTCAGGACTGACGATAGAGTAAACTGGACAGCGAGAATTGCAGTAGAAGGTAGCGGGTTTATTTCATAAAATAACTTACGGAAGATTTAAGGGTAAGTCATTTTCATCCGATTTATAGAAAATGTTTTACATATAAAATGTTTTCCTCATTTTTTATATAACCAAACACCGAAAAATAAGTAAAACATTTTACCGAAAAATATTTTACGTTCAAACAACGGAACCTTAATTTTATTTTCTTCCCTTTTCCCCTTCCAATCAAAATAATTGAAGAGAATTTTTTTAAAATTTTTCTTTCTTTTCCTTAAATTTCAAACAGATAGTGTTTCACTTTATATTTATGTCTTTAACAACAACAATATATTAAAGACTTTTCTAACAAAACAGATTTTTCCTCTAAATATATTAACTTATCATGAAAAAAAATTAACTCACCCAATCAAAAGACATATTTATATGAATATTAGAGAGAGATATTAACACTACACGACCTGGTTTGATTCTAACCACGGTTCTTAAACTGTTAACACTAAAATTAACGGTTCTTAGTTTTTCATAACCATAACTTGACCAATGAACCGCAGAACAAGACCAAATAAGACGGTTCGGTCTAGATTGAATCGTTTTTTACAGTTATGGCAGTTTTCTTGAACACCCCCATTTGTTACAATCTATGAATATTAGAGAGAGACATTAACACTAAACGGTCCGGTTTGATTCTAACCATGGTCCTTAAATTAATAACACTAAAGTTAATGGTTCTTGTTTTTTCAGAACCATAACTTGTCCAATGAACCACAAAACAAGACCAAATAAGACAGTTTGGTCTAGATTGAATCGTTTTTTGCAGTTATGACAATTTTCTTGAACACCCCTATTTGTTACAATCAGGTCGGGCCGTCCCCCCGATTAGGGTCGGATTAGATGCGGAATTGTAGAGCCGGACTAACAGAACAATTAATCGTTTAAGTTTGTTTTGAAAACTTAAAAGAAGTTTAAAAATATGTTCGAGTTGGGCTTGATTATTAGATAAACCAATCTTGAACGAATTTTAGTCAATTACAAACATATCTCAATGAGTCCGAACGAGTCGTGCATTAGCTCGTTTGAATTTGGTTCGAAAGATTAACGGGTTTGAAAAATTCCAAAGATTAACGTGCTTCAAAAAAATATTTAAATTTAATTTGTTTGTGTAACAAATCAAAATCTTAAATAAATGAACCCGAGCTCGAACTCAACTACACAAAATCTTAAATAAGCGAACCCGAGCTCGAACTCAACCAACCGAGATTTGGTTCGTTTATCCGGCCTAGTTGGAGCGGTTCACCAACCAAATTAACGGGGCAAAGGGCAAACCTTTTCTGGCGACGGAGATAACGATGCGCGCGAGAGTACATACAGCAACTGCCAACCCAACTCTTGATTATTTCTCTTCCTTTCTTCCTCCCAAATCATACTCCTTTTGTCCCTTTGAAGGGATTGATCAAACTAACCAAATCCCTCCAATTTTCGACGGAGTAATGATTCATCACTGCCTATCGATCAAACCTTCGTTCTTCTCCTCTTCTGCTTGCGCTCCCAACTCATCAATTCGAATTCCCAAATCCCCTCTCAGTTGTAATCAGCAATGTCGCTATAGTAGTAGCGCCTTTCCTGCAAGAATTTGTTGCAGTATTAGGTCCGAACCTTCGAATTCGCCGTCATCGTTATCATCGCCGCCTTCAACAAGGGGTAATAACGGTAGGATCGACGGAGCGAGTCGACAGCGGCTATCGTCGATATCCTCGTCGTTGTCGTCTTCTGGTTCAGGATTGGCAGTTACAAGTACGGCGGCGGGTGTGTCGGAGTCGGAAAAAGGTGGGGTTTCTAAGGGAGGGGGCGTGGGGCCCCACACTGGTAGGGATCCGAACGTGAAGAAGCCGGGGTGGCTGAGGCAGAAAGCTCCCCAAGGGGAGAAGTATGAGGAGGTGAAGGAGTCTTTGTCTCGATTGAAACTCAACACTGTTTGTGAGGAAGCTCAGTGTCCCAACATTGGAGAGGTATTCATTGCTTTTCCTTTTCCTTTGCAGTCATTCATTCTCCTTGTGCTCTCTTCTTATTTAGCTTTTTGGATTGGAAATAACTCTTTAATGGGATTGATTTGAAATACCTCATGTTAAGGATTGTAGCTAAAAAGACAAGTCGGTCTTTTGGTATGCTCTCTTCTTATTAAGCTTTTTGGATTGGAAATAACTCTTTAATGGGATTGATTTGAAATACTTCATGTTAAGGATTGTAGCTAAAAAGACAAAAAGTTGGTTTTTGGGTCTTTTTCGTCGTCCATCTAGTATGAACTTTTTTCAACTTTGCTCTACATTTTTATACTTTTCCGCTTTCTCTCATTGAGACAAAAAAAAATATGATGTAAAAATTTGACCCAAATCTAGTAAAAATGAAGAGAAAACAACCAAAAGGACCATGTAAAAAAGTCCATGAAAAGTTTGGCCATAGGGGCCCGAAGTTACATCTATTCTGCTTTCAATCCATCTTCCCGTTTGATTTCACGGGATACCTTTAATTAACCTCTTATTTTTTGGTTTGGGACCTCAATGGACCCTTTGCTAACCTCTTTAATTCATTCATTTTTGCATGTGTTGGACAGTGTTGGAATGGAGGTGGGGATGGTATTGCCACTGCCACTATCATGCTTCTTGGGGATACTTGCACCCGCGGATGTAGATTTTGTGCAGTGAAAACCAGCAGGAACCCTGCCCCACCTGATCCCATGGAACCAGAGAACACTGCCCAGGCTATTGCTAGTTGGGGGTATGTATTTTATGTTCAACTTACGAGTTAGGAGTAACTTAGTTTGTTGTTTTAGAGTCAGAAATGCAATTGTTTTGCTCATAAATGCCATGCGTTAGGGTATTTGATCTATTTGAACAGCTCCATTGGACCTTAAAATAAGTTGTCAAAACCCACGTTTGGCCTTGGGTAAGACTGTAAGAGTATGTAATTGTTCAAGTTAATTGTTCCAAAAGCTTAAGTAGTTAAGAAATGGACCCATCAAAGTATATCAAGCTATTCAACACCCTTCTTCACGTAAAGCCCCGTCTTGCACGTGGAGATGCAAATACCCATAGAGAGAGCGAAACAGAATACAAATGGGGAAGTTGAATATAAACAAAGAGACGTGAACCAAATATCTCTCCCAACCTGAGGTCTGATACCCCATTTAGTGAGCAATGGCCCCAAAAGCTTAAGTTGTTAGGAAATGGGCCCAACAATGTATATCAAGCTATTTAACATGATATGCGTTGGACCATAAAAGAAAAGATCATTGTCTGCATAACATGCTCTGCATAAGTTTGTAACTATCACTTGTCCCTAAATCTTATAGAAACCATGCTTTCCCAGTATCTTTCTTGTTTTTTCAGTAGCTACTCCCACATTAAGTTATTGTTGGTCATAACCAAATTTTGAGAGGTCGTCATCCACTTTTGCAAAGTGTACTCATGATTATACTACTTCCTTCTTCCTACTATGGAAAGTACAATTTCAGGTAGTCTACGCTTTACCAGAGAGTAGATCTGTTTGTATGCATTCAAAGATGCAAACTTGTTATTGTTGTTCTCTATGTTGCAGTGTGGATTACATAGTCCTCACGAGTGTTGATCGTGATGATATACCTGATGGTGGGAGTGGCCATTTTGCTGAAACCGTTAAAGCAATGAAGGTCTTTACACTTATCTGTAATGATATTTAATTGCTGAAAAATTCTTGTATGAGTGTGATTTGAATTGGAGTACAAGTCTGATTTGCATCTATTCAACTCTCTTTGCAGAATCTCAAGCCCAATATAATGGTTGAGTGTTTAACATCTGATTTTCGGGGTGACTTAAATGCTGTAGCTACTCTTGTACACTCAGGATTAGATGTTTTTGCTCACAACATTGAGACTGTGAAACGGCTCCAGCGTATTGTTAGAGATCCACGGGCTGGGTGAGTTCTGAAAAATCTATCCCTTAAGTGGTATATGACAGTTCCCGTACTTGAATTTAATATAGCAAGCTTCATCTCTCCTTATGTGTCGTAACCACCATCAAATAGCTTTGGTCATGAAAGCATCAAACTGTGTATTTAGCCTTAGGTGCTTCTGTACTAGGCTACTAGCCAATTTCTGCTTTAAATGCTGCATGTGCCCCCATCAGAAAATTGAACTTGTGACAGACTAGTGGCACACATCTGAAAAAATGTAATTATTTGTTACCGTGCTTGTATGGATGTGCATGTGAGAAAGAGAGAGGGAGCTGGAATGGGCCTTTAAACATGTGCGAAATGAAACTTCTGCTAGTGACTTTCCAAGTTTGTGTTTAAGTTATTTTGATTCAGCCGTTACTATCTAATGCTATATAAAGGTGCTGATCGTATGTTGTAGAAAATAACAAGTTCTTTTCAACAAAAAAAGAAGAAATAACATGTTTTTTTTATGACATAAGGTTTAAATTTTATTTGCCAAGAGAAATTATTGTAGTTGACTGCTACGCCTTTTTTTATGATGATATAGGTACGAACAGAGCTTGTCCGTTCTAAGACATGCAAAGCACAGTAAGGAGGGAATGATAACTAAATCTTCTATAATGTTAGGCCTTGGTGAATCTGAGGATGAGATCAAGGAAGCCATGGCTGATTTAAGAGCCATAGATGTTGACATTTTGACACTTGGACAGTATTTACAGGTGAGCTAATATCCAACTGCTTTCCACCACCAGCTTTACTGTGTTTTTTTTTTATAGGCAACACAAATTTTATTAAGAACACTTGACAAAGGGAACATCAAGTGGGGAGAGAGGGGAAGGGGAATCCAACCAAGGGTTGAATGAAAAAACACTTGACAAACGGAACATCAAGTGGGGGGAGAGGGGAAGGGGAATCCAACCAAGGGTTGAATACAACAACAACATAACATAACCCATCTAGTCCCCAATCATTGGGGGTATGGGCGGGGATGATTGGAGACAGACCTAAACTTTGGCAATATATGCACAAAGTGGCTGCTCTCAAAATACCACTGAAACAGTGGCCCCCCTAAACCTCCAAGAACCGAGGAGTTACAGGGACGTTTTGTTGTAGAACCATACCCCCAAATCAAAGCCAAATGGCATCAGAGAGGGCAGGCTTAGAGACCCAAATCAATTTATGTGCACATTACCATGCTTCCTTCATTGATAGTCCAGAGCATCGGTATGCACGCAACCAAGGGTTGAATGAAAAGAAAATAAAAATGATGGGACAAAGCCCACCAACACCCAAAGGGCCAGGCCCCAAAAGATAAACCTAGAATCCACATGGGCCTGACCCAAAAGAACCAAAACAAACCCTAAGTCAAGATCTTTTCCAAACACCAGAAAAATACGAATAGTCGCCGCCGCAAATCATATCCTCCACTAGCCCAAGCCACCACCGCCAACCACCTGAATCCTAGCCCTTCAAACCACACCACCCGACACCATCCAGCCACACCACCACCTGGCCAAACCATCACCTGCCATCTTCACCCGTACTCGCAACCTACTACCACCACCACCCACCAAACGGACAGCAAGCAAGTTACGACGCCGACGCGAACCCCGCGAGCAACTGGACCCCGAGAATAACCGCCGAGGAGCCGGCGATTCGGTCCTCACAAACGATTTGGGAAGCCAGAAGCTGAGCACTTCCATACGTCAACACCGAAACCACCGCCGTGCCGACCATCACCATCCCCAACCTTCCACGGCCAACCTCCGGCCGAAAAGATCCACAGAGCCGTTAAGCAAATCCAACGCCCGTCAGCAACGGAATACGTGGTGGGATCCATTCTAACTCAACCCCTCCGGCCACCGACGGACCCAAGCCGTTAGGACAACCGAACACCCCCGGAAGTGGTGATCGGTGGAAACCAGAATGGCAAGCAAGAGAGGTGAGGTAGGGAAGTCAAAACGTCGGCAAGGAAAGATCGGTGAGAGGAAAAGAAAAGGACCGTGAGTTTGGGGAGAAAAAAGAAAGGAGAGAAGAGAAGAGAGAGAGAGAGAGAGAGAGAGAGGGAGAGAAGGAGGGAGCCCGGGGGAGGAGGGAGGAGGGCACCTCCCCCCCTAGGCGGCGGCAGCTATGGTAAGGTCAAGAGTTCTGGTTTTTTTAGAGAGAGAGAGAGGGGGCAGAGGAAAAGTTTTGACTGTGTAGACCAGCTTTACTGTGTTGTGTCTCCTCTTATGGAGAATTTAAGGGAATCTCGAGATCCTCTACTACAGGAGTTTGCAAGGAGAGGATGGGAGGTTCAAATATATTTACAAATTGCTGCATGTGATCTAACCAGTGTGTGTGTGTTAAAGTCTTGAATTAGTTAATTGCACTGCTTAAATCTTGAGGGCATTAGTGATAAATGCTATGTTTGTGCAGCCAACCCCATTACATCTCACTGTTAAAGAGTATGTTACGCCTGAGAAATTCGCTTCCTGGAAAGAATATGGAGAATCTATTGGTTTCCGCTATGTAGCCAGTGGACCACTGGTAAATTGACCTAATTTGCTTCTTTTTTTTTGTAAAAGGATATGATCTCTGCTTATTCTATTTCCTCAAGGAATTCATCTCGTTTGATTGAAATGGACATATTTCCTTACGTGTTGACTGTTGACTCTTCCAGGTTCGATCCTCGTACAGAGCAGGCGAGCTCTTTGTTAAGACTATGGTGAAAGAAAAGTCAAAAAACACCTCGTCAAATCTGTCACAATAATTTCATTCATTCCAAGGGCTGGCATACATTTCTTATTAGGACACAGGTAGATATATACTTTCTCTTTAAAATGCAACTGGAAGCAGACAGCATAAGCACGAGTGAAGCATCTTCCTCTCGATCGGCCTTGAATAATTTTTGCTCAAAGCTTCAAAGAGCACTGTAAAATCTAAATCAGTGCTATTCTGTATACTGTATGAGGATATTACTGTTGGAATGTGCAATTTACTGTTTCTAGAAGCTGTTTTTTTCCCCCCGAAGAGTGATAGAGGCTTACTTAATTTCCTTGTTTATGGAAACTTGTATTGTTTATTGTGGTTTCTGTATTTCAGCATTGAAGGACAGAAAAACCCGGATTTTCCAGTTCTGGAGCAGTTCAACGTGTAAAAGGTTCGTTGGAGTGGTGCACTTGAGTTGTTTGGCACAACTGAGAGCTTACATTGGGACTTAAAATTACGTTCCTTTCATCGGTTTTATTGTATCGTATTTATCTGGCTTTGCCTTGTGAGCTTATCGGTGGGCAACAAGCAAACTGCGTTGGAAGGGAGTGCGCAACTAGCGGATGGATTGCTGAGTTTTTGTTCGCTGTTTTTTTTTTGGTTTGCTCAATACTATTCGTGCTTTAGTCAATAGCCGTTTGTTTTTTTTGGACTGCTGGAGGTACTGATATATGTTTCTTCCAGTTTTTCTTTTAGTTTGTGGAAAATTTGCTACCCAGAAATTGATTCTCTTGTGTGTGGGAGTGTGAGGAACTTGCATGACTCAGATATCTAGTTTTTTAATGACATCGTTCCAATTTTATCGGATGCGCTATCTAGTTTTTTATTGACATCATTCCAATTTTATCGGATGCGCGAAACGGATGTAGGTAATTTCTTTTTCTTTTCTTCTCCTCTCTTATAATGCAAAATAAGCCAATATTCTAAAATTTGAACATGTTCAAGTTTGGAAAAATCAGAATTGAAAACAGCCTTTAACTAGCTCGGTGCTTACGTCAGCAACCTCCCCTTGAGACCAGCAGCGTAACAGGGAAAATTCAGGGTGTTTATCGGACTTCAGGTTAGTGCTGTGCAGTCGTGCTGCACACCTTAGAGCCGTTGGATGTACGATCCGAAGGCTCAGATCTCATCTTGATAACAAACGATTAAAAGCCGTTCATTGTCGAGATGAGATCTGAGCTGTCGGATGCACGATCCGATGGCTCAGAGGTGCACACCAATACATAGCACCATCCCCAACATGTATATTGGCCAACAAGTTACTCTCTACTTCTTTGTTCTCCAATAAATCTAGAGCATTTTATTCTGTGTTTGGTCCTTAATTTCTGTCACTACGCTGAGTTTCTACTAAATAATTTCTTGTCTTCGCCCTAATGGCAGAAGACAACTCGTTTTTATTAAAAATAGTACCGTTTAGCCAATTTAGTTTTGAGAAATGACTTGTCTTGAATAGTGTAAAAACCGGACTGAAAAAATAGTGTAGAAACAAGTGCAAAATATCGAAAATACTGTTAGTCATTGTAGAATGTTTTTTGTTTTTTTTTGTTTTGCTTCTTTACTCCTATCAGGAGAAGGTCAAATATATTAGGTAATAGAAAAGGGAAGGATTCTTCTGTACACAAATTCGAGCTGCGTCTCCTTGAGTTTTTCACAAACCCTCTATATGATACATTTTGCATAACAATGTTGAAGTGCATATGCTTCACTCAATTTATATAGGCTACATTATTTTTGTTTTGAATAATGATAAAATTTTGATTGACAGATAAATATTCGATTTCTTCCTATTTTCACTAACCAGCCAACAAAGGAAAACATAATCGTCAAAAGAATCTCTATTATAAAACAGAAGGGAGTGGGGACAAGTTGTTAGAATGGTTTAGATTCATTTGATCCAAAGACTGTAGTGCATCCTCCCACTTCCCAGTTAAGTGCCCATGATTTTCACCTAAATCACACAACTGCCATCCCCTTCCAACCGGGATGCGTAGTGCCGTAGGCACGGGCTAACACTAGTAAACGAATAAAGTAAGAAGAAATTGAGACAGGTTTTTGTATCAAAATCTGAAATAAATACATTTTTTTTGGTCGAGACTTAGAGGCAAACTAGTACTCCCTTCGTCCCTAAATAAGTGTCCAACCCGCAAACCTTGGCATTTAAAAAGATGCATTTGTTTCGTTACACATAAATCAAAATTTTAGCGAAAAAAATGCATCTTTTGTAAGGCTTAAGTTTGCGGACTGGACAATTATTTAGGGACGGATAGAGTAATTCACAAAAATTGACGCAAAACTAACAAAGCCAGATTTTTTTTAATAAAGACAAAAAACTAATCCAAGAGAAATATTAAGCCAAAAAAGGCATAACAATAATAACAACTCCAATATTATGGAAAACATAAGAGATTAAATTCTTTACATTGCCGGTGTAAATATTTGTTTCCTTCAAATCAATTATATTGCGCTACGTCGTCATATTTTATTAATTGAGACCACTGTTTTACAACGTGGCGCATTGTAATTGATTTGGAGGACAAATTTTTACACCCGCGGTGTAAAGAATTTATACAGGTAAAATAAAATTTGGTTTCCGAATGTTCGAGAAGCAAAATGTGAAAATGAACTTTCGTTTGAGAATCACTCCACGACACGGCCGCGTACGGTTAGACGTACCCCACCCCCACCAACTATATATACACACGCGCACTCTGTTTCTTCTCCCCCAAGTTCTCTCTCTCTCTCTCTCTCTCTCTTTCGTTTCGGCTTCGTCGCCACTCTCCTGCAATCATGGCTCGCAGTCGCCGAAGCTCCGGAGGTTCGTTCCGTTCCGTTCCGTACAGTATATGTATATTTATACGTAAATCATGCATTCGTGTATTTTTTATTTTGTTTTTATAGCGTATTGGGTTATGAGACATTGTATTTGATTTGTAAGGACGACTTGTTTTTGGATTGTTATCAATATCTAGGTTTTTTTCCGCTGATCTGTGCGTAGAAAGTATGATTGTTACTGGTTGGTTGAAAAAATCGTCGGAAACGAGTCGATTTGGTTACGGGTTGGGTTTATTAGCGTGATATCTGATTCTGAAATAAAATGTGGTTAAGATATTCAACCTTGTTTTGGATACGTAAGGCACTTAGATTTGGGGTTTGTTATGGTTATATAGACTGGGAGAATTGTGGAACCATGTTGATGCTATATTGATGTCAGATTAGTTATAGTTTTATGTGAGAAAAGCCATTAATTTAGGAATAGGAGTGGATGTGGTGGAATTCCTAGGATATGATAATGGAGCATGAGGTTTTATTATCAATCCAATGTGGAAGAAAGAACAACGGGTGAAATTAGATGATCGTCAAAAGCTATTTTTGTTCTGTATTCTGGGAAGATAACCGGTTAACTGGATTTGTGGGTTGCTCTCAAATTAAAGAGAAAAAACACGAAGAAGTATGGCCGAGGGTTTTGTGATTTGTGGGGAGGGGTAGAACAACTTTGTACGACATAGTGAAAGGTACTATTCCGAAAATCTCCATTCAGACAATTTGTATGCCTTTCCATACATATGGACTTTTAACACCTTTGTCTGAAACTAGTCTTGGGATTGTAGACCCATAGAATTGTGAAGATAAGTTATTGAGTTTTATCCTTTCATGCTAATCTGGAAATTTAGTCTTGCAATTGTAGCCATAGTACAGTGCAAAATTCATCGGTGTTACTGTTATTTGTTGGCTTTTCTTCCCCCTTCTTTTAATTGTTTTGTAGTTTACTTATGTCAACTGGAAGTAAAAACTGACATAGTGATGCTACACCATCATTCTTGCAGGAATGTCTTGGTCAGCTCCTCGTCCTGCCGCCCGTGCTCCACTACGTAATCCTCCACAGCCAGGTGGGGCCTTTCCACATACATTAATTTACTAAAGAAAATATAATCTGTAATATATTGTGGGACATGGCATTGCAAGTGCTGATCTGTGCGTAGAAAATATAATCTGTAATATACTTTGAAGTACTCATTTTGGTCATACTTGTATGGACTCGTTCTAATGGCGGCTAGCTTTGTTTTCAACTACACATTTAGGTGTGTCCGTCATCCGGATTAAACATCATGGTCTTTAATATTTGATATCCAGATGATATTTTGCTGGTGCCTCAACGAAAAAGAATATATCTGTAGGGGGTTTAAAAATGGGTTACCATGCTTTGTGGATGGTAGAAAGCACAATTTACTTGAGTTTGTCTGACAAAAAGGGAATCCATTTAACAGAGGAATCATTCGGGTATTTGCATCATATATTGCCTGGAATAGTGGCACTGTCTAAACTATATTGACTTGGAATCAACAGAATATCCATTGAGTTGTTCTCTTTCATGCCAATGTAGAATTTTCTCGTTTATATGGACATATTGGTTTCTGTTGGCCACGGAATTTGGTTATGCAGTGTACTTGATTAGGATTTAAATGGTGGATTGCTGGAACTATATTTCGGGATTGGCTGTTGGATGAGCATTCATCATCTTATCTTTTTTATTCACTAATCACTACTAAGTTTTATGTTAGTTCAGCCAGTTGTTCTCTGGTTTTTGTTCCTTTTTAGTGACTCACTATGAATTCCAAATAATGGTTTGCTACAGCTGCTCGAGCTCCTCCTCCAGCACCTTTACAAAGGGCACCAGCCACAGGGGGACTTGGTTCCATTGTTGCTGAAGGTTAGATAACACTCGACTTTCTCTGCATATTCAAGCCATGACTATTTTTATACCAATCTCAATGTGCTATAATCAATGTACAGGCATGGCCTTTGGTGGTGGAAATGCTATTGCGCACAGAGCAGTTGATGCTATGATGGGGCCCCGTACTATCAGGCACGAGACAGTTGCTTCCTCTGTCCCTTCTGCTGCTCCGGTACTTGCAAATTCTAATGTGTGTGATGGTCAATCCAAAGCATTCACAGATGTATGTTCTCTCCACTTAAACCTCATTTCCAGCACATTTACTTCTAGCCTCAGATATCTGTAGCACTAGGAATAGTTTTTTCTTATTGGACTATTCTTTTTGTCATGGGCTTGGATCTTTTACAATATTGAATTGCATGGGAAAAGTGGGCTAGCTTATGTCAAGTTTTACAATGGGAGCCTCATACGAGAGAGAGTTCTTATAGGGTTCAACTGATGATTTCTTGTAATAACATGATGTGAACGTTTGAGCGTTTGTTATTTATTTGTGCATGCTTTATCATCTAATTCTTCTAAATTTTGGAATATCTTCTCTCTACTTCTTGACTTCCATCGTTCTGATTTTGTTGGATCATCTTTAAGCTATTGAAGTTTTTTTTTCCCTCAGGAACACCTCTCTCTATCTTCTTCATACTTGTTGATTTGTTGCATTGTTTGTTGGGTAGTCTCCATCTTCATATGTAGTGGAAGTTAATTAGATAATTGTTGTGTTCTTGCTTTATCAGATAATTATCCAAGTGATTCCGTTTAACAGAGGAACATATTCCAAATTTTGGAATATCTTCTCTTAACTCCAAACACAGTTGCGTCCGGAGCCGTTGGATGCACATGGACCCACATACATCTAACGGCTCCGGACGTCCGGAGTTGTATTTTACAGTTGTGTTCCTAGACTTTTTTTTTAATATCATTTGCCTTCTGGTAGTAATCTCATTGCTTTATGCTTGCAGTGCTTGAGCTACTTTGGAAGCGACATCAGCAAGTGTCAGTTCTACATGGATATGCTGTCTGAATGTCGCAAAAACCCAACCACCTCGGGCTTGACTGCTTGATGCTGCTCCTGGAGTTCTACTCCGAACTTGATTAAATAAATTAGTAATGCAAGAAGTCCTGTTCATATTATGGTGTCGTGATGGTGTCAGTTTGGTTTTCCAGCGGAAGTTGGTGTCCTGCGTTTTCCATGTTAGCAATACATGCCACGTTGTATACCTATGTAGGAGGCCAGGCGATGGCATCAAGGACGGAACCAGGATTTTACCCTAGTAGTGGTGAAATATATACTAAAAAAATCTTGTGGTGGCGAGACTATATAAGTTGGGCATAATTGTTTTTTTTTACATATAATTACATTTTCTAAAATTCTTGTCGTGGCGGTTGCCGCCACTAGACCCCCATGTACCCATCCTTGGATGGCCCTTAGACACAACATGTGTGTTGCCATAATTAGGCCATCCCAGGGTCCAGTAAATTGATCTGACATTCTTTATTTAGACTCATCAAGTAGGTAACGCATGCGATCATCATCCGTTTCCATTTTGTTGCCATGGTCTACCTACTTCCCGAGCTTATAATTATCTATTTTGATCAAATTACCATACCATTTGCATAAAACGAAGTGGAGCATGAGGGTTTGTGTATGAATATGCGGTGTTTATGAAGCAAAAATGTAGGTTAAGTTATTTTCGTAATAATAAACATGGGTAATAATCAAGATTATTTATTAGGGGCAGTGTTTATGAGGGTAATATTTTGCTTTCGAGATTGAAGAACTAATAATCCGAATAGATGACTAAAAAGTAAAAACATTGTTTGCCAAATAATAAAGAATAACTTGAGGATTTCTCTCTTTCACCATTTATTTGAGGATTTACATTTTTTGAAGGGTGATGCGAGTAACAAGTTTCATGTATATTGTAAAATGTCAGAAGCTTATGTTGTTTTTTTCATGACCTCTGTGGGCTACCCAGTTGGTTGAAGTGTTTTTTAAAATGTTTGCTAAGAGGAGAATTCCTTAGATCACAACTTTGAATCATCATCATCATCTTGCTGATCAAAAATAAAAACTTTGAATCATCTATTTTTATTTTACAAATTCAAGTGAACTTCCTACATAATCTATAAACTTTTGCTTTCTTTAATTTCTTTGGAAAAAAGTCCAATTTTTGGATATTTCTTCACCAATTTCTGTGCCCCCTCCGTTTGGTTACCCTCCTTTTCCACCCGAAGGAGGTCTTCTTTTTTTCTTTTCTTTTTTTAACGAAAAGATCATCCCCTTAAAATAAGAAACACATTACAACACATTACTCCAAGGCTTCTTTAGCTCTATCGTGAGCCGCCATGACTAAAAGTCTCGACACTTTTAACATGGAAAGAAGCACACAAAAAACGAAAATCACACAAAGCCGTACTAAGAGAGTGACACTCCCAAGACCCCATACCCAACAACCTTGACACAACCCAGACACACCCAAAGCTCACAGACCCACAACCTGGACGCACCCGAGCCAACAGCCTAAATACACAGCCCCAAGATCCAAATCATTGAATCATAGTCATGTGAGAAGCTTCCATTATGCTCCTCAGTCTGAAGATGAAGTCATTCACTGAATAATTATTTTGGACTTCCACTTTGCTTTCACCCAAGGAGCAATCCTTAACTTGATAAGTTCAACCACTCCCCTCCAACCCGGAGTTTCATTTTTTAAAGCACATCCATTTCTTGTATTGTAGATAGTCCATGGAATCGCAGTAGGTACGCAGTCCCAGATCAATTTTCCCATTGGCTCGAAGCTCCAATCAATCAACCATTGAAGAAGAATGTTAAGTGAGGGTGAAGTCACCTCCCCTGCACACCACACCAGTTAATGATTTCAGACCAAACATCCCAGACAGGAGTGCAGAGCAGTACTAGGAGATGATCCGATGTTTCCAGATTTCCCCCACAAAATTTGCAGAAACCATCTTTCAATATTGTGGATAATCCCAAGTTTGAGTTGGTAATCAGCAGGTTTTCATTCTTCCCAGAGCAACCATCCACAAAAAGCATTGCACTCTAGGGGGAGTAGCATTATGCCAGATCCATCTAAGTACTTTGGCCCTTGCATTTATCCAATCTGGTGTTTGAAATTCTCCAAGCTTGTACGTTGAGGAAACTGTGAAACTCACATATTGGCAGTAGAGGCTTTCCAAATCATCTAATCAGAGAATCCCACATTAGATATTAGGTTAAAAGAATCAAAAGTTCAGCATATAGAACATTCATCGCCCAGCCTCTTCTTATATCAATGGACTCCCAAAGTATGGAGCTCTTTCGATAAGTTCTCCTCTATATGTTTGGATTTCTCAAAACTCCATGGACATGCACAGTGGCGACTCCAGGAATATCTAAATGTGGGGTCAATCATCGGGTTGAAGCGAATTGGGCGATTCCCAAGTTCGGCTCGTTAAGTTTAAGAACAAGCTCGAGCCATAACATAAAGCTTGATTGGTAAATTAGCCGACTAGCCGGGCTCAAGCAACTCGAAGCTCGACTCGGCTTGGCTCAATAGTAAAACTTGATAAATAATTGATATTCTCAATAAAGAACAAGCTCGAGCCATAACATCAAGTTCGATTGGTAAATTAGCCGACTAGCAGAGCTCAAGCAACTCGAAGCTCGACTCGGCTTGGCTCAATAATAAAACTCGATAAATGATTGATATGCTCAATAAGAATTTGATAAGGACATAAGAATTTGACCAGGGCTGAGGGCTCAAGTACTTCATGTTTGATTTTTCTCCCCACTGAACAATACCCCACTGTAAGAGTTAGGCCCTGCTAAATAAGCTAAGTGGCTTATTTTTTTCTCCCCACTGAACAATTCCAGTCGAAGGACAATCCACTACTCAATGAACCCTCATCCAATTAAAAGAACAAGAAAACAGGGTCTTACCCAGATAACGTCCCTGAAGTTGGACTGGAAGTGGTGCAACAAATTCTTAGTTAAAATGCCAAATCATCTTCATCCACCGAGTAAAATGAGGAAAATAGTTGAAGGAGTGATGCTGCGAAAGGTATATATACAAACAGTGTTCTAACAAATCGGAATTAATCGGCGATTAATCACTTGCCGGGCTTATCCGACTAGATCCGACTAATTGCTATGAGCCGATTAATTGCCAATTATTAGGTCTCGAGGCTCGAAGGTGGCCGACTGCCCGACTAGCGCCTAGCGATTTTTAGAACATTGTATACAAATGACGGAAATAGTATGAAGAACTTGAATGAGGGAAATACTTTGGATCATGAGGAATTATGGTGTTCTGCTGCATGATCAGATGATCGAGAATTTCTTCGTTGGAGCCCTGTGTATTTGTGTGAGAAAGAAGATGTGTGAATCACAAACACGAACACGTTTACTATTGAGTGTGGCTTGTGGCCGCATTATTCGGAAAGAGTGAAATAGAAACACGACTCTATCTCTTAAATAATGGCCGCAAACTTTTGCTCCTGGCCGCACAATTTTGCAACGACACTATTTGGATTAATGCGAACTCGCTACAATTGAAAAGTTCTTATCAATAAAATTTCCATTCATTCGAGATCTAGGCATAAGTAGCAATCCATTCTCTAATTCTTCTTATTACCTCTCTTGGTAAAATGATCCCATAAAGGAAAGAATTGTACCTAACATAAAAAGATATTCATTTCACACAAAAAAAAAAAAAGGAGGGCCGGGGGACTACTTAGGGAACCAAACTCGCATATTTGGAATGCGATTTAAGAATGAATTCAAAACGGTCATGTAAATTCAAAACCTTAACCCCCACGCGCCACTCTCCAGGCATAACAGAGGAGCCTCTCTCTCTCTCTCTCTCTCTCTCTCTCTCTCTCTCTCTCCTGGCATAACAGAGGAGCTTCTCTCTCTCTCTCTATGGCGGACACTCGACTACTCACGAACCAATCCAACTCAGAAACCCCAAATTCACTCTCTCCTTCGCATACATTTCTCGACTGTGCCAAAGACCGGAGAACTTTCGATCCACATGTTCAAAACGGAATTACACTTTCAGATCTACGGAAAAATGATGGTTGTTGTGATGAAGATGGCAACACCGATTCGGTTTTGTGTGTTTCTGGTTCAAGACTTGTCCGAACAGGATTTAAGATAAACCGCAAAGGTAATTTTTAGGTGTAATTATTCAGTGCCCTGGACACCAAGTGGCAGCGCCCAAAGGCATTGAATAATTTTTCAATTTTAGTTCTTTACTTTGTTTGGAATTCCTGGTTAATTTCGCTTTGGTTGCCCAAGAAAACATAGGCAAAGAGAAAGGAAAATGATTTTTCGCTCCAATTTATTGTAAACGCACTATAAAATTTGTCTTTTAGTGCTTGTTTAGTGTGTAATTTTGAGCCTGAAAGGATAAATTTTGGAGTGCATTTATAAATTTTGGAGTGCATTTATAAGAAAGTGGAGTGCAAAAACCCTTACTCGAAAGAAACTGCAAATTTTGAATATTTAGACGCTGCGTCAGAAGCGGTTGGTTGTGAGTTTGGATTTGGATTTGGATTTGGATTTCTTTTGGGGTCATCCATTTCAATTAGGATTTCGGTTTTATGAGTTTTTTCCGAAAGATTTAAGACATTTTTTTGTGCTAAATTCGTCCATACCAGAATTTGATTGAAACATAGGACTAACTCCTGCTGAGTTAGGGTTTTCTTGATTTATTTGTGTCATTCTGTTCTATTTTTGGCTTACACCACATTGAGAGGGTACTATTTTGAAGAAATATGCAACACTAAGGAAAAGTGGTGGTTCATGTTGCCTTTATGTCAGAGGAAGTATTTGATTGAAACAGAATGGTTAAGATCTTCATTGTATATACTTTAGAGTTCTGGTAGGAAACATTATGGCATTCCAAGTGTAGATGCATCTACTGTTAGTTGTTATTTATACATAGCGGCTAGCGAGCCTTATTGCATATGTATTTCTAGTGTACTTGCTGGGTGTTAATTATACTTTTTTTTGGACCAGAAAACATTGTGAAGTTCATAAATGCTGGGGGTGGGGACATGAACGAAGTAGGAAATTCTGCGAATTTCATTATGTCCGATACTTCCTTTGTGGGAGGAGATGTATTAAGAACTGAAGAAGGGATAATTGATGGTGGTGATTTGACACCTCTTTATCAGTCAGCTCGGTTCGGAAACTTCTCTTACCAGTTCGACAACCTCCCCCCTGGAGATTACCTTGTTGACCTTCATTTTGCGGAAATAACCAACACAAATGGGCCTAAAGGAACGAGAGTCTTTGATGTTTTTATGCAGGAAGAGAAGGCAAGGAATTTTTTCCAAAAGCTAATACTGAATCATTTTGTCTCCATTCTAAATCTTAAATTGATACTAAGTTAGATCTTTTGATGGTAAAATGAGGCAGGTTGTATCCGAGCTCGACATATACGCAGTTGTTGGAGCCAATAAACCGTTACAACTGGTAGATGTTAGGGTTACTGTAGGGGAAGATGGGATGATTCAAATAAGGTTTGAAGGAGTTAATGGAAATCCAGTTGTGAGCGGGATTTGCATTAAGGAGGCACATAAAGTTCTTGGTATTTCTTTCTTTCTCATGTTTGATTTACCTTATAAGCATTTAAACCCGACAATCAAGCGGGAGGCTAATGTAACTTTCTTGTGTCATGAATAAAGCTTCCCAGGTCAAACAAGGGGGTTTTGTGTGTAAAAATTGCGCTGCAGAAATAGATGTACCATCAGCTGAGGTTAGATTTGGTTTGAAGGGAATATTAAATTTTAAGCTATTTAAATTGTCAATTATTGTGGACTCAAACTAATGTTATTTGCAGAATAAACTGATCAGAATGAGGTCTACAGCCAAGTATGAAAAGAAGATAGAGGATCTGAGTACCCAATGCCAGCTCAAGACAAATGAATGCTACGAGGCCTGGATGTCCCTGACAGCTGCAAATGAGGAGCTACAGAAAGTTAGGATGGATCTTGACAACAAATCCTTTGAAAATCACTGTCTAGGTGAGGTGAAAGCTTGTTGTATATACACGCACATATATGATATATATATATACTCCCTCCGTCCCATAATATTTGTCCGGTCCGCAAAACGAGGACTAAAAAATAATGCATTTCTCTCAATAAAAAATTCAAACTTTTTTCATAAATTACAAGAACTCATCGATATCTAATGAATTGTTGAAAAAAATTTGAATTTTTCTTGCAAAAAACATATTATTTTTACGTCATTGTTTTGCGGACCGGACAAATATTATGGGATGGAGGGAGTATATATATATATATATATATATATATATATAGAGAGAGAGAGAGAGAGGGAGAGAAAGCACATTTGTTTAAAAGAAAATCGCTTTTATTTGAACCTAATACATTTATTGTTTTGGGATTCAATGAATGTTATATCATACTTATTGGCGCGAGCATGGATAATTGAAATTATTATTCTGTCTGCTATGTTAAATTTTGTTATCATGGTGATTTTCATACAGATCAAGATAAGGCTATGCAAGCAGCAAAGTTGAGGGACATTTCAACTAGATATGAAAAAGAACGAAGATTTTTGGCTTCAGCAATTGATGAATTAAGAAGAAATATTAAGGTAGTCAAACTTGTATAAAGGAAATCTTTTAGAGTACACCCATTTTTAGTTTGATTTGGAGATAGTTGGATATTACCATTGATTGGTTGCAGACCATGAAAGAAGAGCATTCACAGCTCTCCCGTGAAGCGCATCAATGCGCGGACTCAATTCCGGACTTGAATAAGATGCTTATGGCAGTCCAAGCACTAGGTAAGTGTTCGTCACCATATTACTTCAATTTAGGTATGGTTTTGTCTGATATCATAGGTGATCTAAATTGCAGTTTCACAATACGGTGATCTTAAACTAAAGTATAGTGAGGAGCAGGCAAGGACCAAACAACTTTTTAATCAAATCCAGGAAGCGAAAGGTATATCTAGGTTTTATCTTACGTAATTTGATGTTCTCTTTTGCATTGCTTGTCGGAACAATGGGTCCATTAAACTTTTTGCTTTGCCATTGCAATACCAGGAAACATCAGGGTGTTTTGTAGGTGTCGGCCATTGAGCAAGGAAGAGATATCATCTGGGTATGCGACTGTTGTAGATTTCAATGCAGCTAAGGATGGAGATCTTGGAATAGTTACAGGTGGTTCAACAAAGAAATTATACAAATTTGACCGGGTTTACACTCCAAAGGATGATCAAGGTATCACTGCTATAAATAGATGTCACCGAGTTTGATGAAGTACCTGAATTTTGAATTAAGAGCACACAAACTGACTTCTTGAGTCTAAGGGCATCTTTAGTAAGTACTTCAAAATTTAAAATAAAAAAGTGTCATAAGTGCATAATAGATTCTTCAAAACTTCTTTATTATATGACTTTTTTTGTGTGTTTTGCTACCTTATTAGTATACTCTAATAGACTCTTCAAATACCAAGATACTTTTTGTAGTATGATTTAGTATTTGAAGTAGGCTACCCTGTCAAATGTGAAGATAGAGAATTTTCTCCAAGAGTGTGTTAGGGTGTTTGAAGAGTCCACTGGGGCACCTAAAATCTTACAAAGCATTAAATTCTTTTGACATGTGACATATAAAGCACCTGCTGGATGTGCTCCAACTCGTGTAAGTTTTATGTTGTTGCTAATAGACCTTTGTTTTTTTTTTTTGGTGCCACTAATACTGAACTTCTGCTTTTACACCTATTTTCTTGTTGTAGATGTTACTGTGGCATTTTTCCTTAAAGAAGTTATGCTGACTGTTATGTATATATGATCGTTTTTAGAAATAGTTCTAAAATACAATAACTTGTTCATTTATCTTGACTCGGTCCTATCTGTTTTCATGACAGTTGATGTATTTGAGGATGCTTCTCCTATGGTGAAATCAGTTTTAGATGGTTACAATGTTTGTATATTTGCATATGGGCAAACGGGTACTGGAAAGACTTTTACAATGGAAGGTACTGAGCTGAACCGAGGAGTGAACTATAGGACTTTGGAGCAGCTGTTTAAAGTAGCTGAGGAGAGGAAAGACACTTATACATACAAAATTTCTGTGAGTGTCCTTGAAGTTTACAATGAGCAAATCAGGGACTTGCTTGCCACCTCATCCACATCAAAGAAGTAAGATTTAGCCCCATGGTTTTCATTAAATATAAAACTCGAAGAAGATGCTTTATATTTCTATGGACTAGAAGTTAGCTTGCTAAACTGGATTGAAAGAATAACTTGTCTTTGGCTGTGAACATACAGCCAGTTTGTTGGTTGCTTCAAAATCAGTTTTTTTAAAGAACTCGTCTCAATCACTAATTTTGATGTTTGTTTAGAAGGATTTTTTTTATAAGGAAAAATCCATTTTAAGGGAACACCATATTTATGTTTTCAGATTCTTACACGTCATTTTTTTAAGGATAAGCACAACATAGAGAATAAGTGTATGAAAAACTGATTATGAGACAAGAAACAAATATAAGCTCATTTTCTTGATTATTTATGTGGATTTGTTACAATGTTTTAGATTGGAGGTAAAGCAAGCTTCAGAGGGGGCTCATCATGTGCCAGGGATTGTGGAAGCCAGAGTTGAGAACATTAAGAAAGTTTGGGATATTCTACGGGTTGGAAGTAACGCAAGGGCCGTGGGATCAAACAACGTAAATGAGCATAGTAGCCGATCTCACTGGTTAGTGAAACAAAAGACCTAATTTTTTTCCTCTCTATATTTTGCCCAAAGGATGTGAAAATTACTCCCCCTCCTAATTTGTTTGTCCATTTTTTGACTTTTTGATTGTTCCAAATTATTTGTCGAGTTGGACTAGTTAGTGAACAAAATTCTATGTACTTCCCTTTTTGCCCCTTCTCTTTTGAACTAAGTACGAAGTTTCAAAAGTAGAAGGGGAATTTTTGGAAAGTGAAAGCTTAAGAGCATTGATTGTTTCTCTTGAAAAAGATGGATTCTCCAAGGTAAACATAATATGGAGGCGTTCTCTCTCTCTCTCTCAAAACCCTAGCCGCCACCAATACCTTTCTTCTACCTTCCCCTCCCCCCTAGGGTTTCACACCCTTGTACCGTTGTACAGCGGTGGGAGGGGAAGGTCTCCATACTTTTCTCTTTGTTTTGTTTTTCTTCTGTCTCTTCACGTGTCTCTTCACGTAACGACTTCTTGTTTGTTCTATGAGAGTTTTGTCTCTCATTCTCTCGAGTTTAGTTTCGTCTTTGGACGAATATTTGTCTGTAGATCGGGTTTTTTTTCCAGAGACAATGTTGTTTCACAATGATATTCGTGCCAAAAGTGCTCTTACCCTACATGATGTTTTTGGCGGGGCAACTCGTGGAGGCTTGTCAGATCTATAGTTTTTTAGATTTTTAGATGTTCATTGGTGCGTTCATACTTGGTTGGAGTCCATCTGATCGTCTAGGTATTTGTTGTTTTTTATCTTTTGCTAGCACTTTATCTCTTTGAAACTGCCGATTCTAGGTATGAATATACAGTAGATCACAAGAGCAGCTGTTTGCATCAGGCTCGACGACATATGAGTCAAAATGCTTTGTTTTTCTTGTTACAATAGTTAGATGATTAGTTTGGCTTTGTTCAAGATATTTGTAATGAATTCTGTTATTTGGGTCATTATTAATATAATCTTCCCCATTTTGTCCAAAAAAAAAAAACCATATTATGGAGGGAGTAACATATTATCTTGTTCATTACTTGTTGCCACTTCTCTTTTGCTCTTGTCCATTAATTTTGGTTTTCCCGTTTTCAATAGCTTGCTATGCATAATGGTTAGAGCAAAGAGCTTGATAAATGGTGAGTGCACCCAGAGCAAGCTTTGGCTTGTTGATTTAGCAGGCAGCGAAAGGTTGGCAAAAACTGATGCACAAGGCGACCGGCTCAAGGAAGCTCAGAACATCAACCGATCACTTTCAGCTTTAGGTGATGTAATATCTGCTTTGGCATCCAAAAGCAGCCACATACCATACAGGTTTACATTTCTTTCTCTCTTTTAATTTACCTCTTGTGTTCAGGCATTTCCTGCCAGTTTCCTTTTACTGATTTGATTATCTTCGAATTTACAGAAACTCGAAGCTTACACACTTGCTTCAAGATTCGCTAGGTATGTGACATGAAACAGGCTAATTTACAACTGTTAGTGACTTAAAAGATTAGCAAACATTAGAAACCCTGTGGAGATGAAGAGGTCATTTAGGAAGTCTCAATGGCTCCTGTTTAAGGAGCAACATCCCAAATGGATTATTTAACAGGACTTGTTATTTAGAGCCCTAACGCTCTGTTTGTTTCCGGATAAAGCATTGGATGTGACTATAAATCTAACGAGACAACACATCCTGCATTTTGTGGGGGAGTATTGTGGTAATAATTAAATCCCAACCAAACATAGGACATACAACATTATGGTGAACATTTGTTAATCTCTTCACTATAAGTCTGCTGAGATTACTTTCCGTATGAGATTACAAAACCTTTCATTATTAGTCCAGTCAAACATACTGGGCCTAAGAGCATTAGTTAAGCTAAGCTTCAAAGCGCAATAAATTCTCTATAGAATCACTTTCATACAACCATTTCAAAGCATGCTAACAAGTGTCATAGGGCACTCATTGACAAAATGATTATACACATGGATTTATACCGGCTTGTGTACCAATCTATGAATGTATGACATTCTGGATCGTTATATTAGTCAAGGCGGGTTTCTATCACTAAGGACTTCGGTTTTCTCAAGTCAGTAAATGCATCAAGTTTCCATTCTACAGGAGGTGATTCCAAAACTTTGATGTTTGTGCAAATCAGCCCATCAATACAAGACATAGGTGAGACTGTAAGCTCACTAAATTTCGCAAGTCGAGTCCGAGGAGTTGAGTTGGGTCCCGCAAAAAGACAGATTGATATGGGTGAGCTTCAAAAGCTGAAATTGCAGGTAAGCTGGACTGACATCCTCTATACGCAATGTCTTGAAAATATAGCACATCTATCTTTATCACTTATAGTGAATTACAACCAATATTTTCTCAAACTGTTTTTGTTTACGTGAAGCTTGACAAAGTAAAGCAAGAATCCCGATCCAAAGATGAAAACTTTCAGTACTTGGAAGACAAATTCAAAGCAAAGGACCAAATTTGCAGAAGCCAACAGGAAAAGCTTAAAGAAATAGGAAGCCAGCTCGAATCAAAAACTGAGTTGTGCAAACAAATGGAGAAGCAAATTTTGCAGCTTTCACAAGGAATGCAGGGGAAGGAAGAAATTTGCTCGAGTCTTAAGCAGCAGGTTGTTTTGCAAGAAGCCAAGAAGATATTTTTTGGGAAGTGATAATGCCAAAACCGTTTTTGTTGGTGCCAAAACTCCAATGCATAAAGGTCATGGTACAAGCCTTTTGTGCACTAGAGTTTTGGCACCAACAAAAACAGTTTTGGCATTATCATTTCCCTTTCTTTTTTTTTTGTGGTAATTTTATCCTAGCCATGTATACTTGAATCTGATTGATTATTTGATTTCTTGTCAAAGGTTGACGAGCTTCAGGACAAGCTAAGAGAATGTGAGCAAGTGGGTCCCAAGGCTCTCCAGCAAAAGGTTTTTGCAGCCAAAACTAAATTATCTGCTTTATATTCTTCATTTGTTTGTATATTTTCACTAGGCAACAAATGAAATTGAATTCCCAATTCTGGTACTATAATGGCAGCAAACTGATGTTACTAGTGTAGCCAATTGCAAATTTTTTGCATCTCTGAGTTCTTTTTTTTTTTGTTGGAGATCCCAAATTTAACATTGTTAACAATTAAACTTGATGGCTGCAGTTGAGAAATTGCATTCATGATTTGGGATTGCTTTAGGATATGGATTTCTAATGTAAATAAAATTGAGAAAAAATGATACAAGTCTTTCTTAATACAGTTGCTAGTAGTTAAGGTGCTTGATATCTAGCTGCAGTACTAATTGATTTCCTTATGCTCTACCAGGTCCACGAGTTTGAAGACAAATTAAAAAGAAAGGCACAGGAGTTTGAGCTTCATACGATGGTCCTTCAAGAAAAGGTTTGTCTCTATTAAGCCATACAATGTTTACAACACTGCATTTGCTCAGCCTCACCTACATATGCGGGAGTATATGGGAGACATATATTAATGTCTGCATTTGTCTACTGTTGGAAGTGGCCTTGTACACGTTCCCCAACCCTAGGAGTAGGCTAGATGATAAAAAAAAAACCAGTTACAATTTTTTTCTTCTTCTCTTTCTACATTTTTCTACATCCAATGAATAAGAGACTCAAAATGTGCTAATTCATCACAATTTGTGGTTACAGGTTATGGAACTTGAAAACAAGTTGAAATTGCAAAGATGCAACACAGAATCTCAGTTACTTCATGAAAAGGTTCTTTCTTGTTTTTTTGACAAGATGAAAAAGTTCTTTCTACTTCTGGTGAAAGCAGATAGTTACTACTTTGTATGAAGTATCACAAACATATTTTTCCTCTATGTTTGGGCAGGTTAAAGAACTTGAAGAAAAGTTAAGGCAGCGAGATGAAGCGTCAGAGAATGTGCTAGTATTTTCTTTTGAAAAATCAAGAAAAGCCACTCCCACGGAGCGTAAAACCCCAAATACCACAGAATCTCCACTAGACAGAGATCTCCAGAGTCTGTGTCTAAAATCCAGTAACCGCTCACTGAGCCATGGATCTTCTGTCTTGCTTAAAGGAACTGATTCTCTCCGTGAGTTGAGGCGGAAACGTGATTTGCAAAATGGAGGAATTGAAAACAGTTTGGTATTATCTGCTCCCTTGATTGAGAAGAAGTTATTACCGGTTGAACATAATAAGACTAGGAATATTGATCCGTCCAAAGCATTTGCAAGGGTCACTAGAAGCACCAAACCATTTCCAACTGCTCAACGATTCTTTTCGAGTAAAGAAGTCTCCGGAGTGAGGGAGAAGGATAATAGTACAAGAGGTTGGTTAAGATAATAGTAGAAGGAAGTGCACGGAAATGCTGCATTTCCATTTGAAGTCCCACTGTAATTGTTTTGTTCTGTTGATCTTTCTTCAACAATATTTTTTGTGGCGATGCAATGTGCTTTGTGTTGATTTTTGAGTTATTATAGAAGGCAACATTGATTGATAACCTCTGTAACAAAATTAGTCTACCTGGTGTGGTTGAACAAATATGTTTGATGTAATGCAAGTAGTGAAATTGAACCAATGTTGAGTAGCTAAAGCCATGATATTAGCCTGATTTGCGATTTCAGAGGCTCAGCATTGAACCCTTAGTCACATAGTTTTTCAGAATGCCCAGTGCTTCCGCTCTCTATTCCGACATTGCGGTCGCACTCTCAATCCTCATTCTTGCGAATTTTACTAGTTTAAGATACGATTCAAAGACAGTTTCGTGCTCGCGCTCACCCGTGCAAGTTCGAGCTTATAGAAAATGAGAATTACTACGTCACCAAAGATAGAGTAAAGAGGCTATTACTTCAATTTTCTCAGGTAAGATCATTTTTTGAAAAAAGATTATACAGTGGTTGATTTCAACAATTTTATCGGCCTAATTTCATCTGAGAAGTGGTTAGCCCAAAGTAGATCCAAAGATGACAAATGCCATAGAACTAAAGGGTTAAGTCAAGTTTCGATTTGGTCATAATTATGAATAAGTAGACAAAAATTAGGTTTAGGTTTGATTTCGAAAATATTCTTCCAATTGCTATATGTATTTTGACATTAATAAGGGCAATTAAGAAATATTCTGAATCCAAGAATCTCATAAAAAACAATATCTTGTGACATGATTAATTTGCAAGACCAACTCAAAGCCCTTATACTTGAAAAGTGAATGGCATTACCATCTGAAAGAAAATAAATAAGAATCAACTGTCAACGGTTTACGCAACTTACTGGAAACCTATAACTTTCCAGTTCAGACGGCCCAACAAAATGACGACTCCCAGCGCAGATAGAACGAAAAAATGATCATTTTCGAGTGCAGATGTCACTTCTGCCTCTGCTGACAGTTCTTAAAATTCCTCCACAAAATGCATCATTCAAGGAGCTCTGGACAATCCAGGATTAGGGATGATCAATGGCAGAATGATTTTCCTAAATGGTTATCTGACCTAGCCCTGTCTGATGTTAGGGCTATTGGTCCCTCTTAATCTTAGCAATAAAACTATTCTCCTTTTGTGTCGAAAAAAAGAGAGGAGCTCTGGACAATGGCGAAGCAAGTAAATTTGCCAGTTTGGAAGCAACAGAATCAGTAGACAGCAAAAGAAGAAAGCGCGCAAGAGCAAATTGGCATAACAAAAAACTGCCATAAGCATTTCCCATAGCGACTACACAGTATATGAACACTTAACATGTTATCAACTTGAATATTCAAATGCGACCTTTTACACCTTAACTTACTTTCATGGCGACTTTTGACATGATATATATCTACACCATTACATTGTGTGTGAGCTATTCTTAACCAAATCCGAACCCCTCGTTGGCTTCGTGAATGGCAAGCAGCAGTCTCTCCTCTAGATGTTGTTTAGAAGGATACTCCGGTAGATCTAACTGGTTGAAACTGCATCATAAAAAGAATAAATTCATGATGAAGCAAATACACCAAAACAAATAAAAAGTTAGATACGGTCAAGAACACGAGAATACATTTCCCACTAACACCCGAGAGAGTTCAACCCAGGTGGCCTTAGGCGAGATCACAACTAAATTTAAAAATCAAGTTCTCCTCTTCTTTCTTTTTGTATAGGTAAATGCCCCTTTTGTATTATTTCACTTTGGTCCAGAAACGTAATCCAAATTTGTGGGCTCTGTGGGTGCATTTATAAAGACCTGTATGGTATATAATATAACGGAGCCCTAAAAAATTTGCTGCCCCTGGTTCAACTAAACATGCTCAGCAAGAAAGTAACAAGAAGGTTTTAAAATGCTACCATGTATGAGCAGAAGGCAAGTGCTCGGCACTGCCATAAGCTTTGTGGATCTGAAACTTCTGAGAGCCTGAGATCCCCTGGAGAGCGCTGAATCCTTCTAAAGGCACCTGGAAAAAAAGAACATTGCCTTGGAAAATAAACTCGGGTAACAAATCACAGTGCCATATCAACTACAAACATGCTCACCATAATATGTTATGGAAGAATATGCCGAGAAATGATTAGGAGATTGAAAGAGCATTCAGTTTACAGTTCCCAAATTCCCATCACAAAGCAACAGACCCCAAAAACCTACAGTATGCATACATGCGATTTCTCTACATGGGGATGGGGCACGTGGCCAGTAGGCTAAACACAGAAAAGGGATCCTTTCCTCATGTGAAACAAATCTAATGAAATGGAAGAAGACTGTGCCTTAGGAAGGTCCATATAGGAAGACAAGAATAACACTCGTAATGGATATCCCAACAAATATGCCCAGAGATCCAAAAACAGTACATCTCATTGAACTTCTGTGGCAAAACATGTTGTTACCCTCTAATTCCCCAGAAAGATGTCCAAGCATCATTGCTGGAAAGTGGAAACAGTTTGTCCAGGCCAGCATGGAGAAAAGGTGTACTGTAGCACACGTATGGCCACTTAAAAGCAGGCACATGGAGAATATTAACCTATGGGACGGTTGATGAAGAAGTGACATATTGGAAGTGGTGGATGTAAGAAAATTAAAGCTGCTAAGGACCTTCAGAGATTAGTTTTTCATCCTCTTGCATCCTGCAGGCATCCACCACTCCTGGAAATTCACAATGGCATAGCCACTGACGAAACTCACCAGGTCCTCCTTTGGTAAAATATTTAACTCAAAAGAACCTGTGGCCTATTTCAGGAAGAGATTAAAAAACTACAAAAAGAGGAAAACATCATGCACCCTTTATTAAGGATAAATTTTCTCTCTTCCTAATGTTCTCTCCTATTCCCCAAATTAGATACTTTGGAAACACCCATTTAAGGCTTATTTACGACACACAGAAATAAAAACTCGAAAAGCTTGATGTATGTCTCACATGCAACACAAATAGAATTCTGAGGTGTACCCTACTATGTCAATTCAGAAAGTGGGTTGATACTTGATATATTTTCAAGCTTAGAAATCACACTTTCTTGTTGCTTCATAGACAGTATTTTTTGTTTCAGATGAGACAATGTTTTAAGTACAATTCTCCTTATAAAAGGAAATAGAAAACAATTATCTACACCATACCTTTGATGTGCCAGTCACAAACTGCAGAAGACGGGCTTTGTCTTCCTTGCTGAAACTTTGAACCACCTCCCAAAACCACTGGATGACAGGAGATGCAGCACTGTACCCAGAATACTCTGTATTCGCCCTCATGTCATCAACTGAAAGACATTATTATAAAATGACTTGTTAAAAATGTATCTTTAATTTCCATGGGGCTTGGAGAAAATCGAGAACATAAATCATCACTTCATAGAGGCGAACTCACAGTCAATATCTGGAAGCCCACTAATCAACAGCTCCAGTTCCTTATCATTAAAAATTGATATCAAATCACGACCTATTAGTTCATTGAATCCATCCAAAAAAGCATTTATTTGAGGACGAATAGCAGTAGTTAACCGATGCTCAGCATCCAAATCAACATATTTATGCTTATTTTCCTCGGTAACTCGAATGTTCCGTCCACCGGGGATGAGTTCATAGTCAGTGACCTGCATTATGTAAATTATTTATAAAGTTGTACAAAAGAACACTGGGAAAACTAATCATCTCATGAAATTGGAAGAATTCATTACTTCCGTCCTCTCGTATAATATTAGCTTCTCTTCATCAGCATCCTTGCTAAAAGTAAGGTCCAGAACATCTGTGATATCGTTCTGAAAAGGTGAACAGGGCAATGAGTAAGAATGTCCGGGTAACAGTGTTATACATCAAGCGCGTGCGTGTGTGTGAAAGAGAGAGAGAAAGAGTGATATGACGAAAACATTCAACTATGCATCACACACCTCAAGCATCCACTTGAGGTTTTTAAAGTAATCCGGATCTATAGCTTCAATATCATGGTAAGTAACTTTAACATCAAGGATGTGCTTGTAGAAGGACCGAGTGAAATGAACATCAAGAAGTTGTCCATCAAAAAGTGCCTTCCCAACCTGAAATGGAAAGGGAAAGGCATAAGAAAGAACCATATGCTAAACAACTCAAGCAAGAATGCATTAATGAGAAAGATACTCACAACGCGCCCAACAAACTTAAAGTACGAAAGATGTTCCGTTTGGTAGACAGAGTTAGGATTCGGTTGAAATGTTGAGTCATTGCCCACGGTTGTAAATAGTAGTGCTCCCTTATCGAAAATGACCCTAGACAACAACTGATACCATTCCCTGGTAAGTCCACCTGCATCAATGCCTTCCTCCCCTTGGAAATGAACAGTCAATCTCCCCTTCAAATCCTGAGTTGACCTCATCCGCAATTGATTATATGAATCTTCAAGTATATAAGCTCTTCTCACAGAAATCCTTAAAGGACTGTGATGATGATCATGTTGGTGCTTTATCTTAGATCTAAAGTGAGCGCGTTTGTTGTCAAAATCAATGAACCGCGGAACCTTCAGCATGAGTGATAAAGACTTCTCAAGTAACCCAGGGTTTTGCCGGATAAAGGAATTTAAGAGTTTCCTATGCTTCTCAGAGAACTTCACAAAAGCAAGGTTTTTCTCATCTGCTTTCGAAATAGCCCCTGAAGCTTTCTGCTGACTAGTAGAAGTGGTGGCATCTTCAACTTCAGAAATTACAGAAATACCAAAGTCCTGATTTGCACCTGATTGCCCTGGTTGTAATTTCTCACACATCACAAAGAAAGATTCTATGTATGGCAAGATGTTCTGAGTACCAGCAGGAAGTGGAGGCACTACACCAGATGGTTTAGGCGAGGAAAGAGCAGATTTATTAGATAAATCAGGTTGGGAATCCGAATAGCTTTCTATTTTGCTTATGCAAGTGCTTAACTCCAGCCACAAAGGCTCCAAAGCTGCGCTGATGTCACCTACCAGAGAAATAGCAGCAGTGAACTCCTTTTCAGAAAGAATTGAATGGTCTTTCTCTTTCTCATTGATTCCAGCAACCAGCGAGCTTAAAGCCTGCAACACTCTCAAAATTGCTGCACCATCGGATGATGAAGTAGTGAGCAGTGCCTTTTCCACTTCTCCAAACATGTGTAACTCGCTCATTGCAGACTTGGTTAAATTTTGCACAGAATTAGCAAGCTCAGTGATGAGCAGATGACAGTGGGTTGGAGCAATTGCGACTAACTTCTTTAATACCTCCGAAGCGAGAGCATAGGCATTATCTGACAGCCTGCAAAGAAATGAAATATTATTCAAGTATTAAGAGTGACAGTAAGAAACTAGAACAATTATCAAAGAATTCCAGGAGTTCAGCATTCCAAAGAAGCCAAGGATGACTGAGAAAGGAGCAAGTGACTAAAAGTCTAAAACTGGAATGAAATTTAAGATGCATACTAATAACAGGAAAAATGTCACAAAAAAGGTAAAATAGTCCACTGCCCCAATAAAGTGCACAACCATCATTAGCGGAGTCAGAATACGTGGACAGCAGGGTTAAATTATAGTGGTGTCAAAATTGTACCTATAACTTGTGTAAAATACAGGAAAGCATAACAGTGGGGGGAGAATTTGTTCACTGGTACAACATTTTCCATCCTCTGTCTATAATAACAGTAAAAATATACCAATCATAAGAGGTTTTTCCAACTCAGTAGGGTCGCTTGACCCCACATTCCACCTGCCCCCTCCACCCTTGGGAACCATAGGGCCAACTCAATTGCATACAATGCCCAGGTTAAAAGCAAACAAAAGACAGCAATGGCAACAGTCGAGATAACATATTAAAAAGAAATGCAGGAAAGATATCGCAAAACTCATGTTTCGTTGCTAGTTCATTTGTCATATCTGAATTATTTCGGGGATGTAATGTTCATAATATGTGATTGCAACGCAAGATAACAGCACATAATTAGAAGAAGTTAGGCTGCAAAGGTCATCATACCCTTCTCGCGCAAGAAGTGAGCATAGAAGTCTAAGTTCTGCTTGTGGTAGGCTATCAACAACAGTTTGAGTATCACAATCTGCATCTGCACTTAAAGCAGAGGGTTTGGAGGAACCATCAGGCTTTGAGGATGTGATATCAGAGCCAGAGGATTTGACACCAGAGCCTGTATTTATTTCAGCATCTGACGTTAAAATCTGAAGCCCAGATGTTTGTTCCGCAGCTGACACCCCAGATGCATTAGACGAACTAGACTTGCTTTCAGCATAATCAATGATTACCTCCAATAGGTGCAGTAGCTGACATAGGAACCAAAAATCGAAACAAAACAGATGGAAATAGAACCAACAAAACCAAGTTAGACAACTATACAGGTAAACAAGACAATTGAAATACAACTTTGCGTAAATCATTACCTGTTCAAGATGCGCGATACTTCTCAAATACAGAGGCTGTTTCAAAAGGCTCAAAAGCAATGCAACGGCGAAGTATCCTTCCTGCTGGCTGTTTCCTTCTGCCACGTCATCTTCAAGAACCATCACAGCTTTGCCACGTGCCTTATCAAGATTTTCTGACTCTTGTTGGAGTGGCTGAGGCAGCTTAAACTGAAGCAAAATATTTGCCACATAAGGGTGATTTCGAGCCAAGTAGGTCAGGGTTTCAAGAACACGCCGCGACACCAAAGGCGGTACACCTATAAAGCAAGAGCAGAAAACACTGAAATATGTAAGTACCTCAACAACATCTATAACTTACAATCATCAGAACCCACAACCAAAGCATTCCTTGGAAAAGAACGAACTTAAGTGTAACCATCCATGCTAAGGGGGCAAAAAATAGTCCAGCTCACAGGGGGTGTGGGTCCATTTAAGATATCCACAGTATTTAATACCTATAAAAAATAAGATTCCCAAGTATTTAAACTCCAGCAAACTAAGGCAATAATTGCAAGAGAATCTCAGTATGAAAACAGTTCAAAAAAAACATTGGATCTTAACAATTTGTGCTATCAACACATATCAACGCAGGGCCTCTATCGTGGTGCTGCACCTTTTATTAGGTGTCACATGCCCCTGTTTTCATGTACTTGGGGTTAATGTAACACTCAAGAACAAGCTGTTTGTAGCTTGTCAAAGGAAATCAACAATGAAAACCTGAAGCACTATAAAGCCTTACATGTAATTATTCAGTAAATTTAGATCATAGCAATCAAGTGTAGTCAGTGTAAATTACACAACGAACTTGTTAAAGTACCACATGGAGATAGGTAAGGGTCAGAGTGTTATCAATTTTTTCTAAGATGATGTACATTATAATAAAAACCTGGACTCAAACTTGAACTTAGATATGAGCAATGAGGCTGAAGATATTGCACCTAGCCAACGTATAATAAGAGAGAGGAATAGAGGTATTACCATCAAAAGATTGAGGCCGTGAATACATAACATGACTCTGGCAAGCATACAACCTATAAGAAGGCTCAGAGGCACTCGAATTATTGACAGGCTTCCAGATATCGAGCATCAACAAGTCCATCAGGATTTTCACCAGAGCAGTTCTGGTTTCACTATTAGCACATAAATTCAAGAGAAGCCTCTGCAACTGACCTTTATAAAGTGGCTGCATGGACAACATAAATCAACTCATAGATGCCAGATGACAAGGGGTAATAGAAAAGAAAGGAAGAAAATACCACAGCAAGTGAATACCTGAACAACACGAAGCAGTCGAACCATGGATCTCAGAGCTTCTGTGTCAACCAAAGGAGCCCCTTCAGCTTCAACTGGCTTACTTCCCATAGACCTACGAGCAAGGATTCCACCAGCTCTATCCAAGCTAGAACCTATACCTTCACCTCGTCGAGACGACTCGCCCCTACGGTTTCTAGGGTACATACCGAACAATGTTCTATTATAACGATTTGCAAATCTTTCACGCAACATATTTGCCTCCGCAACAAGGGCAGGTGTGAGATTGGCAAGAATATCATGAGAAGACGTCAAGAGTACCTAAAAAAAACACAAGCAATTTCATACTACTTTTCACAGATAGAAATAAGGAATTCCGATTCATGGGACAAGTGACAAGGCCCTGAAAAGGCCACTAATGAAATACTGCATTTAGAAGCCAATTTAATATACAATTTAGAGAAAAATAGAGTTGTAATGCTGGGATCTAATGGAGAGAAGGGTGATTTTATAGAAAGCCATACAATAAAATGTTTGCGGGTTTTGTTCTTATTATTCTTTTACTTTCCATTATATGCGTAATCCTGCCAAACGGTAGTTTAATACAAAAACATGAGGCCGAGTGTATCTATAAAAATCCCCACTCAAAACCCTATTTCTTTATCGATTTCTTGTTCTCTTCTCTCCACATCGTATCTTCACACACCCTAGTTCCACTTTTAAGTTTTAACTGTCAACTAAACACAATAAAAATTACTCTGAAATAACCAACATACCTCTTCACGTAAATCTGATGGAAATGTGGCAATTATGGAGACAGTGTCCATTTCCACAGGTTGGCCTTCAAGTTCCTGTGATTGATGAAGTCTTTGTGCCTGTTGTTGTGCAAGAACTTCTTCTCTGATGTCAGGCGGAAGGGCTGCAAGAAATTCTGGATCTATTTCCCCAGCATTTTGTGGTTCTGCATTTGAATGCTGCCTCTCTTGACCCTGTTGTGCAGAAAGAACTTCGCTACGCAACTCCTCAGGGAGGGCATCTAGGAATGCAGGGTCAATTGATCCAGAACCACCATCACCATTCGCCGGCAACTCCTCTGCTTGACCACCCTGATCTGCTTCTTGGCTAGGATTTTCAGAAACTTCTGTCAAACTGTGGAGAGGAGCATCTCTGCCGCTTACCGGTGTAGAATTTCCAAAAGACACATTTGCCCTCCTTGACATTTGCCTTTCTCCAATACCATCGTCGTGGCCATCGGCGCTCCCGATTTCAACATCCAGACTACGGAGGCTCTCCCCCAAAGTAGCACCACTTCCGCTGCTTTCTTGGCTCACTGCTTCAACATCCCGAACAGCCGAATCGCTTTGTTCAAACTGCATTCCAACAGATTGAGAGTGTGTACTTGATGCATCCATTTCCTGTAGAGATTCACTTGCAGTAAGCCTCATATCAGCATTATCAGAACCATCCATTGGGACAGACGAGGGCAGAGGCACATAATTGTTTTCAGTGTTTCCAATGTTCTCAGCAGGAGTTTCAGGTGTCATCCCTGCAGATTCTTGAAATTGACTGACCTCATTTTTACTTTGAGGTTCTGAGGGCACCGTGTTCTCGTCGGAAGGTTTCTCAGGAGTTGGACGTCTCAACTGGGAAACAAGAAGATCTTCAAGCCCTTGGGGAACTGCAGATGGATTTGATCCACCAGTTTGCGGGTTATCTTCAGTCCACAAATTAAATCGGTGTCCATGACGCCCATTCCTCAGTGACCGGAAAATAGCATCTAGACGTGATGGGGTGTTTCCAGAGTTTCGATCAGAAGAGCCAACATCCCTGGTATTAACTGAAGCAAACCAAAAATGATGAAAAAAAGGAGGAAAAGGGTCAGATGCCAAAATCTGAAGAACAAGATTTTACAAGACTACAAGGACTTAAAGATACAACCAAAAAAAACTAGGATGAAAGTCGGAAGTCAATTTAATAAATAGTATAAGAACAGGGGACCAACTACGAGTTAGAGTTTACCTGATTGCCTGAGGGGAGCTGTGTGCAATGACGAAGTAGGTTCCACCAGTAGCGGATGCTGTGATGGGGCAGCATTGTCTCCAGTTCTCCCCAAGAGATTATAAATTGACGTAGTACGCCCCTGTCGCCTAGAGCCAAACACTTCAACAGGCATCACATGAAGAGTTTCATTGGCGATGCTATGATCTCTACCAAAAACCTCAATATGGTCAAAAACATTTATCCCATTGATTCCCTCCTCAAGCCTAAGGATAACTCCATCCTCTTCATCATCATCATCATCTTCATCGTCTTCCTCCATCACCTCCTCATCAAACTCATCCTCATCAATTTCATGGTCATCCTGATCGGTGTCTGGATGTGGAAGGTGATGAACTTCATCTTCTTCCAGATCATTATGTTCCTCATCGTCCTCATCTTCATCCTCATCCACATCATCTTCGTCGTCCCCTGACATATCCTCATCATCATCCTCATCACCAATATTCTCTTGGTCATGTGGTTGGATTTCAAATCTAATCCCCACTGTATCACGGCCATTTTCAAGACCACGCATGCCCTCAGGAGTTTCATGCATATACTCATCATCTTCAGCCGTAGGTGGAAATCCCCCATCAAGATCCTGGTCATGTTCCATATCATCAGTAACAGCTTCAGATCCACCATAGGCATGGGCAGTCTCAAAAGATGCCATGCGATCAACTGCCACGGAATTTTCATTACGTTGAGAACTAGTTTCTATGGACTGGGATATGTCACCGCTGTTATCTATTCCTTCACGTGGATTCTGATCAGGAGGAGGTTTTGTTGAATTTTCAGCCTTGCTAGAGTTAGAATCAGAAGCCTGGACATGTTCCTTGGTCACTATCTCAAGAACTTTAACAAGCCCTGTAACAACTTTGGGAGCTTCAGCATGGTCAAGGTCTAAAACCTGGAGAGCACGTGTCAATGACGTCACCAGACCAACATCAATAAAAGTAGTAGATGCTTCTGCCGAAATGTATGAACCCGTGGGTGTTCGTGCTGCAACTACATCATTGAGCAGATCTACTAATGAAGGGATATCATTTCCTGGTGGCCTAAAACCAGTAGAAGAATCTATAAAGTCATTGAAGACATTGGTGATTTCAAGGAAAACTCTCTTCCTTGCCTCTGTGGACCGAACACAAGATGCCACTAAAAACTGGCTAGCCCTGCTCGCTAATTTGTGCCTCCAGTCGATATCGGTCTTCTTTTCCTTCTTTGAACCTCTAGAGTAGGGGAGAAACTTGTGGAGAAAATGGTGAAATATTCCACCAGTGCAGTGACCAGCAGGACCTCGTTGAGGAGGGCCCCTGAAACTACTAACTTCAGCATCTCGACGGAGCAAAACATGAATGGACGAAGAATATGTCAAGAGAATCTCTGTCAAAAGCTTCAAAAGGAATACAATCTTCGCCAATGCTGCAGAAAGTTCCTGGTTATTAGCCTCATCCTCTTCAGATAGAGTAACAACAGCCTTACCTTTCCCCTTGTTCACGCTCGCATCGATATCCATGTCCACTGATGAAGAGGTATCCCTCACCAAAGAGTCTTCTTTCAAGGGCGGCACAAAAGTTATAACTGAATCTAATAGAAGCTCAACCACATTAACAAAACTCTGAGGGGGTTTTCGATGACCTTTCACATTCTTTGAATTAGCATCAGAAAGTTTGCTAGTCCCATTCCCAGGAGTCTGTGCTCTCTCTTTCTCCACTGTTTTTTCCTTCTCTTTTTCTTTCTCTTTGAGTTTATCCTTGTCCCGATCTTTCAGCAGGACAATATACGGCCTCTCACCCACCATCTCAACTTGGCATACAGACTGAGCAGCCTGCATAAATATCACAGGATCCCGCAAGATGACAGATGTCAAATTTAAGAGAAAGCTGCGGGGGGTAAGTCTCCCATTTGATTGTCGGTTAGCAGCAGTCACAACACTGTGTCGTATCTCAGATTCCATTGCCAGCTGGAGAGTCTGGGGATCTTCCAGAATATGACGAATTATTGTAGCAGCTATACTGTCAAAGCCAACGAACAGGCTACTTGTTGGCAAGGAAAGCAGCAAGGGCAAACCCCCAGCATCAAGAAAACTAGAAGCGACAGAATGCGTTCTAGTGAGAGTAGAACATAGCTGCAAAACAGCATGCATGGTTTCAGAAGGAAGCTGGTTCCTAATAGCACCACAAGCAATCTCAATAAGTCTCTTCTGTTCCTCTATACTTATGTTCTTTAGAGAGCATCCCAAAACTGATTGCAACTTGTTCTGCTTATCCTCATCAATTGCTATAGATGTCTGATGGCCACCAACGTCGTCCTTTTTCAACAGCTCTGAAATATCACCATTCAACTTTTGATCCACTTGCAACAGCCGATCAATTGCAAGAAAAGCTGATGTTACCCACTTTGGAGCTTGGGATCCATCCCCTTCACTTGAATTAGACACCCAGTCTGAGAGTAAATCTGAGGCAACCTTCACAACACCAGTTTTAGAGGCAACTTCTCGGGCTGCTGCATCTTCATGAAAAATTAGAGCAAGAACATGAAAAAGAGCATACAGCATGTTTCCATTTCCACTCTCCGAAAGCTTCACCTGCTCTACGACATAAGAAATAACGTTTGACCTGCATTGACCTTCATTTTGGGAGCATATCATAACTAAAAGGTCTCGAACTGGAAAAGCCAGAGATTCTTTCATTTGTAACAGCTTCGTGCATGTAGATAATAAGTCCTCAACAGGAGGCGGTTGGACCATCTCCCCTTCAATATGCTGACTATTTTCGTCAGCAACATCTTCCTTTGTTTCTGATCCAGAATTCCCAAGTGACATGGCTAGAGCGCGAGCGAGTTCGTCGTCTTCTTGGGTTTCCTCAGGATGCGAGAATAGCCATTCCATTGCCAGCTCCACACTATTTGATCCAACTTGCCTTAAAGCTTCTTCCGCTCTGGACCTGGAAAACCCCATCTCCACAATTGTTGCAATAGTTGATTCATTTGGCGGAGGACCACTGGCGCGAGGCCCACCACTGCTAGAAATGTTTTTCACCTCAATACCAGAATAAATATGCCGAATTATCGAAACAACTGCCGCAATGAAATCATAGGTGCAATCAGTAAACTGAGGATGAGTCCAAACAGGCAGCACTGCCTTAAGCACCATGGATTGGAGGATCTTAACAAATGTCTCTGCGTCCCGTGGGAACGGAATATCCCCAATTATAAGAGGCTGTATGAGCAAGTGCTTCGTAAAAGGAGACAAAATGAAAGATGAAGTCACCAAGTGGTCCATTAATTTTCCATAGCTGGCCAGGGGACCATAAATCCAAGCATTATCTGTTTCTTCTTTGACATCCTGCTTTGAAATCCCATCATCAGTCTCCATTGGAGAAGCAGGAGCCCTATTTAGTGAAAAAAGCAACTGACTGGTTGCTTCAAATGTGGTCAAAACTGATTGAACAACTCCACAGCCATATAAACAATTTACCAAAACCGGATTGCACGAATCTGGCTTGTCCAGTAGAATAAAATCAATGAAATCAATAACCTTGCCAAGGTAGCGGCACTTAGTTGACTTTGACACGTCTGATCCAGGGGAATTCATGTGGTCCAGCGCAATGGTTGCGAAGGCAGAAGCCACCGATTTTGAAGAAGGTGATACATTCAGCGTATCATCCCGTCGACGAGATGGAAGCAACATTACTTTTCCCAATTCTTGAAACAAATTGGTAATGTGAAAAGAAAGTGACTTCACCATGTCACAACAAGAAGAATAATAGGATCTCTGCTTATCATCTTCGTTTCTACTACTGTCAACGCCATCCAAAGAAGCAGACTGTTGCGAATGATGACTGGATCCGAGCCTTAGACTTGGAGGAATATCCATACCCTGCCTTTGCTGAAGACCAGAAGCACGACTAAGATCACGGTACAGATTTATAAGGTCAAAAAACTGTGATTCAAAACTCCATCCTGACATCCTTCTTCTCAGCAACGGATCCAGAAACTGTCTAAAGGAATTGAATCTTTGCTCTTCAGCTTCATTTGGATTAGACTCTGATAGTCGTGACTCAGCACCAGAACCAGCAGCAGTATCGTCCTCCGTCTCAAAATTAGCATCTTCAAGTAGAGCAATTTGCCATAGAACTTCACGGTGAACACGACCTATGTCATCCAGTACATCCTTGCCTTCATTTCCAAATTCAGTAAGCAATGCAGTTACCCAACGGTTGTCCTTTGAGGCAGCAAGAAACAAAAGGAATTCGACCAGGAAAAGGGAGGGAAATATTTCACTATCTGGAGAAGTCGTCCTAGGGTCCAGTAGAAAGGCTCCTGGAGTGATACTAAATCCAGTCAAAGCTTTCTTAAGATGGTCCCTGAGAGAGGAGCAGAAAGCACGTGCCAAAGGAGCAGAATGATGTTGAGTAAAGCCTTTGAAAACCATGGTGCTATGTAAAGCAATAGACATCCCTTCGGATGACTGCACGATACTTGGCCGCAATAGAAGTTTAAGTAAAGCTTCAATCCCTGACTTCTCCACAAATAACCGACAGGTTTCGGCATTTTCCATTGTCCTGTGAACTAGAACCATCACATGAAAGATGCATACTTGGATAAACTGCTCATCGCTGATGCCTTCTGCAGTGGAATCTGTTGAACTACCCAGGCTGCAAGAAGCTTCATTTTCCTTGACTTCAGAATCCATTTCCATTCCCGTACTCCCACCGACTTTTCCGGATGATACTGCACAACCATCTCCTATGGAAGCAATTTTGTTAACAATCTCAATGATTAGATCAACGCCAGTGCCTCTCAGAGAAGATACATGTCGCAGGAGCTCCTCCACAGCATTTGCCAAAGGGACAATACCTTCATTCATTGCCACTATATATTTCTTTGAAGTGAAGACATCAACAAGGAACCGTAACGCAGAAGTTTCTTTCACCGCTTCCAAGCCTTTGGCATTAAGACAAATGGCACCAAGACCATTAGGAATGCAAGTGAGAGCCTTTGACGAAGGGAGAATTCCAGCCACTACTGAAGCTAAAAAAGCATCCGGAAGACCCAATTCATGTAAGGCAGGAAAGGACGTAGGGTCCTTGTGAATAATTTCACTCATTACAGTCACAGCTGAGGAATAAATTTCACCTCCAAATTTGTCCACATTTTTGAATATCAACGACAGAGTGGCTGGCAAGGAAGCATCATGGGAGTTCTGGGATCTTGTAGTGTTTGCCGGTGCATAAGTAGCAGACCCAAGGGCCTTCAACAGAACCCTAACCAGTCTTTTCTGCGCATACAACTGATCATCATTGTACCTTGAGCATTCAACAACCATCAAATTATCATTTTCTCCAGCCAAACCAATGGCCCTATTAACTTCTATCTGTAGTCTATGGGTCAAAAGCTCTACTCCCCCCAAATCTTTGAAAAGCGTTACTGCCGTATTACTGTAGTCCATGAGCTTTTGTAAGGTCTTCACAGCAAGACACACAAGATGCATATGCATAGGGTCAGAATCCTCCAAAAGCGGTAAGAACGTTGGAACCATACCTGACCCTCGGACAACACTCCCAGAAGTCGAAGAAGATATAACATGGAGCAGATAGAACTGTAGAAGTGCCTCAACAAATGCAATGGACGATGGGTCATTGGAATTATGCAGTGAAAAAATGGCCCTCTGCAGCACATTCAGCAGAATCATGCGGTTCGCTCCAGCAAAACTAATGCTTGATCCACTTAAGATCCGTGCCCGTTCATGAGATGATGCATATGCAGCTAATTGAGCTCCCAAGGCATGCATTGCAAGTGTTCTAATGGTTCCAGGAACAGTCCCTTCAGACCTCACGATCCTGATTAGCTCATTTGTATACTCTGGCTCATTAGCGAAAAAGGACACTAGTTCATCATGAGCATCACTAGACTGAACAAGAACAATGAATGCAAGAAGACAAACCCGACTGTAGAGCCTGCATATTCTAGGAGAACAAAAGGCATGAGCATATCTGATTCTGGTAAGCAAGGAGAATCTGTGCTCAGGAGGTACATTGTACTCCTCAACACACTGCTTCATTAGAACCAGATCCTCCTCCTTCCGCAAATGGAGATCCGGAAGGTGAATGACACACCCTCCAGAAGACTTTGAACCATCACCATCCTCCCCAGTCGATTGGGAATTGGCACCATGGAATTCGAAGTAAAGTGTTGATCCCAACCGGTACTGGGACTTGTCACAGTCATTGGGTGCATCAGATGGGAACAAGCACAGCCCTTCCTCTTGGGTCCTTTCATTTGCCATAACACACGAATACAAACCCAAACCTTCTTCCTTGCTTCCCCATCCCTGTGCTAGAGACAGAAGACAGCTGTTCACGGAGCCACATCCAACTGATTTACCACTCACGTGTAGTTTGGAAGGATTTATTTTCACCAATGCAGAAAGAGTTTCCAAGGTAGCTATTAAGATGTCAGGATCTGTTGATGCAAGCAGGACCTTGAAATGCTGAAAATAAACAAGAAGAAAGTGTTGTGAAGGGGAAAAGACTTGCAGATTGTTACAATGAAAAATATAACAAAACATCATAAGATATGCACCGAAAGAATCAAAATACAGATCAGATTCAAATCGAACTTCTTTTCCTAACAAAGAATAGTTGCAAGTCAATCATCTCCGACTTACCTCCAGACCACTAAATGAACTTTTGTTATGGCAATTCTCTAAAATTATTTGCATCACTCGTAGAACTTGTAAAACTGCTTGCTTTGGAAAAGGACTATCATCTTCTAGGCTATTATCTGTCAAAAGGAGATCACTCCTACAGGACAAGTATGTCTTAAAGTACGTCTCAAAATGCAGAAACAGTGGCCTCCAGTGATGAAAATTCCCCTGAAAACCAAGAACAAGTAAGTGAATGGCCAAATTGGTAAAAGAGTGAAACAATATTAAATAAGTAGAAGGAAATAACCTTGCCATACTCCCAACGAAATCCAGAAAGAGGTATTGCTATATCCTGTAATGGACTTTGGATCACCTTGTCGATGAATGCTTTTATTTTAGGAGGCTGCAATAACAAATACAAATCCATTCAAGTTACTTTTTCGCATTGAAACAACCATTATCAAAGCATAAAGAAAATGGCGCAACGAAAGAGACGGCATGTAATGACACCGATTTTGTCACCTTTCATTCATTTGTTTAGTTTATGAGATGGGATGGGATGGGACAGGGAGCAGCTGCTAGCAAAATGGGTAATTCCTTTGCTTTATGGTTTTTTATCAAGTCATTCTAACATGTTCTATCATCTATGGCAGTCGTAAACGAAAGTCGGGAGTAATTTTTTCCCCTTCTTTTGGTGGTTTTCTTGTTTTTTGTCCCCTCTTGGGCTGTGTGTTTGCGTGGATGCACAGGAGGAAACAATGTTGTAACTCCTAGAAATGCTTCATTGCTTCTAACTCCAAGTTTCTTAACAAAGTAGGCCAACGGCATCCTTAGGCCAATCTGGTAACCCTGGCTGTTAAGATGCATGGACTCTTCCAAGTTGTTGTCATGTCTGTGTTAGACACAGACATGTTAGATATGATATGATATGACATCCCATTATCTTTTCCTTTATTAATGTTACACGTTTCGAAGTTCAAACACCAGGAAACACATCTTTGTACCTTAAAGACATGACGCATGGCATAAGCAGAGCTTCTACAAAAAAATTGATGCCTTTCATATAAGGTATAAAATTCTTTTCAATGGCTAATGTAAGAGACGATCAACTACGATTCGATATAATACAACAAAACAAAAAGAATATGACTATCGGGGTATATACCTCAACGCGTAAACAGTATTGTCTATTCTTGTGTCCATTTCATGTCACAAAGTCCTTTTTTTACAAGAAAATTGCCTTCGCATGTCTCTATTACATGATAATATATCAATGTCATGTGTCCCTATTCATGTTCCTTAGCTTGGCTACATTCACAAATTGGAAACGGACGATGCCTTTTGTTTTTAATGCAACATGAACAAATCTTCCTCTTTTATAATATGTAGTTAGGTCATATAAACTTATTCTTGGGGGCAACAGCTATCCAAATCTTCCTATAGAAAGGAAAAGCTGGAGCATCTGGGCTAAATGATTATATAAAAGAAAAGCTTGCACGAGAATATCACTGGAGGATAATTTCTAGCATGCAGTCGAAAATTATCAAGGATATTCACGGTCGTTGAGAATTCCTACGAAGCTAAAGTTACATGAAATTAGGGACGTGTGAGAAAGTTCCACAGAAATAGTGCAAACGTGACGGATCAAACCAATCTACACAAATGTGGAAAGAAGTCAAAGGAAGAATTACCAACCCAAAACTGAATGCACTAACCAACCGCTACTAACCTTTAAAGGCAAGAACCTTGGGCGATCGACTGTCCGGTCGCCCCCTATAAAGGAGGAATGCACCATTTTTTAGGTGTGATACATGCCCAGGGATGTCACGTCTTGGTGAACGCCCCCCTCTCTAATGTAATATTGACCCTTCTATTTTCTCTACAGCCCTCTCGTTTAGCAGACATGGTCAAGAATAAGGGTGTGGGTTACGTGTTACCGATGGTCATACCTAATTTAAACACTTGGATCCTCTAAGTTTTGTCATATTTGCAGAAACAAAACTTACATTAACTAGAAAAGAAAGATGTCTAGCCTTTATTTATCAGCAACACTTTAACCTTCTAAATGAAGGGGAGATAGATTCCATATTTTTCATGCTAAGTACATTTTCGATTTACTTACAATATCTAATTTATGACTGTTGTAAAACCTACAAATAAGTGTTTACAAGGTGTTCCCATGCCCATCATTGCCTTTTTGAAAATTATCCCTATACTATTATTAAGATTTAAAATCACGAAGGTCTTTTCCTTGAGGACACAAAACCACAGATACTCATACATGAAACATCTAACATAGCCTCTCTGTAAGGTCAATCAAAGAGGGGTTAACCCACGAAGCAAGCAAAGCAATCTTGACAGTCCCTTGACTCAAGCCTCCAGGCCACATTCCTCTAATGACTTGAGAAGTGGGTTCCTATCCTCCATTCCTAGTCTAAGAGACCATGGAAGTATTTGGGATGGCAAAAACCAGCATATAATGGCTCTCTTGGGATGAACAAGGCGTAAGGGATTTATGAGCCAAAAGAACTCCCTCTTTGCCATGCCAAGCAGCCATTCCACAGGAGTGACAGAGCTGAGACACCACGGCCCAAAGTGAGGATGCTCTTTGTCACGCTCCGAGTCCCAAACTACCATGGACTCATGTTGCAGCTTAAGTGACAAGGGCACTGGCAAGGTAGGCACCATACTTGAGTGTTGATGTGTCATGGGGCTTACGCATGTGATTAGATATTCAAATGCCCATAAGAATCATGAACAATAACCAAAAGTATCCCCTACATTGTCCTAACAACTAAAGAACACTAAATTACAGTGGGAAAGACCATTGCTACGACTTTACAGCGAAAACACAAAGAAAGTAGATACATGTTTCCAGTACCATCAATCAAGAACCCAAACGAGTATGAAAACAAACAAAATTCCTGCACATACCAAACCTCATTTTTTTTGCAATAAGTAATTAAAAGATAAAATGTCAATCAAACCCTAGGCATAAAACAATCAACTGCCAATCCAGATGTAACCATAACCTCAGTGTTCCACAACTAACCAATATCTCTAGACATAACCATAGCCTACCAGTAGAACAAATAACGAAACAAAATTCCTGCACTTACCAAAACCCTTTTTTGTGCATAGTTATTAAAAGATGAAACCCATACAGATGAAACCCTAAACCATCAGTACCATAAATAACCCATATCTAACCCTAGCCTAACAGTAGAACAAATTCCAAATGAGCAGTATCTATATGCATACATACATAGAGGCACAAAACAATCAACTACCAATACAGACGAAACCCTAACCTATCAGTAACACAACTACCCAATATCCGCACATATAACCCAAACCTATCAGCAATACAAATGAGCAATATGTACACATACAGGTCCGTATGCAGATAAAACTATAAAGATAAATCAAAGACCAAACACGAATAACTCACAGGCTCCGAATCGAGTTTAACCGAGGGACCGATAGCGCCTTCGGTGGATAGCAGTTGCCGTAGCCTCGACGGCAAGCTCGACCGTAAGGCCGTCATCTCGCCTTCACTTATCTACCTGTACACACTGCAACAGCTAATATACACATACACCTGCGTACGTAAATCGAAACAAAGTCACAATCTCAGATTGAGCGAATAAAATAATCGAACGAAACAGATAGGGCTTCTTCGATTGAACGAGTAAAATCCGCTACGAGGTCAGATAGAGATAGATGCGTGTACGCATACGTAGAGAGAGAAACAAACCTGGTTGCCAGAGAGAGATAGAGGATCGGTTCACGTCGGATGGTTCGAGACGGAGAGGAGCGAGATGTGAAGTGACTGTGTGAGACAGATGTAGAGAGAGAGGGAGGCCGAAACCTCAAAGCGAAGAGAGAGAGAGAGAGGAAAGAGAGAGAGAGAGAGGGGGGGTTTGTACGGAATTGTGTGTGCGTATTGTTTAACCCTTGGAACGGAGGAAAGGGGGGGCGTTTCTATGAAGTCTTGAGGAAAACGAAAGTCCACTTTATATAGGAAGAGACGAGGGAGGAGCATAGAGTATATCCCTTTCTCTCAAGTTGCACTTGCCCAGTATTTCTTCCCTTTCTATAATTTGGTTCCAGTAGAATTCTTTTTTTTCCTTTATGACCGGATGTTCGGGCCAGATTGCGCGCACCTCGATCAATTCTGGGGCCCCTGAAAGAACGACCGGGCATAACTCCCAAGTGGCCCCATGGTTTGGAATATTTAGCCTCCGTAGAAATGGAACTTGGGAGCTCATGAAGGAGCATTTATTGCTTTCGCTATAATTCTTTTTTCTTAGGATTCAGTGATTTTTACACTCCCTTTTTTTTATACTCGCGCTCCTTTTTTGAATTTTTGTGATGTGAGTTTATAATGTTGTCATTTCAAGTGTGAAATAGTGTACAAATTAAAGTTTAATTTTGTCAATCCATATCACAATAGAATAAAGGAGTGTGGTTATAAAAATAAAAAATGTAAAAATCAATTATCTTTTTCTTATTCTTTGTCCTTAGATTGGAATTAGGGCAGATAAACGAGCCAAAACAGTCGAGCCGAGTCAGGCTTGGTAGATTGGAATGGGTTCTAGTGGTGCCTTGTCGGGCCAAATAGTCAGTTGTTGTGAGACTTATATAGAACTCATTTTAAGTCCATTGGTCTGATCTGAACCATTCATTTTGTTGGCCTATTGAATTTGCTTGGAAACTTTTTTTCATATACAACCAATCCCAGTAGGTTGCTACAATTTATTTTTTTTTCACCTTGCTACAATTTAATTTGAAAGCTTAAGTTTCAAAATACATTCAAATTTGACTTATCTAAGCCAATTTTCATACGAGTTCTAATCGAGCTAATCATGAAGTCATCCCCAAGAAGTTCGAATTTTTTAAATATTATCGCTAAATGACGAGTAATAATATGTTAAAATTCGTTTAAAAAAACTTACGAGTTTCACAAAAAATATTGAAGCTTAAGGCTCCGTATGTTTGGACGTAAAATATTTTTGCCAAGAACATTTTACGTAATTTCCGTTGTTTGGTTGTTCAAATGCACGGAAAATAAACTTTTTTGGAAAATGTTTTTTTTACACCTATGGCCGTAAAACAATTTACAGCCGAAAAACCGGTAAGTCAATTTCCTACGCGACGCACCCTTCTTTGCACATTCGACCATCACCTCTATTGAACAACTGCTCGACAAAGGGATTCTCGTATTCCCTCATGCCACGTCAATACACATGGAAAAAAGTCCTCTCTCTCTATAACTAACAGCAAGACTCTCTCTCTCTCTACCCACTTGCATTCCTTGGCACACCAATGGCCTTCATCTCTCTGCTGGACTTCCTCCAAACATCAAGTACTTTCACTTTAATACTACTCCATGCAAATTAGATGAGTTATTATTTTGTGTAATAGTAAAATTACAATTCGACCGAACACCCCAAAAACAATTGTAAAACTTGTATTTTCCTGTAAAATATTTTACGCACAACCAAACGGAGCCTTAATTTAACAATATAACAAACTGATAGCAATTGATTTTTGATGAACGACCACTAGTTCGAGCCCGAATAACATAGTTCGTACATCAGCAAATATAGTTTAATTTTGCCGTATAATTAGGGCTTGTGGACTCGATCAGAATTTTATTTTAAAAAATTGGTGGGAGGTCCACTGTAGCATGTTTGTAACCCACTAAGTCCACTAATCAAATCTCTAACCCACTAAGTCCACTAATAGGTATTTGGTAAGGCATGAAGTCCACTTCATTTAAAAGATAAATAATCCCTGACAGATTTACCCTTCCATTCAAATCCCATCCATTTAGCTCATTATCTCTCCATTATCCCTTCTAATTTTGTACTTATCCATTCAATCACGGGTATCTCTCTCTCTCTCGTCTCTCTCTATTTGAAATCACGTCAATCACGTTGTTGTACTTATATAACGTTATATAACAGTCGAAAATTCTCCTTTTCTGATACACTATATATAACGTTATTGTACATATATAACGTTATATATTCTCCTTTTTAAGAGTTAAGCCGCTGCGCGGACCAATAAATATAAGGTTGTCTATGATTATATATGATTATGATTATATGTTTATGCATATATATGATCAAGTTTTAACAAGTATTATGTTGGATCAGTTTTGTATCTAACGTTATTGTATTGATATAACGTTGTATAACATTGTATATTCTGCTTTGTAGAGTTACATCTTGATCTCAACTGCTTTGTTGAATTTTTTTTGAGTTTCGCTGCACAAAAACTCTCATATAACATTATATTTTTACTTTATTGAATTGGTCCGCGCAGCAGCCTCAATGACTTGTTTCTACTAACAATAATACACAAAAAAAAACGTAATACATGTGACAAAAAATAATCATATAACCTTATAACGTTATACATGAGATTTTGTCCTTTCTAACTCTAAAAAAATAAAAAGAGGAGATCTCGTAACTTCTTTCCATTATATTTTCACTTTATTGAATTGGTCCGCGCAGCGTCCTAAATTCTCTTCACCCCTTGAACAACTGCACAAATAACAGTCGTTAACAAAATTAGTATATAACCAACATTGATATAACCATATATACTATCAATCGAATCCCTAACTTAATTCAACCATACCATAACATTATATGTTCAGGTCTGTTAGGCCGCTGCGCGGACCAATTCATATAAGGTTATATATGGTTATGGTTTATTATTCTTTTATAGGGTTATATGGTTATAACGAGTAAGGAACAATATGGTTATATGGTTATATATTCAGATCATACATAACCTTATATGTTTTTTTGTTCTGCTTCTTATTTATGCAACCATACATCTTCACAGAACAAAATGACATTTTATAAACAACCAACAGGAGAATATATAACGTTATATAATTTGTTCTGCTTCTTATTTATGCAACCATACATCTTCACATAACAAAATGACATTTTATAAACAACCAACAGGAGAATATATAACGTTATATAATTTGTTCTGCTTCTTATTTATGCAACCATACATCTTCACAGAACAAAATGACATTTTATAAACAACCAACAGGAGAATATATAACGTTATATAATGTTACACAATAACATATGAATGACATTACAATGTTATATGTTTACATCCGATACTTTCAAGAACTTGGGGTGTAATTTCAGCCATAGAATCCGACCTAGTTATATATATATAACCACATATAACCTTATATGAATTGGTCCGCGCAGCGGCCTAACAGATCTGAGTATATAACCATATATGTACCTAACATCAACTAACGAAAGTACAAAAAATAAAACCCTAACAGATCTTAACGTTATATACAACGTAACTCCAAACAGAGAATATATAATGTTATATAACGTTAGAGCATGAATCTGATCCAGTTTTAACATGGAACTCTCATATGTACAATAACAACTTCTAAAAAATCAACAACGACAACAAATTGAAAATCAGATTTGATAACAACATCAAAATCAACATCAGCAGATCAATAGAGAGAGACGAGAGAGAGATATATTTCTTTCGTTCTTCATATTCGAAACGAACTGTGCCTTGGGCTAGGTCGACGATCGACGACGAAGAAAGTCTGGGACGTGGGTTGATCTCTGCTGTTCGTCGGTAGATCTCGATGTTGGAGTGACGACGGCAATCGTGGGCTTCACGACGGCGACAGAGACGACGCCGGTATTTGAGCGCTCGAGGACGGCGACGACGATCGAGTGGTTGGAGACTATTGCGACTGAAGAAGGGCCGACGACGACGAAGCCTGACAACGACGGAGAAGGGCAGACGAGGACGAAGAACGCTGATCCAGTGGTCTACACGAACCGTCTTGGGTTGGGTTTCTGTCGAGTTTTGTTCTTCTGGATCTTCTGGAAAAGGGGGGAGGGGGGGTAGGGGGGAGGGGGGATGAGTTTTATAATGGGAACAGACAGAGGAAAAACGGGAATGGAGGAAAAAAGGGAGAAAAAAACGGGAATGGAGAAAAAAAGGGAGAAAAAAACGGGATACAAGATTTTTTGAAAGCAGGGGTATATTAGACTAATCAGAATTATTATATCTTTACAAATAAGTTAGTGGAATTAGTGGGTTATAGAATTTAGAAGTGGACTTAGTGGGTTTGGAAAGTGGTACAGTGGACCTGGGAAAAATTCTCCCATTTTATTTTCGTGATTTGATTTGAATATTTGATAGGTCTCCATATGTACGCCAATCATTAAAAATTGCAACAACATGATTCTATTACGATTGACTTTGTACTTCTACGACAATTGGGCTTCAAAATATGTATAACAAGTACCACTCACGAATGATTTTTACATTAGGGCACAAATTAGGGTTACATTAACCTCATATCCTCTCTTTTTTTCCTTTTTTGAACAAAAGGAAAAAGAAAATAAATTATTTACATCACGTCACATTGCAAAAACAATAGAACATGACGACGTGGCGCAAAATAATTGATTTGGAAGAAACAAATATTTACACCGAGGCTCAGTTTGGATGGTAGGAATCTTGAGGAGGAATGGGAATGTGATACCATACTTCCATGATTCCGACGTTTGGAAGGAACATGAATAGGAATGTGATGCCGCACTCTCAGGATTTCTATGTTTGAGAGAGACAGGAATAGGATTGTGATTCCTGACGACACATCCGACCAGGAATCACATTACCAGATAGAGTTGGAATTTGATTCCTCCCTTACCCCATGGGAATCTTAGATTCCTGGCTCAATCAATAAAAAAAGGAAATATTGACTTTGATAATTTCCAAAAAAATTGATTCCGGCAGAAGATTACTGAACTAATCCAAACACTGGAATGAAATTACTTCAGGTATCGTATTCCTAGGAATTTCATTCCTAGCAATCATATTCCTATTCCCACTCAATAAAATTCCTAGGAATTTGATTCCTAGTAATCACATTCCTATTCCTATTGAAGATTTCGGTCATCCAAACTGAGCCCGACGATTTAAAGAATTTATTCTGAAGGAAAAAAAGTACTACCAACAACCAATTGAATTTAATGTCACATCGACAACTCAACTCCAACCTCTAATCAATCTTATGGTTAAATTTTGGACGGTGAAGCAATTTGTGTAAAGAAAGTAAAAGTTAAGTACTGATACATTGCCACAAATTCAACAACTTTTGTCTTCATGCTTTGGGATGATATGAGTGATTGTCTAATTCTATTCATCTAGCTAGGGGATCCGGGGTGCTGTAGTGCACCCTTGTATAGTGCGCGTATAGGGCGACACACAACCGTCGATCTCATCAATTAACGGTCCAGATCAAAAATCAATTATGATTAGTAATAAATGATTCTTACCGGTCATAATTAAAAATCATATCTCAACCATTCATTGTCAAGATCAATGACCCGTGTACGCCGTAAAGGGTGCCTAGCTTACAGGGTCTTGCACTACAGGATTTCTCAATCCAGTAGTAGCTTAAATTTGTCGATTAAATTCAAAGTTATTACTATCAGAGCGAAACCTATTTCTTTCCATTTTTTTAAAAAAAAATCTATAAGAAAGAGAAATTAGGCGGCAAAATACAATATCATCAGTGTAATCAAAATAAGACATTCACTGTGATCGGATGGCCATTTGGAAATTTGTTTCAAAAACAAGTTTTTGAAAGGCAAAAATGTGGGGCCTTCCAAGGCCGCCCTCTTTTTGCACTCCCTGACACACTGACACACACACACACCCCCTCCGGCCCCACCACCTTTCCCCCCCTTTCCCCTCCCCCCGGGAAATGATACATCCACTGAAAGTCCACCCACCGCACGCCGGCCGGGCCTACTCCGGCCACCGGATGGCCGATCCGAACCGTCCAAAAATTCTATAAAAAAAAACCGAGTGGGCCTACGCGAAAATCAACGGCATCCGACATGTGTAGGTGCTCGAACCAATCTTACATTTTTTAACGGCTCAGATCATCTGATTTTTAGAAGTTCGGATCGAGCACTTACACACGTCGGATGCCGTTGATTTCCACTTAGGGTCACTCGGTTTTTTTTTATAGAATTTTTGGACGGTTCGGATCGGCCGTCCGGTGGCCGGAGTGGGCCCGGCCGGCGTGCGGTGGGCGGTGCGGTGGGTGGACCCTCGGTGGGTGTATCATTTCCCTTCCCGGCTTGCCCCTCCTCCCCCTCTGTTTGGGATGAATTGAGGAGACAGAGTCTGTCACGAGATGTGACTGCCCCTCCTCCTCCTCCTTTTTTTTTTCTTTTCTGTTAAGTGGGTCCCACTTATTTTTCAAATAACTCATCCAATCACATATTTTTACATTTTAACTCAAAACTTTCAATCCAAAATTGTCATCCAAACACAGCGATTGGCTTGTTCGTTTTGAGTTCTAAAGGAGGTTTGAGCGGAGAGAGATGGATATAGAAAATATATTGGGGACCATGCACAGAGACTTTAAAACCACCAAACGAACAAGCCCTTATATCAGAAAAAGAGAAATTTCAATATTTGTTTCTTTTTCGCTTTGCCATTTTGGCTTTAGATCCTTCTGTCAGCTGCTTTAGCCTTGCTCGCTTCTCGCCGCAAACTTTGTTGACAGACTCGACAAAAAGATGCACGATAAATGATCTAAAGATAACGCACACAACAACCTAAAAAATTGTTGCACCCAAGAGGATGTTATAAAATTGGGTGCCGTTAATGCCACGAGTAATTTTGTTGGAGCCATGACACTACATATCTACCCTACCTGTGGAAAAGAAAGGAAAGGAAAGGGAAAAAAATAAAAAAGCATCTTCCTTTGCTTGGTTTGAGAGGAAAAAGAGAAGAAAATAATCAAACAAAGGCTTATGAACAGTAAATTTTCCTCAAACTTTCCTTCTCTTTTTCTTTCCTTTCTCCATAGGTACCAAACAAGGCGTAAGTCTAAAACCCATTTCCCCTCTTCCTTTCAAACCCATTTGCCCTATTCCACATTCAAATACGAAAAAACAGGATTGTTAAGGAAAAGATTAATAACCAAACAATTGTTTTGGTCATATTGGATTAACTATTTAAGAGGAGAAGCAAGTAAATTTGTTGTGTGCCCCCAAAAGAATTCATTTTAGAATTCTTCCCAAACACCTCCATAGTGGGTGTTTGGGAGGAATTATTTGGATTGATTTTGAATCCTTGATTGTAGTCCCAATTTTTTTTTTAGGAACACGATAGAAATGCATTGATAAAAGGATAACAGTTTACAGATTATAGTCCGGATTAGTATAACATGTACTCCATGTTTCTATCTCTTCTCATAAAAGCCATTCAAATGACAAAATTAGTTACCTTATTCATGACATCAAAAGTCAACACAATTTATTCAGTAAATATGTTCATTTAATTTGTCTACTTTATATGTTAATTATTCCTATTTTGTAACACACACACACACATTCATGTATGTTTCGTTTGTTATAGAGATTTAATCACCTTTCTATCCACAAGTTTTTTCCACTTTGATTTCACAAGCTTATAGTCTTCAATGACACAATATATATGTGGCCGATGTTGCGTCAGAAATCTTGCGCAAACGTAAATTTACACTAACTTAAATGATAATAAAATATCATTTAAATATCGCAGCCTTGTGTACGACAATTTATAGAAGGAGAGGTGCTACTGGTACAAATATGGTATCTATACCAGCGCGCACATACCCCTTTTAGACTCGTTTTGGGTCCCAATAAAATGATCGGAGCCGCTCATTTTTTTGAGACCCGAAACAGGCCCAAAAGAGGTATATACGCGTTGGTACAGATATAAAATATGTACCATTATCCTTTTTGTTATAGAAGGCGCTTGCCAAAAACAATTCAATATGGTAAAGTTTAGCATGAAAATAAAGACCAATTTTTCCATATAAATTTTGCATGTTTTAATTGCATTAACTTTTCACATATGTCAACACGTTATTAAAATTTGTTGACAGCCCAGTTGGGTGTGTTTGACATTTTATTACCAAATGTTTAGATTCATTGAGCATGAGGTGATCATTAATGCACCGCTTATAATAGACTAGAAGTTAGGACTAATGTGCCCATAGAAGGGCACTAATGAAAAGCGAAAAAGCTAGAGGGACCGACGACAATCCTACCGATGGGGTACCAACGGGCATGCGGAGCCCACTCCGGATTCCATACGGATAATTCGAGCCGTTCAATAATTTCTTTTTAAAAAAGATCGAGTGGGCCCCGTGAGAAACCAACTCAATCCGATATGTGTACATATTCGATCAAATCTTCCATTTTTCATTTAGATTTCAGAACGGCTCGAATCATTCGTGCAGGAATCCAGAGTGGGTTCTGCGTGCCCGTCTATACCCCATCGGTAGGATTGTGGTCGGTACGTAGAGCCATGACTCAATGAAAAGCTTAGGACTTTTAACGAGACCAAATCTATTTTAACTACTTTTGGTATCTTTCGGCCCATAAAGTTCACTCGAGGAAGTCTCAAGAAAAAGTCCTTCGAGCATGGGTCATGTGGCGGATCAAAAAAAAAAAAAAAGCATGGGTCATGTGAGGGAAATTATATTAAGGATATTCACAATTGTATAATCAAAATAATATATATTTTTTAAATGTTAGCAATGTCTAAAGCATTAGACGTATCATACATTATAGGTATAGTTTAAGTCAAGCGAGCTTTAGACATTATAAAATGTCTAAAGCTCTAGACATCATACATTAATCTAAAAGCTTTAAACATTTTGTTTTACCAAGTAAACTAATAATTTAAAGGAAAACAATTAATCTACATTGCACCTTTAGGCTCAGTTTGGATGCCCATAATCTTTTGTAGGAATAGGAATTTAATTACCAGAAATCAAATTCCTAGTAATTCGATACCCGGAGTAATTCTATTCCGACGTTTGGATCAATTAAGTAATCTTCTCTAGGAATCATTTATTTTGAAAATATCCTAGAGTCAAGCGTTTCTTTTTTATATTGATCAAGCCAAGAATTGAAGATTCCCATGGGGGTGGGACTGTGGGAGGGATCAAATTCCTCTTGTATTCAAGAATGGGATCCTTCTGGACTGGGAGATCAGTAATCTCATTCCCATTTCCACTCTTCACAAACATAGGAATGTTAGAGTTCCGGAATCGCATTCCTATTCCCCCAAGATACTTGTCATCCAAACACAACCTTAATGTATGATACTTTAGTTTTAAAAAAATGTCTAAAGCTTTACATTTTAGTTTAATCTGAACCCATAATGTCTCAAGCTTTTAAACTTTTTATTTTACTAATAAACTAGTAATTTAAAGGAAAATAATTAATCTACCTCGCACCCCTTAATGTATGATGATACTTTAGTTTAAAACATGTTTAGTTATCAACTAGTTTTGTTATCATAAACATGGTTTTACGTTTTAAACATTTATAAATAGTAACAAGCAGTAGTAAAATGCGACAAAAATTTAGATGAGGGTCGAATATAGAAACTAGTATAAGAGAAAGGGTGCAAGTGTAATATCTGTATAACATTTTTTGGGGGAAAAAACACGTTAACGGTATATTAGCAAGGACGGAACCAGTATTTTACCCTAGCAGTGGCGAAATGTATACTACAAAAATCTAGTGATGGCAAGACTATATAAGTTGGGCATAATTTTTTTTTTACATATAATAATTGCATTTTCTAAAATTCTTGTCGTGGCGGTCGCCGCCACTAAACCCCCTGGTCCCATCCTTGCATATTAGGACATTATTATACTTGGGGGAAGTAGAGAAAGAATTGTTCTACCTCCCCCGGTCAAATAAGCACGAAACGGGTTTTTTTTTTTGGGCAAAAAACGGCTCGTAGGGGAAGACGGAGAATGTCCCAAATAAAATTTGTTTTGGGTTTAAAATTCTGAACATATTACTACTAGGTTTTTTGTTCATTTTTTAAAAATCCGAGTAAAGTAGTTTTGTGGGACATTTGAAATCCGTACGCTTCCCTTTTGGTTCCCCATACCAATCCAATGATCCATCACCAAAAATCAAATTAGGAAGACTTTACGAAGGTTTTTACCACAGTCATAGGGCCGTAAACAAACCGAGCAGCTCGCGAGCTCAGCTTGTTAAGGGAGGTTCGACTCGATTCGAGCTCGACAAAGCTCAAGCTCGGCTCGTTTAAAGAGGATGTTGCAGGCCAAAAGCCGGATACAAAGAAGTGTCATTGTCTGTTCGTATTGAAGGGGCAAAAGTTGGTCAATGATGATAATTGGAGTTTACATGTCACATTGAAAGTAACGTTTTGTATAACAATTTGGTACCCCGAAGTCTACGCATGGTGATTGGTGACTTTGTTACTCAAAGACGAGAAGTTTTGGGGTGTCGGGTGGGTACCACACACGTAGAACTCTGTCGGTGATTTCATTCATCCAAACGTGTTTTGGACGATCCTGATTTTTGAGAGAGAAAAAGAGGAGAGAGAGTGGTTGGGTGAGGATAGAGAGAGAATAAATCTAGGCCGTCCAATGGGATCGCCGACGGATACTGCCACGTGGTACCCGCTCGGCACCCAAAAATTTTATTCTCGAAGACTGACTAAATCATTCAGATAGTGCACTAATAGTAGTCATTGAAATACATAAGCTGTTACAGATTGTGCACTAGACAACACAATGAATTTCTAATGACGCATAAAAACACTTAGGGCAGGTAATTAGCAATATCATCTTCGTCATCTTCATAGTCCGAAATTACCCAGAATACGCTTTTAGAGGTATTTATGACTGTTAAGAAACTTTTATTAGCGGTAAGAAACCCCTATTATGGGTGATTTCCGGGTATATTTTCTTTGAACCTGACATTCCTCTTTCAATTATTTCTACCAAGGCTAGGTTAACATCAGTCTTCAGATGAAAAAAGAACAAAGACAAAAAAGAAATATACAAGTATAAATTGAGGAGGGGTGAAAATCTCTCCCCTAATAACTATAAATAAATAAATAAATAATCACTCACCTATGTACTAAAATGGCATGATAATTGATAGGTTTCAGTTGATACTAGATTTGTGTTCTAGTATTTCTTTTTGCATTTTAGATATGGAGATTTGTCATTCATATAAGTCCAAAGATACTTACATACAAATCATCACAAGATTACAAGAACAACGAAAAAGGTCTTTTTAAGGGTTTGGGGTTTGGCCTTGGCCCATTTTGGTTAGTCTCTTGTCAACGCTTGGGTCTCGGGTAGCCTTAAAGTTAGTAATTTTTCCTTTGGATGCCCTTGTCTTTTTAATCTTTGTATCTTTTCAGAGATTAATAAAAATCTTTTTGTTGACCAAAAAAACCAATAAAAAAGGTCTATTCTGTCAATCTACCATACAAGATAATTGGGATATCTTTCCCTTAAAATAAATGCGAGCCTCATGCATGCTCAATAAGCACATACTGCGAATTTCTGTTTGATCGAAAAAGAAGAAGAAGCACATACTGCAACACAGACTGAATACGAGTTTAGATATCTTTCGAGTCAAAGATAAAAGGCAACAGAAACCCAAAGATTGGGTCAAAAACCCAAGTAAAACAAGCACTCATATCTGTGGCCTAGTTTGAACCACATGTATTTCTCCTTCTTTCACCACCCCTTCAATGTCCTGAGCACAGCCATAGAGGTCTTCTATGATTTTTCCGGCCTCCGCGATTTTTCGGAAGAGTGAGGTCTGGAAATCTTTGTCAATTATCATTCGCTCGTTGGAGTAATCCAATACAGTTTCTTGAGCTTTATCCATAGTCACACTACAAGAGGCATTACAAGATATCTTAGATGAATTGTCAAAAACAAAGTGCAGATGTTTGTTTAGAAGCAACAGTGACCGGGTGATGACATGGATTCTTCTGAAATTTCAATGATATGCAAAATGTTATAACCTAAATGAACCCAAAGTAAGTGACATGGAAATGAAAGAGCATGGAGTTGAACAACAAATGATCTGATCTGCATCTTTGCGATATGCTTAGGTAATAATTGGATCGGAATTGGCAGAGGAGAACCATGGAACAGTAATTGATCGACTAGTGATTTACGTATGGGAACGGATGTTCAAAACACGGTAAACTTCCTTTCAAAACGGCAACCTAGCAATCCACAACGATCGCCCAAACTTATTGTAAGAATCCAATGTAATAAACCAAAAAATTCGGATAGAGTGGAGTTTTGGCAAGACAAAAAAGAGAGGTCATATTATGCTCCAATAAATGTGTTTTGCATGAGTAATTTCATGAAATGGTATTTTCTTTTCATGAATGATTATCCTTCGAGAAAAGTACATCCTAGTTCTGTAATCAATAGAAGCTATCCATATGATATCACACCAAAATTTAGGTCAGGTTCCGTTCCTTGTACCAGAACAATCTGCGTTCCAAGTGACACTGGATTTATGGAGGAAAAGAGAAAGGAAAAGGGCAAGGATTGGAAGATGATGAACGTTGAAGCAAACTAAGTTTACTTTTTTCGGCTACCTATTATTTTCCTTTCCCTTAATAAATCCTTATGAACGTTGAACAGCAAACTAAGTTTACTTTTTTGGGTTACCTATTATTTTCCTTTCCCTTGATAAATCCTTTCACAAAATATACAACCAAACACAGCCCAAAAGAGGTTAAATAGTTTCACTTTTGTTGTTTGGATCACCATGAGAGTGACAGAAATCAACTCAACTCAACTCATCTGAAGATTACCTGTCATAGAGACCAGCACCAGCATACCCTTCCAGGTCCTCTCCATTGGAGTCTGATCGGAATATAATCGACTTCTTGATATACAGCCCTACTTGTTTGCTAGGATAGCCAACAACCTGAAAGTAAAATCCAAGTTTTATGTTTTACGTTTATTTCATATTTGAAGGCATACCCTAGCCTATATACTAAGGCACAAGGGGAGGAGGTGGGAATCAAAATTCCAACCTTATGAGTTGGAGATTAGAGACTAACCACCGTGCCAACTTCTAAGTTCAACCATGTCAATTTTGATTCTTTTGGAAATAAACTGGCATATCTGCCACTGATGTTAGTTCAAGCTCAATGGGCACATTTTTAATTTACTCGATTTTCTCGGTAAGACAACAGGGCATTTTGAATTAACAAATGGTGATTTGATAGGCGATACAGTGGAAGTGGCCTTACGATGGGAGATTTAATAGTGTTTTTCCTTGCAGTGAAGCACATTGCTCGTCCAGGATAGGCACCAACCAGAGTTTCTCCTAACCCCTTCACCATCTGTATTTGAAAGAAGAAGGAAAAAAATTAAAAACAATTCTGTTCAGCTGATTTGAAAATAAATATGCGAGGTTTACCTCCGTATTCTTCTTAAAACCAAACAGCGCTTTACCTCTGCATATATCTCGGATGCATCCCCAGATAAGGGATTTTTTGTGTGAATCACAAACGCATAGTCAGCACAAATGATTTCTTGAATTAGCACGGCCATGCAAAAGTTGTTATGGTTCAAATTAGCTTTCCTACTACTGACAAATGCTCTTTCGTTCCACTTTGAAGCCCAAACCTACATGACAAAGGAAAAGTGTCGTCTAATGCCAGAATTCGCCACATTCCCAGTTCTGTTCAGCAGATTGGGATGAATATGGTACACCAAACTACATGGTAACATGGTGTCAAACTTTCATATCAGCAAGACCAGTGATTCTCACCAGTTGCCAATGACATAATATCATCATATCTTACTCTCAATTTGCCAAATTCCCAATACAAAACCAGCATAAAGTAAATGAGCAATGCATTATCATGTCAACTTTTGGAAAACTAAACCTTCTTTATTGCTAGCCAAGCTTGGTTCCACCTCTCCTCGCCTTCATCCCCGGGCCAGGGTATTCTCGAAGTCTTCATTTTGTTTTTAAGTTCGTTGGTCTGCCAAAATTATAACCATATATGAGTTAAAAGGTTAAATATATAGAGATATTTTCTTGCTAAAAGCCTCAAAAACATGTAAATAAGTCTAGCCCCAAAAACACAGTCTTCATACAAATTAGTGAAATTACTCAAACAGGAGCTAAGAGGTAGCACCACGTATATATTGCACGACATTCCACCCAACAGTTGTCATATTCTAACAGGGAGAACTCAATGGATGTTTACTGCTTGAATGGTATTCAGCCTCCACCCCACCGAAGGGCAACAGAAACAAAAAGGAAAGAAAAAAAAATGCTTGATTATGATGATAGACTACAATGTTTATGGTTATTAAACGAACCTTTCATCATTCCTAAGCCTGACTTCTTCACTATTCTACAGCTTTTCCTTGATCTTTTTCCTCAGAACATACTCCCAAACTTGTCAAAAAGGTTTGGTGCATTCAGGTGGCAATTGGCATTACTAATTGTTGACCATGAGGGATTCACTTCAATGTACAAAATTGTCATCACTCAGCTAGCACCGCAATGAATTCAAAGCAAATAGATTTTACAGCTTTTCCCAGTCTGAATGAGATCTTAATCTTGAATTTATTAGTAAAGATAGCGCATAATCCAATCTCTGTACTTCTATAGCAGAAGTTTTAGAAATTTCTAACGACTATAAGTAGGCATAAAAAAGACGTGGTCAACAACTTGTAAAGAGTAAAATTACCAAACGAAGAGGAGCTTTCATCTGCAGAACTGTTTCTTGTATTGCCTTAAGTTTTGAAAGGTCACCATCATCTACAAGTTTACTGAAGCTAGAAATTTTGCTTGCCAGATTCTGTGCGAAAAGGCATATGAGTGTATAGCAATGTAAATAAGTCAAGCCCCGAAAACACAGTTTTCATTCAAATTACTCAAAACAGGAGATAAGAGGTAGCACCAACTATATATCATGCGAGATATTCCACCCAATATAAATATATGTTTATAGTTCATCTATATTTTCCCTACAACCACATATATGCCTTTTAACAATTATTATATCCTAACAAGGAGAATTCAATGGATGTTTAATGCTTGAATGGTATTCAGCTTCCACCGCCTTCCACCCCACTGAAGAGGAACAGAATAAAAAAGGAAAGAGGAAAAAATGATTCATAGACGAAACAAGCATGTAAACGAAACCAAATTTCTATAGACAACAAACTGACACACCTCAAACTTAATAGATGTGCATGGCATAGATCAAACTTAAGTGAAAAATAATGTAAACTTCACGTTACATTACGGTATTATTGCTCTGAAGTACTACCATGTTTATTGGGCATAATTTCATGCATTTAAGCAATGAATAATTCCATGAAGTACTACCATGTTGATTGTAAGAGTCATGAGCATGAATGGCTGTTTATTCTGAAATCATTTGATCTTTACGCAAACGCAAACACAAGCACTAACTTCTTATCCATTTCACTGGTTGGTTTATGTTCCCCTCTTTAGTGCTTGAGAAATTGTGATGCGGATTTGGAGATTCCTGCTAAAAATCACAAGACAGGACTAAACACACAAGTACACTACAGCAAGTATTTGAATCTGAGTCATACCTTGTTTAAGTCATCTGATCTAACAGTCTCAAATACTCCAAATGGTATTGCAGCTGATATTGGAACTTTAATCCACGAGGGTACTCTTCTTCTAAGAAGTAGGATATTGTAAGACTTGGCGCCAACCTATTTGACAGATTGTAGTCAGCCACATGAAACGCTTATTCAGGGTTTTCAGAAATCAGGTTAACAAACATCAGTTGTTTACCAAACATATCAAAACTCAACTTACGACTTTGCAATCAATCAGTTATGTCACATGGAATTGGTTACGAGTGTCGGTTGAAAGTATGTGTGCAATGAACCAGTTATGTCACATGGAATCTGTGTGTCTGATGTAACAAAGACAATAGGACCCAACTATGTTTCATATTTCCTCAATACTTCTTATTTTCTAGGGCAAGTGGTGTTTTGACTTAACTTCATACGTTGGAACTGAATACATACATGAAGACTCAACCTGGTGATGACTGATGCCAACCAATCCTAGATACAAGAACACACAAGCACATGACTAAGAGGAATAAGGGCCAAGTCGGCCAACTACTCATGAGCAGCACCATGTATAAGGCGACAGTGAAGGGCGTACTTTTCCCCTTGCCTCATAGTGAAGATAATCAAATCGGATAAATAATCTGATGTGACTACTCATGAGGGGTAATCTTATCATATCCTCAAAGATATTGTATATCCCAATTGGATTACCATATGAGGGATTTTAATCCTGTCAACAAAAAGTTTCAACCGAAGATAGGATTTGTGGTCTCCTTGAAGATGTAGTGCAATCCAATTCTCAAATCTAGATAAACAAACGAGGTCTCAATGTGTAAATTTGATTGCAAGATTCATGAAAGTATGAAATCGACACACCAATTAGTGTTCAAGGCAAAATCATTCTCCAAACTAGAGTAACGACGGAGCTTGTGACCATGATCATACCATCTCGGTAGTGAACTCCTCAATTGAAATAGCAAATTTTCCATGGAAAGCCTTTTTCTTCAAGGTGAGTCCTTGAGGAATAGAGGAAGTACTGAAGGAGTTCTGAGACAAATCAAAGCTACTAACTTCACTGCAGGTAGACATAGAGAAACCTATTTCAGAAAGGCATGAAGAGTGCATCAATGAAGCTATCTCTTAAGTCTAAATCAGCTACCTGATTACCAAATTCGATAACCTTAGTTGTATAGATATTGCTTTGCCTTCCTTTAACTTCAGATTCCTAAAAACATTCTGATCGAAGCATGAGGCAAACAATACCTGCAACAAAGTTACATACAACTATGTTAGAACTTCAACATCATTTACTGGAAGCACCTATATCATTGCATATGGAAGCATATGCAATTTTCCTTGGTAGGGTGTTTGTTCCGAGTTAAATTCCACAGGCCCGAAACTTCTGAGTTTTTAGTTTTGGATGTTGTGATAATCAGTTTTTTGTTGTGGATGGAAGAAGCTGTGATAATCTGTTTGGCACGGCTCGCCAAAGCCAACTTAAAAAAACTGGAGAACCAGTCATTTTTTTAGAATCTCCAATTTGATGCTATGTGGCTTGTCTTCAATAATCAGCTTTTAACAGAAGTTCAACTGCAACAAACACCACTTAAATTCCTTCGAAGATCAAGATGGTACATAAGAATGATGACAGGTATCATGCCTTGTTATTCCTTGCTCTTATTGAAACGTGAGACAAAACATCTGGCATATCAGCGGTCAGAACAGCAACAGCCCCATTTGGAATCTCCTCCTCACCAGAAACTTTATTTGCAATAATAACTGTTGGCTTCCTATATACTTTGGTCTGAACACTAATTAGCTCATTAACAGAGACTACCAAACCAGTGACGTCCATAGGGCTAATAACCTGCCAACTGCAAGATATCAGCATTAAAGAAAATGTTGATCCCAACTCCACAATCTGATGCAAAAGATCATGAAATACTAAGCCGGCAATTAAATAATCATGCAATATTAAGCCATCAATTAGTTAAAACAACAAAATATTAGTAAGCAGGAACGGAGCCCAATTGGGTAATTGCTTTGAACACCACAACAAACAATCGAATGAAAGAGGTACAATCAACTGGATCTTACCTGCCTAAATTTGCAACTTTTCGTAGTATGGGGTCTAGATGATTAATAAGCATGGATAAACTTGCTGCTGATCCTGCCCTTATTAACTCTTCTGTAAAAATATCAATCTGAAAACAGTAGAACATAATGAAAGGAAATTATTTTCAAACACCATTTTTCGTCCTTACTATCTAAAATTACCAACTTCCCCTTTATTTAACTATTCCCGATACACGTTTTCACAGCCAAAAGGTAATTTGTAAATTTACCTAAAAAAATAAATAAAAACTGGGGTGCATTTATATAAAAGGGAGAGTGAATCACTCCCTCACCATGAACTACATCATTTAGTGTGATAAATTCCTTCATACATGGGGATAAGAAGCTCAAAAATCAAGTTATTCGTCTACATATTGGTAGTTCAAGTTAGGGAGAACATACTGCCCCTTTGTCCAGAGAAAGCAATCTTCCAAGATATTGGACACTAGGCTGTATCATTTGGTGGTAATACTGAGACCTATTGGCAAGAACAAGCCCGACTCGATCAAGAACAGCCTTTGTTTGTAGTGCCCACTGGCCGTCATTGGGTTTGCATGACTCGGAGACGCGATACCAGTCCTTTGGTTGCAGCAGCACATCAACAATTTGGGAAAAGAACACTAGTCAGAATAAAGACTTAGATAAAAAGAGCTCACATGTGCTTGTGAATTAATGAGCTAAATCTACAAAGCCGAAACATATTAAGTTTGCGAACCTCGACAAGATACGATCATAGCATAAAAAATATAAATAGGTTATTAGGTATTGTAAGAAATTACTGTCGGGTTTGCAAACACCAATATTTCAAATAAACATGAGAAAGTTTACTGAAATCTTATTCACCAGCATACATCTTTGCTAATACTGTCGTTTCGTGGCTTAATTGATGCCCTTTTACAGTAGATCATAAGTTCATAACTCTAATCCAACAACCAATCTTCACCATGACATAAAGGCACCCTATATTTTAAAGGCATACTTCATTTGCAACTCAGAAACAATAGTGACTTTTATCATCTCAAACTGTAGCATGGCGTTTGCCTCCACATATTATGCATAGCGTGGAGATCACAACCAGTAGACTGAAGCTTATTATGCTAGGTGACCTCTTGTGGATCAAATCTATGTTACATGTCTTCTTTTATCTCAATCAGCTTCTTGTTTTCAAAGACAAAAATTAGCATGTTAGAGGAAGGTAGCAGTTAACATACCATGTTTCTACAACAACTAAAAGTAGCTAAAAATCATTGCAGTTGCATCGCCAAACAGGAAAAAAAAAACCATATATGCACCATATTTCCCCAGGCTGCGCATAAACAGCACTACTGAATCCAGAAGCTAAGTTAATCAAGGAAAGCAATACCTTTGTGCAGTATATGAGCTCTTCATTGTTGAATGTTGATAAGCATAAGTTTTCAAGCACCAGAGCAATGAAGAACATGATATCCTGTCCAAAATTACAATAGAAGCACATTTTTGCAACAACACATAATAAATTCTTTCATATTGTTATATAAACTGGCAATAAAGAAGAGAGAAGATTACTGGTAGGGATGCAGAGTTCAGATCTTTAAGCCCCATTTCCACTGTGGTTCTAACAGCTGAATCCAGGGCAAGATCAAGGAAGAGTAAATCTTTTGATCTTCCATGGGCGGTAAGCAAAACAAGCCGAAGCTCTATGCGAGATTCCACTAATTTCTGGAAAGATCAGTTAAACTTTGGAATATACTCTTAAACGGTTATATGCATGTATCCAAAGATAAGAGGTTGGACTTTTGAGAAAACAAACCTCTATAAGTGGAGCAATATTCTTATCACCAATATGTGCTTTGACAAAGTAGAGAGAGTCCTGCCATATTACAACTCTGGTATTTCATTTCCCATCAATTGTACATAAGTATGAGGTATATAGAACTTCTATAGACAAGTCCAAGTATTGGACTCTAACAAGGTAAAATTCCGCCTCCCGATCATAAAACAAAGAAGAAATGCACTTATCTTTAAACAGGGGGGCACTGGTTCAGTGGTTAAAACTTGGCCTATTAACCCTGAGGTAAAAGATTGGAACCTGAGGGCAGCCACGTCGGGGAAATAATGCCAAAGATTAGGTTTGTACCCAATATTCCCCTTTCAACCCCCCATTAGTCGAGACTAAACTGTGTGTAGCTTGACTTATGTTTATCCTTTTGTTTTTCTCAACTATAGGGAAGAAAGGGGCAACCGGCGCAGCGACGCCCTTGAGTGTGACCATAGGGGTTCCTTACCAACTGTGAAAGATTAGGCTGGGAGGTGCTCTTGCGAGGTAGCCACTGAATTGGAGGGAACAACCTGTCATCATAGCCCAACTAGGGCGCGAGCTGCGCAAGGCTGCCCTCTCACATGGCATCTAACATCACGAGGACTACTACTGCAGGTGGGTTTGAACTCATGACTGGGAGAGGGAGGGAGTTTGACCCCTCACCCTTGCCAACTTGGTTACCACCCTTGGCGGTTGACTTATTTTTATCCTGATACAAGGCAAGAAGCAGATAATTGCCCATAGCTTTAGTGATAAACTGCAGACAGAATTATCTTCGACTACATCTACAAATTAATGACTCTAACAGAATCAGCATAAAATCAATCTCAGGTATTCACTCCTTATAAATGCAGAAGGTGCGCACGCAAATGAGGGTCAGAACAATGGCAAATTCATCCAATAGTATTTGAATCAATTACCTTGGGGAAGAAACCCAAACATGTTTCAATAGCAGATTCTAGGTCAGCACCAGAATGAACAGCCTGCATCCAGGAAGAAAGTCATGCAATTGAAAAAGAAAGTCATGCAGTTAGCAGGGCACAACCCTGTGGACCTATTCGGCTTGTACAACTCAGTAGACAAGAAATTATAATCCACAAACTTACATACCAAAAATTCCAAGATATTATCCGCAGTTTCATACCTTCAATGCCTTCAAGTATGAGGTAAGATCACGGAGAAGTCCCTCTTTGGCATCAGTCCTGAAACGAGGCTCTGATACAATTGGACGGTCATAACTTGCTAGTATGTCTTTTGTGAGACCATTTGCATTCAGCGTTTGCCAATAAACATCTATTTTGAAACCAGATCTCACATAATTTAAGAGTGCCTGTTGCAAAAGAAAAACACCACTGGACTATATTAATATACCGTTCTTCTTGTAGGACAGGTAGATGAATTCACGAATTACTAACCTCGCAAATTATTACGTCATCTGGGCTACTATTATTGTGCAACTTTTGGTGCCACTCCTCCATCATTCCACCCTTGCAATCATTGTTTCTCTGAAGGTGAAATAATAGGAGACAGTTATGTTTTGCAAAAGGGCCGTTCGACCGACAGAAGTCTCTTTACAGAGCTGCAATACTTCTACAACAAGATTATGAAGGGCTACTGCAATGCTAGTATTCGCAGAAAACAGATGATAAAAACACCTGAAGCACCAGTATTTCATCGCGAATCCTTTGCCCAACATCACCCTTACCTCCACGGCCGATGCATAACATGATCAGCCTCAGAATTTCTCGAACATTTGGTTGGTCCAAGTATATTCTTTGCAACAAGTTAGTAAACCTCTCTTGAGCTTCACTGATTTCACTGCAAATCTCAAATAAGTATTGCCACACATTTTATTAAACATCATCAAGCATGAAATAACCAAATGTTGAAAAGTCCATTATTTGTCCAAGTATTATATTACCAAATGAACACGAACGAAAACAAGAGTGAAATCATACTGGAAATATGAAAGTTGGAGTTTATTGGTTGCAGTAAAACATAACAGAAAATAAAAGAAACCAAGCCCAATCTTGGAGATAACTGTTGGTTTTAGATCATATGATATGGTACTGATACTGCTGAAGACCACATATGCGTAGATAGATTTCTTATTTCTGAAGTATAACAGATATGAAAACTCAGCTGCAGAATAAATTAGCTCTATTTATACAAAATCGATTAATATCCTTCACAATTGCTGAGGAAAAGGATAATAAAGTTTTCCATCTCTGTCATTGCGTAAACTTTACGATAAGTAGTTGAAACTTTACGATAAGTAGTTGATCAACAATTTAACATGGTATCCAAGGGATCCTTGTGTTCGAACTTCACCCCTACTTTATAGTTGTATTAATGTTATCATGTGTTTGGCCCACTTATGGAGGACAGCCAGGCCAGTGTCCAAAAGGCAGGGGCTTGTTGAGAATATTAGTCGCAACGTTATCCCTCTATATATAGCTTAACTGCTTAAGCATTAAGAAGAGTTGGTGGTCAACAACATAACCATTACCATATGGAAAATTGAAGAACAAGAGGGGCAAGACTGCCCTGTCTACAAAGGAAATTATGGCAGGATGGAGTTGCTTCCAGGACGAAATGATCACCTGGTTCCGATAAAACTAATAGCCGTACGGGAAGAAAATGAATTTCGTTTAAACCCCAAAAGCTCTCTCAGTATGTAATTTCAATATGGGAATGCAACTAGAACTGCAACTACATGAGTACATTTGCTTTCTTTGACTGTGGTTATGGAAGAAATTTAAGAGCTCTTGTACAGCTAGTATTTTCCACTTAACGGCCATGCTATATTCCAGCATTCTACCGAGACTGTTAAATTTAGACAGTAAATTTTTGTACGTCAGTATCGTTAAACAAGTTATTACTGGTGGGTAATTAAGGAACAAACTAGGAGGAGTATTTCAAAATGATAAGTCACACAAGAATAGAATTGCTTAATACTTAGCTACAGCCTACACACAAGAGATTGAGATGCATACAATGAAGAGAAATTTGAGTGAACTATCAAGTTTCTGCAGAAAATTATGAGAAACTACAAATGATACCCAACATCTAGACAGATACTTAAAAAAATGCATACCGAGGTTTCACGTTGTAATTCTTATTCCATGTAAGCTGTCTGCATGCCATAAACCTTAACCAGACTAACATACCAATAAGCCCCAACTCCCCTTTGTTTTTGCAGCGTTCAGTCAGTTCCGTTGCAATGTTGAACCTGTGCCAAGTAATAGAGATCAGAGAAAAGGCAAAAACATGGTGTAGAATAAAAGGAAAAACTCTTGTCGATTCTGCCACAGTACTCGGCCGTTGTCCTATGAACACTGTGTCAAGCATAGGACACCAAAAGTACAGAAATCAGACTAGAGTGACTTAGTTTTTGCAATCATCACAGCTACAAAATGTAAATATTTGTATATGTTCAATGCAATTAATCGTTGCTTTGGAACTGACCTGTGCATCAATGACCTCTCAGCCTCTTTTTCTCTGTGGGATATTTCATCAAGTAGCCATTTAACAATTCCTCCCCCGCCCCCTTCAACCTGCACATAGACATTTTGAGTTTCAGTGTCAACACAGAAATCTGCATTTGTAAAAGAAGAAAATGAAGAAATTCAGAGATACTGGCATGCCAGATGTTGGAAGACACAATTTTGCATGATGACTAAATTTGATTCCCATGTACAGTACAAAATAGTACTATGGATACTAGGGGTGTTAAAAAAACCGACGGACCAAAAAAACCGACCGATCGGTTCGGTTTTTGGTCGGGGTGATGGCGGAATTTTTCCGGACCGAACCGAACCGAAATCGGTTCGGTCTCAGTTTCCTGGAATTTTCGCCGGACCGAACCGAACCGATCGACTATATATTTTTATTTATTTTACATTAAAAAATATAAAATATTTATACAAATATATATTTTTATTTCGGAGCGGTTCTGGGGACACCTAAAAAAACACCCCATAGTTCCTGATCAAATTTTGATGATCCAAGCCGTTTAAAACGTGTTTTTAAGGGTACTTGCAAGAAATCAGCTCAAAAAAATATCAAGAAGGGCTTGATCCGTGAAGTTTTTCATAAAACAGTTTCTGACAGCATTTATGAAAAACTGATCAGATCAAGCCCTTCTCGGTAATTTTTTTGGCCGATTTCTTGTAGACACCTTTAAAATCACATTAAAATCACATTTTAAACACATTGAACGGTTCGGATCATCAAAATTTGATCAGGAACTATGAAATTGAGATTTGGGGTGTTTTTTTGGTGTCCCCAGAACCATCCCATTTTTATATATATTTTACATATATACACTTAAAATTAAATAAAAATTTTATATTTCGGGCGGACCAAAATCCCCTACCAGACTGATCCAACCCCGAATTGAACCAAACTCAACTCCGGTCGGGATCGGTCCTAGAAATATTTGGACCGAAGCTGCCGAACCGAATCAGTCTTTGGAAATTTCACCCCGAACCGAACCGAACCGAAATCACCCCTAATGGATACCCAAGGTCACCGGGATAAATTCTATTTCTTTTCCATTGGAACGGCAGGAAACCGACAAGATGTGTCTCTTTCCTAGGAGGCTGAAATGAAAGCATATTGGAATCCTGATATCCTAGTGTTCCCACAGACACATACCATAAAACACACTGAATCATATAGAAATGCTACGTAACATTGAGTTGTTTTGACACCTACTAAAATGACATTTTTCATACATGCCCTACTCTTTTGGCATCTCCATTATGTTCTGGCTATGTTCTAAATGTTTCCAAAACGAATCCTTTTTGTAGCTAACCAAACTACCAAACTGAAAAAAAAGAATAAAAAATTCATCCATGGCTAGGTGTGGCATCAATTCAAAAGATAATTGTCTTCAAACCCATGACCCTTATACTACAATGTTTCCAAAACGAACCCTATTTGTAGCTAACCAAACTTTCATCTATGAAGAGAGAGTAACTAAAGCAGTTATGAAGTTTCTCCCTCCAAAATTTTACTTACACTTCTGTGTTTTGTTCTTCTACAAGTTAAGAATCCTGTGGCCTTGCCAAGACATTAGTATAAATATCCGGAACGAGCTTAGCAGAGGGAATATGTTCTATTTCATGAGAGACCTTGGTTTAGTTCTCCCCATTTTAGTTTGAGGGTCATGGGGTTGAAGACGATTATTATATGAATCTAAATGATACCAAACTACCTCCAAGATACCAGCAATTTAGGAAGTATAGACGAGTAAAGAAGAAACTAAACATTCCAAAAATAGTAAAGAGACCGACCTTTCCACTTGTGATTGAATTCAGCCCAACACAGAAATTTGCACCATTGTTCTTTATCCATGAACCACCAGACCAGATAATAAATTGGATACCCAAAAATCTCCTTTGCTGCAAATTAATATCTACAAACTTCATGATGGGAAAGAAAAGGGCATTAGTTCAAAAAACGAAAAAAAAACCCAATGTAAACTAAAAAAGACAAGATGATTTTATTGTGTAATTTACCTGAAAGAATCCTTTGCCATTTGAAATGTCCATAAAATAGGTCTGGCATGCTGCATCAAGCAGCTTTGAGTTTTCAGGCATTATATCCATCGGTGGGGCCTGCATTAGAATCAAAAGCTGAATCTGTGGGAGTTCACAATTTATAAATAATCACCACTGCTAAACATCACGATGACTATTTTTCATGACCATTTCAGTGTCTTTAGGAAGTTAATTAAGTACATAATAACTCACCAGCCATTCGCCAAGGGACGACTTTGACACGCCCCAGTGAAGCACTGTGGAACCTTTTGTGTTCCCAGCAATGATTATGTGATAGTCGCCCCCAACGATTTTTAATAAAACCTGACATGGGGAAATTAATTTATAGGCCAAGCAAAAAGTTCAAATTCTTCATGATTCAATATTTTTCAGAAAGGGCCATTGCTTTAATGACCCGGCTATTATTTGTATAAGAATCAACTTCAGCAAGGGTGAACTGATACATGAACTGGACCTTTCAATCAATGTATTAATTCACCCTACTTTGTATGATATGCAATAAGATACTATTACACAATTTGAATCAGAAAAATGAAGTCGTAAAATGCTTGAGGGGACAACGCATATACATGTGAAAAGATGGCTGCCAAGTGCGTATTTATAACAGAAATTCTCTGACCTGTACAAAGGAAGTCCAATAACCAACTTTCCAACAATACATAGTGGACCCTTGCATGGAAACATGCAGTCATATGGCTTACCAAATTTAAAAATGTGATACATTAAGAGGCCATACAGTGTACTCCCTCAACATTACCAAATGCTTAAGTTTTACAGTGTACACGTGAATAGCGTTAAATGAATCTTATGCATATGGACATGTTTGGACTAGACACCCAATACAGAAAATCCAATTCATTAGTTACTAAATCAAGAACTAGTTCTGAGATCCACAGATAAAAATCCTTAACCTGTCTGGTAAAACAGGATGCATTTGTTTATTGCGATCCTCTGGCTACATACTAGAATCCTGTAGGGGAACTGTGACTATGGCACTATGCTTGTGATCAGGGAGTTTTCAGCCCCGTCCAACCCCATTTCTAATACAAGACAATTGTTAGAGAACTAACCACTATTTCATAGCTTCCAACATTATAAGTTTGTTGCAAGATCACATCATCTCCTCCGATAGACTTCTCCACACGATCCAATAGGGCTGATGATGGCAAATTGGTGTTTTTAATATGTCCCTTGGTATATTTATTTGTCCATTGCTTGAAATCATGTCTCCTGCGGCAAGAGTATGGTTTTTGACTGCTCAAGTGTTCTCTACTCAATGCTGGTCTATTGGTACCTGAAATTTGTCTACTATTTTGCAATTCGTCCAGGGAAATTCCCTTCGCTGACAGATTCTGAAGTTCTCTCAAAGCAACATCGTGATCTTGCTGCATGAAAAAATGTAACCAAAATCAGTAATAGGACCCATCTAAAATTTAGCTGTTTATATTTGTAATAAGTGAAAGATGTGGAATACACCCAACTTATCTTCACGAATCCAAAATACGGAGCACCAACCAAAATATCAACAAACTATTACCCACCATAGAGAACATTAAATTTCCATCAAACTAATCAGCCACCTTGCACTATCTTGCTTAGTATGAGCAAATGTCATAAAAACAAAACCACAGCTTTCATGCATTGACGAACACAAAATTGACTGATGCTGATAAGGTAGACAAATAACGGTGCAAAAGTGTAAGGGATGCTCAGTAGACTGGTGAATGAAGGAGGCGTTTTTGGTACAAGGTGGCTGCCATGACTGTCTCCCAGGAGGGTGGATTTAGTGAAAGAAGAGGCGATCACAAAGGAAGGGGGGGCCGCCGGGGGGGGGGGTGACATAACCCATAGTATCCACGTAGAGGTGATTGCAAGCACACATAGAGACCAACGTGGGAGTGTCATGTGGGAAGCTCACGTGCTCATGCAAAGGGCATGAACACAAGGTGGATACAGGGACAATATATTCACCTCCGAAAAGCCTCACATCCAAAGAGTGGAGTAGTCCCAACAATTGGTAATTCGATATCCTCTAAGGCACTCAAAGATTGTAAAACTAGTAGAAGTTGTAGATAACCTCCAGATTTCTGCTTCTGGGCGAAGTTATCCTCAGCTAATGGTGCTAAGAGGATGAAGATTGACATTTTACGTTTCAAAGTACCAACTCACAAGGCTGACATGCGGATGAATTAACAACTTTCATCCTGTAAATTTTGACAGTAAGGAGAAAAGCAAGAAAAATAAAGGAATGCCACTAAGGCATTCGATAGTCAATGTAGTGGCCGGACAATTAGCTCGGACCGTGACTGAGCCATGAGGCTCAGGCAAGTCCGTTCGGTCTCGTCAGGCAGACAAGATCCTCCAGATCAAGACAGATTGCTCGGATTGGCTTGATCCTTTGGACATCACACGCGGATTCCCTCTGGATTCCCGACCGGTGCAACCCGCATGATTCACGGAAGACGTTTCGCCCACGTGCACCTAAACGCCTGGTCACGTATGTACGTAGACTGAAGAGGTTACAGCATATGGCGAGCACACTCATTAGAGCCAGCTCATGCCTCATGCTTGGCAACCGTCTTATCTGATACTTCATTTGTGACGTCACCCTAAGCGGTTACCGAGCGTGCCGAGCACGCGCTTACTTGGAGAGCAAGTTAGGAGGTTCTATATAAAGGAAGGACTAAAACCCTAGCAAGGTACGCCGCTTCTAGTGAAGTGTACTTCCTCCTTCTTCTTCCTAGACTGACTTGATCGTCGGAGGGTTGTTGGGCTAGACTAAGCCCTAACGACTTCTTGCATGTCGCTTGGAGGAAGGTGTACGGAGCATCTAGAGCAAACCAGAGGATCACCCTTGCCCTATTGACAAAACCAGACACCCACAGTCAACACCGCATTAAATTGGTTGTTGGGACCATGATATGAACTTCCAATAATCCTTTTGGACAATTGTATTAAGAAACAGAATAAGAGCAACAAAAATATTGGCAGTTTCGATGAGTAGTACGACCTTTTGTTGTTGGGGTGAGCTTACTGGCCTGCCCTTGCTTTCCCAGCGCAGATATGCTCTACGGTCTATTAGATCCTTAGGTATAGGTGGTTGGGATGTACTTGAATCAGTTTTAGGTATCTTGATTTGGAAGTTCCCTTGGTTCAACTTCAGCCTAGAAAAGATACGTACAAGAAATTTTATTTAAACTCAAGACTGCCTCTTTTGAAAATCCAATCCAACAAAAGTGAAGTGAAAGAAAAACCAACCATGTATCATTCCTGGAATCTTTCAAAACAAATTCAATAGCATCAGTCCTGGGGTCACGCAACTGGATGATGATAACATACATATCTCCACTCTGTATCACTTGGAACAACTATCAATACTTAAGAATCTATTTTGAGCCAGATGAATTAAGTCAGAAGCGTCTACAGAAAAAGGAATGGAATTGGTAGAGTATATGTAGACCTTCGTAAATGGTGTTTGCAGTGCCATTTGTTTGTAAATAGTCCCCGGAGGATGATCAGCAGGAATGAACCAATTCCTATCGAATGATATGAATCTCAAAATTTGTTTTTGGTAGGCAAACAATCGTTGAAAATGGAACAGTAAGTACAAAACACAAATCTCAAAAGTAGTAGAACATAAAGCTAAGATTACTTGTTGCCATGGTAAATGCAACCCCAGTGAAGGATCCATGTCCTCGAACAATTCTTGAGTTGAAGATCAACTTTTGCATTGCTCCCATTTGAAAATCCAGTCACATTAACCTACGGAAACCAAGAAATTTGAGTTAACCCATTCTTCCAAATAGGTCTAGCCATTGATCGCATTCATTCATAATGGAAAAGTAATACCTGAAGTCGCATCCCATCACCAAGTTCAAAGTGATGAACATTAGAAATTTGTACACAGTTGGAAGAATTCGAGGATGCCATGGTGATCTTTAAAATGACTCAAATGATTAGAAAAGAAAAACTACAGCAGGTATAACATCCTTTTCTTAAGCATCTTGTGATCCCTGAGATTTTTTACAGACACCGCAGAATCCAAAGACTTCCTAAAGCAGTTTATATATTTTTCTGGGAAGATGATTTTTCATTGCTCTTCACCATCAGACTAGTCCTAAGTTCACGTTCGTGAAATTCATTTTCCGAGGCGATACAACATACTATGAGATAGAAAAAAAGCATTGGAGATGGGAAAGCCGAAATCGATAGTAGAACTTTTGACATGTAGCATTAAGATGTTAAACCAGGCATTCGAAGAAAGTGATTTCTCCACTTCTGGTATGGTACAAGTGGTAAGTTGAGGCAACTATAAAGCTCATTTGCTTGGATCTCATTCTCTATTTAAAGGCCATTGAGTGAATTTGAGTAATAAGTTTGGCTAAACCATACTACAAGTTTGATGATACTAAACTTAGTTTGGATGGCAAAATCTTGAGACAAAATGATTCTGATTCGTACGTTACGAACAGAGTGGAATGGGAAAGTGATCCCTAGTTACCTATACAATCCAGAATCACATTCTTACTAAAAGTAGGAATCTGATCATCACCATTTCCAAGGTAACCTTATATTCTAGATTCCACAAAAGAGAAAAATGCAGTTATCTACTACATTTCCCAATGCAGATCAAAAAAAAAAAAACTACATTTCCCAATCGACATTTATCTAGGAAAGATCACTAATTATTCCAAAACATTTGAATGGGAAATGTTCAGAATTTCATAAACTCTTGATTAAAGCTATCCAAACATAACCTAAAAGACACTATAGAAAACCCACACACAACTTCAACATAATGATTTCACGTAGATGAGGCCCTTTTTTTAAGAAATGAAAGAAAAAAAAGTCCTTTCATTTATTTTTTGTTTTCAGCGCAACCAAACAGCTGGTGAAGTCCATAACATATATAATTAAAAACGGGAATTCTGCTCACACCCTCTCAAACACACCTCTCAGAAACACCACCTCTTAGCTCCACAACCTGTTTTGACGATCTAAACCAAGCATTTCGTAGGGCCTGAGGTACCAAGTGGTTGAATAATTTTTATTGTACGAACTTGGTTTTTTTTTTCATAAAAGCTTACCAAATAAACCACTCAAATCGTCAAAATAAGTTGCGAAATCCCAAGATATTGATGTTATCCAGGGGCGCGTTCGAAATGGTGTGTACGTAGCAAGTCTCAAATAGAACATGGTTGAAAGAGAGAGAAAGAGACTGGGGTTTTATGGTTTAATTGGCAGGGCCCGCATTGGAATCAAAGGACAGAATGAGGTAATAGATGATGCAAAGCAAAGGGGTTGAAAAGAATTGTGTGGGAAAGAATCAGATGTTTGTGGACTCTATTTATGGATTCAAAAGCTTTGAAATTGTTGAAAAGCTAGACGTTGCATTTGTGGGGACAAATAGAAAATGGATTTTCTAATGGGCGTCAGATTCTAAGATCACCATCGCCCGCTGTAATCCACACACATTCATGAACAAAGAGCTCCGGCTATCTCAAGTGATATGGGAGCATCATGCTCCCGTTAATAAATGATATGTATAGTCACAAAACATAGCAAGTATAACCATACAACGTTGTAAGTGTAACCATACAGTGTATTCATACAACATAATAGGGGTAGTAGCCACATAACGTAGTAAATGTTACCTTAATAAATGGCAAGGAAAACCAGTTTCCATGGTAAGTAATTAATACTGCAATTTTTCTACGAGAAAATCATAAAACCATATTGCTTTTAGCAAATCTACTTTACTTTATGCGGATGATTTTGATCTAACGGCTGTGATTCACCCATTTTTGGAATTTGAGTATCCATATTCAATGGAAGCATGATGCTCCCATACCACTTGGGAGCATTGTAGAAATTTTTTCCGAACAAAGAGACAGAGAAGATCGTTAATGGTCTTAATTTTCAAACTTGGATAGCTCTTTATTTCAGGATTCAATCATAAGCCACAAATAAACTGCTCTGTTGAAAGCTCGCGTTAAGGGTGTTAGGGAGGCAATTACTTTTAAGATTTTGGATTGTGTATCGTAGATCATAGTTTTTTGAATTATGATAAAAATTCGTAGTCGTAAAAGTGTTTAAATGACACATGCAATATAAATTTTGTGAGTGAATATAATAAAAATCTAACAAGCTCCTCGATAGATGATTGGGAAGTTGTTAATACCAAAACTGTTTTTGTGCACATTTAGCCGCTGCTTCAGGGAGCAAACACAGTGTCATCTCGCCTTAGGTGGTCTGTCGGGAATAGTTCCTGGCTTGAATTTTGAAGACTTGTGCCGCTCCAATTCTGGGGGCACGGGACTGTTACTCTGAATGAGCATCTGCTTCAAATCATAGAAGACATCACTGTCACCCAAAGTCAAGAAGGTTGCTGCCACACCCGTCTTTCCTGCGCGACCTGTTCTCCCAATGCGATGTGTGTACATTTCAATGTTACCGGGCATATCGTAGTCGATCACATGGGCCACATCGGGAATATCAATGCCGCGCCCTGCTACATCTGTCGCAACCAGTACATTGTATCTCTTCTCCCTGAAACCTTTGAGACTAATTTCTCTCTGCTCCTGTGACTTCCCACCGTGCAAAGTTGTCACACGATAACCCGCCTTATCCAAAGATTTGGCGAGGCCGTCAGCGTTCTTCTTAGTGTTTATGAACACAATAGCTGTCTTATCTCCAAGTTCATCCAGCAACTTCTGCAACTTAAAACAATTTCTCCGTATGCTTCACCATGATCACATGCTGGCTGATTAGGTCAGTTGCCTTTCCTGCAGTACCAATCGTGACAACAACGGGATTCCTCAGGTACTTCCTAGCAAGTCGCTCCACAGCCGGAGGCATCGTAGCGCTGAACATACAAGTCGTCCGGTAAATCTTCTTCTTATCAAGCTCCTCATCCTCGTTCTTGGGTTTGAAATTGCTCGAAGGCATCGCATCCAGCACACCCACAACTTGCGGCTCGAAACCCATATCTATCATCCGATCGGCCTCATCAAGCACCACATAATTACACTGATTCAAAACAGCAAAACGCCTCTCCAAGCAATCAATAAGACGTCCAGGCGTCGCAATCACCACCTCACACCCTTGCTCCTCAATCGACTGCCCACCAACTATCAAAACTACTCTAATCCCCAAATAACGCGCAAACTTGGCAGTCTCCTCCTCAATCTGCTGAGTGCTGAGCCAGTTCTCGAGTAAGGGCCATGACCACGGCATAAGGCCCCTCAGCCTCGTTCTCTTCGGTTATACGCGGGAGCCTAGTTATGTAAGTAAGCATGGGAAGCACAAACGCAGCCGTCTTACCCGAACCAGTTTCGGCAACGCCAATGACATCCCTTTGTTGCAAGTTGCAACCCCAATGGGATAGCTGCCATTTGAATGGGGGAAGGCTTCTTGTACCCAGCCTCGTCGTCCACAACCCTTAAAAGCTCGGCGCTCAGCCCGCTCTCAGCCCACCTCCTCATAGGCCTGGGAATCCTCGAACCCTCGTAGGATAGACTGAAATCCTCCAGTCCCTCTCCGTCATCTCCTCCAGGTTCTTGTCCGACCAGTGCCTATCAACCCTCATGTCGAAAGTATCGTACAAATCCGTTGCCTCGCCCGCAAGTCCCGTGCCACGGCCTCCTCCTCGGGCCTCTCCTCCGCGCTGTCCTTCTTGCGGATCTCCTCCCTCAGATCCCGGTCGTTCTTGGCGGCGAGTTTTTTCTGCTCGCGGCGGACCACGCCGGCGCGGAAGCCGCGGCCGAAGGGGAGGCGGGTCTCGTGGGGGTTCTGGTAGAGGAAGTTCATGTCGCGCGAGGTGTCCTCGGTGTTCTCCCAGTCGAAGGAGAACCGGAACTTGTCGCCAGGTTTGATAACCCTCTTCTTGGGTTTTTCCGAACCCAGGTACTGTTCCTTGACTGACTCGATCTCTTTCTCCTTTCGTTCCGGTAGCTTCTCGAGCCGCCGGGCGCAATCCTTGGCCCTCTGCTCCTCCTCCTCCCTCTCCCGGTTCCGCCGCTCCGAATCCCGCTCCCGTTCGCGGTGGTCGTGGGAGGAAGGATGATGATCGGACGACGGGGCTTTGGCGGGGAGCAGTATAGGCATCTGCTCTCGTTGAGCTTTGCTGATGAATACCGGCGGCTTCTTCGAGTGTTCGCGGCCATCAACGCCGCCGTCATAGGGTCGTTTCATCTCAGTGTCTGTCGAAGACGATGATCGGGAAAGCGAGGACTGAGGAGGAGTGTTTCCGTCGTAGTTTGCGGACGCCAGAATTAGATTTCAATCCCGTTAAATAAAAAGTCGCGGCAGATGTCGGCAAACACAACCGACATATACTAGTACTAGTATACAAGAGTGAAGAGTCCACCGCTTTGCATTAGGGTTGCACATACATCAGGCCGGGTCGGGTTTGTATTAGATAATCAAGCTTCATTTCGCTGTTCAAAAAATAATAATAATCAGGCTTCATTTAATATTTTTCCAAATCTGGCCCTCTTAAAGTTTCATTTCCCAAGCTAAATAGCTCAGTTTGCGGATACCAAAAAAAAAAAAACTAGAATTTAAGATTAAGAAAAAAGTACGAATTCCCCGACTGCCCAATATGCAACACTGAATCCACAAACATAAATGAAAAATGTGCAGCATTGTCAATTCGGCTTCAAAGCGTTGACGGTTGACATTCGTTTTTATTTTTTGGTACTTGAAACTGCAAAGCATCGTGGACCAACTTGAGCTAATCTCAGAGTAGTTAATTTCCATAATTCTTACATAGCCGTTTTTAGATACCGACAGAGTGTATCTAAATCTCGTACATGCTCACAATGGACATCGGGCAATAACTGTAGGCTTCTCACCGTGCGTCTCTGACGAACTCATCCATTGAGAGTATGGAGAGTATATTTTCTGGTTTATATTGCTGATTAAAAATATTTCGACAAAAAATGTATCTAAAAATAGGACAATTTCTGAAGGGATTCCGCCAAAAGTCTATAGTAACAAACTCACAAAGTTATTTCCAATCAAATCCACCAATCTAAAACTCTTCTAAAATCCATTATTGGAAACATGCACCAAGAATAACAAACCTGAATTGAGGCAAGGAGAGTAATGAAATCATACCAAACCACAATTTGCGAAAAGAAAAGCAGAACTACCGCAGATCATCAAAGCTACAATGGAGAGGCAAGAACAATAATGAAATCACATACTCGCACAATATCATACAATATGCTTGTTAAATGATCAAGTAATATCTCCAGTATAATACAAAAGTCGTCAAAAGGTTTCGATGGTTTCTACAGATTGTGTTCACTCGTCTTTTAACTGCCTGAAATTGCAGCTTGATTAGACCAAACCCCAGTTTTTCTCTCCTTAAATATCCATCTCCTTTTGCAACACCAGATTAAATATCCATCTCTTTTTACTGCATGGAGAAGAATCTCATTGTGTGAGCAGTTTTGAGTCGCATGCCACAATCTTAACTCGACCAACGTTCTCTTGGTTGTCCTCGCTCTTAAACAAGGCATCTGTTAAGATGAAGGTCCAAACGTTGTCGCAGAATCTGTAGGTGTGCAGATGACCCTACAACAAACAAAATAAAAGTTATTAATAAAAAGGACTGCTTTACCTAAAGGCTTAACATCCATGTAAGGGTACAAAATGAAAAGAAAAGAGAAGCAGGACATAACATAAAAAGGCAAACCATGAGACACTGGACATATTTGGTGGAAGGAACCACAGAAAAGCAACATTTCTATGAGATTTGGGGACAGCTTGGGTCGGAAGATGTTATGGCCAACGACCAGGGTTTATGACAGGGGGATGGGTAAGCTTCTTGAAGCAGGTCCTTGGCACTTCGCAGCAAACTGTTGGGTTGAAGAAATGGCACAATCACATGAAGAGCAGGTTCTCTCTATCCCTCCTTGGGTGCATTTCCACAATGTGCCTCTTGAATTCTGGACTGCGCAAGGCTTATCCTACATAGCCAGCTCTATAGGCAAGCCTCTGTATCCAGAGGACCAGATGAGGTAACTGAAAACACTAAGAGACTAAGTAATTGGGTTATTATGTTTGTCTATCATTCTGGGTTATACGAGTTGTGAAATCACTTCAGGAGTCTTGTATTTGTTTAATTGGTATCCCATCATATATTTGGTTCTATTTTCTTTCTTTTTTTTAGTTGGGATGGAAGGCATACGATTGGGATGTGCTTCCATAGTAGTGATGCCTGGGTAACTTTTCCTACTTGAATATCAGGATGTAGTTTCTCTTCTGTTTGGTGGAAACATCTTTTGATGAAGTGTGGTGTGACTTGACCTCCTATGAAAGTTAATAATGGATGAATTGGGCAGTTCATCACAGCAAAGGCATGTCCATCAAGACCCTTGTGTTGATATCTTTCTCTGCAGCTGTATATCATCTCTGAAGTGATTGCAATCTCAGAATTTTCAAGGGAGGGGCTTGACTCTCAGGAGGCTATTTGAAGATGGAGAGGGGTACTAGACCTTGCTTAATTGCTCAGAAGAGGTCCCTAACGCAGGCTGGGGGTTTGGTCAAGTGGTGTTCTGGGTAGTTAAAATTGTGGCTGGTTTGTGTGTTTTGACCTGTTTTTTGTGTTTTCTTATACGAGGGCCTTTGCTTGGTCATGTGTCTAGGTAGTTTAGTTGGTATTTTCCTGGTTTTTGTGGGGTTGTTTTTGGATTTTCCTTTGATCCGTATTTTGGTTTGTTTCTTGAATGAAATCAATATAAAAAGAGGGGTTGGGGGGGAGGGGGGAAGCAACGCAAGGGACTGCTGCAATGGAGAGAACTTATGTGACGGAAATTTAAACAAGATTAGGCGACACCAATTCAAACATATGGGCTGACACTTAGGCAATTCGATGAGAAACTATATACTATTAAATAAAGAATGGTGGAACCAGGGGGCACATAATGGAGAAAGCTATGGTGCACATGGCTTGGACCGTAGCAATTTACATAATTTTTTGGTTTCTTACATATTTTTTTGTTTATGTTACACATATTTGTGTGATTACGAATAGGTGTGTACCATAGTAAAGTAAAGTTATGCATATTTATAGTTAGTTACGAGTCTTATTATTGTACGTGTTATGCAATTTTTATGGTGTCTGCTACAAGTAACAACTATGTTTTATTAAAGTCAGTTCCAACTGAGTGTAGAAGGTACACACCAAAATGTTACTAATTATTTTGGCTATTATGAAAATATTCACCGTCAGTTATGAACCATTTCGTTTTGGTTACACAAAAATTGGTACCATAGGCTTCTCCGACATGTAAGTTGTAACAACTAAAAATTGTAGTAGTGGAAATTTTCTAATAATTTTTTCATTTTGAACTCATAAAAATATTGTTTCAATATAGATATGCCTGTGATGGTGATGTCAAGCGTGATAAACAAAAATGAGTGGATTTCGACAAATGTAAAGAGCGTGACAATTCTCACACTCAACAAAACCAAGTGAACATATAGGAATTCAGCATGATTTATGTGGGCACTATAAATTTTCCATCATACAGTACAACTAGATAAGCAGATTAGGATAAAAAATATAGTGAGGGCCGGGACCCACACTTGAATTTCGCCCCCATTTGGAACAGACTCTAAATCAAAGGGATAGTTGTCAAATGTTTGCATCTCAAATGCAAGATGGGATTGCATAGGAGGAAAGGTGTAGGATATCTTAATACACACTATTCCGCCAACTTCCAAACGGCTTGAGCTTTTGAGGTACTTGGTGATCTAACTGTCAAACCCAAGGACATCTGAGTCATCGCTACCGACATCACAATGCTATTCCAGCATTTTCTACCATTCTAGGGAAATCAAAGGTCGTCTTCGAGATCTAGTTGACTAGTAGAGCTAGCATACCATCACACGGAATCGGATCCGGAATGACATCCAACAGGACAAACAACAAAGAAAGAACAAAAGAAAAGAAAGCAATGAACTTGGTGCCTCTTCAGAGGCACCTAAAAAGCTACTCTATTTAAGAATTGTAAAACCCGACTTTGCATAGTTGGGCCCCAAATCACACCTCCTGTAAGTGCGCCCTTATGTGCATGTCTTTGCACGTCCCCACTACACATCTCCAGAAAGGCCACCTTTTGTAAATATGCAAACAGAATTGACAATATCTATGGATGATGAGCTTAAGGCCTGCTAACGCAATTCAACTTTGCAAAGAGCATGGAGTTAAGTGTGAACCAAATATTGCAATGCAGACTTACAGGCATCCTTGGGTAGTTTATCAACTAAAGATAAGGTTAGCTGAGGACTGCCCCTGCACCCACAACTTCATGTCTTGCAAATTGTCTGGCTGATCCAGAGATGGGAGTACCACAAGGTCTCTGTTTGCTGTCCTAGAAGACACAAATCTCCTACTGTGCATTTTTTGTAACCTAAATATCCCAACACCATTTGTACTGACAGTGCCACATTCTTGTCCCCGTATACAAACTGATGCAACTTCACCAACTTAGACATACTGAAAAACTTTTACAGTGGCGCTTGGTTGTGCCTTAGCCCTTGACTCTACCACGTCAACTTTCATCCTTCCCCTTGTATCGGTGATCAAGAGCAATGCAGCTGATTCACCAAGTCAAACAATAAAGTATACACGACCGCACTTCTATTCACATTACATCTAATTGCCCATATTCATCTTTGAAGCCGAGGTATATTATTATGAATAAATCCAAACAAGCATGTCTTAGGAGCTGAGGTATACTAAAAATTTGAAAACCAAATCACAAGAAACATGTTAAACCATAAGTTCATTTGATATATTGCCACCATGAATTGAGAAGAACAAGCACCATTTATAATTTATCATCTCAACAATAGAAAATATGTGCGTTTCTAAGTCAACAAGGCTTCAATCCCTTTCAAAGACCGAAAACATCAAGATAAAAAAAAATACTCAATCCCTTGATCCACATCCATATCTTATGCTTTGGTATTATGGGCACATGGTGCAAGCATGCTACTAGTTTTAGTGAAATGACATGCGTCTTCCAAAATGATTAAGAAGGCTAGGTTTGATGGATACTTATTGTATACAAGATACGGGAGCAACAAGATGTTCCTACTCCAGGATATGGTACCCGAAAGGTCAATCATTTATTCAATTGCATGAGAATTACTGCCAAACGACTAGTCCTTAACCCAGAAGCCATACAAAATTACACAATCACTTGAAGACAAACTAAAACTACAAACACCCTAGTTCCAGTGTACATTTTAGTTTGCCCTTTTGGCAACAAGTGAAAGCACACAACTACCGAGCATATTTTATACTACTAAAATACCTACTATCTTCTAAACTCTCCCCTAACATTCAATTCTCAAGTCATTCAATTCTAAGCCTTGGGGTTTGGCCCAATGGTTGTGTAGCGAGGTCTAGGGTTCAACTCCTATGCACACCTCTTAGTAATATAACTAATACTAAAACATCCTATCGCCACCCCAAAAAAACATGGTTACCGATCCATAAACCAACTGATACAATAATAGAGTCGAAACGAAACAGAAGAACCATTCACCTTAATGGACACCTTGCTCTTAACTTGGGTTTCCAAAGCTTCAGTCATCGACTGAAACCCAACAAAACACCACCAAAAAAAAAACACAGAAAAAGATCAGAAAACAATCAATTGTATTCATCAAGATCTCACGTAATGCAATGGAAACAGCTCTGGATTTACCTTATCGAACTGAACGAGGACTTGAATAGCGATCTCGGGACTGAGAGTCCCGCTCGAAACCATCTCGTCCAGTGTTTCGGTCAAGCACATGCCTATGGTGGACCTACGGTACAGCTCAAACGTTGCCATTCTCTCTCCTTTTCTAAATCAAGATCTGTCAAAAATCGAACAATTTCAAAACTCCAAACCCAAATAAAATTCTCAACAGCAAATAAAATAAAATAAAATAAAATGATTGCAACAAAAACTGCAAATCATATAAATTCTCAAGCAGCTGTAGTCTGTAGATATGGATGTGTGTGTATAGGTTACAAGGAGTGATGATTGAGGTGAAGATGTTAAAATTGAGAGAGAGAGAGAGAGAGAGAGAGAAAGAGAGAGAGAGAGGGTACTGGCTCCGTTTGTGACTCCTGTGGTTCGGTTGGACAGCGCGAGAATGAGAGGGAGAGAGATCGGGGCTTTTATACCCTAATTTTCGTAGCCTCGATCTTATATAGGGGAGCGATCGGATAGGAAACTTGAATGACGAAAAAGCCCATGATGTTTCGTCTGAATTACTACTTTGATTGGTTATTATGTGGGCTCCTTTTCAAAGGTCTGCGTTCTATTTTTTCCCTTTGAGAAAACAATTGAAATGAATGGACCTGAAGTGTCCAATCACTAAAATAGCCCAGCCCATAAAAAATAACGGGCCCATGGAAAGCTGAAGAGTTGCCACGTATACCATATTAAATAAAAACGGTACGTATCGACCGATACTGGCTGGTATTGAACGGTATTCACAACCTTACTAGAAAGTAAAGAAACAGTATATATATTGCTACACAAGGAAAGGTTGCTCCCAAGTATAGGTAGACATACCACAAGGGTGGTAGCCTAGTTGGCCACAGTGAGTGGGATAAGTCCCCTCCTTCCATGTGCACGGACCTCGGTTCGAATCTCACTCAGTCGCTACACCCCTCCCACCCTTTTGATTATCAAAAAAAAAAAAAAAGTATAGGTAGACATAGGAGGGCAAGTGGGGCCGGGGTCCTCTATATCTTCCAATTATGTCACTAATAGAGTATTATATTTTCAGGTTAATCAGAAAAAATTCTATTGTATTGGCAAGTCTCTTGAGAGGGAAAAAAAAGTTGATAAAGCTTATATATATGTGTGGGAAAAAAATTCTAAAGTTTTAAGTTATCGATTATTTTTCGATCGTGGTCGTAAAATAAAATGTGAAAACAAATGTAATTTGGCCTCGTTGAGTATAAATCCTGCGTCCGTAGTCACTGCTGGCACGAAAAAGATTGGAGTAATAGAAAGGCTAGTGATTTTGCCACACCCTTTTTTTGTTAACGTCACACCCTACAAGTGTATTTTTACACCAAAAATACACTTGCAGAGTGTGGCGTTAAAAAAAAGTGTAGTAAAATCATTTCCCAATAGAAATCCCATTCTCTGCCCTTGGACAAGTCAAAACACACTTCCATTACGTCACACTCCACGTGCCACCTCTCCCCCTTTCCACGTCATTCTTTTCTTTCCTCTTCCTTCTCGTCTCTGTCTCTTGTGTAACGGCGTCCCCGCCACGTGTAGCAAAATCTCCATAAAACCTCATCACGCCAACCCACACGCTACACAGTTTTCTTCAAGAAATGCAAAGCTCTGGGGTTTCACATCTACAACCAAGGCTTTCACCGATGGACCAGAGCCGATCGTCAACACCGCCGTCCACCGCCGCCGAGTCCTCCGCCGCTGTCGCCGCCGATGGAGGACGGCCAGAACACTCGGCGGTGTCTCCGGTGAGGAGAGGCTTCGCCACTTTCGCGGCTTCGTTGCAGCAGGGTTTTGGCAATTTTAAGGCCCTTGTTGTTGGTCAGGTACACTCTTTTGCCTTCTATATCCTTACTTATGAAAGAACACATGGATTAGTGCCTATGCTGCAAATGAATCGAGTCATTTGTGAACTGTTTGAGGCCCAATTCGTTACGAGCTCGTTCAAGTTTAATTTGTCTACTAATCGAGCAAAACGTGTACCTCAATTTGAGACTCATTTAATAAATGATTTGAACCCGAGCCTGACAGTATTTGGCTTGTTTGCATCCTAACCTATTTTAGGTGGGTTTCAATGTTGAGTCATGTTGCAACTTAAGTTTATGACCGTAGATCGTATAAGTGCATATGAGTTTCACACCAATGTGCGGTGGTTGAGCGGTTCGAGGCATCATGTGCTTTAGAACAAAAAGTCTAGGAACACATCTTTAAAGGTGCGTGCATTCATGTATGTACATGTACATCTAATGGTTTCGGACACGATTGTGTCTGAAGTTGTGTTTATAGCATTGTTCGCTTTAGAAAAGAATTTTGGTTATACATGGGATGTGATAGACCGGTGAAGACTTTTGTTTTAAACTGTGGAGGGTGGTGATATATATGCTGGGCATATTGCAGTCTTTGTTGAGCATCTCCCATATTTTGTATTATTATTTTGTCTCACCTTAAAAAGCTTTTTCGAGAGTAAGTTTTGAGATTTTAGTATTTAAAAAGCTTTTTCGAGTATTTGTTAAAAAATTTGAGGTGCTTTTTGGATAGATTAGATAGTATTTTGAATGTTGATTTCCACCTTTTTGGAACATTATGAGCTTTTATTGCAGTTCAATAATAGTTCAATGTTCTAAAAATCTCTAGGCACTAGTTTGGCGGAAAAGGGGCGCCTAGGCACCAACTAGTCGGCCGCCAAGCGCTTAGGCAAGGACTAGGCACCCGACTAGTCGGCTGCCTAAACTAGGCATTGGACCACCGCCTAACGCCTAGATGGGGACTAATCAGCCTAGGCGGGCGACTTTTAGAACACTGTAATAGTTTATAGCTATAATAAACAAGATTATCTGCTTCTACAAAAAATTGAGACTTATAATCTAAAGTTATAATTTAGAATCTGTTCTCAAAGCTAGCTTAGTGTTTCCTCTCTTATTTCTAAAGATGATATGTAAAATTGGGTTTTGCTAATGCCAAATTGAGCACAAAAATCATAGAATTGCGCTAATTTAGCATTACAAATATTACGGAGCTGAGCCTCTGGGCGTTGTGCGCTTCACGAGTTTTGTCCCAGGCCTATTGAGTGTGGTCGGAAATGTCCATTTTTAGTTATTTGACTCCTTTTTTGTCGTTTATGCCAAAAAATAAGATTGTTCGGACATTGAAACCTACATGATCAACTAATCATGTATTTCTTGATAAAAATTTACAGCTACGATTTAATTTTTAAGTATACACTTCAAGCAAATTGTGTTCTGTCGTTGGTGCTGATGTTCAATTAAATCTCATTTTTGGCATGGATGGTGAATTCGACGAGCCAAACAAATAAATAGTTTCGGTCACGATTTCTGTGTATCTAGTTGTTGTGCATTTAGGCTACTCTTGTGCTCTTGAATAAAATTTTTGGTATGATAATGATATGATCAAATGAAAAGGCTACTCTTGTGCACTTGAATAAATTTTCTGGTGATGATAATGATATGATCAAATGAAAATATAGGCACAGACGATGAGTGCAAGAAACGAGAAGGAATCAACTGAAGCTGATCTCTGGACTGCAAAGATGCAGGTTGAAGCAGCTGATGCTGCGGAGGATACCAAGAAGCGAATTGAAAATTCCAATTAACCCCACACCTAAATGTAATAAATAGATTTCGTTAGTTTGTCTCTTTAGTTATCTCCTCTCCCTTTGTGAAAGAAAACATTTGCAATACATGGTTTGTGTTAATGGAACCCTACATATGTACTCCTTCCATTCCATTTTGATAGTCTCCTACGAAATACGTGTAATTTTTGGATCAAAAAATAAACTGCTTCCGTTCGTAATTTTTTGATTTCCTTCGTACCAAATTGAAAAACTAATCGACATTTTTAATTTGGTGACAAGAAACTCGAAAAATCATGTATGGAAGTATTTTAGAGTAGTTTTTTATCTGAAAATTGTACGCCTTTTCGTAGGGACCTATCAAAATGGGACGGAAGGGCTACATAAGAATGTTCGCAGAAAGTGAAATGGTGACGAGGGTCTGTAACGTGAATCAATATGTTTGTGTATTAGAACGTACTCGGATAGTAAAATACTATGTGGATTAGATTTCTTTTCCGTATATAAGTGATTATTAGATCTAAGTTGTGCAGGTGGCAATCTCAACTGCGGATTATTGTTAATCATTTGTAGTTAATCATTGTTCCTTTTTTTTCACCCGGGAAAATTTAGCTATCATGCTAAAATGTTCCGTGCTTCCGCTCTCAATTCTCGCTTTCGGCAATTTTGTGTGAGATGTTATTCAAAGATGTTTCAGCTCGCGCTCACGCATTGTTGCACTCGCACGCGAATCATGTGACTTAGTCCGGACATAGAGTTGTGCTTGTGATCCTATCAATTGTGTGAGAGATTGTTGAAATGCATTTGTTGATGCCAAGTTTATGTCTGGCTTAAAGGGAAAAGATTCTGAAGACAAAAAAGAACAGGGGGAAAAAATGGGTTTACAGAAAAACTTTGGAGTAATTTTATTCTCATTTAAGTCATTTTACTGTTTCGTTTTGTGCCTCCGAAAGCTTTACATTGATTCCAATGAGCCTGTTAAGGAATTTGTTTTTTCCTCTTATATACTACTCCCTCCGTCCCTTTTTAAATGTCCTGCTTCGTAACTCCAACTTATTAAAAAGACATCATCATTATACCTTTCACATCAACTTTTTCCTCCACTTTCCCTACTTATCCATCATCATTACACTTTTACTCACTAACTTTTCAAAATGGAATCTACTTTTAGGGACAAAATAGACAATTCACCAACTTTTATCCACTAACTTTACAAAATAGACACTTATTAAGGGACAGCCCAAAATGGAATACTGGACTGTAATAAAGGGACGGAGGGAGTAGGTTTTATGTTGTGCTAACGGATTATTTTTGTAATTTAGTGGAGTAATATTTAGTGGAATGCAACTTTTTTCCCGTGAGGAATTGCATGATTAGCATTGGTTTCATTGTTTTGTTGTGACTGTGCACTATATATTGTAACTGGAAAATGCCTCCATTCTCGAATTCATCGTCGTCTTTGCACAGATATGTTGAACATCTAAAAGTCATGCCAATTCATTACAGTACTATAGTTTGAGGTGTTGGAGGAAACTAACAAATTCTATGATTTTGCCCATTAGAGGATGATGTTAGAGGTTGGATTGGGGGTACTGTATGATTTGTCCATTTCGGGACGGACAGATCGGATTAAATTCGTTGTGTTATATATATTTTTATAACAAAACTAGTCTATCTATTCAAAATGTGAATAGATCTAAGACCACCCCTAATAAGGCAAGGCCTAAGAACCTGCCGCTTAGGGTCCCTAGTACAAAAATCATGTCAAAGACATTACAGTTTCTCCTCCTCCACATATTCTTGTACGGTGATTTTTGTATACTGAGTTGTTCTTGTGCTCTTCAATAAATTTTTTGGTGGTGATAATGCTATGGTCAAATGAAAATATAGGCAAAGAAGATAAGTGCAAGAAACGAGACAAGAAGCATGATGCAGGTTGAAGCCATCTGATGCTGCTGCGGAGGGTACCAAGCGACTTGAAAAGTCCAATTAACACCACACCTAAATGTGATTAATAAATTTCCTTAATTTGTCTCCTTTAGTTATCTCCTCTTCCTCTTGTGTAAGATAGCATTTACAATAGTTGGTTTGTGTTAATGAAACACAATGTATAGAAGAACGTTTTTCAAAAAGTAAAATATATGGTTTATTCTCGAGCCATTTCTTTTGGTGACGAGGGTAGTAGAATATGCAGATCAGATTCTTGAACCCCTAGGTAAATCTTCGATAGTAATTCCCAACAACTAGAGAAATAATTGGAATTTATAGCTCATTGAAATTGGTAATTCCCAACAACTCAGAGAGATAATTGGGATTAATAGCTAATTGGAATTTATAGCTCATTGAAATTTAAACATACACTGAATAAATGAAAATCGTTTCAGGAATCATAAACTGGAGGGGCTTCTAATCGAATATAGTCATACATGATCCCATGAAAAGGGCTAGTGTTCCTTGTTTGGGTAAGAAATATCGTATTATCACCTTGGGTAAGTTGAGCACTGGGTATGTCCACATTGAACAAGTAATAGAGCCCATGAATCCCATGCCTTGCAATTGCATTGTCCTTTCCAATCAATCCACTTGAAAAATGAGGAGGATTGGCTCGTGGGTCGTTCACTCGAACCTTCTCAAAAGAAATTTTATACTAGTCAGTTAAGCATTGTTTGGATCAAGAATTCATCGTGGATTTACAAAGAGAAAGGAAAAGCAATTTTATCTTTCGATTAACTTATCATTTCTGTCCCTTGATAAATTCTTGTAAAAACACATGAGTTAAATATACCCCCAAACGAAGTTTTGCAACTACTAGAATGAGAATTTTGGGCTATTCTACAACTTCTAGAGGGAAATGGAAGGCGAGAAACTCGAATGCATGAGATGCATGATATATTTTACCAATGCAAGATTGTACCTCTAAAACAGATTGATTGGCAGAGGCAAGAGCCAGCCGCAGATTGTAAGTTCCACCCTCATACAGATTTTTTAGTCGAAACTTGATCTGCCATGTAGTTGCTCCATATGCACCATCACCAGTTTTCCTACCATTGCACAATTTATGCTTGTTAGCTGATAAAAAAAAGGGTTGAGAAAGGTGTGTGACGGGCAGTGAAGGCTCAGTAGATGTTGCTTGAAAGCTCGGAAGGAAGAAAAAGTTTGACTCATTAACTCTCGCACTCCAGTCGTTTTTTTTTCCTTTCAGTTACTCAAAAGAGCTGTTTAAGCTTTAGGCACTCAAAGTTCTGTCTTTGTCAACCTTAAACGTACAAACTACTCATGTGGGACACTCAGCATTGAGCAAGGGAGTAAAATAAGTGCCTAGATATTTTCAGTTGAAACGCTCGGCTAGAAAGCATATTCAGTACTCAAATTTACTGCAGAACCATGCACAAAGCTCTCATATTATGTATGAAATAAGCTATGGCACCTTATTAACACAAGAAATAATAAGAACCTTGTATTAATTTTGCATGGTACCGGCGTAAAATTTAAGAACAAAAATTAGATGAGTCTGACACTTGGGAACACACCCATATCTGATACCTATATCCGAGTCCATGTAACATAGGTTTCCGCATAACGTTGTTGATTGTTTGAAAGTGGAAAGAGTAATATTGCCACTTATTAGTGGTAGAAAGCATGGAAGGTAATCTATCTGAACTGAGCAGGAAATTTCCAAAGGCAAAAACTACCAAAGCAGCATACAGCCAACATGACCATAAGAAATTCTAGTGAAATAACGACATAGACTAAACGGAAAGGATCTGGTCAGTGTTGAATTTTGCACCTGTTCACGTGAGCAAAGAACCAATCTTTTCGAAAATCACTTTCACCGACCGTATAGACTAAATCGCCATCAGGGTATAAATCTGCATATCTTTCCCACAAACCATACTGCCTAAACCTACAATTCGAAACAAAATACCACGTAAAACTTTTGTTGGATTATTAAACACAGTATTGTGAACATTTTGTTGATCACTTGTTTTTGAAATTTGATAACCCAAATCAAGTGTTTAAGCTGAAGTAGAGAAGAGTTAACCTGTCAGGATGATTGAGATAGAGTCTGTTTACGTATTTTGGGTTAGGATCAGGAATGTAGAACTCTGCAGCTGAGCGATTGGGAATGCCAATTTCCCACAGAGTTGGCCCATCTCTTGGAGGCTCGTATACCAGATTACCCAAATCTACTTCACAACCTGATCAATATACATGTAATTTTGATTAAGTCCTATAAAATAGAATTGCGTTCCAGCGGTGAGATTGAATGCAAAGGTAGCAGAACAAGAAAGGAAATCCTCTTTAAAAGGACAATTTTTATAGTCTAAGAAATGAAAACTTGAAACTCATAAAATTTGAATGGCTAAACTGAGAACCTGAGGTTATGGTGATGGAAACATCACAGTGGTAATCTCCAATAAAACCCGGTACCCATGCATAGAGATTGTAATCGCCTGTTCGTACATTCTTGATTCCAAAATAGCCTTTTTCATCCACCGTGGTCCAGAATTGGTAGCCCTGAGAAGAATTGTGTACAAGATAAATGCTGGTACACACTACACAGAGTTTAACTTTTACAGGCATTCCACACGTATACTCCTCATTATACAAGTGAGAGTGCAAAATGCAAATAGTTTATGTCTCGGTTCGTAACTGATTCACCTCCCTTTTTTTTTATCAGAAGAAAATACCTCCCAGTTCATAGCTGATACAACTGGTTCACAATCGACAAGGCATATTTGGTTGCTTTTTGCATCTCATTGGTTTAGGTATCGTTTCATATTCACTTCTAATTAAACGAGGACCAACACTGATTCATTTCCCAATACCACTAATTAAAACCATGGCGGTGTAATATGACCGTATGAAGAACATACTTGAGCACAAATGCCTAACATGATATTAGAGCAAAAGCAATAGGACCACCTTGCTTTCTCTTTGCCATGATCCAGTTTCTCCTGGCAGGGCTAACCCCACGTAAGCACCAATTGCGGGTAGAGGTTGCTCGCTGATATACCTAATTCAAAGATAGACTATATAAGTTTGATTATTTCTATTTATCCCCGTAAAATGTTTGATGATCAATGGGGAAAAATAAAAAAAACAGAACGACCATTTTCAGAGACCATATTCGTAAGCCGGTAACACAGCGTTCATTCTAAATAAGGCCCACATTCCATTAGAATGAAGGCAACTGCAATTGGGATATACTTTTCTGTGAAATTTTGTGGGTCTGTAGCATTACTAACCAGAAAAGGCAACAAAAGTTGAAATAAGAGAGGCTTAATGAGTGCTGAAATTTCATCCAAGTTGGTTCATCATACGTTTCAAAACTTACCTATCATAGACTAGCAATCTTCCAGTGAGAGTACCCCTTTCATCAGACCCTGGAAAGTCCTCTGAATTCGGGAACTCATATGGCCAGCTTTGGGCTTCAACCTCCATCTAAAAATAGATTAAAAAAAAAATCAATTTCCATTTAAATAATAATTATATGATCCATATCCACGTTGCCTAAACTACACATGCAGTTTTTTCCAGTGTCAGACCTGTTCTTTAGCATTGTCCCAAAGAGAGAGCGCTTCGTTTCCATCTGAAACAGAATTAAGATAGATGAAAACTGGTCCAAAGACTTTCTTCCACGGCTCCCCGGATTCGAATTGGAGTGACAAATCCTCTCCCCCATAATGGGCACTTACAAACATCTGTAATTAGTACCATTTTCATCAATGCCTATAACTTCTCTTGAAGATCATCAAACAGTTCATATGGTTGAAATAAAGAGAGCCTTGAGCAAAATATTGGAATTCGTTCAGGCACATACAGCAAGGGTGGTTGGATTAACATGGGAGGTAAGGTCCTGTTTGGTTGGCCCCCCAGTTCTGAACTCATTGCTGGGACTGATTTGCCAGAAACCCACGGGTGGGTCAAAGCATATCCAGCCATGAACCCGGTTATCTTTGTTCTCACAAGAGTACTGATACTTGTCATCTACCTGTATATGTAAAGATCAATAAAGAATCAATTGCGGGGTATGCAAGAATATTGCTATATAGGCAGCGACATGATCACCAGGGAAAATTGGACCCATGAGAAAGACATTTTCTCCAAGGAAAAACGTAACCCATGGTGAATGGCGAAAATAATTTTACCAGGAGTCTGTTTTGTTCTGTTTTTGCTTGGACCTTTTGTTTTGGGAAACAGAAACAAATGGAACTATGAGAAGTTCAAAATCACTCGTCGAGTTCATGCAAGTGTCATTTTTGTTCCTGTACAGTTTTGGAAATTCAGAAAAATCTTTTTGGTGTTTCCTCAAAAGTCAATTGTTTTCGCACACAAAAAAATGCCATACATTTTCCAAAGAGAATGCACCTTTTTATTCTTTTAAAGATGTGAACAATAAAGAAAGCAAGGACAGTACAAAGCAGTTTATACCTCGCCTTTAAATTCTGGCTCAATAGGATCAACAAGTAGGACTGCCTCTTTGTAGGCCAGTTGTTCACCTCTACCAGGTAACCGGTCATCCGGCAAGGGCATGAATCTTTGCCTATTATCTGCTACTGCCATGTAGTGAAACCTGAAAATTCAGAAAATGCCACTTCCGTTGCTTAAGGGTTCAATCATATTATTTTTTCTCAAGGATAGTGTTTGTTTTGGGGGAAAAAAATTCCCATAAAAAGTTTAAGCTCAAGTGTAGCTACACTGAGCAATCCATCGTGTATGGGCCACACTACTAGGACAGATGCATTGCCACCAAACAATGTTTTAATACGTTTCTTTGAAGCATTAGTCTTTCTAAATATGATTGCTCTTCAACAAGAGATGAAGAAATCTGAGTACTTGTCTATTTTGAGCATGAAAGCAATCCTAGTTTCATAGAGGTTGAAAGCAGGCATCTCCTTTGAGTGTTCGTAAATGGCATAGGAATAGAATCCTGAGGAACCACGAAGCATTATAAACCTGGAAAAAGGGATCAACAATATCTTCATCATCATTATGACCTCCAATCAACAAAAAACTGAAGTAAATTGGATGTGTTCTGAGTTAAAACAAACGAAAATTAACAGAAGGATTAAATTGCAGAAATGACCTTTTGTCAATGTTTAAGGGGGAGTGGTCAACCTGAAGCGAGGGGTCCCACGGCCTCGTGAATGAGAGCTCTACTTGTTCTTCATCTTCTACTATAACTTTAAAGCTTGTTCCATCAAGCCTGCATAGCCATTGACCTTTGTTTTGGATATTTTTGCTTATAAATCAAAATGAATTCTTTCCATGCTTTCATAGCTACTGGCATTTCATATGTATTTCCAAAAACATTTCTTTAATTTCTGAACTACAGTTCATGAGAGAGAGAGAGGGAGAGAGGACAGACACATCAAATACGCCTGCTGTTCCCTGGTGCCCTGGTTCAGCCCAGTTTAGGTCCCAGAACCTGCACAATACTTGCAAATTAGAGAGGTAAATTCCATTCTTATCCCCTAAAGTTAAGGGGAAAAAAAGAGTTGGACCTCGTCCCTGGACTGTAAATTTAATATGTCGAGTCCCTGAACTATCCGATTTGAGTTTACCCAGTCAAATTGACAACAGTTGTGCAAAATTATGGATGGAAAAAGCATTGTCATGCCATTTTACTAATGCAAAAGACACATTCACCAGATGCACCTGCGCTTGCATTGCATATGGGCTGCACATACTTACACATCACAAGTGTCCCGAAAGAAAACAAAATAGAGCAGCACCATTCACTGCCACAATCGAATGCCAACGGGCATTCCTCTCTCTCAACGTCCCTCCACTCCTGGACCTCCCCTCCAAAGTCCCAACCATTGACCTCCTGATCCTTCAAATCGTGAAGAGATTTAGACATGTTTCAGTGTTCTATTCTATGTATCTTTGTGCAGGGAAGAGCAACAAGAAGTTACAACTATAACATGTTTAACATAAAAACTCTAGCAAAGAGAGAGATAGGCCGCTAATTATGTTTAAAGAATTTGCCCGTAATGCAGTGACCCGGGAAGCGGTGAAGCACAGCAGGATGCAGAAATTGAACTGTATGCACAGCCAAAAAGCATGCTGAAACAACACTGAGGTTTTTCAGTATCGTGTTGAGGATTCCATTGCAATCTCCAATGCTGATTTCTGGAGCTCAACAACAGAAAGATGCTTAACTTTCACCAATTTTTATAAGCTAGGCAACCATAATTGTTTAACTTTGTGTTACCCCACCCACGTACAAATATACGTGTCTCTAATATCCACATATGTGACAGTGAACAGTATTTGTTTGTAAAACCAGGTAGAACCTCATTTTACCCTCCATTATAAACCGGATTATTAAGTTCAAGCAAATTGTCGATTCCATTGTATCTGATTCCAACAACAGCCCCTCCTGGAATTGATAAGGTGAGTCGGAGTATCCCATTATCCATCACCGCCTGCAACCAAAATCTCTCAGTTTTATTATCTAGACAAGAATAACCAAACATGAAATTCCACAGGCTATATAAAAACCTTAGATAACTCCTCACTAAAAATATTTTCTTTAATCTCACTATTCAGTACGTATTCTTCTTTTAGGCTATATTTGGATGCTAAATTAATGGGGAGATTTTTAAAGTGCAAATAAAGTAAAGATATTTGTGTGGACTTTATTTCCTTTTCCTTTGGTTTTTCCTTTCCAATTTCTTCCAGAAGTCCATGATCTCTGCGTAGGTACGCAAGGAATATGTAGAGGTAAGAGAAAGAAAATAACATAATCAAGTGAAATTTAGTTAATTTGGTTTGGTGTCTGTATAATCAAGTGAAATCAACAGAAAATGGGTAAAACATTTTACGTCCAAACAAACGGAGCCTAGGAGTATGCAAACTTGCAGAAAGTATTGTAATATCTGTTACCCTAATTTTTACTCCAATGCTAGACACTACTGTAATAAATCAAAATCTCAATTGGAAAACAGGTGAAGGTAAAAAGTCTAGGAACACAACTTCTGGACGCAAAGTGTGTTCGGAGCCGTCCGATGCATGTGGGCTCATGTGCATCGAAAACTCTGAATGCAGTTGTGTCCGGAGTTGTGTTTTAAAGTTGTGTTCGTACCATTATTCAGTCTTAAATGTAGCATGCACATAGGAAAAGGGCACCTCAAAAAGAGCAACTTAAGAGAAATAATCGAAACTGTTCAAAAAAAGGAGAAATAATCGAAAGGGTTAAGAGTTTGAATTACTTGGTGGTCTTCTACATACAACTGCAAATCTGCCATTGATGCAATTACCCTCTGTTAATTGATCGGAACTTCTTCACCACATCAGAAATCTGAAAGAAACCCATTTCCTGAAATTACATACACATATAAATATAAATAAATAAATATATATATATATATATATATACACACACACACATATCTGCAACAAGCCACTGAACAAATTTGGAGAAGGAAAATGATGTATTAATCGCCATTTACATTTCTCTTCACTCTGGAGGGGGAAGAAGAAATAGGCTTCAAGGCTTGTTATTGTCACATGTGGGGCTTGGGTTGAAATAGAGAGAGAAAATAGCATCCTTTTTCTTTTCCTTCTTCAATAAAGTGATGCTTTATATCTCTTTGCTTGAACGTCACTCCTGTTCTGGGGGATGATATGTTTGCCATTGCACCAGTTGCAAAGCAAAAGAGAATGCTCAACAGATTCTAAAGTCACTCAGGACTAATGTGAGTTGTAAATGGTTACATCTCGGTTCCAAAAAGATTATCTGGTTCGCAAAAGGAGAATTTAAAGATAATGCGTAAAATTCAAACTTTTTGCCTTTAGTTACAGAATATCAATGAGTCCTCTTAATTTGTAAAAAAAAAAGAGTTAAATTTATTGTGAAAAAATTAAATTTTAAAAAAAATTCGTTTGCGAATCGGACAATTTTTTTGGGATAGAGGGAGTAATTAAAAAAATGAAAAGGAAGATGAGATTACGAATTGAATAGAGGAATATACTAGACAAGATTATTCCGTTTATAATTCTACCATGTTTGGTTAGACTTGAATACAGATGGGGATAATATGAAGAATATATCAAAGGGCAACTCTACTATCAAATTAGACAATTCAAACGATACACCAAAAACCTTTATTTGCACACATAATGTAATTTTTTTTAATATTGTCGGTACTAGACCACAAGTATAGAGTCAAAATAAGTAAAAAAACCCATAAAATTTGTGAGTAACAAAATGGTACTATTTGTTTATCTAGCAAAACTATAAAAAAAAAATAAGCACAATAAGTTTTGCATACTGGTTTAGTAGAAATAGAGTTTATTTTTTGTATAGAATTTATTGTCAATAACTACGCATATTTTGGCATCGGTGAATTAAATCTTAGAACCACCACTGAAAGAAGATTTTGTTTTATTATTAGACAAGAGAGATAATCCGAATTGAGGAGATTAGCCAAAGGCCCAAAACCACATTATGCTAATCCCCATAGCAGATAGTGAAGGAGAGAAGCTCACAAAATACTAAATACCACGGGATGTGTCCAGGCGTGTGATGCCACCTTATGTGGTACAAACTTCTAGAGTTGAGCAACCAACACGAGTGGTCTTGAGGCACCGCCAAGTGGTGGACCCTAGAAAAATGTGCGGTGTTAGGGCACCACATGGCGGTGGCGGTAGACCACCAAATAATTTTTCCAACAAGTTTTTTTAAAAAAAATTTCAATTAAAGTAAAAACAGTGACTTGCATTGCCCAGAGTTGTCCTAAACAACAGCAAAGCTAAATGTCAAACATCACAGTCAGTTTCATAAGCAGAAGCATAATTGTACAGGTCCTCATATAGTTAACAAATCCTACTACATGAGATTTGAAGTAGAGGGTAGAGCACAAATGCCTTCACACAGCGACGACTGCGGTTGATTGTTCTTCATCATGGAGAAGAAGTGAGCCCAACAGAATGCCATTGCAGGTAATCACAATGGTGATGAGAAAGCGTCCCCACGAAAACAGACGCGGCCTTCTCTTTGCTCTACGAAGATTCCAAATAAAGAGCATTCTAGTGAGAGGAAATTGATTAACGATAAGTTTCTAATACCGATTATTGAAGTTTGGCAGGAAAATCGAAAACAGTGGTAATGTCTCAATGACTTTTCCTTTTTTTCAGCCACCAAGCTTTTCGTTCTGTTTCGAAACTCAGATTCTCATTTGACAATTGAACAATTTGCTAGATCAGACTGCTAGTTTTCCAATCACCCATTTGGAACCAAATTAATTGCTAAATATGAGTAGGAAATAGGCTTCCAATTTACTTCATAAGTAGCTTTTTATTGGCTTTAAAAACAGGAGAAATAACAGATGAAGATGACGAAGGTTAGTTCGAGGCAACAACAGCAACAACAACCACCCCCAACCCATTAAACATAGATTGGCAAAGTAGCTAATGTGGTCATATTGCCCATGGAATGTTTGGATTCCTCGCAGGTCTTTTTTTCATTCCACAGAGAATCCCTGTACTTAGGGTTAAACAAGGTCTGATTCCTAGTAGAACAAAGCATTTATGGGTTGCTATGAACGTTTCTGAACAAGGAAGAGCCCACCTTTACGTAATACGGAGTATGTCCTCACCGGAACTTACTATCGGCATTGGCTATTAACAGTTTGATAACTGCATGTGATATGATTCCGACGTTTTCAGTAGAACACTTAGCAAGCATACATAATACTCGTAGTTTAGTATAACAATGCATAAAACTCTCACATTATGTATGCATCGGTCAATGGCACCTCGTAAACACAGTTTACCTAAGAAAGTTATAAGCAACATATGGTCTCGCATCTTGAGAATTATCCTACTCGAGTCCTTTTGACATAGGCAAATATAACCCAGAGAAATTACATTTCTTGCTCAATAACTTTTCCCCTTATCTGCTGCCAGCGGCATACCAAGCTTACCATAACCCAAATATAAAAGCCTGGGTTATTATGGTCATCTATTCTTAGTCTCTCGATCCCCCATAAGAACAAACTAATGGCAAAATTTGGGTAAGTTGGGTTTCAATTTACATCAGAAAGTAACTTTTCGACCTTATGAAACAAAAGCAATGACAGATGAAGAAGAGAACATTACTTCAAATAACATGCATCAGTGAGAAGAGAATTAAGCAACAACGATAACAAGACAATTCAAAACATCAGCAAAGCTAATCTTTATTGCCCACGTGAATCGATGGGTTCCTCAATAGGTCTAATTTGATTCACACAAACAGTTGGAAGTCCATCACGCTAAATGAAGCGAATGCGTAAATTGTGGCTTTTTCATGAAACAACGTGAATTATCTGCAGCTATCCTACACCAACTAGTCTAGGCGTGATGGCCCCCAGTTTCATCCATTCCACCTACTTAGAATCATGTCATTCCATTTTTATGTAATCCACAAGGGTGATATTCAAATTTAACGCCAAGGACATTGGTCATCTATCATACAAGAATTTTGACACCCAAGGCATTCAAACAAATATGTAAAACTATGTTAAAAAACACTATTTCTAAATAAAAAGAAACTTAAATAGGCCTGATCAATAGACATAATACAAATGATCCTAGGTTCTTGCATATCAGCATCTATTATTAGGAAGAGAGAGTGCATAAAAATAGAAAAACAACACTACTTCTTACCTCGTTTCAGCTATATCATCCAGGACACCATCATCGTAGATGCTTTCATGGCCGTGACTTTCACACACTCCAACATTTCTACTGCACAGAAGACAATATTCCATCCGGTTCCGACATACTTCCTAAAATTAAAAACAGTTAACATGGTAAAGGCCAGAGTGGATGATATACCACTGATTTCAAATAAGCCATTACTACCTGATGCTCAGATAGATCAATAGCAGGCACAGGGAACTCGCAGTACTGGCATGTCACAATCCTTTGGGTACACCCTTTGCATTTACGCCCAGCTAAGGTTTGACATTTCGTTGTCTCATACTGGACAGCAAACCTGCACAGAAGTAGCAGCCGCAAACACACATATATCTGTGTTAGCAAGAACACCCTTTCCATTGCAATCAATAAGAATTAGGCAGGAAACGTTACCCTCATGGGTTTCATATACAAGGGCTTCTCCATAAAGCGTTACGATCCCAACGCATTCAATCTAATCAGCAAACTAGCTTTTATGAATTTATGGTAATGTATAAGGGTTTCTCATACTGCGCATAGCCTTTTGAAAGTCTAGACAAGACAAATGAAGCAATTGCCTATCGCACCGAAATATATGAACAATGTTTCTTTGCACTTGTACCCCTTGACACATATCTCAACATAAGACTCGCTAATTTTCCACAATCAAAGATAAAGGAGTCATGGACTAAGCTAAAAAGTCGGACATAGATACAGGAAAATGATACGAGCAATGTGACCAAAAAAGAAGAGAAATACAAGAGAGGACAACGAACATTAGATCAAACAACATTCATCATTGAGAAGACTAGGCAACAACAACAAAAGAACCCAACACAGTCAACCTCAATCGGCAAAGTAACTGATGTGGGAACATAAGACAGTTTCTCTATATTGTCCATGGAAAGATTGGGTTCCCCATTGGTCTCTGTTCATTACGTAAAGCAGCCTATAGTTTTGGTGAAACAAGGACAGTGTCCCAGTAGAACAGAGCATGTATGGGTTGCTAGCCCACACTATGTTATCAAAAGATTCAAAACATACCAAGTTTAAAGGTAACATATTTACCTAGAAGCATATACACTTTTCAAGTTTAGCACACAGTTATGGATTATATCATGTATTATGCATGTGATGGTCCCTAACACCTAGCAAACAGAATTACCAAAGAGAACAAAGGTAACATATTTACAAATGTGAATATTTTGCAGTGTTTCCCCATCAGGCAATTGTTAACATGAGAGTTAGATGAATTCTCCCAGTTAGACATACTCCTCGAGTCCATGTAACATAGGCGAACATAACCCCAAAAACCTTCATTTCTTCCTCAGTAATTTTTGCCCTTTCCGCTATCAACCTACCAAGCGGTTTATTTTGTTTCAAAGCATTAGTTTGCATTTAAAATTTCAAAAAAGAGAAAGCAAATAAAGAATAATGAAAAACCAAGCATCCTGGAGTAAACAATTCTTAGTTTGCAATGCGCCCATGTTACGAGACTAATTTGCTAAATTCGAAACAAAACTAAGTTTTCAACCTTAAAAAAAAAAAAACCACTAAGGGATGAAAGAACAAAAATCAAATAACATGCATCAGTGAGAGAAGAGGACAGTGGAACATCAATAAGAAATAAGAACCCAATCTAGATCAGCGAAGCAGCTAATCCATATTGCCCACGAGAATTAATGGATCCCTCAAAAGGTCAGTGTCTGATTCACACATCCTTTTGAATGTCTATCATGATAATGATGCCAATGCATGAAATGGTGGCTATCTCAGAAACAAAATCAACAAAACATAGGAACAAAATCAACAAAACATAGGACATTCATGCATAATATTCCTTTATCCTACAACAACTAGTCGTGATGCCTCCTCCAGTTCCATCCATTCCCCCATTTACAACCATCAGATTCAGTTTGTATGTAAACCACAAGAGCGACGTTCAAATGTAATGACATGCCTGAAATACACCCTACACTGCTCTTTGCCCAAAAGTGAGTAATCCTGTTGTGGCGTTGTTTACCGTATAAAGTACTTATTGATCATACAACAATATAGATACCCAGGCATTCTAATACCCTAACATTGATGGTACAAATTTCTAGGACTTTGCATGGAGTTTGTGAAGGGAAATAAGGAATACAATGCAGTTAGGAAGAAACAAAGAAAAGTAAGATAGGTTCAACTGATTAAGATGAGACATAATTCAAAAGATTCTACACTCTCGCATAACAGGACGACCTATTTATTAAGAATAGATATAGTTTACAAAGATAGTAGACAACACGACTCTTACCTGGTTTCAGCTTCATAATCTAGAAAATCACCCTCGATATGGCCATGAGCTTCACGCACTTTGAAAAATTTGCGGCAAATAAGACAGTATTCTGACCGGTTCCCACATACTCCCTGAAATTACAAACAGCTAACAGCATAAACACAAAGTGGATGACATTCTTCTGGTGTGAAATCACTAAGGATTACCAGATGGTCAACTATATCCATAGCAGGCACAGAAATCTCGCAGTACTGGCATTTCAGGATGCATTCTGTGCAAATTTCACGTTTAGGCACAGGTAAAATCTCGCGTTCCATTGTCTCACTGCCTAGTGAACAGGACACCTGCACAATCATATGTATTTATACATACGGCCTTCCGCAGCAGTTAATAAGAATCCATGATTGGGCAAACAATACGCTCACTTGGAGAGTACCGTTCACTCACTTGTGCTGAACAAATTTATTTCTCCATCAAAAGCTCCAATAGATTCCACCATATTATATAAACCTGACTCAAAAAATTCCTTTCAAAAGAAAACATCTTAGTCTATAAAAATCTACTCCCTGCTGATCAAAAAACACTCTACGGCCAATCTATATTTGTAAAATGTGTTTTGCATACATGTTGGCACCTGGGCTCCCTTAATCCAGCTCTTCAGCATGGTGCATGTTTAAAATGTGTTTTCAAGTAGTTTTGAAACTGAAGTGTATTTGCAAATAAAAAAGAAATAGAAAATAATAGTACTTCGATTAAAAAAACGGCATCAAAATCTTTTCCATCCTAATAAAAGGAGCATTTTTCACACTCAACCTAACGCCATACAAAAGAGTCCTTTCACAAATCAAACAAAAGGTCGCCTCTTCTTCAATAAAAACTGAAAGGGAGAAAGCACATTTACAGAGCATAATAGATGGGGGGAAATCCCACATACTTTTGCAAAACCCTAAGTCTACATACACAACTCTCGACCACAACTACGGACGTCCGGAGCCCTTCGATGCATGTGAACCCACGTGCATCGAGAGTTGATTAAACTATGGACGCAGTTGTGGTCGAGAGTTGTGTACGCAGCATTTTTGTACCATTTTTTTTTGGGTAAGTAGATATTGTACCTTGCTCGCAGAAGATTTGATTCAATTTCAGGCAATCTGCGAGTACACAATCACTTAAAAATACCGCAGTATAGAAAGTCGACCTTACAATGGAGAAAAACTAAACAGGCATTCAATAATGGACACACAAACACAGAGAAGGACTTTGAAATAGGGTAAACCGCTGGTCTAGGGTTGGACAGTGTAGAAGGAGACCTCAACAGATAACAGTAGAGATAGGAGGTAGATGAAGATTTAGGGGAGTTTTCTCCGTTCAGCCGTTCACTCTAATCGTGCGCACGCACAGAGAGAATCAGGAGAGAGAGAGAGAGAGTACCTGATACGGAGTATTTTGGAGAGAGAGAGAGAGAGAGAGTACCTGATACGGAGTATTTTGAATTCGTTGCAGATTCTGGAGGAACTGGCTGTGAAAGGACTCCTGAGAAGATACAGAGGTCAGACTTCAGAGGTGGCGAGTGTGGTGACCGTTGGGGTCTCATTATTACGAGGGAAACCCGTCTATAGGGACAGTAGAGAATCATGCAGTTCGGATACCGACGGGCACATGGAGCCCACTTCGGTCCTGCACGGATGATTTGAGTTGTTCAATAATTTAACAAAAAAAATGAGTGGGTCTGAGAAAAATTATCTCAATTTGATATGTGTACGTGCTCGATCCAATCTTTTCTTTTTTTCATTTAGATTACAAAGATCCTGAAATCTGATTCTTTGAATGAAAAAAAGAAAGACCGGATCGATAATCTACATATATCGGATTGAGCTGTTTTTTTTAAAGGCCACTCGGTTGTTTTTTCAAAATTATTGAATGACTTGGATCATCCATGCGGGACCCATAGTGAACCCCGTGTACCCGTCGGTACCCTATCGATATGCTTCTCGTGGGTCCCTTTAGCTTTTTCGAAACTATTGGAACTGTATATCCGGTTGGGTTGGGTGGGGTTTTTTTTGGGGGGGCCTCAACAAATGATTGGATTCGGCCATTTTTCAAATTTTTGTTGACAAAATCAAAAATCATTTTGATTGGAATTGGGTTGATATGATTTCGGCATGTATATGTAATTGAGATAAAAGGGTTAGAATCCAGTGTCGGATAAAATACATAAATAAGTACATGATGAGATCATATTTATTAAATCCAATCGACGTGATTAGGATTTTATTTTCTTGATGGGATTTAAAATGTGAATGAGATGGTTAGGATCTTGTTGCCACAGCATAATAAGAGATAGATCAAGTTTTTTTGTTTTTGAAAAAGAACCAACAAATTACCACAGCATAATAAGAGTGCAGACAAACTTGGTACAAAATTATATCACAGTAGTATATTTGTTACAAGAGAAAGTACGGGTCAAACTCTCATTGTTCATTTATTTGTGGACAAATACGATCCGACCAAGTTTTTATATATTTTCAAATTATTATTTATATATATATATATATGTATTGAACATGTTGATACCTACAAAATGAACGGCTTGAATCATCAAATAAGGCATTGTTCGGTTTTATTTTTTATTCAAATTTTTTTTTGGTATTACGAAAATGAAAAATGTAGCAACCTGATATTCTTTAGGAAAATGACGGCCAATGATGTGTTTTGATAATTAATACCCGCCAATGACATTTTCAGCATTAACAAATGTTCTCAGTATGTCCATGACGAGTATTAATTATCAAAATACACCCTCAACCGTCATTTTTCCATATTCTTTTAATATTTGGGCTTGCTTAACTTGGGCGGCCCATGCAGTTTTCTTTCAGTCAAGATATGTCTCTTGGGCTGAACCTTTTGGATAAACTTCAGTCCAAGAAATTGGGCATCGATTCAACTCTCTCAAGAGTGAAGAGTGAAGAGTGAAGAGAATTTTGGACTAGCATGCATAACTTTGATTTTAACCGAATCTGATTTTTTTTTTCCTTTTCTCATTTCATGATTTAGGGAAAAAATTTCAGTGCCGAGCGGGTACCACGTGGTGCCCGCTCGTGCATCCGAGCTGTCCATTTCGTGTTTGGACGGCTCAGATTTTGAGAGAGAAAAAGGAGAGAGAAAGTATTGGGGTGAGAGGAGAGAAAGGGTTTTAATCCGAACCGTCCAAAAGTGAATCGGATGGCTGAGATGCGCCGAACGGGTGCCACGTCGGCCATACCCGCTCGACACTGAAAAACTTCTCATGATTTAGAGCCTTGTCCGTGCCTCAAGGCACTTGACGAAATTGTTCAAAATCTTGACCAGCCATACACTACTATCCGCATCCTCGAGAACTCCGGCTAATCCAATCTCACCCGTATTAAAATTACATAGAATTGTGCAAGTTCAATAAGTGAAAAAAGGGCAAATTTCACTCAGACCCCCTGAGGTATCTGACAATGACAGAAGGTACCCCTCAGTTTTGAAAAATGACAGAAACCTCCCCTAATTCACAGTTTGGGTTTCATTCCGTTAGTTCCGTTAGTGAGATGGATGGAAAATGTACGGAAAATGAAATCTTCAATTTTATTTAGTTTTACAGCTATTTTAGGGCTCTCATTGAAAGTCCTAGAGCCAAAATTAATTATAATCATTTAGGATAAAATGATAAGAAAAGTAAGATCTTCGCACCAATTTAAACGAATTAAAAATTGGAGTACTTAAATATCTGCTATTTGGTTCTGCGACTCTCCTAGGGCTCTCATTGAAAGCCCTAGAGCCAAAATTTAATTATGAGCATTTAGGATAAAACGATTAAAAAAATAAAATCTTCGCACCGATTCAAACGGATTAAAAATTGGAGCATTTAAATTTTTGCTCTTCATTTGATTTTAGGGCTTTCAATGAAGAGCAAATACTTAAGTTCTCCAATTTTCAATCCATTTGAATCGGTGCGAAGATCTTATTTTTCTGATTATTTTATCCTAAAGTGTCATAATTAATTTTTTGTTCTAAGATTTTCAATGAGAGCCCTAAGATAGCCGTAGAACTAAACGAAGAGGAGATACTTAAGTGCTCAAATTTTCAATCCGTTTGAATCGGTGCGAAGATCTTATTTTTTTGATTATTTTATTCTAAAGGGTTATAATTAATTTTTCGCTCTAGGACTTTTAATGAGAGCCCTAAGAAAACCGTAGAACCAAATGAAGAGCAGATACTTAAGTGCTCCAAATTTTAATTCGTTTGAATCGGTGCGAAGATTTTTATTTTTTTATCATTTTATCCTAAATGGTCATAGTTAATTTTTGGCCCCAAGGCTTTCAATGAGAGCCCTGAGAGAGCCATAGAACCAAATGAAGAGAAAATACTTAAGTGCTCCAATTTTCAATCCGTTTGAATCGGTGCGAAGATCTTATTTTTTTGATCATTTTATCTTAAAGGGTCATAATTAATTTTTTACTCTAGGACTTTCAATGAGAGCCCTAAGATAGCTGTAGAACTAAATAAAATTGAAGATTTCATTTTCCGTACATTTTCCGTCCATCTCACTAACGGAACTAACGGAATGAAACCCAAACTGTGAATTAGGGGAGGTTTCTGTCATTTTTCAAAACTGAGGGGTACCTTATGTCGTTGTCAGATACCTCAGGGGGTCTGAGTGAAATTTGCCCGTGAAAAAACAAAACAAAAACCAAGCTATTAACATCTAATTGATCAATTCACCCTTTCAGCATTATAAGAGTACAACATGTGCGGTGTAAATTATTGTATACTAATCATCTAGGTGGTAGTCCAGTTGGTGGGAGTCATCACATTTCTTTAACACCTGCGTCGGTTTGAGCCCCGGGAGGCACATTTGTGCTGGTACCTGGTGGTGCCACTAATAGGCTTTATTTCGAACCCGTATGTGGACCGAAGAAGGGGATTTCTCGCCGCTGTGCACCAGGTAGTGCCGTGGTGACAGCCCGTTCTCACGGACGGTAGCTATGTGTAATACCCCTAGTCTTTAATTAAGTTTTAAGTTAATTATGTGAGTTATTGGGCTTAATTTGCTAGCTAATGAAATTGGAACATAAGTTAGCATATGACACACACACACTCAATAATTTTTCCTAAGCCTAGCAAGACAAAACAGGGGGTTCTACATTCTTCTTCTTTTATTCCTATCACAAAACGTAGAGAGAGAGAGACACTGACTAAGAGAAGAAGAAGAGAGAGAAGAAAAATTAGGAAAACCTTGCTTGACTTGAAATTGAAGATTTAACTTGGTAATTCTTACATCCTCTACTTGAATTCATGTTTTGTATGTTGAATTTAGGGGTGGCAAATTGAACCCATACCCATCAACTAAAAAATAAACCCAACCCAACTCATTTATTAGTTAGGTAAGAATGGGTTCAAACCCAGCTAATCCATTATTAATTGGGTCTTAATTGGGCATCAATTGGATCAACTTAAATGATCCAATGGGTCATTGAAGTAACCCACCAAAATTTCCTGTCACTTTACCATATTTCAAAAGGAAAAGGGGTTGGGATCATTGATGGGCGCTGGGGTTGGGATCAATTTCCGTCTCTCTCTCTCTCTCTCTCAATTCTTCTGTGCGAAATTACACACGTCCAAAAATGTTTTGAATGGTCCGGATTAAAAATCAATTGTGACTGATAATAATTATTTTGACCAGTCAAAATTGAAAACCCATCTCATCCATCGATTGCGCGAATGGACTGGTGAAATTGCGCTCCGTCGTGAATAAGTTTCTCTCATGGTAGTCCCGCATAGGGTTTGGATTAAAAAGCTAAGTGATTTATTTTTTTGTCCTTATTCAATTTTTTTTTGCATTTTTTGTTTTGCGTCAAATTTTTGTGACTTATTGATTCGTTTCGACAAAAGGAACCAGAAAAGTAAAAAAATTTGATCGAAACTTATATAATTTTTTGAATAAAGACAAAAATAAGTCAATAAGACAAAAAAATTTACTTATTCTTGTCTTTTTAAAAAAAATTATGAGTTTCGATCATAATTTTTTACTTTTCCTATTTTTCTCGACGAGACGAATCACTAAGTCACAAAAGTTTGACGCAAAACTATCAAATACGAAAAAAAAATTGAATAAAGACAAAAAAAAGATATATACATCTCGCAGTGGGCTAGTTTGATTCTGATCGAATGGAAAATTCAACTTATGAATGGAAAGTTGGCTTGTTCGTGGATTATTGCTTCGACATGACAGGAGGAATCTAAAAAGTAAAAAATTATGATCGAAACCTAAATTTTTTGAATGAAGACAAAAATAAGCCAATTTTTTCATCTTTATTCAAAAAATATGAATTTCGATCGTAATTTTTTACTTTTGTAGATTCTTCTCATCTTTATTCAAAAAATATGTATTTTAGCCATTTTAGTATATAGTATGTAATTGGGCTAATGGGCGGGTCGGGTTTGCTTTTAAATAAATGGGTTGGGTTGGGTATGAGTAATTAGACTCATAATTAATTATGAAATACCAAACCCACTTGCAACTTACCCATTTTGATCCAAACCCGCCCATTTGACACCCCTAGTTGAATTCCATGCTTTAGTAGTTGAATTTCATGTTTAGTTGATGAATCTTGCATATATTAGGTGAACTTGGGTTTGGGGAGGAACACCACTTGAATCTCTAGAATTGATGGGTTTAAAGCTTGTTTTGATACATGAATTTGATGTTCTTGGAGTAGCTCTTCTAAATCTATGAGTTTGAGCATGATTAGTGAGGTTTTGATGTGAGTTCAAAGTATTTTGGAAGGGTTTAAGAGTTGAAAATCGCAGGAAGAACAGGATGTGGATTTCTGGAAAATCTGCAGAATTGAAAACCTTGTATCTGTCTTGATTTTGGGGGTTTTTTGTTGAGGCAGTTCCTAAACTCCAAAAATCATGAGATTTTTATAGAGAGTTCTTCTATGAGTCTTTTGTCTATGGTAAAAATTTCGGAATCAGATTTGAAGTATTAAATTCTGTAAAAATTCGTAACCTAGAAGCGCGCAATTTCGGACTGTGCTGACTGCACAGACACGTGTTGGGAAAACAGCTATAATTTTGAGCTCGAGCGACGAAATAGTGAACCGTTTTCTGATTTTGAAACTAGACTCATAGACCTAAAAAAATGCATGAAGATTGTGTCTTAGTTATTCATGTGCAAAGTCAGATTTTAAGTTGAAGTTAGAGCTGCAGATTATGTTTGTTTAAAGCTAGCTTTGTAACTTTATAATTTTACCCTAGGATCTTGTGTTCATTAAAAATAGACTTGTTTGACATCCTCTAATCATGTTTTGTTGCCTAATTATCTTAGGAGGTTCGGGTGACACGGGGATACGAGGTGAGTGATTAATACCCAAAACACATGGTTTGTTATAAGCTTTTCGCTTCAATGATGTTTTATACTTTGATATGAGCTCCATGGATTATCAATGAAAGGTAGACATGTTTTATATCTATTAATGGCATCCTCCCACGTCCCAGCTTGCAAGGGGACATGTGCTAAAAGGCTAGCAAGACATGGCTATTATATCGGATAACGAAAGACGTCTTAACTTATCCACTTCCGGGGACGCCTGGTAGACATGAAATGAATAGAGGATGTCCATTACTATACTATGTTGCTATGAAATGAGATTCATTTTCAAATGGTTTAATCATTGTCCATGGAAAGTATGTGAATTGTGTATTAATCATTCATACGAGCTTCGGCTTATGTAATTGTTCCACCTTTCAGGGATTGAAGAGTTGGATGATGTGGTTCCCTTTCATGTAGACTTGAGGCAAATGTGGTGTCCTATATCTTTGTTGTCGTAGGGAAGCTATGTTTCAGTTGTCTAATGATTTTCTTGTAATAGCTAAGGACATTTTTAAGTGTTGAACTATGCACAGCTCTGAGAGGACATTGGTTGTTATAGTTCTAAAGTTAGAGCACATTATGGTTTTAATGGATCACATAAGGAATGTTTCTATCGATTTTGTAACTTAATCCCTTAAAGATTCGCGATGATATGATAAATATGTATAAGAAGGCCTTGGTGATGGTTTCACCGGCGCTTTATTATGGCTAAGACCCTTTAGGACGGGTCAGGGTCGTGACACTATGGCTCGAACCAAACATTTCATTGGCGGGTAGGGACTAGGGAGCCCCTATGGTCACGCTCAAGGGGGAGTTACTACGCTGGTCGCCCCCTCTCATCCTTTTGATTATAAAAAAAATAAAAAATTATTGTATACTATGGTAAAGCGTCGATTATGAGTAGTTTATTTTTGTGCAATACATATTCCAAGAAATAGCACAATATAAATTTACCCCCAATAAATTAGCACAACACATAATAGAATGTTATCGTATTACGTGTTAGTTAAAAGTTGAATAATAAATCATTATATATCTCGGAGAGAGGATTTGATAATGGTCATGGTAGTTGTAATCACTACTACAGACTTTGGGAAGAAGACAGAAGTAGACGGAATTGTTAAAACCACCCTATTTATTAAATGATGATAGGACAACTTTTCACAATAGGTAGATGTTGAGATGAAACGTTTTCATTAAGGAAAAAAAATAAAAGTAGAACTTCTTCAAATGAATCAATGTGAAGCATGAGCAGGGGCGGCTCCATGATTTTGGTTCAGCAGTGACAAAAAAATGTTCAGAATATTTTTTGTGTACGGGTTTTTAAATAAAGTAATGGTATTTATTTTGTTTTGAAAATTAATTAGACTTGATTTATTTTGTTTTGTTAAGTTATGTTGTCTACTTACTCACAAATGTAAGCGAATTATTATTTACTTTAGTATCATACGAATAATTCCGTGCAGACAGTATTATATAAAAAATAAAATCTGCATTAAAAATGTAAACTTTTAGTTCATTTTTTGAACTCCGAACCCTCTCAACTTCTGCTAGCTAGAGCCGCCCATGAGTATGAGAGCCAAATAACGTGGCTGCGATAACACCAAGGAAAAAACATTGTTGAGCATTCCTCTTTTAGGCCACTCCAATGCAGAAATAGAACATGTTTTTTTTTTAAATTCCCTTTCTATTGTGTACCAATTTGGCTGTGACCACATGTTTGTTTAAAATATTCATCTTAGTGAATGAAGTCCAAACCTATGTACCAAAAGCCTCGTGTTTCCCTATTTCTCCACAAAATAAGATTTAAAAAACATCTCTCTTCTCTTCCAAAGTCCAAAGTGATTGAGCTCACTTTTTTTTTTTTTTTTTACTCCCTAAAGTTCACTTGCTCGAGGGCCGTTTCTGGAAGTGAATAAATTTTGAGAAAGAATTTATTGTAATCAAGTTGTTAGCTATTTTCAGTAGTGAATAAGTTATTGAAAAATATCAAATTGTTTCCGATAGTGAATAAGTTGTAGATAGATGCGCGTGAAAAAATTGTTGAGAAAGAAGTTGTTAGTTAGCATGAACAATGAGCTAAAATGCCGAACTTGTTGATTAGTAAACAAGATAGTAAAATAGCCTACGTTTTTTCACCAAAAACTTAGTCAAAACGCTCACGACTCTATAAAGAATCATTGGTTTTAATTGGTTTACCTGAGCCAGCCCTACCAACCGCAATCTTTAATTGTGTGATCGAACTACAAAAATGGGCATACCCTACCACAACCATTTTCCACGGGCTTCCGCTTTCGGAAGGGTGGCCTAAAGTAGCCTTTTTCTTTTGTTCTTGTGGTATTCAACTATTCATCGTTTCATTGGCTGATGATGCACAAGTGTCCATCCCTTTTTAGTACAGTATATTTGAAAGAAAGCTTATTACTCCATTGATATTCCTTTATTATTCAATCTGAAAAGGGTCCTATTGGGAAGTTGGGCTCCACTGTTGGTTGAGGACCTTAGATGTGGCAAACGGACGGATTTGGGTGGATTTAGACGGGTTGAAACGGGTCGCGGATCAAATATGAATAAAAAAGGTAAACGGGTTGGAATGAGTCGGGTCGAATATGGGTCAATACAAAGCCAAACCAGCTCGACCCGACCCATTTCATTTTTCATTTTTCATTTTTTTTTAAAATAAAAAAAAACTAAAAAGCCATATGGCTTGAGTTTATTCAGTTTGCCACGTGTCATTTGCTGGCATTATGAAAGGTGGAAAATTGTTCGTCGGTGAGTTTGATCTGTTGTTACGAAAAGCCCCTTAGAATGGACGGGTTTTAGGTTCTCCCTTCTTTGGGTCTTTTAATTTCAACCCATATTGAAATTAAGTGGACGGATTTGGGCGGGTTCAAAAATAAAGCCTATTGATTCATCTCGATGGGAGGAATAAAAAAAAGAAAAAAATATATTCAAGACTATTTTTTTTAATAAAGCAAAAAATAATCCAAAAAACACTCTGTTTTGCAAACTACAATCGAGGACCGATGATACCTTCACTACTTGTTGATCTGTTCCACGATTATATAGAGTTCGCTGGTATTTATAAAAATAAAAAAAAAAGTGTAAAAAGACTTTTACCTTGCAGATTAAAATAAAAAACTAATTTACCGTAAAAGAAAACCGTGGAAGGAATCAGAACAAAGAAGTTTGATATCCAAATAAACTAGTAGTAGCTTTCTCATGCTCCAAACAACGCGCAGCCGACACGCAACAATCATTCGTAAACCAAAACAAGCAATAGAAAGAAGTTGGGTCATTTTAATTATAGCTCATATTGAACCTATTTTTAACCCACCTAAACCCATGTAAATATGGGTTCAACCCATTATACAATATGGGCGGGTTGGGTTGGGTTGCAAGTGGGTGGATTTGGACGGATTCACAAATATGGATTGGAATTGCCACCTCCAGTTGAGGTACTGCGCTCTTTTCGATCGGGTTTATTCGAATCAATAAGTTTATAACTATACCCAATCACACACAAACACTCACATGTTTTGTGATTACAACAAGAGAAACCATGATTTAAGTGGGGGACATGGTGATGGGTTGTTGTGCTAGTCTCCCCCGAGGTTTGGATTGCACAATCTGGTCTAATAGTGGCTCGACTGCAGGGTTGTTCCTCGATTAAAAAAAAGAAGAAGAGAAATCGCTATGAGCAGTGAAAGAAGCTTATTAGTACTTATTTGATTTCATTGAAAATGTAGAGACCCGAATAATTTTAATGTTTGAGATATCGATTAAAAGTCTAATTGAGAAAATACGGTTTTATTTGTGAATATTTGAATTGGGGGCTTAAGTGAGAGAACGGAAGGTTAAGGGGTAAATGTGTGATTTGAAGTTTTAGAGGTATAAATAGGAGTGATTGGAGTGTAGGGAATCATTTTCCCAAAACCAAAACTCTCGGCTCCTCTCTCTCCCTCCACCGATTCTCTCTCTCTCCTCTCCTCTCTCACAAAAACTCACCAAAACTCCTCCAAGCTCTCAAGAACCCACCATCATTTCACCTCCTCTACGCAACCCTGGGCTCGTATCGCTTTGAGTGAGGTTCGGGAAGGAGATCGCGGCAAATTTTGAAAGTTGGGAGCTCGAGCTCGTTCGAGGTGTTGGGTTCCGTTCCTTGGACCGAGGTAGGGATTTCTTTGCTACTTTTATGTGTTAGTAGCTTGTTGTGGTGTGAAATCGTGCTAAAAGTTGTTGTTGTTGTTGTGTAGTCGAAATTCTGTAATCTGCAGAAAAATCTGCTCGAAACCTCTCCGTATCGATACGGGATTCTTGCCGTATCGATACCCGATTAACACAGAGTGGGCTTTGCTGATGAGCGTTCCGTATGGGCAGTTTTGCCTTCGTTGCTTCTACTTCGATTGCTTTGAACCCCGGACACTTCTAACACCCTTGTAACACCTCATACAGTATCACAAGCTATTCAATTGACTTCCAATGATTGATTGGTGTATCTTTGTTCAATTGACCTCTTGTTAGTAGGATTTTCTATGAGTTCATTTGAGTAAGCCTTGTTGAAATGAGACTTATCGATCGATTGGTTTTTTTCCAAGTAATTGTAGTATCACAGTGGTATCGTTGACATAATGTGAGATGTCGCATGCATGAGAGTGATTATGAAAGAGTCTTAGTTCACATGTTGGTTAAATAGGAAGTTGTTGAGTCGGGATTGGTGTAGGGAGTCTCGTAACGCTAGGGGTGGAAATACGGAGACTCTAGTGGACCTCGTAACGCAAGGGGTGGTACCACGATGGTCCGAAGTGTTGGGATTCGCCGTAACGCAAGGGGTGGTAACACGGTGACTCACGGGATGTAGTACTGTAATGCGAGGGGTGGAAATACAGTTAGTGGAGGATGATGTTGTCGAGTCTTGTCGGGATGATTAGAGTGAGTGTATTGATCATTATCATGCTCGATTGGACAATGTCTTCTCATTCGTTTCCTTTTGCACTTAGCATGTTACTTGCACATAAGTTTAGTAAAGATTTTCCTACTGGGCTTGCATAGCTCAACCTATTCTTTCTTTTCAGGATTAACTGCTGGACAGTGACTTGCATGACTTGCGTGCCTGGAAGTGTAAAGGATTTTTGGAAGCTAACTCTGATCTAGTTACATAGTCATCTTTGTAATAGACTTTCTTTTGATAAAAATGAGGTTGTAACTTAATGATTTGTCTTTGCGAGCAAATGTAATCTATTTTGGGCCGGAGTGCCATAGTGTTTACTCTTTTGAAACTGGGACTTATTTGTAAAGTTTAACAGGTGGGACATTATTTTGGGAATACGATGGCAAGCGTGGTTTTTTATTTCAATAAGTTATTTATTTCTATGTTAAAAATCCAGGTCGTGACAGAAAAGGGTCCTATCTATTGGGAAGTTGGGCCCACCGTTCGTTGAGGTATTGTGCTCGTTTGATTGGGTTTATTAGTATCAATAAGTTTACCATTATACTCAATCACACACGCTCACATGTTTTGTGGCCTCCTCATACTCATACTGGATGTGGTATTTGTAGAATGGTTGTATTCGAATTCAGTAATATAGTTTTTTTTTTTTTGGCATATATTAGTTAAGTTAGATTACAACAAGAGAAATCACTACTGTTCCATAAGCTCAAACTCAGAATATTTCAGCACCAAAATACCGGAACACAACCAACTGAGCTAGAATATGGTATTGTTTGAATTGTTCACCTAAATATCAGTAAATTTGTCAACAACATGAATTTTTATCTAAATGCAATATTACTAATATTGTAGTACGGGTGTGTTCCACCGATTAAAATGAGTATTTATTTTTGGATAATTTGCACTTACACCCCCCTATATTATGACCAATTTGAAGACACACCCCCTTGTACTTCAAATTTAAGCACTTACACCCCTATACTTTGAAGTGAAAGAAGGAAAATTTGCACTTACACGCCCTGTATTTTTACGTATAAAGAGTATAAGTGCTTAAATTTAAAGTACAAGGGGTGTATCTTTGAATCGGTGATAGTACAGGGAGTGTAAGTGCAAATTTCCCTTTATTTTTCAAGTAAGAACTTATTTTTTGAATTAAAGGTGACGTATTATGAGAGAATAACATGTCTCGTAAAACGAAAAATAAGTACCTGAAAAATAAAAACCTTAGCGGAAGGGGGCGTAGAAGAGTTTATTTCGTACGTGTTGGTAGTGATTAATCTATTTTTGGCATATACAAGAAAATTCAATAATAAGCCAAACAGAATGAAATATTAGTGGGCCCACGAGAAACCTCAACGGAAGTATAGTACGCATCCTACTGTGCACGCACCCGACAGCAGGACCCAAGTTCTTCATTGGTTGGGCCCGCCAAATTTTTTTTCACGTGGGCTTCACCAACTCATGAAGTGAAAAAAACATGGAAAGATAAAGATTGTTAAAAGTACGAGCAGGGGCGGCTTCAGGATTTTGGTTCAGTAATGACAAAAATGTTCAGAATATTTTTTGTGTACGGATTTCTGAATAAAGTAATGGTATTTATTTTGTTTGAAAATTAATTAGACTTGATTTATTTTGTTTTGTTGAGTTATATTGTCTACTTACTCATAAATGTAAGTGAATTATTATTTACTTTAGGCCCCGTTCCCGAAAGGGAAATAAATACTTATTTTTTAAGAAGGCAATTTCAAGTTCAAAATCATGTGCTTACGTAAATAATTTTCCTATCAATATGGATCTTATTTGATAGATCTCGTTGAGATCTTTTAATACGGTGCAAAAAAGAATTGAAAAATTATTTTTCATTTACATTATTTTTTAGTTTGAAAATGTGAAATAAGTACTTATTTTTTAAGAAAGTGTTCTGGAACGGGGTCTTAGTATCATACGAATAATTCAGTGCAGACAATATTATATACGAAATAAAATCTACGTTAAAATGCAGAATTTTAATTTAATATTTGAACTTAGGGAATTCGTTTGAACCCCTCAACTTATGCTAGAACCGAGCAAAATAACGTGGCTGCGATAACACCAAGGAAAAAAAGGCATTGTTGAGCATTCCTTTTCTAGGCCACCCAATGCAAAAATAGAACAGCGGAAGAATTAATATATCGACATGTTTATTTTTCCCTTTCCTATTGGAGTACCAATTTGGTTGTGACCACATGTTTGTTTAAAATATTCATCTTAGTGACTGAAGGCCAAACCTATGTACCAAAAGCCCCCGTGTTTCACCATTTCTCCACAAAATAAGATTTAAAAAGGGAAATAATTTTGCCACTCCTTTTTTTGTTAACGCCACTCCCCTGTAAGTGTATTTTTGCACACTTGCAGGGGAATGACGTTAACAAAAAAGGATGTGGCAAAATCAGCAGACTTTAAAAAACATCTCTCTTCACCTCCAAAATGATAAAGCTCACTTTTTTTTTTTACTCCCTAAAGTTCACTTGCTTGAGGGCCGTTTTTGGTACTGAATAAATTTTGAGAAAGAATTTGTTGTAATCAAGTTATTAGCTACTTTAGGTAGTGAATAAGTTGTAGATAGATATGTGAGTGCAAAAAGTTGTTGAGAAAGAAGTTGTTAGTTCGCATGAACAACAAGCTAAAATGTCATACTTGTTGATTAGTAAACAAGATAGTAAAGTAGCCGACGTAGCAGAATTCACAAGAGATTAGTTAGCGTACTAGTCCAAACGAGATAAACAACTCGTTCGCAACGAGCAAATTTTGCGCACAAGAAAGAAAGAGAGAATTTCTGTAATATTATTGATAAAATGCTGCATAAACTCTAGGTTACAAATAATTATATAGGCCAAAACCCTAAAAATAAATTTGGAAAATAAATAGTTCTAGAATTTGGGGCTTTTCCTAAAACTGAAAACAGAAAAGAAAAACAAGACTTTCCCAAAAAGAATCAACTTAAAGGGAATTACGGTTTAAGAGTTATTAACGAAACAAATCTTTTCTAAAATAGCAAAATAACGCAATTGAAGACCTAAACGAAGGAATTAGGCCGAAAAGCACCATCGATCATCAACTTAGGGTTGATGAGTATTGACCGGAGCGCGAAAATAAGTCAGCCCACCAAGTTTGGCCTATTCCGAGCTCGTCCGAATTTTGCCAAATTGGGTAATCTGAAATTAAACACCGTTTGGACTTCCGGAACTTGGCTCAGTCCAGCTGATCATGAAATTAGGCCTCCACGTGTTCTATATCAGTAGCCTACTTTTTTCACCAAAAACTTAGTGAAAATGCTCAAGTTGCTTTTCCCTTATAAACTAAAAACATCACAAACCACAAAGAGGATGATTTAAACCAGATCAATACGACTCTATAAAGAATCATTGGTTTTAAACTTTTAATTAGTTAACCTGAGCCAGCCCTACCAACCGCAATCTTTAATTGTGTGATCTCGAACTATAAAAATGGCCATACCCTACCACAACCATTTTCCACAAGCTTCCGTTTTCGGAAGGGTGGCCAGGCCTAAAGTAGCCTTTTTCTTTTGTTCATTGGCTGATAATGCACAAGTGTCCATCCCTTTTTACTCCATTGATATTCCTTTATTATTCAATCTGAAAAGGGTCCTATTGGGAAGTTGGGCTCCACTGTTGGTTGAGGTACTGCGCTCTTTCGATCGGGTTTATTCGAATCAATAAGTATACAACTATATCCAATCACACACAAACACTCACATATTTTGTGATTATACAACAAGAGAAATCGCTATGAGCACTGAAAGAAGCTTATTAGTACTTATTTGATTTCATTGAAAAGGGTCCTATCTATTGGGAAGTTGGGGCCCACCGTTCGTTTAGGTACTGTGCTCTTTCGATCGGGTTTATTCGTATCAATAAGTTTACCACTATACTCAATCACACACGCTCCCATGTTTTGTGGCCTCCTCATACTCATACTGGATGTGGTATTTGTAGCATGGTTGTATTCGAATTCAGTAATATATAGTTTTTTTTTTTTTGGGCATATATTAGTTAAGTTAGATTACAAGAGAAATCGCTACTGTTTCCATAAGCTCAAACTCAGAATATTTCAGCACCAAAAATACCGGTACACAACCAACTGAGCTAGAATATGGTATTGTTTGAATTGTTCACCTAAATATCAGTAAGTTTGTCAACATGAATTTTTTTTTTATCTAAATGCAATATTACTAATAATATTGTACTACGGGTGTGTTCCACTTATTAAAATGAGTATTTATTTTTCAAACAAGAACTTATTTTTTAAATTAAAGGTGACGTATTGTGAGAGAATAGCATGTCTCATAAAACAAAAAATAAGTACTTGAAAAATAAGAACCTTAGCAGAAGGGGACATAGAAGAGTTTATTTCGTACGGGTTTTTAATCTATTTTTGGCATATACAAGAAAATTCAATAATAAGCCAAACAGAATGAAATATTAGTGGGCCCACGAGAAACCTCAACAGAAGTATAGTACTCTACGTAGCATCCTACTGTGCACGCACCCCGACAGCTGGGCCCAAGTTCCTTCATTGGTTGGCCCGCCAAAGCTTTTTTCACCTGGGCTTCACCAACTCGTGAAGTGAAAAAAACATGGAAAGATAAGTTCCCCCTAAATTTTGGAAAAATTAATAATGAATTCATGTAAGACAACGTAATCAATGACATCATCTTTGAAATCCTATGCTACAAACACTCTCCATGCCTCCACCAACCAATTGCTTGACAAAACAAAACAAAGGGAAAATTTCAAAATACCCCCAACATTTACTTTAAATTTCAATTAGACTCTTCCAACATTTAAAAAAAATTAATTTTACTCCCAACGTTATCTTCCGTTAATCAAAACGCCCCTTTCTGTCCAAATGACTAACGGATTTCGTTAAACGCTCCGTTAAATAGCGTCTCGGTCGAATTTCGATGATCTGAGCCGCTCAATGTGATCAGACCGTGATTTTAAGGATACTCTCAATAAAAAACTGCTCAAATCAAGCCCTTCCCAGTTATTTTTTTTGCTGATTTCTAGCGGGCACCCTTAAAATCACGTTCTGAACACATTGAGCGGCTCGGATTATCAAAATTTGATCAAGATCTATGAGATTAAGATTTGGAGGGTTTTTTTAGGGGTCCCCGGAACCGCCCCACTTTTTATGATTTTGTATAATAAAACTAATTGAGATTTTTCAAACAAGATCCATATTGCATATTAAAAACATTACAAATTGAAAATTATTGACAATTTTTTTAGAGGTCAAACGCTTTCAAAAAGTTAAAAGGGGACAAACAAATCGGGACGGAGGGAGTAACATTCATTCATTTATTTACTTTACTTTCTAGTTTCTTCCATGCCTTCACCAACCAATTGCATGACAAAACAAAAACAAAAGTAGTTAGGAATCTTAACTAGCTATATCTGCCTGCTGTCCCTAAAATGCATTTTGGGCCAATTCCGACCGTTCATGCTCGACAATGGATGAGTTCAGATTACATCTCAACTGAACAGATTTCGGCTGTCCATTGTTGTTCGGTTGAGATACAATTTGACCTGTCTATTGCCAAGCATGGATGACCCAAATTGGCCCAATACGTATGGACAACACGCACCCCGGATTTTTCTCAAGCATTTTTATCTATTGATTTGGAAAGTTAAATAATTAGTACTCCGTACCTCTAAAATGTGAATATAACTCTATGTAAAACAAAATAAAAATGGTTACTAAAGTTTATTTTTATTTCATGATATATTTTACCTATATGATGGATCAAAATATATATAAAAATATTTTTAAGAGCTCAGAATGGACATAGAGATATGAGGAGATTTAAGATTATAGGCATAACTTTTGGTAATTGAAATATTTTACTGCTCTAGATTTCAAACTATGGGTTCTCCACATTGTACACCATAGTTGCATCACATATAAAGGAGAGAAATGTCATTAATTTGGCATATTTTCTTTAGTCTCTTAAGGTTTCGTATTTAATAAATTAAAAAATAAAGAAATATAATACACAATAATTTCATACTGCACGTTCTGTTCAATTATATGGCTCTCCTCTTTGAAAAATGCTTACTTATTGGTATGATTGGTGTTATTTATGATAAAGGTATTATTTTTTAAGTCAATTATTTAAGACAAACGTACTACTTTTTTTTTTTTTTTTGGGTAAATCAACGTACTTCTTTATTGATTTGGTTGAAAGCAACTTTTAGCTTCCAATCTCTTATTATGTTAAATTAGTGTAATTTATTTTCGTTCATATTTTTATATTATGGATCTCCTGTTAGTATGATAATATAGATAGTTGTGAATTGCATAGGTTCACTGTAAGTTTAATCATGTCTGAAAAATTTAATGCTGTGTTTGGATTATGTTTTGAAACTTTTTTTGAAAAATAGTAGGGTAATAAGTGGAGAGAAATGTTGGAAGTAGGGGGAATTTTTTGAAAAATTCTTTTTGAGAAGTGAAGAGAACACAGTATAAAACGCTGAAACACTGTGCCATCTTCAACTTTCCAATAATTGGACCATAATTGTTATTTTAAAGATACATCAATCATTTTTCTCAAGACAAATAGTACGATGAAACCACAACTATGGTTGTCGATCAAACTACTCCCTCCGTCCCAAATTTTTTGTGCGGTCCGCAAAACGGAGTGTTAAAAATAATACAATTTTTGCAAGAAAAAATCAAAAGTTTTTCAACAACTTACTAGATATCAATGAGTATTTTTAATTTGTGAAAAAAGTTTGAATTTTTTCTTGAAAAATTTACATTATTTTTAACACTCCGTTTTGCGGACCGGACAAAGAATTTGGGACAGAGGGAGTAATTTTTTGGTCCAACAACCGGATTCAGTCCAACACTCGTATACCTTCAAAGTGCCATTTAAATCGCGATAATTTCTATGAACCCAACAACAACCGGATCCAGTCCAAATCCTAATCCACAGTTAGTTTCCTTTCAATTAAAGAAAAAAAATCGCCCTATTTTCCTTCTCTTGGACTACAATTGGAGTAGCATTTTTTTACTGTAAAGTAATACCAATAATGCCTTTGGCCTTAGAATATTCGAGCAACAGCAACAAGTTAGGCAAATGAGTCATGTTAGATATTTTGGTTAGTAGTGGCACAATTTTTCATCGTAACTGTCTTGTCAAACGATGAGACTTTTTACATATTTACATTAAGATGAAAAAGTGGCACAATTTTTCACTTTTTCATCTTACGATTGATTAGGGTACCTAAGGATCAACAATTCTTTTTTTTTTTTTGATCCGATCAAACATTTTATACATTAGGGAGTTTAGTTGTTAGAAGTTAGTAGTATTAGGGTAGGGGGGGGTGGGGAGTGAGACTCAGACCACACAACTTGTACTTGTGCATGGGGTAAGGCGCCATGCCAACTGTAATGGCGCACCACTTACACGGGATCAATGGGAAATGATACACCCACCGAAGGGAACCCACCGCACCGCCCACCGCACGCCAGTCGGTCCCACTCCGGCCACCGGACGGCCGATCTGAACCGTTCAAAAATTCTAAAAAAAAAAACCGAGTGGGCCCCCACGCGAGAATTAACGGCATCCGACATGTGTAGGTACTCGATCCGAACTTCCAAAAATCAGATGATCCGAGCCGTTAAAAAATGTAAGTTTGGTTATAGCACCTACACATGCCGGATGCCGTTGATTTTCGCGTAGCCCACTCGGTTTTTTTTTATAGAATTTTTGGACGGTTCGGATCGGCCGTCCGGTGGCCGGAGTGGGCCCGGCCGGCGTGCGGTGGGCGGTGCGGTGGGTTCCCCTTCGGTGGGTGTATCATTTCCTCGGGATCAACAACTCAATCCCCACAATAGTCACCAACCGTTGAAAAATTATTCAGTGGTCTTGAGATATTGCCACGTAGTACCCCAACATTATTCTTTGTCCCATTTTTTTTACGGAGCAGCCCCGTTCTACCCCAACATTATTCTTTGTCCCATTTTTTTTTATGGAGTAGCCCCGTTCACGCTAATGAATAAGAGGGTGTGAGTAAGTAATTGATTATGAGTAAAAATGTGGAATAGTGTGAATAAGTATCGATTAGTGTGAACAAGATGCTAAAATGCCAAAATTTGTTGATTAGTGTGAATAAGATGCTGAAATGCCAAAACTTACTGATTAGTGTGAACAACATGCAATTTTGGTACAAATTAATCACCCAAAAAATTATCGTAAACGATATCGTACGTGAACTACACATGAATGTGCGTTGAAAAAAAGCATTGAGAGGTGAAAAAGGGTATTGAGGCACAACGCCACGGACGACGCTGACCATTGAATAATCAACTCCATCAAACAGGTACGGAAGCAAAAAAGCTATACGGGCAAAAAACTGCTGTCGCACCTCTTTTTTTTTAAATTTTTTAAAAAAGCTCCTCTTTTTTGAATTCCCATCAAACGGTCAATCGAATTCCACGTTCCCACGCGTCAACGATCCATACGGTGGACGGCGCTACTCTCGATCAGTCTCCCCTATTGGTCCACGTGAATCAGTTTTCCACACCTTTTCTTTCTTTATTTACACAAGCCTATACTTTCCTTATATAGCCCTCTTTTCCACTCGATGCTCCGAATTTGTTTCCCAAAATCCTCACCAAAACGACGACTCCCCGATTTGTCTCCACGCCCAAGTAAGTTCGTTTCTCCTCATTTCCCTCTCTCTCCTCCCCCTCCCCCCCCCTCTCTCTCTACTTCGATTCCCTCTTCCTCGGTAATTTCTCCTTCCGTACTTGAGATTCTGCAATTTTCTCTCTCCTCTCCTCTCTCTCTCTCTCTCTCTCTCTCTGTATACGTTTATATATATAGATATAGATATAGAAGGATGGGGAGAGGGAAGATCGTGATAAGGAGGATCGACGACACGACGAGCAGGCAAGTGACGTTTTCGAAGAGGAGGAACGGTCTGCTGAAGAAGGCCAAGGAGCTGGGGATCCTGTGCGACGCGGAAGTCGGAGTTATCATATACTCCAGCACTAACAAGCTCTACGATTTCTCCACAACCAGGTAATTTCTCTCTCTCTCTCTCTCTCTCCGAATTTCCCCCCCTTCAATTTGGCTCTGTATTGCCTTTTCTGGAGAAATTTCTCAGTTTCATTGATAATGCCGTTTGTAGTCAAATTTTTATTTTTTTTTTGAATTTCTCGTTCGATTTTGCACTGTATTGCCTTTCCATTGAAATGTGCGATGCTTGTTGTTACATATGTCGATGTGTTATAATTGCGTAGGCAGAATTAAGTTTATCTGTTGGATTAGAGAAGTTCATATGCGAAGAATTGCAGTGACATAGGGCCGGATTATATAATTCTCTTAGACTCTTAGTTTCATCGATTGACGTCGTTTTTTGATTTGTTGACTTGACTGTGATTTCCCCCTTCGATTTTGCACTGTCGTAAAAAACGTGCAATGTTTGTTGTCATCGTTCTGTTAGTGCTGTATAGGCAGAATTAAAAGTATTAGGTGGATTGGATAAGTTTGAATGTGTAGAATTTGAAGTGAAATAAGTTCAGATATTGTTATCTTAGGATTGTAATTGCTTGTTTTCGCGAGTGATCTGTGTTGACAAGGATCTGTATGATGAAATGTTCCTTCTAGCTAGGTAGCTCCTTACTGTCTTTCTTGATATATTTTTTTGTTTCTAATAAAATGGTGATTTAACATCGAATCGTGGATTGAATGAGGTTAAAATGTACTCCTATGCAATTGCATTGGTAGAAGTTTGATTTTATCATAGGGTTTATGCAAGATGTTGCCATACTTGTACAAGATAGTGTGGGGCACTTTGGTAGTTGATAGATGTGAGAGCCCATTTAAGTCCCAGATCGGCTATGTAATGGAAATGGATGTGGTATATAAAGAATCGTAAGCAGCTACTGTATAATTCGAGGTTAATACTTTGAGTCACGTGGTTAAGACTAAGGATTAAGCAGGTCAGCTGGCGCGGATCGTTACAATAGATGTATTCTTAAATAGGGAGGGTTGGACAATGTTCCATATACTTTCTGTTGTGCCCAAGATCAATCTCACACAAACACATAAATACAAGATTTATTATGTGCTTCCCCAGTGTTTCATTGTGATAAATTCAAGATTTTACATGGGAGTACTAAACCAACCATTTGTTCACTCAACCTCACTCTGGATATCTCTCACGTCCCCGTCTCTCTTTTGCTGGAGCCTCGTCGGAGGAGCTCGACTATTTAAAGAGTAGCCCTCACTACTTTTACACTTTCTACTCTCAGCTTTTTCTCCCTCCCCTCTACTCTCGTCTCATACACCCATATCCATCTATACATAGAAAAGTGGGAAGGGGAGCACTGCTCGGAGGTGGCATTGGTCAAATGTCGGGGCTGCACTTGATGCCTTGTTCATGGGAGACACCAACATCACCCCCTCTTCCATGTGGGGTAATTTCGAACCTGCAACATTGTCTTGTTGCGATCTGCTGCTCTAGTATGGAATTGTCTTATGTGAGAATCAACTTAGCACACCTCTGCTCACACCAAAGGTTCACTCCACCAGATGGTCTAACACCCCGCCTGGAAGAGTGACGCTCATCTCTGTTGATATATTGCATCCCCTGTCGAGCTTTACTGCACCCCCTAGCCGGGATATACCACTTGCCTATTCCGGACGTCTCATGCTGCCATGCTAGATCTCTGTGGCTCATGCGGTCCTCATTGTCGGGTGTTCCGCACCCTCTGCTAGGATGCCTGTTGTCGTTGTCATCTCACCTCCTTTTGAGGTGGTCATGTTCGCCGTTTGTGCACCTGTACCCACTAGTCAGGGTATCTATCTGTGGCTTCATCTCTCCTAGTCTTCATCCAACCTAATGTCCTGGAGAGGAACCCGCCACTAATCCATAGATAAAGAGATCCATGGAATGCATCATCTCGTAACCATCTTAATCCTTTGTCCAGAGCTTTTATGTAATTCCCTCAACAACCCATTTCTCTTCTGATTAGAAGTAATGCACATTGTCAGATTTAGTTTTCACGCTCTAGACCACCATTGGGCCATCGTGGTACTCCTGCACCTTTTTTGTATCCATTCGCAACAGCTGCTCATCTTGTTCACCTTCATCAGCCACCCATCCTACTTGTGACGTGCCTCAAGTCATCTTTATTTCCGTGAGCTTCCACAAGCCTGAATAGGTTGCCTACCATACTTCTCCTACAACTTGAACCATTATTGCACCTCCAATGTTAGGACTTTTACTGGCTACATGAACCAACCCCACCCTATCTTTTCACCCTTGCAACCCTTGAACTCTGTCGCCAATGTTCTAAAAGTTGCTAGGCGCTAGTGGGTTTTTTACCTCTAGGTCTAGAAAATAGAAAGTAATTCTCACCCGGTCTTCTCTAATTAATGAAACACTGAAACCCTATGAAAGTGCTAAAACCCTAACCCCTAGGGTACTCTATGAAAGTGCCTAAACCCTAGGGTATCCTATAAAAATGCCTAAACCTCTAGGGTACCCTATTAAAGTGTCTAAACCGCTAAAATCCTATAATAGGAAAGTGCACCCTAAAACCTTTATGAAAGTGTCTAAACCTAAACCCTAGGGCTCTATGAAAACGCCCAAACCTAAATCCTAGGATATCCTAAACCCTAAAATCCTAGGGTACCTTAAAACCCAAGGATACTAGGGTACCCTAAAACCCTAGGATACCCTAAAACCCTAGGATACCCTAAAACCCAAGGGTGACACTTCCATTAATGGTAAATGTATTTTTGTAAAAGTGGACCCAGTGATAATTAAAGTATTCCATCTCTCCTTAATGAGAATTAAGTTCCACTTTTTTGTACTTAGAGGTAAAAATCTCAAGGCAAAGATGCGCAAAAATGGAGCCCGACCGTTGGGACGGGATTGACCACTATCCGGACGGGATTTCCATATGGCCAGGTCTTCGAAATTGTTGAGGGTTGTTCGGATGGTGATCAATCCTGTCCGGACGGGATGTGTCAAACTTGGCCATTTCACTTCTCTTCAAGCCTTCAGCACCCTCGTGACACCTTTCACCCTTGACGTAGCTCCAAATATCATCCAAAGGCTCCGTGAATCTTGAAATGAAAAAATGAGTATCAAACTCTAAGTAATACTGTAAACAAACATGACAAGAATTAAATAGGGGCGTTAATGGGCACATGTACGCCTCTATCAGGGTTGAAGGCTAACCTGGCCAGTTTTTTCTTCATGAGAAGTTCTCTCTCCTATAAAAAAAATGGTGATAGGTTTGTATCCGAGGTTGGTCGTGACGTTTTGGGGTTCAAAGCGAATTTAAGAAAGTGGAGCCCTTTCTTCGTTCTACAACCACAACAACAACAACAATAACATAACCATCTCGTCCGCAATCATTGGGGGTATGCGCGGGGGAGGATTGGCTGAAAGACCTCATCTTTAGCAATGTATGCACAAAGTGACTGCTCTCAGAATACTACTGAAACAGTGGCTCCCCTAAACCTCCAAGAATCGAGGAGCTAAAGGGACGTTTTGCTACGGAACCATGCCCCCAAATCAAAGTCGAAAGAAATCAGAGAGGGCATGCCTAGAGACCCAAATCAATTTCCGTGCATATTGCCATGCTTTCTTCACTTTACAACCAAAATGATAAAAAGATTAGGCAACTTCGAAAAGCAAAATTTATTGTGAACCGGGAAATGGTGTTGTGCACCATCCGAGTCGTTCGTTTGGCAATCCAACTGTCCAAATCTCTTTTTTTTGAAAGGCGAAGAAAGTTTTATTAATCACCATAAAATTACAAGAAGTAGCGTTACAGAGATTAAAATGATAGGAAGACTAGGCATCAAAACGATCCAAACGTATCCCAATTGACACTCAATCTGCTGCTAATCCTATGCCGTTAACTACGTACCCTAAGAGCCAACCATAAAGCGATACAACCTGCACAAACCACTTGGAAGTGACTAACATCAAGAAAGCCCGCCTAAAAATAGCCCCAAACATTGCTCCACCCCACCCCGCCGCCCACCAACCATCACCAAACGACGTCATCGGACCAACAAAACCTGTAAGAGAATCCTCCATTAGGTTTAGGCTGGATCCCAGATCCAAACAACGGCAACCAAGAACCAACCGAGATGTCAAAAGGGAAAGTCCTAGAGATCAGACATGCGACTCCACCTTAGCCGTTAGGCGAAAAACCGGATACACCCAACAATGTAAAATCGGCTGGAGCCACGCCCAGATCGTCTATGCTGTTAGGCCCATAAATCGAAAGCACCCAGCAATGCTACTGGCGACGACCCAAGAGTTGAAATCGGAGAAAACCTACCGGAAACAACCCGCCACCACCGAGCTACCAAAACCCACCTCCCTCACAACACCAAACTCCATGACCCTTCCTCCACCCAAACCAGCCGAACCCCCCTTCGAACCGCAGTCCCCACCGCCAGCCTGCAACTCTACCACGAAAACCTGCCATCACCACCGCCCTTCCACCAAACCACAGGCCCTCCCCCCTCAACGCAACCCCAAAGCAATTCATGTGAAAGCCTAGAAGGGGTAGGAAACAATCCCACATCGGGGAAACTTGTAAATTTAATGTAATTTATAAGGAAACGTAATGAGCTACTGTATAATTTAATGTTAACCTTTTGAGCCACGTGGTTTTGGCTAAGAGTTAAGCAGGTTAGCTGGAGCGGGTCGTTACAATACAATCGCCTAAAAAAGGTATCCTAATTGACACTCAATCTGCCCGCTAATACTATGCCACTAACTACCCTAAGAGCCAACCACAAAGCAATACAACCTGCACAAACCACTAAGAAGCGACTAACATCAAGGAAGCCCGCCTACAAAACAGCCCCAAACACTACTCCACCCCACCCCGCCGCGCCACCCGCCCGCCCACCCACGTACGTCATCGGACCAATAAAACCTGCAAGAGAATCCTCCATTAGGTTTAGGCTGGATCCTGGATCCAAACAACAGCAACCAAGAACCGACCGAGACGTCAAAAGGGAAAGTCCTGGAGATCAGACACGCGACTTCACCTTAGCCGTTAGGTGAAAAACCGGATACACCCAACAATGTAAAATCGGCGGGAGCCACGCCCAGATCGTCTATGCCGTTAGGCCCTGAAATCGAAAGCACCCAACAATGCTACTGGCGACGACCCATGAGTTGAAATCGGAGAAAACCCATCGGAAACAACTCGCCACCACCGAGCCCCCAAAACCCACCTCCCCCACACCACCTCCCCCACGACCCCTCCTCCTCCCAAACCAGCCGAACCCCCCCCCCCCCCTCTAACCACCAGAACCGCAGTCCCCACCTCCAGCCCGCAATCCTACCACCAAAACCCGCCACCACCACCACCCCTCCACCAAACCGCAGCCCCCCCCAAACGCGACCCCAAATCACCTGCACTGCTCCACCCCACCCTGCCGCCCATCCACCATCACCAAACGATGTCATCGGACCAACAAAACCTGCAAGAGAATCCTCTATTAGGTTTAGGCTGGATCCTAGATCCAAACAACGACAACCAAGAACCGACCGAGACGTCGAAAGGGAAAGTCCTAGAGATCAGGCACGTGACTCCACCTTAGCTGTTAGGTGAAAAACCGGATACACCCAACAATGTAAAATTGGCGGGAGCTAGGCCTAGATTGTCTATGCCATTAGGCCCAGAAATCGGAAGCACCCATCAATGCTACCGGCGACGACCTAGGAGTTAAAACCAAAGAAAACCTACCAGAAACAACCTGCTACCACCGAGCTACCAAAACCCACCTCCCCCACACCACGAAACCCCACGACCCCTCCTCCACCCAAACTAGCCGAACCCCACCCCCCCCCCCCAACCACCAGAACCGCAGTCCCTACCACTAGCCCACAACCCTACCACCAAAACCCGCCACCGCCACCAAACCGTGCCCCCTCAGCCCCCAACGCGACCCCAAACCACCAACATGCCGAGCCTAAACCACCTGCAATGCCCCACCAGCGAAACCTCAACCAAATTCCGCTAAGAAAAAAGTCACCTCCAAGCCGATAGAAGCAGATGAAATCAAAAAATGTGCTCATTATTCAGGAAGAGAGAGAAGGAAGAGAAAAGGGAGGAGAGGGGGGGCCGGTTAGGGGAGGCGCCGCCCCACCAAGGGGAATCCCTAGATCTGTTGTTTGAAACTTTTAGAGAGAGAAACTAGAGAGAAGGGAGAGAAACTGCCAAAGAGTATTTAAGATACCAAATGTTTCAATGGTCCAAATCTCATCTCCACCGTATAGCATCCGAAATGAGATTTGGACCGTTGGATTGTCGAACGGACGACTTGGATGGTGCACAACACGGTGTTGGGCACTGTGCGGGTGATGCACAACACCATCCCCTGTTCCATTTATTTATTGTATGCAACAAGATAAAATTTTGAAATTCTGCATCTCTTAAAAAAATATAAGAGCAATCACTTAAATATCAAACTTCTTTCATTTTGAGCGGCAAAAGTGCTAATTATGCTTGTATAATCAAGTTTTTTCTTTTTAAGTTCATCAAAGAAGCACTTTAGGTAAACCTCATGGATCGTGGATGCAATCTGAAGTCCTTAAGATTTCAATTTGTCTTGCAACTCACTTTGGTCGATCTCTTAGTTTTCAAATTCATTTATTCTTCCGCTTTAAAAATTAAGAGAGACATCATGCACGGCGTCACTGGCTATAGCAGAGGCCCAACGGAGAAAAGCATTACGTAATCACGAAGTACCATGTGGCATTTCCCGCATCGCATTTTTGACCCGTAAGTTACCTCTAACGCGTAGTGTGATTATGTTAGAGTACCACGTGATAATCGAGAAGCGTTAAATAATTACTTTCCAAACAATGATGTATTCCATCGAGAGGTGGCATCAGAACATGAATGCTATTTTTTTTATAGGCGAAGGGAATTTTTATATATATACTAGAGAGATTGCGATCTAACTTATATAGGATAGGACAATCAACTTTTAATATCTTTCTAAGGGAATTTGACTTGGGGCCTGTTTGGTTATGCATCTTATTTACTTTTTATTGAACGAATCTGTACAACAATCGTGTTTAGACTCATCCATCAAATAAACAAATAAGCTAATTAATAAAATGGATTACAAAATGGAGCCTTAAGATGACGTGTTTAGTGGGTAACGTGACTGTAGTATTCGTTATTAAGGGTGCTGAAGGTAGGTGGCATATTTTTGAACTTATTTTGGATACTATATTAATTTTGGATTAACGGTCTGGATCGCCCAACGGTTGCCGAACAGTTGCTTCCTTATTCCCCGCAGATATCTTTCCACCCCATTATGTTGAACCGGTCGTATTCGTGTTAGCTGTCATTGACATTAAAGAGAGCTAGAAAATTAAACACAGTGGACATACATGAGGAGGAAGAAAAGGAAATGAAGAAAGCTTGAACCCAATTCTTCTTAGAGATAGTAACGGCGTGTAAACTTTTTATCAATCTCAAAACTGATTGATAATGAGCGGAGAAGTCATAAATATTACTATCCCAAGCAATATGGAACTTTATTTCCTTAACATCCCCTCACGTGCAATCACGTTTGAGGTCCGTCACGTGTAGACTATTTTTGGGTCTATCATCGTGCAATACTTTTGCCGGTCTGTCATCGTAGGGTATGGATTGTGAATTTCTTAAAATGTGGGGTGAACGCTTTATATCCATCTCAAAGCTAATTGACAATGAGTGGAGAGGTCCCAAATGTTATAAGTGATCACCAATTCCACTCATAAGCAATATGGGACTCTATTTTTCTTAACAAACGAGGTGGATCGGGGACGGACTTGACTATCCCCGCCTCCAATCCCTGAACCCCATATCTGCTTCCGTCCCCGTTCTGTTCCCCGAACAGGAAATCACCTCCACTCTCCGTTCCCACCCTGATCCGAAACTTACCTTTAAAAATTATTAAATCAAACTTTTTATTACAACATATTCCAGCCAACCGAATACGCCGCGAAGAACTCCAATACTTTGATTATCGACGTTCTGGATTTGATCAAGAGACTGCATAGCCGGATTTTGATGCTTGAGATGGTGGAGTTGCTAATCGAGATCGATGCCGAGTCGTTTGGGGGAATGACTTGCATATAGATATAGTAGTACATATACTTGGGAAACCCTAGTTATTACTAATGAGTATAGGTTAATACATAAATACGGGCTGAGATCGGGGCGGAGGTACTTGGAACCGCCTCCGATCCTATTCCCCAAATTTTAAAAATAATTTGCTTCCAAATCCGATCAGATCTCCAAAAAAGTCTCCGAAACTCCAATCCAAATGAGACGGGGAATGGAGCAGATGGGATCGGACGGAATTGTTATCCCTAATTGTTATAGCCATATAAAAGAGGTAGATTTGCTTATCTAAAAAAAGAGAGGGGTACGTAGATTTGTTATATACTCCTATGATTCAATTTAACGATGAGATGGGGTGACAGGATAGGATAGTACACTTTATCCTATGAAGTGGGAATTACCTAATTCTATGAGAGGTGTGACATAGTTGGCTAAAACTTGGGAAAAAAATATTGTGAAAACAAAATACCGAGTGTACAATAGGATGGTTTAATAGAGTTCCGACCAACTATGAGATAAACATAGCATGCCCCTTTATCTCGTGAATGCTTATCCCATGCACGAACAGACAACAATCCCTATCTCCTTTTTATTTTGATAAGTGTCCGGGTGCACATCTCGGCTAATTTTGGGAACCTAATCCCACCGCACACATTGTGGGGAGCCCAATTAAAGCTAGAGCAATCCCTATCTCCTTAGGGCGTGTTTGTTGTAGCTGTGGAAATAGATTTTTGATTCTATCTTCAGATTTTAATGCAGATTCTCAGTTTTAGATTTTAGTTAAAGCAGATAAACATGTTAACTATAGCTGTGAAATTATGATTAAGTTGTAGTAAAAGCTAGTACTTTTTACTGCCAAAAGATGAAAAATCAGCTTTTATAAACCTTAAAACCTAAAAAACCTGATCCCAAAAGCTCCAAAAACTACCCAAACATAACTTTGAAATTTTCAGAATTTCATTCCTTTTTTAACTTTCAAAATCTGTAGAATCCGAGAATTTGTTCTTTATACTTTTTCATAAACACTCCAAACTGATTTTACAAAGCTAGAATATCAAATCTGCAAAAATAATTTCTCGTAATCATCCTCTTATACTGTCTGCCCACGAAATGTGAAGCAAATATTTTGCATCAAGCTTGCAACTTGTAAGAAAAGTTCGAGAACCGTCTCTAAAGATTTAGGAGACAGTGATCCCCACATAATTGGTTGTCTGCTGTTGCCTAGCGTGCCTTTTAAGATAGGTAGGAATCCAAGTGTTGAGCTCATGACACATTTATCCGTTGAATTAATATATGCAGTAGATTACAAGCAAAGTCAACAATAATCTTTTTGGGGAGTGGTTAAGATTGTTATAGATTTTTGAAGAAAAAGATGAATTGAGAACTACCACTTCAAGAGGCTCTAAGCCAATTGACATTTCCTGGTCCTCTTCATGTTGGAGGTCAGGGTTTGAGTCCCGCGTGGGTGTTTGGAATTTAGAGCTATAGATAGCCTACTAAAATCTACTGTAAACTAAGCTACTAACTCTTCGCTAACTCACGCTGATGTATACAATATTGGAAGAAGAAAAAACTACCACTTCACTTCTGATTTCGAAATAGAATATAACTAAGGTGACCTCATCTCCTACATGCTTTGGTTTGGATGCATTATGCTTTGATATGGGTTGACACCATATTTTATGAGGCACACAAACGATAGTGACTAGAAAACACTTTTTCAAAAGGGAATATTTTGATGTCACGAGGCAGGGTGTGGAAACCAGCCCCATATTTTATGTCGTAGCTTAGTTGTTGGGTATTAGGCCATCCATAGTGGTATAATCAAAAGCCAATTATTTTTAAAGTTAACAATGTTGGTGCAAAAAATGGCTCACAATGGTATAATCAAACTTAGCAACATCCTTAGAAATAATCAAATTTTAGGCTTTGGATTACCAAAACTAGCAACCTTTTTCAATAATCAAAATTTGTGGACATCACACCACATAAGTTAACTAGTTCCAAAATTTGTATACACGCATGTTTCAACTGGTATTTTCTTCTTCTCTTCTTCGCCTACTCTATATCTTCTTCACTTCACCGATAAATTATTTCTCTTTCTTTCTTTTCAAAAGTGAAACTCATATCTCTCGATCATCTACAATCCAACCCATCGTTTCCAGATTAAGGTATTTCACTATTCTTTACTCTTTTTATTCCCCCAAAAAAAATAAAAAATAAAAATCATAATAGGAGGGAAGAAAGTCACCGATTTTTCTCCAAAATTAAAAGAGAAAATTGATATATTTTTGCCCTAAAAAACGTAAATGGAGGGAAGTGAATGCGCGAAAAACAAAGGGAGAGAGAGAGAGAGAGAGAGAGAGAGAGAGAGAGAGAGAGAGAGAGAGAGAGAGAGAGAGAGAGAGAGAGAGAGAGAGAGAGAGATTGATTGATTGTAGTGGACCCCTTATTTTGATTATGGATTAGAAGTGACTATTATGAAGCTTAACATTGTTAAGTTTAACAACCTCTTAAGTGAATAATCAAAAGCTGATGTGTCAACTTTTGGTTATCCTTTTTTGATTATACCACTGTGGATGGCCTTAGGTATATTACCGAACAATGTGTCCGTTTGTGATCTTTCCAATCTATAGTGTGAAACAGAATGGAAAATAGGTATACAAACAAAGCAACTTTTACAGTTGTTCGACCATATTTTTATATTAAGGTTGTAGCCGTTTGATCGTTTTCTTTAAAATAATACATACAATATTCCCTTGATGAATCTACCCCCTCTTTTGCCTTCACTTTTGGCAATGTGTCCCTATTTAATTGTTGCTTTTTATGATAAAATAGGAAACGTCCCAAAAGGGTAACTGACGCTATGTGTAGATTGCATTTATCGTGTAGAGCAACTGTGTAGAGCGGATAATTTCTTAGGCTTAGACTATATTACGGTTCGAGACACGGGCATTGGCTAGTTCATGATAGCTCATAATTTGAAAACTACTTTTTCCCCATCCAAGCTGAAAGCATTGACCATTAGTAGCTAATAATTTTCATTGGGGAAGTTTTTTTTAACCCTTTTGCATTGGACATTACTGTTGGCATTACCCCAAGCTATTGTTGCATTTTAGTGGAGAATAAATAAAAAAAAGAAGGAAATGGACTGCTCGGTTTCTCGGCAGAAACAGGGCAAGAGAGAGGTAAAGCACTGGATTGCAAAAGGGGGGCAGCTCACACTTGGCTGCTTCACTCGTTTTTTCATTACCAACACAAACTTTAAATACTAGGGCATTACATATTTAATAGACTTGGGCTTACCCTAACAATGGGCCCCATAACAAGACAAAAGTTACTAGCCCAATACACAATAATACTTGGCCCAATTACAAACATAAACTTGGTCCAAATAAAATACAAAGACAATGCATTAATTTTAACAATTACAAGTTCTAGATTTGGTGAGCAAGATGTAGGATGAGTGGTTATTGAGTCCTTCTGAAACATAGCCACGTGGTGCTCTAAGACCCTTCTCTACCCCCTTGGAAATTGTGGTGCTCTTGAAGTACTTTATACCTTTAAGATGTAAATGACGTTGCTAGCTTGTGGTTTGTCTTGAAAACCCTTATTAGTTCTTTTGTTGGCATGAATAAGCCCACCAAAAAGAACTGCCAACCTAGCCCAATGGTGTTCTATGCCCTTAAGCCATCTCCATTGGAGATGTTCTCTCCTTGTTAGTATCAGTGCAAACTGACTTAGCATGTGATTGTTATTCTGTGAGCATGTGCATTGAACTCTTTAACAATGTGATAAAGTTTTTTGCCATATAGAGTAAGACAAGTATTATGTACCAAGGGTTTGTTTGGTATATGTTAGTTTGAAGAGTGGATAGATGCTCTCATTGAACACAGTGCTAAAGTACTTGTTAAAAGTGTAGGCAATAAAAACAAAAACGAAAATTATGATGTATACATATACACACGATACATATATACTATCGAGGAGAGCCCATGCACCAAGCTTTCCTTTTTTAAAAAAAATAATTGAAAAGAAACACGAAAAGTTCACCCCATCTCATGTTTTGCTAGTGCTTCACCTTAATCTTCATTCTCTTCTTTTCTCGTACTTTGCATTGCACGGGGTGCTGCTTGTATTAACATATGGATGTGTATGTGGGAAAAAAGAGAGAGAAAGGGATTGTTATCCCTCTCCTTGCCCGCTCTTTTATTCTGTGTAAAAGAAAATCCATAATTAACCAGAAAAAGAAAATTCATAATTAACCAGAAATGTAACCTCTGACTCTAAATATATAAACTCGCAAACAACTCCTTATCTTTTGACCTTTCAAATGGCCTTAACAAAGCTAATGTGTCACTTTATATAACGTGTTAGTTAACTGAAAAGAAAATTTATCATTTTTTGTCATATAGCACATTTTAACTGACAATTTAGGTTGCATGGAACCTTTTTGTTTTCATTCTAAATATGTCAGCCCTCACACTTTAGGTCATCTACAATGAAAAATAGTCATTCGAGAAGTACAATTCCAGCGTTAAGGTCTCTCTTTTTTTTTTTTTCTTCTTCCCACTACACCATTTATTCCAAAATCAACCCTCTTTATCCTCTTATTCCCTCTACCATGAACTACTTCACAATCGTTAACAAAACCTACCACGACTAAACACTACCATCGTTGACCCCCAATCCATTCACAGCACAGTGTTGTGCACCATCTGAGACCATTGGATTGTCGAACGGATGGCTCGAATGGTACACAACACCGATGAGATCTGCACAACACCATCCCCGTTTCCTTAAAAGTTGACCTCAGCGTGATGGTTGAAATGCTCAAAATGAAAATAAGTGATACAAAGGGGACTGAACTCCCAACTTCCACAACCATAGGGTTGAGGTGATGCCATTAGATTACTAGCCCCTTGATTAGCAACCGATGTTTAGTACAATTAAGCATCAGTTCAGCAAGTAGTGTTGGTGATGCCTACAAACTTATGAAATATGAATAGGCTCTCCCTTTGCTTTCCTTTCCTTTCTGTTTCCCTTTTCTTTTTCTTTTTCTTTTTTGTGTATTTGATTGCAAGTTTGGTGGTGATACTATTACACAGAAATGGGCCCATTATTCATAACAAGGGAGAAAATGAAAGTCGCCGATAGTTTTCCTATGAATCAGCATATCGTCGTGATGTTGAAGTCTCTCTTCTTGGAAAAAAGAGAGAACTTCTATATGGAGTATAACAGAGTTCAAACAGAACATAGATGCTGCTGCTATTATCCACTGATTATCGCATATCGAAGGGAAGGAATTATTGGCTTCGGAATGAACTCTAAAAAAGGAAGCAAAATTGGCCAAAATGAAAATCTTGGATCAAAATGATTTGTTGTGGTGCAAACGTGAAAATATTGGTCCAAATGCAGAAATAAAAAAACCGAGGTGCCACCGGAGCTGGAGATCCTTAGTGCTCTTCAATTTTTAGAAACAATAAATAGAATCAATAATCAAGTTCAAATGCTTAAAATGATGATGAAGTCTTGGGGAACAGATACTAGTATTCAGGGGGATGTAAAATAATTTCAATTCTATTTCAAGGATGAACGTGTAATTGTGATTTATGTATCGTTCCTTACTGTTTGGTACTAATACCTTCTATTTCATGAGCATTGCACAAAGTATAATAAAGTATAAAAGCCAAACAAGAAAACGAAAACATCTGATTGAGCTGAATAGTAGTAATTTAGCAATCAATGACCATCTCCTCCTAAATAGCTTCATCCAGAGTCCATGGAGCTGCGAAAACACTATTGTGAGAGATTAAGGGTAATCATAAATCTAACCAATTGGGGTTAGCTGAGTTATCTACCCTTGTAGACTTTGATAGGAGATGCCAATCTTTGCAATCCTTGCCAAAAGCCAAGACTGATTATTTGTTCCTAAATGGGAGTTATTCGTTTAGTTGATTGTTCCCTTAATGAGCTATGAGTTGGCATCGTATGATCGTTGACTTTCCTATTTGATGTAATTGAAATTTTGTATTCTTCTATCACTTGTAATGAGAAAAGAAATATAAACAAACCAAACCAAACCGAGTCTTATGTCCCAATCACTTGGGGTCGGCTACATGAATCTTTTTCCTCCATTGAACTCTGATAAGAGCCACTTGTTCACACAAACCCATTATACTCATATCTTTGTGCACAACAACATCTAATGTCAATTTAGGTCTACTCCTCCCCAAAGCTATCCTATCTGCTCTCTTAACTACTTCATCTCCTGGTCTACGGTAGACATACCCAAACCACCTTAGCCTATTTTCTCTCAACTTCTCCTCTATAGGTGATACACCTATCATCTCACGAACTGTTTCATTTTAATCCTGTCTTGTCTAGTTTTACCACACATCCACCTCAACATTCTCATTTCTGCTACCCTCATCTTGCTCACCTGCTGTTTCTTAATAGGCCAACATTCTGTCCGGTAAAGTATCGCTGGTCTGATGGCAGTTTCATAGAATTTTCCCTTCAATTTTGTGGGTACCCTCTTGTCACATAGTATACTACTAGCGGTCCTCCACTTGATCACTCTTTGATATCTCTCCATCTCTACTAATAATTGAGCCTAAATACTTAAAATGATCACTCTTTGGTATCTCCTCACTCTTTGGTATCTTTTGGTCTTGGATCATCACTCTTTCTTCATGCATACTGCTGGTATCACTAAACTTGCACACCATATACTCAGTTTCACTCCTACTTATCCGAATACCATATACTCAGTTTTACCTAAAATGATCACTCTTTGGTATCTCCTGGTCTTGGATCATCACTCTTTCTTCATGCACACTGCTGGTACTACTAAACTTGCACATCATATACTCAGTTTCACTATTTTTTAATGAGCTATGAGTTGGCATCGTATGATCACTGACTTTCATGTTTGATGTAATTGAAATTTTGTATTCTTCTATCACTTGTAATGAGAAAAGAAATATAAACAAACATAACACAATAACTATTGCACCCTTACCATTAACTACTGCCACAGATATATCTCCAAACACTCCCCCTCAAGCTGAAGCATAAATATCATGGAGGCCTAGCTTTTTACATAGTGACTCAAACTGTGCCTTAACCATCCATTTGGTAAACATCTCAATTAATAGGCACCCACATACACGAATGAAGTAACCATTACCCCAACTATCCTCATTTTCTCTAACAAGATAACAGTTAACATATATATGCTTAGTCCTCTCGTGAAAAACTGGACTAGATTCATGGATCAGACACAATATAGATTCAAGGCTAACACCAAACCCTATCTCCTCAAGGAAAGAGTGCACCCGTACAATCTCTCAAGTTTCATGGGCTATATCACTGTCCTCTACTTTTGCACTCGATTATGCTACAGACAACAATACCCTATGGTAGATCTCAAATCAGATGATTCGCCTGTCCTATTTGAATCTTCATCTTCCCCTTCATTTGAATAATCATCTTCTCACTCTAATTGTTCCTATTCATCATCCTCATATAATGGAGGTGAAGTCTGAAGAAAAGAAGGTCAAGGCAGAAGAGTGACCGCACTGAGAGAAGAAATACTACGATTTTTACATACTTAACAACCCAAATTCCTAGTAAATTAGGCCACGCTAACTCCTTGATAGACTTAAAAATTAGAAGACTGTGGGTAAATACTAAGAATTTGTATGTAGATGCTTAAGTGTGCAATTCATGAGCCTTGCGCTTAGCCTTGACGAATGCGCTTCATGCACCTGGAATGTGCTTTGCCACCCTCGCCTCGCTTCAGTATATTGAAGCACATTACCTGTGTCTCTCGCTTCGCGCTTAGGCATGCTTTTTAATACATCGTGTCACCTAGATAGGTGCATGATTCTATCAAAGTATTGAGCAGAACTCCAATTAGCTATGGATTCTCCTAGTTGTTGTTACCATATAATCAAGTTTATCTAGGCCGCAATCCAAGACATGAACATAACATGTGCACCCAAATACCTTAAGAGATAAGGCTTAGCTAAAGGCTACCATACAACATAGTATAAGGAACCTGACCTTAGATGGCATGTGGTTCACAAAGTAACCCATAGTAGGAGTGCACTCCAAAAGGATTTGGGTATTTGCATAAGAAATAAAAGAACACGTGTGAACATAATAGGACTGATGAATAATATCATGATCACATAAAAAAGTGGACAATACTTAATTGGATTATCAGAACGAAACAAGCCATTTATAAAAGTGGACAAAGCCCAACACTCAAGGGGATGGCCTTGAGGACAAATTACAAACTCCAACCAGTAAAACCACGACTAACAAAGCTATATAATGCCTGGAATTATAGAGAAGACGTAACATCACTGCGCTAAGAGCTGCAAAAGATAAAATCAGGAATCCCTCATTCCATGCATGTATTGTGGTTATCCTCAGACTTGCAGATATTCCTCCATGAAGAGGCACATGCCTTACCTCATCCATCACTTGTTTACCAACAACAAAAGAATCATGCCCAATTTGCTGAAAAATGCGGCATTCCTTTCTCTCCAAATGTTGTATATGGATATGGATATTCAAACCAAGCTTGAATAGATATGACCGGATAGAATCCCCCTTGCAATGGAGGGAGCCCCATTAAATTTCATGGTCAAAAGCATGATTAGGTAGACCACACCTCGTTTGAAAATTCAGCCAAATCAAAGCAGAATATTGGCATTCAAAGAAGATACGTGTGTGAGATTCCAGACCACCATGGCACATCACACATCTATTGTCATTAATGATGCCCCACTTCAATAACTTATCTCCCTTGAATAGCAACCCATTGAATGAAAGCCCATCTAGGGACTTACTTCTTGTGCCAAACCAACCGAGTCCAATTCACCTTAAGACCTGTAGTTCTAAGTGCTTCCCAAGTTGACTTAGCCGAATAAAAACCAGTTTGAGTCAAGGACCAAACAATCCTATCTTCGTTTTTTGGATGGGGCAGCATATTTGGATCTGCATTCTCAATAATTTCTTTAAGAATAGTGTTAGAATTGTGGCTCATATGTTGAGTATGAAGAAATACTAAAGAGTTCTAGAAATAGGCTAGTTGCCCGAACGGAGCGGAGTGGAAGGAAGCGTAACGAGCAGAACCTCCTGCGGTATGGTATAGGGGTATTTTTGGGATGCAAGCCAAATACCGAATTAGGGTTAGAATAGAGTAGGTATAAATACTCTATGTTTTAAACCTGTTTCAAACTGATAGAATAAAAAACAACAGCCGCTCTCTCGCTTCTGTGGACGTACCTGGTTTTGAAGAACCACATAATTCTGTGTGTTGATTTCTTTACTGTTTTCTTATACTCGCATATCGTGTGTGTGTGTTTTGGTCCTACAAAGTGGCATCAAAATGCAGGCTGAATCACACGGAACGATGGCATCGAGTAGTTCATTTGTTACAAAGTTCGATGTGATGAAGTTCGACGGAACTGGGAATTTTGGACTATGGCAACAGAGGGTAAAGGATCTGTTAGTGCAGCAAGGTTTGGTAAAGGCTTTGAGTGGGAAGACCAAGAAATCGGAGAAGCTGACCGATGATGATTGGGAAGAGCTTCAGATGAAGGCGATAAGTACGATTCGTCTGTGTCTTACAGACGAAGTTATGTATCACGTGTTGGGTGAAGAATCGCTGGCTGGGGTTTGGGCTAAGCTGGAAAGTAGGTACATGTCAAAGTCGTTGACAAATAAACTGTTTCTTAAGCAGAAGCTGTTTGGGCTGAGGATGGTCGGGGGTTCTGATCTGATTCAGCATATTTACTTGTTCAATCAGGTTGTGAGTGATCTGCAACAGATTGACATGAAGTTTGACGAGGAAGACCAGGGTTTGATGTTGCTGTGTTCACTACCGGGTTCTTTTGAAACCCTCGTTACAATCTTACTCTAGGGGAAAGAAACCCTAGAACTAGAGAAAATCCTACTCGCAGTTAAGGGACAGCAAGTCTGAGGACAAGTTTGTGTTCAAGTGTTATAATGCCATGAACCAGGGCACACCAAGAAGGACTATCCGCGCAGGAGGAGAAAGGGAACAGATTGGAAGAAGAACGAAAAAGCATAGGAGAAGAAAGATGGATCATCAACTTTTGCGAATGTTGTGGAGCAGGAATCAGATGATGGTGATATGCTTTCGGTCTCAGCAAGTCCGGATCACAAGGCAGACTCATGGATTATGGATTCAGCATGTTCTTTTCACATGTCTCCCAATAGAGAATGGTTCAACACGTACAGGTCAGTGGATTGTGGTAATGTTCTTATGGCTAATGATGCATCGTGTAAAGTCATAAGAATAGGCACAATTAAGGTCAAAATGTTTGATGGTGTTGTGAGAACTTTGGATGATGTGAGACATGTTCCAGATTTGAGGAAAAATTTGATTTTGTTGGGAACCTTAGACTCAAATGGCTGTGGGTATAAAACAGAAGGTGGAGTCATGAGGTTAATGAAGGGTGCTATGGTGGTGTTCCAAAGTTCCTGGAAATATCTATAGGTTGGTAGGGAGTGTAGTTGTAGGTGGATCTGCTGCCACTACAACGGATGATATTGAAGATACCATGCTTTGGCATATGCGGTTGGGACATATAGGGGAGCGTAGGATGTTAAAGCTGCATAAGAGGAAACTGCTGAAAGGGGTTAAATCATGCAAGCTTGATTTTTGCAAATTTTGTGTTCTGGGGAAACAGTATAAAGTGCAGTTTAGGCCTGTGACTCAGAACGAAGGAAATTCTTGACTACGTGCATTCAGATGTTTGGGGGCCAATGAGAGTAGCTTCGAAAAGAGGATCTCTATATTTTGTGACCTTTATTGATGATTATTCAAGGAAAGTTTGGGTGCACTTCAGGGTGTGAAAAGCTGAAGTGGAAAACCAGGTAGGGAAACAAATCAATATAATGGGAAGGAGTATAGGAATGAGCCTTTTGTGAAGTTTTGTGAGCAACATGGGATTCAACGACACTACACAATTCGAAAGACACCTCAACAAAACAAGGTGGCAGAAAGGATGAACACAACGATAGCAGAAAGGGTAAGGTGTTTGAGATTGAATGTTGGACTTTCGAAGAATTTTTGGGTAGAAGCAGTATGGCATGCTTCGTTATAAACAGGTCACCGAGCATTGCTTTGGTACAAATTAGCCCTAGCAGCCACCACTTTACCCCCAAGAGAAATGCTAAGTGCAAAGAAAATGGGCAAAGAAAAAACCGTTAAAGTGTACATGAACGGCTCATATGTGAATTTGAGCCGTGCCCATTTTCTTTGTCCCTAGCACAACCCTTACCCCCAATATTGCCATAATTCTCTTTATGAAAATCCTTAAGAATAGGCTTAAGCCTTCTGAGCTTAGAGCAAGTTTACTAGCTGAGGAAAACAGCCGAAAAAGCTACTCTAGCTAACCAAAGGTGAAATTTTCCCCTGCAGCAGCGTTGCTAAAACCCACTGTAAAATCCCTTCAGCTACAGTTGTTAGCTTCTTTTGCCTAACAACTGTTCATGAGCAACCCATTAAATAACTAGTTTCTCTCCTCCTCCTTCTTCTCCTCTCTCTCTCTCCAACGAAGAAAGACTAGAAAGACTTGGCTGAGGAAAAAATTGATATTTTAATAAAGAATAGGTAAAATAAAATAGTATTGGTGTAGTGTTGAGAGAGATGTGAGTAGGTAAAATGAAAAAAGTGCACTGTTGATCAGCATTTTTACATTTTCATTGGTGTACATGCTCTTAGCACTCAGCTTCTCCATGGAATTAGCTCTAACTGCTTGGTTCCAAGCAAGGTAATCAAACCCATACCGTACCGGCTGGTACATATCGGATCTACGATAAATTGGTACCTAGCACCTCTAATACCGTCTCGTCTCCAATACCGCTACTTACCGGCGAGTACCGAAGATACCGGCCAATCTCGGGAGAGATGGAGGTACCGGCGAATTTGTCCAATACCGTTTTTGCATTGATTGTGACTACGACTGGGTTTTCGGTTCAACAATTCCGGCTGATCGCACTACTTCAAGAAAGTCTTCTCCGTCCGTTCAGATTGAAACCAGAGAGAGTGTTTGTTGTACTTGTTCTACTAGAGAGAGAGACACCCTAGCCGCAGCAATTGAGCAAAGAAGAAATGGAGATCGAATGAAAATCGGCTTGGGTAGTTGAGATTTGATAAGGTTTATAAGATGAGGGCCTAAAAGACCAAATTACCCCCTTTTGTTAACGTTTATTCTGATGAGTCCCTACAAAAAAAAGTGAGCTTTAGTTATTTTTTTAATGATGGAGTGAGTTTTTGTTTGAACTCTCAACTTTTGGTAGTTTACATGATAATTCAAATACAACAAAGATAAAATATCATTGAATGTAATTTTTTAGATTCTTGTAAGAAAAAAATTATTGATTTATAGTTATATCTAATAATAGTAGCACTAAATCCGAAATGGTACCCGGTATCTGTCCGGTACCGATACGTACCGTACTAATAAGAAAATCGGTACTCAAACTGGTACTGTATTCAAAACCTTGGTTCCATGATTGAGCAAGAAAATCCTTAAAAATCTAATATCAGACACCTAGAAATTGAGGAACCTGAAAGGACATGCCTTCACTTTATCACGAGCCACAGTTAAAACCAAGGCACAATGGTTAGAGAGGCCAGGAGCATGACCAATTGCCACAGAATCCTTAAAGTCATTCAGCCAGACATCATTCACTAACACCCTATCAAGACGACTCTTCTTGTCACCAAGGCCACCCATCTTGTTAGTCCATGTAAACCAAAACCCTTTTGTGAACTTGTCTTGCATATTGATATCATGTAGACAAGAATTAAAATCAAAGGTGGCAGCAGCATCCAAGCTCACTAACCTCTCCCACAGGGATCGAACAACATTAAAGTCACCCATGAGGACCCAAGCAGAGCTGCTCAAAACAAGAAACAAAGACCTCAAATCATACCACAAACTCCTCCTATCCCTAGCTAGGTTCATGCCATAGATTACAGAAGCAAAAAACCTCTTATGTTCAACAAGAATCTCCACGTCAACAACAATCATTTGAGGAGAACTAAAAACCAAGCTAATAGAAAGCAATTGAAGATCCCATCCAACTAAAATTCTAGCCACAAGGTGGTTACCCAAATTATTAAAAACCTACCAATAGCAGGAAAACAAACAGCTGTAGAACTAGCCATATTAGAAGCCCTCATCTTAGCTTCAACAACACCAAACAGAGAGAGACGATTACCTCTGATTAAGGAAACCACTTCCTTTTGCTTTAAGTGGTTATTGAGGCCCATTACATTCCAAACACCTGTCTTAGTCATTTAAGAGTCTTGGGAATCCTTCCACCACCCCTACCTTTCATCTTAACCCTGCTAGCCTTAAGCCCAGAAATAGATCATCCCCCTTTTGTTCAGGATCAATTCCTTCTTTAGGTTCCATAGCCCCAGCAGAGATAGTAGCATCCACAACCTCGATCTCCTCAATTACCAAAGGAGAGAACTTATTCTAAGACTTATAAACCCCAGCAGAAGGGCTAGAAACAAATCCAATACCCTCCAAGTCATTTCCAGAGGGAAGGGGAGAACCAACCAATGGACATTTACCAGAACTAGTATTCACCACCAAACTAGGACCAGTATCATATTGCTTGCTTGACAATTGTGTCAATAACAGCATCATCACAAATATGAAGCCTAGATGAGGAAAGAAGAAACTTGCCTTTAGTTGGGCTAATAGCATCAGAACTGTCAGCTTGTGGATAACTAGTAGCCCTATTAGAACTTGACCTTTCTCCAGAATTTGCCATCACTGTATCATTGACATGCCTACAATCACCACAGAAGAACTACCAAGCTTTGGAGAGCTAGGTGCCTTTGGAGAGTTCACCACCCCAGAAGTCTTCATCACCCCAGCGGAGCTAACAGCTGGAACAGAATTAGAAACAGGATCCACCTTAACAGCTGATGCACACAAGTTTACCAACAGGGAAGAATACTAAGGTATAACTTGAGCATTCTTAGGCTTAGAATCAGCATATTGGGAATCATATTCCTACTTGAGTGTTCTTAGGCTTAGAATCAGCATATTGGGAATCATATTCCTTAGGATGAACATCAAATGAAAGAAGTATGCTACTACTTGCCCATAAAGGCCACCTTTAACAGCTTTAGCTCAGGGGCTACATTTTTTGTCATTTAAGTAACCAACAGGGAGAACCAATCGAGTAACAACTAACCCATTAGCAACAACACATGCATCAAACACCGTCAACAACTAAAGAGAGCATAGGAAGATCCGCATTGTTTAGGCAATATAGTACAATGCAATGCACAAAGCAGGGCCAACCAAGGCAATTGAAGATCAATTGCCAACAAAAGGGAACTAGTACTAAATTAAGGAAGCATACCACTGCCGAATAGAGGTGCAAGAGAACTAGAGGCTAGGGCTTGATCAAAGTGGTGACTTAGCAACAACGTTATTTACTAGATAGGACGGGCAATGAAGACCAAGGTTCAAACAAACTAGAGTTTCAAACTTGATGCTGAGCAACGAGGGCTACTGTCAACTGAATTCGAGGCTCGAACTAGATGCTAACAACGGACTAGGGTTTGATTTAATTGGAAGGTCCGAATGGGGGTTAATCGGTGTTAATGGAGCACTCGTGGTAGGTGGCAGTGGGCCATGAGTGGGGTGGTGGACATAGGCAGCGGTGGGTCACCTTTATGATACCAAGTTGTGAGAAAAGAAGGAAGAAGGGTTTGGCGTAGTCACAATTGTAACCCACAACGTACTTATAATGAAATAAACATTGTACAATGAATCTTGTACCATTATTGTTAACTATTACCACATGGATATCTATTAACAAGTGGAGAGTCAATGGTTGACGATTCACTGCCAATGAATGAGAGTTCAGGTGAAAAGTTAGCATCAACCAACTCTAACCCAGAAGAAAAGGGTCATGGAGATGGACTATGATAAGAAACTATAAAGGAATACACTTCATCCACCAACGCACCTCACAAACCGGCCTAAGGTAATTCGATGACACTCAAACAACTAACAAGAACACATTGCTGTGATCACAAAATGACTATATTAACGACTACCTATAGACAAAATCCATTCTTACTCCACGAAACGCAATGCAATAACTACAGTAGGCTTCAACTAAACTTCTCCAAAGAGAACTTGTTTGTAAATTGAAGTAAAATGTAAAGCATACCCAAAATGATGTTGAAATGCAATTGGGTGGTCTTTGTACGTAATTGCATTTCCTCGGCCACAAAACACGTCAACATATATGCACCACTTAACATGACTCTTGGCAACCAAGTATCATTAGAGTAATATATCTCACAAACTTCTGAAAGAGATCAAGAATTATAAACCTTCTAGTGATGGAAGGTCAAGACACCATTCTCGAGCCTAGTTTGATTGGAGACTACCACCATAAGAACAAACCAACATCTTGCACCAAGAAAAACTTCGGAGTTGAGTCTTAAGAACAACCTTCAACTCAAAGTCATGGTCTTTCCCTTCTCTATAACTCTCCTTCAAAAGTTTTCCACTACCTTGCTTTGGCATAAGGAAGCTTTCCTTGATAATATCAGTATATCTTTCCTTCTCACCATCAACAAAAAACTCTTCATTTGTAGACTCATCATCTTGCTTAAGCAAAATTTCTTCAAGGTACATCATTTCAAATAATCTCAAACTTCCTTCGTTTTATTAAATTTAAAAAACTCATACCAATTCTTGGCTTTGTTCCGCGGCGTTGTGAAACTAAGTATGAAGTTGCACATTCTCTATTAGCCATGTTGCAACTGCAATTGCATATCCTTCAACTTTAGGAATAGAAGCGAACATATAACAATTCTAGAGTTATAAGTATAGATTATCAACCTCTCTGTAAAAATTATAACTTGTCAGCATTATCCAACCGGTAATCATGAATGCCCTAGCAATTAACCAAACCAAACCAAACCGAGCCTTATGTCCCAATCACTTCGGGTCGGCTACATGAATTCTTTTCCTCCATTGAGCTCTGTCAAGGGCGACTTGTTCACACAAACCTACTATACTCATATCTTTGCGCATCACAGCATCTTATGTCAATTTAGGTCTACCTCTCCCCGTAGCATTGCTACCCAAAGCTATCATATCCGCTCTTTTAACTACTGCATCTCCTGGTCTATGGTAGACATGCCCAAACCATCTTAGCCTATTTTCCCTCAACTTCTCTTCTATGGGTGCTACACCTACCATCTCACGAACCGTTTCATTTCTAATCCTGTCTCGTCTAGTCATACAACACATCCACCTCAACATTCTCATTTCCGCTACACTCATCTTGTTCACCTGTTGTTTCTTAATAGGTCAATATTTTGTCCCGTAAAGCATCGCTGGTTTGATGGAAGTTCCATAGAATTTTGCCTTCAATTTTATGGGTACCCTCTTGTCACAAAACACACCAGTAGCGCTCCTCCACTTGAGCCACTCCACGTGGATCCTATGGGTCACATCATCGGCAATCTCTCCATCTCTACTAATAATTGAGCCTAAGTACCTAAAATGATCACTCTTAGGTATCTTTTGGTCTTGGATCATCACTCTTCCTTCGTGCGCACTGCTGGTACCACTAAACTTGCACACCATATACTCAGTTTCTTCTACTTATCCGAAAACCCTTTGACTCTAATGCTTCCCTCCAAATTTCTAGTTTCGTATTAACACCTCTTGTGGTGAAAATCTACGAGGACAATGTTATCTACAAACATCATACATCATGGGATATCCTCCTGAAATTGTCTAGTCAATTCATCCATAACTAAGAGAAAGAGGTACGGGCTCAAGGCTGACCCTTGATGTAATCCTACAATGATTGGAAATTCACTCGTTTCCCCTACTAGTGATCGAATGGTAGTGACGGCACCTTCATACATGTCTTTATTCACTTCAATAAACCCTTTGGTCACTCCCTTTCTCCAAAATCCACCATATGATGTCTCTAGGCACCCTATCATAAGCCTTTTCTAAGTCTATAAAAACCATATGGAGATCCTTCTTCTTTGCTCTGTGTTTTTCTACCATTCTCCTTAATAGGTAGATAGCTTCAATGGTTGATCTTTCAGGCATGAACCCAAACTGTTTCTCTGACACCGCAGTCACCATCCTCAAGCGATGCTCAATAACTCTTTCCCACAACTTCATCGTATGACTCATCAATTTAATACCTCTATAGTTGTTGCAGCTTTGAATATCTCTTTTATTCTTATAGATAGGTACTAGAGTGCTCCTTTTTCATTCGTCGGGCATCTTCCTAGTCATAATAATTTTGTTAAACAACTTCGTCAACCAAGTCACCCCCAGGTCACCTAGACTTTTCCACACTTCAATAGGGATACCATCTGGTCTTAAGGCCTTACCCGGTTTCATCCTTTTCAAAGCTTTAACCACTTCGAATTTTTGTATTCTCCGATAAAATTCATATTCTATGTTCTCGCCAGGTACATACACTTCCTCTCCACCAAAGCCTCCTTCATGTTTCTCATTTAACTTCTCAAAATATGACTTCCATCTATCCCTGATTGCCTCGTCTTTCACCAACACCACCGAATCAATACCTTTTATACACTTAACTTGAGAAATGTCTCTAGCTCTCCTTTCTCGCAACTTATTAAGTTTATAAATAATATTTTCTCCATCTTTACTATCGAGTCTAGCGTAGAAATTCTCATAGGCTTTCAACCAATGTTCTAAATGGCGCTCAGCGGTAGTAGGGCGGTGACCCACCTCCAAGCGCCTAGGCCGCCTAGGCGCCGCCAAGGAGTTTGGCGTTTTTTTTTTTTTTGGTATTTTTTTGATATTTTTGATATTTTTAGTGTATATTATGGTATTAACATATACTACAAGGACTTCTTGCGTAATTTACCATAGCTGCACACACATATATACTGCTATATACAGTACTGTATAACATTTACAGATCTGATCGAGACCCACGCTGATCGTCGCCTTGGAGTTCGCCTGCTTCACGCCGATCGTCGCCGGCTGCCGTCGCCGGCCGGTATGTCTATCTCTCGTCTCGTCTCTCTCTCTCGCATCTCTCCCCCTCGCATCTCTCTCCCTCTCTCGTCTGTCTTTCTGCTCTCTCTCTCCCTCGCATCTCTCTCCCTCTCTCGTCTCTGTCTCTGTCTCTCTCTCTCTCCTAGCCGCCAAGCTACGCCTAGCAGCCTAGGCGGCCGCCAAGCTCCGCCAAAGGCCCGCCTAGCCTCCCTGGCCGCCGACTAGCCTCCCTGGCCGCCGAACAAAACGCCAAGGGGGTATTCGTGGCGGTGACCCTCCGCCTAGCGCCTAGGCGCCGCCTAGGCCGCCATTTAGAACACTGCTTTCAACTTAGCATCCCTAACGGCTTTCTTAGCTTCCTTATAATCCTGAAAAATTTTCTCATTCCGGTCCTTTTACCACTTTTTAAAGCACTCCTTCTTGGCTTTTACCATGGTTTGAACCTCGTCATTCCACCACCATGTCTCCTTAGAAATAGGACCTTTTCCCTTCGACTCCCCAAGAACTTCTTTCGATATTCTTCTAATACCGTCAGCTATGGTATTCCACATATTGTTATTATCGCCTTCCACTCCCCACCGTACTTCTTGAGACATTCTTTCCTTGAATACCTTTAGTTTCTCCCCTTTTAGGCCCCACCATTTAGTTCATGGGCATCTAGTTTTCTTTCTCCTTCTAATATTCCCCTTGAGACAAATATCTAACACCAAAAGTCTATGTTGTGCCACTAGACACTCTCCGGGAATAACCTTACAATCCTTAGATATCAAGTGGTCTGCACCTCTAGCAAGAAAATAGTCGATTTGGCTTCTATTGGCTCCGCTCTTAAAGGTAATTAAATGCTCTTCTCGCTTCCAATAGAGAGTATTCCCCACTATAAGGTCAAAAGCTACTGCAAAATCTAAAATCCTTCGACCACTTTCGTTAAGGTCACCAAATCTAAAGCCACCATGCACCTTCTCATACCATTGCTTATGCACTCCCACATGACCATTAAAATCGCCTCCTATAAATAGCTTCTCCCCAAAAGGTATCTCTTGAACCACGTCATTCATCTGCTCCAAGAATTGCTCTTTAGTAAGATCATCCAAGCCTACTTGGGGTGCGTAAGCACTAATTATATTAACTATGTTCCCTCCGATCACAAGCTTAACTAAAATAATCCGATCTCCTTTCCTCGTGACTAGGGGTGTTATTCGGTCGGTTCGGTTCGGGGTGGTTTTGCTGGAAACTGATCGGGTTTGGGGTATGTAATTCCGGGACCGATCCCGACCGGTATTGATTTCGATTCGGGTGAGTTCGGGGAGTTCGGGGATTTAGTCCACCCCGAAATGGAACCTCAACCAGAGATCAAAGCTTTCCAGTTTCTGTCTTCAATAGAACCTCAACCAGATCCAATTCAACCTACACTATAAACCTCTTCCAAACTTTAACCACTCGTCGTACCAATCAACACAAAACAACACACAAACCACAGTTAAAACTCAACAAAACAATGGTAAAATGAAATAATAAACTCAACCTGCAAGTCTCGGCGACTCTCGGATCCGTCTCCCCCAACGCCCCCATCTGTATCTTCAACTGAGGGAAGAGAATGGGAGGTTAGAGAGAAGGGAGAGAACTGAGGGAAGAGAAGGGGAATGGCTGCGCGGTCTGGATTCTTGAGTGGGGAGAGTAAAAGATAGGGTAGGATTTGGGAGTGGATGGTGTAGATTATAAACACCAAATTGATTGACGGTCAAGATTAAAACGATTTATATATAATATATATGGTTCAGTCGGTTCGGTCCTACATCGGTTCAGTTGGTTCGGTCCGCATTCGGTTCGGTTCGTTCCGTATAGATTTCCAGAAAACCGAGACCGAACCGACCTAGGTTCGGTTCGGTCCACCCCGAACCACCAAAAAACGCCCCTGAACCGACCGAAGACCGAACCGATCGGTCGGTTTTTTCATTCTTTTTCGGTCCGGTCGGGTTTGTAACAGCCCTACTCGTGACTGTAACTACTGAATCTTTCAGGTGTTTATCTACTACGATACCTACCACATTTCTATGTCTATCCTTACCCGTATAGTAAAGCTTTTAACATGTGTCCTCTATCTCCCTAGCTTTCTCCCCTACCCACTTAGTCTCCTGAAGGCAAGCTATACTAATCCTCCTCCTAAGCATGGTGTCAACTAACTCCCTAGTCTTTTGATCGGCAAAAGATGAAATTTTAAAGGGCAAAGCCCAAAACACCCAAAGGTCTACAAGGGTCAAACAACAATTAAACAAGACAGCACAACCTAAACCCAAATAAAACAGATAAAAGCCCAAAACACCCAAACTCAGTCCAACCAAGGACCGGCCCACCCAATCCAACACCCAAAACCCCAAACGCTGTAGGCTCCACCGCCGCACAAACCACCGGAAAACCAGTCTCCCCGTTAAGCCGAGTCGGCCCCTCCTAGATGTAGAACACAGCACTCAAGGCAAGGGAGCACACCACCACCACACAGCCTGACCCACCTAAACCCCAGCACCTCCGGCGATCCAGACAGCAGCAACAAACCGGAAGGATGAAACGCCAGCCCCGCGCCCGGAGGAGAACTCGGAATGGCCGCCGACCGGACTTCGGCACACAAAAACGGCTTGAGCATACCACCATCGGGGCCACAACCACCGGACTGAAAACCACCACCGAACAACACCGCCATCTTTACCGATCGTTTTGAATAAAACATGCAAAACAAAGATTAGAAATCAAACCTAAACGAGACACCCCCCACCACCGCCCTCCGCCTACAAACTCCAGATCCAAACCAAAAACCACCAAACCAGACCACCAATCAACAAATGAGGCACCCACGCCGCTAGGCATTCCGGCAGAACCAAGGGACCGCCAGTGGAGGCGAAACGCCACACCCTCCCACGTCGGGGAGGGCGGAGCCCCATTGAGAACGGAGGAAAAGAAAAGAGGTGCGATCCGGAAGAGGAGAGGATAGGAGAGAGAGAGATAGAGGGGGAAAAGAGGAAATCAGGCCTGGGGGGAGGAGGGAAGGAGGGCACCTCCCCCCTAGGTAGGCGGCGGTGGCCAAGGAAGAACAAAGAAAAGAAGGGTTTCAAAATCGCCTGGAGAGGAGAGAGAGAGGTATCTAACTAACTCCCTAGTCTTACCTGTTAATGTCTCTATATTCCAAGTTGCTAAACGAATCTTATAATCCTGGGCTAGCTTCTTCACCCGTGCTCGTCCAGGCACGCGCGGGAACCCTTGCTCACTTATCACCACACCCGGGAGCAGGTGTGGCGCCCTTTGCTCATTTTTTGAAGCATCCAAAGGCAGGCACAACGTGTCGCTTAAAGGGAACGCCCTAGCATGTCTCGTTATCATATTTGGATTCATGTCATAAAGATATGACGGACTTTTTACGTGTTGGCTGTCAGCTACCTAACGCACAACCTTCCTCCTTTATCCGGGCTTGGGACCAGCTGGGAAATAAAGATAAGAGAAAGAACATCTGTCGTTTTTTTGTTTTACACGTCTATACTCCTTCGTAAGATGCACTAAAAATATACTCCCTCCGTTCCTAATTGAGAGTCTCTTATTCCATTTTGGGATGTTCTAAAATGATTGTCCTTTTCCAAAAATAGAAGTAAAAATTTGATAAAATTTCAAAAGTGTCCTTCATATGTGAATACAAATGCTGCAAAATAGGTAGAATATAAGGGTAAGGGTGAGAAGGATTACATGTTTCCTAAAAAAGTTGGAATTCCTAAGAGGGACTCTCATTTAGAAACGGATGGAGTAGTCAAATCTTTTGGTTGCTTATGATAGACGTGAAGGGGGAAAAAACGGAATGCATCCATGTTCTTGTCAGAACAATAAGGACACTATGATCATCCACTCAAAATCTTACATTCCCTAGGGAACAATAAGGACTCTATGATCATCCACTTAGAATCTTACATTCCCTAGGGAGTAATAATGGTAAAAAAAATTGGGGAGGTTCAAGTCACAGATTTCATAGAAACTTTTGAACTCATCTCTATCATAAGAAAGCTATTATGACATTCTACTCAAGCTCTAACTAGCTTTATAAATTGAAATTTTGTTTAAGATCAACTTGAAATGTAAACAATGAAACTCAAATATATGTTGAACATGTTAGTTCTTTTAGGTTGGATCAAACTCAGTTTAATGGGTTATATGCACTACAATATGTTGAGAAACCCAGCTACTTGAATTCTAGTTATGATGGGACTCCATTTGAGATCGTATGCCGATAAACACAAAGCTTGAACATAGTTCAATACTATAGGTTTTCAGCAAAGCTCAAACAACCCTAAGTCAGCTCATAACAGAACAAATTCCAAGTGAAAGATGATTACTTTCATAATTTTCTTTTTAAATGTCCCCTAGTCAAGATGCTTTACGTTCAAATTTATGTGTATGCCATACTTGATAGTCGTTATCTAAGAAGCATGAAAACGAAGAGGGGGACAACACGGATACACGTCATTCCTTCAAAGATTAGAACACATGCATGTTGTAGACAAGTCGAAAAAAGAAGATACTTATGTATTATACATGTATCTTACAAAATCATATGAAAGTTAAATAACATGTTTTCAACCAAAGATAAAAACCTCAAACGCGATTTGCATTAAAAAGATAAAAAATCAACAGGGGCAATGGTTCAGTTAACCGTGATTTGCATTGTAAAGATACAAATCAATAGGGGCGATTGTTCTGCTAACAACGGTCCCCCATGGGACAATGGTTAAAGGCAATCGTGAGCATAGTTGTCAAATCATGAATCGAATCAAGAATCAAATTGACCTTTTTCCGAATCATGAATAATCGAGTTGTGAATCGTAACGATTCGGTCCCAATTTAAAAAATACATTGAAAATTATATCTACGTATCTACATATAAGGATGCATTGTAAAATTAAAATATATGAGCTTAAATTTATTGTAAAGTTCGTTTTTTATTATTAATTGATGATCACATGGTCTAATAGGAAAGACTCTTGTACATAATAGGAAAATAAATACTGTAGTAAAATGGATAAGTGCATATAGATGTTAAGGATTCATTACAAAAATGAAAGCTTAGCTTTAACACAATAGAATTTGTAGCCTAATGGGTACGAAACTAAATTAGCTTATACGGCAACATATGTGGGTTGGTTCGAGGCTCTGAGCCTTGTCATGATTCAAAGGATACAAGAATTTATACTCCCTCCATCCCGGTTTGTTTGTCCTCTTTTGGACTTTTTGAGAGTGTTTGACCTCTCAAACAATAATTTTCAATTCGTAATGTTTTTAATATGCAATATAGATCTTGTTTGATAGATCAGATAAAAACAATAAATCGAATAGGCTAAATTTTCTATATATCTCTAAACCTTCAGAAGAGGCATTACATAGGGTTACAAGATGTACTGCACTACATTAGTACACGTAGTATACAAAGCTAAATAAGGAATACACGTAGTACAAATAGCTAAGTAAGGAAAATAATAATATCTACACGATTCACGCCAACACTCCCCCTCAAGTTGGTGCATAGATATCTCTTATACCCAACTTGACGAGTGAATCCCAGAATGCTTTCCCGGATACTGCATGTGTCAATATATCCGCAAGTTGCTCTTCTGATCTTACGAATGGAATAACCATTAGACCCTCCTCCAGTTTCTCCTTGATAAAGTGTCGATCAACCTCCACATGCTTGGTACGATCATGCTGAACCGGATTGTTTGCTATCTCCCGAGCAACCTGATTATCACAATAGAGTTGCATAGGACTTCTTACCTCAATGCCTATCTCGGTAAGCAACAAACGTAGCCAAAGAAGCTCACAAATTCCTTGAGCCATACCTCGATACTTAGCTTTAGCAGCTGACCGTGAAACCACGTTTTGTTTCTTACTACGCCAAGTAACCAGGTTACCACCCACAAACATGAAGTGACTTGAAGTAGAATGTCTATCAGTTATGTTGCCTACCCAATCTGCATCTATGTACCCCTCAACCCTCAAATGCCCATGTTTCTTGAACAATAGACCTCTCCCAGGAGCAAACTTCAAGTAACTCAGAATACGCATTACGGCCTCCATATGATCCTCACTTGGAAAGTGCATGAACTGACTAACACCATTCACTGCATACGCAATATCAGGTCGGGTGAGGGATAGATAAATCAATTTTCCAACTAACCTCTGATATCTCTCTCGATTAGTTGGAGCTTGATCAGGATATATCCCCAGATGATGATTCTGCACAATAGGAGTACTTGAAGGTTTACAGCCCAACATTCCAGTTTCAGTAAGCAAATCGAACACATATTTTCGTTGTGACAAATAAATGCCACCACCAGAGCGAGCAACTTCAACTTCTAAGAAATATTTCAAATCTCCCAAGTCTTTCATATCAAACTCAGATGCTAAATAACCTTGCAGTTTATGAATTTCATCAGTATCATCACCTGTGACAATCATATCATCAACATAAATGACCAACAAAGTAACCTTACCATCCTTTCGTTTTATAAACAAGGTATGATCAGAATTTCCTTGACGATATCCATATCTCTTCATGGCTTGTGTAATCCCAAACCACGCTTGAGGTGATTGCTTTAGACCATAGAGAGCCTTCCGCAACCTGCACACTTTCCCTGATTCATTGACCATCCCACATCCTGGTGGAAAGTCCATGTATACCTCTTCCTTCAATTCTCCGTGCAAAAATGCATTTTTCACATCAAACTGCTTCAAAGGCAATCAAAATTGGCTGCTAAGGACAATAAAACTCGAACAGTATTCATTTTTGCCACTGGTGCAAAAGTCTCTTGATAATCCACACCGTATGTCTACGTATATCCTTTTGCTACCAACCTGGCCTTGTACCTATCAATCGTTCCATCAGCCTTATGTTTAATGGTAAAGACCCACCTACATCCCACTGATTTCTTGCCTTTCGGTAATAAAACGATGTCCCAAGTCTTGTTCCTTTGTAGTGCCTTCATTTCTTCATTCATAGCCTTTATCCATTTTGGATTCTTCAAAGCCTCTTCAACTCTGCTAGGAATCTGAACTGCAGCCATCTGATTCACAAATGCTTGATACTGCGGTAACAATCTATGTGAGGACACATAATGAACAATTGAGTACCTTGCCTTTCCTTCTGGAGAAAACCTGTCGGGCGGATGACCGCAATTCTGTCTAGGAGGCAACTGATAAGAAGACTTTTCAATTGCTTTAGGATTAGAAGAAATATTAATGTCCAAATTACTTACCTCAGGAATATCCACGGGAGCATGGGCAGGTACTATAGAGTCACGAGAGAGGGAATCACATTTTGAGTTAGCCATCACATTGTAGCAGAAGGACGAGAGCATGAGTCAAGTGCATCAGACACATCTTTAGCAGAGCCAAAGCTTATAGGACTTGAGCCAGGACCTATAGGACTTGAGCCAGAGCCTATAGGACTTGAACCAGGGCCCGTTTCAACAGGTACATCTTCCAGAACGACTTCAAACCAATCAGGTCCTTCAATTTCTCCTTCAATCTCAGCATTCGTCTCCCCCTGAAGGACATGATTGGACATGGGAGAAGCAAAATACATTTCTGACTCTGAGAAAGTCACATCCATAGTAACATAAGAGCGTCGAGTAGGAGGATGATAGCATCGGTATCCTTTTTGTGTAGGAGAAAATCCCAGAAACACACACCGAATAGCACATGGATCCAATTTGCTTCGTTGATTCTTGTGAATATGAACATAGGCCACGCACCCAAATATGTGTGGAGGCAAATTTAAGTGGGTTGTTAGGGGCACATGAGATGCCAAGACTTCCATAGGAGTGTGAAAATCAAGAACTCGAGAGGGCAGTCTGTTCATCAGATAGATAGCATATTGGACAACATCAGCCCAATAACGCTTAGGTACGGAAGCACCAAGGAGAAGAGCTCTTGCAACCTCGAGAATATGGCAATTCTTACGCTCTGCAACACCATTTTGTGCAGGAGTGTCAGTACACGAAGTTTCAAGTATCATACCATGGTCTTGAAGGAACTGAGAGAGTGCAGAATTAATATACTCTCCACCATTGTCAAAGTGAAGAACCTTGATAGCAAGAGAAAATTGGGTTTTGATCATTTGATGAAAAACCCGAAAAATAGGGCCAACATCACTCTTATGTTTCATCACATACAGCCAATTCATGCGAGTACAGTCATCCACAAAGGTAACAAACCATCTAATTCTTGTTGGAGTAATCACAGGGGAAGGACCCAATACATCAGAATGAATTAATCCAAACGGAATAGTGCTTTTATTAAAACTCAAAGGATAAGGAACCCGATGACTCTTAGCTAGAATACAAATATTGCATTTGAACTCGGAGTCTTTATGCTGTGTTTGGATTGGAATTTGAAAAAAAATTTGAAAAATAGTAGGGGTAATAAGTGGAGAGAGATAGAGAGAGAAATGTTGGAAGTAGGGGGAATCTAGGGGGAATTTTTTGAAAAATTCTTTTTGAATTGCAAAGAGAACAAGGCATTAACATCCTGAAATAAGGACAGAAGCAAACGATGCAAATAACCAAAAGAAGCATGCCCAAGACGACGATGCCATAACCAGACTTTCTTGCACTTATCATCCATTGTCCCTCGCACCTGAAGAACTCGACTGGCTACAACATCATCCACATAATATAATCCTCCTCTCTTAGTACCATGCCCAATGATCTCCCGTGTCTGGATATCCTGAAGCAAGCAAAACATAGGAAACATTAATACAATACAATCCAATTGTTCGGTAACTTGGCTCACAAATAATAAATTGTTGGACAGAGTGGGAATGAGTAAGGTATGGTGCAAGGATAACGATGGAGTGAGAGCATTAGAACCAGCCCCTGTCACATGAACAGTATCACCATTGGCAGTAATAACACGGTCTTTGCGAGGGAAGGAAGTATATTGAAATAAGGATTTATCGCAAATCATGTGATCAGTGGCACCCGAATCGATTATCCAACCTGTGTCGCGATCATTGGATGAAATTAGAGCCTTGCCCAGATTACTAGCATCTGAATTGGAATCTTTGAGAGAGGGCTGATAAATAGAAGATATGCTCTGGTCGGAGGAATTGCAATGAGACACAGTAGACTTGTGGCTCGAGCCAGCAGAGGGCGTTATGCCAGTAGCTGCAACAGCAGCAACGCCAGGTCAGCGAGTAGTACGTTCACCTTGAGCTGCCTACGGCGTTCCAAATACCAATCAGGGTAACCATTTTTCTTGAAACAAGTATCGGCAGTATGTCTAGTACCATTACAAAAGGTGCACGGCAAAGCATCCTTATTTTCCACATCAGAAAACCGAGGTAGGCACGGTGGACTCGGTGCTTTGGAGACCATGGCCATGGAAGGGAGACCATCGGCACTACTAGAGCCAAGCATAATATTCTGGCGTTGCGCTTCATGACGTACATAGGCAAAGGAATCCTCCAAACCAGGAAGTGGCTTAAGCCGCAGAAAGTCACTCCGGACTTTATCGAATACGTCGTCCAAGCCAGCCAAAAAATCGTAGATACGATCTTTCACAATTTCATCTTGACGTGCCTTAATATCACCAGGACAAGCCATGGAAATAGGGAGGCGCTTATCAAGCTCCTGCCATATAGTTTGGAGTTCAGCAAAGTATACCGGAACCGGGCGACCACCCTGTTTGATGCGGGTGGCCTTACAACGCAACACATAAAGTTGAGACTCATCGGCGCCATCGTAATACATCTGGTTGACACCCTTCCAAACAGCGGCAACAGTAGGAAGGCCAAGAAACAAGCCAAGGAGGTCGGGCTCCATCGTTTTCACCAACCAACCCTTGACGATGGCATCCTCCTTCTGCCACTTCGGGAAACTGAGATCGAATTTAGCGGGTTGAGGAGTATCGCTTGCTAAGTAACCAATTTTTTCTTGACCGGTAGCATGTAACTCCATCATCTGAGACCAAATAGTGTAGTTCGAGCCATTCAATTTAATCCCAAACGGAATGGCGGTAGAGGAGTCACTACTTGGGCGTTGCCGCTGGCGGACACCACGGATTTACTCTCGTCAGTCATGATTAACACGAGAAGCAAGGAAGAAGTAGAGTTTGATCGGATGTCACTGGGCAAGAAGCACAGAGACGGAAGTAGGGTTTAGGAATTTTAAGGTTAGCTCTGATACCAAGATAAAAGCAATAAATCGAATAGGCTAAATTTTCTATATATCTCTAAACCTTCAGAAGAGGCATTATATAGGGTTACAAGATGTACTGCACTACATTAGTACACGTAGTACACAAAGCTAAATAAGGAATACACGTGGTACAAATAGCTAAGTAAGGAAAAGAATGATATCTACACGATTCACGCCAACAAGATCTCAATTAGTTTTATTACAAAAAAATCTTCAAAATCATAAAATATATTATAAAATGTAAGATATAAGTATATTTTTGAAAGACACGAATTTCGACAATTGGACAAACAAATTGGGACGGAGGGAGTAATAAATACCAATACTAACAAAATTTTGAATGGGAATAAGAGTTTTCGTACTTAATAGTATATTATCTTTATATTCTTGCTTTCCTAAAAGAAAAACTAAGGTAAAATTGCAAATGTGGTTTCATATTAGTCAAATGCAACAATTGTGATAAACTTTAGTTCACCTAGACCCCGTTCGTTTTAGGGTTTTGGATTTTGTATTCTAATCATTATCTTATTTCTCTCCAATCATTACTTTCATTTTTTTCTCTATCTCTCTCCAATCATTACCTCTATTTTAAATCATTACTCTATTTATCTCTACAGTCATTACCTACAAATCCAAATTCAAAATACCAAAACGAACACGGTCCTAGAGATTCGTATCGTTTTTGGATGAATTGTGAATCGAATCGTGAATCATACGATTCACCATCGATTCTATATAAACCTTGATTCACCTATGGATTCCTATCGTTTTTGCATGAATCAAATCATGAATCGTACAATTTTTGACAACTATGATCAGGAATATCACAGACATAGACACCATAAGTTTCTCTAAAAAATACTGTGAAGCAAATTTTAAAAGTCGCATTTTAACCTATTAGTATGTCCTTAACATGTTCTTGAGTGTTAAGTTACCGGCTGTCCCAATAGTTAAAGGGGCCCAACAATGTATATCAAACTATTCAACACTCTTTGTACTCTATTGATATACTAAAACATAGTATAAAGGACAAAAGCAAAATGCTACCAAGAAACAAATGCAAACAAAGAGACTTCAACTCATGACCTCGTTTAACCTATGCTTTAATACCATGCCATGTAACAAGTTGTTCCATAAAGCTTAAGCCTATAGGAAACGTAACCACCAATAATTATCAAGCTATTCATCACTAAGAGCATCCCAAACGTGTCCTTGAATGCACAAAATGTTCCGAGTCAAAACTATAATAAAAATTAGAGACGTATCGAAGCATGTCTAACAAGTGTCTAGAGAGTGTCGTACATAGTATTTAAGGGCGAGAGGTAGGGATGCAAACGAGCCGAGCCAAGCTTCATTGTGCTCGAGCTCGTTTGTAAACGAGCCAAGCCGTTAACGAGCAAAGCCAAGCTAATTTACTTAACAAGCCTCTTTAAAAGAGCCGAGCTTTTGTGAGCAGAGCCGAGCTTTTAAGTGTTGAGCTCGGATCGTATAATAAACAAGCCTAAAACTTGAACTCGAGCTCGGCTCGATTACCAAACAAGCCTTAACGAGCCGAGTCATGAGCGAGAGGCGCACCAACGGTGCAAAGTTGTGTAGGGGTCTAGGTGCGATTTGCAAGGAAAGGCGCATGCCTTTTAAGCGAGGTGTCTTTTGGTGAGCCAATAAAAAAACATCAAAAAGATCCATAAAAACATTCAACGAATATCAAATAGTCAACACTACTTGCAAAAAGAAGAATTAAAACGTCAAAATCAACAAAAGACAAGCATCCGACATTTGAAATAAAACTAAAGCAAGTGATAATTCTACTACTTCCAAAAAAGAACATAGAGAAAAAAAATTAAGAAATAAGAAAACAAACGAAGAAAATCAAGACGACACAATAAGAACACATAGCATTACATTGAATTGAAGTCCAAAAGTGATGGCTAGGGTTTTGTTTGTCTCAATCCAATGCTATGTCGGTACTCAATAGAGGTATAAAATTGATGTGATATATTTGAATCCTCTCCTTATTCTTTTCCTGCTCACCAACGGCTGAGATTAGAACAATACAACTCCAAAAAGGGCCACGTTTCTTCGCCTTTGCGCCTCTCCTTCAGGCACGTGTTAGGTGAGCCTTTCGTAGGCTTTTTTGAACTTGCCTGGCCTAGCCCTAGTCAAGGTGCATACTTGGAGCCTTGATGCGCCTATGGTCCAGGCGCGCACCTTTTCGCTCCTTTGACAACTGTGGTGCTATGTATGTTCGTGTCCGACAAGTGGTCATTAGACATGTATGTGCTTCTTAGGTACTTATGCAGTGTTTGAAGTCATTTAGTGGTGAAATCTCCATAAATTTTTCCATAGAGAATTAACTAAAGCTTTGTTAACTAGTTGTCATGACTAACTACGTTCAGTGCTTACCATAATTTTGGTATATTTCCTTTACAATTAGAGTGAAATACGGAGACGTACATGTATCTATATGTGTCAGATAACGGTATTGTAGGTAATTCCTCATTTGAGCAGAGACCTATGTGAGGTGTACTCTGTACAAGTGAAAAGCTTTCTTCAGCATGATTTTTCACTTCGGAATAGTATGACCGCTTGTAGTAAGAAGTTGGGATGTTGATAGCCAATTACATATACAGGTAATAATGGTATACAAAATCCTGATGTCAGATGTTCTGGCTTTGTTGGACATATTTAATTTGTCTTACAAACTAATTTTAGTTTTAGAGCATTATTAGTTGTTTTATTAGAATGGATCTGAAACGATGTGCGACGATTGTAAGCCTGCCAATTTTTTGCATGATTTGAATTCCTTCAATATGTTGATTTTGAATCTATACATGTAATGCTCATCAACACAGAGATTCACTTTCAATTTCGAACACGACATCTATTATTAGGCTTCCAAAACTTCTTGTTCGGTTTCAGAACGGAAATGATATCTTGCTGAGTTTGAAAACGTTTAATCAAACTCACAGAACTGCTGCGAAAGGTCGAGAAAACGTTTAATCAAACTCACAGAACTGCTGCGAAAGGTCACTGTGGGAAACATAGTATTAGAGTTTCTCAGGACATTAGACCACTACAAAAACTGAAGTGAACAGGAATGGGATCACTGGCCAAAGCTTAAAATAGATTAACCTATCAGAGGCCTAATTAGCAATGAGGAAGACCAACTTCTTTTACGCATGTTTAATGCCATCAGGTAATCCAAGAGTCCTATCAGAGGGAATGCCTAATTAGCTATGAGGAAGACAAACTTCTTTTACGTATGTTTAATGCCATCAAGTAATCCAAGAGTCACGACTCACGACATTTGGCCGACAGTAAAGCCATTCCAGTATTTTCTACATGTAGCAAGAAGATGAGTTCACCCATACTCCCAAATTGCCCTAATCATCAAATGGAATACCTAGTTTTAGTTCCAAACTTTGGGTAGGACTTAACAAAGGAGAGAGCTGAGAAAAAAAAAACCAAAACGTGCATGTGATAAAGCCAGAAACCTGTGTTTTCAATAAGGATGTGGAAAGATAAAGGGACAAACATTGGGAGCAGTGCCTTGCAACATGTTGCAAATTTTTTGGTTGGCGAAATCCCCTATACCTGTCAATAGAGCACAATATGATTAAACAGCAGGAAAAATGGACCAATATGATTAAAGGTGAAGCATTATTTTTCAAAGGTGTCCACCTGTCTGAGAGTCAGTATCAAAGGTGTCCGATTATTTTTCAAATCTTGTTCATTGTGACTCTTTAAGAACGCGCTAGAACACCCTCGAGACCTGCTAGGACACTCATGGGACACATCGCGGGTGTCAAAAAAACTAGTAGGCTATACTTAAAGCCTAGAGAAAGTCTTGTTTTTGTGTGATAGATGATGGTTGATGAATTATGCAGAGTTTTTTGGGGACATTGTAGGCTGATCCTAGGGAATGGAGATCTTGTCTGTAAAAAAATTCAAATCCTTGACCTCCTTGTGAGAAACAAGGATCTTTCCCATCAAGGTAGCCCCAGTTTCTTGATGAAACACTCTTTTTTATTGAACACTTACATGAATGATGTAATGAAATGTGAGAATGGCTTATGGTATTTATAGTAACTACTATTGCCAATTATTTGACTACGGTTGTTATTTCAATCTAGTACATGTTGGAAATACTAAATATCCTTTTAATGTGTCCCAACATGCCATGTCCTCCATTCTTGGAAATTGTGTGGTAGAGTGTGTCGGTGTCTAGTCACATGTCCATGTCGGTGTCCCACATTAATGAGGCTCAAAAGGCTAAGTTATCTAGAGACCTGATCTCTAACAATTTATGTTGAACACTCAAACTTGCTTCCTATTATTAACAGTGACTAAGAAGGGCATACCAGGCTGTTCAGAAAGAAAGAAGGGCCTACCAGTTCTTACACTCCAAATTTCGATTCTTATACATTTCCATATATGGTTTCTATCCAAAAAAAACTACTGGAGTTGGTCCTTAAGGTACAGTTCTTCGAGGGACTAAATTCCCCTCGAAGGTAAAGTTGTGGAGTTTTTGTGGAAGAATATTTCAAACATAGGGTTCATATGTTTGAGTGGTAAAACATGTATTTGACCATATATATCATACTCCACGCTTGTTCTTCCTGGACTGATGCATGACACTATGTCTTCCACTTTTAAAATGAGATCCTCACATACTACATGACACTGACACAATTATGTGCTACTTTCAACAGCATGAAGTCAATAATCGAGCGGTACAACAAATCCAAGGAGGAACATCACCAATTGGCTAACTCAAGTTCTGAGGTCAATGTTAGCCTTTTCCCCCTTTTGGAAACTTTCCCTGTGTAATCCAGAAGGCGTATTTCAGGAATGTTATCCTTTCATTACATAGCCATCTAATAGATTTCCAAAATTTTGTTTAGATTTAGAACAGGAACTCCCACCTCAATTATATACTGATCTTTGGTCATGACAGTTAAGTCACCCACATTCTTGTGAAAGGTCATGTCTTTAAATGCTTCTAGTTAAATCTTCAAGAAAGTTCAGCATTGCTATTTGACAGGGAGAACTCATAGGACATTGTTTCGATTAAGCTACACCGATATGAAGTATCTAAGCATAGTAGTAAATCACTTTGTGTTCTTGATGATAGTTTTGGCAAAGGGAGGCAGCAATGCTGAGGCAACAACTACAAAACCTGCAAGAGAATCATCGGTAAACTCTCTCTGCGTGCAACATCTATCTATCAATTTTGGTGGCACTTGAGTAAGTGACACAACTCAAAATACCAGTTTTCCAGGTAGCACACAACTCAACCCAAGAACCACTTGGACAACCCTTTTCCACACAGAACTTTCTCATGAGAAACAGCAAAAACTAATGCTCAAGTCATGCCAAACGCTAGTATCATAGCTACAAATGATTGAAACCTTGTCTAATAACTCGATGAGAAATACTACTAATGTATCAAGATAATGTTACAATGTACAAGACCTATTTATGTCTCACTGCGTTCTTCCTTCTTATATGTTTGATGAAGCATTGATTCTCAAGAACACGTCTGCAGCAGGTAATTTTGCTCCTACCACCCTTCTCAGTGGATATCATATACTAACGCACATATATAGGCAGATGCATTCATATCCACCAGATGGATGAACATAGGGGGCCATAGAAATACCCTCCACCCCCTACCACGCAAAGGCCCCAACCGTAAACACAAACCAATGAAGTATATTGGGAACGCTCTCCAATCTGTTGAGTGATGATGGCTTCTGCTTACAAGTTATTAATGTTTTTTATATAGTCTTTATATAGTCTCTCCGATCAATTATCTATCCAGTGTTCATATACGGTGTAGCTTTTATGCAAATAATGAAAAATAATAAAGAGCCCAAATTAAACAAATATCTTTGTTATCCGTAAATTTGTAATACACAAAACACTGGATGTCTTTACAAAGATTGGTATTAAACCTAAGTGGAGCTCATGAACAAACTCTACAAGAAGAAAAGTGAATTCACAACAAAATAATGCCACACAAAAGTAACTACTATACCGAAAACCCAATTTCAACTGCATGCATGCTGAATTTGGAATCCTCAAAAATTCACCTATATCAATTAGCTAGCCTAAAGCTTCTCATTTAATTGTTTGTAGTGAGAACTGAATCAGAGCAGCAATCCATGCAAAAACAGCTACCTTGGTTCAGGCACCTGTCTTCCAAACGGATTTCCAAGGAAAGGAAATTCCCGTACCTCCCCCTCGACAATAGAAAAACAAGTAGCCAAAGTCACCGACCAACCAAGGGCAACTTTAGTGGCAACACCATTTCCAAATAGCGTCCATGAAAAAACACCTTTCCCTGGCACATGAGATGCAGTAAAGGGATTTTTTATGAGAACTTTTTTTCTCCTTCACCTTTCAATTTCAATTCTCCTCCCCAACCGCATTGATCACAGAAAAAAGGGAAAACGGTTGTTATTCGGGAACTCCCAAACATTTGGCGATCAAAGAGAAGTTGATGTTGACTGGTGACTCATATTTTTCAATGAGTCATTACTTTCTCACATTGGCTAATCAGAGGGACCAGTGCATGTATTTTTTTTTCTGCAATACTGCATTCATCAGTCCAAAATCTCACCCAACTCGTAATGTATGTTCCATTAACTACCTGTCTAACTTTTCCTAAAGCGCTGATAGAAAATAGAGTATAATTTCGCAAACCACGGTGACATTCAATAGTTATGAATGATAGGGGGAAAAAGATGGGAAGTTGACCAAGCTAGCTATCCAAGAACTGATTTACCCCAAGAAGTAGAAACTTCATTAAACAGACAAGACTTGATCTAAAGTTAGAAGCAGATTTCTTATATATATCAAGAATAATAATCACAATGTTGACAAAACATAAATGGTTAGATGAAATAGTCCCTAGTATCACAGAAATCAGATATGTGCGCCACTCATCAATACGCATAAACCATGTCATCAAAATAAATAGCCGAATGCCTTCATTCTAAAAAAATCCAAGTGGACAATTGCAGGCAAATGATGGGAGAAGAGCTTTCCGGTTTGAGTGTCAAAGAACTGCAGACTATGGAAACCCAACTAGAAATGAGTCTTAGAGGAGTTCGTATGAAGAAGGTTTGAAATTTCCATGCCATAAGCAATACTTTTCCTATGTTATACCACCACAGATGGCTCATCCTTAACAAATCAATCTTGCAGGACCAAATGTTGGTGGATGAAATTCAAGAGCTTAGTCAAAAGGTCCACTTCTGGTTACTTTACCACTCATTGTCCTCTCTTCTCTGTTTGTTTCACTTCAATGGCTTACTTTTCTTAGTTATGTTGCAGGGAAACCTCCTTCATCAAGAAAACGTGGAACTGGTAAACCTAACTCGTCAAGAGAATATGGAGTTATGTAAGAAGGTATTCATATAGATTTCTAATACCAGCTCCAAATACAGTACAAAAGAAAGAATCCTCGTTTCCACCATCAAACTTATTTCAAAATGCAAGCTGTTTCATTGTCACTCTCAGTATCTATATTTGTGCTTCCCCAGGGTTTTGGAACTAGAGATCCAAATGGAGCAAAAAGAAATGGTTTTCTCTCAAACAATTTAAGCCTTGTAGAGGACTTACATGCACCTGTCGAACTCCAGCTTTGCCAGCCACAGCAATCAAACCATGAAACACCAACAAGAGCTACAAAATTGGGGTAATTTCCTTCAAACCATTTAATAAGTTACTGATTTTAAATACTTGGACAGAAGCTTGATCCCACATGTTAATGGGAAACTGCAGCAGACTACAACTGCCCTAGGAAAGAAGTTGAATCAACTGTGGGTGGATGTAATTAAGGCGCTATCATCCAAAGGCCCCGCATTTACTGATTTGATGCTTTGATTGATGACAAGTGCAACATGAATTTCAAAACAGTCCAGCAGAAAGACTTCAATTCAACTTTATCGCAAAATCAGCACTAGAATGTGTGAGGTGACCAAAGAAACCAGCTATTTATGTAAAGTTGAGACAATAATAAGGAGACGGTTGAAAGCACTACTTGTGACTTTAGCTATCTCAATATACTTACCTGCACTTGAGATGGACAAACCAACTATAAAGTAGTTTTCCCTACTTTTCCTTTGATATAGATTTCCTGAAAAGGCATTTCCTAATACTTGGTTGAACCCATCAGTAGTATATGGGTAAGTTGGCGTCAGTTGTGGAATACAACCACCAAACGAAATGATATTTAATAATGCTTATACAAAATAAATCACAGACATTATAGCATTCAAAAGCAGCTATAGGAAGTTAGGAACATAATTGATGTGGCATTAGCAAGATGAATTGAGTATATGCAACTACAGTCTAAAATAATGAGCATCAGAATTTTTTTTAAGTCTCCATCCAGAAAAATAACTATCTTAACGATGCATGCTTCTGACTTTGAACTTTCTGCTGATAAAGTCATATACAAGGAGTTTAGCAATATTTACCTTATTATTTTGCATGGACTTCATCTTTTCTGGCATACTTTGACTTCCTCATCTCATGTTCTGCTGTGCAAAAGATAACAGAAGCAGTGGCATCACAACCATAAGAACCAGGTTCACCAATGTTGGACAACCTAAAAGGAAACAAAAAGAAGTTGTAATGTGGATAATTGATAATACATGAAGAGAGATTAGAGAAGAAGAATCTCTAGAGAAATCTCTACACACCATTTATTTTTTTTTTTTTTAAAGTCATATACAGGGAGTTTAGCAGTATTTACCTTATTATTTTGCATGGACTTCATCTTTTCTGGCATACTTTGACTTCCTCATCTCATGTTCTGCTGTGCAAAAGATAACAGAAGCAGTGGCATCACAACCATAAGAACCAGGTTCACCAATGTTGGACAACCTAAAAGGAAACAAAAAGAAGTTGTAATGTGGATAATTGATAATACATGAAGAGAGATTAGAGAAGAAGAATCTCTAGAGAAATCTCTACACACAAGTAGAGTGATCACAACATAACTAGTGATTAGAATTCAATGCTGAAGTGTGACTTAAACAACAGTTGATTTGAACAGATATTTCTGCCATACTTGCAGCAAGCCACCTCAGATCAATCAGATTGACCAACATAAATTGAACAATTTTTCCCCGTACAACCTAAAAGTAGCTTATAGGAGAGAGCTTCCAGTATGCAAAGAAAAACTTACCTTAAACATATCACTCTAATTCAATTGCAGTCCAAATAACTGTGAGGTGCATAGACCTCTAAAGGCTCACAACAGTAATAGCATTCTTGAGCGCACTTAAAACAACAAATCTTCAATTGCCAAAATACACACATACAGTGCTACAAATACAAGATGTGTCCGATTTTGGAACTGCTAAAGCATCTAACTCAAGCTCAATTGGAAATGAGTGGAGGGGCACATTCTAGTTTGGGAGGTTCATCTATCGAGTAACGTCCACCAAATTAGTATATGAAACTTGTGGGCTTCTTCACTCATTCCCAATCGATTTGGTAGTGGATGCTTCTAAAAGAAACTTACTGTAAACAAGTTGGAGGGGACAATTGACAAATGAAATCACGACAGGGCTAGGCATTCAACCAGCGGTATTAAAATTACGAGGATCTTCTTCAGTATTAGTAAAAGAAAACTTTAGAAACACCTAAGAAAAAATAGAGAGACAAGATGTCCTCCTTATCAAGGAAAAAGAGGGGAACACATTGCTTTTCTACCAGTACAAAAGTTAACAAAACAAAAAGGAAATTCCTTCAAAACTGGAGAGGCTAAAGCCCAAAAGGATGCCAAGTAGCAAATCATGTCTCATAAACCCTCAATGTCCTTAAATGTATTCTAAGAAATTTTTGAGTATCTTTCCTGCCAATAAGAAATTTTTGATTATCTTCCTTGCCAATAACCCAAAATATTGCCCAAATTGAAATCTACCAAAAACTCCACCAGTCCACCCCAATCGCTAACATTGAACAAATTAGAAAGGAGCTACCAATCCAACCCTACCAACTGAAACGATATCGTACATATTGAAGTTGCATGGCCATAAGAAATAACTGATCAATATTGCTCATCCTTCCTACACAGGATACACTGGGTGCAACTAGCAACTAGCTATCCTAATATGAAGCATGTCATTTTCATTAATTTGCATATGCCCTATAGTCCAAAGATATACTTTTGACTTTAATTGGCAATAGTATCTTGCATATCTCATCTCATTAAATTATAAATGCCAATGAGCAACTTGAACAAAGGTAAGCAAAATGATGTCCAAAAATCCATAATAACATATCCACTCTTTCTTTCGTCAAAGAAACACTGGCAAGTATAGATAAAGAGTATCTTCTTTATTGGCCTCACAAAAAAGAAGAAGAAAAGATTTCTAAAATAATTGAAATTCCAAATAATTGGCAAAGAATAAGATGAAATGATACAAGTAGTAAACACGTTTTGGGAGCAAGACAAGGACAAAAATCATAGAAACAAATGAAGAAATGGAAACTTCACTCTCCGGACAACTTACTGAGACTTGAGAGCAAGCAACCTCGTTTTGTCGTTTACTTCACGGCTCGACCCTCCTCACCAGGAGGAATCTTCATGGCCGGATATCAAGGCACAGATCGATCCGAAGCAAGCAGCAAGCTACATCGTTCTTCCCAAAAATATACATCCCTCTTGTTACAACACTAAAATGAATTGTAGGAGAAAATCAACACAATCCTCAACAAATAAAATCTCTTAAAGAATAAAAAGACAACAGTAACTCTACCGTGTAATCCTGAATCGATGGGGATATGGGCAGGGGAGAACTAGAGACAGACCTAACGTTTGATCACAATTTATACACAAAGTGGTTACTCTCAAAAAGTTTTACTACTGAAATATTGGCCCCCTTATACCTCTCAAACTCGAGGAACTCAAGGGACGTTCCTAAATCAAAGTAGGAAAGCACGAGAGAGGGTAGGTTTGGAGACCTGATTCAATATCAATGCTCGTTAACTTGCTTCTTTCCTTAAAAATCCAAAGCATAAGTAATGGACAATATAAAGAACTACAATCCCACAATACACCAAACTAAGTATCCCGATATTTTTCTCATTCCAGACTTCCACTGAGGGCATACCACAAAGAATTGCAACTAATTTCAATAGTAAACTTGTATAACAACTTGCCAAGCGAAATAATGCACTTTAAAACCATTTGGGAGGAAATTTTGGATGACTACAAGTAGAATTTTAGCATAAGGCAAGGTGACATGACATAGCCAAATAAGGAATTCAAAAGTTAGTCAGCAAGGAAAGAAATTATTCAAAAGTTCAGTTGAAAAAAATCAGTTGATAATTCCCACCAAGAATTTGATCACTAGGTCGTGGTAACTCCAAACAAATAAGTACTTAGATGCATGTGCCCATCACTAAAAAATTAACTAATCCTCAAAGAAACTCTATAAGCACTTGTGCTACCCTTAGGTTGCAAATTAGAGTTCACCCAATACACAAGGTAATTGAGTTATTAGAAACCATCATAATTGTTAACCACAATGCTAATCGTCAACCATAATGCTTCAAAGAATCAATCTCCTTCCAAAAGAAAAAAATACTAGTTTAAAATGCAGAGAGTGAAAACACAAACTATATCAATATACCCAAAATAAAAACTTACCATATCATGAGCTGAGGCACCAAGTCTCATTATATCTCCAAGTAATTGAAGTGTTTTAACTTTGAGAAGTCAAGCCAAGTTTAAGGTCAAGCAACATGTCATCCATAGCTGAGGTAAGAAAGCAGAAACCAAAAGTAAAAGTTAACTTTTTGAGAGAGAATCAATGTCTAGTGTGGGTAAGGAATTGATAGCCTTTTACAGATAGCTCATGCAAAAGTTCATAAGGTTGAAAACAATATGCAATGATTTTAAGAACATTATCATCCAAAATAACATTGCAATAAGATACCACTTTTGCATAGTTTACCAGTCAAATAATCTAAGGAATCGTATGCATAGTTGCACTACTGCATTTTTTGAATTTATTTTCAAGAATTGACTTGAAAATACTACACGTGTAACTTAGCATGAGTTTCTGACTTCCAAAATGTAAAGCGAATATACTTATCTTCCTATACCAATAACAATAGTAGGGATGGGAACCCCACCTGAACCGATGGCTAACTGAACAGATCGGGACGGTTTTTAATAGATTTTTTAACTACAGTATCGGTTTTGATTTTTGATTTTTAATTTTTAAAAAACCAGCCAACTCAATTTTGGTTTCAATTTTATATGATAACCACACCATAATCAAAAGTCCAAAACCAAAACCGAACCACAACATAATTACGAAAATACCCTTATTATACAGCTTTCAATTACAGTTAAGGGTTTGCACCTCACTTTTGCGCCCTCTCCCTCAGATGGATTTGTTCATCATCAATTTTGATCTATTATAATCAATTGAATGAAGATTTTAGCTCAGCTAAATTCCATGTATAATGATTTCATCTATGGTTATTTTGTCTTTGTGTTTGGAAGACGAATTCACTGTGTTAATCACACTTGTTATTAATCAACCGTAAGAGAAAAACCGAACTGAACGGGTAACTGATAGTTTTGGCTATAGTTTAGATAAAATAAAAATCGCCGATTTCAGTTACGATTTCGGTTTTAGTTATACACACACACACAACAATAGAACCCATGTAGTCTCCAATCATTGGGGGTATGGGCGGGGGAGGATTGGAGACAGACCTAACCTTTGGCAATATGCACAAAGTGGCTACTCTCAAAATACCACTGAAACAGTGGCCCCCCTATACCTGTTTTGTTGCGGAACCATGCCCCCAAATCAAAACCGAATGGCATCCAAGAGGACAGGCCTAGAGACCCAATTCAATTTATGTACACATTACCATGCTTCCTTCATTGATAGTCCAGAGCATCGGTTTTAGTTATAAGTTTCGATTTTGGTTTTGGTTTTACCAGTGCACTGAATTGAACAGTTGCCATCCCTAAAGAAAACTCGTGCACAAAACATGATTTCGAAGTTGCATGATTAGAGAATGAATCCCCATCAAGAAGAGTATCTTACTCAAATCCAAATCAAAAAAGGGTTCTTAAAGAATTATCTTCATAAATTGTGGAGTCTCAAGCATCTATAAGGAGTGGTGCAACTAATTATCACCTAGAGGCTAGAGCTCTGCATCAACACAAAATATGAAGGCTACTTGCTATAAGAATTCTCTTAAACTAGTGTTGCAAAGGTAGGCTTCTTAAACTTTTTTTTGGTTAACAAGTTAGAATCATAATGAGCTGTTTGTTTCTTACAAAATAGTTATCTCATGTTTCTTGAGGGGGGTTTCCTGGCACCCAATATTCTAAAAATCACTAGGCACTAGTCGCGGAAAAAGGCCGCCTAGCGCCTAGGCAGAGACTAGGTGACTAGTCGGCTGCCTAATTTAGACGTTGGACCACCGCAAGGCGGCTGACTTTTAGAACACTGATGGCACCGCATAAATGTCACAGTCAGCATAAAAGCGTAACCACTATGAGAATTTTTTTCTCCCAAACTAGTAGCAAATATCATGAAACTTGGTCAACATTTTGAAAGAGAAAAAAATGTACACGAGAGGAATATATTTACAGGTATAATAACATAGTCATCCATATTGGACATACAATACAACAACAGTAGATTAAAATAGCAAGATTGAAAACAATATACAACAACTAGATCAAAATTCAAAAACATAAGTTAAAAAATGTTATACGAAATTGAACACCTACTTGCGAAATTGAAACTTCATTGGAGCCCAATTAGGCCTTCATATACCAAGCGCAACCTAATTGTGGGCTTTTCTTGATAATTGAAGCCTCTTCGTCAAAGAATCAAGGTTCTAAGCTTCAATCTCTAAGATGGCGAAGACATTTTGTCCAAGTGTAGAGGTAATAAAAATAATAAAGCAACCAAAAAAAAAAAAAGAAGGATGTCAAATGGTTTCGATTCGATGAAAATGCGAACCAATTAATTAGGGGTGGGAATTCAGACAATACCCATTAACACGACTTGAATATAACACAAAGTTAGAGGGTTTTGAGTACTTTCTATGCAAATACGAATATTACACCCGACAATACACAAATTAAACGGGACAAATACAGCTTGCACTCACGTAACTCCAAAGGGACAATGATAACCTTTTAATTTTTTGTGTCGATCTGGTTACTTGAATGACGCCACAACGTTATGGCTATTATTTTTGTACTAGTCTTTTAGTTCACAACGTATATTAAGATTTATATTATAGTTGTTCGCACTTTGTTGGAGTATTATTTTAGGTAAAAATCGTAAAAGAACACTGTAAGATTAGATTAAACATTGTACATGTGTAACATTTTTACATGTATAATTATATATATATATATATATATATCTTATGAAGAATTTTAACTAAAATGGTTAACAGAATTATCCCGAACACGACAAAATTTTAAGGAGGTTGAGTTACTGACAAGATAGATGATGCATTTAAGTTAAGAGGTTGTTTGATACGAAATCCAAATTGACACAATTCAAACTCGATAAGACACGAGAGGACAATGCTTCGTCCAGGGATGCATTCTTGTAAAAATGCACAGGTATGGGCGTATCAAAACACCATAAACCTTTGTATAGGATGTACAATTGAACATTTTCTTATGGTCATTATCCCTTGGGTAAATCACCCTGATACCTTGAATTGGTCATGTATCTACAAGTTTTCGTCCCATATTAGGATCATGATTTACCCGAACACTATTAGTAGGAATATAAATGTAGTGTTAATGGGGTATTACGAATATGAGTAATTTTTCATGTTACTTAACTTACTTTGGATTATTTTATTATTATAACTTACAGGTTTGCCGGAGCCGTTTGGAAGCATTTGGCTTTAATTTGGAGATTTAAGAAGTCGAAGACAAACCGAGTTGCAATTTTTGGCAAGCCCAAGTGAGTAATAAAGCGACGAGTGCAATCCTATAATGTTTTCCATCCTTCAAGAAAGTCCATATCAATCCCTTTCGGAAAGAAAAATCAAGAGCTTGATTACATCCCGAATTAAGAGTCAAGTTGGACAACTAGATATCTTGAATATAGCTTTTTGCTTAGTTACTCAATTGAGGTGATTCAAGTTTAGTTGGAATGATATTTTAAAGAGCAACAACTTTTTGTTAGATATGAATTCCCAAATTCAAAGTTTGCTAGGTAAAAAAAAGCTCATAACTGTAGAGCATAATGTGTTTTGAGTATTTATCGAGGTTTGACTAGTTAAATGTATAACTAGGAGTCTTCAAATCAAAATTAGGGTCGTATACATTGAAGAGCAAAATGAGAGAGAGACTTGAAGGTCTCCATGGCATCCACCATTGAAGACTTGAAGATACAGTCCTCCACGAGCAATGAAACCCTCCCTCAGGGCTATAAATGAAGCTACCATCGAAGTAACTTAGTTTTTTTTGTATAGATTTTAGGTTTATTATTTATATTGTGATTGTATGACGAAGATTCTTTTCATTTATGAAATTAGTTTGACTTTCCTGCATATCTATCTTGTGTTTGCATTCTAGATTTCAAGTACGTACATACAATGGTGTTTGACTCTTTACTGTTTTGCGATTTCGATGATTGAGATAGATTATATCTGGGCCGCACCATTATATGTTTCGTACATTGACACAGATCGCGCTAGTAAGACAATTCGTGGTAGGCGAAATTGTAGCAAAAATAGTCTACACCAATTGATAAATCACAAATATCTCATTGGAGATGACTAATTGGGGATTGCAAACCCTAGCAATAATCATAGTTGATTTGAATAATGAATCGAGTCAATACGTAACTATATTATGCGGTGTTGGTGGATTCCAAATTTTTGAACCTCACTCCTATAGTTTTTCCAATTTAATAAGTTCATTTAACTTAATCTTAGCTTCTACTGCCAGCCAATCATAAATCTTTTTCCCAGAATCAATTTAAGAATTTGTTTAGATTATCGTAACGTTGCCGTTTAATCCCTAAAGAATGCTACTCGGTTTGAACCACTATTCTAAATATATTTTAACGCGAAAATGAGATGATAAGTCAAACCCGTACTGAGGGAATTTATAAATCTTTGATGAAAACGATTTTACAGTTACTAAGCTAAATAACTACTCCATTATAAGCGATTTTAATGAGCCCCTCATTATTTCCAACTTCTAGAATTGTTTTCCAACTCTATATGTGGTATTTATCAAAGTCGTATTGTGCAAGAAAGGGATGAAACTGTTGCTAACAAAGTTTGTTGGCAAACATGCACTGCAGTTATGTGTAACCTAGTTTGAAAGGTTAACTGATGACTACTTTGAGTTCATCATAATGAAACAACTCAATAAAACCAGTAATATATTCGTAAAATTGTGGATAAGGCAAACAAATATTAATCAATTGATTATCCTTACCATCACTTTGTGATTTAGGCTGTTATTCCCTCTTTGAGCATTTTTTATTTAACAGTTGTACCATCCTAAACAACGGGGAAGAGAAAAATAATGGCTTAAGGTATTGGCGGTGGTTGTAGTTGAGGACAAATCAGGGGGTGGTAAATTGCAGATGGGAGGAGGTGGTGGTCCAAAGCCATAGGGATGAGCTATGGAGTAGAGAAGGTGTTTGTTCCAGGCGCGGGGGAAAGAATGAGTTCGAATTTCAAATCAATTGCGCTTCTTTCCTAGCTAAGCAAAATCCAAAGAATTGGAGTCATAGAACTTATGTTTTATAATAACAATGAGCTATTACGGTAGGGATCAACTTTTCTACAAAATTGATAATGTAGCAATAAATTAATTGCTATGAGCTTTTATATTTTAGATTTGAGAAAAAGATCATCGGATCAACTATAGTGTTATCAATTGATTTTCTACCATTCTCAAACGATAATTAGAAGTAGCCAAGCTAGGCTGAGGAACAAGTCTATTGTACTTATTATTGAGGATACCCTTCCTTTATCTTTTGCCTTGTGTTCATAATAGTGGTCAACAATGTTCCTAAATAGCCTTCTGTTTTATGACTCTATTACAGGATAAAGTTCACTATAAAAAGACAGATTGTTGAAGTAGGGAATAATGTAGAAGACATGTGTGCTTTGCAATGAGGAAGATCGAGTCTCACAAACATTGCTCCACTTCGCCTCCCTACAGTAGTATTTACTCAAGTATGGGGCTAAAGTACTAGTGTGAATCAAAATCAATGGAGGACTTATGTTGCAGACTAATGTGCTAATGTGTTGGCATGGGCCATGCTATATGCTTCTAGTAATTTGTTTTAGCTTCTCTTATCAAATTTTTTGGCAACTATTGTTTACTATTTATGACTTAAAGGAACATAATTAAGTTTCATTAATTCTTTATCACTAATGTCACTCTGGCCATTTTAAATTTTCAAAACAACCACGACTTCATGGTTTGGACGAGTAGGCCCATAATCCATATACAGACCCTTGCAAACAATAATCCGTTTGTGATTCATCTTGAGACAGGCGTTTCCAATATCCAAACACCATACATCTTTCGACAGATCCTCATCTGAGAGCTTGCTTCATTCTACCAAGGGCAACCAACCACTGTTTCACTTATCCATTACATATTCTAATGTGGGAAGAGGTAGGGACTAACGATGGGATATAAGCCAAATAATCTTTAACAAGTTGAAAGGTCGAGGAAGTGAGTGGCAACAACAAGTGGGCGATTGGGCGGTTCCCTTAGATTGTTGATAAGAGGTTGGGTGGTGAGCCTATTTAGCAATAAAAGGTTGGGCTATGAACCTAATTATAACTAAATGATAGAAGGATGACAGTGCTATTTGATGTAAAGCACAAGAGGTTGACTTTACGAATCAAAAAGTGTGGTACCAAAGTGAAATTTTGGGAAGTGAAATGTTGCCTAGTGCAATTAAACAAGAAAACATAAGTACTACATAATTGTGGGGCTTGCTGGATTCTTTCAAGTTCACAAGCCTTACAACCATGCTAGCATGGAGCAATACACAACCCTCCATCACTAAATGGCCAGGCTAATGACTTCCAAACAAGAAACTATCGATTGCAGTCCAGGTTTATGTCCGGTACTTATAGCATAATGTACAGCGGATCTCGATATTAGTTTTGGGGTGAAGCCATAAACCTAATTACCCAAAAAAAACAGAAAAAAATATCAAGAAATGAAAACCTGACCATAACATCTAAGCCTCTACGGAATACAGATGTACTACATCATAACCAGCAAATAAAAACAGATAAGTTAACGGACAAGATAAGGCAAGAGGTTCATGGGAAAACATTAAAGCAGCAAAGCTAGCTACATCTATATAGCACAGAAAATAATAGGATCAAGATCAGTTGATATAAGCAGTAGGTACAAGGGAAAAATATTCGTGCGCACCTGAGACCGAGAAGTCAAGAACACATCCGCATCTCATCAACATCGAGTTTCCCTTCCCCCACTGCCGGATCTTTGACAGGCCCTAGCCTATCACCAACATGTTGTTCGCCTGCGCTGCTAGTGCATGTGCTCGTGTCTAGATTTTGACCATTCCGGTATCTCGTGATGGAATCATTGTACTACCTCCGGGCTTTGAAAATTGAGATTACTCTCCGTTCAAAAACATCTAGTTTCCCTTACCGTTGATGAATGATGATTGATGTTCCAATTTTCAAAAAATAAAAGAATGGATACAAGAGAGAGAGAGAGAGAGAGAGAGAGAGGTACAGATCCGAACAAGTTGAACGTTGATTTAAACCGCAAGCAAAAATGTCAGGTATAGTATGAGTATCGAGATGATATTGGATGGAGGAGCGAGAGAAAAAGAAGATAGCGAAAAGCTGTGAACGAAAACTCTTCTACTTTCCCTAATTTTCTCGAGAACCAAACAGCGACGAACAGAAAACGGAATCGAGTCATCGAGATCATTTTACACCGAACAAAACGAGCAGATTACCGGAGGAAAGAAAGGAAAAGAAGATAACTAAATTCTATGAACAAAAACTTATCTAGTTTCCCTAATTTTCTCGAGAACCAAACAGAAACCAAGACAAAATTGAGATCATCTAACACCGAACAAAATTAGCGGATTACCGGAGGCGTGGAAGAAGAAGAAGGAGGAGGTAACAAAACTACATAATGCTGTGGACAGAAACTCATCTACTTTCCCTCGTTTTCTCGAGAACCAAACGACGGACGAATATAAAACGAAATCGAGATCATTCGACTGCGAACAGAATGCGCAGATTACAGGAGAAATAAACGTAGTTACGAGAGAGTACGAATCCAGCAGGCGGCGGCGGCGGCGGCGGGGAAGACTCGATCGATGAAAAATCGTAGAATCAGACGGAGGATGTGAAACTCGTGAATGTAGAATGAGAGAGAAACTGAGAGATAAGAGAACAGCTGTGTTTCGTAGGAAACCATACCTGTAAAAGAAGGCGGTGAGGGAGGGAGAGAGAGAGAGAGAGCGCTCTGGAAGGTCGTAGGGTATGCAGGACTTGTTTATATAGTGGGGAAGGGAGTAGTTATTATTGGACGCCCTCATGAATTAGCACGTAATCAAATTTGGATTAGTTTTTTAGTTTATAGAAAATCTTTGTTAGGGTTTTGAGGACCAGAATGGGAGATCTGTAGAGTGGTCGGGTTGGTTGCTCATCTCGGTAATCGTCAGCTTGGATATTCATCGAACAATAGACGATTCAGATTTGTGATGCGCTCATATTCGATTTGATCCGTCCGTGCTGAGATGAACGGCCGGATTGACCGCTCTGTACCTGTTCGGCAAGGAGCTGCCAAGCAGCATCCCTGGGTCCCGAGGACCATGGCTTCTCTCCCAACACTGTTTCTAATAAATTTTCTCTTCGCTTATTACCATCATCTCTCTCTATATCTCTCCTCTCCTCTTTCCATTGTAGGTCGTACCTTTCGTTAAATCTTTTGTTCTTGCTCTCAATTTGTTTTAGGAGCGGTGCCGAGCACCCCATCCGACCATTCATCTAGGCAATCGACGGCTCGGATCTTTACCGAGCAATCGGCGACTCAAATTTATATGCGTTCAGATTCAATTCAAGCCGTCCGTGCCGAAATGTACGGCCGGATCGATGCTTGGCACTGCTCGATAAGGATGCCAGCATCCCCAGGTCCGGAGCACCACGTGGCAAAGACTATGAATCTTATAAAAATATTGTGTTGAGAGTTTCTGAAGTACCATGTAACGGACCCATGACACCAGATAAATTTTCGGATGAGTCCTGCTACACACAGCAATCTGTGTACAAATTGTGCACAGATTTTATTGTGGGGTCTACTATGGGTCTCACACAAATCATCCGAGCCGTTCATTAAATGTAAAATATTTTTTCAAGGGTCTCCGTAAAAAATAAGCTCAATCCGATACCTATAAGTGTTTCATCTAACCATCTAACTTATCATTCAGATTTTCGGATAATGAAAAGTTATATAGTTGGATCGAGCACCTATAGGTATCGGATTGAGTTTATTTTTTATGGAGACCCTTGAAAAAATGTTGGGGGGTGAATTCCATTTAAATCCTTGTTGAACGGTGTGGGGGCTCGCCGAATCTAGAGAGGAGAGGTATTTACCGAGCTATGAGAGGTTTCCACCGAGGAGTGATAAGCCGAGCCTGGGAAGGTTGCCGCCGAGGAGTGATAAGCCGAGCCCGGGAAGGTTGCCGAGCTTGGCTACCGAGCCTGGTACCTGCAAACCGGAGGGGGGTTCCTCCGGGTAGAGCCTCCGACGAGCTAGTTAGTACCCGGGGAAGATAAAAATGAAACATAAAGTAAGGAATATAAGCCGTTTATGCCGTTTATGTAAGAGAGGAGAGTTGTATTGTGTACCTTAGGTGAGGGGGGGAGCTTGCTTATATAGAGAAAAGTGGTGAAACTTAATGCCGAAGTAAAGGCTATTAGTAGAAAGTTTCTATAAATGATAAGTTACTATAAGTGGAAATGAAGCTTCTAGAAACTTCTAGAAAATCACAACTTGTCGTGTCCACGTATTGGGTAACAGCAGTACGGGCCAAGCAACAGCAGTTCATTCCGAGCAATAACGAGCGACCGTATATTTTACCGAACAATAAAGATGTTTGCCGAGCTGTGAAGTACTCCGAGCAACATAAAAAACCTTCGAGTGATACAAAGAATTGCCAAACAATACTAAGAACTGCCGAGCAATGATAAGAACCGCCGAGCAATTCTGCCGAGCAATAACAAGAACCCCTGCCGAACGATAATAAGAACTCCTGCCGAACGATAATAAGAACTCCCGAGCGTACTTAAGATAATTGTTTCGGCAATACTTTGTGGGATAATACTTGTTGAAATTGTTCAGCTTTTGGATTTTATGAATTGAGGGAAATTTGGCCCCCTACAGTTTTACATTTAATGAATGGCTCAGAGGATTTGTGTAGAATCCGTAATGGGCCCCACAATAAAATCTGTGCACAATCTGTACACAGATTGTCTGTGTGTAGACTTTCTGTTTTCGGATCCTCACCGTTTGATTTTTCTAAAGCCGCTTTTCTTAGATTTCCTGGGGACAGCAAAACAGAGATTAAAATTAGGAAAAAGCTGGGATTGAGCCGATGTGTAGCTGAGCGAGGGTTGGCTTCTCGGCTCTTCTGAATTCCCAAAACATTATTATATATTCCGGTTTGGCCACGAATTTTCGCTTTCACATATCGAATGTCTAGAATATTAGAATGAACAACTTTTTTTAATTTTAAAAAATTTCCAGTTATCCAGCAGTGGTGGATATTTTTCCTAATTTTACAATCCATATTTGGTTTATTTAGATAATTTTTCATCGTAGTACAAACTTAATTAGTATAAAGCATTGTGGCATAACGTTGAATAATTCGTAAACCTCTTTTAAGTTTTACAGTCAGAGAAATCATAGTATCAAACATTCATGATCAAAAATTAGTTTTTTATTTTTATAAATACACTTCCAAAATTTATCTTCTTCTGTGATTTAAAAATAACATTGTGTTAATTTGAAGCACTAACAGCTCCTTTGGCAACCTGGGTGAGAAAAGAAAAGAAATGGGTGTGGTTTACCTTATTAGTGAGAAAAGAAAAGAAAGGGGTATAGTTTCTCACCATCTTGTTTGGATGGACAAAATATAGGTGAGAAAAGAAAAGAGAGTGCCATTTGTATTTTTACCAATTTACCCCTAACACAACTGGGTCGTGACTGACATCTGGGTTAGCAAGTTCTGGTCATTCAATGCAGCTTTCAAAAAAAAAAGAAAAGAAACACAGCTTTCAAAACCCCAGCCTCTCAATCTGGGTTTGCAAGAGAATCTGGGGTTGCAAACAACCTCTCGCGTGATCTGGGTTTGCAAGACGATTTGGTACTCTCGATTCTTCAAAATCTCAACCTTTCCTTCTCTCTCCGTTTGTCTCGATCTGGTACTCGCGATTTTGAGAAGGTTGGGTTGCTGCGGTTATGGTGGGTTGAGAACACAAAGTGGTAGTGCGGCGGCGGCGAGGGGAGCGGCGTAGCAGGGTTAAAACTGGAAACTTTGCACAGAATGGCAGCCCGTGTTCTCTTTCTCACGGAATCGCACCAACTTTGGTGAGAAACGGAATGGAGGTTTTAAGGGGTTCATGAATCTCACCCTCCCCCTCCTTCTCTCACCATTTCTCACCCTTTCGGCTATCCAAACAAGGAAGAGAATACCTATTCCCTCATTTTCTTTTCTTCTCTCTCGAACTCCCTCCATCCAAACGACCTGTAAAAGTTAACTTTATAAGAACATTAAAAAGAAAGAGAATGACAAAAATCATTTTCCTCCGTGATTTTGCGGAGGAAGTAAATGATGAGGCAACATGTCATGTGTTGTTGCAATTTCAGAATTTAATTTTGCATAACAACGTTCAATGGATTACTTTGAAAATTAAAAAAAAATTCAGTTATTCAGTAGTGGTGGATGATTTTTCCTAATTTTACAATCCATATTTGGTTTATTTACCATTTTTCAAGTTATTCACCATTTTCCTATCATAGATAATTAGAATTAAATATTTTTTTAAAGCTTATGAATGTTTTATCAAAACCTAAGATCTTACAAAAAAAATAACCATAAATTAATTTTGAAATCATTAACGAAACAAGTTTTCATTAATTTTTGAAACATAATCACTTTTAAGAAAAATCTTGCAATCAATTCAATGCTTAAGAAACAAGTTTTGTAATAAAAAAAACAACAAAATCTCAGTACACAATTCACAACTCCTAATATATTTTTCCTATTTTATTGCAATTTTTACACCTTAACGATAAACTTAGTTTATGAAACAGTGACACCATGTAGCGCATTGACATGGTGTCACTGATCCATTCACGTTTGAGTGCGTGTAGCCAAGGCGACCGTTAAGGTCAAACTACCAGTACTAGTGGTCAATCAACTCGGGCTCATTACCGACCTCAAACATGAATGATGCATCGACAGTATGTCAGCGCGCCACGTACTGTCACCGACTGTAAAATTCATTCTCCACCGCGTAATCGACCCGATGGATCAGATATATATTTTTTAAAATGCAAGCCTGCGATCAAGAGGGACGCTATGTCAGCGCACCGCGTGCTGTCACAGTCGGTAAAATCCATTCTCCACCGCGTAGCCGACCGATGGATCACAATTTCCTTTAGGCTGGTCAGAATTTACTTTTAAAAAACACAAGCCTGCAATCAAGAGGGACGCTATATCAGCGCGCCACGTGGTGTCACTGTCGGTAAAATCCATTCTCCACCGCATAGCCAGTGGATCAGAATTTCCTTCAAAAAAAAAAAAAGGAAGCCTGCGACCATGAGCAAACGGAGCCGAGCCAGGCACCGAAACCGCCCTCAGGAGTGACGTGCTCAAGATGCATACGGGTCGTCGGCTGAGGCAAAACAACGAGAGCACGTGTCCAGCTGTTGACATGCCATGCTCCCACTCACCTGTAACCGCTTTCCCATTTAAATCCCTATACGTGTCCTCTCTCCACCAATCCCAGATCGACACCTCGCCTATTCCTCTAACCTAGTCTTCATCGAAATCGAACAAACAAATACTAGTCTGTACGCGCTCCACCTGAAAATTTGAAATACGGAACCTAACCTCGACTATCGTAGCCACGTGTCAAACTCGCTAGTACTTTTTTGATTATGAAATTCCGAAATTTGGAAGATATTTGGGATTTTGGGGCAAAAGGGATGCCAGTTGTACCACGGATATTTCAAAAGATAGACCCTTTTTTGATGTAGATTGATGACTCATGTTTTTGTGTCTTCTATCTTTTCTTCTTTTCTGAGTTTTTTAAGTGTGTACATCTGTCACGTGTGAAAATACAGAGGTCTCACATTTGTCAACACATAGGTGAAGCAATAAAACTATGGATACCCAAAGGTGAAGTAATAAAACTATGGGCATTCTGCAAAGGAAAATGTTACCCTCTCCGTTTCGGTTCGTTTGTCTAATTTTAATATACGTGTTTCTTAAAAATTTGTCTATAACTTACGATTTATAATGTTTTATATAATTTTGAAAATATTATATTATAAAACTAATTGAGATGTATCAAACAAATATCATATTCCATATAAAAATTATTATAGATTGAAACATATGGATAATTTTGTAGGAGGTCTCAAATAGTGAAAAGAGACAAACAAACCCAGGGGTAAGGGCAAATGATTAACTTTGGAAATACTCTCCTTGGTCAGGGGTTCGATTCCCCACCGGGTGAGTATATATCTTGATAGTAAGTGGGGGGCCATGACTGGTGTGGCCGCACTAGTTCTCCCGAGATTTGGGTTGCGTAGTCGGATCCAATTGTGGCTCGGCTGTAGAGCTGTTCCTCGGTTATAAAAAAAACCCAGAACGGATGGAGTAACTAAGAGATGTATTGATATTCGCAAAAAGTGCATAGATATTCGTCAAATTGCATTGATATACATGAAAGTTGTACTGTTTTATCTTTTTATATGTATTATCCTGTGTCCAATGGACTCACATTAGTCGAACTCTCTTGACTCACATTAGTCGGACCCTTGTTTAAAAATAATAAGTGGAGTAGGCACCCGTGTTTGAAACCTCCCGAGTACTATCAACTCTTTGCAGTGAGGAAGTTTGTATACGGCTTTGCTCCGGATTTAATCGGAGGCCATGTTAGTTCACGATTAGATTGAGTCTGTATTAATTAATGGGTCATTTTATTGACAACCCACTACTTTTGACACTTTTCAATATACTTTGGCATATTTTTATATATTTTTCACGCATTTCAATGCACTTTTTAAATTTTAACGAAAACCCACTTGGCTGTCTTTATCATTTTTCTTAATCAATTGATGTGCGTATAATGTGACCCAAATATCCCGAGTTATCAAAAAATGAAGACAGCTCTCATACATTCATACTTATATTTTTTTTTATCAGTACTAATTTGAGAAATATGAAGAGTGAGAGAATATAGAGGAAACTGATCTGATCTTTGATGAGCTCTCTTTCATGGGATGAGTTTTTCAGTGCCGAGCGGGTATTGCCGACGTGGTATCCGCTCGGCGCATCTGAGCTATCCGATATACTTTTAGACGGCTCGGATTGAAACCCTCTCTCTTCTTTCACCCCAACACTTTCTCTCTCATTTTTCTCTCTTCAAATCTGAGCCATTCAAATACGCAATGGACGGCTTGGATGCGCGAGCGGACACCACGTGGTACCGGCTCGGCACTGAAATTTTTCCCCTTTCATGGGGACCTCATCTTCTAAAAATCGGTTTACACGTAGAATTTGCTACAGTAGATGCTTTTGTCATCCGAAAGACACTTTTGGACTCGAGTCTCGTCTCTCGATCTGTGCATGATTAGTTGCCTGACTTTAGAATGTGATGTGTCTTGAGCATAATCTTGCCTCAAGTGCCGCGCGTGCATACCCCATGTTCGTTCTTGTCACAAATAGTAGTGCTATAGAGACCGATTCGAGCAATCCAAAAATTCTATAAAAAAAAAACGAGGGGGCCTTGACGAAAATCAACGGCATCCGATATGTGTAGGGTGTTTGATCCAATGAATATACACGAGAATTTTTGGATAGCTCGAATCGACCGTCCGGTAGCCGGAAATGGTCCGACGCGACCGTCGGTGCGATTTCGATATAGGGACCGTCGTTTCCTATAGCTCTATTGCTTTTGCTATTATCAAAGGGGTAGTAACCACGTGTTGCAGCTTCTCTCCCATCAATCCGTGTCAATAAAGTGTCATTGTCTTTACTTTATGGTCGTTCATCTATTTTGTGATCTCCATTGCCAAAACTTCTGTGATGCTCCCAAGCGGTATGGGAGCATCATACTCCCATTAAATTAGAGTCATTGGATTGAAAATAGATAAACCTCAGCCCTTGGATTGAAACCAAAAAGTAAAACATGGGTGGTTTTGTTGAAAACGAGGTGGTTTTGACCAAAAAAATGGAAAACAACTACGGTTCAAATTTGATGGGAGTATCATACTCCCAAAACCAGTGGTTTTGGATGGGAGCATCATAGCCTTTGCCTGAACCCTCCATTGCTCATCAATGAAATGTTTTTTCCTGTTTGTTTGACATACACAGTACTTGGTTACTTATTTGGAACTTGGCGTGCATAAAAGAGGGTCTTAGTAGAAAGCCATACATGATGTGTCTTGAGCATAATCTCGCCTCGAGTGCCACCCTGTGACAATAGTCCCGTCGTACAAATGGGTTAGGGCTGTAAATGAACTGAGCAGCTCGCAAGTTCGGCTTGGTAAGAGCTTAGTTCGATCGGCTCAGTTCGAAGGATAAATGAGCGAGCTTACTAAAGCCATACATGATGTGTCTTGAGCATAATCTCGCCTCGAGTGCCACCCTGTGACAATAGTCCTGTCGTACAAATGGGTTAGGGCTGTAAATGAGCTGAGCAGCTCGCGAGTTCGGCTTGGTAAGAGCTCAGTTCAAAGGATAAATGAGCGAGCTCGAGCTCGATTTTGCTGCTCGTTTGATAAACGAGCCGAGCTCGAACCTAGCAAGGCTCGGCTCAAACAGGTTCGTGAACAGGTTCGTCTCAACTCGAAATATATAGGTTCGGCTCGAACATGCCAATATTCAGTTCGACTCGGCTCGTTTAGCCAATTTTTCAATATTAAGGCTGAACTATTGATGAATTCGAGCCGAGCCGGCTCGTTTACTCCAGACCGAATACTAACGAGCCGAGCTCGAGCTTTGTACATACTTGGCGAGCCGACCTCGAGTCGAGATATTTCGGCTCGATTCGAACTCGGGCCGACCTCGAGGCATACGAATTTTGATCGAGCCGAGCTCGAACATGCCAATATTCGGTTCGACTCGGCTCGTTTACACCTAGGGCTGTAAACGAGCCGAATCGAGCCGAATTTTAGAATGTTCAGATTCGTTCATTAAGTTTTTTAGCGAACTCGAGCTCGAGCTGAACTCAATGAAAATTACCACGAGCCGAACTCGAACCGAGCTTGTCTAGGTTTGGGTCGAACTCAAGCTTGTTCACGAGCCTTAACGACCCAATAATATCATATATTTATACTCTCATACAGGTCTAAAGCTGCAAGTAAAAATTTTAGTATATATATAAATATGTTTATATACATATAAACTGATAAAAACGTATACATAAGTAAGTTTTTAGTAATTGTAAACGTTTAGACTTGTACAAGTTTTAAAATTTTCACTATGTAACTATATAAAATCCCCATGATATACATATACTCCAGGTTCGCGAGCCTAATCGAGCCGAATACTACTATGTTCATGTTCGGTTCATCTATGAAACGAGCCTAAAATTGAGGTTCAGGTTTGGTTTGCTAAGTAGACGAATCGAATTCGAACGAGCCTTTACCGAGTCGAGCCTCGAACAGTTCACGAACGGCTCAGTTCATTTACACCCCTAAAATGGGTTTACGGGCCCTTGGGAAGATGCAAGACTAAAAGAATAACTCTTGGAAAAGAAAAACAAAAAATTTAAAAAAAAGAGAAAAGAAAGAAGAAGACCTGTCTGGGTTATTTTAACTAAGCTTAATTAAAATAAGCCCTTTTTTTAGTAGTTTAACCCTTGGCAACACTAAAAGAGTGCACATTTTGGTAAGGGTTCTCAGGTCACGGGAAATTCTAAGGACACATCAATGTGTGATACCCCAATCACACCTCTATCACATGTATGTATGGGAAGTCCACAATAAATGCTAGGAACCTGTTAGGGATCCACATGTATGTGAGAGGGATGTGATTGAGGTGTGATAAATTGATGTGCTCCTAATATCTCCATCTGGTCACATGCAAAGCTCATCTATTCCTCTTTGATGGCCAATCACCGCTCGAAACGTGTGTTTTAAACAAACAGGAATGGAAAAATGGAGGCCGGACTTTTTTAGTTTGATTTTTCTCTAAGGGGATTTTTTTGTGCTTTTTGAGTTCTTCCTTGTTTTATCCTTATTTGAATTTTTTCTCATTTGTTAGTTTTACATCAATTTTTTTTGACTTTTTTAATTCATCTCGTCGAGACGAATCGGAAAAGTATTTTTTTTTTTTACTTTTACCCAAATATTTTGAATAAGGACCACTTTTAAGTAAAAAAAGTCGACCTTTTTAACTTTTTTTACTTAAAAGTGGTCATTGTTCAAAATATTTGGGTAAAAGTATAAAAATTTTACTTTTTCGATTCGTCTCAACCGAATCAAAAGGTCAAAAAAAAAAGTTGGTGCAAAACGAACAAGCGCGATTTTTTTTTGAATAAAGACAAAAGTACTAAAAGAAAAAGTTCTTAGCGGAACATGGGAGATTCGGAAGAATTCGGCAGGTGGTCGACCGAGCTTTTTGTGGGTCAGAGCATCTCTAGCCCTATTTTTTATTTTGGCTAATTAAAACTATAAAATTTTTTGAGTACATTCTATTTTTGCTATTCATGTTTTCATGTAGGAGAGTGATTTTCGCAATCCCCAAATTCTTAACTGCACTTCCAAGGGGAGATAGTTGATTTTCGCACTCCCCAAATTGTTAGCTTTGAGGAGTGCAAAAATCAATATAATTAACAATTTGGGAAGTGCGAAAATCACTCCCGTTTCATTTTCGCACCCCCCGGAGTTAACAATTTTGGGATGCAAAAATCACTCCCCTTTCATTAATTTATAAATTTAAATTCTACTTTCTATTTTTGGCTATACATCCAAACTAAAAATGAGCTGAAAAGAGAATCAAATTTAAATGTCAAGGTTGACTTTGCACTTCTTCTTGACTAATCTAGGGCATGATGGCCAATGGGCTCTAGTGCTCCCCATGTGGGAGGCTAGCGTTCAAGCTCCGTTGTAGAACTCAACGAGTGGAATAAGCATATCACATTATTGGACTCGTGATGAACCCAATATTGCGATAAAATACAGCCAGGCCCCCACGGCCCACCTCCGAACTTGATACAACACTAAGGAAAGCATCATCAATATTAAAAATTCCAGCCCACCCCAGAAACAAAAAGAGGAAGAAAGGAAAAGGAAAAAAAAAAAACTGTTCATAGTTTTAAAGCCTTAATTGGGCCTGTATAGTGTCCCGGCCCAAACACCACGGTACCATAAAATTCCGGCCCAACCCCGAAAGAAAAAGGGAAAATGACGGCCCATGACGTGTTTTGATATATAATTAATACCTGCCAAGGACATACTGAGAACATTTGTTAATGCTGAAAATGTCCTTAGCGGGTATTAATTATCAAAACACGTCTTTGGCCGTCATTTTCCCAAAGAAAAACAAACCACTACTGTTCAGTGTTTTTGGGGTAAATCTGTTTGAAATAAAAAAGATGGCTAACTGAATATACAGTTTATAAGGGGTATATCTCAGGAGATAAAAAAGAAAAAAGAAAAGAAATTAGGATTACCTATGCGGCTACGCCAAGCCGCTACATAGAACAAGTGGGAAGTGTAACAAATGTTTCCTATTTATCTTGACAGAGAGAAGGAAAACAGATGGCCAAAGATTAAGCGGAAGTTGATACATTTGAAAGCTGGTAATAGTTAACTATTACCGGTTTAAAGATAATAAACATATTCGGACCATTAATTATCGAAATGGACGGGTTAGATGATAATTCCCACAAAGGAGAATCCTCCTAGAGGATCCTGATCCCTAAAAATTAGGGAAAATGACGGCTCATGACATGTTTTGATAATTAATAGGGACAAGTTAAGAACATTTTTTAATACTGAAAATATTTTTGATGGGTATTAATTATCAAAACACATTCTTAGCCATCATTTTTCCTAAAAATTCTGTCTTTTTCCTAAAAATTCAGTCTTGAACGTGGGCTCGTAAGAGGCCCAATGGATACAACCACCGTTCAGCGCTGCCCTTGTCTTTCAGATAAGAAAAAAAGGTCGTGGACCGAGTTTCCTCTTCTCCTCACTCCATTTTCAGCCCTCAAAGAGCTCTCACGGTAAGCTCTCTCTCTCTCTCTCTCTCTGAGACCCTATCTCCTGGACGCAATCCATTAAAAACTTCTTCTTCGTGCTTATGAGATATTGTGCATATTTTGGGATTCTGTATGAAGAAGTGTTTGCGTATAATTCTTGCTCAATAAGGATTTAACATGGACTTAGAAGTCCCCACAAAGCAAACCCATGAAGGGTTTTGCTCATTTCACAGTTTTCATGGTCGGATTGGGTCTAGGGTTTGTTCAAATTTGAGCTCACTCAAGGTATTTGTGGGCCCCAAAGCTCGGTTTCTTGTCCTTTCAATTGATAGTGGTACTGGATTGAGAACACAAGAGGGGTTTAGAAAGAAAAGGCGAAATCGGGTATATGCTGTTTCTAAGATAGAGGCATTTAGCTCTGATAATGGTAGGTTTTTGAATTCTGAGAAAACACAATTGGGTCGACCAAGTCGGGTGAATTCCGTGCCGAGTCGTGAGTCAAAGGGAAACAAAGATCTCCTTCGCTTGGTTGGAAAGGGGGAATTAGAGGAGTGTTTTAGACGTCTCGAGAGCATGGTTTATCGCGGAGATATACCCGATATTATACCTTGCACGAATTTGATTCGTGGCTTCTGTCGAATTGGGGACACTGAGAAGGCTACTAGGGTTATGCAGATTGTTGAGGAGTCCGGTGCTGTTCCAGATGTTATAGCTTACAATGTTTTGATTAGTGGGTATTGCAAGGCAGGGGATATTGATCGCGCCCTGAATGTCTTGGACCAAATGAGTGTTGCACCGGATGTTTTTACATGTAATTCAGTTTTACGTAGTTTGTGTGATAATGGGAAACTAGATCAAGGGATGAAAGTTCTTCGTCAGCAGATGAAAAGAGGGTGTTATCCGGATGTGTTCACGTACACTATATTGATAGAAGCAATTTGCAAGGAGAGTGGAGTTGGGCAGGCGATGAAGCATTTAGACAAGATGAGGAGCAATGGGTGTGAACCGAATGTTGTTACTTATAACGTTCTTATCAAGGGGATGTGTACAGAAGGGAGGTTAGACGACGCGATCAAGTTCTTAAATGACATGCCTTCTTACAGTTGCCAACCTAATACTATAACTTATAACACTATATTGCGTAGCTTGTGTAGTATCGGGAGGTGGGTGGATGCTGAGAAACTCTTATCTGGGATGGTTCAGAAAGGGTGTGCCCCGTGTGTAGTTACTTTTAACATCTTGATTTCTAACTTATGCAGAAATGGATTTTTGGACCGAGCAACTGATATTTTGGAGAAGTTGCCTAGCCACGGTTTTTCTCCAAATTCCTTCAGTTACAATCCCATACTAAATGGGTTTTGCAAAGTGAAGAAGATGGATAGGGCAATTGAATATTTGGAAATAATGGTGTCTAGGGGTTGTTATCCGAATATTGTGACTTATAACACCCTTCTCACCGGGTTATGCAAAGATGGAAGAACCGAACGTGCTTTTAAGTTATTATATGGGATGCGAGAAAAGGGTCTTAAACCTGATATAGTTACGTATTCATCCCTGTTGGACGGGCTTTGTAGAGAAGGGAAGGTTGATGAAGCGATTCAGTTCTTTAACAATTTCGAAAGATTGGGAGTGAGGCCTAACGCCATGACTTATAATTCCCTTATGTTAGGGCTTTCTAAGGCCGGTCAGACCGATCGGGCCATCGATTTCATGGTTGATATGGTGTCTAAGAATTGTAGACCTACTGAATCTAGTTACATGATTCTCATCAGAGGCATAGCTTCTGAAGGCTTGGTGAAGGAAGCTTTGGAATTATTGGAGGAGCTTTGCTCCAGAGGACTTGTGAAGAAAAATCCGGCCAAACAGTTGCTGTCAAGATGTAGGTAGTTTTAGATCATTTTTGCTGTGTACCGTCTGCTAGAAACTTAGGTTTTTGGCTTTCCTTATCGTTTTGGTAAGGTTCACTCTCTTGTACTTTACTTTTGGTTTTTTGTTTTGATCTGCTTGTTCTTGACTTCAATCAGGCTTATTTCTTACTATCGCGAACAAAGGCGAATCAATTTGCTCTCTGTTTGAGGAGCCCGAAATGTACTCCTGGATTGGATGTGCTTTGTATTCCTTAAAATCTTATTATAAGGAATATAGAAGAGATGGACATTATGGATTTTGGAAACACACACACACACAAACAATCAATCAATCGCTCACTCTTTTTTGGATATTACTTTATATACCAAACTACAGCATTGGTATTTGCTGCGAAAAGATAGGAGCAGCAATGACATGTTTTGATTGTTCTGAACTTCTGACCAAGGTTCTGAATACCGTAAATAAGACAGTAGGCTTTGTTGTGCTCTCAAAGTGGCATTCGCTGCGGATTTGGTGTTTTTCCGGCTTTGACCTCCAACCTGCGACGGGAATGGGCATGTATGGTGCAAAGTGCAAACCGTGATTCTCTCCACCCATCTTCTTGAGCAGATTGATGGGTCTGACATCGGAGCTGACTTCATTCGGATTTTCTTGTTTTTGTTTTGTTGTATATTTCTTTCATAGTTGTATTTTATTTTGTTGTTTACTAGGCTTCTGGGTCGCGCAATTTGTATATGATTATTAATATAAATTGCGTTTCCGTTTCCCTCGGGAAAAGAAAAAAAAGAGCAGAATTCGCTTGGAGCTAAAAGATTTGATTTGAGCATTCCGTTGTAGAGTTCAACAAGTGGAAAATTTTTGTACAAAATCTAGGTAATCAAACATCGGTAACCATATGATCGAATGAAATTTATACCAAAGTGCAATTCCAAAATCATGTTCCCTGTCCATTTTTTTAACAACAATGACATTTCGGGAATTGAGTTATTGATGTCAGTTAAACATTGTTTTTTGCACAAAAGATCTACTCGTCGAGCTCTATAAGATGAATAAGCATATCACATTATTGGACTTGATACAACACTAAGGCAAAGTTAGTTTTTTTATCACGTTTTTATCACACTCTGGAGTTCTGTTAACTTAACTTGAAAAATTCGGGAGTTTATGATTGAGATGTGAAGGAGACAATCCAATTATCTTAGTCAAATTAATCATGAGCAACGAGTGAAGGCAACAGTGTGGTTCGATTCGGTTGTTTGCAAAATCAAAATCGAAACCGAAACATAAATGTAAAACCAAAATCATAGTCAAAACCGGCGGTTTTTATTTTATCCAAATCATAACCAAAATCAAGATTACCGGTTTGGTACGGTTTTTCACCGAAGCCAATGAATTTTTTTTACTAGAGTTAAAGACATAAAATATCTTACAACAAATTAAATATCAAAAAAAACCAACAAACTAATACACTATACCACCATAGGTTCGAACTTCAAAGTCACCAAAAACCATTGTCCAACAACAAAAAAAATTGAAAAAGACAACCATCTATAAAACCGAAACAACAAAATAAGAGTATTTATGTAGTTATATTCCAGTTCAATTATGGTTGCGGTTCGGTTATCATATATAACCGAAACCAAAACTGAACCGGCCGATTTTTTATAATCAATAGCTAAAACCAAACCCACGGTTAATAAATTCAGTTAAAAACTGCACCAATCAGTTTGGTACGGTTTGATTAACCAACGGCTAAACGCTTTTTATTAGGCCCGAAAACATCGAACAAAGTATTAAAAATTCCGGCCCACCCCAAAAACAAAAGGACAATAATTTTTTTTTTAAAGGGGAATTTAGAGGCCGGTCCTTTTTTCTTGGTTCGGACTTCAAATAGTCCTGATCAAAATATTTTTTCTTTCCTTCAGTCCTTTTTCTTGACTTTTCATGCAATTTTACTATTTTACCCATTCTTCTTAACTTTTTGTGTACATGTCTATTTTTAATAAAATTTATATTTTTAGAATTAATTTCTGACCCATATTATTTAGGACAAAAATACCCTTGGCTATGTGGGCTATGAGAACTGCCAATTCTCATAGTCAGTTCTATGAGAACTGCTCAGTTCTCATAGAAAACTGGCTATGTGATCCATATTATTTCGGACAAAAATACCATTGGCTATGTAGGCTATGAGAACTGTCAATTCTCATAGAAAACTGGCTATGTGACCCATATTATTTCGGACAAAAATACCCTTGGCTATGTGAGCTATGAGAACTGCCAATTCTCATAGTCTGTTCTATGAGAACCGTTCAGTTCTCATAGAAAACTGGCTATGTGATCCATATTATTTCGGACAAAAATACCCTTGGCTATGTGGGCTATGAGAACTGCCAATTCTCATAGTCAGTTCTATGAGAACTGCTCAGTTCTCATAGAAAACTGGCTATGTGACCCATATTATTTCGGACAAAAATACCCTTGGCTATGTGAGCTATGAGAACTGCCAATTCTCATAGTCTGTTCTATGAGAACCGTTCAGTTCTCATAGAAAACTGGCTATGTGAACTGAATTATGAGAGCTTGCTATGTGAATTGCCAATTCTCATATTCAATTCTAATGGTAAGTTTTATGAGAATTGACTATTCTCATAGACTGGCTATGAGAATGGGCTATGTGAACTAAAAAATAAAGGGGTTCTTCCAGGCCGGTCCAATTTTGTCTTTCTGTTCCCGTCCAGCCCCACCTAATGTCAAATCCTACCCATCTAAGCCCTATTTTAACTAAGGTACCCAAAATACCCCTAATTTCCTCGCCTCTCCCATGAACACAATGCGCCGGAACGCTTCCAAGCGTCACGATCTTCCGCTCGAACAGATTAACGGAGGCGGAAGTCCTGATCTGAGACGCGAGGCTCACCGGCGACTTCCAATCGACACCGTGGCTCCACCAAGCCGGCGGTCGATGATGCGCTTCGAACAAGCTGCCGGCGAGGATGCGCTTGTTCCTTTTCCTGATGAACTCTACTCTGGCGACGAGTTTCGGTACAAGCGAGACCAAGTCGGAGCGGCGGTGGTTCGTGGATGCCTTGAACTCCGTTCAGATCCAGCCTTTGGATGATTCTTTACCGCCGCCAGCAGATGCGGGTACAAATCCGGACTTCCAGTTCGGTTTGGATAAAAAACATGCGTCGTCCGTCGTCGCACATCGTTTAGTGGTACAGAACCACGCTAGAAAAGTAAGAGACTTAAAACAAAATTACTTTCCTACAATTGACTTAAAGAATGGAGTAAATTGTGCGGATGGTTGGGTTTTTTTTTCTTCCTGGGTATCTTAGACAAAGATGAAGAGGAGAGAGTTTGGCCAAGTTCGATTGGCCTCTGAAAGCAAAGAGAATTTAGGTGTGAATTGTGTGCGTGAATTCTTAATTTGGAAATGTGAAAAGTGTGGATGGACTTCGATCGTCTCCTATTTTTCGAGCACGCTCGTAACATCACCGAAGCCGAGAATGAGAAGAACCCCCTTGATGCCGAGGTTTGTTTGTAGTTATAAATATTTTTTCTAATGATCTGCGGGAATCTGACGAGGTGGGGAGGCGTACAAGTGTGGGGATCAAGCGGTGGAAGTACAGTTTTCATATGGGTGTGAATTATTATTTTTTTCAAAGGTTTCAATTCTTAGGGATGTGAATTTTTTATTTTGGTCTGAATTCTGTATTTTTCGAACGTGTGAATTCTGAAGGGCATGAATGCTCTAAATATGCATGAATTCTGCAAATATGTGTGAGTTTTGTAAAGATCGCATCCTCTTTCTACAATATATGGGTATGTATTTGTGTATGGAGAGGGAGAGAGAAATTTGGGAATTTTTTTTATTTGAGATGGTGTGAATTATGTCTTTTTTGAATTGTGAATTCTTAATTTGGAGATGTGAATTCTGTAGACGGGGTGTGAATTATGTGATTAGGTGGGTGTGTATTGTACAAATGAGTTGCGAATTTTGTATTAATGGGTGAATTCCAGAAAATGAGTGTGAATTCTTGAAAGTGATGTGAATTCTGGGGGTATGAATAGTGCAGATAGGGCGTGAATTTCGCAACAACAAAAAAAGATGTGAATTTTAGGGGTGTGAATTCTGCAAATGTGTGAATTCTAGGAGGTGTGAATTATTGGGGTGTGAATTCTCGAAGGTGTGAATTCTGGGATGTGTGAATTCTTGGAGTATGAAAAGTGATAGAGGCAAAATAGTAAAAGCATCTTTAAAAGAGGTGTGAATTGTCTCTTTTTTGAATTGTGAATTAGATGTGAATTCTGCAAATGAGGTGCAAATTGTGTAATTAGGTGGGTGTGAATTGTGCAGATGGGGTGCGAATTCTGCATTTAGGGGTGAATTCCGAAAAAGGGGTGTGAATTCTTAAAAGGGATGTGAATTCCAGGGGTATAAATAGGGCAAATGGGGCGTGAATTCTACAAAAAAGATGTGAATTTTAGGGATGTGAATTCTGCAAATGTGTGAATTCTACAAAGAGGTGTGAATTATTGGGTGCAAATTTGTGAATTCTACAAAGGGGTGTGAATTCTCAGAGGTGTGAATTCTGGGAGGTGTGAATTCTTCGGGGTGTGAATTCTCGGAGGTGTGAATTCTGGGAGGTGTGAATTCTTGGGGTATGAAAAGTAATAAGGGCAAAATAGTAAAAGCATCTTTAAAAAGGGTCTAGATGGTATAGTACTTTAAAAAAGGGTTTGCATGGAACCCAATGTAAAATATGGGACCGGCCAGGAATTTCCCCAAAAATAAACAGTTCACATAGCCTCACCAGATACTAAAATACACAGTTCTCATAGAAAATAAACAGTCCAATAGATAGTCCTCATGGACCATACAAAGTTCTCATTGAAAAATATACAGTTCTCATAGAAAAATACACCGTTCAAATAGTCTCACCACACACTAAAATACACAGTTCTCATAGATAATCATCATGGATAATAACAGTTCTCATAGAAAAAAAAATACAGTTTTCATAGAAAAAACACAGTTCTCATGTGAAATGGCTATGTGAACTGAAAAATACAATTCTCATAGACCGTTCTCATGTGAAATGGCTATGTGAACTAAAAAATACACTGTTCAAATAGTCTTACCACACTAAAATACAAAGTTCTCATAGAAAATACATAATTCTCATAAAAAATACACAGTTCTCATAGACAATCATTATGGAAAAAAACACAGTTCTCATAGAAAATATATAGTTCTTATAGAAAAATATGCAGGTCTCATAGAAAAAGTGACTGTTCTCATAGAGAACTAGCTTTGTGAACTGGTTATGAGAACTAGACTATGTGAACTGAAAAATACACAGTTCATATAGTCTTACCACACACTAAAATACATAGTTTTCATAAAAAATATATAATTCTCATAAATAATACACGGTTCTAATACATAGTTCTCATAGAAAAATACGCAGTTCTCATAGAAAAATACACAGTTCTCATAGAAAATACACACACCAACAAAAATTGAACAAAAACAAAAAAAGGTAATCAAAATCAAATATAATTATAAATGTTTTCACCGCCATGTCTTAAAAAGTAATAGTTCACATAGGTAATAAATTGATTTAGAATTAATTTTTTAACTGTCAAATCTCATAGTCAGTTTTATGAGAACGGTTATGTGAACTAAGTTATGAGAATTGGCTATGTGAACTGTCAATTCTCATAGAAAAAACACAGTTCTCATGGATAATACACAGTTCTCATAGAAAATACATAATTCTTATAAAAAAAAATACACAATTCTCATAGCGAATTCTCATGGACCATACACAGTTCTCATGGAAAATACACAGTTCTCATAGAAAAATACATAGTTCTTATAGAAAATACATAATTCTCATAGACCGTTCTCATAAACAATACACAGTTCTCATAGAAAAATACACAGTTCTCATAATTCAATACACACTAAAATACAGAGCTTGCATTTTTTACTAGTAGACCCTGCCCAAAGTTTGCATTTTTAATTAGTAGCTTGTTGGATTTTTCAAAAAAATAATAATAAATAAAAATCAATTGTAAACTGTGTATTTTACTTCAATTGAAGTAATAATGTTGTGCAACAACCATAATTATCATTATCGTTTCCATTGTCATTGACTCACCAGAACTCATCTTACACACCAGATCACGAACCAAACTCCACAACATATACCAATAATATATTTTATATGCTCCATAAAATTTGCAGAACAGCTCGCGAAAAAAACAAAGATTTCTTCGAACGAAATCGTTAGAATTAGATCTTTTTTACTTTCACCCGGTTGTGATCGAGAAACGCGTGGGAGCTCCGATTCTTCAGCACCAAGTAGAGGGAGGAGAGAGAGAGAGCGCGCGCATTGGTTTTCCTATTTTTTCCTTCTTTTTTCTTTGCTTTTTGTAATCTGATTTCTCAGTCGCCGTCGAAATTGCCGGAAACGAAGTCGTTCAAACTTCGTCTAAGTTGTCGGCGAAGTCAAAATCATCGTACAAACCAAGGCGAAGAGATTTTGATGGCCGACGAGTGCAGAAAAGGTTCAGAACAGTAGTTATGGAGCAGATCCAGAGGTTACAGAGCAAAGCTAGAGGTTTCACAGTGGCCTCAGGGTTGTCGGTTGCCGATAACCAGTTTTCGGTGGTTGTCGGAGGTTGCTAGACACTCGTCGGAGGTCCGGCAAGGGTTGGCTATGGGTAAGAGGTGGTCGGCGGTGGTTGACAAGGGAGAGAGGCGTCGGAGTGAGATCAGAGAGAGGCGTGGAGTGGAGTGAGATGAATTTGGTTGTAGTCTACTTGCAGAGAGAGGAAGGGATGAGAGAATGAGAACGGGGTAAAAAAGCCATTATACAACATATCCGAGCCTATTTAGGTTTGGTAAAATATTTCAGGATTGGGTTCAAACTGAACCTAAAAAAGGGGACCGGCCTCTAATTTAGTATTTTTTAAACACTGTTCAGATTTAAAGCCTTAATTGGGCCTCTATAGTGTTTCGGCCCAAACATAACGTAGTACTCCCTCCGTTCCAAATTAATAGTCCGGTTCGGTCTCCAATGCATTTTTTAAATTGTTAATATCTTTCAATCTATAATAAATTTTATGTGCAATATGGATCTCATATGATAGATCTCAATTAGTTCTATTATACAAAGTTTTTAAAATCTTTAAATACATTATAGATTGAAAGATATTAACAATTTAAAAGTTGCATTGGAGACCGAACCGGACTATTAATTTGGAACGGAGGGAGTACTAAAATTCCGGCCCAATCCCAAAAGTAAAACAAAGCACAGTTACTCAGTTAGCGTTGCCATTGTCTTTCAGATAAGAAAAGGCGGTGGTGGAGCGAGTTCCCTCTTCTCCTCCCTCCATTTTCAGCCCTCAAAAAGCTCTCACGGTAAGCAAGCGCGCGCTCTCTCTCTCTCTCTCTCTCTCTCCTGGACGCAATCCATTAAAAACTTCTTCTACCTGCTTATGAGATATTGTATGAAGAAGTGTTTGCGTATAATCCTTTACTGAGCTCAATAAGGATTTAACATGGACTTAGTAGTCCCCACAAAGCAAACCCATGAAGGGTTTTGCTCATTTCACAGTTTTCATGGTCGGATTGGGTCTAGGGTTTGTTCAAATTTGAGCTCACTCAAGGTATTTGTGGGCCCCAAAGCTCGGTTTCTTGTGCTTTCAATTGATAGTGGTACTGGGTTGAGAACACAAGAGGGGTTTAGAAAGAAATGGCGAAATCGGGTATATGCTTTTTCTAAAATAGAGGCATTTAGCTCTGATAATGGTAGGTTTTCGAATTCTGAGAAAACAAATCAATTGGGTCGACTGAGTCGGGTGAATTCCGTGCCGAGTCGTGAGTCGAAGGCTAACAAAGATCTCCTTGGCTTGGTTAGAAAGGGGAAATTAGAGGAGTGTTTTAGACGTCTCGAGAGCATGGTTTATCGCGGAGATATACCCGATATTATACCTTGCACGAATTTGATTCGTGGCTTCTGTCGAACTGGGGACACTGAGAAGGCTACTAGGGTTATGCAGATTGTTGAGGAGTCCGGTGCTGTTCCTGATGTTATAACTTACAATGTTTTGATTAGTGGGTATTGCAAGGCAGGGGATATTGATCGCGCCCTGAATATCTTGGACCAAATGAGCGTTGTACCGGATGTTATTACATATAATACAGTCTTACGTAGTTTGTGCAATAATGGGAAACTAGATCAAGCGATGAAAGTTCTTCGTCGGCAGATGAAAAGAGGGTGTTATCCGGATGTGTTCACGTACACTATATTGATAGAAGCATTTTGCAAGGAGAGTGGAGTTGGGCAGGCGATGAAGCTTCTAGACGAGATGAGGAGCAATGGATGTGAACCGGATGTTGTTACTTATAACGTTCTTATCAATGGGATGTGTACGGAAGGGAGGTTAGACGAAGCGATCAAGTTCCTAAATAACATGCCTTCTTATGGTTGCCAACCTAATGCCATTACTCATAACACAATATTGCGTAGCATGTGTAATATCGGGAGGTGGGTGGATGCTCAGAAACTCTTATCTGGGATGGCTCAAAAAGGGTGTGCCCCAAGTGTGGTTACTTTTAACATCTTGATTAATCACTTATGCCGAAAGGGATTTTTGGACCGAGCAGTTGATATTTTGGAGAAGATGCCTAGCCACGGTTGTACTCCGAATTCTTTGAGTTACAATCCCTTACTAAATGGATTTTGCAAAGTGAAGAAGATGGATCGGGCCATCGAGTATTTGGAGATAATGGTGTCTAGGGGTTGCTACCCTGATATTGTGACGTATAACACCCTTCTTACCGGGTTATGCAAAGATGGAAAAGTTGATACCGCTGTTGAGATTCTTGATCAACTAAGTACCAAAGGCTGCTCTCCGGTTTTGATCACTTACAATACAGTGATTGATGGGCTCGCCAAGGATCGGAGAACCAAACGCGCTTTTACGTTATTTTATGAGATGCAAGAAAAGGGTCTTAAACCTGATATAGTTACGTATTCGTCCCTGTTGGGCGGGCTTAATAGAGAAGGGAAGGTTGATGAAGCAATTCAGTTCTTTAACGATTTCAAAAGATTGGGAGTGAGGCCTAATGCCATCACGTATAATACCCTCATGTTAGGACTTTGTAAGGCCGGTCAAACCGATCGGGCCATCGATTTACTGTTTGATATGGTGTCTAAGAATTGTAAACCTACTGAAGCTACGTACACGACTCTCATTGGAGGCATAGCTTCTGAAGGTTTGGTGAAGGAAGCTTCGGAATTATTGGACGAGCTTTGCTCCAGAGGACTTGTGAAGAAAAGTTCGGCCAAACAGTTGGCTGTCAAGTCTTAGATCATTTTTGCTGTGTACCGTTCGCTAGGAACTTAGATTCTCGGCTATGGTTATTGTTTTGGTAGGGTTTACTCCTTTTGTTCTTTACTTCAATCGGGCTTATTCTTGCTATTGCAAACGAGGACAAAGAGATGGACAATATGGATTGGATTTGCTTTGTATTCCTTCAGATCTTACTGTAATGGTTACAGGAATATAGAAGAGATGGAAAATTTGGATTTTGGAAGAACACTCACAAGCAAACACTCAATCTCTCATTCTGTTCTGGTCCTCTTTAGTCTTTACTTTTGGTGAATTGGTGGTTAGAGATTACTTTGTATATCAAACTATGCACTGGTCTTGGCTGTGAAAATATAGGAGCAGCGATGACATGTTCTGTTTGTTCGGACTTTAATCACATAATACTTCAAAATGCCCTGTGCTCCTGCTCTCAATTCTCGCACTGCGTTCCACTCTGAATCTCCGCTCTCGCAAGTTTTAGTTTTTGAGATTGTTCTAAAGACGCTTTCATGTTCACACTCGCGCCCTAACTCCCGCATGCATACACGTAGGCTTAGATTCGGACCCCTATTTGGTGGATTAAAGAACACAAGAGAAGTTCTCTCAGCAGACAAAAAGGGTTGAGAACCAAATTCATATGCTCTTTGGAACTGCATGTCACCCGTTTTGTGGTTAATCACCATTTTATTCACATTTTTTACTTTTTCAAAAATTAAAAACTGGATGATTTTATGGTGTGGTTTTATTTAATTATCTCAATGACTCCTGATTAAGAAAAGGAAGAGTGTTGCCTAGGTTTGTACTCATTCACCAACTACCCCAGAAAACTGGGAATGGGAGATGCTATCAAGTGTCAAGCATCTCTGTAGAGCAGCCGGATCATCTCGGCAATCGACGGCTTGGGTCTTAGCCGAGCAATAGACGGTTCAAATTTGTAAGCGCTCAGATTCGATTTGAGCCGTCCGTGCCGAGGTGAACGGCCGGATCGGCCGCTCTGCACCCGCTTGACAGGGAGCTGCTGAGCAGCATCCCCTGGTCCGGAAAAACGTAAGAAGCAAAACTCATTCACCAACTAATGTTATATCCAGATTCATTTGCAAAATCTCATGGAACAACAACAATATCAGAAACTAATATATTTCCTGCACTGATTATTCTAGTACAAAGGCATCACAAAAATAAAGATTCCTTTTGCTTGTCAAAATCAGGCCAAATGGTTCAATCATTCACTCATCCAACCCAATCTCCTCTCTCTCTTCTCTTCCATTCCTTCACTCAAACAAAACCAGGAAAAAAACACTCCATTGATCCTATTATATCTTCCATTCCTCTATACCACACACTCAACTTCTCAGTTCTCACCCTTAGAGTGAGAGAGAGAGAGTCATTTCCATGGAGAGAGATGAATCTCCTAGAGACAACAGACATGAACAAGAAGGATTGCTATCGTGCTGGGGCCGTATGAAGCTGAAACTTCCATGGGGAAGAAGAAGAGGAAGAAAAAGAACAAGGGAAAGGAGAAGTGTTGGTTGGAACATAAAAGATATCTTTAAATCCAAAAGACAAAGACCAACCGTCGGTGGGTATGATCCGTTGAGCTATGCTCAGAACTTCGACGAGGGCTGGGAGGAAGACGACGAGGATTATTCAAACCGCGGGTTTTCATCTAGGTATGCTGCTCCATTGAAATCAGTTGGAAGTTCATGTGACAGCTAGTAAAGCCTAGTATGAGGTAGCGGAAAATGGAATCAATTGAGCTCGGTTGGTCATTCTTTTACACTCCCAACTGGAAAATTACACGGTCATTGAGTGGTTTGTTTCTTACCCGTTATCGAGCTTTTTTACTTGTACATTGAATTTGTGATGGCTGGACATTTTTTACATGATCGATTGTCAACTTTGATGGAATTTCTATCACGTTTTTTTCACCGCTGAACTAGAATTCTAGAGCCTTACGTTTACTACTGTAGTATTACGTTCTTGAAGTAGATCACAACAGAAAGCAAAAGGGACCAATTCTAACTACGAACTGTAGCTTTTGTAGTCAGTACTCTATAACTTTCAGAAGTTTCATTTATAACCACACCATAGACGTGATGAGAATTTCAAAATATACGATTGTGTGACCGTAAGTATATTGAGGAAATTAATGAACACGAGTTCTAAGCGAACAGAGATGTACTAAATCATTCTTTCACTTGTAATTAGATTTTCTGCTCCCCATGGTGCACAGCACGGTTCTGTGCACCATCCGAAAAAAACACAACGAAGCAAATACATTTCCTCCACACCGAGCATGTCTGGGAGTCTTTTTTGTTTTCATTCTGAATTGTAAATATTTTTAAATTAGAGTTTTGAACTATGATCAAAATTACTTAAAGTGTTTTCATGATAAAATTTACGGAGTCGCACGATCTGACCCGTCTGTCTCGGCAATTAATGGTCCGGACCGTCCAAAACACTTTTGGACATGCGCGATTCACCTCCATAAATAAGTTTTTCTCAACAATCATTTCACTGGACACCCATCAACAGCAATCCCTTTAGCAGTAGGACAAGAAGCCAAACCACAATGCTCCCCTTCAGCTCCCCACCAGTCCAAACTCACATTCTCCATGCTTAGACAGAAATACAGCAGCACCCCCATGAAAGCCAGCCCCGCATCCAGCGCGGCCGAGAGCACGTAATTGTACCTCTGCCACCACCCCTTCCTGTACCTGAAAACAAAGAAGTTGAAGATGGTCCCGACGAAGATCCAGCTGTTGAAGTTCAATGTTGTTGCCGGTGGCATAGCCGCGGTGGCCCCAAGGAGCACGGGGAGGTTTATCAGTGTGATCCATTTCTGGTTGGGGAAGGCCTTGTGGAGGCCCCAGACAAGGACGGGACCCAGTGCGCCGCCTAGGAAGAACCAGTTGAGGGCGCTGTAGTTCCCGCGGCTTCCGAAGATGCGTTTGGGGCTCACTAGGCCCCAGATGACAGAGGCGTCGAAGAAGACGCGGTCGCCGGGGCAAGTCCAGGGGCTGTTTGGAGGGAGTAGGTTGTCTTGGCATATGTTATCGATGGAGGTTAGTAGCCACCATGCCGTGACCATGTTGATGGTTCCAGCTATGATGGTTCCGGCACACTGCAATAGATGACGAGAAGTTTAAAGAACAAACCATCCAAGAACAAGAAATCTTTTACTGAATCGCATATGTCGGGTGTTCAAGTGCGAAATAAAAGAACCATAAAGACCAAAGGATTTTTTCCCTGGCAAACTGCATTTGGACCGTACAATATTTGCTAACTAGCTAAGATATACAACAACAAGAACTCCTGTAGTCCCTAATCATTGAGGGTATGGGTGGGGGAGGATTGGAGACAGACTTAACCTTTGGCAATATGCACGAAGTGGCTGCTCTCAAAATACCACTGAAATAGTGGCCCCCCTATACCTGTTTTGCTGCGGAACCATGCCCTCAAATCTAAGCCAAATGGCATCAGAGAGGGCAGTCCTAGTGACCCAATTCAATTTATGTGCACATTACCATGCTTCCTTCATTGATAGTCCAAAGCATCGGTATGCACAGTTGCTAACTAAGATATATGACCATAAAATTCAAGTTGCTAAAGGAAACAAGCCCAGGACAAACGCTTAAAATGTTTAGAAACTTCTCCGTAAGTTTTATTCATTTGAGAACGACACCCAAAAAGAAAAAAAATGTTACTCGGGCTACCTTGTGACTTGTGAGTTAGCTCTTTTTAAATATCCTTTTGAGATTCGACCAGAAGTTAAGTTTTTGAGCCAAACTTCAACGAACTATGTGTTGGGAACTATGTTTTGGGCTCGACTTCACTCATTTACAACTCGATGGATATCGTTGTTTGGAAGCCATGCATGATGCATCTAATGAATGCTGCCTGAAATCAGCTTGTTTAAGTGATAATTCATCACTTTATTTTTCTGATCAGTAACTAGCCGTTGCAGTTGGCTTCCAATGATTATTACATTTGTTGCCACTAGGTTGTTTTAGTAAAAAATTGTATCATATGTCATTAAATCCCATACATTACAAGGAAACCAAAAAAATATCATTATGCTCATGATTTCCTACGAATTAAGGGTGTATTTGACAAGAAGTAAAGGGCTCACTCCCCCAAGCTCCCTGGTTTGACACTCACTGCCACCAACCCATGGGGCCACCAAAGGTTTGTCTGGTCGTCAACGCCGGGACCAGGATATACGAGTAAGCTAGCCCAAGACACACAGGTGATAAAAAATAAGGCGTGTTTGTGAACTACTCTGTCAATTGACATTACAATAAAAAGAGGTAATACCTGCACAATGAACATTGATCTCGGTGGAATTTTCATGTAATGGCCTAGCTTGAAATCATTGAGAAAGGAGACTGCTTGGCTCATGCTTATGTAGCCATAGGTTTTGAAGCAGACATTGGCTATGGGCCTTCCTGGTAATATGACCCCCATTATATATTCTGTGATGACATTTAGTCCTGGTGTCTGACATAAGAAGTGAAAAAATTAACAATTTGAGGGGAACAAGAGGGGGGAAGATACATAAATGGAATTTTCGTACAGCATACTCATGACATTCAAAATGACACAGAATTGACATTATCTGAATTGTCCCTTAGAGGTTTTAATTTGAAATAAAGGACTGCATAAAGGTACAACAATTTGAACAAAAATCCTGCACGAAAATTCGGTACAATGATTTGTAGTATAGTTTTTTTTTTCTTTTTGATCTGAATGATTGTATAGTTGAACATTTGCTGAGAAACTACTAATAGTGGCTTGAAAATATGGCCATTATAGGGATGTTTTGTTTTGAAATGAAAGGAGCACAGAAAAGTGCTACTTCCCTTATCTTGCATGGATAAATTTGAGCACATAAGAATGAAAGGGTAGATTTTAACACTTCACTTCTGTGGGAAAAAAAAATTCCCTTTTCAGTTTTTATTATGAAATTTTCAAAACCACCATTGCATTTTACAAATTTCTGATACACTTCTGCACAAATAGAAAGGCTATTCTGTAAATTAGCGTAAACAAGATGAGAAACGAGATGTCTTATCCGAAAGCAGATTGGCAAATAGGATAAGTCGAATTCAAAGTTTTTACCTGATTAGTTGTGGCAGTTATGATGCTGATGGGGAGGGTGAAAAGCAACGCGAGGCCTGCAGCGAAAACCAGACCCCACCACGGCATTTGAACCTGATCTTTCATGAAGATGCAAAGTGCAAGAGAAAGTGCAAATGAAATTACAAGCATTAGGTAAAACCACCAGTTGGGTATATCCTCGTATTTCTTCATTAGTTTTGTGTGAATGTCCATCTTCTTCCCTTTGTATGATTCTCGGAATTGGTCATATATTTCCCTGCATAGAGCAGCATGCAGCTAATTGATTCACACAAATCAAATCTGCTGCTAGAAATCACTTTAAAACCTCATAAAAACGAGTTCGTTTATGGAAATCCATCCACCCACTATTGCTAGGTTTAATTTCATAAATTTTGATTATGAAAACATGGATAATTTACAGGATAGGAGTATTCCAGTAGTGTTCCATCAATTGTTTTCAATGTTTCTTTTTGAAGTTCTAACTGCCAAGCAACCAAGGAGGATTTTGTCAATGTTACATATGGAGTATGTATTGGCAACTTTTCTACTTTTCTGTTTAGTCTTACAGGAACTGTTATTTGAAAACAACGCACTTCTCAGAAACACGAAAAAAGATGTATTCTATTTACCTGCTCACGGACAACACTACCAGTACGAAGACGTTGGGCGTCTCAAAACTTTTTCTAGCTTTAGTTTTTTAAAACAAGGAAAAACGATAACAACGTATAAAACACAAAACCTGCGAAAGAAGCAAAGTACACAACCAGTTTACCTTCCATTAAACAAGGCGACATGTGAGAGGGTAGCGACAACAGCCGCAAAACCAATCCCATAAGTCAGTGCAAAGAACACGCTGAGATTTATCCTTCCCTGCTTCTCATAAGCCGGCATGTCTATCTCAAAGTTATCATTAACAATCGCTGTAACATTATATAGCTGCCCCTGGGCATTGAACAAATGCGACGAGAAAATAGGGAAATTCTTGGCCTGGTACAAGTTCAACCCCCAGTAGGACAGGGGAATCACCAAATATAGCACTATCGTATACCCCACAAAGACATTGACAATGGCGAAGAACGGGGTTATGAGTGGGCTGCCAAGGTATGAGGCTACGACTGACCAGTCGAGGGTCAATGATCCAATGCCAAGGCCTTTCATTCCTGAACCGATTTGCTGTGCCGTGACAGAGTTTGGGAAGGCCCAGCAGACCCATGAAATGTTTGACAAGGTGGGGAAGAGGTAGCCGGGGAAGATGTACCACGAGAAGCTACAGGCAAGGGCTATCAAGAAGAACTTCCCTCGCGACATTCGCGACTTGTCTTTCTCATGGAGAGCCCTGCAAATTGTAGATCACAACTAGAAAAAATTAGAGATCCCACTCAAATATGTGACTATATGCGAGTACTGATGGTACAAGGACCGGACCACTAATTAGTCTTCGAACATTGACTTATCTACTACTTCACCATTTCTTCACTTGTTTTGCATGTGTATCTGAAAATGAGGGATCAAATGCACCAATTGGTAGAATGTTGTTATGTATGGATATCATATATAGCTAGTGTTCGATCGATTCGAGAAAGAACATTAAGCAGTCCAGTGGCCATTTCTAAATGCTTGGTTTGGCAACACACACTCTCTTCCTCCAAGATCTGTTAATCTACTATTCTAACAATTTCGACTTTTGCCGATAAATTAAATGAACAGAGTTAAGTTTTATCCAAACTCACCCCAAGTCATTGTATGGAATTATGATCTTTTAAGGAAGACTTTTCAATTCTCCAGGAGGTGATCAATATATTTTATTCAAGTTTTGGCCACCAAAGAAATAAAAACTAACTATTGGTTTTGAATCTGCGCGAAACAGTGATCACAAGTTCAATAAGTGTCTGAAAGTGCTACTAAAATGTGGTCCTGTAACACTACTAGTGCAAACCTTATGGCTGACTTTTTCGCTTGGGGTATAAATTTATGTTTGTGAATCCTTTGATTTCAAGCCCTAGTCAGCAATTGCTTAGTGGAGGTAATAAGTGAAATTACTCTCTTACCCTTCCGTGTTTAAAAAAAAATCCTTTGATTTCAAGACAAGAATGGACATAAAATAGTTACCCCCCTCATAGATGCAAGAAAGAAAACAGAAGGCAATTAACTGTGAGAATCTGGAAATATGCCAACTCATTGATCAACAGGATGTAAGAGTATTAATTGCAAACCATTTACTAGGGAAGTCAAAGAGTGCATGCATGATTTTCCGTTTGACCGGAAAAAAAAAAAAGAGTGCATGCACCATCCAAAACCAGTAGTAATTATTCCGTATTTCTGGAATACCACGTGGCGTTGATTGCGTGATGGACCCAACCATTTACGTAGCGATAAATTATACGATAGAGACATTATCGTTCATTTTTAGTCGGGTGATTGAGAGGCAATGAGGGATCCACATTTTGAGGTGACGGTTTTTTATCGGCAATGTCACATGGTACACAATAGTTGGGCATACCAAAACTTAAAAAGTACTATTCAACACACGGTACCGTTTAGAATTTACTCTTACCTGAAAAGGGAAACCTGAACGAGACTGCTCGGCCACCACATCAATGCGGGATCCACCACGTACTTCCTCAGGATTCCAGCCCAACCATATCCCAGTACCTGCACCCCATGCGCATGTTAGCACAAACCGCCATGCAAAAAACACACACATGTTATGTTTAGCATGTTCCCAAGGGGTGGAATTTATAAAACAAAAATAATACTCACACAATAATCCAAACACAACCTCTTACACATATGTGAGCTCCATACACATTATTATGTGTGGGCCCCACATGTATATGAGAGGTTGTGTGAATTGTTCTTTATAAAAAGTTGGCCCTACCTAAACAATTTCTAAACTTTAAATTCAATGCACTTTTTTTTTTTTGGGGGGGGGGGGGTAACCCATGCATCGAATTTAAATTTTTTGACTTTTTTTTTTGGACCTTTTTCTGTAGTGATTTTTATCTTAACTTGGACTTGAATGATTTCCGTTCCGCTAAGGTTCTTATTTTTTTACAGTAAGTACTTATTTTATGTTTTACTTTTACGAGATAGGTCATTCTCTCATAAAATATTACTTTTGATTCAAAAAATAAGTATTTATTTCTTTAGTAGAATGGGGCAAGAAAAGAAAAAACCTATTAAAAATTCTCATCAAATTACTAATTTGTATTGAGAAATCTAGTGAGAAATATAATTAAAAAAAAACACAAAAATGATTTTTTTTTTTATTGGTTCCTTCCCCTTTTTGGGATTTGATGAGAAAAAGAAAACCCTTTCTCATCACACCCTTTCACCTCCAAAATCATTTTTAAATATAAAAATTACACTTTTAAGAAAAGAATTAGTCGCACAAGAGATATTAAAGAGTTACAAAATAATTAACTTATTTTCGTCTTTAACATGGTTTTTTAAAAATTATTCTTCTCGCCGAGGTATTTAGAAAACAACAAAGACAATTCGACCAAAAAAATCCCAAAAAGAGAAGAAAAAAAATGAAAATGAAATGCAAGCTCAAATAATCCCGTGATCAGGACTCGCCCAGACTTTTTGGAGGCTTAAAACAAAAATTAGATATGGGCTTCTTTTTTTGTTGAACTACTATTAGAAAGGATTCCAAATTGAGGCTCCAAAAATTCTTAAATTTTTTAGAGAATCTAAAACGGCCACGCCTCGAATTTTAGCTTATGATTAGCTCACTACTGCGCTAAGATTCTTATTTTTTAAGTATTTATTTTTTGCTTTTATAAGACATGCTATTCTCTCCCAACATTAATTAAAATATCAATAATCAAGTATTCCCTCCGTCTCAAAAATGATAACAATATTTGAAACTCGTGTCATTTTTCAATCGCTTATATATTTCAATCTATAATGTTTTTCATTCTACAATGTTTTTCATGAGCTTTCAATTTATAATGTTTTTCATGAGTTTAAAAACTTTGTATAATAGAACTAGTCGAGAACTATCAAATAAGATTCATATTACATATTTTTTGAGATCCATATAGAAAAATATAATGAATTGAAATTAGCACGGATATCAAAAATTGAGATCCAATTTGAGACGGAGGGAGTATCAATCACACATCGATACGGAATCTTTCCAATTATTATTACCTGAGTAGTGATGACAAGAATCCACCCGGCCAAGAACGAGATTTTCCGGTGATAAAAAGCCTTCACGATATTCACAATCCCCACAGCGTAAGCCGTCCCGCCACCGAACCCGGCCCCGGCATTGGCGAAAATCGATATCAAGACGTGCTCCTTCATGTTAAACGGTCCCGGGTTCACCGAGTACTCCCTCGACCCGATCCGAAACTTCCGCTCCGGCAGGACCCGGGCCATGAACCGGCCGACGGGGAGGGTGGCGACCTGGACGGAGATCATGGATATGATGAGCGGTTCGGTCCGGTACGCGAAGAAGGTGTTGAGGAAGGAGAGGAGGGCGCAGGAGAGGAGGCCGAGGGACCACATGCGGAACGTCCATACGGGCAGGGTCGGGTCGTCGGTGTTGGATACGGTCAGTCGGACCTCCTCGACCGGGGACTGTTCGTCTTCGTCGATAGCTTGGTGGTCTTCTGGGTTGGTTTTTGTTGCTACGTGGTCTGATGATTCGATTTCGAAGGATCCCATGGCTGCCTAGAGTGAGGAATGGGATTTGATAGGGAAGAGATTGTGTCAGTATACTGGAGGTGGGAGAGTAGAGTAGAGGGGAGAGAGAGAGAGAGAGAGAGAGATGGGCGTTCTGTTACGCATGGAATTCTTTGGGCTGCCGGTGGTATTAAAGAGGATTGGTTGTTGGTACAATCCAGGACTCTCGGCCTACGAAATTGAACATGAAAGATATCATGTTCAGGGGTTGTTCGGACAAATACGCCACTTGGCTTATTTGTGCTTTATTTTTTGTCTTTATTCAAATTTTTTTCGTATCATTTTGCTTATTCTCATTTTTTTGGGGATTATTGTATCTTCATGACAAGAGGAATCTATAAAGTAAAATTTTTTGATCAAAATCCAATTTTGACTTTTTGGCGGGAAAGCCAATAAGCCACTTTTGTGAGATTCAATTTTGACAGGAAAGCCAAAGGCTTTTATAGCCGAACAACCCCAGTTTCATAGACAGAGAGTATGAAGATAGGAGTATTAAATACATAAATAGGCCATGTTTGGGGGATCTTCTGTACTATAAATCTCCGTACCGAGGAATCTCGGACCGTTATGAATCTGGACTCATTATTTTTCATGTTCGGTTTCATGGACCGAGAGCCATAGATCTTAACCTTTTTGGATATTAAATAAATAAATAGGCTCAGGAGATCTTCTATATACTATAAACCTCTGTGTCGAGAAATCTCGGACCGTTAGATTGTGTGAAAGTTTTTTTTGTTTTTTAAAAATTTGTATGCGATCCAACGATCTAAAATTGCTCGAATTTTGTCGGTATAGATGATCAATATATGTTCTTAAATAGGTGTACCACTAATTTATTCGATTTTTGTTGCGGGACATTAATTATTCCTAATTACCGAATCCCGGTAGGAAAGGTTCACGGAATCTTTATGTGGAGGACTTGTAGTAGAAGAAGGAGAAAGAACATTCTTGTGAGGTGAGATGTTAATTTTTTTTTTTTTGGTATAATAGGATGTTTGGACTAGTTTATGTGCATCTCGACTAATTTTGGAACTCTAAAATTAACGACCGGGCAAACCTCCAATGACCCCAATGTCAGAAATGTCTAGGCCTCCTGGAAATGGAACATGTGGACATGCACATTGTTTTCTTATAGCCATTTGCATGGCCAGCTCATAGGGGAGGCAAGAGCAGCGACGGCTTACGGCCCCTAAATTTTGGTCCAAAATTAAGACCCCGCTGTAATGTAACTTGCATATTAATATTAGAATATTTCCAAATAAAAACACAATTGTATCTTATTTTCTTCAAAAAAAAATTCAATCATATATATCTTTTTACATTGATATTGTCATAATTGTATCCTTTTAGTTTTTTGTTTTTTTTCTTTCGTACTTTTATCATTTTCTTAAGAAATTCATGAATACATATGGAGCTCAATATAAGAAACTCATTTCAGGCCTTCAAAATATATGAGCCGATCATAGTCATTAGTTATAGGGTGTACATGAAAATGAAAACAACGAGGACAAGCCTTGAGGACATATTTTGTTTTTTCCCTTGTTGGTTTGGTGTTAAATAGGTGAAAGGGTAAAAGGAGGTGATGAGCTCATATAAATAACCCTAAGGAGAGCTAATATTTCTAGAGTACGTACTTGTTGAATTTTGGCTCATGTTTAGCAGAAGAAATACTTTCAATGTTTGCTTGGACAAAGAAGATTGGGATCACTTAACAATACTGAACAAAAACATCACACAAGACTTGTATGCTTCTAAGAGGAAAGGTTAATTATTTGTTTTATCCTATTGTAAGTTGTTCTTTGGGTGGTGAGAGTGGGTTGTTCTTGGCCTAAATGCGTAAATTCTTGTGTCTCCCTCTTTCGAGTTTTTTTCATCGTCATATATTAGTTGTCGTTGTGGATATTTTATTTCCATATCTCGGCCTAGATTTGCTTCCGCTAAAATCCCAACAGTACTGTCCCGAGAATATACACCCGAATGTCACTCCTTGGAATTTACGAAAATGGTAGGGACCATTTTTGTAACGCCCCGCTATTTTCTAAAAATAAACTCCAAATTACATTGTATTTCAAACACTTCTAGGCCCTTATTCTCTCCATAAATAAATTACATCACCAAAATAAATTAAGCCGCCAGCTAAATAATCTTCTAGATCCTCCAAAAAGATCAACTCTTCTAAGACCTCACCAAAGATCAACGCTTCAATTCAATTTCCACTAATCCAGCTCCATTCCTGAAAAAGAAATTATCCGGAAAGTATACGATACAACAGAATAACAAAGCTCATAAGTGGAATCAATAAACGATAATCAACCACCAAGTCGAAGTGACCATCACACACACACTCGAGCCATGATTCCGCTAACCATCTTTCAGATTCCATCGAGTTCTCATGCTCACACACACACCCGAGCCATGATTCCGCTAACCATCTTTCAGATTCCATCGGGTTCTCATGCTCACACACACACACCAAAGCCATGCTTCCGCTAACCATCTTTCAGATTCCATCGGGTTCTCATGCTCACATAATTATTAATCTTTCACATATTCAATACCAATTATTCCACTTTTCAATAATATCCACAAGATTGAACAAAGATCACGAGATAGTCAAAAGGAGTACAAAAATGAGAGTGAAGAAAGGATTCCGGAAGTGGGAAGCATATCGTATACTCCTCGGATTACCTCAAATAAATCGCCACCGTTGAACTTCATGCATAATCGAGTACTACTACTCCACACCAATTGAATTTGGTCTATCGTAAAACACCTCGGCTCCTCCCCTATTTTCTCTTCTTCTTTCTCCCTCCCTTACCGAATTTCCTCTCTCTCCTTTCTCTCGCTAAACTCTACAATTGAAAGCACACAAAGTGAAGCGCTGAAATGTGTTTGTGGTGTGTGGAGGGGAAGGGAAGGAGGCCTATTTATACTAGTGAACTTAGAATCTAGGTCATAATTAGGAAATCAAATCAAATCTAGAAAATCTAAATCATATCCTATAGAATCTAATAATATCTTGTAATATCTTTCCAAATCTTATATAATCTAACAAAATCTAACTATAATCCAACCATATCTTGTAATATCTAATAAAATCTAACATAATCTAATAAAATCGAAACATAATTAATAGAATCTAGGTGTATCTTCCAAAATCGAGAATATTCTTGTAATTAGGGATTTCTAAAGGATAAGATCATAATCTTATAATATCTAAACGAAATCTTATAATATCTAAACGAAATCTTATAATATCTAAACAAAATCTTATAATATCTTACGAAATCTTATCATATCTAACAAAATCCAATCTAATCTTATCCTAATCTTATCTCATAAAATCAAATCTAATCTTATCATAATTATATCTATAAAATCCAATCTTATCCTAGATTTTTAGGATTATGAAGTAGGGCTAGGATTTCCTAGAAAGTCTGAGTTTAGATTTATCAATTAACAAAATCAATTATATCTACAAAAAATATGCTTCAACAAAATGTTTAATTTTATTCGGAAAAAAAATTGGGTCGTTACAATTTTGCCTATACGAAAGTGTAGGAGCAGTATTCCAAGTCCCGACGGATAGGGATGACCATCTCGGCTAATCCGTCTGTATCTCTGTTATCCATCCCGAACGGATCGGATTTTTTGGAGATTTTTCAGATATCGGGGCGGATTCAGATTTATTTATTTTTTAAATTCGGAGATCGGATCGGATTCGGATGTAAGTCTGCCTCCGATCCAATCCACCCCGAATCCAATATCCGATCCGCCTCCGAATACCCGTTGGTTAAATTAGGGTTTTTTGAAAACAAAAAAGGGAAGTTGATCGCTCATCTATTCACCACCGACATAACCAAATCAAAGAAGCTCAACAAGGTTGGGCGATCTGAACAAGAATCCGGAGATACCGAAGAATGGGGAGCGACTTCTTGAGTCCGATCGAATAACTCCATCTCCAAGTATGGATCCCTCTTCTCTTGTTCTTTCCGATTCATTCTTTCGAACGTCGACGTGTTCTTGTGTTTTTTGGTTAATTGATTCTCTCTTGTTTAGAATTTATTCACTGCGATTTTGTTAATCTCATTTTTTCTTTCTAGCCGGAGATGAAAGATGCCCTGGGATCATTACGTAGAAGGGTACCTTTCTCTCTTCAAACCCCAAGGAGAACAGAGATGAAAATTCGGATTCGGATATCCGATCAGATCTCCGTTCCCCGTTCGGAGCGGGAATGGAGGACCAAAATATATATCCGTTCGGAGTTTGGGGCGAATTCGGGGGCGGGTGAAAGGTTCGGATTTGGATATTGCAATATCCGCCTCTGATCCACCCCGTTGCCATCCCTACCGACGGAATGGAGTACGTAATCTCTCTCTCTCTCTCTCTCTCTCTCTCTCTCTCTCTCTCTCTCATGTTTTCCCCTCTCATATACATTTAGAGTGCTGCCATGGTGTTTAAGTCTTGAGAAATCCGGAAACCATTTTGAACTTGAACCAGTATACTTCACTCAACAAAACTCCCACTATTAATGTTCAAACTTTTTAGCGCGTGAACTTAATAATGTGAGTATGGTGCTTTATCCACATAGCACAAAATCATGATCCATGCATCTCAGACTAGAATACTTCTTAGGCAATCAATAAAATTTTCACAATTGGTAGTGAAATACAAGAAGTAACTTTGAGAAACAACCTGAATGGCTACAATAACCAAGAAATAATGACTCTCAATATTTTGTAAATTCTAACCTTCCTGTGTGGGTAGAGGTGCATCACGCATAAATTTACGTAATACTTTAAAACTTAAATCACAAAAATAAGAACCTCCTCACAAGACCAAGTTATTATTTCTGTGAATTAACTGAAACTTTAATCCCAAACCTTAACCGAAATAAAGTAAATTCAAACCTTCCTGTGGGTAAAGGGTGCAACACGCATTGAATCTACTTCATTGCAACAACAAGACTCGCCAATTTCTAACATTAACATGAAACGTATATATAGTCTATGTATACAATTTCTGTTTTGGTGTTGAATTCACTAAAATGTCCCAAACAAATTAACAAAACTAATTATTAATTTCCTGTGGGAAAAATAATTAATTTTATCAATTCAACCTCAACGGTGGATGCCATGTCATTAACACAAACACATATAGTCCAGTCATGACTCCATATGTGACTCTCCTAATATCAAACATCATAATATATCTCAAAATGCTGTGGCTAATCTCAAAAAAATTATAACGTTAAATTCAAGACATCTCAAAAGGCATCAACCAAACTTTAATGGGACAATTAATTACAACTACCACATATTCTCTGTATAGTCTCACAATCGTGAGTTGGAGTCAGGATCATGAAATGGTTTCATGATCAAAAGCTTGAAGATAAAATATAAACATAATATTAAGCATCATTGTCTTATACTAGTATTAATTAAGACACGTGCATATAGATCCAAAAATGCTGAAAGCAATTTATCAAGACGCATCTGAAGCTTTTGTGCCCATGTACTAGATCCCCATAGTTACAGTATCTACAACAGCCACTCGATCTATAGGGTGTTTTTTTTTTTTTTTTTAAAGCAAAACTAGACTCTTAATATTCCAAGACCGCCAAAGCATTTCTAACGAGTTATTGAAATCCAAGCTATCCTCCCTCCACAAATGGCAGTAAAATCATTTCAAATTATGTTGTGTGATGAAGAACACTTATATAGATTAGATTGGAAATCCTACCCATTGCTCTCTGAAAACAATTAGTGAGAGTTTGTGCCTGTGGAACATATTGGTTCAAGTTTGAAACGATTTCCGGACTTCTATCTCTAGACTTAAACACCATGGCAGAAGGTAAGTAAATTTTTCCGCCGTGTATTTATTTTGATTCTTCCACGTAGGTTTGTCAGTATATTTTACCGTGAAATTTACATAATGAGATGCAACTTGTTCGACATCCAATCAAACAGAATTTTTGCAGTCATATTCTTCGTTGCAGGTTCTATGAAGCTGACGTGTTTGGAAAATTGATTAAAAGACAAATCGATCCAGGGGTCAAGTCAAGAAATTGCAAAGCGTCCTGTCTCAAGTGTGTGGCCATGCAATACCCAGAGGTTCCAGTATCACTTTCATGTCACGGTAAAATCACTCTCTAGGGGTGGCTCACCTATTGACTAATAGTTACGTTACGAATATCGACAACTTGACTTGCTATTAGGTCTTGCGCTGACTTCGTTTTGCTTAAATTTTTTGGTTAGAGTTATGAATATGACAACTTGACTTGCTATTAGGTCTTGCGCTGGCTTCGTTTTGCTTAAATTTTTTGGTTAATTATTTTTTCGGTTTCTCATATTTGATGAATCTTCACGAGAGATTTTTTTCCCCAATCGGTAGACTTTTTTTTTTTTTTTTTGCTCAGCAAAAGAAATTTATTAATTTTTGAAAAAGAGATACAAAGATTAAACGGACCAAAGGCACAACGACTAACGCCACCCGAGACCCAAAGGAAAAAATCAGGAAGGCAAGGCGCTAACCAAAAGTAAAGACCCTACAAAAAAAAACCACCCAAGCCGAACCTCCTAAACCACCTCAAAACCAAATAGCCTAAGACAAAAAAATGCAACCTCCAACACGGAAAATCCAAAACAAACCGAAGCACGAAACAAGAATGCTACAAGGAACCGAACCCGAACCGAAACACCTTCACCAAAACACAAGCAAGAGGATTAAAACTCCATAGAGAGGGAAGCACCCTCATCCAAATCCGCATATTCTCCATCCTCCAAAATACGAAATCACCAATCTCCCTTTCAGGAAAATTCTCAAGTTGGATTTTTACATATTCAAATTAAAATTCGCCCCTCCGTAATATTTTACTCCCAGCAAAGTGCCGATGTCCATCATCTTACGGGCTCTCTGAAGTAAGATAGAGTTCCTATTGTTAATGTCAAAGGAGGACAAAGAAGAAGAATAAGACAGGTTGTCTTTCTTTTTAAACTTGACTGCCTTTATTCCAAATTCCGACAGCAGTTTCTTCTTTGTCTTTGTTGATTAACTTATAAAAATAACATCAGCAGTGGCACTTCGTTGAACCCAACTCAGATAATACGGAGGCTGCACAAAAAAAAGTGATGAGAACGGTGCTTAATCAGCTCCTCTACATACCTCATCTGAAATCATCTCTCCATACTTTTATTTTGTGTGTCTATTCCGGTCTCACAACTATGATGTGAACCGTTCCCATTTCAGAGGGAAGGATGAGATTGTCTCGGAGACCGGAGGTCATGAGGAGTAATTATTCAATAATTTGGAAGTATCGCCACGTGGTACTCCGGACCACTTTACAACCACAAGTTTCTATGAGATTCATGCACTTAGTGGTAAGCTCCACAGGAATGTATGATTGTAAAGTGATTCGGAGTATCACATGACGGTACTTACAAACTGTTGTATAATTTCACGAGGTGTGAGAGAGAGAGATGGGCGTTACACATGGAATATTCTTTGGGCTGGTGGTTTTTAAACAGTAGTATCACTAATTTATTCGATTTTCATTGTGGGACATTAGTCGTTCATTCCCAAGAACCGAATCACGGTAGGAAAGGTTCACGGAATCTAGCTATATTTTATTAGAAGAAAAAGAAAGAACATTCGTAAGAGGTGAGACGTATTTTTTCCCTCGATGGAGGTCAGGAGTGTCCGATTCAGTTTACATACACATCAACTAATTTCCTCTCCGATCTAGTCAAAGGCAGGCCATTCACCCGAAAAGTAAAAAGTACATTATTACAGCCTGATCCCAAGAATCAAACATTAATCAATTGTAATAGGTGAGAGTCGTGAGCTGTTATCATAGCATTTGTATTCATCGAATGCTCACATCAGTTTTGTGTACTTCAAATACTTTGAGCTCACAATCGAATAATAAATTTTTAATGACGCCGCGAGTTTTCTTGGAATTTGGTTTCTGTGCGGTCTATGTTTTGATTGCAGATATCAGTCCGCGCAATTTCGATCGTTTAAAAGCATTTTTGATGGTTCGAATTTATTCAAAGACTGTATCTAAATTATTAATTGTCGAGACGAAACAACTAATATACGACTGCTTCTTACGGTCCGAATTTGGAACTAAATGAAAGTCGGATCCTGTTTTGTAATGCCGGCCGAGAGTTGAAATGTGTGATCCGATCTTATGGTATCTTAATTGACTCCTAATTATTATTCCACGTTTGATTCTATAATTAGATTCTGTACGTTGAAGGATGGTCATATTATCCTCACTTATTGGTATTGACTAATGGGTAACTCCAAAAACGAAAGTAAAACCAAATACTCCATTTGGTTAATGAAAAAACATAGCTAGCTTTCCATTAAAGATTTTGGCTACGGAATTCGGGTTGGTGCTGTGCAGTGACTCACTGTATAGTACTGTGCTGCGCACCTCCGAGCCGTCGGATTATGCATTCGACAGTTCGGATCTCATCTCGGCAACCAACAATCGAGAACCATTCATTGCTGAGATGAGATTTGAGCCGTCGGATACACAATCCGATGGCTTAAAGGTGCGCAGCACGGTGCTACAGACACCAATGCACAGCACCATCTCCCAATTCTCTAGCTACAAAGGTGACTCCGCGCGAGGAGGGTGGCGTCCCTCACATCTTGCCGGGTGGCTAAGGCTCCGTTCCGTTAAGATTCTTATTTTTTTAAGTACTTATTTCTAGTTTTACTAGACAAATTATTCTCTCACAATACATTATTTTAAATTCAAAATAAGCACTTATTTTAGTTAGTGGTTACTTACAAAAACAAAATCAAATGATAAAAGTTAAAAGATCTAAAATCCAGCATGATGTGTCGATTTTGAATAACTTTTCCTCGTTTGATTTTTTTCCGGGTACACCAATTCTCAATTACTAAAGTTGCACAAAAAGTGAATGAGGCCATATCTGGGGGTGTTTGGTTACCCTACTTTTTGGCTTTTTGCATTTTGGTTATTGACTTTTTGGTTTTTTAAATTTTAGTCAGAATGTTTTTTGAATATAGTAGAGTGTTTTTTTTGAACGGCGAAAAAAGGAATTATATTGATAATGAAAGAAGTACAACAGTTCACAACATGAGAGTAGCATCCCACTAAATTGGCACCCTGCACCACGATAACCATATGCTATTCAAGCTCTAAGGATTGACAAGAAATCAACCCGAACAACACTCTACCCACTAAATATGGTAGAATGTTTGGGAGATATCTGCGGAATTTATTTGGGTTTAAATTGACTCCACCAAACTAACGGTTACTTATTTTTAAGTATAAAGATAAAGATAGCACGATATTACAATGAGTTGGTGTTTTGGATATTCTTAGTATATCGGTTTGTTGTCCCACACAATCTCTGGTGTATAATCTCTGTTAGCATTTATTTTTTTAGTGATATTTTTTTTAGTTTTTAGCGAAATTCCTCTTTTAAAATTGAAAGAAAGTAAGGCTCCGTTCGTTTGCCCGTAAAATATTCTTGCCAAAAAAATTTTACATGATTTTTGGTGTTTGGTAGTTGAAAAGTCCTGAAAATAATTTTTTTGGGAAAATCTTTTACCTCTTTGAGCGTAAAATGATTTACCGTCCAAAAGCCCGTAAGTTGTTTTCCAACGCATAGCCGACTCCACTCAACGATCACCTCGGTCGGATTAGTTGGAAGAATTTCGTCTCAATCCAACGGTGCCACTTCCACGTGAACACATGCAAATGAGAGTTCTCTCTCTCTCTCTCTCGCATAGTAAAAGCATTGCTCCTGTTTCCAAGGTTTTAAACTAAAATAGGCCAAGTAATTCCAATGAGTTAAAGATTTGGAAACACTAAAATTGGACTTCAACCAAACACAGAAAAATAATTTTGGAAAAAACATTTTCATGTAAAACTTTTTCCATTGTAAAATATTTTACGTTCAACCAAACGGAGCCTAACGTTTAAAAAAAGTTTCCTCAATCTGGTCATGGCACGCGTGAAAACACGATTAGGGGTGTAAACGAGCCGAACCGAGCTTCGGCGAGCTCGAGCTCGGCTCATTTACTTAACGAGCCAAAAACTCGAGCGCTCGGCTCGAGCCTTAACGAGCTGAGCTTAGTCATTTACTAAACGAGCCTCTTTAATCGAGTCGAGATTCCCTTAACGAGTCCAGCTTTTGTCGAACAAGCCGAATACTCGAGCTCGGCTCGTTTACTAAACAAGCCGAGTCGAGCCGAGCCTTAATGAGCCGAACCGAGCCGAGCTCGCGAGCTGCTCGGTTCATTTACAGCCCTACGCGCGATGCAACTGAATAAACGTTTACTTCTAATTGAGGAAAATTTTCAATAAATTCCTCTTCATGATATTCGATATTTGTTAACTGTATCAAAAGTACGTGTGTGGTCTCTAGAGGGTTAAATTACTTTCAAGTTATTTAACGAGTATTTTCTTATTGTTTAGTCCTACATGAATTAATAGGAGACCTTTTATGATAAAATCCAATTTATGTTATTCTATTTATTACCATGTTTCTTACATTATGGCTCCGTTTGTTTCAGGTAAAATCTTTTACAATAACAAATATTTTCCATGTAAATAATTTTACGTGAAAATATTTTACACAACTTTTCATTTCCGCTATTTGGTTCTGTATTGGGAAAACAATGGCATTTATAGGAGGAAAAAAAATCCCAAATGACAGTGAGCATTCTGAAAACACCTGTTTAGCATGCTTTTCTCTCTCATCAAACAATGGAGGAATATGGGGTTATGCTTTGAATTTTTCAGATTTGGTGGAAAAGTTCTCTCGGCTGTTGCCAGGGGACATACGGGAAAAAGAATTGTAAATGACTTACGGGGATGGTTGCCGTAAGTTAATTTACGTAAATTTGGTGGAAAACATTTTACTTGTAAAATATTTTCCCCAACTTATATGCAACTAAACACCGAAAATTTGTAAAATATTCTTGAGAAAAATATTTTCCTCAGCCCAAACAAATAGAGCCTATATTCAAAAACGAGTTTGAAAAACTTTTTCAATTAAATCTGGCATATGTAGATAGTGCATATAACTGAATTAAATTCCGCGGGGGGGGGGAGCTAGGAGTCTTCATGCACTATGATTCCCAAAACTTTCAGTACAAGATTATTCCATGCCCCAGGGGTATCGTTACATCGTGCCCCATGTCCTTTTAAACCGCACATTGAATGGAACCTACGCACTTATTTTGGGTCCCACACCAAAATGTATGTTGGAATGAGGCCTTGAGGCATCACGTGACGGTCCCTCAATGGCATTGAATAATTTTTTCGTATGCGTTTGGTCACAAATCTGTTAATGAAAACAAATGCATTTGGGATTTTGTATCCACATTTTTTTTGGTAAGAAACCGATACATATGTTTTTTTTTTGATAGGCGATACATATGTTTCGGGGGAGGGGGGGTTGCGAGGGAACAGTACAAAAGACCAAAAAGTCCCAAAAAACAAAAGAAAAATCCGTCAAAAATAACAGTCGCGATGTTGGAGACCACCGATCAACTCGTGAATATGGCGGGAAGAAGAAAGATGGAGAGAAATAATATCAACACTAGAGCTCCTCGTCCCCACACAGTCGTTGTTGCCAGGTGTCACCAATGCTGCTGCTGGAACCACATACCTGTCACCAAGACTGATCGGAGCGTGCATGGAAAAGATTAATTTCATTTCACTATTGCAACTAATTAATATGTGCCCCCAATAATGCAAATTTTTTTGTCCACTACTGCGCATGTTAGCGCAAACCACCATGCAAGAGACACACATTGCATGTACATAAAACAGTCCCAATATATGAGTGGAATTTATTTTATTTTCATTTCACCTTATTTCTCAAGGGGTGATTAAAAAAAATTGGACTTTTTTCTTTAGTGTATTTTCCTTAACGGTCCCTTTTCAATTGAATGATCTAGTAAAGGGAAAATAAATAAAATAAATAAAAATAGCATTACATGCACTACTACAAAAATAGATAAAGACCTCGGTCATTTGGTGTGATCTTTCACTTTTAATCTCGCATTCAAAACCATGGTCTATCAAGGTGTAATTAAAAGTCTCTATCTTTTAACCACAGAATAAAAACCGTGATTAAAACTCATTAAAACCGTGACTAAGAACATAAAAACTATAATTAAAATGATATATAAAACTGTGACCTTTAATAGCTTAACATCTCAGTTTTATTATAAAACCGTGGTTGTTTAGAGAGAAATAATCTCAGTTTTTGAAAAAATCGAGATTAAAAGTGGTGTTTTCCTAAGGGAAAAAATCCTACTCTATTTCTCTTGTTGGGTTTTGAATCCAAGTCTCTTGAGTTTTACATAGAAGCTTTAACCAACTACACCACACACACTTTTCAATATATAACATATGCATTTAACTTATGACCTCAGTTTTTAGATGACTGAGATTAAAGATTCTTTTTATCTCAGTTTTTCTGAAATGAGATATATTCTTTCATATACAATCTCAGTTTTTCAAAAACGAGATCTATTCTTTAAGTTACAATCTCACTTTTAGATTACTGAGATTAAAAAATCTTTTCATCTCAGTTTTTTGAGAATGAGATCTATTCTTCAAGTTACGATCTCACTTTTTAGATTACTGAGATTAAAAAATCTTTCCATCTCAGTTTTTTCGTATAACTGAGATGAAAACTATAGTCTATAACATTTTATTACGCTTTTACAAAAAGTGAGATCTTTTTAGTCTTTGTACCGTGATCTTTATATCATTTTGTAGTAGTGTCATTTTATTGAGCGCTTTAGTAAGAGATGATAACAAAAGTATACAACATATTCATTAAATTACTGATTATTGGTGTTGAAAATAGTACTGGAAAACTTAGCCCCGAGAGGCCCTGCTTTCAGAATTGATAGTACAATCAAAACATGAGTTTTTCAATCTTCGATCACTTGACAGAGTAAAAACGTACAACGTGCTAACTTGCTTCTCCTTGTGGACAATAAATCCCGGTCATCTCCACGCGAGTACAAGGTTCAGTATTTTTTGTCAACCAGGAGGCGCGGAAACAAGTGTGCTTGATGGTCTTCGATGACTTTGAGCAGTAGCCTACGAACTAGCATCAGGCAACGACTCCATTTGTGTTGCCGAAGACCCCGTTGAGGGATCTGTCGTCGGAGGCCCACTCTAGCTCGGTGTTTGTTAGTACTGGAGTTTTTGGACCGGCTTTTTTCCTTCTAAAGCCATCGTAATGGCACGATGTTCAGGATTTTCACCCAATCACTTTGTTCATTTTAAATGTTGCATGTTGTTAAATACATAAAAGAAAAATAACATGGACTCAGCAGCATTCAAATTGAACGTCCAAAAACTCCAATACTCATACAAATGCAATTTTGAGAATTCCTCATAGGAAAACCATAGCTTGCCACACCCGTTGCACTACTCTGCACAACTACGTACAAAAGAGCTGGCCAAATCTCTATCACCCTGCTAACTTGGAGTTTTTCTTTACGTGAAAGTACAATAAAAAAAAACATAACCTGAATGAAGCAAGAGAAGAATATCTATAGACATGATTCGCCAATTTATATGCAACCCTATAACTCATGATCACACCGATTACTTCAGCGCACCAAACCCAATCGATCTGTTAAGGGTAACCCGCAATTTTGCTCCAAAACCATGACAATTTATTAGAGGTCTAATAAATTGTCATGGGTTTGGAGCAAAATTGCGGGTTAGCCTTAACAAGTCGATTGGATTTGGTGCACCGAAGTAATCGATGTGACCGTGTGGGTTATAGGGCCGCACATAAATTCATGAATCACGTCTACAGAAATACTCCTCCTTCTTCATTCAAATTGCATTTCTGTTATTGTATTTACTTTCGCGTAAAAAAGAAACTCTAAGCTAGGGCGATGGAGATTTGGCCAACTCTTATGTGGGCGTGCAGAGTAGTGAAACGGGTGTGGCGAGCTATGGTTTTCCTGTGGGGAATTCTCAAAATTGCATTTGTATGTCTATTGGAGTTTTTTGACATTCAATTTGAATGGAGTTGGGTCCATGTTATTTTCCTTTTATGTACTTTTTGGTGTGGAAGGTAGGATATTTTATATTTCGTCACGATGAAAGGCGATCATCTGTTAGAGCTGGAACGATAACGCACAGCATTACAACGAAACAAAATCATTGGGTGAAAATCCTGAACATCGCCACTATTACGATGGCGTTGCTAAGTACGTAGAAGATAAAAAGGTGGTCCAAATGCTCTAGTACCAGTCACCGAAAGTGGAGGCGAAAGTGGACCTCCAGCAACAAATCCCTCCTAGGGCCTCAGAAATCTGAAGGCCGGGCCTGAGCCTTCAACGGGAGATGGGAACATTAATTGCAAACACCACTTGTTCCCGCTCCAGCCACAAGGGGCACGACACACAAGGAAAAGCAAGTTAGCACATTGCACGTTTTTGGGATTTGATGAGAAAAGAAAACTCTTTCACCATCCAAAGGCACTGGTAGATATTGTTTTATCTAAAATTAGAAAAGAAGTAGTCTCACAAGAGAAATTAATAAGCCCTAATAATTATTAACTGATTCTCGTCATTACCATAATTTCCAAAAAATTCTTCTTCTTGACCAAAAATATTAGTAAAAATGAAAAAAAAATAATAAGAAATTAGAATCCAACCGGCAAGAAACGGGATTTTCCGGTGATAGAAAGCCTTAATAATATTCACAACACCCAGATCGTAAGCCGCTCCGGCGTTGGTGAAAATCGAAATCAAATCGTGCTCCTTCATGTTATAAAGAATTGAAAAATAGGTAATTGAGGATGAAGTTATTTATTTATTGGATTTAACATACGTAAATAGTGTGTTCAAGAAAATATGTGCAATAGGAATTTCTAAAAGAGCAATGATTCTAAATGATATTCGTCAAACAAATTGAGCAAACTAAATAGATAGAGAAAGGATTAGAAAAGCCTGTGGGGTAGTTGGGACATGCGAAACCGTGCTCTCCTTGAGAACGATCTCTCCTCCTGTACCGAGTTGAATGGTACTCTTCCTCTAAGATACAACGATAGTGAAGTTTGCTTTTTGTGCAGCATAGCAAACTCACAAACGGAGAGTTGTCCAACACTCTTAGGCCCCGTTTGATAACCCTCCAAGGGGTTGAGATTGGATTGGTAGAGTGGGGGTATTATTAATACCTTGTTTGGTAACCAAAAATGGTTCGGACTAGTAGTCCGATGGGATTAATAATCCGGATAATAGGGGGTATTGCTAATAGCCCGTGGGACTTGGTATTGAGGGGTATTAATAGTCCAATCCCAACTCCTTCACATTACCAATCCCTTCTCATTACTAATTTATTCTATCAATCCAATCCCATCTCAAACAAACATGATATTAATAATCTCATCATCTAATCCCATCCCAAACAAACATACTCATTATCAATCTCTTCTCATTACCAATCTCATCTCCTTACGAATCACAATCATATAATCCCATCTTCTTACAAATCACATCCATCTATCACTGTTATCAAACGGGCCCTTAGTAGATATATATATAGTAATTAGTAAACAATCTTGGGTTATATCAAAATGGAGGATCATCAAAGAGGATAATCTAAATCTGAGATCAAGAGGAAGGACATGAGGGTTTTTATGGGGGTTTTTTTTTTGTTTGTTTTCTTGAGTGAAATGACAGTAAGCAACAACTTATCCTATTCTGGGGGAGAAATATTTGTGGTCATCACATGATTTGGTTGGACCACCTCCAAATTCGTAACTCCATATACTTTTCTGGTACTAACAATCCCAGCCGACGAAACGGGAACCAAACTCAGGAAAACGCGGGATTAGGCCGCCCTTAGTCCAATCCCAGACGCCTAATCCCTGAATCAAACATGGCCTATTATCACAAGTAGGCGGATCGCAGTCACAACAATTAAAATATAAGCATGAAATATTAAATTAGAAACAACAAAAATGAAAACGGCGGGTTCACGGCGGTCCTGCTTCGCAGAGGCGGCTAGGCGCTTCAATTTTCAGATCTGTGATAGGCGTTTAGGGTTTTGGTGTTGTTTGGGCTTCAATGTTGTATTTGGGCTTCTAGGCCCTTTCAGGTGTTTGGGCTGCATCTCATTGTTCTTTATGGTTTTATCTGGGCTTGAGGCCTTTTAAGTGATGAGCTTTGGCCCTTGGAGTTTTTCACTTGATTTTGATTGGTATCTTGCCAATTAAGAGTCTGGGTCTCGGATGGGCACTTGTTGCCCTTCTCCTTGATCCTCTTGGTCTTTGTAAACTTTCAAAGATTAATAAAAAATTTTGTTGTTCAAAAAAAAAAAAAAAATGAATACACCTCCCGACAATAACTTTGGAGACAACTGTGTCCAAAATCGATGGACGTATGTGGATCCGCATGCATAAAAAGCTCTTGGCGTGGTTGTTTTTGGAGTTGTGTGCTTTAAAATATATTGTGTTCTTATCGTTGCTCAATTGTTAAATAGTTCTCAGAGAAGAATACTAGTAATTCAATTATTCTCTTGAGAGAAGGTTGTCTGTGTCAACAGAGCAATTCCTTAGGTTTTCTCTGGCTGTTAGGGAAAATTTTTCAGGCCGAGCGGGTACCACGTCGACAATACCCGCTCGACACTGAAAAACTCCTCGGCCGTTAGGCTTCCGTTTGGAAGGTGGTACATGAAACTACATCGTTTCATCAGTGTACCAGTTGGATGCAATGCTAGCTTATTTCAGCCATTGGATGAGTTCGTTAATGTGTTGTCATGCTTCAGTTAAAAGCTCCACAAGATATTGAGAGGGGAAATGTGGAGAGAGGATCCTGATCCATTATGGAGTATTTTGGTTTATGAGAGAAACTTATTAACGGATCAGGATCCGTTATGGAGTTCTTTATAGCAGTAATTAATCGCGATCGTCCAAAAGTTTCTTAGACGGTCCGGATTTTAATAAAAAAAATCGAAAAGAAGTTTAATTCTTCCCTGGAAAAGTTTTATTAACATCCGGACAGTCCAAAACACTTTTTGGATGGTCATGATTGGCTCTTTAAACAACTATTCACGGCTTTGCCGTTAAAAAGATTTTCTCTTGGTTTATATTCCCAAAATAGAGAAGACACAGGATTCCCAATTTTTTTCTTTGGTAGAAAACAAGAACAAAACAAATGTTTGTGTGCGGATAAATGAAAAAATAAAATAAAAATGTTTGTGTGTGTTGAGTGGTCAGCACCGGACGCGGGGCACTGCTATCCCCTTAGGGGCAGTAGCTTGCAGCTGTGCTCGAATTCTGGGCCCATTCCAGTCTCGCTCCGATAATCGGAAGCGTTCAGCACCAACCACTTTTGGTGAATGTAACCAGTAAGCGGGAGCTAAATCAGAAAAGTGTTTGTTTCCAAATTAAAAGCAGGCCTGGAAACAGCGAGTAGGGCAGTTCTAGGCCTTGTGCGGGCGTGCCAGGACTGGATTGCAGTCCAATTTCGTGCTAAGGCCTGGATGCCTCAATCTGACTTCGTATCGAGCGATTGCGTACGACCTAAGGGGTGAGGCCGTATGTGGTTCGTGGTTTTGCCTTGTCGGGATAAGGATTTAGAATTTCCTAACCGTGTGAAAAATGGAAAGAAAGAGAAAACAGGACTGAACGATAAGGTAAATGAACTTCATTAACGGTTTAACGAAGTTTAGGTACAAGGAAATGAAAGATAAGACCTAGGCTGGGCTAGATTGGACTAAAAGATAAAGACATTTGCTGGAAATGATAATTGAAATGTAATTTGAATAAGCCTTGGGCTTGTTTGGTCTTGGACCTTTGATAAGGCCTTCAAAACTGGTATTTATAGGCAGCAGTTCCAGGTCTTGAGCTGCTTGAGCTGCTTCCACAGGCCTTCATGCATGGCTGCCAAGTGTCATCCTGGTAAAGGCTTAGGCTTGAGCTGCTTCTGAATGCTCCAATAGGAAGCTACCATTCGTCCAAGCCTTGCTCTCCACTCCAAGAAAATGGCTGCAGGTCTGAAAAGCTTCATTTTTGCCTAAAAACCAGTCAAAGCAAAAGGAATTTGCAGCAACATAGCATCCCTAGGCCCTTTGAGCTGCTTGTGAGCAGCTTGTATGCATGGATGCTTGTAAAAAAGGGATATTTGGGCCCACCAAGGCCAAAAACGCAGGCCTGGTTGAGCTGCTTGTGAGCAGCTTGTGTGATGTTAGAGAGAACCTTCTAGGCCTTTGAGCTGCTTGCAGCTGCTTGTGAGCTGTTTGAGATGTCTCCATGCATGGCTGCCATGTGTCCCAAGCCTTGCTTCATGCTGAAGGATAGTGAGACTTAGGCCTTGAGCTGCTTGTAAGCAGCTTACCTAGATCTGCCCAGCAAGAACATTCTAGGCCTTTGAGCTGCTTGTGAGCTGCTTGGGATGTCTCCATGCATGGCTGCCATGTGTCCCAAGCCTGTTGAAGGATGGTGGCCATCCAGACCTCGAGCTGTTTGTAATCAGCTTACCTAGACCTGCCTATTGAGAACATTCTAGGCCTTGGAGCCGTTTGTGATCAGATTACCTAGACCTGCCAATTGAGAACATTCTAGGCCTTGGAGCTGTTTGTGAGCAACTTAAGGCCTTTTCCTTCCAATTGAGGCCCATATGCAATGTTTCTAAGAAGCAGGCCCACACAATACTTGGGCCTAAATTTGAGGTGCAAGATAGGCCTTAGTCCATCGTAAGCCTTGTGAGCCCAAGCCTGGAGAAAAACCCAAACTTTAACTAAGTGCTCAGGCCTAGTGGGTCGACTTCAAGACCTTGGCCAGCATTGGGCCTAATTTTATGGAAGAGATATCTTAGGCCTTTGTATGTTTCAAACCTTTTGCAAGCTCAATTGGTCCTTTAGCATTCATATCGGCCCAATTCCTCTGGTGGCCGATCTACAAGGCTTCTTAAGGCCTAAAACTACCTCCAAGGCCATTCTTCTATCCTTTTCCTAATTTTGGCCAAAAATGGGTGTAAACAAAAAGTAAACGAAGTGTGGTAGGTGTGATCGAGATGGGGAGGAGGTGAACAAAAGTTGATTTTACAAACAAACAAAATCCTCTTTTTTTTTTATAATTTTGACAATGTTTTAAAGTTGATACCAATCGTTGCAGTAGTTCAAATTATTGAACACCTACACATATCCAATTAAGCTAATTTTTCACGGATCCATTCGTATTTAATTTATTTTTTTTTTGAATAATTCGGTTCATCCACACAGAACCCGAAGTGAGACTCGTGTACCATCAATGCACATGGCATTTTCTCCACAAATCTTAGTGTGGATACTCCCAACTCCCAAGTGCAAATAGACGGACAAATGCTTCCTCAAATTTCCAAATTTATTTAGAACTATAGCATTTCCCTTTTCAAGATATTTAACGGCAGAATCGTGAAAAGTTGTTTAGTGCCAATCGCAATTGTCCAAAAGTATTCTACACGTTTCAAATTTTAATAAGTTCACGGGCTGAACCGTGAATAAGTTTCGAATTGTAAAACTAAAAATAAACAAACAAACAAACATGCCCCTAATTTTCTAATTTGTTCTGACAATCACATCACCACCAACCCACTCCGTCACTGATCTCACCCAACCGGAAAATCCAAGCGTCAAGTGCGGGATGCGTTAGAGAGAGAGAGAGAGAGAGAACGAGGCGATAGCAATGGCGGTGGCACTACGGAGGCTCTGCTCTTGCGTCAATAAGCCTCTTCGGCCTCTACCTAATGGCGGTTCCCTCTATTATATGGTGCGTATGCATACACGCACACCTACATATAACATGTTACCAATTTTTCTTGGATACCTGTAGCTTTCTCGATTCGTTTCGTTGTTCACTTGCTGTTTTCCTAATCGTTTGTACGTTCTTTTGATCTCTTTATACAGTCTTCTCTGCCGATCGAAGCAGTTAGCGAGAAAGAGAACCCTCGCATCATTGTAAATCGATCTCGCATCTCATTTCCTCCATTTTTAATCTATTGCCAAATATATGCACACGTATATACATACACATTTATGACAATTCGTGTGCACGTTGTGTTATGACAATATGTAGGAGGAAAATCTTGGATTTTGATTAATCTGTAATAACATCTGGGATGTGTACTTACCCACACAAAAAAAAACATCTGGGATGTGAAAGTAGGAAAAAAGGGAGAAAAAAAAATTAAGAGTGGCAATTTTTTTTTTCCCTCCCTTCTTGGCGGTTTCTTTAGGTAATTAAAGGGGTAGTTTGGGAAAAAAAGTGCAAGCGCCAAAAGGGGTGTTCTGTTATAATAGTGATAGATAGATATCTATGTATATCAGTATATGTAAGATTGATGATTCTTGTAGCATGTTGATGGTATCATTGTATCTCTTGCATTGGTTTTTGTTGAATGAATGTAACGAAGCTTTGTTGAATTTCCTTGATAGTGGACAAAGCAATTGAATGCTCCGCTTGAAGAGGTAGATCCGGAAGTCGCTGACATCATTGAACTTGAGAAAGCTAGGCAATGGAAGGTACATATTATTTATCATGCTAGATGGAGTTGATGGACTATGAATGAAGGAGGCATGGTAATGTGCACAAAAATTGATTTGGATTTCTAGGCATGCCCTCTCTAATGCCTTTCGGCTTCGATTTGGGGGCATGGTTCCGCTGCAAAAACGTCTCTTTAGCTCCTTGGTTCTTGGAGGTATAGGGGGCCACTGTTTCAGTGGCATTCTGAAAGCAACCACTTTGTGCATGTATTGCCAAAGGTTAGGTCTATCTTCAATCCTCCCCTGCCCATACCCCCAAGGATTGGGGACTAGATGGGTTCTGTTATTGTTGTTGTTGTTGTTGTATGATAGATGGAAGTTGGAGTGGATGTGTTTCCACAGTTTTGATATTCATGCTAGACCTAGAACCCTAAAGATGTTGTTTTGATGTTTGCTTTCGATTATGTTTATTTTTTTGTACTTGTGCGGTTATGCCATGGGTGTATATTCAGTTCCTTTGGACTTCAATTTGAAGCTTAGTTTACAGTTGGAAATTTTGATAAATGTTGGGCAGGGGCTTGAACTGATACCATCCGAGAATTTCACATCAGTGTCAGTAATGCAAGCAGTTGGGTCGGTCATGACCAACAAATACAGTGAAGGGTATCCTGGTGCTAGATACTATGGAGGAAATGAGTATGAGAATCCACTTCCCTTTTCCGGTTCTAATTCTTTTGGCTGTTTGTGATACTAAGTTAACTTGTACTGGACTGGTTGATGTTCCATGCTTCTGCTTTTGACATTGTTATTATGACTTTATTTTACAATTTACTGAAATTAAATGTCCATTAAGGTACATTGACATGGCAGAGTCCCTATGTCAAAGGCGTGCTTTGGAAGCTTTCGGGTTGGATCCTGCAAAATGGGGAGGTAAATGCACTGGACAAATGATTTCTGCAAAATAGGTAGCTTTATATATTTCACTGGTGGCATTTTAATCTTCCCTTTGGTCATCTGGGCCTTTCCTTCGTTATTGCATTCTCTGTGATTGGAAATATTGACTTAGTCGTAGCCTCATTAGCACAATGGTAAATAGGTATGGATGGTCGGCTCATCATTTGAGCTCCCTCTGTAAAGGAGATCACTTGCATGAAGATAGAAATTATTAGTATTTGAAATTTTATGGTTAGAGACTCTGAGAGTGACTACACCATATGTATGGTCACACTGGGTCTTAACTTCTGTCTGTCTTCCTTATGTGATGGCTGACCAGCTCTTCTTCGAAACTATTCTTAATTGACGTTATCGTCTGTTGCAATACTAGAGTACAGCTCCACTCTTACTCTCTAATTCAATTAACAATGTAAAGGAGTACATGTTGCTGCTGTCTTATGCAAGGGCAGTGATGAATGATGATCAGTATCATTCTTTTCAAGTTCATAGATTTTCTTATTTAATCTTTTCCTATTGTCATTGTTTGTTCCTTTAAAATCTGCTCTCTCCTAAAGTGAATCGTATTCTGACATTGTCTTCTTAAAAATAGTCTACCTCCCTACTTCTTGCAGTCAACGTGCAGTCCTTATCTGGATCTCCCGCTAACTTTCAAGTTTATACTGCACTATTGAAACCTCATGAGAGAATCATGGCCCTTGATCTTCCTCATGGTGGACATCTTTCACATGGATATCAGGTGCTTGTTTGTTCAGTTTTTATCAGGTGCTAGAGTTAGTAGTTATGTCCCAGTCCTGGAGATTAGACTTAGGATCATTGTTTACTTCCTTTTTGTCCTGTATTGGGAATATCTTTAGCTAGCCTCAAAATACGATGAAATTGTAATGATAATTGTTGGGTTATGCCAGCATCTATGTTCTTATTGTGAAAGTGCCGAGTGACCTTGAAACAAGATATCCAATTTATGATTCACATGGGCTAGATCTCTGTAAAGTGTCAGTTCTAGAACATCTGCAAAATGTATTCTGCCCTTAGAAAAATATTCCCTTGATTGTTTTCCTCCTGTTCAAACAACCGTGCTGCCTCCGTGCATCTTATGTTACTATCCCTTGATTTTACTAGCCGCTTTTTATCAGTTTCTTTTTGTGTTGAGGACTTGTGAAACCTTTTGAGAGCCCAATGCTATGGAGTTATGACACACTGGGAATACTCAAGTCAGAATTTCAATATATTGCTTACCACATTTCTTGTGGTGGAAGGTTCTACAAGTGTGTATGCGACTTCATTTCAGGACAGAAGAATGAGGAACATCCGATTGTAATTCAACAGTTGAGAACCAACATGTAGTAGCGTTTTTTGTTGTTGTTGTAAATTGCACGTGGTATTTAACTAATTTTATTGAAGTCAACCTGTCCATGTAGACGTGGTAATATCCAACATGGTTACATGGGCCATCAATCAAGAAAAAAGACTTAAACAACTGTCTGTTGCTCTTGCCCCGCTGCCTGGGGCGCATGGCCCAAACGAAAAGCATGTGACAATCATGTTATCTCATTCACAGAAAGTGAAAACGGCTCATTGTATGTAAATGCGCTGCCTTTTTATAATCCTCTTGAAATCCCCCAAATACGACTTCAATGATAGACCTCAGTATGTTGTCAATGCCCTCAAATCTGCTGTATAAATCTCAACAATGAATATTTCATTTTAGTCCTATTATTGATGCCTCTTGTTATATGTTATTTTCTTAAATGTTAAATAGAATAAGTTGGAAAGTTACAAGCTTGAAGTGTTTAGCCTTGCTGTTTAAATCCTTCTAGTTTGGAGTCTTTGAACTTTAAAGTGTTTCTGGTTGTACTTGTACTTGGGACATAATTTTGTAATTACTGTGGTAAAGGTCGAATTTAAAACAGGTAATCTTGAGTAATTCGTTTCATTTTCATGCTATTTTACAGACTGACACGAAAAAGATATCTGCTGTCTCAATTTTTTTTGAGACGATGCCATACAGATTGGACGAGAGCACTGGCTATATTGACTATGACCAGGTAATTTCTTTTTCTCTTGGTGGGAAGGTTTTTCTTTCTTCAATGTGGATGGCAGTCATCCCTCAGAAGCACTACCGTAAGGGTTCGACTTCATATTCTAGCCATTTTTACCATTATATTCTACGGGGTATCAATTTGAGAACAGTCCATCTTGTATAAGCAACAAAAAGCTGCTTCTTTGCGTCCATCTGCAAAGCCATGTATATCAGCATATATTTATTTTTGCAACTAGGTAGTCTCTCTCTCTCTCTCTCACACACACACACACTCAGGTGTCATGGATGATATTGGGAGGATCTAATTTCAGTTGCACTGTCAAAATATCTTGGTCTTCTGATGAATGACAGACTGGAAGCATTCATAATCTTTACTTTTTTTAATAGGATATCTTGTGCTTTAGTCTATATATCGCGTTGTTTGAGTTAGTGTATGGACTGGATCTTGTTCTTTTTTTCTTTTGTTGGGTGGATAGGTTGGTGGGGGGACCTAACCTTTTTGTAGACATTTCTTTTTGGATTTCTGCTTTGGTTTGTGAAATTTGTTCACTTCTACCATTGCAGTTGGAGAGGAGTGCCACACTCTTTAGGCCAAAATTAATCGTTGCCGGTGCGAGTGCTTATGCACGCCTCTATGATTATGCACGTATCCGCAAGGTAAAGTGCTTTGGTTTTGACTCGCATTATTGTACTCACTACATATTTGTTTCTCTTTATTCTTTTCTTATTAGTTCGTTAAGTGTACAGAAATCAGGAGATACGTTTTCAATTGATTGCAGGTTTGTGACAAGCAGAAAGCCGTCCTGTTGGCAGACATGGCCCACATAAGTGGGTTGGTTGCAGCTGGTGTCATCCCTTCTCCTTTTGAATATGCAGATGTCGTAACAACTACAACACATAAGTCACTTCGTGGTCCACGTGGGGCGATGATCTTTTTCAGAAAAGGGGTGAAAGAGATAAACAAACAAGGGCAAGAAGTAAGTTATAGCTCTGAAACTGGGGAATATGAAGTAAAATAGTAAATCCACTTCATCTTGATCATTGGTTGCTTGGGGGCATATTTTTAGCTACGTAACTTTTCTGTTGCTATTCCTTTCAATTCCTGAATTGATTCATCAGGAACAAGGTTTCTCAATTTCGTTTTCCTTTCATAGGTGATGTATGACTATGAAGACAAAATCAATCAAGCTGTCTTTCCTGGACTTCAAGGAGGCCCCCACAATCACACTATTTCTGGTTTGGCCGTTGCACTAAAGCAGGTTGAAATGATTTCAATAGTTTTGGTTGTCTTGTTGGATAACTGATTAATGGATTTTTTGGATCTTGTTACACCCAATTCTGATTTTTTCCAAATTTCTGGCCATTCTGTGACTGTAGGCAATGACACCAGAGTACAAGGCTTACCAAGAGCAAGTTCTTAGTAATTGCTCAAAATTTGCTGAGGTACTACTGATGGGCACCACGTAGCATTTATATTTTGCTCTAAGACCATTTTTGACAAAAAGTTCAATTGTTCGTTGATCATTATGATGTACTTTTTATATGACCAGTTTGCTGTCCTAATTTACATAAATGAAAATCCCTTAATTTTGCAGAGTTTGATAGAGAAGGGCTATGACCTTGTGTCTGGTGGAACTGATAACCATTTGGTCTTGGTGAATTTAAAAAACAAGGTAAGAGGATAAACATTGGACAAGACTGTCATGAACGAACTGTTCTTCTGTTTCTTGCCAAGATAATTTCCACCAACATGGTGGGTAATTTGCATAGCTTTTGAAATGGTTTCACCAACAAACATTTTTATGTTGCTACAAGCCGTCAGAGAGAAAGTTTTCAAGGAAATTTTTGTCTTTGTGACATGTGGTCCAAGAGCTGTAGGTACATAACTATAGTTAGAAAATTAGATTCATATCAAATTGCTATAAAATCACGTGAGATTTAATTGCATGCTGATTCATGTGGGGCTCAGAATGGTTTTGAGAAAGAAGTTGAGTAATTGTTTATTTTTTGGGTTGTCTTTTTACAGGGTATTGATGGTTCTAGAGTTGAGAAGGTTTTAGAATTAGTTCACATTGCAGCCAATAAAAACACGGTTCCTGGAGATGTCTCAGCAATGGTGCCTGGTGGTATTCGAATGGGTAAAGGCCGCTCATTTGATTATTTACTGATTATTGCCAGTTATTTTGTTGTGATGAACTCCCCTTATCTGGTGATTCAGGAACTCCTGCTCTCACATCCAGGGGATTCTCCGAGGAGGATTTTGTTAAAGTAGCTGAGTTCTTTGATGCCGCTGTGAAATTGGCCTTGAAGATAAAGGCTGATACCAAAGGTGTGTTATTCTATCATTTATATTCTACTGTTCTGTTGTTTTCAAAATCAGGTTTGTGTGTTACTATTCTATCTAAAGAAAAAGCTCATCATATATTACATGTTATGCAATTTTGAGGGATAATTGCTGCTGAGAATTTAGAAACAACGTTCCAAAAAATTTCAAAGAATGAACTTTCAAAATGTATTTAACTGAACAAGCGTTTGAAAGTACTCTGTAAAATTATCGTTTGAGTTTTAACTGAACGAGGGATAATTCGTTTGTACAACGAGGGATAATTCGTTTGTACTTGAGAGTTTTAATTGGTGACACGCTTATGCTTAGTTGCTTACTGCACTCGCATTGAGTTCTAAAACCAGGAACAAAGTTGAAGGATTTCGTATCAACAATGAAGTCAGATGCTCACATGTCTGAGATTGCAAAGGTCCGTGTGGAGGTTGAGGATTATGCTAAGCAATTTCCCACAATTGGTTTTGAGAAGGAGACCATGAAATATAAGGACTGATAGATCATCTTTATGACGCAAAGGTATGTTGCACCCAGGGGGATTTTGTTGCCAATTGATTGAATCTTGAGAAACCATCATATGGTTACTGGGTTTTGGTTTCAAACTTTTGGAGATAATCTTCACTCCCCCCTTCCTTACTTTATAAAACCACCCGATTACCCTTTTTTCACTTTTTCATACACTTTTCGACAGACAAAAGGTCCATTTAGTTAATGAACATCGGTAAATTCACGAAAAAGAGTTCATGGGAGTAAATGGGACTGAATCGCTTCCATTAAACTTTCTATTTTGCTAATGACTATGCAGTATTCTGTGGTCTTTGGAAATAGTGGTCATTCTTGTCATCTTTGACGTTGAAACTAGATTTGAGAGCCAACTTTTCCTTGTGTTTAGTCTTTAGAAGCGGCACTTCTTACTTTACTGCCTTTTGTAACCATCCTGTTGACAAATTATTGTTCTTCCTTCTGCTGAAACTAAGGGAGTGGAAGCACCTCTAAGATCTGGATGTCTCTCTCTTATGGCAATATGGCAACGACAATCTATTATGCTCCCCGCGAGGAGAGATATTGACTGGACATCCGAGGTAGAATGCCGCAAATAATTGTCTGGCTTTTTGTCCCTGCCTTTTTATTCATCAGAAGAGTAAGAAGAATAAGAAATAACAACCAACGAAACTTGGTTTTTTGTATCGTTGCAGATGTGTAAATTCCTGAATTTTAATTGATGCCATGTAATTTATTTTCTATTTGGAATTACTTTTAGCAAACGTGTATTATATCTGCATCATGATAATAATGAAAAGTAACATTGTCCGCTCATGTATTCGACATACAAAATGGCGCTACAAGGGTAGAAAGTAGATCTCAAAGCTTAATTAGTAAATTTCTTTTGCCGAGCAAAAAAAAAAATGGCGTTACAAGTGTAGAAAGTTGAAAAACTTCCCAAATTTCAGATCTACAACACTAATTGTTTTAACAGGAGGAATGGGTTTTTTTTTTCCTTACACTAACATGGAGCTATCTAAACCCTAACTGATGTTAAGCCCCTGATCAAGGCAAGAGATCAGCGTGTATAGGTTCGCAGAGTAATATCGTTGATAAAATGTTGCAGGAATAGAAATTATCGCGGTCTGCTCTTATTCTTCGAAATCCTTGGTTATCTCAGTTCACTAGGAGGCTTCCAGATGATATCGTCAAGATTGTCACAAAAATTCTTGTAAAACTGGAATAGAGAAAATCGTAAACCTCAGTTATCGAATCCGTGTTACAATAATCAGGTCTAGTACGAGGGACGTGCCCCTCTTGTTCAGTTGCAATTTTCAGAAATTGTTTCCCGTCTTCCTTTTTCGAAAAAAACAAAGAATTTGTGCGATCTTGCTTTGTACGAGTTTTTCATAACGAACCCTCACCTTCTTCTTCGTTAAGAAAAATACTGGGTAGGGTCATGGTTTGGAACCCGGGAGCCTAGTGGTTGTGTAGCTGCAATGAGGTTGTGGGTTCAAATTCTACCGAGAGAAGTTTGGCACTCATTGTGGTTGATTGTAAATGGGGTTACAGGATGAATCGTCAATCTGATATTGGCTTTGAGCTTTAGAGCATCTCCAACCCATATGCCAAAAGTGACATAGAATGGTTAACGGTAAATTTAGGCAATCCAAGCCTCGTTTGCAACCTTAAGCCCTGATGTCTTTCTCTGCTTCAGATTCACGTGGGTTTGAAGCCACGCCCTTTGCTGCCAAATTTTGGAGGCAACACCCTCACATGCAAAATTACCTTTTGTTCAAAAAATAAAGTGATCGTTGGTGACTTAAAAGAGTCGTTTGAGCCGCGTAAAACCAATTAAATTTGACATTTGGGTTGGAGAGGAAGGGTTTGATGTTAAATTGAAAACGCTAAAGAACTCGTCTATTGGAACTGACGGGTTCAATACCGACAATGAATCGACGGGTACACAAAGGCCACTCCGAGTCTCACACGAATAATCCGAGCTGTTCAATAATGTTTTAAAAAAAACAAAAAACGGACTTAAGTGCTCGATCCAATCTTCTAAACCCGTTTACCATCTTCAGAGTTTGGGCCTTCTAAACCCGTTCAATTCGCCAGAGTCCCTCACCGTTTTCTGATTTTCTCCCACTCCTCTAATAAAAAACTGGAAAGATTATTTACCAAAAAAAAAAAAAACTGTAAAGATCGTTTCACCTTCACCAGAGCAGTTGAACAAGTGGAGGAGCCATGGTGAAAGCTGTGATCGGCGAGGAAACCCGTCTCAAATCCGCCGAGGATCGCCTCAGCCACTCCGCCGTCCCTTCTCAGGTCTCTCTCTCTCCCCCCCTCTCTCTATATATATGTATGTACATATGTATATGCATGTACTTTGAGCTGAGAGATTGGAAACAGGTAGGGCTGGTGATAGGGAAGCTAAGTACAAGCTCGGACCGATGTTTGGTCTTCGATTTGGTTCCTACGCCGCCGAATGACGCGGGAGAACCGGCTTGTTCGCTCATTGAGGCCGATAAGAAGAAAGGATCGAAAGGAAAATCTCAGTCCGATTCTTCTTCGTCTCTGTTAATCGACAAGGATTGGGTCGCCGAACACGCTCGTCAGGTACAGTGTATTTGCATCTTAGTTACAAAGAGACAGTTGGTTTGATAGACAGATTCGTTGAATTTCGAGGTCTGTGTATTTTATGTGTGATTTCACATGAGGCGGAATGCAATTGATTTGAAATTGGTAAAAAAGTGTGTGTAAACTATATGATGTTTCTACTATTTGCCATTATTTAGTCTCTGTTCTAATAATCGGTCTAGGCATTGGACCCTGCCAAGGCGCTAGGCGGGGGTCCAATGCCTAGATAAAAATCATGCCTAGGAGTTAGTTGGCCTCGAGAGTGCCCCTCTTCCGCCCAACTAGTGCCACGACTTTTAGAACATTGTTTATAGTTTACTTTTCTAATTTTGATTGTAATTGCATGTATGTACCTTTGCAATGCTAGGTTTTCTTAAACTAGTGGCACCTGTTTCTAGTTGGAAGAACTTTTTCCGTGTAAGCAAGTCTGTGTGGATCTGGTTTTTGGCTAACAAAATTAAATTACCTAAACAATGATAGGACCGGTAATTATTGAGTTATCCCCGACTACTAGTGGTAGGATATGGTTAGCTACACCCGAGATCCTCTGTACCGAGAAATTTGTGTACTATGTACCGAGATGTTGTGGGTCGTTAGATTGTGTGAGTTTTTTTTTGTTTTTGTTTTAAAATTTTCATGCGATCCAATGGCCGAAAATGCACCGGTACAGAGGTACAAAGAATTTGAGGATTTGATTCTGGTTAACTACTAGTTGTAATTCAGTACCCATTAACTATGACAAGCTATCATAATGCCATGTATGCCTGTTGTAACATGAATAAGACATTCACAGGCCCTTTGGATTGCGTGATTTGGTAAGAAAAGAGAAGAAAGGATTAGAGTTTCTTATCAAATCACTCATTTGGATTGAGTGATTTGGTGAAAAAGGATAGATATATTCGTTTATGCATATATAGATGCATTACTTTGGAAAGGGCTCCCCTTTCTTATCACACCCTTTCTCACAATCCAAAGGGGTTGTGAGTGATTTTTTACTTGCTAACTACATGTAATGGCTGGTACATATGGGCTGCCCAACTCATAATCTTTATCGCACTCACAGAATTCATACTGAGAAATGGCTGTAGCTTCCCATCTTTTCCGTCGCTCAGACCTGTTTCTTCAAATCGGTTTTGCAGTCTTTGAAAATGGTCTGAAAATAAATAAACTCGGTTAGAATAGTGTTTTAAAAAAACTGTGGTGTCAGATAGGGTCTTGTCATGTAAAATTGCTCATATTTCATTTGTCCTAGTGCTATTTTATCCCAAATTCTTTTGTAGTTGAGTGTATTCTAATTGTGGAGGAAGGAAATTTGTTGCAGACTTTCAGTACTTACGTTCAAAGCATCATCTTGTTCATTGCTTTTTTCTACGAGTTCTAAGTAATACCATCATGTGCACATAAGCAACATGAGGCTGCCAAGACCCAGCAGTGGCGCGAAAATCATGTGCTAGGCTGCTTTCATAACCATGCGAATGTGTATTGTGACTTGAGTTCCTTTCTAGAGCTTGAGGATTTGATACTGGGAATTATGTGCTTTTAGGTCTCCAGAATGCTATTGGGTGGCGTGAAGGTGCTTGGCATCTATGTATGGATGAGTGAAAGCTCGTTCAAGAATTCAACTATTATACTCTGCCAGGTTTTGTAGTTTTTTTTTTTTTTTTTTGGGTAAAAGCCAGGTTTTTCAGTTATTCTACATATGGCCTTGAATCTTCATCCTCATACTGACAGTAGTTAGAAAAGGAAACTATATACATCATACTTCTTTTGTTAGAGTGTCCCCAATGGCATTTCCAAAACTAAAAGATTTCTAAAGTTAGCAATGTTGGTCCAAAATATAGCTCACAATGGCATAATCAAACTTAGCAACCCCTTAACCAATAACCAAATTTTGGCCTTTGATAACCAAAACTAGCAACCTTTTCTCTTTGGATAACCAAATTGGATGGGGACCACACTCTCTCTCTTCCTCTCTTCTCCCATCACTATCAATGGACTCACCCACTTACATTTATTCCCAACTCTCTCTCTCTCTCTCTCTCCTAAAAATGAGTTTTTGATTATGGACCATTGTGGGACTTCACATTGTTAATCTTAGCAATCCCTTAAACGGATAACCAAAAGATGAGGTGGCAAGTTTTGATTATCCAATTTTGTTTGTGCCATTGGAGATACCCTTAGTAGTAATTTCTTATGTTCAGTTGTTTATTAGTGAGCGAACATCTTATTGACGTAATGCTCTTGCAGACTGTAAAGGGAGTTGCTGAATCAGCACCCTTGTGGGATGCTGACTGGGGTGAGAGATTGCTTATACACATCAGTTATAGTCCTAGGAGGTACTCTTCTTGGAATTTATGTGTTGTTATCATGTCATCCAAAGTTTTCTGTTTCATTGACGTGATTGCCAGGTGTTGTTCAGATGGACATGTAGAAATACCTCGCTAGCATCAAATATTTCGTCAAGCAGCCTTCGGCCTTGTGATTTCAAAATGGGAAGAGTGTTAGCTTCCCTTCAAACGTTTAGGTGCACTTACACCTTTGATTTAAGGTAAAATTTAAGTGGAGTTATTTCTTTCATCTATAATGGTCTAAGGAAAGTGTTTTGGAGCTCTCTTGCTTGTTTCTTGAATTATGAAATGGTCCCAACTCCTAACCAAACATTTCTTAAGTGAATTGAGGAGTTTGTGATTTGGTTTTACTTTTGTTTTCGCATCATGACACCACTTGGTGGATGTAATGCCGAAGGTTTGGTTTGTAACTAATCTACCCGTCCTAGGCACCTGTTAATGGGTAGTTGGCTACTAACTGTGTGCACTTTTTGTTTTTACGGCATGAATTTCAGAACCACTACTTTTTATTGGACTGCCAATGGTTTGCTTGCTTACCCTTGCTCACAATAAGGTTGGAAATCTGTGTAATATTTAGAACTCAATGTGAATCACGTAGAGAACGAAGTGAGCTTCATGTTTCTTCAACACCTGACATTCTAACCTCCAAATCAGTGCAGAGATGCATCTACCCTCAACATAGACAACATTGTGCTTTCCAAGATTATGCGTAATAGGATTTTAGTTGGGAAAACACTGGTTCCAACACATCAGAGATTTTGTAGGCATCTTATTATTCCTAGCTTGTTTCGTGTGTCATCCATGAACTTTCAACAAATACGCATTGCTTCTACCAGCCATCAACTATCACTTCATGCTCCAAAAAGATAGAAATATGTTTTGTTGCAGTAGAAATGATAGTTACTACCTCCATACCAAAAAGATTGTCCGATCCACAAGACGAGAACTTAAATACTGTATTTTTGTAGAGAAAAACTCAAACTTTGCCGCTAGTTTCTGAATATCAATGAGTACTTATAATTTATCAAAAGAAGTTTGAAGTTTTCTTGATGAAAATATGTTTTTTAAGTTTTCGTTTTGTGGGCCAGACAGTCTTTTTGGGATGGAATGAGTATCTTTTTGCCATTTAGCACCTTCCAACAAAATGTTCACTAGTGATCGATATATACCAAATGGTTTTGGTACTTGCTTGAATTCTTCAGAACATGTACGAGTTGTGGAGCTATTTTGTGTTGTTTTATTCACCAGTTGAGTTGTCCCCTTGCAGATTGCCCATTTGCCATCAGAGTGCATCCAATGGTAGAAAATTGGCCGACATTCTTCGCCAAGCAATTTCAAGTCATGGCAGGGAGCTTAAAGATGCAAAGGCTATGATTGATGGGAATTTGGTAAGATTTGGAATGCTATACGGATTTTTAATCGACATTCTCTTCTGGACATGATGGATGCCCTCATGAGATTATCTTGAAGAAATTACTGGAATATCCACTACAAATCAAGTATTTCTTATTAGTTCAGTAGTGATTGAAGGATCTTAGCACGGAGTATCACTCTTTAAGATTCTATCCAGGACTTTGTTTCTAGCATGTCGTAATAGTTGCTCCTTTTGTCAGTATTTAGAACCATGTAAACTATGCGACCTTAGGAATTACGAGGGATTTTCGATTCTTCCTACTGTGGAAGATAAACAGAGTCATGTGCCTTCAACCTTTCCATCACCAGAATTTACCTTTGAGACTACTGGTTCACATGCCTTAAATGAACTGCTGATCTTGTTACTATCTGCACTTGTAAGAATGTGACTATGAGAGGGACTACGTCGATCTTCCTATAATGGAAGATGAAAGAGAGTCATGTGCGATCAACCTTTACATCACTAGCATTTGCCATTTGGACTACTCGTTCACTTGCCTTAATGACCTGCTTGTTTTTCATTGTCTATACTTGGCTAAATATGGATGTGTATAATTATATCTGCAAGACCAAAGCAGATAGCTTTATACGCATGTTTCGATATTGCATTATCTAGAGAAGTATACCAAGTCTTCACTGACATAATACGCTTGCTTAAGTAGGGTCAGGCAGAACTTTTTTTTCCTGATGGGTTCTTCTCTATGATCTTCCTTATAGTTTTTTTATTAATCTGGTGACTATTGGTATGGCTTTCTGTTCTACTCGACCTGGATACGTCGTCGAAGGGAGCTGTAGGCTTTTCCACTGCTACCTCTAAGCTCATCTTTGAATAGTGTTTATTCTTAACTGCTATCTTTCATCCTGGCAAAATGATTTTTTCCTGTCTACCATGCATTTGTTAGGTGGTTGAGGAGGAGTCATGTGTGTCAGATGGCTTGCATGAAGTGCAATTTCTTGTACCTTTCATGAAGGATTCATATGTGGAAGGTGTGCGAGCGCATTTTCATTTTGGGTTCTATTATGCACTTATATGCATTGAACATTCTCTATATTTTCATTTCTAATATATATTTTTAATTTACTTATTCGTTGTTTTGTAAAGCATGCAGCCAAAAAGAGGTTGTTGGTGTTCTTGTCTTTAGTGGCTCAGTTTGTTCTTTTGCTTACTCAAACTCGAAAGAACCACTTTCGCAAGCTTTGGCCAATATAAAGGTATCAAGTTACCAGAATAATTATCCATGCTTTTACATTTTTCATCTGATAAGCACGACATTGATTGCTTTCCATCAAATGCTTTTCAGAGCAGTCATGCTTCTAGATTTTTCTTCTTTTCATCATCTAAAATCTGTGAGGTAAATTACTCCTGGTTATACCTCTTGTCCTGTTCACTCATGGATTTCCCTTATTGTATTTAGGGGGACATCATCACGAGCCTGCAAAGCCGGTTGGATGTCCTTTGGGATGAGTCAGATGGAGAATCTGGCTTCGCAGTTGATCATGAAAAGGAGGGTAGTGATGAGTTATCAACAGAAGCACCCTTTCTCCAACTCAATCTTCATTCATTAAGGTATGGCATCTGCAATATATGCGTGATACTGTTCCAGACCAAGGAAATATCATGAAACTTATAATGTCGACATATGTAAACTTGTCAGGTGATACCATTCTGTTGGAGTCATTTTTGCCATTAGCTAGGTTGTAAAATCATGTTGCACCTTAGCATGGCGCATACACGTACATTAGTTCTTTCTTTGGAAAACTATCCTTTACGACTATTCAAATGTTGCTGTTGGTTTCTCCCTTAGTGTCTTGATGTGGCAGAATGTGCTTGTCTAAGACTCAAATACTATGGAATGTATATCATACTCTGCTGGTAGCACATTATGCTTTCACGTGAAGTCGGCTTTACAATGACTGCAGAACTGAATATTCTTAACCATGTGGCAGATGACAATTCATGGCCAATTCTTCCAGCCGCATACTTTTAACCCCATTTATTTACGGTCTTTGCCACAGCAATGTGCATTCTTGTGCATTGACTGCGTTGATCATTTATAACATGAAAATAGGTCCTTTTCACCACCTCTATTGCTGTCTATGCGTTAGGAATGTAATGTTTTGGTGATTATTGGGACATGAAAATTTCGATATATGCCTTAGATTTTAGCATTTTATGAACCAGGTGTTCGAATCATGATTTATTTACATCATAGGTGGGAATCGTGCGATGGTCTGATATGTATGTAGCTTGCCTGTTTCATTAAGAGTCTACTTTCTCCTTGTCAGCCATTCGATGTCACATCTATTGTCTGCACATGGTTGGAAGTTGGAACAGTACTCCTGTCGTCATGTGTATCTTATTGAAGCATCATTATTCGGTTGAATTTACTTGGTTTCTGGTGCTGATCTATAATTTTTGAGTTCTTAACTGACTATAACTCTTGTTTTCTACACGACACAAACAGAAGACGGTGCAGTCTTTCATTTCCTAGAAGAGTGTTTATCCCTTGGTTGGCGGGTACATATATCTGTGACTATTTGCAAGCAGCTGAGACACTCGAGGTTTGTCTTCATTACTTTGACAAGAGTAAAATAAAATTAAAAAAATCATCTTGCTGTTTTGTTTTGAGAAAATAGTATGCAGAAACTTTCCTGCTTTTTGAGTTTTCTTCGAACCTTGCACATATCAAAGAGTAAAATAAAATTAAAAAAATCATCTTGCTGTTTTGTTTTGAGAAAATAGTATGCAGAAACTTTCCTGCTTTTTGAGTTTTCTTCGAAACTTTCCATTCATTTCAAAGTCAACTATCCAAATTTGTCCTAGATTTGTTTTGCACATATCATCATTCATTTTAGTTGACATTTACTCTCCCTGTTTTCCTAACCAGGTTGTTAAAGATCATTGTGTTGAATTGATGTCGATGGATGCTCCAACAGATCCCTCAACAATCTTGGAACTAGAAACAGAACCCCTTTCTCTAACCACTGAATCTTTCTGGGATGCGGCTGCTCCGTTCAGTTCAACGTCTAGTCAAGATTGTTCCTCTTCACAGAAGAGTGGTATTGCTACAAGCCAGGAACATGAGAGGAAATCCGTGAAGCTGACTGGTTTCAACTTCATGGCCGCAATTTTGATCTCTATCCTCTCCATTTTAGTTGGGCTGGTGCTTTATACTTCCAAGGCCTTGTAACGTACAACCTATGCTTCACCTGTATGTACTCCTATCGGGCCTTGGATTTTACTGGAGTCTGTGTGAATGTTTTGCATCACCAGAAATATGTTCTAGAATTTTTGGCGGGTAGATGTTCAACAACCAGTTTGAAGCTGTAATGAGATCTTCATATCAGATTATGAGAAGGCCAAGACTTTATATCCGAAGAACAGTTTATAGTTTGGGAAGAGAGAGGCTAGTTGTTGTGGTCTTTTGCTCGTGCTTTATTTGGTCCTTCATCTGATGCCATTTTCGCTTGTTTCGTAAATGGGCAAGACCTGGAGTTTGCCGCTTTTCTCTGTTGCTATTCAAGTCGAACAGCTTCGGATGATGCTCCAGTGATACATTGATTCAAGGCTCTTGTTTGGTTTGGCTTGATATAGTTTAAGAAGTGGTATGCCTGATTCACAGAAGGTCCAATATACTTGTAGACTTCTACGTAGAGGTGTAAATGAACTGAGTTAAGCCTTACATAGGCAGCAAAACATTATCAGAACCTAATGGTGATGTGTCTGGGAATTCGTGGAAGCCTTCGAGGATATTGGACCTCTCCAACTGCACAGCCTACGAAGATATGAGATTGATTGAGCTCGTTTCTTCGTAACTGAGTTTGTTAGGACCACAAAAAAATTCCTTGTGCAAATAAACAATACGGAGTATAATATTTTTCTCGTAATTATGTCACTTATTTGGGGGAAAAAACACGTCGAACTTTACCCACATTCTTTTTCGAGGCGGATCAAAAAAAAAAAAAATTCTTTTTCGAGCAAAAAATCATTCTCAGTTATACTGACATAAAAACAAAGTACAACAAATCAAAAAACCAAAAATATGTCATACCACGATCAGTTAAATTAATGTTTAGCGGATGAACAGTTCCTCGTTTTCTTCCCCGTGCAACTGTAGCAATGTTACTTTGAAGTCAAGCAGAGGCGAGGCTGATGCTTCCACCTTTTTCGTCTTCGGCTTGTTACAATAGTGCCAAATGGGAAGCAACGACTCTCATGCAGATGGAAAAAATTTCAGTGCCGAGCGGGTATCACGTGGTGTCCGCTCGCGCATCCAAGCCGTCTATTGCGTGTTTGAACGGCTCATATTTGGAGAGAGAGAAAAGAGAGAGAAAGTGTTGGGATGAGAGGAGAGAGAGGGTTTCAATTCGAGCCGTCCAAAAGTGTATCGGACGGCTCGGATGCGCCGAACGGGTACCACGTAAGATATACCCGCTCGGCACCGAAAAATCACTCCATGCAGATGCTCTATATTGATTCATTTAACCCCTACAGTAATTTATTGAGTTTTGTTGGATTCTGCCTGTACACATGATGGTGATTTAATATTGCACTGTGAAACCACTTGATCAGTTATCCACGATTTCTTGAAACTTAATTCCTCAATTAAAAAAATAAGATCTGTAAAAATTAGAAAAAATAAAAATAAAAATTTCAAGACTGTTTAACAGAAAAAAAAAATTCATTTTTTTTTAAAAATCGCCTCAAGTGCAAATCCTGCCACTGGCACTGATGAGAGTCCATGGTAGACAAGTTTAGCATGCATGTATGGTATGTTATCTTTGAAATTACATTATGTCATGTTGTACCATTAGGGGCCAAGCGTGCGACCCCGTGCCATTAATTTAATAATGCATCCCTCCAGTTAAATCCCACCCACTACAACAAAAACAAATCGCCTGTCCCACAACCTCACCACCCACATTTAAGCGCGTCATGTCATAACCTTCTCCTTTTCCAAATGTGCTAGTAAGAAATTGGGTTCTCTCCGGTTCATATTTTGGACTGGACGGGACAATCGTAATCTGAACCGTCGATTACTGCAATTAATGATTCAGAACTGCTCAAAAACTGTTTGCTGGAAGAATTGAATTCTTCTCGCGAAGAGTTCTTGAGCAGATCCAGACCATTGATTTTCTCAATGTATGGTTCAGATTCGAATTGTTTCCAAAACTTGGATAAGAGAGGGTGAACCAAGTACTAGGCCCTGTTCCGCTAAAAGGTTCTTATTTTTTACGCACTTGTTTTCCGCTTTATGAAACATGTCTGTGTTTGGATTGGAATTTGAAAAGTTTTTTGAAAAATAGTAGGGGTAATAAGTGGAGAGAGATAGAGAGAGAAATGTTGGGAGTAGGGAGAATCTAGGTGGAATCTAGGGAGAATTTTTTGAAAAATTCTTTTTGAATTGCAAAGAAAACAAGGCAAACTTGTTCTCTCAAAATATATATCCCATTTAATTCAAAAAATAAGTATTTCTTTAAAAAATAAATACTGTATTTATTTTTCTTAACAAAACAAAACCTAAAAGTAATACTCCTACGTTTTCCCCTTCAAAACATGCAAAGGGAAAAAAAAATAGTACTTGTAGCACATTTGAAAATTCAAACCACCTCTTTCATGGATATTGTTTTCAAGGAGTTGGGGGAGCTGTTGTCCCTTAAAGGGACAGGTCCCTTAAAGGGATAGCAGCCTGCTGTCTCGACCAAGGGGGTCGTGCTCCAGTCTCATTTCAATGATCGGAAACGTTCACTTCATAGAGCTCATCGAGTTGAATAAGTATGTAAAAAATCAGCTTGATCAGATATCATTAAATGCCTAATCGAAATCTTTTTGTCTTCAAAAGAATGGATCCGAAACACTGGATCAAATCTATTAGAACCCATTATTGGCAAATTATATGTGTTCCAATCAGGCACTTAATGATATCCAATCAAACTGATTTTTTGCATACTTATTTAACTTGACGAGCTCTACGAAGTGAACGTTTTCGATCATCTGAGCAAGATCGGAGCGGGACCCCCTCGGCCGGGACAGCAGCTCCCCCTAGTCCCGTTTTCAAAATCACTTGTGATTGGTGCGTAAGTTCACGCACTGCACATGTGCGCGTGGAATTTGTTGGGAGAGAGGAGGAGGAGGAGGTTATGAGTCGCGCTCAGTAGCCGGCAATCAAATTCCCAAAAGCCGCATTCTTGTCCCCTGACACCATCATGTGGCTTCCTGCCTGTTTTTCTTCTGTCTCCCCCGCAACCTCCATAACCTCACCCATGCATTAATGCCTCTGGCCATCATCACACATGAACATGATGTGTAAATCTCACAAGTTTTTCATGCCCAAATATTGTCACCCACACACGCGATCCTGTAGGGCGGGCTGTTCTACAGAGCTTTAGTCTCGGATTTGAATCGACCGCCGTACAGCTCTTAGGCTCCGTTCCAGAAACCTTCTTAAAAAATAAGTACTTATTTCCTTCACTTCTCATTCAAAAATAATCCACCCTACTTATTTTTCCCAAACAAAAAGTTTCTTTCACATTTTCAAATTCAAAAATAATGTAAATGAAAAAAAAAATTAATTTTTTTTTCACTGTATTAAAGATCTCAATGAGATCTATCAAACAAGATCCATTGTGATAGGAAAATTATTTGCGTAAACACATGATTTTTTAGCTTGAAGTTGCCTTTACAAAAAGAAGACTGTTTTTACCAATATGGGGGCCGGCGGAGGGAAATCGGTCCGGCGGCAGCGCAGGGCCGTCTCCGGCCACCGGACGGCCGATCCGAGCCGTCCAAAAATTCTAAAAAAAAAAAACCAAGGGGGCTAACGCGGGAATCAACGGCATCCGAGGTGTGTAGGGTGCTTGATCCGAGCACCCATTTTCCGTGTACATATGAAGCCCTCATGGAACCTATATAAATTCTTCCAAGCCTTCTTATTTTTCAGGAACTCCCCTTCTTATTGGACAAAAAAGAAGAGCTTTTTCCATTTCTGGAACGGGGCCTTATAGTGCGGGCTACACTACAAGACGGTTGCAAAAGTCATTTGTGTTCAGTGGGTCTACGTGTAGTAGTTTCAGGTCCCGTTCAGGAAAGGAAAATAAGTACTTATTTTTTAAGAAGACAATTTCAAGCTCAAAAATTATGTGCTTACGCAAATAATTTTTCTATCAATATGAATCTTGTTTGATAGATCTCATTCAGATCTTTAATACGGTGCAAAAAAAATTTGAAAAATTATTTTTCATTTACATTATTTTTGAGTTTCAAAATGTGAAATAAGTACTTATTTTTTAAGAAGGTGTTCTGAAACGGGACCTCAGTGTTTTTCATGTGACGTGCAAAATGAAATTTGTTATAATTTTATTGATAATCTGAAACGGTTTATTAAAATCTAATAATATGGGGGCCACTTAATTTTACAAACAGCACACAAACGTACATTTAATGGGAGACCCACATATACTATGTGATGCAGTGTTTGTGGGCTCCTCGATGCACACTCGTACGTATTTTTTTTAGCTATTATTGTTAGTATTGGTTTTGTTTCATAAAAGATTGAATAAGTTGGTGTGACATCAGTATCAATCTGAATGAAAACATGCATGTTTGTTAACTATAAGGTCAAGCTTTGACAATTTTTTATTTTGCCAGATATAATTGAACCAAATTTTATAAATGGATGATTAAGTAGACTTTTTTTTTTTGTTTCCACAAATCTCACTTGTTGATCAATTTAAGTTTTCCACAAATCTCACTTGTTAGATCAATCTAGTTATTTATAAACCAGATTAAACTTATGCAAAATCGGAGTATTTTGCATTAAAGTTGGCAGCATTCCCGGGTCCCGTGTACCGTGTACGCCAAACTTATGAAATGAACATTCCGCTCATCGTTGTAGACCAAAAACTATATACCAAACTAGATGGTAGATGATTGAACTGGAAACAGTACTACTCAACCTTCGTCACTATTTATCTGCAACAATTCTACGAAACCAATTAATGGAATCAAGACAGTGGACTATATATGTATCAATGTATGCAACAAGATGTAGCTAGCTAGCTAGCTTCATGTTTCCCTATTGTCCCTTTGAGAGTGCATCTCACAGCACTAAGGTACGTAGGGGACTATTTTTGGCAATGCATGTGAAATTGGAGGTCTTGGTGTCATTAAAACTATGATCTCAACCGGGTCGGTCCTGATTTTTCGGAGGCCTAAAGCAAAAATTAAAGATACGGTACTTTTGCGAATCTTTATGAACAAAATATAAGTAGATAATTTTTTTGTACAATTTTTTGCTGGACTAGGGAGCCTAAATTTTGTAAATTTTTTTGACCTAAAGCGAGTGCACCTTAGGCTATAGCTCATGACAGGCTCTGTATTTCAATGTAACATTGAATTTGTTATTATGGTTTTACTTCTGAGTTGAATAACATTTTAAGGAGAAATTCCTGAATTCTAAAACTAAAATTTCTTTGCACACCCACAATTGGTCGACCAGTTGTAAGTTCTGATTATGAAGTTTGAAGATCAAGGTCATTTGCTTTTATTTATTTATTTATTTTGGTAAAGTCATTTGCTTTTATTTGTTATTGTAGAGTTTATTTTTAAAGAAAGTATTATCTTAGTTCCAGTGTGGTTGATCATCCGCTCGGAGCAACTACTGATCATAGCCTTTGGTAAGCTATTGCCTCACCAACTGGCTAATCAGACGTGAGCCTACTATAAATTTACGTGACTGAAGACCAGAAAAAACAAATGTAAATAGTAAATGTCACTCTCCGCCTAATTTATACCCGCACTTTGTTTTTGTTTTTTTATTTACATGAAATTATGACACTGTTCATTCACTTGTTCAATTCCTTATACATGCCGTTACTGTAAATTTGTATGGGAAAAAAAGGGAAAAAAAAAGTAGGCGTACAAATAATTAAAAAAGAGCGTGAAATTTTATTACCATAATAAACCACCTGAGGCAAAAAGAAAGCATCTTTCTGATGAAAAAAAAGGTTGAAAATACAAGAGAGATGAGTGAAGACGTTGTATTGTTTAGAACGGATCCGGGAGCCTGTAGCGAGTTCGCTACGCTATGTAGTTAGTCGTTTGAAAGTGTTTTCAATTGTCCGAATTAAAAAGTTAGATTAAGGTCCTAAAATTCCTCACTATATAGGTGAAGAAATTCGGGATGTAGAACTAACTTAAAAAGTTAGTTTAAGGTCCTAAAATTCTTCCCTATATAGGTGAAGAAATTCGGGATGTAGAACTAACTTAAAAAGTTAGTTTAAGGTCCTAAAATTCCTCACTATATAGGTGAAGAAATTCGGGATGTAGAACTAACTTATAAAGTTAATTTAAGGTCCTAAAATTCCTGACTATATAGGTGAAGAAATTCGGGATGTAGAACTAACTTAAAAAATTAGTTTAAGGTCCTAAAATTCTTCCCTATGTAGGTGAAGAAATTCGGGATATAGAACTAACTTAAAAAGTTAGTTTAAGATCCTAAAATTCCTTACTGTATAGGTAAAGAAATTTGGGATGTAAAACTAACTTTAAAAATTAGTTTAAGGTCCTAAAATTCTTCACTATATAGGTGAAGAAATTCGGGATGTAGAACTAACTTAAAAAGTTAGTTTAAGATCCTAAAATTCCTTACTATATAGATGAAGAAATTCGGGATGTAGAACTAACTTAAAAAATTTGTTTAAGGTTGTCATGATTTCGGATGACTTTGTCATAATTCCTGTATTTTTCATGATTTTGTCATGATTTATGTATTTGTCATGATTAGGGGTGTTTTAGGTATTATTTAAATTTCAGGATGTCGACTTAAGTTTTCAAACCTAGTAGGATGGGAACCTAAATAAGTTGGACAAATAGGATGGCTAATTAATTTTCTCAAAAAAATATTCCTTCTAGAGAAAAGAGTATTCTTTTCTGGAAGAGCTCTTTTTAAATCCAATCGAATAGTAGAATTCTAAGATAGACGGCTGTGAATTGTAATAACTCACAAAGCGGGGGGCCTATTGTGCAGTACAACTATGCACCATCCAAGCCATCCGTCTGTGTTTTGGATGGTTCGGATTAAAAAAAACTCTTCCTTGAAAAAGTTTTATTTTAATCCGGACCATCCAAAACACAGACGAACAGCTGAGATAATAATGCACCTCTGCACAGCAGGTCCCCGGGTTCCGATAACTCACCACACCCTGTAGGCTGTAACAAATTTGCTCACTACAGAACCCCCCACTCCCGCTTAGAACCGTGCACACACAAAAGGACTGGTTTTTCATTGATTCTCATAATTACCCCACTTTTCTGCGCAATTCTTTGGCTACTGTCCCTTTATAATGCCCTTCCCCTGCAGGGGGGAAAATGGCTAATTAACCGACAGCATGTCTGGACGCATGCAATGTACTACTGTACAATCAAACAATTTTATTACCAAAAAAAATGTTTGAGTAAAATTGGGAAAATTGACCCATACCGTACGGATGTTTTGCTTTTAAAAGAAGTGAGCTACTGTAGTAATTACTACTCCTACTACTAATTACTCCATCTGAGCTAGAGATTCATTTATAGATTCATTTATTCATAACTGATTTTACAGTTTAAGTACAAAGTATATAAAGATGTGTAGAGAAGGGTTTTGAATATGGGAATTGGAAGAGATTAGAAATTATGGCAAAAGACACCCTGTACAAAAGGAATGGCAGTTCTGTCTTTTATTGGACTACATACTAATCACGATAGTTAAATTGTTTTCACTAAATGATAGTACTTCTATTATAGTTGATCGTGTACGTGGGGAGAATGATCTGTCGAAAAATCCATGAAAACATTGGCTTTAGTCCGTTTAGTTTAGTGCAAACGTCCTCTTTATTCATTACTTCCTTCGTCCCGTTTTCTCTGTCGATTTTTCGATATTTGTGGCATTTTCTAATTACTTTATGTATATCGTTTAATCTTTAATATTATTCATAATTTTGATTCACTTTTTGTTACAGAACTAATCGAGAACTGTTAAGAAAAATTTATATTGCATAGTTTTCAAGATTCGTATGGAAAGATATAAGTGATTGAAAGTATGCACGAATATAAAAAATAGATAAACACATGTTCCCATAATAAGTCGACGTGGTTTATGATTATAATACTTCCATTTGATTTTGATTGAACTGCAAATCAGGCATCCAAACAATAGAGTAAACCTTAGCATTTGGGTAACAATAATACCTTAACACCACAAAGGGCAAAATTGTCTTTTGAATCGATTTCCTTTTTCCCTATAACAGTTCACGTAATCTTTGAATATCTGACTTTTGTCTACACCACAAGCATCATGTGTTCACAACCCGAAGGGATTTGGTAAAGTGGGTATAATATAATATATATAAGTGTTTGTCCTTCGTGAGATTGCTTATTTGAATCTGACGAAGATCAAACATTCTAAAACTGAAGACCACTGAAGGGTTTTTTCGGTCGTTAACTTTAGGGAAAATGACGGCCAAATATGTGTTTTCATAATTAATACCCACCAATGACATGTTGAGAACATTTTTTAATGCTGAAAATGTCCTTGGCGGGTATTAATTATCAAAACACGTCCTGGGCCGTCATTTTCTCTAACTTAATGGCCCATAATTAGTCAAAATGCGCGCAAGCTGGCCCGGACATCCGATTATTTAAAAAAGAAAGAAAGTTATCTTGTGTTCACAATTAAATACAGTAACATGATTACGGGTTCTTGGCCCAAATATGGGAGTGAAAGTTAATTCTTCCTCAAAATTAGGGGTAAAATTAAGTAATAAAATTCACAACGCACTACTACCCACAAAGTTTGAGTGACATCTAGTCCTATAGGCTTTATCTTCTTAATTTTTTTAATTAAGAAAGAAAACGCATTTGAATTTAGATGTGTCCTAATCTTTTGATTGGATACTGGGCCAATCCTGTCCCAGCACGTAACAACTTCATCATAGTATATCTCTATACAAATTAATCAAGAGATCAACCAATTAGGATTGAAAGTGATCAATTAATGATTAGGATTGAAAGAGATCAATTTGATTCACCTATACAATAGGAGAATGGGGGAGCCTTAGGCACAACAGGGTGGTTGTGCCCAAAAAAAGGGGCATTGTCTCGAGCCCAAAAATGTGATCTGATTTGTTCATTGTGTAGAATTTGACACGAAGAACATGGCTTTAAAAAATCAGGTCGATCTGATATCGGTAAAACTCAATGAACAAACCACATTTTTTCAACCGTACAATTTTTCGGACGTTTTATAATTGCCCAAAAATGTGAGCAAACTTTCTTCACAACAAGGCCAAGTTTTTCAGGGAATGTTACCAAAGCCATTCATTTAGAGTGCTTGAATTTTATGGCTTATTCCATAAAAACTATCAACCCAATTGAGTATCGGCGTGTGTTTGATCTAAGCAATTAATCCTTGGCCCCAAATGATTGCTCGACAAAGATCTGAACCGTCGATTGCCGAGATAAACGACCGGATTAATCGCTCTGCACTCGCTTTGCAGGGGTACTTGACAGCATCCCCATCCCAGGAAAGTTACCCGAAACCACCTAGACAGCTCTGTGGAAAACAGATCTGATTAATTTACTCCTCTATTAATTTACCCCCTCTGTTTGGATAAAATGTTAGTTGATTAATGGATAGGATAGCTGCTGTCCATTTCCACCTACATACAATTTTGTGGACCTCTGTTAGAAACTAGAAAGCCATGGGCCATGGATTTGGATAAGAAGGATATTAAACTCTCCATGCTGTTGGACGATGAGATTGATCTCTCAGGATTAGTCGAGGTGCATGTACACCGTCCCAGATACCTGATTATAAAAATAAAAAAAAAACCTCAAGTAAAATGAAGTTGGATATTGGATGACCTCACTTCAAACAGTCAAATCTCTCCTCAGGTAAAAGCCTTCACCTCCTCGATCCATACCCCTACATATTTTCGAGTAGGACGAGAGGAGTGTTTGACATTATCTCACATTGCTCACATAAACCGTCCACGCTTAGTTAACAATTAACACTATAATTTAGAGGTTACTCTACTCATTGTCAATCGGTTATAAGTTGAAACGGGGACTATTATATCGAACTTTAATGTTATTTTTCACTTATAAAATGTGACAAGTGGAAAAACGTCACTAAAGATTATTTTAGTCAACTGGCTTTTTGACCCTCTAACATAAAATTAATAAAATCGGTGAGCGGAGGGAAGTCTTCCTTCTTCCCTTCTTGCCCGTTGATAGATCATCTTCTCCCCCTCCTTAATTATTTTATTATTTGTTTTACCCTTCTTTCTTTTTTTAACCAAAGGTTAGAAGAGTTCCATTATTGGAGTATTTTTCAACGACAATGCTTCGGATAGAGAATCGGACACAGATATGTACAAAGTCATAAAAAAACAAGTGGATTCCGAAGTGCACTTTTCGATTAATATTATAGATCTAGTCGCGCTAGTGTTGGTTTTCAATTCCTAGCAATAAAAAGTCAAAAATAAAAGTAGCAATAAAAGAAAAAAAGTGGAGTACTAGAAAGAATAATCGAAACAGGACATAAAGAGTTAAAAAAAAAATGCGAAAAAAATAATTTCAGCACATTGCTCAAATACATCAGCCCATTGGGTGTTTGGACTTTGTCTCATTTGGTGTTTTTATCCAACCATTAGTTGAATTCCCATTCCCTCTTCCCCAATTTGATGTACCTTTTGTCAAGTTTTTTTTAATACTAACAAATTTTATTGCTATTGCTAATAAAAAGGATCTTTTTATCTGGTAAGAGCATCTCCAATGGGAGATGTCAATTCCTACGTGAGCATTTTAACGATAAAAATTAACACCAAAATTCAATCCAACCTAATAGCCTTCTTTGATGCCAAAATCTACGTGGCTTTAAAGAGAATGGCAATTCTGCCAACTTTGACAGCCACCCTCCTCCATGCCAAATTTCAAAAAATGACCGTTCGGATTTTGAACATTTGACATAAGGATTGACATTAAGGGTTGGAGAGGGATAGCTTAATGTCAAATAAATAGAATTTGGAATAAGGGTTGGAAAGGAAGGCTTTGATGTCAAATTGGAGAAGCCAAAATGCCACGTAAGCCTTCAAAAAAAAGTTTTGCATCTCCAATATGAAGTCAAAGGTTGGAGATGCTCTAATAGTATACAAAAATGATACTCACACAACAATTCAAACCTACCCTAATTTGTCTTTTCTTTTTCAAAAAATTCACTTCCCAAAATAATTGAAAAATAAATACAAACCATTCATTAAAAAAACGTTTTTTAATTTAAATTTTTTAGAATATACATTTTTTAATTCATTTAGTTTTTTATACTTTCAATTTTTTCAAATTGATTAAATATTTTGATTTTTGAATTAATATACTTATTTTCATACATAATCAAATTTCACACTGCACATGGGCAAAATAGTCATTTGACAGTTTTTCCCATCATCCACCCCTTCTTATCTCCCCCATTCTATACACCATCCAAACAAAGTCAAATTTTATACTCATATTTAATACCCCATCCAAACAACATACTATTTTTCCTCCCTCCATAAACATCAAATCGATGTGGGCCAACCCATCAAAATTAATACCTCTTACTATCTTATCCCCTTCATATTTTTTTTATCTCCGATTTTTTCCCTGCATCCAAACGGGCCCTTAGTTCCATGTTTTCATCTCCTTTCTCTCACCCTTTTTGCCTTACTATTTTTGTTGGAAGTAGACATTTTTTCCCTCTTGGTAGGAGTATTTTTATTTGGTTGGAAAATCCGCAGGTTCGGGTATTTATAGCCTCTTATTAGAGTTACATATACTCCTAACATTATCCACACGTGATAGAGTCTTACATTCGGTCTCGACATAGATGCGTGGCGTGAAGTCGATTACTATTACAGATAGTGATACAGTATAACAGAACGATAATACTCTACGAGAATACCATACCCACACCCCATTATAGCGGAAAAAAAGGGAGTATTTTATTTGGCATTGAGCTTCACATCGGACACCAGATTAGCTTTTTTGCAACTTTCCGCCCAGTGGAGGGTCCATCGTCTCTCTCTCTCTCTCCTCTCTGCGTGTGTGTGCGCTGTGCGTGTGCATTTCCTCTGAAAATCGAAGAAAACCTCACTCCAAACCGTCTCTCTCTCTCTCTCTCCCTCTCCCTCTCTCTCTCTCTCTCTCTCTCTCTCGCTCTCTCCTCGCAAACTGATCCAGAAGCTTCTTCAGGTAAATCCCGCTACCCTCCTCCACCTTCATTTCTCTTGGAATTTCTCTTATGCTCTCTCTCTCTCTCTCTCTAAATATGTGTATTTGTGTATTCCAACCTTAAGTAGTTTTTATTTTGGTGTGATTGTGCTCTGGTGGTAGTATATTATTTTGAAATTTTAGTGGTTGCTCGACTACTTGTTCATGCGCTCGATGGTTTAGTTCTTCAGATCTATTTTCTGATAAATAGGCTTACAAGTTCAGCTAAGGTCATCTCCCGCCCTTCACTCAAATTTATCCCTTAGTTTTTACTCGAATCTCCTGCCCTCAGCTTCTCTTCCACAAATCTCTCTCTCTCTCTCTCCATATATATATATATATATATATACATATGTGTGTGTATGGTGCGCGGGGTTGCCTTTTTAGGCTGCTCTTTGCCCCGTTGTGATGCCTCGTGCTTGGGTTCCTTTTAATAGTTGTAATTTGTTTCCAAAGATTAATGAATTCTGTTTTTTTGCTCTTCAAAAAAAAAAAAAAAAAATCTATTTCTGTATACACAATTACACACGCATATGTAGAATCACAGGCATACCTTTTGTGTATTTATTTTCGATATTCTTGATCCTATTGGAGTAAATATTGTGTTCTGTAAATTTATGCTTGAGATTTAGTAGTATCTTATTTTATTTGTTGATGAGCTTCAGTTGTTAAGATCTTGAGATATTTTTTCTCACACAGGCATAAGAATTCATCATATGTCGTCTCCAGCTCTTTACTGCAATTTTACATAATTGGAAAAAAAAAAAAAAAACATAGTACTTGAATGGGCAAATCCAGATATGAACGAAAATTGGATTAAAAGTGTCATTAAATGGCAGGGGGATAAATTCAAAAGACCAAATAAAGCCCTGAAAGATTCAGTTAAAGAAAACAGTCCCTGTTGATCCGAGTAAAGAATCTGAGTAAAGAAGTATAGAAATTTGGGTGAGTTATTTAATAGGTGTGAAGTGCTCCAATGGGAAAGCTTGGATCTAAGCATAAAGTTGGGTAGAAGCTTAGCTAGTAGCATGGTTGTTGAAAGGCACAAATTGACCATTAAAGATGAGTACAGATTTGAGTCTCCCTTGATTTGAGTAAAAATTTGAGGAACTCAATTCGATATAGTGTTGACTCAAAGAGTGGAGGGAGTTTTAAGAGATTTTATACTCTTATTTGAGTTGAAGTGGAGGTTTGAGTAAGGGATGGGGATGCCCTTGGACCATCTCCTGCCCTTTGACAAAAATTTAGCCTCATTGATTAGAGTTTGAGTAAAAACTTCATTCGGAATGAAGCACTCCAAGGGGCGAATTGGAATCTTAGCATAAATTTGAGTTATAGCTTCATTGACGGCATTAGGTTATATTTAGAAGCCACAAAATGGCGTTCAAAATTTGAGTTCCCTTGATTTGAGTGAAATTATCATTACTTGAGGTATCAAATAGACAAATAGACTATCGGATGTAAATTTGGAGGAGTATTTCATGCAACTGCCTTTGAATTTTGTATGAACTTGGGGTTTTGATTTTATCTCATGCCTCGGGTGTCAATTTTATTTGGTAAAGTTCTGGCAATACCAAGTTGCTAATTGAAGAGCAAGAGGTTTGGTTTTTTTCTAACATTTTCTCTTTTGCGGTGCTTATTTTGTAACCTTATACATGGAGATGTACTGCATTTGAAGTCAAAGACTGCTAAGAACTACAGAACTTGAGGCCGTTATGTACTGCTTCAGCATGTGAACAGATTTGGGGTTGAAGTTTATAAGATTTATCCTTTCCGATATGTTACCTTTGAGGAAGGGTATATACGTTGTGTGACCATGTTTTTATAGGAATAGACATTTCAAAAGGAATTTGTTAGGATAGACTTTTTTATTGGATGGTTTGTTTAGCAAGTGTAGTCAGCTGTTGTTTATTGCTCTGCACCTTTTCTGCTTTAGTCTTCATTGGTTATTGGTTTTCTATCCTTTTTGGTCTTTAATTGGGATCTTCAGATTGATGGATAAAATTCTAATTTGCTTCTGTGGTAAGAGCAGATAATAAACAAAATCATCCCTTCTGGCTTTGAATTCTGATGTCTCCACCTCTGGTTGGAGTTGGGAAGGAGGGTAAGAGCAATGTCACTATGTTGGCTTCTTCGGCCTCCTTGGACAGTATGTCCACCAATGGGCCTGAACTGAAAGAACGTAACTACATGGGGTTATCAGATTGTTCTTCGGTAGACAGCTCGACAATTTCTACCACGTCCGAAGACAATAGCAGCAGTTTGAATCTGAAGGCAACGGAGCTGAGGCTTGGGCTTCCTGGATCCCAATCCCCTGAAAGAGGTCCAGAACTCTGTCTGCTAAGCTCAGCAAAACTTGATGAGAAGCCTCTCTTCCCTTTGCATCCTTCGAAAGATAATAATTACGTGCTATCCCAGAAGACTGTTGTTTCAGGCAACAAAAGAGGGTTCTCTGATGCTATGGATGGATACTCAGAGGTGAGAAACACTGCTTTTTCTGAAGAAATGTGATCTTTCAACCTATAGTACATGCACTCGGATACAGCTATTGGATAGGGGCATGGATGTGTTTTAGATGTCAAACACATCTGATCTTTCAACCTATATTACATGCACTCGGATACAGCTATTGGATAGGGGCATGGATGTGTTTTAGATGTCAAACACATCTAATACAAATGTCAAGGACACGGGGACAGTATTTGTGTTTTTAATATTTCTAATTTTTGCCTAAGGTACATTGTGTTTATGGTGTGTCATAATTCATTTCATGCCTAATATGTAAGTTCTATTCATAGTTCTGCAGTAAAATTGCATCCTAAATATGCTTTCTAGGTGAGTGCTGAGCTAAAAATGTTGGGACGCATATCCCTTACTCTTATTCAAGTGTGTCCGATAGACATACTTCACATAATTCGAAAATGCTGTGTAACATGGTTTCTGGAGATATACATAGCACTGACATTTCACAGCCTGATGAACAGGGAAGGTTTGCTGCTAATTCCGAGGTCAAGGCTATGCTATCACCTAGGACTATTCCAAACTTGGGTGTGAAATCTGGTACTGCAAAAGATAACACTGGGACTCAACCAGCCACAACCAAAGAGGTAGTGCCTCAACAAGTGTCTCAAGAGAGGCCTCGTGCTTCAAATGAGAATGTTCCAAATCGTACCGCTGCTCCAAATGGCAATAGCAGTGCACCCGCTACCAAGTAAGTGCAGATAACTTGAAAATGAGGCGTTTCATGAGAAAGTAGGCTTTACTAGGGCCTGGGGGTGTTCAAAGATTGGATTGGTACGTCCTTACACTTAGCGGTTCCTAACCCATCAGTTCTATTTTGTGAACCAAGGCCAGACTGGTATTTTGTGAACCAAGACCTAACCGGTCTACTTCAAAAAACAAACCAACATGTGCGGATTGGTCCGACAGGTTGATGGTTCAAGGTTTTTTATTTTTTATTTTTTTGTACATCTGTAGGCTTAACCTTGAGAATTGTCTTGATCTTTGATATTTATATGGCAGGGCACAGGTTATTGGTTGGCCACCTATAAGATCGTTTCGAAAGAATACATTGGCCACAACTTCGAAGAACACTGATGAAGCAGAAGGAAAAGCAGGGTCTGGTGCTTTGTTGGTTAAGGTCAGCATGGATGGTGCTCCTTATCTTAGGAAAGTGGACTTGAAAACCTACTCTGCATATCAGGAGCTCTCTTCTGCCCTTGAGAAGATGTTCAGCTGTTTTACCATAGGTGAGACTTGAAGTTTACGATTGGCAAAATGGTCTTAGTAGATGGTTTTCATACTTTTCAAGCGTTTGTTGTTCTTAGATTGCATTTTCGAAGATGTCTGCGTGGATCCAGTTACTGCCATTCTGGTGTGATACAGGTCAATATGGATCTCATGGAGCTGCGGGGAGGGAGAGGCTGAGTGAGAGCAAGCTGAAGGATCTGCTGCATGGATCGGAATATGTTCTTACTTACGAGGACAAGGATGGTGACTGGATGCTTGTGGGTGATGTCCCGTGGGAGTAAGTGCTAATCCACTCCTTGTGTTATGAACTTATGATCTGGTTCATCATGTGGAGCAGATGGTACAGTCATAAAATAATGTTCCTCTCATTTAATGAACCATGGAGTTGGTGACTCATTGGAAAAATGGGCAGTACTTTTGAGAAGCAACCTAGTGCACAATAACTAACTCATAGGGGATCAAACATTCTGTAAGAGATTTGACGCCATGACCTTCGACCATAGCTCTAATATTTTATAAGTGCCCAAAGGCTTACATTGTTAGAAATGGGCCCATCCATGTATTTCAAGCTATCTAACAAGAACTTTTATTAGTGTAGAGGTAGGCGTTTGTAAGAAAATTGTCAACTTAAGGTGCCACAATGCTCTTGTACAAGCCTTGAAAAAATCATTTTGAAAGCTTTATGAGTCTCCACGTTGGTGGACATAGGTGTCATGTCAGTAGTAGTCCTGCCTACAAGCTCATCAAAGGAGATGACTGTCCTACATTTCTTAGAAGTGAGACTTGCATCCTACAGGAAACCCCAAAATAAACATTGCTCATTTTCCATACATGTACATAATTATTCATGCTGTACATTTCCAGATAGAACTTGATTCCGAGCTTATCCTTTGGAAGCCTTCTGTCGGGAAGTAAGGTGGAGATATCGCTTTTGTGTAGCCCAACAATTTAAATGCTTCAATTATATCACTCCCCCTTGTCACGAACTCAATCATGAGTATCATCCTCCTCTATCAGCATTGAAATCTTTTTCTCCCCATTTTTTCTTCCCACTTAAACAAAAGGAACCTTAGTTCATACTGAGTTTACATGGCTTTAGGTCATAGTTTCATTTGCAGTACTTAGCATAGAAAATTTTCGATTTTGGCCTGTGTTATTTCTTATCTTGCTGTTTGTTTTTGGAGTCTAATTTATGTTTGGATCTACGACAGGATGTTTATTGATAATTGCAAGAGGCTGAGGATTATGAAGAGTTCTGACGCCATTGGCCTAGGTGTGTTTATTTGCCGGTCCATTTGTTTTTACGTTACAGCTTTTGTTACCATTTCTTGTTACCGGGACCAAATAAGTATCCTGTTTTGAGAAATACAGTTCAATGAGTAGATGTGCATTCTCTGGGATCCCACCTTTTTGATATCTTTCTTCTAAATGATTGATTATTGCCTCCATCTTTGACTTCGGATCTTGTCAGTATGTTAGAGCTACATACACACAAATAGGTTGACGAATAAAAGAGGGGTTTAAATGTTTTTATCAGTGACTTCTATTGGATCTATTTAACTCGTAGCTCTAGCACCTGAGAACCTATTTATGCCTATAGCAGTCTACTCCATTTTGTTTACCAAAGAGGCTTTGCAGCCAGGTCTTCGAACCTTCTTTGGACGTTGCAACTTCTTTGGCAAGATGAAGAGTGGCGATAAAGCGGTAAACAGAATAATTGATTTTTACAGTACCAGATGGAAAAGGAACAAGTAACAGTTGAGCAATGTAGTCAACCTTCATAGTTGACACATTCAGTCGACTCGCATGTTGCTGCTCTGGAATTTACCGACATGACTTAGGTAGTGTTTAGTTTCCTGGAGAAGGAATGGAATCCTTATTCCTAGGTCTCCTCATGGAATGGGCTGTGTGGCCATTCACGTCAGCTCTCTCTCTCTCACACACACACACAATCCTTGTAGTTTGCGTAGTGTTAGCTTTCGTGAAACAGGCCAACCTAATGCGGACCGTGTATAAGTTTTTTCTTTTGATAAGTAGATCAAGGTCTTTTAACGTATTGAAGTCCAAAAGTTCTTGAGATTTCTAGGTAGTGCGTAATAAGGTTTAGAAGTTTTCAAACTTCTTTCTGTAGATGTGTATACATGCTACTTTGTTTTATTTGTTGTAAATTTTATTTGAGTTGTTTCAGGTTCGCGTAACAGATAGTAACAATGTATTTCTAACTTATTTTGGTCTTTGTGCAGCTCCTAGGGCCGTTGAGAAATGCCAAAACCGGAACTAGCTAGCATTTATGCATGGTGTTGCTATCCATTCAACAATACGGAGGGGAAGAAACTTGGGTAAGAGTTGTAAAATACTTCTCCCAGATTTTCCTTGAAGGTTGACCGACTGGACAGCAGATCATTGGCTAAATGCCTTCTCTGTGTACTATTTTCCTGGTAATTCATGTTCCCTAAGCCTTGTTTAGTCTAAAACCCGTAAGAAGACCGTTTACCTGGACAGTACTTCTGCAACTTATATAATGAATGTGGTGTGTCTTGCTCCCGAACTGGATTCTAAATTCTTATTATGTTAACTGTAAAGTGCTTTGCTTGTTGAACGTCTGGTTTTGTGTGTTAAATGAAATTCGCGGTCTTCATTGTCCACTAGCCTCATTCCTCTTCAACTAACTTGCGTGTATGGTGCGTGCACATAAGTGCATTTGTTTTTCTGCCAACTATGATGGAATTGGACATATTTTGCTAGCATTGTAATTGTGATTTTCTATATAGAGTTGTTGACTGTTTGATCACTAGCAGTCCATTGCACGACAGGTGCAAACCTTGAACTTCCCTTCGACTTACTTGCTCATCATATTTTAGGGGGATGTTTCTGTCCGTGTTTTTCGATTTCATATCTGTTCGTGTGCCAACTATGATGGAATTTGACATATTTTGCTAGTGTTTCATCTGATTTGTATGGATTAGGTTTAACCGTTTGATCACTTCCAGCCTATTCCATTCTAGGCGCAAACCTTGGTACTTCCTCATCTTATTTGCGGTGGATGTTTTCTTCAATGTTTTTCCATTTCGACTCCAGCACACCATTGACTCAATTTTCCATACAAAAGAAAAAGTTAAATGGATTTGGTTACAGAGTGATTACAGTTTTCAGAACTAGTATATTGAGGGAAAATTTTACAATTTTGTATGGTGGATTATTTTTTAAACTAGGTTTTCCGATTTTTTAGAAAATCAACCTAAATTTCAGAAAACGTATTGGAAATGATGGAAAATTATTGGTGACTGTGGTTGTAATATATAATTGGTGTGTACTGTACTGAACTATTGTGCGTAGAAAGACTTGCATGTAGTCTGGCATGTAATAAATAGGTACTTGTGTGAATAGTATGCGTGTCAGTAGACTAGTATAATAGGTTGGTACTGTTGAAGCCAGAAGTCCATGTAGTAACAGTAAGTAACAATTATGTATTGTACTATACAGTGATGCAAGCGATGATGTTAGTAACTCCTCCTTACGCCTATAAAAGGAGGAGGCCACCTATTGTAATGGCAGTTCAGTTCAAGCTAGTGTTCTTCCATATATCGTGTGTCTTGTCTTGTGTTCTCTCGATCCTAACCTACTTCGTGTTTGTACCCACTTTGTGTCTGTAAAATTGGTATCAGAGCCATGTTTTCCATTCTAGCTTAAACCCTTTCTCTGGGAACTTCTTTTCCAACATTACTTCAAATCTTTTCTAAAAAGAAAGAAATTGAAGCGTATGCTCTGTGGTTGCCTTTTAAGGATCCTCCACATCAGAAACTTCACAAACTATTTTGATTGAAAATTTTTTGTATCAGTGGGTTAAAAGTACCTTGAGACTTTGGCTTTTGTGTAAGCGGTGTGTCTCGGTTTATCTACCCTAGTATACAGAATTTTATTAATCAAAATTAGTTGAAGATTTTCCAGTAAAAAGAAAAGATTTGTTGTATGAGGAAACGAAGAACCCAGATTTTTACCTAAAAATGAATCGTTTGTTTTCTACTCATTCCTCTGCCACCTCATCTCTTGTCCCTTCTACCAGTAGGAATTCCTCTACCTCTTCTCCTAATCTTGAGTACTTGTATGAATTTGAATATCTTCCCGATGATAGTAAGGTTCCCCTTACTGATCTCCCTTTCCTCAACCCCTATAATGCCTTTGTTCGTCCACAAACTTCTGTGAAAAAGTCTGTCACCCAACTCTTCTCCACAAAGCGTCCAACCTAAGTAAAAGAGTATGTCCAGGCCTCCAAGTTTGATCAGTGTTTCATAACAGCTACAGAAGCTGAACAGCTTTTACCTCTAGAAATCCCAGTTGATTTGCCTCGCATCTGGCAACAACAAGGATTTACTCATCTTCATTTCGGAGCAATCAGATTGGCAGTAACTTTCCATGGGAGAAAAGGTTTACCTGTTACCTCCAGACTTGCTCTGGTAGATACCAGGTTCATGCAGTATCAGCATGCGTGTATTGCTACTGTTCAAACCACTTTAAATGCTGGAACTGTAATCTTCACCTTTTATCCTAATTTCAACATGCCACTAGCAGATCCTCATCTGCTATCAGCTTTAAAGGTGCAAGTTCAAATTGGTGGTGCCTCCCAAATCTCCACCACATATGCTGCAACCCTCCACTACCAAATGGCCTATCGTCTCCAAAATCATGCTTTTGACATGTCCTTACCCTCTTCCACAGATGAAGCCCTTTTCCTAACCGTCAACGTACCTCACCAAGCTTCTTGTGTCCATGTCCCAAGACAAATTTCTCGCCCTGAGCTTCTCAAGCTTCTCCCAGAAACTTGAACAAAATTTCTTGGCCGACTACGTCAATGGTACTGTCCAGACTTCAAACCCACTTTTCATTTCGAAACCTGATGGTACCGTGGAAATTTCTTTCCCAAAAGAAGACTCTGCGTCCTCTTCCACTCATCCTGTTATCTTTCCGTCAAGGATTGATATGTTTGTAGATGGCTCTAGACCCGGATCTCCAATTAAATATTTCCAATCTAGTGGTCTCCCAGTCTTCTATTTCAAAAATCCAGAAACAGGTCATTGTTATTTTGACTTCTGTGATTGTGATGACTGTTTAGAAGCCAATTTTCTAGAAGATGACGAGGACTTTGAAGAACCATGTCCCATATGTCCTTTGTTACCTCCCACTCCTTGTAAATCTCCACCTTCTCCTCAACCTCCATCTAAAAATGACCATTCGGCACAACCCAGTGGATGTTTTATGTTCACTGAAGCAGATTTTCCTCCTTTGGATTTTCAGAATCCTCAGGAAAGAACCACCCACCGTCATAAAATTCCAGATTCAGCTACTATTCTTCCTGATGGTAGCACCAAGGCGGTGTCAGCAGCAGAAGCAGCGATAAATTGGCAGTCAGCAAACTCTCTGGCACAAAACAAAATTCTCCAAAGAATTGCTAACTCCCAGCAAAATTTGGAAAATGTTGTCCATAAGAAGTTATCATCATTGGAACTTCTTATCAGAGATTTGCAGCAAAAAATTCAAAATGTTCACCAGGAACTTCTCCAGATGGCATATTCCAACCAAGCATTTTCAGCAGCTTTTTCCCACAAGGATGCTGAAATGAAGCATCTAAAAAACCAGCTTTACTCTCTCCATGCTCAGCAGTATTCTCAGCAAAAAAGCCCATTTGATATGTTCACATCTTCCTCTCAACAAAGTCTGTTTGGGTATCCTCAAATGTCTCAACCCTTACCTATAAACCCTACCTCAGAATTTGGTGAGTCAAGCTCCATCTTTGGAAGCTCATCAACTTTCCTTCCTCCACCAAAAAGACCATCTACACCAAGACTTCCTTTCCCAAAACCTCAGATAAAACCCTTTCAACTTCCTTCAGTTCTAACTCCACCATCCACTTCTACCTCAGCTCCAACTACCTCTACTTCTTCTACACCATCTGACCCAAATCTAAAATCACCCCAGCTAATGGTTCAGCCAACCTCCAAAAATCCTATTTCCACTCTCCTCCATACCTTGGCCACTATACCAGAAACCCCATCTCCAGAACCAACCATTGAGTCCGATTCAGATGTTGAATCCACTGACTCTATGCCAATACCTCATGTTTTCATGATGAACCCTGAAAACCCAGAGGAAAATGTTGAAGATCCTATCATTGAAGAAGGTCCTGAGTTTGAAACACCTCCAGAAAATCCAACTTTTGATTCCTTTTCACACTCCAATGTCCATACCCAAGGTTTCTCCTTTGATAATATTCCCCCATCAAAGTGGTTGGATAAACTTTATGAGATTCATGCTTGGTGCACTGCTGCTATGCTCTCTCCAAACACTACACTTAGTCTTGTCATTACTAAGTGTACAACAAAATTTCTTGGCCGACTACGTCAATGGTACTTAGCTCTTGGTGAGTACCGACAGCTTCAGCTTAAGCAACTGCCAACTCTTGATCAATTCATCTCAGTTCTGCATACCGAGTTTCTTGGAGATCATAACAACACAAAGGAGTTTGTTCGGGAAGAATACCTCAGCATGAGATGCTGTTCATTCAAAAGGAGAGATCTGGAGATCCATTATGACCGTATGTCTCAACGGTTTTATCTTCTCAACGGCATGGATGATGTCAATCTTAAGCAAGCTTTTCTCAATTCCCTTCCAGAACCATTGGGAAATGAGACAACAAGGCTACTTCAAACAAAAGGATTGACGTTAAATGCAACATCTCTTGGTGGTATTTATCAGCACTCTTTGATTGCCTTGGAGAAACTGTGCAATCACCAGAAATTCCTCAGAACTCTTGAAGAACAGGGAAAACTTCTTGGCAAAGCTTGTGATCGACCAGATTTATCTATAAAGTGCAAGGACAAGAAGTGCACTTGCCGTCCTTCATATCGGAAAACCAAACACTTCCAGAAATGGAAGTCCAAATCTCCTGGCAAGTTTCCAAAGTTTTCCAAGTCCGGCAAGTTTCCACGTCGGAAAAAATGAAAGTTTTTTAAGAAGAAAAAGTTCAGAGGACAGCGAAAGACTGATCGCTGTTATATATGTGGAAAGAAGGGGCACTATGCAAAACAGTGTCCAAATAGAGCAGCAAGAGACAAGATGGTGAACTCTTTGGCTCTCATTGACGATAATCTTGAAAATGCTGATGTCGAATCCCTATTTTCAGTTGATGATGAAGCAACAGATGAAGCAGTCCTGGCATTCACCTTTGATGATTCTTCATCAGAATCAGAGGATTCTTCTGATGATTTTGATTCATTCCCCTATGAAATCCAAACCTTTGGGTTTCCAAACATCATGCTGGCTCAACCTCTGGCCAGGGTCAAAATCTTGCTTGGGAAGTATGAGAAACCCATACCAGTTATCGCTTTCTTTGATACTGGTGCAGCAGCCTCTATCCTCAACCCAGCAATCCTCCCCAGGTCCTACTGGCAGTCATGTTTCAGACCCTTCATAGCAGCCAATGGAGAAACTTTTATCATTACTCTCATTAGTAAGCCTATTATCATTCAACTTTTTCCTGGATACACCATAAAACACCAAGTCTATGGTTCTGACCTCCCAGGGAAAGATCTATTGTTAGGCTTTGATATTCTCCAAAATCTCAGCAAAATCTCTTGGCTCAAAAAAGGCTTGAAATACAAAAACTACCTGTTACCCTGGACCTCCCAACCAAATCTTTTTTCCATAGAAAATTTCTCCTCCATCAAAGAAGCAACCTCAGTAAAAGAGTATGTCCAGGCCTCCAAGTTTGATCAGTGTTTCATAACAGCTACAGAAGCTGAACAGCTTTTACCTTTAGAAATCCCAGTTGATTTGCCTCGCATCTGGCAACAACAAGGATTTACTCATCTTCATTTCGGAGCAATCAGATTGGCAGTAACTTTCCATGGGAGAAAAGGTTTACCTGTTACCTCCAGACTTGCTCTGGTAGATACCAGGTTCATGCAGTATCAGCATGCGTGTATTGCTACTGTTCAAACCACTTTAAATGCTGGGAAAACTCATCATATCAGTCTCAATTAGAAAATGATGACCAATAAGATGGAATTCAAACTTCTTTGTGTTGTTATGATCTCCAAGAAACTCGGTATGCAGAACTGAGATGAATTGATCAAGAGTTGGCAGTTGCTTAAGCTGAAGCTGTCGGTACTCACCAAGAGCTAAGTACCATTGACGTAGTCGGCCAAGAAATTTTGTTGTACACTTAGTAATGACAAGACTAAGTGTAGTGTTTGGAGAGAGCATAGCAGCAGTGCACCAAGCATGAATCTCATAAAGTTTATCCAACCACTTTGATGGGGGAATATTATCAAAGGAGAAACCTTGGGTATGGACATTGGAGTGTGAAAAGGAATCAAAAGTTGGATTTTCTGGAGGTGTTTCAAACTCAGGACCTTCTTCAATGATAGGATCTTCAACATTTTCCTCTGGGTTTTCAGGGTTCATCATGAAAACATGAGGTATTGGCATAGAGTCAGTGGATTCAACATCTGAATCGGACTCAATGGTTGGTTCTGGAGATGGGGTTTCTCATACTTCCCAAGCAAGATTTTGACCCTGGCCAGAGGTTGAGCCAGCATGATGTTTGGAAACCCAAAGGTTTGGATTTCATAGGGGAATGAATCAGAATCATCAGAAGAATCCTCTGATTCTGATGAAGAATCATCAAAGGTGAATGCCAGGACTGCTTCATCTGTTGCTTCATCATCAACTGAAAATAGGGATTCGACATCAGCATTTTCAAGATTATCGTCAATGAGAGCCAAAGAGTTCACCATCTTGTCTCTTGCTGCTCTATTTGGACACTGTTTTGCATAGTGCCCCTTCTTTCCACATATATAACAGCGATCAGTCTTTCGCTGTCCTCTGAACTTTTTCTTCTTAAAAAACTTCCATTTTTTCCGACGTGGAAACTTGCCGGACTTGGAAAACTTTGGGAACTTGCCAGGAGATTTGGACTTCCATTTCTGAAAGTGTTTGGTTTTCCGATATGAAGGACGGCAAGTGCACTTCTTGTCCTTGCACTTTATAGATAAATCTGGCCGATCACAAGCTTTGCCAAGAAGTTTTCCCTGTTCTTCAAGAGTTCTGAGGAATTTCTGGTGATTGCACAGTTTCTCCAAGGCAATCAAAGAGTGCTGATAAATACCACCAAGAGATGTTGCATTTAACGTCAATCCTTTTGTTTGAAGTAGCCTTGTTGTCTCATTTCCCAATGGTTCTGGAAGGGAATTGAGAAAAGCTTGCTTAAGATTGACATCATCCATGCCGTTGAGAAGATAAAACCGTTGAGACATACGGTCATAATGGATCTCCAGATCTCTCCTTTTGAATGAACAGCATCTCATGCTGAGGTATTCTTCCCGAACAAACTCCAACCTCTTCTCCACAAAGCGTCCAACCTCAGTATGCTAGTATAATAGGTATCAAAGCCATGTTTTTGGAGGAATAGAGAAGAAAGTTTGGAATGTGAAATGGAAAGTTGGTTGAAATTGTTTTTACCTACTCCTACTTGGGTTGCTTTTTTTGATATTCTGTCTGATGGGGATCATGTGATGCACAGTTTGATTGACTGCATTATTGATGTTCCCTTGGACAAATACCCCTATCATGTCTCCATTATTGATGTTCATTAATAGTAGCAAACTAGCAATTATTCTACTACCACACCCAACTACACACTCAATCACACATCCACTCATAATAGAGGTGGAGTCCACACACACTACACACCCAGTGTATGTGGAATCCACCCTTATTGTGAGTGTGGGTGTGTATTTGGGTGTGCGGTAGAATTATTGTAATAGTAGTACCCCAGGCCATGTACCACTCAAAAGGCGGCGGTGCTACGCTCACCGTTCTGTTTCTTACATCATCCACTCTTATCCAATTATATCAACTATTATACGTACTCCCTCCATCCCCTTTTAAGTCCAGTATTCCATTTTTTGTTGTTCCTTAATAAGTGTCCATTTTGTAAAGTTAATGGGTAAAAATTGGTATATTTTTTATTTTGCCCATAAAAGTAGATTCCATTTTGAAAAGTTAGTGAGTAAAAATGTAATGATGATGTCTCCATGAAGGGTAAGTAGGGAAAGTTGATGTGAAATGTGTAATTGTTTTCTTAATAAGTTGGAGTTACGAAGCGGGACACTAAAAAAGGGACAGAGGGAGTATAAGCTAATCCCCCTCCTTATAACATATCCATTTCTTATCCATCATTATTCCTTAGCATGTACATCAATGAAAATGTATTTCACCTACTCAATAGTACATTTTTTTTATTTTACCTACTCAAATCTCTCTCAATCCCACACCAATACTCTCTACTTTACCTATCATTTATTAAAATACCATTTCTTTTTTGGAGAGAGAGAGAGGAGGAGGAGGAGAGAGAGAAACTAATTGTTTAAGAATGACTCATGAACAGTGCATAGGTATTAATAGCTACCCATTTCTTTAAATCTATTTTACCTTCTCCTTTAACTCATCTGTTGCAGGTGACTTTTTGTGTTTTTGTTAGGTAAAATAGCTAAAAAAGGCATTATGCCTCCATTGATAAACTTGCTCTTATTCATGTAAAATCTTACCCGCTCGACAAACGGGCCGCTACGGAATGAAACAGAGAAGGTAATAAATGGGGGAAGGTAAGTCATTGCATAAACTCACTTCTGAGTTCTAACATTCAAAACTTTGGATCTCGCTTCTGACATTGCTCTTGGATTCGTGGTTGGAGAGGGAAACTCGAATCCCCCATTTTACATAGAAGATTGAGAGGTCCAAAACAACAAATCTTGAGTATCAAAACAAGTGAAGGGCTAAGTTGAATCTATGTTCCCCCCCCCCAAAAAAAAACTCAATGACAACGAAATGATCGACACTATGTTTGCCTTGGGCTAGTAAACCGGATTGCATTCTCTGCCTTCTCCCTTCCTTTCTTTTTTGTGCTCAATAAACAGTTAAGAAAAGTTGACTAGCATTCTGACGCCCTTGGCGTCACCATAGGAGTTTCTAACCTCTCTGAATATTTGGCTGATAGGTCCTCTTGTGAGGTAGCCAATGTCCCAGAAGGGGATGGACCCAGAAGGGACAGTCCATCCCGACAGCCCCCTAAGGGCGCAAATTGAACAAGGACGTCCTCCCAGTCTCACACACAACATATGGTTCATGTGTACTACCACAAGTGGGTTCGAACTCGCGACCTCGTGGAGAGGGAGGGAGTTTCACCTCTCAGTCCCTCACCCTTGCCAACTTGACTACCACCTCGGTGGTCGTCCTCTGCCTTCTCTATCTTCTAAGAAGAGGACTTAGTGGGCAGGCCCTAGAAGATCCTTAAGATGGTCAGATTGGTCCAGATCACGGTCCGACCTGTCTTGGGATATGAAGGCCCATGTCCATCCCTAAACCTCTCTACACTATGCAATCTGAAACAAGTTGTCACGGACGCATCGTGACAACTCTCAAGCATTCAAATATGGCAACATTCCAAATGCAGAAACGAAAGCAGAATCTCCTCAAAAAATGGAAAATGGTATAAGCCAACCTCGATATATTGGATTCCTCAATAGTTTAATTACAAACAATACAAGTACATTAGAAACCAGATTGGGGACTATTTCATATGGTACAAAGGGTTAATCTCAGATAAATCCTACAAAGTCGAGTGGGGGAGGCACTTGAAAACACACTGGTGTTGAATCACCAATAAATGATAAATGAATTTGGAAAGATCCCGGAAATTGATTGAAACATAAGTTACAACAACTGTGGCTCTACAAATAACTGTGAGGCAATCTTACCTCTGATTATTCAGACTCAAGTGAAAGAAGTACCTCAAAAAAAATTCGACAGAGTAGTTCACTTCTGATTTTGCTCCACCTTAGCTCGAATCTTCTGTTCCAAAACGGATATCTCTGTTTCAAGACTAAACATTCTGTTCAACGCGTGCATATTCTCTAGAGTTTCATCAAGAGTCCTACTATCGCTCCCGTCACATCTCAAATGCTGCATTGGACCATGAAGTAGCTTGTTCACTATTCCTCGACTGAGATCATCAACAGCTCTCTTTGTTTTCTTTGAAATATCATCACCCATTTTCGACAAGCATTTTTCTAGCTCCGCGACCCTCACTCTTTCTGCATAAGCTCTCAGTTTCTTGATTGTGGGAACGGTTTCCAATGAATCCCTCCAGGCTTCGAATTGCTTAGATTCCTCACCGATAATTTCTTGAGCCTCCATCGCTTTCCGAATCCTATCCTCTTTGTTAGCTGCCACGACTTCCTTTAGGTCATCCACGTTATAAACCCTTGAATTTTCAACATCCGCGACGCATGTGCCCACATTTCGCGGAACAGAGATATCGACGAAAAGCCTCAAACCCCCAACTTCTTGACTAACAGGCGGAAGATAATGTACATTTTCTTTCGTGAATAATAGGGTATCTGAAGCAGTGCTTGTGAAAATCACATCTGCTTCAAAAGCACAAGTTAGCATTTCGGAAAGAGGCTTGTAAATTATTTCAACATCCTTCAATTCGTCACGGATGGCGGATACTCTCTCTTCGGATCGGTTCACTACCACCATTTTGGTGCACCCTTTTGCCACCAAGTGTTTGATCACAAGCTTTCCCATTTTGCCTGCTCCAACGACCAACATCTTAGCAGAGTTATGACATGACTGAGGAAGCTTCATTAAAGCCAACTCAACGGCGGCTGAGCTAACTGAAACTGCACCCGATGCAATGTTTGTTTCCGTTCTAACCCGTTTTCCGACAGTGATTGCGTGCTTGAATAGGCCACTGATGTTCCTGCCAAAGCCGGTGACTCCTTGCCCAACTTTGACCACTTGTTTGACCTGAGCTAGGATTTGACCTTCACCCAAGACTAGGGAGTCTAGCCCTGCTGATACTTCAAAGATGTGCTGTGTGGCATCTTTATTGTACAATAAAAACCGGTGCTCGCAAATCTCTGAGACAGGAACCCCGCTTGTCTGCAAAGGAAAGAAGATAAGTGTAAAGTGTCTAAAGAATGATAATCACATTGTTATGACATGTTGCAACTTGCAAGTGAAATCAAAGAGAAGAGATTAGCAGTTCCAGTGTGTTAACTACTATGACATTTGAGAATATACGCATGATTTAAATATTCTCCATGTCAATTCATGTTCCAAGCAAACTTTGCTCAGACACGTAGCATGGTGGTAATGTGACACTCACAATGTAGATGCAATATATGTTCTCACAAAGGCTCAAACCTATCTCATTCAGATCAAAACCATTGACTTCACTACACAAATTTTTTTTTCTAATAGAAAACAGAATAGAATGAACATAAGAACATAAATGGCATCATGAGGGAAAAAGAAATTATAAGCAAGGGGTAAGGAGAAATGGAAAGTACCTTCGACATCCATTCAGTCACTTCTTTTACACCACGATGTTGAGACAGTGCAACAACGTATATCTCCATCCTGTTGCAGGTACTAAGAACAGCAGCTTCTTCAATGTGATTCAAACCACACAGCTCTGCAATGGCTCGAGGCCACTCGGCTTCAGGAATGGCCAATTTTTCGCGCATTTCAACAGGTGCAGTGTGGATACTGAGCCCAATTACAACGATGCTGCTCCTTTCCTTTGTATACCCTGATGAAAATCAAATGTAAAATTTCAGAGACACCTCATTCATTTTTCTGGTCGATATAATTCATACATAAAATGATTTACAATGATAAAATCAACTTTAATGAGAAACAATACATGTATTCAGAAACACAAGTATAAAAAACTTGATAATCATTTCATTAGTTCAAAAAGTATTACTTAATTCATCATTATTACCGCATTTTTGGCCGCAAAAGTAGTAATTAAACTCCCATACTAATTTCATGTATAGGCATAACTTAGAACCAAACTCTTATTAAAATCCCTCCACTCTTACTCCCGTCCTAGACTCAAACTCATACCCGATCGAGTTTTACTCAAAATCTTTATCAAATCGAGGGAGACTCAAATTTTTACTCCAAATGTTAAAGGCTTGATTCACTCTTCACTATTATAACAACTATGCCATTAATAAAGCTTTTACTTGCGGTTGTGCATATATTCGGGGTTTTCCATTGGAGTACTCTCTACCAAACGAAGCTTTTACTCAAATTTGAGTAAGGGCTGGAGATGCTCCAAGACATTTAGGCCCCCAAAATTTTAGATTACATTTGGGACCCGATGCAACCGTATCCTCGGCTAATGCCCAAAGCATTGGAGATTAGCGTACAATTATATGAATGGATATGCGTGACTTACTGTCAGCGGCTGAGGTCTTGAGCTGCTCAAGGGCCGAAAGGCTCGGAGAACGAGAATCCGATGACGCATTCTGATCGATTCCTCCAGCGGTCTGAACCAAGACATCGGAAGCAACCTCGCATCGAATGGCGGGCCCACCTCTCCGAATCAGGGCTCTTCCGGTTCGAGCCGGCTTGCAGAAGACTCGAATCTGACACGGCGGCGGCGGCACGGCTACGGCACTGTTGCTGAGGAGGAGAGTCTCGAGCTTCGCCCCTCCGAACGCCCTCGAAACAGCCATCATCGCTGTCGGAAAATAGCTTCGTAAGTGCCGAAACCCCAACCCTTTCCCTAACCCTTGGATTAGATTAGATTAGATGAGAGAGAGAGGGAGAGAGAGGGGCCGTGTTTGGTCGTTTGGTAATGTGAAAGGGGGGTTGTTCGTGTGCTAGGAATTGGTCTGTTTTTGTACGTAGTACTAGTAGTTGTTTTGTGGGGAGAGAGAGAGAGAGCGCCCAAAGTCAATCATGGTGAGTTTGCTTCTCACACGATTAATCAAGGTTCGATTCTTGGGATATAACCGTAAAAAAAAACTAATTCTTGTAAAACTTTAGTCTCGGTGTGGATGACGTTCCTTTGACCGCCCGGAGTGAATGACGTTCCTTTGACCAGGTTGAGAATACTTTAGTCTCGGTGTGGATGACGTTCCTTTGACCGCCCGGAGTGAATGACGTTCCTTTGACCAGGTTGAGAATGGAATTAGCTAAGATGCACGTAAACTGGTTCGGAGCTGGGGAAATAAGAGAGGGGGGAGGAGGTGGGGTTTGGTTGTGGTGGGGGGAAAGAATTGACCGAGATGGGGGAGGAAAAGGGGTATAGGTGGAGATTAGGGGAATCGAATTTCTCTGGGTTTCGATTGGCGGGTGGAATACACGTTTTATCCACACTCTCTCTCAAAGAAAGCTGCCATTCCTTTGGAATGTGGGATCCAGTTAGCTTTGTTTAAAGTAGTAGGAGTATTTTTGGGCCTCCCAATTTGGACTGCTGAGTTTTTCTTTCCATTGATGTTCAAAGTTGAATTTTCTTCCCACATTGATGTTCAAAATTGAATTTCCTTCCCATTACCTAAAAGCATTAAAAAATAATTACTATTAGTAAAGGAAAAATCTCAAACTAAACAAAAAAAAAGTTGAATGAATAGAAATGGTATCGTAACCAAAAAAAAATATGTGTTGAATGTGTAGCTTTTTTAAATACTCTGTCTACAAAAGTAAAATTGTAAAAGACTCCTATATTGATGTAGGAGTATTTTTGGGCCTCCCAATTTGTACTGCTGAAGTTTTCTTTCCATTGATGTTCAAAATTGAATTTTCTTCCCATATTGATGTTCAAAATTGAATTTCCTTCCCATTACCTAAAAGCATTAAAAAATAATAACTAGTAAAGGAAGGAGTACTGCTATGAGTACCGACCGGCCGCGTAAGAAAATCGTACCGACAGTCGCGCCGGATTGTCTCCGGCCACCGGACGGCCGAGCCGTCCAAAAATTCTATAAAAAAAAAATCGAGGGAGTCCACGCGAGAATCAACGGCATCCGATGTGTGTAAGGTGCTTAATCTAAACACCTTATTTTTCGTGTATATATACATAAGGTTTTTTTTTTTAGAATTTTTGGACCGCTCGAATCGGCCGTCCAATGGCCGTAGACGGTCCGGCACGGCCGTCGGTACAATTTCCCTACATTTTGGTCGGTACGTATATCATTTCTGTAAAGGAAAAATGTCAAACTAAACAAAAAAAGTTGAATGAATAGAAATGGTATCGTAACCAAAAAAAAAAGATGTTGAATGTGTAGCCTTTTTTAATTCTGTCTACAAAAGCAAATTGTAAAAGACTCCTACACTATAATATAGTCTCATGGTATTATATTATATAGGTTACGAAGTTTGGTGACTAAAGAAACCTACAAGTTAGTTTGCCTTTGCCCAAGAGATTAAAATATAGTCTCATGGTTATTATATAGGTAACGTGGCTAAAAGGTTAACCTCAAATTATACAGTAGTTAGTCGGAATCACTTATATAACACTTTTACGTAACAGTTCCCACAAGATGTGGGATGTGCACGGTGGGTTCTCAAACGTTGGGTGAAAGACATGGACTGTTTTGTGTGTTTCTCGTTTTACATTTAAATGATTAGTTTGTCTTTACCGAATATATTTGTAATAAACTCCGTTATGTAAATGTCGTTGGGCCGTTATTAACATAATACTCTCCATTTTATATATATAAAAAAAACAACTACAAGAAAACATAAATACTAACCTTATCTAACATACTATTATATTACTCTGTTTTTTGTCCATTTTTTGATATACGTGTCATTAATTACTTATATTTTTCAATCTATAACATTTTTTATTATCTTAAAAAACTTTTTTTAATCAAATTAACTAAAATTTATCAAATAAGATCTACATTGCATATAAAAAAATATTACTACTATAAATTTTAAAATATAAACAATTTTTTGGAGATGTCATGAATAGTGAAAATTGACAATACTTTTGGGACGGAAGGAGGAATATTATGCTAACGACTAACATCATGGACTTGAAATGAATCAATATGCTCGTAAATTGGCCCAGAAACATATGTAAAATGAATCATGCTTTTTATGCACATTGTTATGCTAGTAGTATTAAATATGGAAGCTCAATTTGCTTATGTTTTGGGCATTTTTATGACCTTAAGTCCTTAAACTATTCCCCATTTTTTTTAAAAGCCATCAAGAGCATAAGCAGTCGAGTTGAGTTTTGTTCACCCTCCATTTAAGAGGGTGAACATTACTCCCCTTCCTATTGGTTGAAATGATGTGGACCCCATCACAAAGTGATATCATGCTTACCAAAAAGTGTATTGCATGATAAGCATAACATCACTTTGTGGTGGAGTCCACACCATTTCAACGAATAAGAGAGAAGGTAATGTTCACCCTCTTTTCAAAATTGCGAGGGTAATGTTCACCATCTTCTAAGCAGTCCCAGCTTCCAAATTTCCAATCGATTGTTGGCTGCAAGATGCCAAATCAAAGAAAGGTACCCCTAGTATTTGTCTCTTCTAAACAGTCTTGATATTTGCACTTATTTTTCAAGTTAAAAAGCATATCCATCGTCCAAAAACTAGTGGAAGCTGAGGTAATTCATGCCTTGTCTTGGCACCATGGCATCCACTGAAGCTGCCCTCAAAATATTCCTTCTCTTTTTCTTCATCAAAAATATTAGCATGATCCAAAGGTGATCACAAAAGAGAGCCAAGGCAGCCAATTTTACCAAAACCATAGGGCTCGTTTGATTCACGATTTAGAACATGGTAACAAATTACCAATACCGTAGGAACGCGTCCAGATATTCCGATGTGATAAATTGATAATTGATAGATAGATTACGAGGGTGTTTGTTAGAGCTTGTAATATCAACTTTTAGCTGACACCTTTTGACTACGTAAATTTGTTTGAAGCATTTTCTGCTTCTTGAGGGCAAACCAGCTTGAAAATATGATGAAGACAAAAATTGATAGTTCGAAAGATCTAATTAGACGATATAATTACGGCTTGTAAGCAGAATCAACTCTCATGTTATTAGTCCCGTTAATCAAAAATAGCCTTGACAGTACCCAAAACATACTCTTTCTGTTCGGTTAAGACTTTGAGGGAGATTTTTAAGAGTAATGAATCGATACAAATAGATATTATAACCCAAAATGAACAAGCCTGATTTCTATTTTCTGATGCATAAAGGTGATAGATGAGTATTGAAAGAAAAGGATAAGGCCCGAAGAGAGGAAAGGTGAAGATATGTGATGGGGATTGCCTTGTTAAGATTTCCTGAGTCTCTATCAGCCACATATTCCATGGGAAGAGAAGATTCGCACTCACACTCAAAGATACGACCCATGTGGGACTGCAGGGTTCTTTAAAAAAAAAAAAAATTCATAACAAAATGTCTGAGTCAGTTTACGCGCACCTTAATTAATTCTAAAATCAATCCCATCGTCCACTAGCAGGAATCTCATTTATAGTTAGGGCAAAGCTCTATGTGAACTGGCCTCAAAGGAGCTGGTAGTGCGCACCTGATAGATTTCAAACCCGAGACCTTAGGAGATAGCAAATCCCTAAGTCTCACCCCTGATCACCGGGCGGCCAACCCCTCAGGGTTTAGTTCTTTGAAAAAATTTGATGTTTTATTTCAGATCTATTCCATACTAGGAGTACCTTTTTTTTTAGTAATTTTTTTTTTTTTTTTGGGGGGGGTGGGGGGGTGCAAAAGAACACCTCATTAGTCATTAACATTAATCGAGGGTACAAGATTACTTCTGTAAAAACGAGGAAAGACCATTGTAAATCATCTACTGCAACTGCTTATTGTGCACATTGTACTCTTTTACTGCATAGTTTTTTCTCAGCCTACACAACCAGATTAAAGGACATTTTACCCGGCCAGAACATGGTTGATCAAAATTAAATCAAACTCTCCCTAATTTCATTGGCATCGTTGTTTTCAAGCTTAAAGTCACTTAACATGGTTGTTTTCGAGCTATGCATAGAATCGCAGTTAGATAAGCAAGACCAAGTACTCAAGAAGAGCGTAACACAAGATACCCGCAACTTGATTCAGATCTTCGACCGCATGACATACCGTTTATATCAACACCGAATCCCACATTCTTGCCTTCCTGTCAAAGATTTTCTCAGCTTGATTCTCAGCATTACATATACAATCTAAAGTACGTTTCCAGGTATAGTTTTTTTTCCCACACTTGCATCAATATTTGCAATGGACCAGAAGCCAGAACAGATACCCAACCCATATGCTGCTGGGCTGACTTTCAAGCCTGGAAGTACTTGAGTTGGTCTTGTCACTAGTACATGCATATCCTGCATCCGAAGATAACCACACTAGCAGCCAACATTTTCTTGGCCAATGGCCCTTCTAATTAGTAATGTTTTTCCTCTCAGAATAATTAACAAAGAGGAATCTCAACCATTAAGTTCAATAATTTGATTTCCAACCCATCTGGGTGTAGCTCATCTATTGATAAGTGATCCATTGAATGCGGCATTTGATTCATTCACACAAACAAAGAATTCTACCGTTTAAGCAAGTAAAAGAGTTCGTAGAAAGTACTCCATAATTGAAGAAAATGGGGTTGGTCTTGCTAATCCATTGATGAGCACATTAGAAGTTTACAAGGGAAAAACGACAATTGAGAGTGACAGATACAGGTTTAACGGAAATGACAATTGAGAGTACAGTGCAGGTTCTTAACAACTACGAACAGAATCTGTTACGTTAAAGAATAAGGAGCGAACCAGTGTTCTCCCCCACTACTATAAGATGCAAGATTAGCCCAAACTAGGTGAAGATTAGAGGTAGCTATTTCCAGTGTTTTCTCTTAAAAAAAATGGGTACAAGAAAGTTAAGAACTGATGATGGTAAATATAGTCAAGCAAAGAACATGTCCTCTTATCTACGGAATGCAAGATTTCACAAAGGACTCAAAAAGCAAGATGACTATGCTTAGCTCATACAGGAGCCAGATAACGATTCTTAGTACGGCCAGTACAAAAATAGGCCAGCGAATTGGCGTAATGGAGATGGCGACCAACTATTTCTAGTTCATGATTTAGAGATGGGAAATTTGGAACCGCCGACAATTTAACCGAGAGGATCCTAGCCGCTGGTCCTAATTTGATTGCAAAGATCTCTGTAAGGAGAATGAAAAGGAAGTATAAATGGATAAAACTTACGTTGAAACTTTTAACATGCAAAGGCCCAAACATGCAGAATAGATCCTAGCCATTGGTCCTAGTTTCATAGCAAAGATCTCTGTAAGGAGAATGAAACAAATAGCAAACACACTCTAACAAAGATCTCTGTAAGGCCTCCAATCTTATAGAAGAAATCCAAAACCTAACTTTAAAGAGGAGATAATAAAAGCTAATCCTGATCCTTGGAAGAACAATGGCGTGGCTAAGTTTCTGCTAGAGAAAATAAGAAAACACACAGAAACTGAGCAAGAAGATATAAATCATTTTGCATAACTTAACTAATGGTTACCAAACTTTGGAGGCTCAAAAAGATTTCCAAAAACTTATGCTGCAGACCATATGGAACAATTCCAATAGATGCATTGTACACCTCAGAGCATCCATAAATTACACACTTCAATGATTCCACATTTATTCTATATCAAACTATCGGAAAATTTGAGAAAGTTAAACACCATCTCTACACCATGAGGGACAAGGTAAATTACTAAGACTCGCTAGCTGAGGCAGTATCATCTTTGTGCTTAACCATACCAGAATCCACGAGAATGGGAACCTCTGCTGCAAGCCACGGGGCAAGACCCAAACAAAGGGCATGCGCTATACCAAACCTAGGGCTGCCATAACAAAACAACATAAATTAACAAGAGTCAGAATAAAAAGTCAAACACAATCTTGTAATGCCAAACCGGAAAAAGATATCCAAACCATGAACTGAATCAACCACTAATCAGGGAAGGAGCAGAAAGGGGCTATGAGTCTACAACAATTCGCCCACCGACTTCAACATTAAGCACAAAATTGAAATTATGTTTCCTTGGTATCTGTTTCATTCAGTTTGCTAGCAAACAGCAATAGTACAACTGTAAACTACTGGCACCTAAAATCCTTCAACTAATAGGATAAACATCGAATGAGCATTCCAGGAAATTAAGTACAATGAATACATACATTGCAATGTGAACATTATCATTAAACCCTAAACATCCTAGGATTAAAATTTAAAATAAAGTCAAATAAAACAAAAGGAACAAGATCATACCAGTTCTTGGCCCAAAGAGGCTTGAAATGCACGGTCAAGCATATCTTCCCTCCTCTATACATCTGAAACACCCAAAACCACCAAAAAACCAATGTAATTACGATACATTGAATCGCGTTAAATCAAAACAGTGAGGCCCAGTTAGGATGACATGAATCGGGAATGAGAATGGGATTCAGGATTCTCATGGTTACTCTCTATGTTACATGGGTCATCTTACATCCATGAAATAGCCATGTCGGATACTTGATACTAGGAAATAGGAATTAGGATAGAAGTATGAGATCCTTGCCCGACAAATTTAGCTGGACAGACACCTAGCACTCGTATCTTCTAACTTGAAATTATCCTTGGAACTCCTGTGTTATGCATGAGTGCCCTAAGGCATTTTGTAAACATTTTTTATCAGAGAAAATAAAAAAAAATTCCACTCAGAAATCTGAAAATTTTGGAGTGTCCCTGTGCCCTCGAGATGAAAATTGGATGAAGCATACACTTTGACGCATGCCCACACCCGGTAATGGTACCCGAGTTCATGTAACATACATTACTACCATTGGAACAGACTGAATAAAAAGTCCTGATGACCTATCCAACCCAAAATCGCATACCCAGGCTAAGTAAAATTTTGATCACGTTCTCTCTAGTGGCAATCTTAGATTTCAGACTGAATCCATGAAAAACGAAAATACAATAACAAATATATAAATTCCCTAAAAATCTTCCCATACCATTCAAGTATTAACCAAAACATTTGAGTAAGAACTGCCGGATACCTTATTCCTATGAATCACATTCTCATTCCCTCTCAATGTTAGCCTCCAACCATAACCTAAGCAAGAATAAAAACGGGGTTGGCCTGGTGGTCAAAGGCATGAGACTTAGGGGTTTGCTCCCTCGTAAAGTTCTCAGGTTCGAAACCACTATCAACTTCTTTGGGGTATCAACTCCTTTGAGCCAATCCATATATATGGAGCATTTCCTCCGGCTTCAAGTGACGGTGGATTAGTCAAGGTGCTCGTAAACTGACCTCCTACATCTTTTCTGATTCGATTTCTTTAACATGTTAGATATTTTTGGCGTTTAGAGAGTTGTATATGTTCTATTTATTTCTTAACATACGTGGCATCCTTTTCAATAAAAAAAGCCCCATTCCGTTCCGCTAAGGTTCTTATTTCCCAAGTACTTATTTTTCGTTATACGAGACAAGTCATTCACTCACAATATATCAAATTTAATTAAAAAATAAGTACTTATTTGAAAAATTGATACTCAATTTAGTTAGTGGAACACATATTGCGGTTGTAATTCAGAAAATTGCATTCTTCTACCGCTGGTAATAAAAAGAAAAAGGAGAATACCTTCTGAGTCTTCCCATCGAGCTGGGGCAACTCGATCTCGGGCGCAGTGGACGGGTACGTAACGGGGATATCAAACTGAAGGTCAAACTCGTACTTCAACAGGTTGTGTACGTACCAGCACTTTCCGGTCCACCGCGTGCCGTCGGCGTTGGCGGCGATGCGGAACCAGTCGTTGTCCTTGGACTTGTTCATGGAGGTGTAGGCGATCAGGGACCTGTACTCCTCCTTGAGCCGCTGCGTCCAGGCGGCGCCGTCGCGCGGGCCGGCTTTGGTGGAGAGGAGAGGGATCTGGGTTAGGGTTGATTTGGTGCTCGGATCCCAGCCCTCCATTGTCGAACCCTTGATCGTAGACTTTGTCGACTGGTTTGGCGTCTGTTGTTGTGCTTTGAGTTCACGCTTCTTCTGGGTGTGCCAGTTTGCCTAGTGGATCTCCCGGATTCTCCCTTGTACCCGCAAATGGAAATTGCTTTTCCCCCCCCCCCCTGACACACCCCCCCTGACACACGGTCCTTTTTCCCCCTTTACCCCCGCCCCCCTCTCTCTCTCTCTCTCACCCCCGCCCCCCTCTCTCTCTCTCTCTCTCTTCTCTCATTTTATTTTTTTGTTATAAAATTTTAAATGGTAATAACTTTTTCTTGACATATTGTTTTAAAATAAATTTTATATTTTTGAAATCTACTCAACGAAATCTATCAAACGAGCCTAATATTGATGGTGAAATAATGGAAAATGGAAAAACTATATATTTTTGTGGTAGTTTAAACTGTATAAAGAGGTTGGAAAATTAAGTGTTCCAAAATTCAATCCGTTTGAACGGGTGGAAAGATTTTAGTTTTCTGATCATTTGAACAAATGGTCATAATTAAATTTTAACTGTAGCTATCGTTGATTAACCCTAAGAGATATTTGATTCTACGACTTTCTTAGGGTTGACTAACGAGACCTAGAGACAATTTAATTATGATCATTTAGAATAAAATGATCGAAAACTAAAATCTTTCCACCGGCTCAAATTGAATTTTGGATCACTTAATTTTCTAACCTCTTTATACCGTTTAAACTACCACAAAAATATATAGTTTTTCCAATTTTTCAACCTCTTTTAGTTTCGAGAGAAAAAAAAAAGTTTTTTCCAATTTGCCTTTTTTTTCCCCAATTTCTTTCTTTCTTTTCGATTTGCCTTTTTTTTCCCGCTTTATTTCCTTTTATTTCTATCCAGTTTGAAATCTTTTTTTTTTCCTCTTTCTTTCTTTTCAGTTTGAAATTTTTTCCACTTTGATCAGTCTTGAACGGAGAAGACGCATGAACCCAAGAGAAAAACAAAACTCATTTCGAAACCCAGATTACAACGATTCATATGGCCAATCTCTCTCACACTCATGTTTATTTGTTTTCCACTCATACAAACTCATTTTGTTTTTTGCGGAACCTAGGAGGAAAAATTATTCGGTTGCCTAGACCACTGACCACCACTTTTTTTTTTTTAATAACTAGATTGAGTTAACCCAAAAAAAAACCAGAAGGGAGGTAAATGAGAAAAGAAACAAATAAAGAAAATAATTGAAAATTAAAAAAAGGAAAAAAAGTTTCAAATTGAAAAGAAAGAAAAAGGAATAAAGGGGAAAAAAAATTTCAAAACGGAAAGAAAGAAAGAAAAAAAAAGGCGAAAAGAAAAAAAAAATCAAACCGGAAGGAAAGAAAGAAAAAAAAAAGGCAAAAAGAAAAAAAAAATCAAACCGGAAGGAAAGAAAGAAAAAAAAAAGGCAAAAAGAAAAAAAAAATCAAACCGGAAAAAAAGAAAGAAAAGGGGGAAGAAAAAAAAAAAGGCAACTGTAAAAGAAAGAAAAAGAAAAGGGAAAGGGAGAGAGAGAGAGAGAGAGAGAGAGGGGGGGGGGAGGGGGGGGTAAACTGGGAAATGGGCAGTGGGGCCGGGAGGGGGGGTGTGTCGGGGGGGGGGGGGAAAAGCAGCTCTCCCGCAAATTCATTAAATTCATTAATATTTTGGGAAAATTTCAAAATAACCCCCAACCTTTACATCAAAATTCAATTAGACTCCCAACCTTTTAAAAACTTCAATTTTACTCCCAACGTTATCTTCCGTTAATCAAAACGCCCCCTTCCGTCCGAATGACTAACGGATTTCGTTAAAAACTCCGTTAAATATCGTCCCGATCGAATTTGGATGATCCGAGCCGCTCAATGTGTTCAAAACGTGATTTTACGGTTATTTTATGGAAATCAGCAAAAAAAATGACCGGGAAGGGCTTCATCTGAACAGTTTTTTATTGAATAGTTCAATAAAAAACTGTTCAGATGAAGCCCTTCCCGATTATTTTTTTTGTTGATTTCTAGCGGGTACCCTTAAAATCACGTTCTAATCATATTGAGCGGCTCGGATCATCGAAATTCGATCGGAAAAGGGGAGGTGCATACCGAAGCAAAATCCGGACGTCCAGAATTGAACAAAATCCGGATTGATCCGCACCTCCCCTTTCCCAATCGAATTTCGATGATCCGAGCCGCTCAATGTGTTCAAAACGTGATTTTAAGGTTACTCGCGTGAAATCAACAAAAAAAATGATCAGGAAGGGCTTCATCTGAACAGTTTTTTATTGAATAGTTCAATAAAAAACTGTTCAGATGAAGCCCTTCCCGGTCATTTTTTTGCCAATTTCTTACGAGTACCCTTAAAATCACGTTTTGAACACATTGAGCGGCTCGGATCATCGAAATTCGATCGGGACGCTATTTAACGGAGCTTTTAACGAAATCCGTTAGTCATTCGGACGGAAAGGGGCGTTTTGATTAACGAAATATAACGTTGGGAGTAAAATTGAAGTTTTTAAAAGGTTGGGAGTCTAATTAATTTTGGTGTAAAGGTTGGGGGGTATTTTGAATTTTTCCCTAGTATTTTTGTTTTTCTATTAACCCTTCACTATTTCTTCAAAATACTATAAAATGAATGTAATATACTCGCTCCTTCCCAAATTCCTGATCCTTTGTGATTTTACATGTAATTTTCAATATGTATTGTTTAAAATATGGAATATGGACCTTATTTAATAGATTTTAATTATTCCTATAAAACAATGTTTTCAAAAACATAAAAAGTAATATGCAATTGAAAATTACACGTAAAATCGTAGAGGATAAAAAATTTGGGACGGAGGGATTGAGGGAAGATATTATAATTTATTTCACATTTTCTTCAATTTCTTTACTTTTTGGGAGAATTTTGGAGGGATTTATCGTCCTTTATAGAGATTTGGTCTCCGTATTTGAGAATCACACTTTCATTTTGATTTTGGAGACCAAATCTCTAAAAAGGAGTCCCTCCAAGATGCTCCCAAAAAGTACAAAATATGAAGAAAATATGAGATACATTACAATATCTCACTCATATATAGAGATTTAGAGCATATCCAACTCATCTTTATTTATTTGAAATAGATAATAAATGTGATGTGTTGAGCGAAGATTTTGTGATCGATAATCCCCAGTTTCTTCACTTTTTGTCTTTTTGGAAGAATCTTGGAGGTGACAATGAGTCCCTCCAATATTCTCCCTAAAAAGTCAAAAGATGAGAAAAAAATGGGATGAATTATAAAAATCTCCCCTCAATTAAATTTGGTTACCAAATCTCTAAAAAGGACAACGAGTCCCTCCAAGATTCTCCCCCAAAAGTAAAAAAGTGAGAAAAAGATGGAATAAATTACAAAATATTCTCTCAATATATCACATTCATTCAGAATATATGTGGGTAGGAGATGCTCTTACGGGTTCAAAGGTGTCTTGTGAGCACGCACACCTCAATTATTCTTCTCCCAAGTCTGGCCAAAGACATATTATTAATGCTGGAACTACAAAAATTATACTCTCTCCGTTATAATTTGTTTGTCCACTTTTACTATTTTGAACCTCTCAAAAAAGTTATCTATTTATTTTAGTTTATTTATTTAACTGAAATATGAATCTCATTTGACATATTTCAATTATTTTTATTAGACAAAAATTTAGAATTCTATAAATCATTATAAATTGTAAGAGATGGACAATTTTGTAGGTGACACACGTGTAATAATTGGATAAACAAAATGGGACAGAGGGATTCCAAAATTACTTTCTTGCAGCTTGTCTGAAGAGTCGAACGATGTAACCCTTACATTTCTATTGAGTTTGGGGCGTGAGTTGATGCGGTATCGTTTAGTTAGAGCAACCACACTGGTTGCTATTTCTCAAAAATAACAACTACCACTCCACACCCATAAATCAAAAGTTTATCAAATATGGAAAATTCCATTTTATTTTCTGAATTTGAGAAAATATATGGCAAAGTTAGCATTTTTGATTGAGAGCGGAAGAAAAATGAGAATGACAGAATGACATACACGAGTGTTGCGCCCTTGCCATATTTTCCTCACAAAGCCCTCCCAAGGCCCGAAACACATGTGCATGGCCCAGTAGGGCAGCCCACACCAGCAACCCACAACCAAAACCCACTTACTCGGCCCCATCTACATGTTCGTATATAAACCCACAACCGCCCCCAAACACTCACTCTCTCTCTCTCTCTCTCTCTCTCTCTCCGCGTATCAATTTCCGACCCTCCGAAATCGAGCCACCCAGGCGTGGTTCAGTTCCAACCCCGCTCCTCGTTCAAATCTCTCTCTCTCTCTCTCTCTCTCTCTCTCATACACTCACCGAAACCCTAGAAAATCGAACCCAACTCTTTGTGCCCATCCCCTGATTCAGTTACGAAAACACACGCTCGCACGCAATTTCAGACGAATTGTGTTGCCATGTCTGGGCCTTCGCGAGAGCAAGCGCTCGCTCTCCTCGCCCAAGCCAACAACCACGGCGATTTGGCCGTAAAGCTGTCTTCTTTGAGACAGGCCAAAGATATCTTGGTTTCCGTAGAGCCTTCTCTTGCCGCCGAACTTTTCCCCTATCTGGTCGAACTCCAGTACTCGCCCGAAACCCTCGTCCGGAAATCCCTCGTCGAGTGAGTTACTATCCCCTTCAAAAAATTTATCAGTTGCAAGTTCTTTAATTTTTTTTAATGCGCAGCGGTGGACGCATGATTTGTGCCTAGTAGGGGATAATTATTCTATACCCTTCGATGCCACGTGCTCCACTGTGTAGTCCCCACCTTAAAGTGTAGTAGGGGCTCATTATTTGTGCCTAGTCTAGTACTAGTAGGGGCTTGAACCACATGTATTTCTATACTGATATGAAGGATACATTTCATAAGTGTATATTGCTACTTGCGAGGTTCGAGAAGAGACGAGATTGTGTGTATGTGCGCAGCCGGCCTTTAATTTTATACACGGGATTGAAATGATTGATGACTTAACATTTTAGGTTTTTTTTCGTGCGTACAGGAATTTGTAAGATTTGTTTTCCACCCAATAGACTTGCAGGGGCCAATCTTATAATCCCTCCGTCCCAAAATGATAGTCCCCTATGAAAAGGCGTGCAATTTTGAATAAAGAAATAAAGTACTTCCGTTCGTAATTTTTTCATTTTCTTCACACCAAATTTAAGATCTTGTTTAGTTCTTTAATTTGGTTCAAAGAAACTCAGAAAAATCATGTACTGAAATACTTTTTCTTAGCCAAAAATTGCACGTATTCTTGTGGGGGACTATCAAAATGGGACACAGAGAGTAGCATTTTTTTCTAAATGAACCTGAAAAACTAGTATAATATGTGGGAATGTTGGAGTTGTGTAGGGCTGGGCACACCCTGGCATCCCCTTTATGTTTGCTGCTGCTAATGCGTTTCGTAAATTTAATGTTTTTGATAATTTCCCTAGGGGTGATTTGGTCACACATGACAATGACCAATGCGTGTAACAGTAAAGGAAAGAAGTGTAGGAAAGGGATAAGGTTACTGTTATTGAAAAAGGCTTGGGTGATGGGAAGGCGTGAAAATTGACATTTGGGGTGCTGTGCTAATGAAGGATATGTATTTATTAAATTAGTTGATTATAGTTACACTGCAGTTAACGGAATAGGATGACAGAAAAGATTATTTGTGTAAGTCCCAATTAGTTGGGAGTTGGGGCACAATGCTTAGTCTGGTTTGCCCTGTTGTCCCGTTAAATTGTTTCCACGGGTTTGTGTGTGTGTGTGTGTGTGTACACAGCAAGAGGCCAATTATGTTGCAGTTGTCCCACTTTGCTTTTGTGAGATTCCGAAGGAGAATGTCATACTTTGTAAGTTTGTAGCAGATGTCATTTTAATTTTTCCCATTGCTATTATCAGTTTTGTAATCTAAGCTTACTGATTTGCTTTTGTGAGATTCCGAAGGAGAATGTCATACTTTGCAGCATATGTCATTTTAATTCTTTCCATTGCTATTATCATTTTTGTAATCTAAGCTTACTGATGAATGTGTATCAAAAAGTAATTATACTGCCATATTTAACGTGACCATGCATATCTTTGAGGTCTTGAGACTATTTCCTTGTTGATTTTAATTATTCTTTGATGTTTTGATCCAAACATCGTTCTAATTGGTTGCTAGGGCGGTGGAGGAGATCGGGTTGAAAGCAATGGAACACTCTTCAGTATTAATGCCTGTTCTATTGGCGTCTTTAAACGATAATGATTCTATTGTTGCCAAACAATCCATTGTCAGCGGCACCAACATTTTTTGTTTCGTTTTGGAGGAGTTGTCATTGCAGGTCTCCCCCCACCCTGCATGTGTGTTTGGGTTATCAAATAACAACTAGTACCCTGTTGATTTACTCTTTGGAATGCATGTTGTAGAATGTGGTGCGGTTTCTTTGGGAAACATTGTATTTAGCGATTCAAAGAGATCCTAACTTTCCCTTTTCATTCTCAAAGTTTTACTTAGGTGCAAAGCAATACCAAATGTACGAAATAGAAATTGCAATGTTCATTTTTGAATGATCTTGACAAAATATACTATGGATGTTAATTTTTCGGCAGAGCTTTCTGACAATATGTACCCAAAATTCCAGTAGTGCAATCCATGCAAGCTTACCTCACTTTTACAATATGTGGCATGCCATGTTCCAGTTACCACTCTGTATACCTTAACATGCCAAGTAACATAACTCTGTCAATACTCGCTTTTTTAATTATTTTGAAGGCAGATAGTTACTTCTTGTTGTTTTCTATTTGTTTTCCGAGAAAGTATTGGTTTGTTCCTGGAATGATGACACTCTCCCTTATGGTTACATTATCAAATTCACTCCCTTGAGGTCATGACAGTTCACTAAGTTCGACGATTATGTGCACAGCAAGAGTAATTCCCCCCCCAAGGGAAAAACTGCAATTTAATGGTTAACCAGGAACATAATTTATTTGACGTCATTTGTCCTACTCCTGCCCTTGATCAATTTTTGATAGTGCGGCCATGCCATCTGAAGAGCAACAAAATAGTTTCAGTTTGTTTCAATCCATGTATATTGCTCTGTATCAAATAGTAGCAGGATATCCTGAACATTCATCATTTCTTAAGAAAGTTGACTTTTGTGTCAATCATGCGCATGAGACTCCTTGTTTCAGTTCATTCGAATTGTTAACAGGATGTTGTTTGCCTTCTGACTATTTGTTTTTTTTGGTTGTGGTTGGGTGTAATGTTTTTTTGGCTATACTTAGATCTATGAAACTAAAGTTTGATAAACTGTAGTTTCACCGGCGCGGTATAGTTGAGAGGTGGCTTGAAGAGCTTTGGACGTGGATGCTTAAGTTCAAGGATGTTGTTTTTGGCATTCTGTGGGAGGTACGTGTGACTTTTCTCGTCTTGCTCTATAGGTCCAATGACTGCGCAAGGAATTTAAGCGTCTGTGTAAATTGTACGTATACTGCAATCAGCTGAAGGAGTTAAACATCTAGATGAGGAAACTCCTGTTATTGTCGTATTAATATATCTTGAATTGATGTGGTGGATATTTGGCTCCACAAATATGTTGATGAAGGTAAGGAGGAAGTACATGCTTGAACTTTCTCTGTGAGGGAGGGAGAAGGACATATAAGTGGATCAATGACTTAGTATTTATCCTTTGATTTGTTTGGTATGGGGAGGCATTGAGAATGATATTTGCTAAAAGGTCATGAAATCTTGCATTTCGCAAACGATATGCTTTTCTTGTTTATTTGGTAAGTCACTATCTGTAGTTTGTTCAACATTCTTATTGCCTACGTCAATGGTGGAAACAAATGATACTATTTGGCTGTGATGAAGTTTTTTAGATGATTTTTATGGTTTCAGCAGCACAGTTATTAAGTTCCTGGAATGCGGTTGTAGCTTCTAGATGCATATCTAATTTCTTTCTCATTTGTTATTCAATATTAGCATTATGGCTGAAGAAAGAAGTCTGATAACTATGCATAACTTGCTGATGAGACTGACATACATGGCTAACATAAACCTCTTTTGGACTTGATGTTTTAGGCTAGTTCTACTGGTAAGAAGCTGCTGGCTTTGAAGTTTTTGGAGACGTGTGTTTTACTTTTTACTTCTGACAGCATTGATTCTAAAAAATCTGCCAAAGAAGGTATTGCATTTTATCATTGATTGGTTTGTAGTTTCAAGTGCGGATCAGCCGCATCTTATGTTTTGTTGCTTTTGAGCTTGTTTACCCAATTCCTTTTCTGTGAGCTTTCATTGTTGGGCAGCTGAATTTTTTGAATGGTGCTCTTGACCGTAGGTTCAACAATAAGTGGTCGGACTTTTAACATGTCGTGGTTGGTTGGTGGTCACCCTGTCCTGGATCCAGTTGCACTGACGGCAGAAGCAAATAGATCTCTTGGCATCCTACTGGATTTGTTACGATCAGCCAGTAGTCTGCCTGGACCACTGACAATATCTGTTGTTAACTGGTGAGTTATTTCTGCAATGCTTGATTTTCAAATATAAGAGTTATATTATGTGATAATTCTTTAGTTCCTTTTCTTTGATCAAGTGTAAGTACATTAAGGGGTCCTGAAAGGGGGCTTCCTGATAGAAGAGGAAGCTTTTGACTGTAACCGGGAGTTGTAAATATTTCTGAAGGAGAGCAATTCCAATACGAAGAACGATGGATTTTCATTTAAATTGAAAAGAAAAATTCAGAAACTAGGATATGATACTAGTCAAAGGTGCCAACAACATATGGGAATTCAGTAGATGAGATACATTGGGAAGTAACAAAATATGTGATTGACTTGAATCTGACGGGAAACCTCTTTGTATAGAGGAGATTGGAGAAAATGGATTCATATAACTGTCCCTGAGTAGGGGCGCTATTATTTTTCAAGTGGAGAAAGGGTCCAATTTTCCTGACAGACATCATCTTTCGCATTGAGGCTATAAGGATAATGTTAACCTTATGATATGCAATACTGTCTGGAGATCAAGCATTTTAACTAACAGCAATTGCTGTTAGTTCCTTAACTTTGGTGTTAGGTGGTCTTCGTTTTATCACAGGAATAAATATTGGTCTTTAGTTTATATTTTTTGAAGTTGCTGGTTGCTTATGTCGTACCTAATACCATGATGGAAGAGTCAAGATTGCTGGCCCTCAGGAGTTATTAAAAAAATGAAGATGTCTGACTCAATTCTAGAACTTGTTTTACTATCTCCTACTTGAGGCAGGGATAGCTGCCAGAAAGAGAAACCTTATTAATACTCCCTCTGTCCCTAAATAAATGTTTGGCCCGCAAACGTAGGCCTTTAAATAGATTCATTCTTTTTGTTCAAAAAATTGCAAAAAAATACCTTCGCCCCGAAGGTATTTTTTTCCAATTTTTTGAACCAAAAAAATGCATGTTTTTAAAGGCCTAGGTTTTCGGTCTGGACATTTATTTAGGGACGGAGGGAGTAGTTTTTTTTGTTTTTGCCATACTTACCAAAATACAATTTGAATTAAAATGGGCATATCTTCATGTGACAGCTAGTTTAAATTCATATTGCTAGAAAAGGCTATTTTTACCGGAAGGCTAGTTTAGGGCAGCAGTATCATTTTCCAATAATAGAGTGACGTTCTTTCACAAAGGGTAGGTCCATAGGGTAGCTGCCAGAATGAGAAACCTTACTAGGTTTTTATTTTTTTTTGCCGTACTTACCAAAAAACAATTGTATTTAAAAATCTAAAAATAGTCATATCTTTGTCCTTGTTTTTGATAAGTTAAAATGGTCGTATCTTCGTGCGGCAGCTAGTTTAAACTCTTAAATCTGATATTGATCCACATGGGGTATTTTCCTGTACAGTATTACTAGAAAGGCTATTTTTATCAGAAGGCTAATTTAGGGCAGCAGTATCATTTTCTAATGCTAGTGTGAGGTTCTTTCAGAAAGGGTATATGTGAGGTTCCGAGAACAAGAACGTTGAGCTGAGAACTTGAAAGATCACTCTTGTTTTTTCTTGTCCACCTGCTCTTCAAAAAAAAAAGTTGTCCACCCAGTATGCATGTAGGTCAGCAGCTAGATTTATATGACAATGTATTGTTTTCAGATGCATTTATACCTGTACAAAGCATGCTGATCATAATCCTTCTATATCGATTGTACATGAGATAGAATCTGTAACTCCTTGTTGATAGGGACTGTTAGATGTGTTTTTGTTTTCTGCCTTTGCCAGATGGTGATTAGTTTGATTAATCTAGATTGTTGTATATGCAGCATGAATATGGAGAGATGTTTACCGATCAATATCTAGAAAGGCCTCAAATTGTTATTATGGGTTGTTAAGGGTTTAACCGGAGTTTCTTTTCTTTTCTTTTTTTATTTTGAATTTCGGAGGGATCGCTAACACTTGGGTACTGGATGTAGTACAAGTCCAACTGCTTGCCTGTGGTATTATTGCAGCATGCTGACCAGGACTCTTGTGCAGAGTTAAATGGCATTGGACATATGCTTGGCACCGCTGATTCAGTGGTTCAGATATGGGAGATACGAGATAACTGATACCAACACATCAAGCAGTGATTGGAGTTATTAAAAGATGAATTTTTATGGTCCTCTGCAATGAGAAAATTTGTTGGCCAAGCAGTGCAGTTTATACCTTTTTAACTAGTCCGAGAGGCTATTTATGTCACTGTTGTGTGGTCTTTCCAACTCTGCAATCTGCATACAGCTGTAGCGTGCAAGTGCTGTTGACAATGTATTGCTGATTTTATTACTATTGATACACAGTTAAATCCGGCAATAATTAAAATCTCTTTTTCGAGAGGGCATTGCCCAAAGTTATTCATGGTCTGATTTCTTTTCTTGTGGATCCGCAATCATTTTCCGTCATTTTATTGTTTCTCTGGTTATGTTGTGCTACTTGGAGGGTTAAATCTTACGTTTGTTTGTTCATTTCATGATGAATGTTGCAGACCAGATAAGGTGTTGGTTGTTTGCCTGTTGTTTGTTCATTTCATGGTCTGCTTCCTTTTCTTGTGGCTCCGCAATCAAAGGAAAAGGGTTTTGTGGTATTTTGTGACCATCTTCATCCTGGGTAGCTAACTGAAGTTAAAAAGGAAAATTCTGTTTTTTGGACATTAATAGGATTGTGCAGTCCATCAGCATGGTCTATCACAGTTTTCCACTACTAAGAAGACTGGCAAGAACTGCTGTCAGTTGAACAATTTTCATGTAAGCATATACATCAAGCAACTAACGTTTTTGCAAGGAATGGTTTGCAAGAAATTAATAAATATTTGTTATCTAAAGTGATTCCTATGGGAGTTGTGCATTTGAGTGATATCAAGATATTCCAAAATGATAATAACCACAGTGGATTAATTTCTGCTCACGCACTTAGCTGCGACAGTCCTCTAGAATCTTGATGCATGTGAGATTGAGAAGGGGTTACAACTTACAACTATGATTTTGTGCAAGGTTTTATATGTAGGTGTGAATAACTCGACCAGATGAGTTAGATCGTTATAATGCACACTTGGTTGCCATCCCCCTCCTCATCATCTGGGTCTTAGCCGGGTTGTTCTGCTTGTCATATTCAGCTTTATTTGAAGCTTCTCAGGATTGTGCGTATGTAGATGCTTAATCAAGCAAATGAATTGAAACATGTTGTATGTGGATATTGTCTAGTGCCATGTATGAGGTTTGTGTTGTAGTCATTCATAATATCTGGATATTGGTCTATTTCACTGCAGGAAACTATAATAGTTGAATACCCTTGTGCATGGATATATTTCCTATGTTATTTCGAGTTCGATATATTTACAAGGCCACCTGTCAATTTCTGCGATCGATCAGGAATGGATTTTGGATCCATGGGCTACAGTAGAAATGATAAGAGGTTGTTTAGGGGTTGAAGATAGTTAATTTTGGTTATGTTGAATATTAGCAGCTGAGAAAGGGATAAATTGGAAAGTATTGAAGCTTGGAATCAGGAGATAGTGTTGAAGTTGCTTATGTGAAGACAATGTTAGATGACACTAGTTAACTATTGGGAATCAGGTTATGTAGCATGACATGTAATTTGTTCAAGTATCCAGAAAAGTTATTGGGGAGGATGTGATTGTGGATCACTGACTGGAGATCAGTAGACCACTGGGTTCCACAGGATGGCTAGGGAAACAGAACGATCAGTAGACCACTGGGTTCCACAGGATGGCTAGGGAAACAGAAGGATCAGTTCAACTAGGAGGAAAGTGGAGAGTACAGATCCCTAGGTACTCCCAGAGCTCAAAGATATGGCTAGGGAAACAGGAGCAGTACAACTAGAAGGGAAGGTAGTGGAGAGTGCAGCTCCCTAGGTCTATACCCAGAGCTCAAAGACAACATCTTGGGAAGATGATTTAAGGACTTGGGACGAAAGAAGGTACTTTGAGGTTTGTTTATGGAAGGTTGATCACGTGCCTCTAGATAACTATTTGCAAAAAATGTGTTATTATTGTGCACGTCGCGTTTATTATTGATGTATTTTGCACCAAGTAGTTGTCGATTGATTATGTTGATAATTATGTGGGCGCAGATGCTGTAACAAGTTTGCCATGTTTTGGCTATCTTTCCACCGTCTGGTTGATACTAGTTCTGAAGGTTTGCTCAGTAGCAATTTTTCGGCAGTGGTTTTTGGAAGTTGGCTTATACGTGACATTCACAGTCTAGGGTTCAAAGGATAAAGCAATTCATCTACCTTATGTCCTAGTAGTGAATAACTTAATGTTTGAATCCCCTACATTTGCAGGGGAGATGCAATATGGGCACCTCGTAATAAAAGTGATGTTGCGGTGGAAGAAATCTCAAGTGATTCTGGGGTTGCAAGGGTTAGTAAGGGTGGTATGGCTCTTTGCAGGAGATTGTTCCTCAGGTGACAAAGTTGATAATTGTGGTACAGCAAGTGCAACTAAAATTTGAAGTAGTAGATGGCTGTGGTAGAGGCGATTCTGATTTTTTCGTATTATCCTACGGTAATACGTTGGAGCATGACACTGTTATATTGTATTGGTAGCCCTGGATTCCAAAACTTAGTCATTACTAGTTTCTGAAAAGGGTGAGATAGGTTACGACTCTTTTGCAGAAGATTGTTGGCCAGGTGGCAAAAGTTATATTTGTGGTATAACAAATGCAACTCAAACTTGAAGTAGTAGATGGTGGTTTGGAGGCAATTGCGATTATTTCTTTTATACTATCGTAATAACTTGTAGCCTGCCACTTTTATATTGTACTGGTAGCCCTGGATTCTGGAACTTAGTCACCACTAGTTTCTGAAAATGGTGAGATTGGTTATGGTGATTATGTAGGCCATATTAAAGTTTGCAGTGAATGTTGATGGTTAGTGAAAGGATTTGGGAGGGTAGTTAGAATGGTGCGTGGTGGTGGTTGGAAAAAGCTGGTGGGAGCAATGGCGGCGAAGTGCCACTAGTTATGGTGGTAATGGGTGTTGAAGGGTCGCATTGGAAATTAGAATAGTAGCCCTAATATTGCGTTCATTCGTTCAGCTTTGATAGTTCTCTAAGTTAGAATGAGTTAAGTTCTTTCTTTGTTTATCCATTTTGACCCATAGTTTATCCCTCCTTTATTGTTCTTCAGAAACCTCAAATCTTTCTTGAGGCTTTGGGCAACCTTCGGCCTATCAAGTCCTCAAAGGTAGTTGACATATCCAGTTTTTTATCTGCTTGCTGGCCAAGGCACGCCTAAGGTTTCTAAGTTCTTCTTAGTTTATCAAATGGTTTCTAAGTTATTATGGTTAAGAGAAGCTCAAGAAGCTGTGTTTGCTTCTTTAACTGTCATCTATGAAGCACCAACACTCCCAGTGATCGCCGTATCCGTGTCGGACACCCCAGGGACACGCGACATGCCACATCAGTATTAGTACTTCTTATGGGGTAAACAAGCCAGGGATATGGCAGGGTAGTGGTCCTATGAGAACTGGAGGTGATTCAGTTAGCATTGCGTTGCCAGTTAGTTATCATGGTTGAGGCCCCAGAAATGCTTACATATGGTTGGAGAGATAAGAGTTTTGGGTAGTAAAGGATTATGCTTGCAAATCATCTCGTTGAGACCGGACAAGGACCTTCATGACATTCGTATTCTGAAAGTTTGGGTTGTATGACTGACTGGATGGCCTGGTTTCTTGGGTAACCTTGACAGGCTTTTCTTTATCATTTGAAAGGTTGATGTTGCTATGCCTTGATAATCAATAAGTCATCGACCCTCTTGAATTGCATTTTTAAAGTAAGAAGTATGGGTTTTTACTTTCCATCCTCTTCTTCATCTCCATAGTATTACAAAATTCCTCTGAAGTCAGGACATTGAAGAATGAGTTTTCTATATCTTTTTAACCGGGTTTATTCCATCTGTACAATGGGTTGCGTATGATTCTCGAATACGAAGATATCAAATGGGCTACATCAAACTAGCTTGTGCAGAAACGGGGTTGTGAGAGAGGAATAAAAGTGTCGTGCTGTGAGGTGAAGCGGTGGAATGCTGCACCCTAGATGGTGAAAGTCCAGTGTCAACCAATATTAAGCTTTAGGTTTTGATGAGACACTTGCAATATTAACATTCTTTCCCCCATATTCAATGTAATGGGACCCTTAAAATTGAAATTTGAAGCTTTATAAAATAAAGTTGAGGTAATCCTAGTTTAAGCTGAAAAGTAACACTTGACCTGCCCATGTGATGGTAAATTACAGTAGAAAACTAGAAGCATGTAACAAGTGTGTAATATTCTGTGGATCATACATCTTGTAGCCACCGATTGGGGTGTTTTTCTGTGTGGACCTTCATGTTGCGGTCTATTCTGTTTTGGTGTTGTCTTATTTTACATACTTGCCATGTTGCCTCTGAGTCTTCATAGCATCAAGCTTCTCAGGTAGTATCAGATTAGAAAGCTTGCAATCTGTGAAAAAGAAAAAAAAACGAATAAAACTGAATGTGTAGTCTTAACTTCAAGCTGCCTTGGCATGGACTAGGAAGTCTCGATAACATCTTAGTCCTTAGAAAAAGTTCATACTGTCATCAGTTTGACGTTTCACCTATTATTGGAGGACCATTAAAAAAAAGGTTCATGACTGCGAACGTTGTACTGATCTGGTTCTGGGTTTTATTTCGTATACACTTTGTGAAGTAAGACTGTTATTCTGCAGTTATGGTGGTTTTGGGCCTCTTGGCTTGTTCGATCTCAATATATTTATGTGTTTTGTCTCTTGTGTTTTTTGTTTGTCATTGAACTCTTTGATTTCTTTTGGTTGTCATTTGGGCCTGTATCTAACAGCTGTATATATTTCTATCAGTCTTGCAGCCATTGGAAGGAAGAGGCCACTCTACTACGAATCAGTTCTCTCTGCGCTGCTTGATTTTGAACCAAACTTTGAGGCAGAGAAGGGAGGTCATTTGGGCAGTATTCAGTACTCTATAAGAACTGCAATGTTAGGGTTCCTTAGGTGTACTTATCCTTCCATTATGGAGGTAATTCTTTTCCTTGACATTCTTCAAATAATCCAGTAGGTAAATTTTTTCGCTGTCTCATCATATTGAATCTGCTGAATCGAAATTGGTAACTAGTATCAAGCTCTTGTTTGTGGGGCTGTCTAATGCTTTCCCAATGGCTGTTAGTGAGAAGATTTTTTCACTCAATAAATCAGTGAGAGTACTGTTTAAAGAAAGTTCATTGTTGTTACATCACATGGGTTATATTCTTACTTGCTTGCTCTTATCTTCCTAGGCCATTGAATCTTGATTGATTGGTGGATCTTTATGTCTTGCAAATATTCGTGATTTTAGTTTTTTTTTCTTTCCTTATGTTAAAAATTGTATGGATAATTAGTTTTTGAATATTTAGTAATAGTAGTTTTTATATCTTCGTAGTGCTAATATGATTTTTGTTGATCCCGAATTTGATAGAAACTGGTTATTTGGTTCATAATTTATAATTTCATAGAAGCAGGTTTTTGGTTCATAATTTATAATTTGATAGAAGCACGTTTTGGGTTCATAATTTATGGAAGCAGGTTTTTGGTTTATAATTTATAATTTGTTAGTGTGTTAGTCAACACGTACCTGTCCTATTTATTGAGAAAATGATAAGTCCGTGTGTCCGTGTTGGGTCGTGTCCGTATCCTTGCTTCGTAGTGTCTACCATCTCATTACATCCAGAACACGTTGCTGAGAATTTATCTTTCGTTTTATCACAGTCAAGAGATAGATTGCTAAGGACACTGCGTGGAATCAATGCTGGGGATGCAGCAGATCAAGTTATTCGACAAGTTGATAAAATGATGAAAAATTATGAGCGTGCTTCTCGTGATGCGCGGTTTGCCGAGGTTATCTTTTTGGTGGTGCACCTCATTGTCTTACTTTTGCCATTCATGACCCTGGTCAGTGGTCACTCTTGTATCTGATTTTCACATCTGATTTTCAGGACGATCAGCTACCAAGTCAGCTCCCTATGTTAGGGGATGCTATTAGAAAAAGGTCTATGCCTCTGGAAAATGAAGAGCCAAACAACGGTTATGACGTGGCTTCCAAAAGAATTCGACGTGGTCCTAACAGTCAGTCTGATCCACCAGGTCAAAAAAGTGATTTGCTGCAGGATTTTGCTGGTAATGGAGTATCTTCCAAGGTTCCTTTGTTGGATGGTGGGTTGACTCCTGTTGAACAAATGATTGCCATGATTGGTGCTTTAATTGCTGAAGGAGAAAGAGGCGCTGAATCACTTAAACTTCTGATATCACAAATCCATCCGGATTTGCTAGCTGATATTGTTATAACTAACATGAAGCACTTGCCGAAAAACCCTCCACCACTTATCAGACTTAGTACCTCTTCTGGAAGTCAACAAAGTGGTTCAAGTGGTCAACCATCTGATGTGGTACCAGTAATTTCCACAGCTTCTACTGAGTCTCAAGTGCTTGTACCACAAACACCTTCATTTTCCTCGAACACTACCTCAATATCAGACATGTCTACATCCATTAGCCTCCCAGCAGATTCTAAACGCGATCCAAGAAGGGTAAAATTAGCAATTTCATACTCACTATTCCCTCCATCCTTTATTATGTCCATTTTCAACAGTAGTGCCTTTAATCGACCAAAAAACATGTATTTTTCTGACTATTTTTTTTTGTATTACACCATTCAAATAAAATAACTTGGATTTTCGCATTGGCAGTTAATTTTGGAAAATGTCACATGGAAATATTATTTTTGATTTGATTAAAGAGACAACCACCAAAATCGGCAAACAAAATGGTTTGGAAGGGGTAGTTTTCAATCTCCTTTTACTGTCCTAAAGTAAAAGACTCGTAAATTTTGCAGGATCCGCGTCGCCTTGACCCACGGCGTGTGGCATTACCCGTTGAAGTGCCACCTCCGCCTATAGTGGAGGACACAAGTTACATGAAATCGGAGTTTGTTGATTCAATACCTGCGGTCACAAGTGTTGAAAATATTTCAGTGTCTTTGATGCCCAGACTGGAAGCAGACCTGCAAATATTCCAAAGTCCAATAGTTTCTAATCAACCACCTCTAAAGGAGGACGTTATGGATTTAGATGCCAAGGACAATGTCCCTGTCCTTGATGTCAATACTGCCTTAGATCCTCCACTTTCTCCTGTTCGTGAAGTTGACGAGGAGTTAGTGGAAGTTAGGGCATCAGATATTGGATTAACTGAAGAGGCTCATATTTCATCTTTAATGCAAAGTGACCAACTCTCGCCAGATGCTTCAAACACGACTGTATGTGAAGAGGCCTATCCAGATTTACCTGTCCTACCATCATACATTGAGCTGACAGAAGAACAACAAAGGAATGTGAGAAAGCTTGCTGTTGAACGGATTATAGATTCATACAAGGATTTACAAGGGACAGATTGTAGCCAGACACGCATGGCACTGCTTGCTCGATTGGTTGCTCAGGTGGGGCCCCGTCTTGTCTCTTGATTGGTTGCTCGATTGGGAAGCCAATTTCTTATTTGCCACTATCAGCCACTAATTGTTGACTTCTTAATTTTGTTATGTGTTGACTTTTAAACCAAATGTAGATATGATATGCAGTGATAACTGTGAGAGTTTACTAAACCTCATCATGACGAATTTAATCACATAATGTTAATTGCCTTATGGCCATTTCTTCTCCCCTGTTTATTTGCTAGGCTTAATAAGATTGATGGTGTTCAAATGTTGAGTTCTCTTTTGCCTTGTCTGAAATGATACACTGTGGAAGGCTGTTATGCAGGCATGGCAATGTTTTGTTCCAGTCATCCATATAGGGTTTCTTTACCGGAATGAGGTTCTAAAAGGAACTCTTATGGCAAGGCATCTTTGTTTTTCTTCTAAAGAAAGGATGATATAGGTTTCTTAGTACTCATGGAAGATTTGATGTACTTAATTCAATTATTCATGGGTTACCCCTTCACCAATTTGCTTTTAATGCTTGAAATTCTCAATGTGCTAGAAGTCTTCTGCAATTTAACTTCCAAGCAAGAGCACAACTCTGAAATATTAGAAACACAGTACCTTTAAATCTTGAAGAATACTAGGATTTAAGTGATGTAGCTTATTTAGTGTATTGGTTGTTTCACAACCATTTGAGCTTAATTCATGAGGAACTTAGGTGAATAATTGATTTCAAAGTGACTTAGAGGAGACAAATAGAGGAGTTCAGGAAAAGAAATACCTTTGATTATCCATTTATCCTTCTACTTGCCTGTGGGAGGTTGATAGAGAGCTTTGATTGCACTTCACTTAAAATTCAAATCGACTGCAAACTGGGCACTCTATTTGAATAGTCTACTGCGCACTAGATTTGAACTTACTATTATCTCTTGAAGGCATGTCTAAGAAAGTGATTTATGGTTCCGGAATCATTTTTGTACATGCGATGTAAAACAGTTGAAATTGGTTGCGGTGGCAAAATTTGCAGATGCTTTGGAGTGGTCTAAGAAGCACGAATACGAACATGAGCACATATACGGACACAAAATTTTCAAAGAATGGGGATCCATACGTGGCTCAGACAAGGCAAAAAACACAAAGTGAATATTTTAAATTGTGATTTATATTAGTATTGTATCCAGAAAGAACCAAAATCATAACTTGCTATCTTACCTTTTATTTTTCAGATATTGTCATTAAACGAGGTTTTTATTAAGTAAAACTTTGCAATTCGCACAAAATAAGTATTGGAAAGCACAAATTGACCCACATCGTGTCCACATTTGTGTCGAACTTTAGACGCGCGTGTCCCCTTCTTAAAAACTGAGAAAATTAAAGGGACATGGCATGTCCCTCCTTTCCTCCAGCATATCCGTATACAGGCGTGTTTGATGCGCATAAGGATCTGTTATGAGGAATTCTAGTTGCTTTTTGAAATAGTTTTGATTCGACATTTCTAATCGTTTGGATTGCTATCCCCCTTCTACTATGTTATCATGACATCCCAGATAATCTTTGACTGAAGCCCCTTTTTGCGTGTTATTGCTGGGACTGAAACTTGACCTCTTCCTTATATTGATGTGTTAAGAGATAAGAATGCCATGCTAACTTGGTTCAAAGTATGCATTTGTTTGAATGATTACCTGAACTTAAAGGCGTGGCTGGAGTATGAGTCGTTATAACTGACGACTTTATGATGGTTGTAATACTTGCTGGAAAAATCAAAAGCATGTTTATGGTGATTTGATTTTCTCAAGATGAAATATTCACTCTTTTAGCATGTGGAAAACATCAAATGGAACATTTCTGCTTGATCAACCTGGGACTTGTTGAGTTCTCTTTTATGCATTCGGAAAACCTTTGTGTTCCTTCAATTCCTGGGACCCTGTTGGATGAGTGGATGTCAATGGTAGCATGCATCACATCTTTTATAGTTTCATGCCACCTGTTAGTTCAGTTCTAATTTGGCATACATATACCTGTGTTGGTGTGGGTCATGGCAACTATTTTAGGTCCCTACAGAAGTTTTGAATGATGGAATCATTGAAATAATATCAAAGTCAACCCTAATAGTCTAACTGTTAGGATTTGGTTGGTTCTGGCTATGCCTTGATTGGATTTAAAAGCCAGATCTTTGTGACCCACAGTCAAGCTATATACATCCGTGTCCATAGGCCCAGGATTTAAACCATATTAGAGGAGATCCACGAGAATGTATTTTATTCACTGCTGAAGTCTATCTTATATAACATGTTCTTGAAATTTTTCTATTTGCTTTTAGTTTTAAAGATTTCCCCCTAGCAGTCCCCATATTCTCTCTGTATAGTGGATACCACTTATCTTCATGATAGTGTTTGTAATCCAGATTCCAAACTACCTCGACTGTCTCCCTGGTAAAAGAGGTGAAAAGGAATTCATTTACAAATTAAGGATGTGTAAGAGGTCTTATGTTCTCAATTAGGAATATTGAAAACATTTACTTCTCCACTGAATGTCACATTTTACCCCTGGATGCCCTTCAGAATTGTAAAGTCCTGTTTTGATGCCGTGCGAGAGTTCTGGAGCCCATACTCGGTTTCAGGATGTCATTTATCTACTGGGTTGAACTTTTGTTTGTAAGTAACTCCCAAATTTTAGAAGTTTGGATAAGGCATAATGCATACTATGGTGATTTGTTTGTTAAGAAGGCACTTTTACTGGATTTGCAAATAATATGGTTATTGACAGGCCGATTTTCCAGTTTCTGTACCTGGCCACTAAGCTGCAACCCTTTAAGTAAATCAAGCGTTTATCTTGATTCAAGATTGTCAAAATGGAAGTGCCTGTAGACTGCCTCTTAATTTGGTCTTGAGCTGTGTTTTTGTTTTGTTTGTTTGTAGACTGTTAAGTGTTAACTGTTGCTCGAGTTTCATTAACATGGATTAGCCTTGAGATGTTTAAAAAAAAATAGATCTTCAATATCATTTGTGGTTTGCCTTCAAGATTATTGGTTTATGCATCTCTTATGTGCTACCTGGAAAAGCGTATTGATATGTTGTTATATCTCTTGTAGATTGATGCTGATGATGAAGTGGTTTTGATGATGCAAAAACATATCGTCTCAGATTACCAATACCAGAAGGTATCTGCTTCGTGAATCTTGCATCTTTAAATCATAAAAATACCCAACTAGCATGCTTGTTCATAAGGCATTATCGACGGAAACTTGTTCAAAAGCCTCCAAAATTCTAGCTCAGACCGTATTAGATTGTTAACCGCCACCTTCCCTGATAGGTTAAGCTGTCTGATGGAGGGTGACTTGTTATATGCAGTGTTCTAAAACTCTCTACTCAGTAGTCGCTCGGCCAAGCACCTTGGAGCGAGTACTCGGCTTTAGTCGGTGAGTAATGGCCACCGAGTAGGGATTAGTCCCCTCGGCCAGACACCTTGGAGCAAGTACTCGGCGAGGAATACCTTGTTTTAGAACACTGGTTATATGAAACCTCAACAACAATTATCTGCAATCACATGTTGAAATTCCAGAATTAGAGTTTCTCAGTCTGAATTCATTTTTTTTAAGGCCATATTACACTTTGGAATTGATCTTGCAGCTATAAGTTGAAGTTTCTAAAACTTAGTTACAGAATCAAAATTTGCAATTCTTTTGTTAATTGATTATTTTAAGAAACCCTTCTACAATTTCTAAGTGCAGTTTCTTTTTCAGGGGCACGAGTTTGTGATGCATGTCGTGTACCACCTGCATACTCTCATGGTCTCTGATTCAGTTGAACAGTCCTCATTTGCGGCTGTTATATACGAAAAATTCCTCCTGGGAGTGGTAGGCACTTTATTAGCTGGTTAAACATCATGTTCGTCTGTATTAGCATTATACATTTACATCCTTTTGTTGTAGGCAAGATCATTGCTGGATGCTTTGCCAGCTACTGACAAATCTTTTAGTCGACTTCTGGGTGAAGTTCCACTTTTGCCTGATTCAGCATTGGAACTGTTGGACAATTTATGCTACTCTGATTATCAGCACGGAAAAGATGGTCATGATGGCGATCGTGTGACCCAGGGCCTTGGTGCTGTGTGGAGCTTGATTTTGGGGCGTCCACTTAATCGGCAGGCTTGCTTAGACATTGCTTTGAAGGTAATATGAGGAGGATAATTTCAGACCTCAGATATCTGTGTTTGTAACCTTTAATTTCTTGTTCTTCTAGATATATGCTTCTAAGTGACAACATTGGTATGGCTACTCTTTATATTAGGACATGCTTGGCCTTCTAATGGCTCAAACTCTAGCTGACCTTGAAAATAGCACCCAAGTTTCGATAGCATTGAACATAAACCCCCAATGCCTGAATAAGAGCGGCTAATTATGTTCTGCTTTCTTGGATACAAAATGGCAAATGCTTTCCCATCGTAGGGCTGTCTACTTTACTTATTACCTTGTCTCTGTTTGTTTCTTATTGATGGTTTTGCTAATTGCAGTGTGCTGTTCATTCACAAGACGACATTCGTGCAAAAGCTATCAGACTGGTATGAGGATTTGTAACCTATTTGCAATTCAGGGTTTGACAGATTGGGTTTTGAAGCTGTTGAAGCACATAATTGTTTTTGTTTGTTTGTACTTATTGCAAAGGACTGCTAATAATTTCTTAAACTTCTGTGGGTATTTGATATGCAGGTGGCCAACAAACTCTTTGTCCTTAATTATGTTTCAGAAGATATTGAGCGATTTGCTGCGAATATGTTGTTGTCAGCTGTTGATCAGCATGTTTCGGATATAAAGCTTGCACCATCTGTGTCCACTGAGCAAAGAACAGAAGGGGAGGTACTTGCCATTTGTTTCTTGCATATTTGTTCATTTATGCCCTTTATTCTTCCTTGTAAATAAATGTTAAAAAGATGAGGGCCACGAGGCATGATCAGTGTGCAAAAAACATGTTCTGGATGTTAGCTTTATAAACTTAGCATTGTGGCTCAGTTACGTTTTCATCCCTCTTAGTGGTATATTCTTCTGTTCTCTATACTAGAAATGTTCTACTGAAAGCATTTTTGTTTTAAGTGTGGACATGGAACCACAAAACTTCCATCTTCGGTTTTTGCTGCAATAGAATGAGCTGCGGTTGTTTTCTGTGTGATTTCAATGTATGTTATGAGGAATCAGCAATTGTCCTTTATATCCGATTTGCCCAAATATTGGTTCTTAACATTAGGTCTCTTTAATCCTAGTTGTGAATGTAAGTTTATGTTTTGTATTTTCAACTCATTCTATTCCGATGCAAATATATATTGTGATTCGATTTTGACCCCGTTTTGCATTGTAAGAGCCACACAGAGAGCATTTTAGCTACGGTAGCCTGTTTGTTTCTTGGCATGAAACTGGGGTTCTCTTTATTGGGTTTTATTAGACTTTGTCCCGTAGTGGTTAATTATCTCCTCCAAAACTAGTGTATGAGCCTAGGCGGCTTCTCCACTAATTGCCAATTGGTTTTGACTTAGATGCTTTTACATGGTATCATAGCTAGGGTTTCAGAGAATTTGTTTTTATTCATCTTCTTCGAAGCAGGAGAGGAACACGAAACGGAATGGCACTGGCCTCAGCAAGGCATTCTCGTGTGAGGGTGCGTCAACCCAGTGGGTGCACACCTTTGCCTTTGATTTAAAAAGCCTCTTGCACCTTTTCTGTACTCGAACTGAGCATTTTTGTGAACTCTTTTCTGGTGAGCGATCACAGCACTGAGAGAATCGAAGGCCTCGTGTTCACACAGGTTGCAATACTCATTGGTATCGCGAGCTGCCCTGTTTCTTCTCACATACTCTCATTCTCTCTCCTCTCTATAACCACCCCTCTCTCTCTCTCTCCCTCTCCCCCATTGCGGAAATGGAGTCATCACCAGAACGAAGAACAAGTGGTTGCTCGTGATACCAATGGGTATTGCAACTTGTGTGAACGCGAGTCCTTCGATTCTCTTGGGAGTCTCGGCGCCGTGATTGCTCACCAGAAAAGAGTTCACAAAAATGCTCAGTTCGAGTGCAAAAATGGAAGTTGTAAGAGGCTTTTTAAATCAAAGGTGAGGTGTGCACCCACATTGGTTTGAGGTACCCTTGCATAAGGATGCCTCGCTGAGGCCGATGCCGTTCCCTTTCGTGTTCTGTTCCATCTTCCTCTTCTGTTTCGTAGAAGATGAATAAGAACAAATTTGTTGGAATATGTCTTACATCAGTTGATTCAGTTATAATCACCTCCAAAACTAGTATATGAGCTTGAATTGCCAATTGGTTCTGAGTTGGATGCTTTAACATGGTATCAGAGTTAGGGTTTCGGAGAATTTGTTCCTCCTTGTTTGTGCTATAAGTGCACCGTTGTTTGTTGTTATTCATGTGTTATGGATCGTTTGTTTACCTTTCCACGTGCGAGTTGGGGGTCGCACGTGCGGGGGAGTATTAGAGTTTGTCCCATAGTGGTTAATTATCTCCTCCAAAACTAGTATACGAGTCTGGGCGGTCTCTCCACTAATTGCCAATTGGTTTTGAGTTGGATGTTTTAACAAGTTTTAGCGACTGCATATCTACAATCAAGGCATATAGTTTTCCCAACCTCTTAAACAATGGATTTTTGTTTGGCAAGCTGCAAAAGATTTTTTGTGATGTAATCTCCTTGGAATTTATATTTAATTGGTGTTTGTATCGTTTTTAGAAATATCTGTTATTGTTAACCTGTTATTTTTCCTATATCTAATAAGCTTTCAACATTGTGTTAGTTGACAATTTTATTTCTTTGGATTCTTTTCAGAGAGGAAGTCAGGAAACATCCATTAGTGGTTCTCAGTTTTCAGAGCCTGGAACATCTGAAAATGACCCCATGAAGGGTGCACAATCTGATTCGTCAGTTTCCTTTGCTGAAGCCCAACGCCTTATTTCCTTGTTTTTTGCTTTATGTATAAAGGTTTGAATCTGCTCCATTACTGATAACCTATAAGATGTGATTAATTGTTGTTTTTCCGTGGTTGATACTCATTTAATTTCCTTATTATTATATCCTTGTCTGTTTGGTTTTGCAGAAACCTTGTCTTATTCAACTTGTATTCGATAACTATTCTCGAGCTCCCAAGGCAGTTAAGCAGGTCCGTTTCTATTTGTTGTATTAATTCTTATGATTGTAAAAGTTGATGAAAAGTTCAAGTAGCCCATGGATGCATTTTAGGATATCTTATGGGAGAGGTCTGTAATATTGGAATCGAAGATGTGCTGGTTTAATCTGGAATCAAAAGGACCCAACCTGACCCTTTCTGTTGTTTGACTTTGTATGTGGTTTTGACATATTGGTAACCAGTTTGAAGTCATGTTGGTTCTAGGCTTTGGCTTTCCCGTAAAATGTGCCACAATAGATAGCATTTTGTGATAGGTGAAAGAGCTTAAGTATTTAAATGTAATTTATATAAAAATATAAATTTACATTGTGGGGTGGAAATTCATGTTTGTCATCCATGCATAGTCAAAAATTGCTGTTCAGGTTCGGTTTTCTTTGGTTAAGTCTGTCAACATAGTGCATATACTGAGCTCCAGGTCGTCTGCCTTCATCCTTGATAATAGTTGTGAATTACTGCAGTTCATAGAAAAAAAAGTGTAGGCATTGAGGTATTTTTGTATTCAGAGATACTGCCAATCAACTATTTGGATTCACATGATCCATTCACGAGAAAGAAAAAGCACTTTCTTTACCACGAGCAACCTCATGCAGCTAACATTTTGGTTATTTCTTAGTTTTCAATGACATGACCTATCTACCATTGTTCTGAACCTTCTGTGTTGATGCAGGCCATCCATCGCCACGTTCCAATTCTTATGCGGGCCCTAGGGTCCTCATATTCTGACTTGCTTTACATTATATCTGATCCACCACAAGGATGTGAAAATCTTCTGACTCAGGTAGTTTCCTTTTTCTAGACTTTATCATATAGACTTTTTGACATATTAGAACAACTGTTTGAAAGCTGGGAATTTCTGCTTTTCTTGTCAATTTTCTGGTCCCATACTCCCGAGCAATGCTAATACTGGTCCTTTTGTTTTCTACCAGGTGCTACATATTTTGTCTGAGGGGTCGATGCCTTCGGCTGATCTGATTGCCACAGTTAAACACTTATATGAAACTAAGCTACAGGTTTTCCTATCAACAAACTTTGATGTTCCCAGTTGCTTACTGTACCAGCTTTCTTGCTAGTGTGGTCTTTATTTGTATTATCGCTCTTGCAGGATCCTGCAATTCTTATTCCAATACTATCGTCATTGTCCAAAACTGAGGTGCAGTTCAGATATTTTCCCTTTTGTGTATTTCTTGCTAGTCCTGTTATGGATTTTCTTTTAAATGTTGCCCATCAAGTAAAATACTATGGTCCTATGGATAAACGTATAAACTTAGTGTCTGTTTTGTTCTAATTGTTTCTTTATCAGGTTTTACCTATTTTTCCTCGGCTTTTGGAACTTCCGTTAGATAAGTTTCAGACAGCACTTGCTCACATACTACAGGTTGGAATCAATGCTTATTATCTACTCATCAGATATGGCTACTGTGCTTCATGTTATTAACCCTGAGTTTTTCTTTTATCATTGTTATTATGATTATGATTAATTTTTGAATTGGCAGCATCTCTAGCATGCTTACTGTTTTTGCCTTTTTTGGCCAGGATGTAGTCCTTATAACAGACTCATGTTTAGCATGCTCATTTGTTTACCTTTTTAAAGTTTTCGTCTTGTTGCCTGTACATTTGCGTGCCTGATAAACGCAGCTTTGATGGTCTGTGTTGTTCATTATATTCTTGGACTGAATATGGACCACGTTGATACTCTTGTTAGATAGCTAACTATCCCAACTTCTTAATCTGTTCAACAAGGGACTCAAAACTTGGACACTCCCTTTCCTTTGTGCCCTGTCTTACACGTGGAGGAACAAACCGACCGACTAAAAAATGTACACAAAAACAGACAACCAAAGCTCATGTTAGACCACCAGTGTACAAAAAGTTTAAGCTATGACCGAGGAAATGAGCCTAATGTTGTATCAAATGAAGAAACCTTCTGAGACATTATTTAATTAACTTCACTTGGCTCAGAATATTAGACTCAAGTTTGACTAGAAGTTGTGGGAAAGAAACAACTTTCAAGGATATGTCACCACAGTAAGTGGTGGGAAGAAGACAATGCTTAATGAAGCAGAAATGCTTGTGTCATTTGTTTTACATATATTTGAAATACACTGATATTTAGTGGAAATTCGGTTTTGTAAATTAGTTACATTACTTGAGAAGATGTTCTGGCAGATACAAGGATGTGGTTGATTGTTTACGTCATCTTTGTTTGGATATACCATGTGTCTATGTAGACATCTGAATTGGAAATTTAGTATTGTTATCTTGTTTTACACGAGATCATATTCTGGCAGATACAAGGCTGATGCTGTTTATTGAACACTTTGGTCACTCAAGCTGTAGTTCCAGATTTGTACTAACTTCATCAGTTTTTCTTTCTAGTCCTAAGAAGAGAGCATGACTTTGAATTAGTGACGTGACCCATGTAGTATTTTTCTTTAAGCAAAATCGTGGAACTCGGATGCTAGTTGAGACAAAATTATTAGTTGGTTTTGTTTGAGCTCAAGAAAATTGCTCTAACTCTGTAATGGATCATGGCAGGGTTCAGCACATACTGGTCCAGCATTGACACCAGCTGAAGTTTTGGTTGCTATCCATGGCATTAATCCCGAGAAAGACAGGCTTTCACTTAAAAAGGCATGTATCAATCTTTTTCTTGTTCTATCGGTATTGGAAGCATTTGTTTTCCAATCTGTTAAAAGGTGATGCTGAACAAAACACACATCTGTAGCTTTCCAAGTGTAGATTTACGTTGCTAAATTTCACTTCATCAATCATTTGTCATGTGAGATCTCTTACCAATAAAATCTGAAGTACTCCATACATATAAGTCAACTAGTCAAGCTTCGCTGGTTCTACTTATCAAAAAAAAGCTTCGCTGGTTCAGACATTTTAGTGCACATCCCGTTGGAACTTGAAGAAATCATTCAAAGCCTTACATCAGTAGCTTTAGGGGCTTGCCTACATGAAATATCTAGCTTCCGGTAGTTCACATTTGTGTCTCATTTAGCAGTGGCCATGAAAGTTTTTAATATAGGCCCCTTTAGGACTCAATCCCTACAAAATTGAGTGCGGTTTGCCATTGAAGTGGTTGTTAATGTTTCAATAGGTTTTCCTTTTTTCAGATTACAGATGTTTGCTCAGCTTGCTTTGAGCAGCGCACAGTTTTCACACAGCAGGTCTTGGCAAAGGCCTTGAACCAAATGGTACGCCAAAGTCATCCTTGCACAAATTGAAAGCTTCCAGGCATTATTTCAAGTTACACATTTTAATTGTTTTTCTTTTTCTTCTCAGGTTGACCAAACCCCTTTACCTCTTCTCTTCATGAGGACAGTAATTCAAGCAATTGATGCTTTTCCCTCACTGGTAATTAGTGGTTAAAGTCTTTCTTTGTTAGCTTGTCTGTGTATGCAACGAGTTGATGTTGGTGTTATAGTCTGATGACCCTGATTGATGAACAACTTTCTTCAGAGCTCATGTATATTAAGTTGAGGTCACACGGAGCAGTACCTTCGGACAGTAATTCATCCGCTTTTAGTACCTAGTTGGGAGGATATTCGCTCACATACTGTTCCCAGCTTTTTTGTTTGTTTGTTTGGGCAGTCCAAATTAATGTATGCGTCTGTGTTGCTGGCCTTGTGCCGATAATTTGATTCTTTGCTGCCTTTGTTAAAAGGATTGAGAATAGAATTTCTTTCTTCGGGAGGTCTACTTGAGCAAGGTAAACTTGGTATATCAGAGCATCACCATGCATTTATTGGACTTTGATTTGCCTCTAGCCAAACCCTCTGGAAGGGGGAATATTGATTGAAAATGATTGGATTGTAGTTTTTTCAGTTTGATGGATTCAGTTGAAGAAAGGAACGAAACAAGTTAATGGTTCTTTATAGTGTGGTCCTGTGGCTGCTGCTAGCCTGCTAACAACTATGACTTGATGTTTGATAAAAATCTGACTACGAAAACTTATAATTCTAGACGACAATTTGTTTTTGGACTTGTAGTTGAAGATGGGTATAATAAGAATGTCGGATTAACTGCGTACAAGTCTCTTATGTACAGGAGTTGGGGCGGTTTAGTGGTAGTTAAAAATGTCTGTTTTTTCAAAACATTGAGTTTGAACTAACACATACGGTGCTTAAATGGATTAACAGAATCTTACTGCTGGAATAACTAAAAGAGTTTGTATAAACGGTGAGTCCCAATTAAATAGCAAGACACCTACATTTCTCATGAAATAACAGTTTGCACCTTCGGGAGATTGACGCCTTTCCCCCTTTAATCGACAGCCAAGAAGGGGAATAATAGATTTATTGATTTCCATGGTTTGATGCTCTAAAACTGTCTAATACTTTGTTACCATTTCCATCCTGAATATGGCTTTGCATTGGTAAATCTGCTTCTCAGTGTTGTCCTGGTTTTTCCAAAAGTTGACATTTTGGATCAGTTGCGACTTTTGTGCTTGTAGATGTCATTTTTTGGAAATAACATACTATAAGAAGCTGCTGTTGAACTGTGTAAAAAGTTAAGGACTCAAGGCTTACAACAAAATGATAATCTCATTTTTTTTGCGAGGCCAAGGGTATTTTTATGGTTGCCTGTATGTGTGTGGTTTTATCTATAGTCATATAATTAGAGAGCTATTGCAGAGGTATTCATTGCAGTCATAGTTTATGACAGTCGTGCTGCTTTATTGCCAGGTTGATTTTGTCATGGAAATACTTTCCAAGCTTGTCAGTAAACAGGTATGGCTGTTGGCTTGCTCTTTTTCTTCCGTAGAATATGTATATCTTGTGGTTTGATACTGATTGCAAGAAGCTTTGAGAAAAGAACTGATTCTATTTACGTAAAACTGGTGCAGATTTGGAGAATGCCAAAATTATGGGTTGGGTTTCTAAAATGTGTCTCTCAGACACAACCCCATTCTTTTCATGTCCTGTTACAGGTATACACGTTTGGCTCGTACATGTTTCTCATTCCTTCGTTCGTTTTTATAAATATATTGCAACAGCTTTCCTCCTTATTTTTGGCCTATACACTTATGAATGCCATGAATTGTCGTGAATGCCCATTGCAGTTACCACCACAACAGCTTGAAAGTGCTCTCAACAAGTATGCTAGCCTCAGAGGTTCCCTTGCTGCTTATGCCAGACAACCTAGTATAAGGACGTCCCTGCCTAGGTATAGTTCTCTTGGACTTGTTCACCATTCATTCTGTGATATCTTATTAGTGATGATCGTGGAAGGTGTTTCCAGCCAGCATTCTGACTTTATAGGAGTGAGGATAAAGACATGGATACGGATATGGACCAGGATGCGGTTGTGGGACTCGGAAATCACCAAAATAATTTTCTTGAATAATTTAGTTGTCAGTACATGAATATTTTCGGAACAAACAATCAAGTTCAATGAAACCTACTGCCAAATCTGCATAATGAAAAGTTCATATGGAGGGTACATTTTCATGGAGCTAATTGATGCAGAGACTTTGTCATGGCCATAACTAGGGATTTTGAGCATTGTCGACGAGAGTGAGGGGACAGGTTCGATGACACAAAGAGAACAAATGATTGTAAGATTAGGACTTTGAAGGATCTTGCTGCCTTTAAAAAAAAAAAAAAACATTTTTGCTTCCTCCTTCACAAGTTCACCTTTAAGTGTAACAATAATACTTCCAGTTTTGACCCTCAAAACAATATTGTTAAAGGAGAGGTCAGAGGTGTGTCCCGGATGTTTCCATCCAGACAGAAGAAATTGACCAATTGAATAACGTGTCCCTTTCGTACTTGGGCATTCCAGTTGTGTTTGCATCCCATGCATGTCTGGCACGGGTATGGCACGTCGGCAACCAGCTGGGCTGTTTCTTGTTTACAAAAAAGGGAATTGTCAAATACTTAATTCATTGGAATGGGAGAAAGAACAAGTCTAATTGAATAGATTGTAAGACCGATAATGAATGGAGAGGAGAATTATTTGCTGATTTCAGTTGATTTTTGTTGATCTTGGGCTGATTTCATACTAGTTAGCACGAAGCCCTTAATTATGTGAAGCAGTGAAGGGTAGGTTTGAAGCTATCTGTTTTGGTATGAGCTCTCTGATGGAGCCTTCGAATTGTAAAACAGCTTCTTCCGCGGAGCTGTAATTCCTGTTTGGTATGCTTACCATATGCTTAAGCATAAAACTCACCTAGTAATGTTTTAACACCGTTTAATTTACAACATTTGAAGAAAAACATATAAAAGAAGTTTGATGTATTTTTTGCCGTGTCTACTGAGAAAATCAATTATATGGAAAGCACTCAGACACTTGGGCATGTGCTAGCACCCGCCGACCACACCTAAGTCCGTCTGACATATGTTATTTTCCCCTTACATTATTAGTTCCTCAAGGGAATAGGCCTCTAATGTTAGTTTTTTGCGTAATTCCAAATTCAGATCTATTGTTTTTCTTAGGCAGGGAACTACTGAATTCTTTCCCTTGCATTGTACCCGATGAGCATAACAAGTGATGTTTTGGCAGGTCGGTGCTCGTACTTCTCGGCCTTGCAAATGAAACCCATGTTCATCAACCCCATCCGTTACCTTCTCTGCATCCTTCAGACACAAGTTCTTCAGTTCAAGGCGCAGCACTAATATGATAAAACAGGAGTCCTCGGGATTTGTGAAATTTCCCAAGCACAGTAGCACACGCCGTATTAATTAACTCAAAGCCCATACCATGGTTCCATAGCCCCCGAGGGAATCACAGCGGAGTCATTTGAATAACCATGGTTCCGTAGCCCTAGAAGGAATCCCAGTGCAGTCATTTTACCGCGGTGATCACTGGAATCTGGATAAAGTATAAATAGGGGTTTGTGACAAGTGGGAAAGGATTTGAGGCAAGAATTGCTGCCACAAGAAGCTTTCTTCGGTAGCTGCAGCTCCGGTGTTGTAATATAGTCGTTTATTCCCTTTTCTTTCCGGCCTTATTATTATTATTTTTATGCAATTTTTTTCTACTTAGGTCCGATTTTCATCTTGGTGTAGCTTTTTCGGGATTTTGAATAACGTGTTATTCAAAAGTGCGTTGGTTTTTTTCCCCAAAAGAGTAGTTAGAACTTAGAAGTGTCCGACCCGATAGTTCCTTTTCAGTTTTTAGGCTTGGTATTGTGGCTCATGTTGTATTCATATTGGAGAGCAGGAGATGCATTTGGCCCCAACATAAAAACAATTGTTTTTTTTTAATTTTTGTTTTATGGTCAAAATCCAGTTGTCATTGTCAATGGCAAACAATTACTATATACAGTGCTCAAAGTTCTTGTTTAAACAGTGTTTGAGAGATATTAAGGTCATCCATAGTGGTATAATCAAAAGCCAATTGTTTTTAAAGTTAACAATGTTTGTGCAAAAGATGGCTCACAATGGTATATTCAAACTTAGCAACATTCGTAGAAATAATCAAATTTTAGGTTTTGGATAACCAAAATTAGCAACTTTTTTCAATAATCAAAATTTATCGACCCCATGTCACATAAGTTAACTAGTTCCAAAATTTGTATACACGCGTGTTTCAATTGGTATTTTCTTTTTCTCTTCTTCGTCTACTCTATATCTTCTTCATTTCATCCACAAATTATTTCTCTTTCTTTCCCTCCAAAAGTGAAGCTCATATCTCTTGATCATCTATAATTCAACCTATCGTCGCCGTAATAAGGTATTTCACTATTTTTTCCTCCAAAAAAAATTTATAATAGGAGAGAAGGAAGTAACCGATTTTTTCTCCAAAATTAAGGAAGGGAATCGATATATTTGCCGAAAAAAATGTAAATGAAGGGAAGTGAATGACGGGAAATAGAGGGGGGGAGAGAGAGTGAAATTGTTGTGGATCCCTTGTTTTGGTTATGGACTAGAAGCAACCATTGTGAATTTCAACATTGTTAAGTTTAGCAACCTTTTAAATGAATAATCAAAAGCTGATGTGTCAACTTTTGGTTATCCATTTTTGATTATACCACTGTGGATGACCTAAGGCCCCGTTCCAGAAACCTTCTTAAAAAATAAGCAGTTTATTTCATATTTTCGAACTCAAAAATAATGTAAATGAAAAATATATTTTTCATTTTTTTTGCACCGTATAAAAGATTTTGATGAGATCTATCAAACAAGATCCATATTGGTAGGAAAATTATTTGTGTAAATACATTTATTTTTGAGCTTGAAATTGTCTTCTTAAAAAGATATAACCAATTTTCCAAAGAGTTGACTAGAAGAAATTTATTTTCAGCTTGTTTTGATATAGTTTTGTAGTATTTTTTTTCCCAGTTGATCAATAACTTTATTTTTCGATTCCTCTGTTGATTTGTATTAGTTGCAAAATTCTTTGCGGAAGTTTAGAACTTCATTGAAAAAGAAGTTTCTTTAGTTTTGTTTTTTTGCATACCTCTGTCACTCTGTGGTTGTTGTAGCTGGTGCTTTTTGGTGATAAAATCTTACTTACCCCAAAAAAAGAGGGGAAATTTTCAATTAGGACATAGGGACCAAAAATCTTAACTCCACGCCAACCCTTAGTGGTTGTGTTTTATATCAAGGTTATGCATCCCGTACCGGATGGTACGTATTGGTATTGTTCAAATTCGGTGACATACACCTCTAATTTTATTTTGGCTCAAATACCGGCCAATACCGGACGGTACTAGACTACTTTTAATTTTTTTTTTGAGTACCGGTCAGTACCGGACGATTTTGGACGAATGCCAGACATTACCAGACAAATACCGGACGTTACCAGACAAATACTGGACCATTTTTTTTTAAATACATGTGTATATTATACTATAAATTCTTTAATGTAGAAAAATAACATTAATAGTGATAAATTCGAAACAGTACTCGGTATCTCACCGGTATTGTTATGTACCGTACCGGTAAAAAAAACCGGTACTCTAGTCGGTACGATATTCAAAACTTTGGTTTATTGGTCAGGCATATGATATGCAAACTCAAAACCAACACCTCATCCGAAAAGAGTTTAATCTCAATATTTTAATAGTAGAATGATAAATACTGCATGCACAAAAGAAATAATGCACGACTCATATCCATCTCTCAAAATCACAAGAAAAGCCAATATTCGTAAAGAAACAAAAAATCTACCGACACAATATGCACGCATAAGTTTCTTTAGTTTTGTGTTTTTGCATACCTCTGTCACACTGTGGTTGTTGAAGCTAGTGCTTTTTGGTGATAAAATCTTACTTACCCCAAAAAGAGAGAGGAAATTTTCAATTAGGACATCCCGAACCGGACGGTATGTACTGGTATTGTCCAAATTTGATAACTTACACCTCTAATTTTATTTTGGCTCAAATACCGGCCAGTACCGGACGGTACTAGACTACTTTTAATTTTTTTTTTGAGTACCAAACAATACCGGTCAATATCGGATGATTTTGGACAAATACCGGACGTTAATAGACAAATACTGGACCATTTTCTTTAAATACATGTGTATATTATACTATAAATTCTTTTATGTAGAAAAATAACATTAACAGTGATAAATTCGAAACGGTACTCGGTATCTCACCGGTACTATTACGTACTGTACTAGTAAAAAAACCGATACTTCAACCGGTACGATATTCAAAACCTTGGTTTATTGGGGGAAGTGATTTTGCCACACCCTTTTTTGATAATGCCACACCCTGCAAGTGTATTTTTTGGTGCAAAAATACACTTGCAGGGTGTGGCATTATCAAAAAAAGGTGTGACAAAATCATTTCCCTTTATTGGTCAGGCGTATGATATGCAAACTCAAAACCAACACCTCATGCGGAAAACCTTGGGTAAAATCCGCAGAAACTTAACTTCAATCTTGCATGGTGATTGGACATAGTAGAATATTGTTGCCAGCAGGCAACAACTGAGAAAAGGAATCATGGGACCATATGATCATCTTTTCTTCGATCCTCTTTTTGTTTTTCTGTCTTTTGCTTGGAAAAATTTGAAGATTAGATGGTGTTATCAAATCAAGTGGGGATAATAAGTGGACAGAAATGACACTGATTAATTGGTTATGGTCTTTGGTCTATGAAAGTGAGGGGTTATGACACATCAAGCACTAGTAATCATTCTTTATGGCCTTTTGTCTTCATATATCCTTCCTTCAAAAGTAGACCCCAATCACATACCTACATAGTCAAAGACTCTAAGACCTAGCTGTGCACAACTTTCCGAGGCATCTAGCTCCAAAAGTTAGTTCGGTTGGTTGGTGAGTTTATTTCTTACATGATTGATCAGAGCTCGACTCTTGGGATCAGGTCGTAAGAAATTAATTTCTTGTGAATTATTTAGTCTCGGTATGGATGACCTACTTTTGACAGGACTGGAGAGCGAATTAGTCGAGGTGCTCATAAACTGACCCGAACACTCCTAACTGTCAAAAAAAAAAAAAAAGAACTTTCCAATGCACCTAAAAAAGACACGTTCACATTCAATGTGAAAGAAAAAATGTGCAAGAGAATATAACTGATATTTTTCTGAAGAGTCTGTGTAAACAGATTATGTGCATAGATTTAAATATCAATATGTCCGGAACCGTTCGATGAATATAGACGTCACACACAAAAAAAAAAAACTAATGAGGTGCTCACGTGCCCAGGTGTTTCGGCCATCTTTGAATACATGCATGCAACTGTCTTCGGATTTACATGCGTAAATCTACATATTACATACCTTGCGGAGTATTTTGTAAGAGAACATCAAGTATTTATGTACGTGGCGATTTTTAAGAGGATATCAATATGTATAAAGCCCTAAATAGTTTTTTTTTTTTTTTGAAGCCAACAACATAACTTAAATTAAGCCAAAAGGAGTACAAGAGTAATAGTTTTTTTTTACAAAACGAGGAACTACTGTTCCTCTCTGGTCCTTATACAAAGTTCACTACAACAAAAATTACATCTTACAGCGTTCGAAAAACGCTATTAAATGTCATAGATAGCGTTTTTCGGAACGCTGTATTAGCCGACGCTATTAAAAGTCCAAGACTTTTAATAGCGTTTTTGGAACGCTGTCTTAGATAAACTTTTAATAGCGTTTTTGGAACGCTATCTTAGATAAAAACTTTTAATAGTGTTTTTCGAACGCTGTCTTAGATAAACTTTTAATAGCGTTTTTGGAACGCTGTCTTAGATAAAAACTTTTAATAGCGTTTTTCGAACGCTGTCTTAGATAAACTTTTAATAGCGTTTTTGGAACGTTGTCTTAGATAAACTTTTAATTGCATTTTTTGCGTGCTAATTTTGAGATTATTTTAATAGCATGTTTGTCATTGCACCACTCATTTAATATTATTTTTTATTACATTCAACACCAATTGTAAAACAATTATTAGAAAAACACAAATATAATCTAAAACTTCAATATTACCAATATAATTAACCAAATTCATTCAATCGGACAAGTGTTCATTACACCAGCTTTCGAAACAACTAGAAAACACAAATTAGATGAAAGAGTTGGAAGAATTACAATGGATTCATATAGTACCAGGTGTCCAATGTTACCAAAGGTAGCCATAAACAAGCTAACCAACATATTACTTGAAAATTTCCTATGTTGCAAGCTTGTTGAAATTGATGCAATCTTTGAGCAATTTGGTCTCTCTTTCCTCCCAAAGCCAAGCACGTGGAATTGATACAAACTTCTTAATTCCCTGTGGTACAAAATTTTGGATCAGTAGATGGGTGTAGAATAAGCTCATGATTTGCGAAAGTATTCATACTATAAAAGCACAAGCATTATTAAATAAGTAGATCACTACGGAAGTGCATCATCAAGATGCATAAAATAAGTTAGAATTACCTAAGAAAACTGTTCAGTACCTAAAATATGCTATAGTAGGCAAAAAGAATCAATCACCCTCCGCCTCCCATTACACATGATATGCAACAACTTAGAAGGCACCAAAGGATCACTGATAAGGCAGTCGTCAATCAATCGAACGAATTGAGTTACTAGAAAATTACAGTATAGTGAAGTTCCATAAAGCCCATATAAAAAATTTAACCAACTTACGAAGAACGAATCAGATAAATATGAGGTGTCAATGTTGCAATCTTAAAACTACACCAAAATGCACATACCTACACCAAAATACACAAAAGGCCACAACATCTAGCCATAAAGTAAAACGTAAATAAAATCTCCTACCAACATCATAGCTGGAAACAACCATTGAGCAGCAAAAAGTAGAGATGATAGCCCCTCCCAAGACAATACCAGAATCGTAAGGCAAGAGCAGCACATTCACGAACAAAGCAAACTAGACCACTTTGAGCTCTTGCTTCCACTTTAGTAGGCAAAAAGATTAGGACCATTTCAGCAAAATTTCCTTCTGTATTGGCAACCACAAAACATCTCTTAGCCCTCCCAAAGTTGGGAGTTGAAAAGAGAGAAAATAGAGCAGATCCTTCACAGAAAGAAAATTGACACCTGATGATATATAGGAACACTATAAAGCATCACCAGAATAGTTAAGCATAATAAAGCACACTTACAAACAAACAAACTGATCCACCTTCACCCTTGCTTTCACTTTAGTAGGCAAAGAGCTTAGGATTTTCAGCACTTTCCTTCTGGATTAGCAATCCCAGACATCTCTTAGCCCTCCAAAGCTAGGAGTTGAAAAGAGAGAAAAAACATATCCAGCTCCAATAAATGAAAGAAAGCACATAGCAGCCAGCACAGAATTGGGCAAATAGACAGCTCCAATAAAATAAGACAGCACCTGCCTCAATCCCAAAATTTTAGTCCTTGTGAAATACCAACTTTTTAAGGAGACATATAATTAAAGCACTTTAAGTCAAACCAGAAGGTATTTTACCAAAAACAACCGACACATTTGAAACCAAAAAAAGGAGAGGCAATTTTGGAGTTTATGTATGTCCACAAAGGGTTGAAATAGAGAGGCAATTTGGAGTTTAATGGCTCTTCTTGCCAATAAATTCAAGGGAGGCATTTGTAATATCAGAAATGTAAACCGCCAAGTATTCCAGTTCTGGGCAGCCCTGTGCCAGAGCGATTAGTCCTGTGTGTGAAACCAATCCTCCTTCATTGTCCATCCCCTGTTCGTCAGCGCCCCGCTCGATCCGAAGCCGCCTTAATCTTTTGCAGCACCTTCCAAGAACTTCCAATCCTCTGTCGCCAATAACAGTCCTTGTCTATATATAACAAAGGAAATCGTGTCAGAAAATAAATTAACAAACACCCATTGTGTATCGACAGCATACTCTCCATGTTGGCATCCTACTAGAATTCTACTACTAGTTAGTAACCTATTTACACACAAACCTGCAGGGAAACAGGGATACAATGGCTGCCTACATAACCTCAGTGGAGTCGCCAGTAGTCGCACCCAAATTTTTCGGGACCTGACTTGTCACAACAAGAAATGGGTGTCCTAACCGTAGCTTTCATGCGAGTAGAGTATAATATTTTACCTCTCTCTTTCCTTAGCTGAGAGAGAGTCAAAGCTAAGGTTTATGGACCTTTTCCCACCAATAGCCGGTAGGGTTCCAAAAAATCTGGGCGCCACATTACCTGACTAGTATCTCTACCTACCTTGTCGCCAAAAATGGGGTTTTTTATTATACAAATCTCAGCCGTGGGCAATTGAACTGTTTGGATAGCTAAATTTTGCAAACCACGTTATACATACTATTAAAGCACTTCAATTATCCACAAGCTCTAATAACACGTTCAACTTGATCCCATAAACAAAGAATATGGGGAAAACAGAATGCAAAGATTAAAGCAAATGACTTCGAAGAGAAGATGAAATATCTAAACATCAACACAACAAGCTTTATAAGACGAGAAATGTTTTGAGATCCTACCTCAAGAACCTCCAAGTTAGGGCACTTTTGAATTAAGAGACAATGGTCCAGTGTATCCAGAAATGCATAGAGGAGATCCAATCTTCTCAGTAACGATGCAAAGGGAAATACAATGGGCATTTCATTCCACCCCATGTACGTCAGACCCAAGGAGCTTACTTTGGGGGGAAATGATATGGAAGAGTACCTTTCTGGTTCCTCACTGTAAGAACCCCCACCAAACTCTTGTAGTGCTGCGGCAGTGCGAAAGAAGCCAACAAGATCTAGCAATTCACTAAGTACTATCAAAGTCAAGCTGAAATATTTTTTTTTCGCAAAGTACTATCAAAGAAGCCAAAAGCAATAATTTTTTTCGCAAAGTCAAGCTGAAACAGAGCATGAAAATGCCCTCAAAGTAGCTGACGATAACCTCACAGTTGTCTCCACCTTATTGACTACCACTCCTACCAGTCTTAAAACATGATGCAGCATACATTAATTGATTGATAGCATCGGCAATAGCCTTGTAGAAAAACATTGCGGCAATAATCCAGAAATAGCCTTGTAGATCCATATCATCATTCATCGGAAATATAGCAGGATATCCGTCATTATACATACAAGATCACCAATAGAAACATGAACACGTATAATCGATAGCAGCAACTTTGCATCAGAATTAGGAACACAGCAATATCAGTTGATATCACCACCAAACAGTTCAAGCAGCCAAAGAGAAACCAATTGAAAGGACCATGTGAAAATGATAAGAATGTGCAGTAAGCATTCACAAAGAACCACATAGACCAAAAAAAGCCCTAATTTGTAATACACAATGCAGAATCACATAGAGCAAAAAAAAGCCCCAATTTCTAAAAAAAATGCAGAATCACAAACCCAAAAAATCAAAAACTCAAAATGCATAATCGTACCTATATGTCAGTCAAATATCTAAAATTTTCGTTTTCGAGCTGGCTAGGGTTGTGCATGTCGAAAGCTTCTCGCTCTCAAATTGGTCTATGTTTCTTTCTTCATTTTCTTTTGATAAAATGCGATAGTTCAATCTGCTAGTTGGTGGAACGAGAGAGAGAGAGAGAGAGAGAGAGGGGAGCAAACCTGGACCTCACGATTGAAACCCTAGAATACCCATAATCGATCCACTAGCTAGCAACACCAATTTGAACAGCTTGAGATATCTAGCACCAGTTCGCACGAAATGATTAGGAGATCTGACACCAATGATTTTGGTGGAACGATTAGAATTTTCAGCTAAATCCGAAATCGTTAAGATTCTTGGGGTTTCTCTTATCTGAGTTTGCAGACGAGGAGGCGGCGTCCGGCGAGCTTACGACCTCTCCAGGTGAGAGATCTGATGAGAGAAGATCCCAATTCCATGGATAAACTGGTAGAAGCAACCCGAACCAAATTAGAAATATCTGGCGTAAATCCTCTGAGCAGGAGTGGGAAAATTTTTGGACGCCCTTTTTTTCCGCCTTCGGAATGCTACGGAAAGGAAACGAAACGCTATAAAAGGGGGGGTTTTAAGTGAAACGCTATTGAAGTGGAATACAAAAGCACGGAAGCCTACCTATTATAGCGTAAACGGAAAAACGTTATAAAATTATGCTATAATAGGTCCTATTTGTTGTAGTGGTTGGTAACAAAAAATCGGTAGCAACACTACATAAAACAAAAACACGTTGAGTTGCTACTGCATTCTTGGCTAACAAACTAGTCAGCTAGACTGCACCGAGGAGGCGAGGAGAACTCAAAAACCATAACCTACAGCCCTAAATATTGTACATAGTTTTGTAGGGACTAAACTGATTTTTGCAGTTTTCCATTTCAAACCTAAAAGAGTACTAACGATTACGTCTAGAAAGTTTTAAAAATACAAGAGTCATATCAATCTGAATATGTTGAAATATTTTATGAAGTCATCATTTTAAGTTATTTGGAGCATAACAAAAATTGAAATGGTTCTGTATAAAGTGGACTCTAACTGTAGTATGATGCGGAGAAAAGCTGAATAATCGAACCGTAAGAAGAACTGACAGTGAAATCCAGCACGCTCTTTCGTTTTTTCTAAGGTCTCAGGTTCGATTCTCCTTGCCAAACAATTCTTGGGGCCGTCTCACCCCTCTCATAAGCGTGTGAAACGGCCGTGTGGGAGGGGCTGTACGTAGGGATTAGTCCGAGGTGCGCACAAGCAGGCCCGGGATACCCTGTATTACCCAATAAAAAAAATATTGTTTGCAAAGTATACCACAACTATAAAAAACAAAAAAACAAAAAAGCTTGTTGAAGATGCAATTATTGAATAGAAATGTTGGTGGGTAGCGAGTGCTTGGGGGTGAAGTGGGTTGTGTCCAAAGAGATGATCCAATCAATTTTACTCCTCTATTGACTTACTATAGACTCTTGGACTTGGCAGATCCATTGATCACCTTCCAGAAAACTCATAATTATTGGGTCATTAAAAGGAATAGCTGGTCAAATAATCCCAGTTATTACTACTAATATTTTATTATACTTCATCCGTCCCATTTTTATTGTCCTTTTTTGAAGTGCGTGTCATTTTTTAATTGTCTGTATATATAGCTTTCAATCTATAATATTTTTCATAATTTTGAAAACTTTGTATTATAGAACTAATCGAGATCTATCAAACAAGATCCATATTTTTTAAGATTCATACTAAAAGATATAGGCAAAAGACATAAGAGAGACAAACAGAATAATGAACAGTGAAAATGGGACGGAGGGAGTACATTTTCATATGCAAGTTTGTTCCAAAAGACAAAACAGATTTAATTTGGGGTTTTTATTTATTTATAGAAATAAAGTAATAAACCCACACACATAATTTTGATGATTTTGAGATTCTACAATTAAATAGCTCCTTATGATAATGCCCTAAAATGATGTACAAAGGAAGTGTTCAATTTAAATTATCTTTTATATGCAATATGGATATTTTTTTTAATAAAGCTCAATTAATTCTATCAAAAGATCAAAATCTCGTAAGGTATTTATAAAATGAAAGATATAAGTAAATTAAAACTAACACGAATTCTGACAACGGACTAAGGATGTGTTCTACTAACTAAAATAAGTACTATGAAAGAATGATCTGTCTCGTAAAACGAGAAATAAGTACTTAAAAAATAAAAACTTTAGCAGAAACGGGACCTAATAAATTGAGATGAGGAGGTATAATTTCTCTCTTTCATGAAACTGATTGTGAAGGGAATAATATGAAGATTAATTGCATACACTCCAACAATATAATACTCCTATATCGCCTTACAATAATCTTCTTGTATATAATATTGTTTTTCTTTTTGAAACAGATTGAATTATCAACCAATTAGCTTGGTCTGTCACCAATAACAAAAAATATTCTTTGAAATCTTCAGGAGAATATCCTGTTATTATATATAATACCATCCAAATACACTAGGGAAAATTTCAAAATGACACCTGAACTTAAGTTTATTTCAATTAAACACCTGTACTAACAAAATCCCCAAATTTAGACTCCCACCGTTATTCTCTGTCCCAAAAATTGATAACATGGCATCTCCAACCCGTTTAAGTTGTCCTATTACACATATTTTCAACAAGGGACGATGCACCCACTACGTATAAGTACTTTACATTCGCTTGGGTGCATCGTCCCTTGTTGGAAATATGTATAATAGGGCAACTTAAACGGGTTGGAGATGCCATGTTAACAATTTTTGGGACAGAGAATAACGGCGGGGGTCTAAATTTGGGGATTTTGTTAATACAGGTGTTTAATTGAAATAAACTTAAGTTCAGGTGTCTAAATTTGGGGATTTTATTAGTACATGTGTTTAATTGAAATAAACTTAAGTTCAGGTGTCTCTGTAACATTTGATGCAAAGTTCAGGTGTCATTTTGAAATTTTCCCAATACACTATAATATTCTTTGAATCCTTGGGATCACATTACTGGTAACTTTAATCTCAAAGGATTGGCAATGCATATAGTCAAAGACCTAAGACTTAAGAGTTTGTTCATTCGTAAGGTTTCAAATTCGAAATTTTTCGTATGTTATTAATTCTTTTGGGGTCAGTTCATACAAAACAATTGCTTCATTTTTAATTGAGCTCTCTGTAAATGCACGATGGGACTGGACTCTCAAAATTAACCATGTGTGCGTAAGTCGATCTAGACACCTAAATTATATATATAAACCACTTGGTTAGTCTGTCGTAGTACGTGTCTGTAATTAAAGTATATATAAATTGATGAGAATATCTTGTTATTAAAAAATTAGAAATGTTAATGTCAAAATTTGAGTACATAATAGACTTGTACCGTGTATATAATACAAGCCTTTTGTGCATTGAAATTTTGGTAACAAAAACGGTTATGAGATTATCATTAAAATATTCAGCAAGGACTATCTCCACCGTTCTGCTCAATCTCACCGTTCATCTCGGCAATCAATTGTCTGAATTTCAAAATTTGAACCGTTCAAAATACTTTTAGAAGGTAAAATTGGAAGCGGTGAAACATGAGCGGTGGGTAGACTTTCTGTAAATATACTATTACTAGTATAAAAATAGTACCATTCAAATACGGTACAACTACAAATGATTACAGATAAAGACAAGTAATTATCCACGTGGTGCATTCATGCACTGAAGAAGCAGCAACCCAACTTGAGGGAAATTTTTTCAAATTCCCTCCTACCCTCCTCTCTCTCCAACCATGTCGCCGGCCAGTGGCGGCTCCAGGAATTTGTAATGGGGTGTTCAGAAATTACCTTTAACTCTCTACTAGCTAATCTCTTAACTAATAATATAAGTACAAAATGGCATATACTAGTATAAATAGTGCAATAAAAAAAATAACCTTTATTCTAAAAAAAATTAACTACGAGGCAAAATGATAACTTAAAAATATATAAGTTTTTTCAAAAAATAATAATATTTTTTTTGAAAGTTGCGTAGTAGATATTGTTTTGAGAATGGAGGAGGAATTTTTTTTACAGTTGTCCTAGATGAGATCTCATATTTTGTGCCAACGTTTAATCGGCGTATTAATCTACCGAAACACTTTTGAAAGAAACTGTAGCGAGTATGTTGAAACTGACATTCTCGAAAATATGGTGTTCTTTAGGATAACATGATGAGATTTAAATTTTATCGTAGTCTGAAATTTGAAGGAATATTATTCAAGTTAACGGGGTTTGCAATGGAGTTGAATTTTTTTTAAAGCTTTGTCCGTAAATTCTATTAGCTAATAAGACAAAAACAAATAAAGTAGTTATAATTGTCATGAATGCGGAATTAACACATTTTGGCCATCGACAATAAAGGTGGAGAGGTAACCGATAACATAATACTTACACCAATAATTCTTCTTTTTTCTCTTTCTTTTTCAATTACTTTATTATGATTATGAGTTTTATTGAAGTAATTAATGTGTTTAATGTTCAAATATGAATTACATGGATTGATGGGCCGTAATTGGATTGTGATTGATTGTTCAACTGGTTTTGGGTTGAGTGTTCAATTCTTTTTGAGTCAAGTGTTCAAAACTATTAGAATTGGGTGTTCATTGATATTTAAATTAGGTGTTCAAAAAAAGGCTAGCCCATAATTTTTACATATATTCTGAGCAAAAAAAATTTGTTTGGGTGTTCAGTTGACCATGGAAGCTAGGCTCTATGTAGAGCCGCCTCTGTCGCCGGCGACCAACTCCGTCACCCCCTTCCACTTCCTCCTCCTCCTCTCTCTCCTCTCCCTCGCCGCCGCCACCTCCGAACCCTCCTCACAATCAAAACCTCCCTCCAAAACCCCACCACCAACGCATTATTCACCTCGTGGACACCTGCCAACCCCATATCCAACTTCACCGGAGTAACCTGCAACCCGGCCGGCTCGGTCGTATCCATTGAGTTACCGAACCGGCAACTCACCGGTACCGTCCCGTTCTACTCGATTTGCCGGTTGAAATCACTCGAGAAGCTCTCCTTGGGGAAGAATTCCCGGCCCTCAACGGACGTCGTGTCCGATGAGCTGAGTAAGTGCGTGAATTTGGAGTAGGCTCCGTTCCCGAATTCCAAATAAGTACTTATTTTTTAAAAAGACAATTTCAAGTTCAAAAATCATGTGTTTATGTAAATAATTTTTCTATCATCTTGTTTGATAGATCTCATTGAGATCTTTTAAACAGTACAAAAAAAATTGAAAAATTATTTTTCATTTACATTATTTTTTAGTTTGAAAATGTGAAATAAGCTGCATATTTTTTAAGAAGATTTTTGGAACGAGGCCTAATTGGATTTGGGGAACAATTTCTTTTCTGGCGCTGTCCCTGATATCTGTCTTCCCTGTTTCGGTTGAGATATCTGTACTTGAATAGCAAAATATAATGGAAAAAATCTAGTGGTGGTGAATCTATATGATTTGAAAATAGAATATTTTTTTCCAATATAGTAGTAATAGAAATCATTGTTGTGGCGGTCGCCTCCACTTGTTCGCAAGAGTTGGTAGCACGGATAAAGTTTGAACTTGAAATTTAAAAGAGAGCGAACATCTTGACTACCAGGGTGACTCTTTTGGTTAAACTAGCGTAGAAACTTAACTCCAACAGTCCAACCTTATATATATGATGATATATATATTTTTGTCAATATTGTATAAGAACCCGGGGTGGGTGCTGCGCAGTATGCTGCGTGGCCTTGCTGGCATCGGTCCGACGATCGAAGACGTCCAATGCGTAGAGCTCGTCGAGTACTACAAGTGCACCAAAAATCAACTCGATCAAATATCGTTAAGTGTCTCATCGGAACACATATAACTTGAAAAGAATGGATTCAGTGGTTTTGATCCACTGTTTCTTATCCATTAGGATTCATTTTTTTTTTTCAAGTTATATGTATTCCGATGAGGCACTTAGCGATATTCGATCGAATTGATTTTTGGTACATTTGTAGTACTCGACGAGCTCTAAGCAGTGGACGTCTCCGATCGTCGGACCGATGCCGACAAGGCCTCGCAGCACCCACCCCGGGTTCATTGTATACTGCATAGTTAGCAGGGGTTAGTGGGATGTTAGTCAACGAAGGTTCGGAAACTATCCATAGCCCTGAAACCCCAAACTTTGTTCCTCGTGAGGCTCGAAGGCCACCACAGATGAGGACATGAACTTTATCAACTGTGCTAGCTTGATAGTTGTTATATTGTGATTGGACATTAGAGAATGTTGTTGCTAACAACTGAGAAAATAAATCATGGACCATATGACCATCTTATCTTCTTCTTTTTGATTGGAAAAAAATTAAGATTAGATTGATGGTCAATAGTAATATTATGATTATCAAATCAAGTAGGTCCCATTCCGATTTCTCCCAAAACATTTTTTTTCAAAAAGAAGGTAATTTCAAAATCAAATATAACGAAAATGAAAAATAATTTTTTAATTTTTTTTGCACTGTTTAAAAGATTTCAATGAGATCTATCAAATAAGATCCATATTGGTAGGAAAATTATTTGCGTAAACACATGATTTTTGAGTATGAAATTACCTTCTTTTTCAAAAAGAAAGTTTTTCTAAAAAGTGGAACACCATCTAACCCGTTCCGCTTTCTCAAATAAATACTTAAAAAATAAGGACCTACTTCAAGTTTAAAAATAATGAACTTACAAAAATAAATTTTTAATTTTTTGTAGGGTTTGATAGATCTTATCGATATCTATCAAATAAGATCCATATTGCATATATTTTTTTTATTTCAGTATGCCTATTATTTTAGGGAAATGATAATGCCAAAACTGTTTTTGCTGGTGCCAAAACTCCAGTGCATAAAAGTCTTGTACATTGCAAATGATACAACCCTTTTGTGCATTAGAATTTTGACACCAACAAAAACGATTTTGACATTATCATTTTCCTTATTTTAATGCTTGAAAATTACAGGTGAAAGCGGAACACCCCGAAGTGGACAGAAAGAAAAAATATGTGGACAGAAAGAGCACTGATTGGTTATGGTCTTTGGTCTACGAATGTGATGGGTTATGACACATTTTAGCACTTGTGAAGTTGTGATCAATTCTTTATGGCCTTTTGTCTTCATCCTTCCTTCAAAAGAAGACCCCAATCTCATACGTCCACACTCGAAGACCTGTGCTCAACTTTCCGATGCATCTAAAAAAGAGAGTAGGAAATTGATTTCTCTACGCCCCTAATTGATCCAAATACTCATTTTTTCGTTTTTTAGTGGGTGAATTTACGGAATAATCTTTGAAATTTGTAAAAAGTGTATGCATGCAGGAACTGTTTAGTAAATTTACCTGCTAAAAGATAAAAAAAAAAGGTGTTTGCATCAATTATTAGAGCATAGAAATCAATTCTTAAAATGAAAAGGGTAATTTACACCAACCTCTCATGAGGTTTCTAACAAGTACACTGTGCTTCCAACCTTTCACTACCTACCTCCCAAAAAAGACATGTGCTTGTTCACATGGATGATTCTGAAACCTGTAGTGCTGAGTGAGTGCACTACAGGGTGTATAGTACAGATCACAGCCGTCCAAGAATGTTTTCGACGATCTAGATTTAAATGAAACTTTTCCGGGGAAGAGTTCCTCAGAAAAGTTTTATTTTAAATTTAGACTATTGAAAACACGTTTGGACGACTGTGATCTACCCTACAGGACGCCCTGCAGGATTCCGGATTCCTTGTTCACATAATGTTTAAGAAAAAATGTGCATGGGAATATAACTCTAATATTTTTTGAAGGGGTTCTTTTAGGACAACCAAAATGCAAATTCTATGGATGTTTCCGATACAACTTACGCGGCTCCATAGGCCTAACAAAGTGAAAAATCAAAAAAATTTTTAAAAAAACAAAAAATTGCGATAAAAGGAACTTTGCCGGATCTTCGTCGCGGAAGCCGTCAGATCGCCTGAACTTTGCTGGATCTTCTTTGAAAACTTGCTAAGAACCACTGGTCAATTGATGAGGAACCACCCACAACAGTATCGTGAAGGAAACTATTGTGGGGTAGAGAGCCCAAAAATATATGAAGGATACAAGAGGGAAAACAAGTTCTCTCTTTCAAAGTGGGAGAAAAGGTCTCAAACCCCGTACGTATGCAAAGAACAACCCGATCTACACCTTGGGAGTGTTTTAGGAGCTCGCCAAAAAAGTCATCGGAGGAGCGCCAGAAATCTCTAGAGAGAGAAGCTTTGGAACTTCCCCCTCGGGCTGAGGTTTATGAAGGGTTTGTGTACACAGATTTACGTGCATAGATACAAATACATACGTGTCCGAAATCATTCAATGCACATAAACTTCCCAAAATAATGAGGGGATCACGTGCAAAATGATAAGGTGCTCAAGTGCCCACATGCTTAAGACGCTTTTGGATACATGTCTTCAGATCTTTTCACGTAAATCTTTATACGTAGTTCTTATAAGAGAACCTCACTGTATTATACATTTATGTATGTAGCATTTTTAAGTGAATCTCAATAGTATAATACAACCGATATAGTACATATTTTTATAGGGACTAAACTAATTTTTGCAATTTTCTTGCTATTTTGATCTTCTATAACTGGAAAATGCATGAAAGATGTCAGAGCCCTCCCGACAAGAGGACTGATGGATATCCTTGCACTCGACCTTAGTGATCCTGCAAAATGATAGCTTGGAAATGCGCAATGAGATTCGTCAACAAAGTGACACTCATGATTCTTCCCTCCTATCTGCATAACAGCATTTAAACAATCAGAAAGAATTTCTGCGGCAATGTAATTATAATTTAAAAACCCTAGGAGAATTGCTGAATAATTGAATTGGTAGGAGAACTCGTAGTGAAATCCAACCCACTCCATGAGTTTCCCTTCCCCAATTTAAATCATTGAAGATTGACATTTTGTTTGAAAAGTATACCACAACTATACATGAATTCATTTTCGAAAATTAAAAAAAAGGAATAAAACAAAAGTTTGTTGAATATACTGAAGGCGCAATTAATGGAATGTTGGTGGTAGCTAGCTAGTGCAGGGGTGAAGTGGGTTGTGTCCAAAGAGAAGATCCAATCAGTTGAAAATTGAGTGCATCCTCCATTGACTACTATGGAATCTTGTCTCTTGGACTATTGGCTCCCTGGATATATACATATTACATACATATCCATTTCACCTTCCAGAAACTCATAATTATTATTATTTTTTATATTTATAACCGGATGTCCGGGTCAGCTTATGCTTTGTTTGGATTGCTTTTTGAAAAAAAAATCTCAACTCAAAAAACACTCATTACTCCTTCCAATCATTACTCACCTCTATCTCCAATCATTATTCTTCTCTTTCCAATCATTACCTCTACTTCCAATTATTACTCTCATTTCTCTCTCAATTCATAACCCTACAAAATTTCTCAAAAATTTCTTATAAACTCATCCAAACACAGCATTAATTGCACGAACTTCGATTAATTCTGGAGCCCTAAAGGTAACAACCAGACATAACCTCCATTGGCACCAAGATTTGGTATGTTTGGCCTATGTGGAAATGAAACCTATCGGTCTGTGACCTCATGAAAGAACACTTATTGTTTTCCCACAACTATTTGGCCAAAACTCATAATTATTGGGTCATTGAAAGGAATAGTTGGTCAAATAATCCCAGTTAGTATTATTTTTGGAAAGAATCCTCAAAAGTAACTTCTCTTCTTTCTTAAAAATAGTGGTCTTGCTTTTACATTTGGGTTTTGTTAATATGTGCCCTAGGGACATATGTTAGTATTGCATTAACTCTTCTATTATACTCTCCTTTTCTTGGGGAATGAAAAGTTAAGGTAGAGTAATAATTTCTCTGCTGGGAGAAGAGTAAATATTTTATGCATAGACACAAATGGCCCCTCCATTTTCATCTGTCGTTTCCTCTGTTCCCCAACCAATCCTCAAGGACCCAAACAATGGAAATCCCTTGTACCATTCATGGTACATATCTTGCAATTCCGAATAAGATTAGGGAAAATTTCAAAAAAGCCCCTAAGCTTTCAGAATTCCGTCAATTTGTAACGGATGGAGTTAACGGAAGGCGTAAACCTCTCCTCTCTTTTTTACTTTCTACTTTAAAAAATTACTTTTAACTCTTTCTTTTTTTTAGTAGTAAATAAATAGGCAATAAAGTTCTTTTTTTCTTACTATATATTTATCAAAAATTACTTTAACCTCATTTTTTTCCTATTTACTAAAATAACTTTAATCCTTCTTTTTTTTTTTTTTTACTTTCAAATCCCCCCCTCCCCCCTATTGCCCTTCTTTTTTTTTTTTTAATAGAAATTCAACCCCACACAACCAACCGCCAAAGTCCTAACCCCAATTTCGTAAATAGTTAAAAAACGGTGGTGAAAGTAATTTTTTAAAAATAGTAAAAAAAATTATTGCATATGTTTTCATTACTAAAAAAAGAAAGAGTTAAAAGTAATTTTTACAAGTAAAAAAATAAAATGAAGGTTAAAAAAAGGGAGTGATTTTCACACTCTCCTTTCTGATAGCCACACTCTTTATTTTTTATTTTTTAGTATTGAAAGTGTATGAATTTTTTTTGCTAAAAGAAAAAAAGGGAGTATAGTTATCAAAAAGGGGAGTGTGAAAATCATCTTATGCTTTGTTTGGATTGCTTTTTGAAAAAAAATTCTCAACTCAAAAAACACTCATTACCCCTACTTCCAATCATTACTCACCCCTATCTCCAATCATTATTTTTCTCTCTCCAATCATTACATCTACTTCCAATCTTTACTCTCATTTCTCTCTCCATTCATAACCCTACAAAATTTCTTAAAAATTCATCCAAACACAACATTAATTGCACGAACTTCGATTAATTCTGGAGCCCTAAAGGTAACGACCGGATATAACCTCCATTGGCACCAAGGTTTGGTATGTTTGGCCTCTGTGGAAATGAAACCTATCAGTTTACGACCTCATGGAAGAACACTTATTGCTTTCTTACAACTACTTGGCCAAAACTCATAATTATTGGGTCATTGAAAGGAATAGTTGGTCAACTAATCCCAGTTAGTATTATTTTTGGAAAGAATCCTCAAATGTAACTTCTCTTCTCTTTCTTAAAAATAGTGGTCTTGCTTTTACATTTTTATATGCAAGTTTGTTCCAAAAGACCAAACAGATTTAGTTGGTAAATTTGTTTAGAAATAAAGTAATAAAACCCACACACAGAATTTTGATGATTTTGAGCTTCTACAATTAAATAGCTCCTTATGATAATGCTCTAAAATGATGCACAAAAGAAGTGTTCAATTTAAAAATATCTTTTATATGCAACATGGATATTTTTTGATAGAGCTCAATTAATTCTATCAATATCATAAGATCAAAAACCCTTAAGGCATTATAAAATGAAAGATTTGAGTAAATTAAAACTAAAACAAATTCTCAAAAAAAAACTAATAAATTGAGACGGAGTATGTATAATCTCTCTCTTTCATGTAACTGATTGTCAAGGAAATAATATGAAGATTTTATATTCTTTGACATAGGACTTCGTGCAATAATATTACGTACACAACTTTTTACCACAACCAACCATAACTTCAGCAGTTGTGGCTGCTTGTGTTCGTGAGCTACAATTCTTATCCAAGTCTTTTTCTTTTTTTTTTGATCTTCATTCTTATCCTAGTCTTTATTTGACTAAAAATTGCATGCATAGGATTGTCGGCCAATCTCCAACAATTATAATACTCCTATATATCGCCTTATAATAATCTTCAATTGTATATATTCTTGTTTTGTTTTTTTTGGAACAGGCTTATTATCAACCAATCAGTTTGGTCTATCACCAATAACAAAAAATATTCTTTGAAATCTTAAGGAGAATATCCTGTTATTATAAACAATACCATCCAAATACACTAAAATATTCCTTGAATTAGGATCACATTACTGGTTACTTTAGTTGGTCTTGTTGTCAAGACCTAAGATTTAGAGGTTTGCTCATTCGTAAGGTTTTAGATTCGAAATCTCTCTAATGGTATTAACTCTTTTGGGGTCAGTCTATACAGAGCAATTGCTCCAGCTTTAATTGGGCTCTCGGTAAATGCATGGTGGGACTGAACTCTCAAAATTAGGCATATGTGCGTAAGTCGATCTGGACACCTAAGTTATAAATAAAAAAACATCACTTGGTTAGTCTGTCGTAGTGCCTGTAAAATATAAATTTATGAGAATATCTTGTTATTATAAAATGGAAAATGATAATATCAAAATTGTTTTTGTTAATATCAAATAGACTTGTATTGTGCATATGTCATAAGCCTTTTGTGTACTGAAATTTTGGTACTAAACAAAAACGATTATGATATTATCATTAAAATATTACTCCATCTTTCACAATTTGTTTGTCCAATTTTGAAAAACCAACATTTATCCTTCATTTATCTAAAAAGTTTCAACTTGTCAACATATTCCCACGGGACGACCCTATGGCACGACTCTATCGAGCAAAAATTAGATTTTTTTGGCCGTTTGGCTTCAATCACTCTTGCTTTACTGTCCGGTGGATAATTCCCACAAAAAGACTGAAAACGATACTTTTAGAGAAAGTCTAGGAAGCAGGCTCTCCACCCACGACTTAAAAACAGGACAGCAAGAAAAAGATTGTGTGTGGTTTGTACTACCATGAGTGAAAGAATACAGAAATTACAGTTCAGACCGTAGTTTTCAAGAAACTTATAGGCAAATTACAGTACCTTTAAAACACTTTACCAGAGCTTTTGAATAACTTCAGTTAGGACCCCTTTCTTTTGTACTTTTAATTCCTTTCCTTTGTACTTTTATTTCCGCATTTTAATTCTAGTACCCAGCATAAAATTGGTATCAGAGCCATCAGTACTATTTGTTAATTCAAGTAGCCAGATTAAAGATTCTTAGATTATTGTTATTTAGTTTATTGTTAGTATAGTATTGTTATGATCAATGATTTATTAAAAGCAATTAGTCCTAGTTTAAGCGAAATTAGATCTTAACAGTCAAAACAGAATATCCAACTTAAAACAGGTTTCCAGCTAGTAGAACAACTTAGCGGTAGCTTAGATAAAAAATTTAGCCTAGAAGTTAAAGGTAATATAGTAACCAGAAGCCAGTTTATAGAATTCTCAGAAAAATCTCTTGAGCATACCACTCAGATTTTAGAAACTCTTAATAGATCCAGATCTAATAAACAGTCAGAAAATTTAGACTATTTCAAGGAGTTACATTCAGAAATTTTAAGTAGAATTAGTAAGTTAGAAGAAAAACAGCTTATAATATCAGATAAATTACCCTGCAAACAGGATATAATAGATCTGACCAGCAAGTTAGACACTACTCAGCCAAAAGATATAGAAACAGAAACTAGAAATTTAGTTGAAAATCTTAAGATAGAAGTAGACAGAATAAAACAGAATTCAGTTCAGGTCAAGACAGAATTAGATAGTAAACTAAGAAAAATAGAAATCCTTTTAGAAGAAGTTAAGAAATTAGCCAATGGGGAATGAATAGTTGTTATTTTATAAATTAGCATTAGAACATTCAGGAAGAATTCAACCAGATCCTATTGGATTATCCAGTTTCAAGCCAACGGGAAAAACTGACGAGACACTTATCAAGCAAAATAACACAATTATTGAACTTTTGATAAGTCTTAGCCATAGGATAGCAGAAGTATCAGATAGATTAGACCAGTTATCTATCAAAGTAGAAAAGCTCCAGGAAGATAAAGCTTTAGAAGCCCTAACCTCTAAAAAAAACCAGATTAGTTTATCAGCCTCAACAGGACATCTAGAGCCCAAAAGGTCCAACAGATCTTTACAAAATCATACCTTTTATTATAACATATTGGGTACTCCAGACCCAAACAAAGGTAAGAAACCAGAAATTCCTCAGTCATCTCAATCTTCATAATGGCATCTAGCAGTAAAACCAAAGTTAGTGGAATTCCTTTACTCGATAAAATATTTGGAAAACAGCCAGTAGAAGAAAATAGAATAGAAGGACTTATAGATCCAGATATCCAGTTAGATCGATTCAGAAATCACAGTCTAGAATTATTAAGTCCAGCAGTGTTGTATAGATCACAGAATTTCTTTAACAGAGGTGTTAGAACTTATAATAGTTATCATGAAAAACCAGTCAGTGTTGTAACAGAGGATCAGACAGAAATCTTAGAAATGATCACCCCAAGAAGCTTCAATGAGCTTAAACAGTTAAAGTTAGGACTTATTCACCTAGGTTTGATTACCATAGGAATCAAAGGTTTAGCTAGGCAAGAATTAGGAACCAAAGTATTGGTCATGATTGTTGATCAAAGATTCACAAACCAGGAACAAGCTTTAATAGGAAGCATGGAATTAGATATGAATAGTAATTGCCAGATTGTTTATTGCGTGCCAGATTTCCAAATGAAATTAGACAAATTTTATCAGTATATTCGCATAGCTATTAAGACAAAGGGATATCACATGATCCCTGAAATGCATAATCTTTTAGTTTGTGTTAATTTTGTAGGAAAATTAAGTAATCATAGTAATACCAGGTATAAGCTTAGAACAGACCAAGCTTTGAAAGCTTTAGGAACCAGAGGTATTCAGGTCATAGAAGCCAAGAAACGAGATTCAGAAATGTTAGCAGGACTCGAATGGAAAGTCACAAATTTATTGCCCAAGCAACAACTAAGGCCCAGCAGTAACAGTTTTTATACCAACAGTTTAGGAGAAGGTAATCTTAGATTCAGTAATTATGTCTCAGCAGGTAGACATTCAGATGTAAGTAGCTCTATTCACACAGAATTTGCCAGAAGTTCAGATGTAGAGACAGAGCATATGTATATGGCATATGAACAATCTCAGTTTACACTAAATCAATTAGTTAAATTCAGCGAATCTGACATAATCAGATTAAAAGAACTTTTAGAACCAGTTTATAAACCAGATCTAGATTATTATGATTATCAGATTTTAGAAGGATACTATACCCAGAAACTTGAGTATGAACATCCAGAATTAGATGATAGTTCCAAGTTCCAAAGACAATATTTATTACAAAATAATATATTTGTCTTAGAAGAAAAATTTATGGAATATGACCCTAGTAGGAAAAACAATCTCTTAGTAGAAGATATGTTTTGTCATTCAGATCCTAGATCCAAATACTATCAACCACCAGTTGAAAGTATAGAAAACCATATGGTAGAAGTCAAGATGGAAACATACGACAATACTCCACCAGTACTCCCAAATCAAGTATATGAAATGGGAAACATTCCAATCAGTAGATCTAGAATTGAGCCGTCAACCCAAGAACTAGAATACAGAACCTATGGGAAAAGGTTACCAGTAGATAGAGATATATCACTCATGGCACAAGCAGGAACAGGATTAATGCTTGATATAGCAGCATTTGATCCCCAGTTTCATAAAGCAGTTATAGACAGATGGGAACAAGCCCTAGTCAGAAAACTTTTGGAAATGACCAATTGGCACTCTTCAGCAGAGATGTGGTCATATTGTGAGTCATTTTTAGGAGACACAGCAAAAGGAGCTATAGAAGCTTATAAGAGAGATTTTGAACCCCAATATGCAACTTTAGTAGCCCAAGGACCAAATGTTTATAATTTTACCAGTTTAGTCAAAACCTTGATAATAGGAGCAGATCCTAATAGAGGAAACACAACATACCAGAATGTAGCAATAAGACAGTTAGAACAGCTTAAGTTACATAAATGGAAATACATAGTCAGCTTTTGCAATGACTTTATAGCCCTTGCATCACAAATAGGTAGAGCATTAGACTCAGAAATCAGTAACAAATTCTTTAGGAAACTTCCAGGCCCATTAGGAGAAGAAATATGGGAAAAATGGAAAGCTACTAATGGAGACGAAAACCAGCATCTAGGAATTGGTCCTAGAATCCAGTTTGTATTTGCAGTACTTATGTTATTATAAGTTATTATAAGTTCCCAATGCCCTTTTAAGTAAAGCAATCCCAAGACAAATGTTCTATTTTCTGTTTCCTCTTTATTTTAATTGATCTTTGCAAATAAACATATATAAACCCTGAATACCTTTTATTAAATGAATTACATTCAATGGAAATATACAATGCGACTGTTTATGCTATATCGCAAAACAGAAGCAACAGATGAATCCCACACGACAAACATAAATATAGCATTATCCCTAATATTTCCATAACGTCCAGTGGTATTAACTCCCATGTCTTTGAAAGAGGTCACAATACGACTACAACCATTGAACTTCAAGAACCGCTTCAGAGTGAACATAGTGCCAGAAACATTCTCATTAACATACTTCCGCTCCCTGACTAGAACTTTAAATCTGCTTAGTTGATCAACACGAACATGTTGATCCAATCTCGAACCATCTGTATTTGATAATTCACCGAAGACGTCGGAGAAGCTTGGAACACCAGTCGGTACAGGCATACGATCTAAAATAACAAAGATACCAACGTATCCTTCAATATTTTCAACAACAGGGTTTTGATCCTCTCCCATCGTTTGATCAATATTCCGAATTTGAAATCGACCATCCAGATTCATAGACCATACTTTTACACGATTTGTATGTCTGGAATCAACACCTTGACCAAGACTTGGCAAATCAAAATAATCACTGTAATCACTACCATTAACAACACCATCTTTTGGCCTAAGTACCTCATCCTTAATAGCTCTACTTGGGAAATTACGTTTACCAGAACTGGATACCCCATAATTCCGAAGACGTCTCACACCCCAGTTTTTTAAACCTGAATATCGTTTATTACCAAACGTCTTATACCTTTTGTAATTTCCCTTATAAGAGGGAAATATCACAGAAGAACGTTTTTGCCCAACTCGAAACATGTTTCTGCAATCCTTAACAATTAAGTAACTACTTTATAAAGAATAGAGGGAAAACTGTTCGAATTGTATGAACAGTCTCCAGGAAAGTGCTAAATGTGTAGTGGGGGTCCACAGTAATCATTATGCAACATATAAGGCCCAGGGCAAGCTCTTAAGTGCACCACGTATCCCACTAACCCAACAAAAGTACACATGTGGGGCCCACAATTCAAATTAAAGGGTACGGAAAATGCGCCGGCCCGCACGGTAATATTATATACGTGCGGGCCCACAGGAGCCAAAAGGGACCAAAAGAGCTAAAGAGGTTTACTTAAAGGATCGTATATATGTATTTATACCGTATATTTTCACTACATGACAAATGTTCCACCGTTCCACTTATACGTTTTGGAGAAGTTTGAGAGCCATTTTACTCCTTGGTTCCACCATTCATATCAGCCGTTAGATCTCTTCTCTCTCCTCACTGATAAGGACACGTGGTCCTCATCTAAACCATTCTTTCTCTTCCAGTGGCATTCTCGTAATTAAAAAACCCACTATTCGTTACTTTGTCTTATTATGTTCCACCATTCATGACAGCCGTAGGATCTACTTGCTGACATCATACACAAATAAATCAAAGGCTCAGATTAAACCATTACAACAAACAAATAGCCCAGAACAACAAGACTGATTCAACACTTATAATTTCATCTTTTCGTTTATTTTCACCAATTAAATACTATATATACCTCTTCTCAATTTCACTTTTTAAACCAATGGCTCGATTAATATTATTTATCGGAACCCACTTAACAACTTCTATTATCGTGGCATGTATGATAGCTTTAGTCCTTGTTTCAGCTCTTCGTTTGCTATTTAAATGGTACCTACTCAATACAGATGCAAACGAAGTAAACAACGTCTAACACACAGAACCCAGATTCAAACTCATCCCAATAGTCCCAACATCACTTCAAAGGATGGAGATAGAAATCGATCCCGAAGTCGAAGGCTCGTTTCAATCGAGAACCGTAGAAGCACAAGCATCCACACAACTCCAACCAATCCATCTCACATTTCCATCGAAAACGGATCAGGCATGGACATCAATACTCCACAGACGGCGTCTGTCCATGATCGTCGATAGGTGCATAATCGACTACCATTCACAATGTCCAATAAACTCTACCGGGCGAGTTAGAGTATACATCTACGACACACGTCTAGATGGCCCTGATCAAGAACAGGCACAGTACGTGTTCCCAGTAGCCTGTCCAATTGAACTATATTACTATGGAACATCATATGCATCATTACAAGATGATGTTTGCCCATGGATCGCGAAATACAAATTAGAAGAAACGAACATCAGAAAAGATGTCCGTTATTGCAAGATCAAGGCATACGTGAAGCTATGCACATCAAAGAACCATGGAAGACCACTGTAACATTATAGAATCAGTAAATAGGATAGGAGAAAACAGTCTTATTGAAATAAATTGTGAAATTTTATTACCAGCTAAAGGTAAAAACCCAGGGAAGGTTATAGAACTTAAAGCCATGATAGATACAGGAGCCAGTAAGAGTCACATTAGCCGTGATCTTATACCAGTCGAACATTACACCAGACCAGGTTATATAGCCAGAGCTGATCTCATGAATAATACCAGTATTGTTTATGATACATGTCTTATGAATAGCAGCATCAGATTTACCAACAGACTTCAGCAACAACACACTTACCCACTACCCATGGTATGGATAGGAGACATTAACCACAGCTATAAGTTTATCTTAGGATTGAACTTTATAGATAGTATGAATGGGAGCATCACATTTAGCAAACACTTTGTGACGTTTCACAAACGTAGTTTACAAGTAGAAACATTACATGCCCAGAATTTAGAATCAGAGTTGTCAGCTAAGCGTGGTGGAACCATAGAAGAAAAACAGAAAATAACAGAAGAAAATAGGATGGTAAAAAAGTCATTAGATGATATTCCTTTTTCAGATACACATTTAGACTCATATGTAGAAACTATAGATGATACAATTGAAACAGAAGTAGAATGGCTAATGGAAGAAGAAGAACAGTTAATCCAGATAGAGTATGATCTAATAGACTTTGAACAAATAGAACACTCTTTGTCGGTTCTTGATCGCAAAAAGAGAAGAACAGACAGAGAAAGACTAGAAGAATTAATTAGGTTAGCAGAAGAAACCCAAATTATAGGGGAAAATCCAATCGAACATTGGAATAAAAACAGAACTCTAGCACACTTAGAAATTATTAACCCAGATTTTAAGATTAGTACTCAGAAAATTGTATACAGTCCGTTAGATATAGAAGAATTTAAGAAACAGACTAAAGAATTATTAGATCTTAAGGTTATAAGAGAAAGTACCAGTCCACTGCTTCGCTCTTCTCGATGTATCAAAAGAGAGGTCACCCCAAGCGTAGGGTATAAGCGTCCAATTGAAGCATAATAAATCCGGAAGTCCGGGATCGTACCCACAGAGATAACTAATACGGCTTGATGGATTGTAGATGCAAGTATGGTTTCCGGCTTTTAGTCAGCCAACTCAGTTTTTCGTATGCGGTGGAAAGTAAAAAGGCTAAATTAAACGAGGATAAACTAGATAAAAAGAAGGTTAGGTTTAGGAATTACTAGCGCCCACGACTCAAGGAAAACCACATTTTCCACCTCAATACACGGTTTTACCCGGAAGATAAGAAGGTTCGAAAATCAAGCTAGCTATAGAATCCATTTAGCAAACACCTCGAGCGACCGAGCTCCAAGCATCATGTGTGGTAAGTAGGCGAAGCTCTTACCTACACATGATCAAGGAGGTTATCACCTCGGTAATTTGACAAACAAATCCAAGCCCCACATCAATTCCCAAAACAAAGTTGCAAACTTTTTGGTGAAAAATGCAATTTTTACTCAAGCCATGGGGTGCTAGTCACCCCATGACCCAACCTTATGAAACTACTCACACATACCTAAAAAGATAAGAGCAAGCAAAAATCTACTTAGCAAAAGTGTAAACACAACACTAGAAATAAACTAGCTAGAAAGATAGATCGGGAGAATTTAAACAACTTTAATAAAGGAGAGAGTGGCAAAAACTAACTTACTAGAGCAGAAAATTGAATATTAAAGGGCTGAAAATGAAGAACACTCAAGAACAAGCAAAAAGTAATTTGAAATCTAGTCTAGATCTAAAAATGGGTACATTTCTGTCCAAGTCGTGTAATGGTGATATCACGGGGTATTTATACTCCAAGGTACGCGCATGGGATATTCTAAGAAGATGCTCTGAAGATCCCTTCGTAAGGCCTCGGTACCGATGGCAATGGGCTTAAAATGTATTTAAGCTCTCGGTACCGATGTCCCAAATCCCAGCCATTGATGGCGAAGCCTTAAGTGCTGTCCCAGAGTTAGCTGCTCGGTACCGATGTCCAGGATCCTTGCCATCGATGCCGAGGCCTTATCTTCGGGCGTTGACTGCTGCTTTGGCGTTGACTTGTTGACGCCTTGGCCATTGCTCGGGCCACCTTGCCTTGCCTTGCCTTGGCCATCGGGCCACTTTGCTGCTCTGGCCTCCCTTGGTCAGTTTACTCGAGCCATCGGGCTGCTTCTGCCTTGCTCGCTCTTGCTCGGGCCATTTGGTCGTGCCTTCCTTGACCGCTGCTTTGGGTCCCTGTTTTGAGATGGTTTTCTACAAAACGCCACCAAACTACTTTACGAGCAAAAGTAACTTAAAAACAACTAATTAAATAACAAAAGTAACTAAGACTAGACACTAGCGCACCCTTTATTACATTGTCGGGTGCTTATCATCCACACAGAAGCTCAGCCTTTATGGTAAGAAATCATGCAGAAATCAAAAGAGACAAAGCGCGAATGGTCATAAACTATAAGCGTCTTAATGACAATATCCAAATAGATAGTTATGACATACCCAGCAAAGAACAGCTTATTAATAGTATCCAGGATGCAATAATCTTTAGCAAATTTGATTGCAAATCAGGATTTTGGCATATTATGCTAGACCAGTCCAGTAGACCATGGACAGCATTCACATGTCCTCAGGGATGTTATGAATGGATTGTTATGCCTTTTGGTTTAAAGACAGCACCCAGTATTTTCCAGAGGAAAATGGATAGTATATTCAAAAAATATCACTATTTTATCCTTGTTTACATTGATGATATTCTTGTTTTCAGCAAGACACAGGAAGAACACTATAGACATCTTAGGATAGTATTTCAGATATTTATAGATAATGGTTTGATTATTAGTAAAAGGAAAATGGAATTGTGTAAAGAATACATAGAATATTTAGGAGTAAGAATAGGAAAAGGAAAAATCCAGTTACAACCACACATTGCACAGAAGATTTTAGAATTTCCAGATAAGATAGAAGATAAAAAGAAACTCCAGTCATTTTTAGGAACCTTGAATTATGCTAGGCCATACATAAAAGATCTTAGCAAAATCATAGGACCTTTGTATAGTAAAACAACTCCAACAGGTCAGAAAAAATTCAACCAGCAAGACATAGATCTTGTCAGAAAAATCAAAGAGATTTGTAAAAATTTACCAGAGCTAGAATTACCATTAGAACCAGACTACATAGTAATAGAAGTAGATGCCAGTGAAAAAGGATGGGGAGCAATACTCCTTAGCAAACCTACCAAATACTCTGCAAAATCTACAGAAAAGATTTGTAGATATGCCAGCGGAAAATATAGAGAAAATGGGAATTTAGCCACTATAGATTGTGAAATATTAGGAGTTATTAACGCCATTAATAGCTTCAAATTATGGTTGTTCAAACCTTTCACAGTTAGAACAGATAGTGAAGCAATTGTTAAATTCCATAAGCTTCTCAATGAGAAAAAGATCAGTAATAGAAGATGGCTTAATTTTATTGATACAATAACAGGAAATGGTTATACAGTAGAATTTGAACATATTAAAGGAAAAGAAAATACTTTAGCAGATTATTTGTCCAGAGAAATAAATGCTAATATCCTTAGTTTTACAGATGGCATCCTCGAGCAATGCAACCAGTATTACCAGAACAGATCAGAGGTTTCTAACCTTTGGGAGCATAACTCTCAGAGTATTTCCTGAACAATCCAGATCCAAATTCAGGTACCTCATTCATAATATTAGTGAGGAACAGAAGTGTCTTTTAGATAATCTTTGGGACTCTCACAAAGATGTTCTTAAATTCTTAGCTTGTTTAAATGCTTTAAATATCTTCTTTAACCAGCAAAATGGGTCAAGCCCAACAAAAAGATTTTCATTTTATTGTGTTGCAGTAGGCCGTGTTCCAGGAATTTATTCCTATTGGCCAGAAGTTTTAAAACAAGTAGATGGAATCCCTTCTTCAACATGGAAAGGTTTTCATACATTTGCAGAAGCAAACCAATGGGCCAATCGTGCCATTGGGAACAATTTTTACATCTCAGAATCAACCAGGAGATTAAACAATCAATCAGTCTTTGAGACTGTAGGTTTTGAAAACAACCAAGCTTTCAACCAGCCATTTTCTCAACAAATAAATTTTTGTAGTCATTGCGAAACAATGACTAGGAGTTTTAGGATTTTAAATAAGAGAAACCAGGATATTGAACAAGCCAATCAACAATTGATTAACAACCAGAGAAGGCTTGAAGAGGAAATAACAACTCTCAAAATGAAGTTGTTAAATTCAGAAAAGGAGCTCAAGAAAGTTAGAAACCCTTTTACCCCACTGGTAAAAGCGAGAAAACCGTCTTCCCTACTGGGAGATGAAGAAAGAAGTAAGTGGAGTAAGGAATATGGTCCGAAGGAGCTTTTACAAGTTAAAGCAACTACCATTCTTTCTAAATTTCCTCCAGATGTTATTCACCATATTAGACATTTAGCCAGAGAAGATAGGGTCCACTTTCAAGAATTCTTATTCTCAGAACTAGTCAAGATCAACCAGAATACAGGTTGTATCCCAAGACTCACCATTACTTGGAAAACTCTTTATCTACAAGATAAAGATACTGTCCCATGTCCAAAAATCAAACCTACCTGCATCCAGGGACCATTGGAACGAATAGCCTGTACATGCCAACTCATATACAGTATCCCAAGGGCCAACATTGACATGAAGCAGTTCAAACCTTTTACTCTTATCTTTAAGGGAAAAGAGGTAGAAATTACAGAAGTTACTCTCTTGGATTTTGGATATGTTCAACAAATCATATTCTATGATCCAGAAGATACTAACAGATTTGGAAGAAAAATTACAGCTTGTGTTCTTAATGCTATGGCAGATCAAGGTACAGCAGTTGAAGCAATTGTGGAATCAAAACTTCCAGAATGGACACCTACAGGACAACTCATCCCTGCTTACCACAACATCCATATCAACACAAACCCTGCAAACATGATCCTCAGAAGAATTTATCATTGTGACAATGATGAACCATGGATTTGCGAAACAAATTCAATTAGGAAACAGATTAGACATGCCATTGCTTTTACCATAGCCGAAGGATTTCATTATGATAATCTATACACCTATGGCAAGGCACCTCTAATATGTGAGGACTCATTTCAAAAAATTAGGTCCAATGATCATCTCCCAGAATTAAAATTTCAGTTTGAAACAGGATATGATAATTTAGTCAGATATTACATTCACCAGAAGAACCAAGAAGATGTAATGATAAGAGGAGGAGATCCAAATGATCTATCTGACTTATCTCTGAATGATGAAGATGACGAAGACTATGACTTTGATGACGAAGCCATCCAAAATCTCAATAATGCAATGGAAGGATAAGCATCAAAGACAAAGTATCCCACCATAACTGACAGCAACACTGTCATCACATGGGTCGATACTTTATCAGCAAAAGTAGTTTGGAAGCACTTGCCGAAAGTAAAAGGGCAATTAACCACTTTAACTGTTCCAACCACTTTCCACCAGCAAAATTCAACCACCCTTGGACATATCTGCAGATATCAATAATGAAGACCCTGCTTTTTCAAAAGAAGGTTGAAAGATGTGACGATGCGGGCCAGTGATCACGCGGCATCTACTTTTCTTTTTGAAAAAACCGGACCTCTTTTCTTAGTAGGTTACCAGTCATTTTGTTGTTTGATGTCTATAAATAGAGTCAAGTCTTTCGGTTGTAGACACGACTCTCCTAGCATTTTGAGCACTTGCTATCTGTAAGCATTTGTTGCAATTGTAATTTGTCGAGTCAATCTTCAGCAATTAAGTCTTTGTAATCAGCAGCTTTCAGCAGTAATATAGTAAGTTTCAATTTCTCTCCAGTTCTTATTGTTCCTTAGGGACTCCCGAAAGGGAACACCCCCATGATCATAAATAGCATTAATACTGTATGAGTTACCCAAAATTTTTAATCCAGTTTTCATACATCTCTAACACCCCAAAATTCAGTTTTTAAAGAAAGAAATAACTTCAGGCCTTTAAACCATAAAGCCTTCTTGAGTCTAACCCGTTTTGCCAAAAGGTGGCGTTGAGGGAACAGTATTCGGAGGTAGGTTAAGAAGGAAAATAAGAAATTTCTTTGGATAAAATTTTGACACATAGGAGGTAAGTGATAATGAAAAGAAACGATTAATCAATGGGTAATATACTATATAATTTTGTATACAGTATCCTGGTTATTTTAAACAGTTCATCTGGATCATGTGGTGGTAAGTACCGAGTAGGATTCACAAATATCTGATCACGAGCTTTTATCTCTTGCATGAATGAACAAAGAAGAACATATTTTAATTTACATTCGTAGGATAGAAGAAGAAATATTCACTAAGAACCTCTTGATAGATAGACTTTTAAATACAACCTTATATACAAATAGGCCTCGATCTAGTAGCGTCCTTACTAGATTCATAGGAAAAGAACAGGATAAACTCAGAGAATTAGAACAACAGTTAGCTGAAGCACAACTTCAGTACAGAAAGGCAAAGCCATTCCAAAATTAGGACTAGAACGGTAATAACAGATAAATTAAGTAGTAAAGTGTAATTAGTACCCATAAGTTGTCATGGTCTGTAAACTCACTCATACTTTTAACCGATCTAGACAAGACAGAGCAAGCCGGATGCTTGTTACCGGACAAGACAAGACATAATACGACTCTATCTGGGAAAAACTTTCCATAAAAATACCATTCAAATACAGTGTACAACATGATTACAGATAACGACATACACAAATGATTATCCACGTGGTGAATTCATGCAGTGAAGAAGCAGCAATTCCTCCAACTAGAGAGTCAAATTGGGCGGCTTTTCCATCTTCCCTCTTCCTTCTCAAATTCCCTCCTACCCTCCTCTCTCTCTCTACTCTCTCTCCAACCATGTCGCCGGCGACCAACTCCGTCGCCCCCTTCCACTTTATCCTCCTCCTCCTCTATCTCCTCTCCCTCGCCGCCGCTGCCTCCAACGACGACCTCCAAACCCTCCTCTCAATCAAAACTACCCTCCAAAACCCCGCCACCAACTCATTATTCACCTCATGGACACCCGCCAATCCCATATCCAACTTCACCGGAATAACCTGCGACCCGGACGGCTCGGTCGTATCCATCGAGTTACCGAACCGGCAGCTTAACGGTACCGTCCCGTTCGACTCGATTTGCCGGTTGAAATCGCTCGAGAAGCTCTCCTTGGGGTGGAATTCCCTCAGCGGCGTCGTGTCCGATGAGCTGGGGAAGTGCGTGAATTTGGAGTACTTGGATTTGGGGAACAATTTATTCTCCGGCCCTGTCCCTGATCTGTCTCCCCTGTTTCGGCTGAGATATCTGTACTTGAATAGCAGTGGGTTTTCTGGTAAATTCCCTTGGGATTCGGTTTGGAATATGACGAGTCTTGTCGTTTTGAGCGTCGGAGATAACCCGTTCGATGCGGGCCCGATTCCGGAAAGGTCGGGAAATATTATGCTACCATGTTTTCTCAATTTTATTACTCCATCTGTTCCAAATTAAGAGTCACTTATTTCATTTTGGAATATTCCAATATGATTGTCCCTTTCCAAAAATAGAAGTGAAAATTTGATAATTTTCCAAAAGTAACCCTCTTATTTGAATACAAATGGTGCAAAATAAGTACTACCTCCGTCCCAATTTAATTGTCACTTTTTGGAGTTCGTGCCACTTTTCAATTGATTATATCTTGTAATTTATAATGTTTTAGGTGATTTTGAAAACATTGTATTATAGAACAAATCGAGATCTATCAAACAAGATCCATATTAGATACTCCGTATAAAATTCATTACCAATTTAAAGATATAACTAGTTTTTTTATCCAGTTAGAATAGAACTGGGACAAGTAAATTGGGACGGAGGGAGTAGAATATAGGGATAAAGATGGAAAGTAGATACTCCATCCGTCCCTTTTTAAATGTCCTGCTTCGTAACTCCAACTTATTAAAAAGACATCATCATTATACCTTTCACATCAACTTTTTCCTCCACTTTCCCTACTTACCCATCATCATTACACTTTTACTCACTAACTTTTCAAAATGGAATATACTTTTAGGGACAAAATAGATAATTCACTAACTTTTACCCACTAACTTTACAAAATGGACACTTATTAAGGGACAGCCCAAAATGAAATACTGGACTGTAATAAAGGGACGGAGGGAGTATAATGATTGCATGTCCCCTACAAAAGTTGGAATTCTAAAGAGAGACTCTCATTTAGGAACGGAGGGAGTCCTATATTTGCTGTTTGAATTAAATAATAATTTACTCCTATGTTTTCGAGTTAGTCTAGATTTCCTTCCATGCATCCATGCGCTTTATATTCGTCCGGAGTTCACTCCCAGAAATATACCCATCCTTGCCCCCTCACGTCAATCCCACGAGTCTCTTATCCATTCTCATTCAATCTTAGTAGAATTCTCAAGTGCATGATCCATTCGTCAGTTAGTTTAGATTTCTTGGTCACGAAATTTTCTAAATTATATGAAGGCATGTTATTTGTTAAGGTTATGTTTTGATATACTAGAGCAACTCCACTCGTTGGTGTTAAAATGACGTTCTCAAAATTATTTTTTTGACTTGCTATCGTGTCAAAAAGTCAAAAACTAGTGATTTGGTGCCAACAATATGAAATTCAAATTAAATGGATTGAATTCTGTGGCAAGTTTGACAATTGCCAATTTGGTGCCGAATTTGGCACCGGGCATTGCCAAATTTGGCACAGAGTGGAGAGGGTTTGCCATTCTGTTGTGCCGAACACGAAATTGAGAATATAACAAATCAACAAGCGATAAACAAGAACACAAGGATATACGTGGTTCCGCTCAAGCACAAAGCAAGAACGTACTCCACGGGGAAAAGAGCAAGAGGATTCACTATAAACGGGGAGAGAAACAAAGAGCCGGCTATACCCGTAACTCTATTTGAAGCACCAAACAGATATCTAGGGACAAATCTCTGGTGGAACCCAAAAGGGAGACACAAACCCTTGGTGGAACCCTAAGAGATGAACAAAACCCTAATATCTAAGCCCTTGAACAAAAGACCATAACCCTAGGAACCCCCAAGGTCCCTATTTATAGGAAAACACTAAATAAACCTAAACCGAATAGGAAAAGGAATCCTAGTCAATTTAGGAATTCTAGCCAATTTCCAACAAATCTCCACCTTGACTTGAATTCCATCGAACTCAACACTATAGGCAATCCTCTCCTTCAATCGCTCATCTCCCCCAAAAGCCCCCCACGGGGCAATCACCAACGGCACAAACGAGCAAGGCTCAAGCACACCTGCTTGACCTTGTAAACGCGACTCAGGAAACCCAGCCGCACATGCCTCCAAATTGAGCCTCTATCTTCCAACGGGCACCTCCCACCCAACGCATCCCTCCCGGATACACACGAAGATCTGCTCAAACTCCCCACGGAGTTAATTACCGACTCCACCACGGAGTTAAAAACCCAAAACTGAGTCAACCTCGAATTCACCGATGAAGAACCCAAAGATGTAGCACCCACAATCGTACTACCATCAAGCACATAGAGGTTATTCGATTTCCGACCCTTCATCAAAACACGAGCACCCTTCAAAACTCTCAAGACTCCACCTTCAGCGGTATGCTTCCAACCCAAAGAGTCAAGAGTACCCAAAGAGATAAGGTTCCTCTTCAAATCTGGTATATGTCGAACACCAAACAACGTCCTCACAAAACCATCATGCATTCTGACTTTAACTGTTCCAATCCCAACAATTCTACAGGGCATATTATTCCCCATAAAAACTGTACCACAGCTAACCGATTCATAAGTATTGAACCAATCTTTATTTGGACACATGTGGTAAGAACATCCGGAGTCCAGAATCCATTCGGCATTCGAACAGACATCACCGACACTCACAGAAAGAACCATAAGTGAATCGTCGGAATCCTCTTCAACAATACCAGCAACAACCTTCTCTTCAAAATTGTCCTTATTTTTCAACCTAGGACAATTTCTCACCATATGCCCGTATTTCCTACAGTAAAAACACTTTACATCGAGAGGAGTGAAGCAGCCAGAAACCCCTCTACTGCTATTATCCCTCTCAGAAGTTCTTCCTTGCACCACCAAACCATCAGCATAAACCTCACTTTCACTAGATACCTTTTCCTTAATTCTTTTGAATATAAACTAGATTTAACATCCTCCATGGAAATCGTATCTCTCCCGTAAAGTAGGGTAGTAACAAAATGTTCATAAGACGCAGGCAAAGAACATAACACAATAAGGGCTTGATCTTCATCATTAATCACAACATCAATATTTTTTAAATCCATAATAATTCGATTTAACTCATCTAGATGGTCTTTTACGGGCGTACCTTCCCTCATACGAAACGTATAAAGGCGCTGCTTCAAATACAACCGGTTGGTAAGAGACTTCGTCATATAGATACTTTCTAACTTCAACCAAATACCGGCAGTAGTCCTCCTCCCCGACCTCGCGAAGCACATCATCGGCTAAACACAATTGAATCGAACTGAGCGCCTTCGCATCGAGATCCTTGAACACACTATCCTGCATATCAGCAGGTTTCTTCGATTTCCCAACAAAGTCTTGTGTAATCCTTGTTGAACAAGCAAAGCCTTCATCTTAATACGCCATAAACTGAAGCTAGTGCTCTGCCCATCGAACTTCGCAATTTCGAAACGAGTCGCCATTGAAACGATCACCAATTGCACAATACGCAGCGGAAAACAAAAGCCTCGGATTGAAACCCAAAGCTCTGATACCAATTTGTTGTGCCGAACACGAAATTGAGAATATAACAAATCAACAAGCGATAAACAAGAACACAAGGATATACGTGGTTCCGCTCAAGCACAAAGCAAGAACGTACTCCACGGGGAAAAGAGCAAGAGGATTCACTATAAACGGGGAGAGAAACAAAGAGCCGGCTATACCCGTAACTCTATTTGAAGCACCAAACAGATATCTAGGGACAAATCTCTGGTGGAACCCAAAAGGGAGACACAAACCCTTGGTGGAACCCTAAGAGATGAACAAAACCCTAATATCTAAGCCCTTGAACAAAAGACCATAACCCTAGGAACCCCCAAGGTCCCTATTTATAGGAAAACACTAAATAAACCTAAACCGAATAGGAAAAGGAATCCTAGTCAATTTAGGAATTCTAGCCAATTTAGGAAAAGGAATCCTAGTCTGATACCATTTGTTGGGAGGTCGTCCGATGCATCGACCCGCCACTGCGTGCTCAAGGCCCAATTTGTATGGGAGAAACGGCAAAGAGTCCACCACATTACTTGGGCCCAATATACACTGAATGACCCATATCCACTTAAAAGGCTAAGCCTTATAAGTGGTGAGTCATCCAATTGTATATTAAGGTCCAACTCTTTTTCTGTTTATCCGATGTGGGACTCAACGTTCACACATGTTCTAACACATTCTTGTTGCCAAATTTCGGCTTTGGCGTGTGATTTGGCACTAGGGTGGACTTGCTCTGAGGGAAGATTTTTCAGTGCAGGGCGGGTATCACGTGGTGTTCGCTCGTGCATCCGAGCCGTCCATTTTGTGTTTGAACGGCTCAGATTTAGAGAGAGAAAAATGAGAGAGAAAGTGTTGGGGTGAGAGGAGAGGGAGGGTTTTAATCCGAGCCGTCCAAAAGTGAATCGGACGGCCCAGATGTGCCGAACGGGTGCCACGTCGGCAATACCCGCTTAGTACTGAAAAACTCCTCTGCTCTGAGAGAATGAAAAGCTTGGTTATTGACAATTTTTTAATTTTCCTGGCAGGGTGGGTGAACTATCCCAACTGAACTGGCTCTACCTAACCAACAGTAGCATCAACGGTACAATTCCTACAGAAATTGGGAATTTAACGGAGCTGGTAAATCTAGAAGTATCCTACAATTTCCTCTCCGGCGAGATTCCGGCGGAGATTTCGAATCTGAAAAAGCTATGGCAGTTGGAAATGTACGACAACATCTTGGTTGGGAAATTCCCACCTGGGTTTGGAAATTTAACGAGCTTGGAAAACTTCGACGCGTCCACGAATTACCTCCGCGGCGACTTATCGGAGCTCCGGTCGTTGACCAATCTGGTGACCCTACAACTTTTCGAAAACAAGTTTACCGGCGAAGTTCCGGCGGAATTCGGGGAATTCAAAAAGCTGGTGAATTTATCTCTTTATACTAATGAATTGACTGGCGTACTTCCATTAAAACTTGGGTCGTGGGCCGAATTCGATTTCATAGACGTGTCGGAGAATTTTTTAACGGGTCCAATTCCACCGGGGATGTGCAATAGGGGTACAATGAAGCAGCTTTTGATGCTCCAGAACAGGTTTACCGGTGGAATACCGGCGAGTTACGGGGATTGCACGTCGTTAACCCGGTTTCGTGTGAGCAACAATTCTCTATCCGGCGTCGTTCCGAGGCGGGTTTGGGGATTGCCCAATGTGCGTATTATTGATATTGCTTTCAATCAGTTTGAAGGCCCAATTACATCTGATATTGAAAATGCAAAATCTTTGACCCAACTATATGTTTCTAGTAACAAATTGTCCGGCAAGTTACCGCCGGAGATTGCAAGAGCTACCGGATTAATCAAGATTGATTTGAGTAACAATGGATTTTCCGGTGATATCCCGGCGTCAATTGGAGATCTCAAACAGCTCAGCATTCTTCAGTTACGGAACAACAAATTTTCCGGCCAAATTCGGTAACTTACACATTTAATTTTGTTTTGACTCAAATACCGGACGGTACTAGACTACTTTTTTTTTTTTTTTTTGAGTATTGGTCAATACCGGACGATTTTGGACAAATACCAGATGTTACCAAACTGAGAAAAGAAATCATGGACCACCATATGACGATCTTTTCTTCGATCTTCTTTTTGTTTTTCTTTCTTTTGCTTGGAAAAAATTGATGATTAGATGGTGTTATCAAATCAAGTGGGATAATAAGCAGAAATCCTATAGGGACCTCCCACCTCCCACTGAAATCGTACCGAGGGCCGCCGCCGGGCCGTCTCCGGCCACGGGAGGATCGATTCGAGCTGTCCAAAAATTCTAAAAAAAACACCCGAGGGGGCCCGCGGAAATCAACAGCATCCGATATGTGTAGAGTGCTTGATCAAAACACCATATTTTTCGTGTGGCCCGGCGGCGTCGGTACGATTTCGGTGGGAGGTGATCGGTCTCTATAACAGGACTCGATAATAAGTGGACAGAAAGTGCACTGACTAAATGGTTATGGTCTTTGGTCTATGAAAGTGATTAAGCACTAGCGATCATTCTTTATGGCCTTTTGTCTTCATCCTTCCTTCAAAAGACGACCGCAATCACATACCCCCATAGTCAAAGACTCGACCTGTGCACAACTTTCCGATGCATCTGATCCAATGGTTAGTTCGGTTGATTGGTGAGTTTACTTTCTATACAATTGATCAAAACTCGACTCTTAGGATTAGGCCGTAGGAAATTAATTTATTGTGAATTACCTAGTCTCGGCACGGATGACCTATTTTGACAGGACTGAAGAGGAAATCAGTTGAGGTGCTCATAAACTGGCCCGAACACCCCTAACTATCAAACAAAAAAAAACACATTCCGATGCACCTAAAAAAAATGTAAAAGACCCGTTCACATTTGATGTATAAGAAAAAATGTGCAAGAGAATATAACTCTACGAAGTAATATTTTCTGAAGAGTCTGTGTAATCAGATTATGTGCATAGATTTAAATATCAATGTGTCCGGAACCGTTCGATGAATTATAAACGTCACCAAAAAAAGAGCTCACATACAAAATGATGAGGTGCTCACGTGCCCAGGTGTTTCGGCCATCTTTGAATACATGCATGCAACTGTCTTCGGATTTGCATGCGTAAATCTACATATTACATACCTTGTATTTTGTAAGAGATCGAACATCAAGTATTTATGTATGTGGCGATTTTTAAGAGGCTATCAATATGTATAAAGCCCTAAATAGTTTTTTTTTTTTTTTTGAAACCAACAACATAACTTATATATATTAAGTCAAAAGGAGTACAAGAGTGATAGTTTTTTTACAAAACGAGGAACTACTGTTCCTCTCTGGTCCTTGTACAAAGTTGGTAACAAAAAATCGGGAGCAACACTACATAAAACAAAAACACCCTGAGTTGCTACTGCATTCTTAGCTAACAAGCTAGTCAGCTAGCCTGCACCGAGGAGGCGAGGAGAACTCAAAAACCATAACCTACAGCCCTAAATATTGTACATAGTTTTACAGGGACTAAACTGATTTTTGCAGTTTTCCATTTCAAGAGTCATATCAATCTGAATACATTATTTGTTGGTATATTTTGTGGAGTCATCATTTTAAGTTAATTGGAGCATAACAAAAATTGAAATGGATCTCTGTTTAAAGTGGACTCTAACTGTAGTATGATGTGGAGAAAAGCTGAATAATCGAACCGTAAGAAGAACTGCCAGTGAAATCGAGCACGCTCTTCCTTTTTTTTAAGGTCTCAGGTTTGATTCTCCTTGCCAATAACTCTTGGAGTGATCTCACCTCCACGCATAAGCGTGTGAAACGGCCGTATGGGAGGGGCTGTAGAGATTAGTCAGAGGTACGCGCAAGCAGCCCCGGGACACCCTGCATTACCCAATAAAAAAAAGATTGTTGAAGATGCAATTATTGAATTGAAATGTTGGTGGGTAGCTATAGCTTGGGGTGAAGTGGGTTGTGTCCAAAGAGATGATCCAATCAGTTTCCTCCTCCATTGACTACTATAGACTTTTGGACTTGGCAGATCCATTCACCTTCCAGAAGACTCATAATTATTGGGTCATTAAAAAATGATGCTACTGGTACAGATGAAAAATCTGTACCAGTGGGTACAAACCCCTTTCTCGGTCCATTTTGGGTCTCAAAAAAATGATCGGAGTCGCTCATTTTGTTTGAAATACTTTGCTTATGGTCCCTGCAAAAAATAAGCTCAATCCGATATCGATTAAGACACCTACAAAACGTCCAACTTTGCCCCATAATTCAAGCCTAAATTCTAGAGCAAAGTTTGGATGTTTGGTAAATGTTCTTACCGATACCGGATTGAGCTTATTTTTTGCAGGGACCATAAGCAAAGTATTTCAAACAAAATGAGCGACTCCGATTATTTTTTTGAAACCCAAAATGGGCCGAGAAAGGGGTTTGTACCCACTGGTACAGATGAAAAATCTGTACCAGTAGACTTTCTGGTCATTAAAAGGAATAGTTGGTCAAATAATCCCAGTTATTACTAGAGTATTATTTTTTAAAAGAAGAGATAAACTTATTCACGGCTCCGCGCAATCTCGGTCGTCTAAAAGTGTTTTGGATGATCCGGATTGAAAACAATCTCTTAAGGGTAATCCGAATTGTCCAAAATACTTTTGGACGGCCGAGATTGAGCATCGTAAACTTTATTTACGACTCCTCCGTAAATAAGATTTTCTCTTGAAAGAGTCCTCTCAAAAGTAACTTCTCTTCTCTCCTAAAAATAGTGGTCTTGCTTTTACATTTTTATGGTCCTCTCAAATCTGTCTTCCCTGTTTCGGTTGAGATATCTGTACTTGAATAGCAAAATATAATGGAAAAAATCTAGTGGTGGTGAATCTATATGATTTGAAAATAGAATATTTTTTTCCAATATAGTAGTAATAGAAATCATTGTTGTGGCGGTCGCCTCCACTTGTTCGCAAGAGTTGGTAGCACGGATAAAGTTTGAACTTGAAATTTAAAAGAGAGCGAACATCTTGACTACCAGGGTGACTCTTTTGGTTAAACTAGCGTAGAAACTTAACTCCAACAGTCCAACCTTATATATATGATGATATATATATTTTTGTCAATATTGTATAAGAACCCGGGGTGGGTGCTGCGCAGCATGCTGCGTGGTCTTGCTGGCATCGGTCCGACGATCGAAGACGTCCAATGCGTAGAGCTCGTCGAGTACTACAAGTGCACCAAAAATCAACTCGATCAAATATCGTTAAGTGTCTCATCGGAACACATATAAATTGAAAAGAATGGATTCAGTGGTTTTGATCCACTGTTTCTTATCCATTAGGATTCATTTTTTTTTTTTTCAAGTTATATGTATTCCGATGAGGCACTTAGCGATATTTGATCGAATTGATTTTTGGTACATTTGTAGTACTCGACGAGCTCTAAGCAGTGGACGTCTCCGATCGTCGGACCGATGCCGACAAGGCCTCGCAGCACCCACCCCGGGTTCATTGTATACTGCATAGTTAGCAGGGGTTAGTGGGATGTTAGTCAACGAAGGTTCGGAAACTATCCATAGCCCTGAAACCCCAAACTTTGTTCCTCGTGGGGCTCGAAGGCCACCATAGATGAGGACATGAACTTTATCAACTGTGCTGGCTTGATAGTTGTTATATTGTGATTGGACATTAGAGAATGTTGTTGCTAACAACTGAGAAAATAAATCATGGACCATATGACCATCTTATCTTCTTCTTTTTGATTGGAAAAAAATTAAGATTAGATTGATGGTCAATAGTAATATTATGATTATCAAATCAAGTAGGTCCCATTCCGATTTCTCCCAAAACATTTTTTTTCAAAAAGAAGGTAATTTCAAAATCAAATATAACGAAAATGAAAAATAATTTTTTAATTTTTTTTTGCACTGTTTAAAAGATTTCAATGAGATCTATCAAATAAGATCCATATTGGTAGGAAAATTATTTGCGTAAACACATGATTTTTGAGTATGAAATTACCTTCTTTTTCAAAAAGAAAGTTTTTCTAAAAAGTGGAACACCATCTAACCCGTTCCGCTTTCTCAAATAAATACTTAAAAAATAAGGACCTACTTCAAGTTTAAAAATAATGAACTTACAAAAATAAATTTTTAATTTTTTCTAGGGTTTGATAGATCTTATCGATATCTATCAAATAAGATCCATATTGCATATATTTTTTTTATTATATCTATCAAATAAGATCCATATTGCATATATTTTTTTTATTTCAGTGTGCCTATTATTTTAGGGAAATGATAATGCCAAAACTGTTTTTGCTGGTGCCAAAACTCCAGTGCATAAAAGTCTTGTACATTGCAAATGATACAACCCTTTTGTGCATTAGAATTTTGACACCAACAAAAACGATTTTGACATTATCATTTTCCTTATTTTAATGCTTGAAAATTACAGGTGAAAGCGGAACACCCCGAAGTGGACAGAAAGAAAAAATATGTGGACAGAAAGAGCACTGATTGGTTATGGTCTTTGGTCTACGAATGTGATGGGTTATGACACATTTTAGCACTTGTGAAGTTGTGATCAATTCTTTATGGCCTTTTGTCTTCATCCTTCCTTCAAAAGAAGACCCCAATCTCATACGTCCACACTCGAAGACCTGTGCTCAACTTTCCGATGCATCTAAAAAAGAGAGTAGGAAATTGATTTCTGTACACCCCTAATTGATCCAAATACTCATTTTTTCGTTTTTTAGCGGGTGAATTTACGGAATAATCTTTAAAATTTGTAAAAAGTGTATGTATGCAGGAACTGTTTAGTAAATTTACCTGCTAAAAGATAAAAAAAAGGGTGTTTACATCAATTATTAGAGCATAGAAATCAATTCTTAAAATGAAAAGGGTAATTTACACCAACCTCTCATGAGGTTTCTAACAAGTACACTGTGCTTCCAACCTTTCACTACCTACCTCCCAAAAAATACATGTGCTTGTTCACATGGATGATTCTGAAACCTGTAGTGCTGAGTGCACTACAGGGTGTATAGTACAGATCATAGCCGTCCAAGAATGTTTTCGAAGACTGTGATCTACCCTACAGGACGCCCTGCAGGATTCCGGATTCCTTGTTCACATAATGTTTAAGAAAAAATGTGCATGGGAATATAACTCTAATATTTTTTGGAGGGGTTCTTTTAGGACAACCAAAATGCAAATTATATGGTTGTTTCCGATACAACTTACGCGGCTCCATAGGCCTAACAAAGTGAAAAATCAAAAAAAATTAAAAAAAACAAAAAATTGCGATAAAAGGAACTTTGCCGGATCTTCGTCGCGGAAGCCGTTAGATCGCCTGAACTTTGCTGGATCTTCTTTGAAATCTTGTCTAAGAACCACTGGTCAATTGATGAGGAACCACCCACAACAGTATCGTGAAGGAAACTATTGTGGGGTAGAGAGCCCAAAAATATATGAAGGATACAAGAGGGAAAACAAGTTCTCTCTTTCAAAGTGGGAGAAAAGGTCTCAAACCCCCGTACGTATGCAAAGAACAACCCGATCTACACCTTGGGAGTGTTTTAGGAGCTCGCCAAAAAAGTCATCGGAGGAGCGCCAGAAATCTCTAGAGAGAGAAGCTTTGGAACTTCCCCCTCGGGCTGAGGTTTATGAAGGGTTTGTGTACACAGATTTACGTGCATAGATACAAATACATACGTGTCCGAAATCATTCAATGCACATAAACTTCCCAAAATAATGAGGGGATCACGTGCAAAATGATAAGGTGCTCAAGTGCCCACATGCTTAAGACGCTTTTGGATACATGTCTTCAGATCTTTTCACGTAAATCTTTATACGTAGTTCTTATAAGAGAACCTCACTGCATTATACATTTATGTATGTATAGTAGCATTTTTAAGTGAATCTCAATAGTATAATACAACCGATATAGTACATATTTTTATAGGGACTAAACTAATTTTTGCAATTTTCTTGCTATTTTGATCTTCTGTAACTGGAAAATGCATGAAAGATGTCAGAGCCCTCCTGACAAGAGGACTGATGGATATCCTTACACTCGACCTTAGTGATCCTGCAAAATGATACCTTGGAAATGCGCAATGAGATTCGTCAACAAAGTGACACTCATGATTCTTCCCTCCTATCTGCATAACAGCATTTAAACAATCAGAAAGAATTTCTGCGGCAATGTAATTATAATTTAAAAACCCTAGGAGAATTGCTGAATAATTGAATTGTTAGGAGAACTCGTAGTGAAATCCAACCCACTCCATGAGTTTCCCTTCCCCAATTTAAATCATTGAAGATTGACATTTTGTTTGAAAAGTATACCACAACTATACATGAATTCATTTTCGAAAATTAAAAAAAAGGAATAAAACAAAAGTTTGTTGAATATACTGAAGGCGCAATTAATGGAATGTTGGTGGTAGCTAGCTAGTGCAGGGGTGAAGTGGGTTGTGTCCAAAGAGAAGATCCAATCAGTTGAAAATTGAGTGCATCCTCCATTGACTACTATGGAATCTTGTCTCTTGGACTATTGGCTCCCTGGATATGTACATATTACATACATATCCATTTCACCTTCCAGAAACTCATAATTATTATTATTTTTTATATTTATAACCGGATGTCCGGGTCAGCTTATGCTTTGTTTGGATTGCTTTTTGAAAAAAAATTCTCAACTCAAAAAACACTCATTACCCATTCCAATCATTACTCACCCCTATCTCCAATCATTATTCTTCTCTTTCCAATCATTACCTCTACTTCCAATCAGTACTCTCATTTCTCTCACAATTCATAACCCTACAAAATTTCTCAAAAATTTCTTAAAAACTCATCCAAACACAGCATTAATTGCACGAACTTCGATTAATTCTGGAGCCCTGAAGGTAACGACCAGACATAACCTCCATTGACACCAAGATTTGGTATGTTTGGCCTATGTGGAAATGAAACCTATCGGTCTGTGACATCATGAAAGAACACTTATTGTTTTCCCACAACTATTTGGCCAAAACTCATAATTATTGGGTCATTGAAAGGAATAGTTGGTCAAATAATCCCAGTTAGTATTATTTTTGGAAAGAATCCTCAAAAGTAACTTCTCTTCTTTCTTAAAAATAGTGGTCTTGCTTTTACATTAGGGTTTGTTAATATGCAAGGGCGGACCCAGAAATTCATGTCACTGGGGTCAAATTTTACTCCCTCCGTCCCACTTTGTTGTGCATGTTTCATTTTTGGCATCTCACTTGGGGCAAATTTACTAAAATGTCCCAAATATGTATAGCTATTGTGGGGTAGTTTGGAAGGCAGTGGAGTCACATGACCCCCCTTGCCATCACATGGTTCCGCCCCTGTTAATATGTGCCCTAGGGGCATATGTTAGTATTGCATTAACTTTTCCATTATACTCTCCTTTTCTTGGGGAATGAAAAGTTAAGGTAGAGTAATAATTTCTCTGCTGGGAGAAGAGTAAATATTTTATGCATAGACACAAATGCCCCCTCCATTTTCATCTGTCGTTTCCTCTGTTCCCCAACCAATCCTCAAGGACCCAAACAATGGAAATCCCTTGTACCATTCATGGTACATATCTTGCAATTCCGAATAAGATTAGGGAAAATTTCAAAAAAGCCCCTAAGCTTTCAGAAATTTTACAAAAATACACCTGGACTTTAACTAATGACAAAAAGACACCTGAACTTAAGATCCCGTTAACAAAAAAGCCCCTGCCATCCAATTCCGTCAATTTGTAACGGATGGAGTTAACGGAAGGCGTAAACCTCTCCTCTCTTTTTTACTTTCTACTTTTAAAAATTACTCTTAACTCTTTCTTTTTTTAGTAGTAAATAAATAGGCAATAAAGTTCTTTTGTTTCTTACTATATATTTATCAAAAATTACTTTAACCTCATTTAATCCTCCCTTTTTTTTTACTTTCAAATCCCCCCCCATCGCCCCCCCCCCCCCTCTCCTACCGCCCTTCTTTTTTTTATTTTTTTTTTTTATAGAAATTCAACCCCACACAACCAACCGCCAAAGTCCTAACCCCAATTTCGTAAATAGTTAAAAAACGGTGGTGAAAGTAATTTTTAAAAAATAGTAAAAAAAATTATTGCATATTTTTTCATTACTAAAAAAAGAAAGAGTTAAAAGTAATTTTTAAAGTAAAAAAATAAAATGAAGGTTAAAAAAAGGGAGTGATTTTCACACTCTCCTTTCTGATAGCCACACTCTTTATTTTTTAGTATTGAAAGTGTATGAATTTGTTTTGCTAAAAGAAAAAAAGGGAGTGTAGTTATCAAAAAGGGGAGTGTGAAAATCATCTCCCCAAAAAAAAGTCACTTCAAAAATATGAAATTAGGGCTAGGGCTTTGGCAGCTAATTGTGGGGTTGATTGGTGGTGTAGGGTCGAATTTCTGGAAAAAAAAAAAAAGAGAGGGAGAGAGAGAGAGAGAGGGGGGGTGGTAAAATTTGAAAGTAAAAAAAAAAGGATTATTTTTGTAAATAATAAAAAATGGGTTAAAATAATTTTTCACAAATGTTATAAGCTATATCGTTGCATGCTTAAAAATATTTTCCAACTGAAAAATGATTGTTTGTTGCCTTTAAAAAGCTTTGATTAGTGCCTTTTTCCAAGCCTTGTTTACATGCTCTAGCCCTCCTTTTTTTTTTCTCCTTCTCTTATTGCTTTACAGCAGATTACCAAGTTGATTTTGATTAAGAACTCGGGGGAGTTCAAAGAACTAGGAAAATGGAAGGAGAACAAATTAAAGTGAAAGAATCGGAATTAAGTAAAAGGGTATTATGGTCTTAGTTTAGTAAGTTTTTCCTCATATTAACTTCTTTCACTATTTTCTATAATAGTGAGTTCAGTTTTGCTCCTCATCCAATATTCCAACTACTTTCTCTACTTTCTATAATAGTGGAGTTTAATTGACTTCCTTTAATGAACATTTTCATGTGCTCTATCATGTGCCTTAGGGGCACATATTAACAAAACCCTAAAAATGAGACAAAACAGATGTAGTTGGTAAATTTGTTTAGAAATAAAGTAATAAACCCATACACAAAATTTTGATGATTTTGAGCTTCTACAATTAAATAGCTCCTTATGATAATGCTCTAAAATGATGTACAAAAGAAGTGTTCAATTTAAAAATATCTTTTATATGCAACATGGATAGAGCTCAATTAATTCTATCAATATCATAAGATCAAAATCCCGTAAGGCATTATAACTGATAAGATCAATATCATAAGATCAAAATGAAAGATTTGAGTAAATTAAAACTAAAACAAATTCTCAAAAAAAAACTAATAAATTGAGACGGAGTATGTATAATCTCTCTCTTTCATGTAACTGATTGTCAAGGAAATAATATGAAGATTTTATATTATTTGACATAGGACTTCGTGCAATAATATTACGTAAACAATTTTTTACCACAACCAACCATAACTTCAGCAGTTGTGGCTACTTGTGTTCGTGAGCTACAATTCTTATCCAAGTCTTTTTCTTTTCTTTTATTTTTATTTTTTTTATCTTCATTCATATCCTAGTCTTTATTTGACTAAAAATTGCATGCATAAGATTGTCGGCCAATCTCCAACAATTATAATACTCCTATATATCGCCTTACAATAATCTTCAATTGTATATATTCTAGTTTTTTTTTTTTTTTTGGAACAGGCTTATTATCAACCAATCAGTTTGGTCTATCACCAATAACAAAAAATATTCTTTGAAATCTTAAGGAGAATATCCTGTTGTTATAAACAATACCATCCAAATACACTAAAATATTCCTCGAATTAGGATCACATTACTGGTTACTTTAGTTGTTCTTGTTGTCAAGACCTCAGATTTAGAGGCTCGCTCATTCGTAAGGTTTTAGATTCGAAATCTCTCCGATGGTATTAACTCTTTTGGGGTCAGTCTATACGGAGCAATTGCTCCAGCTTTAATTGGGCTCTCGGTAAATGCATGGTGGGACTGGACTCTCAAAATTAGTCATATGTGCGTAAATCAATCTGGACACCTAAGTTATATATAAAAAAAACATCACTTGGTTAGTCTGTCGTAGTGCCTGTAAAATATAAATTTATGAGAATATCTTGTTATTATAAAATGGAAAATGATAATATCAAAATTGTTTTTGTTAATACTCCGTATCAAATAGACTTGTACTGTGCATATGTCATAAGCCTTTTGTGAACTGAAATTTTGGTACTAAACAAAAACGATTATGATATTATCTTTAAAATATTACTCCATCTATCACAATTTGTTTGTCCAATTTTGAAAATCAACATTTATCCTTCATTTATCTAAAAAGTTTCAACTTGTCAACATATTCCCACGGGACGACCCTATGGCACGACTCTATCGAGCAAAAATTAGATTTTTCTGGCTGTTTGGCTTCAATCACTCTTGCTTTACTCTCCGGTGGATAATTCCCACAAAAAGACTGAAAATGATACTTTTAACCAATCTAGACAAGACAGAGCAAGTCGAATGCTTGTTACCGGGCAAGACAAGACATAATACGACTCTATCTGGGAAAAACTTTCCATAAAAATACCATTCAAATACGAAAAATACTAAGAGCAGGGACAATTTGCAGGGATCCGTGCAGAGACAATCTCGTTTGGCCCCATTTTGGGTCCCAAAAAAATCTAGAAAAATATCCATAAATTTTTGAATATTATTTTATGGGGCCCTGTAAAAAATTTTTTCTAGATTTTTTTGGAATTCGAAATGGGGCCAAACGCGATTGTCTCTGCACGGATCCCTGCAAATTGTTCCTGCTCATAGCAGGACTGTTCAAATACAGTGTACAACATGATTACAGATAACGACATACACAAATGATTATCCACGTGGTGAATTCATGCAGTGAAGAAGCAGCAATTCCTCCAACTAGAGAGTCAAAATTGGGCGGCTTTTCCATCTTCCCTCTTCCTTCTCAAATTCCCTCCTACCCTCCTCTCTCTCTCTACTCTCTCTCCAACCATGTCGCCGGCGACCAACTCCCTCACCCCCTTCCACTCTATCCTCCTCCTCCTCTCTCTCCTCTCCCTCGCCGCCGCCGCCTCCAACGACGACCTCCAAACCCTCCTCTCAATCAAAACTACCCTCCAAAACCCCGCCACCAACTCATTATTCACCTCATGGACACCCGCCAATCCCATATCCAACTTCACCGGAATAACCTGCGACCCGGACGGCTCGGTCGTATCCATCAAGTTACCGAACCGGCAGCTCACCGGTACCGTCCCGTTCAACTCGATTTGCCGGTTGAAATCGCTCGAGAAGCTCTCCTTGGGGACGAATTCCCTCAGCGGCGTCGTGTCCGATGAGCTGGGGAAGTGCGTGAATTTGGAGTACTTGGATTTGGGGAACAATTTCTTCTCCGGCTCTGTCCCTGATCTGTCTCCCCTGTTTCGGTTGAGATATCTGTACTTGAATAGCAGTGGGTTTTCTGGTAAATTCCCTTGGGATTCGGTATGGAATATGACGAGTCTTGTCGTTTTGAGCGTCGGAGATAACCCGTTCGATGCGGGCCCGATTCCGGAAAGGTTAGGAAATATTATGCTATCATGTTTTCTCAATTTTATTACTCCCTCCGTTCCAAATTGAGAGTTCCTTATTCCATTTTAGGATGTTTCAAAATGATTGTCCATTTCCTAAAGTAGAAGTGAAAATTTGAAAAAATTCCAAAAGTGTCCCTCTTATTTGAATACAAATAGTGCAAAATAAGTAGAATATATAGACAATGGTGGAAAGTAGGTGTAATGATTACATGTCCTCTAAAAAAATTGGAATTCCAAAGAGGGACTCTCATTTAGGAACGAATAGAGTACTATATTTGCTGTTTGAATTAAATAATAATTTACTCCTATGTTTTCGAGTTGGTCTAGATTTCCTCCCATGTATGATGTATCCATGCGTTTCATATTCGTCCGAAGTTCGCTCCGAGAAATATACCCATCCTTGCCCCCTCATGTCAATCCCACGAGCCTCTTATCTATTCTCATTCAATCATACTGGAATTCTCAAGTGCATGATCCATTCGTCAGTTAGTTTAGATTTCTTGGTCACGAGATTTTCTAAATTATATGAAGACATGTTATCTGTTAAGGTTATGTTTTGATATACTAGAGCAACTCCATTTGTTGGTGTCAAAATGACGTTCTCAAAATCATTTTTTTACTTGCTACTCTGTCAAAAAAAGTAAAAAACTAGCGATTTGGTGCCAACAATATGAAATTCAAATTAAATGGATTGAATTCTGTGGCAAGTTTGACAATTGCCAATTTGGTGCCGAATTTGGCGCCGGGCATTGCCAAATTTGGCATTGAGTTTGGCAGAGAGTGGAGAGGGTTTGCCATTCTTGTTGCCAAATTTCGGCTTTGGTGTGCGATTTGGCACCAGGGTGGACTTGCTCTGAGAGAATGAAAAGCTTGGTTATTGACAATTTTTTAATTTTCCTGGCAGGGTGGGTCACGCGGGTGAACTATCCCAACTGAACTGGCTCTACCTATCCAACAGTAACATCAACGGTGCAATTCCTAAAGGAATTGGGAATTTAACGGAGCTGGTAAATCTAGAAGTATCCGACAATTTCCTCTCCGGCGAGATTCCGGCGGAGATTTCGAATCTGAAAAAGCTATTGCAGTTGGAAATGTACAACAACAGCTTGGTTGGGAAATTCCCACCTGGGTTTGGAAATTTAACGAGCTTGGAAAACTTCGACGCGTCCATGAATTACCTCCGCGGTGACTTTTCGGAGCTCCGGTCGTTGACCAATCTGGTGTCCCTACAACTTTTCGATAACAAGTTTTCCGGCGAAGTTCCGGCGGAATTCGGGGAATTCAAAAGGCTGGTGAATTTATCTCTTTATACTAATGAATTGACTGGCGTACTTCCATTACAACTTGGGTCGTGGGCCGAATTCGATTACATAGACGTGTCGGAGAATTTTTTAACGGGTCCAATTCCACCGGGGATGTGCAATAGGGGTACAATGAAGCAGCTTTTGATGCTCCAGAACAGGTTTACCGGTGGAATACCGGCGAGTTACGGGGATTGCACGTCGTTAACCCGGTTTCGTGTGAGCAACAATTCCCTATCCGGCGTCGTTCCGAGGCGGGTTTGGGGATTGCCCAATGTGGGTTTGATTGATATTGCTTTCAATCAGTTTGAAGGCCCAATTACATCCGATATTGAAAATGCAAAATCTTTGGCCCAACTACATGTTTCTAGTAATAAATTGTCCGGCGAGTTACCGCCGGAGATTGCAAGAGCTACCGGATTAATCGAGATTGATTTGAGTAACAATGGATTTTCCGGTGATATCCCGGCGTCAATTGGAGATCTCAAAAAGCTCAACAGTCTTCAGGTACAGAACAACGAATTTTCCGGCCAAATTCCGGAGACTATATCCTCTTGTGTTGCTCTCAATCTCGTAAACATGGCCCATAATTCTTTCTCCGGCAAAATTCCGGCGACAATTGGTTCATTACCGACTCTGAACTCCTTAAACTTGTCGGCAAACCAGTTCACCGGTCAGATTCCGGCGACTTTGGCGTTTCTGAAGCTAAGCCTATTTGATGTATCCCATAACAAGTTATCCGGACCCATTCCGGATTCGCTTTCGATTGAGGCTTATAACGGCAGCTTTGCCGGAAACTATGGTCTCTGCAGTCAGAACATCAAGTTTTTTCGGCGGTGTTCGCCGGATTCCGGTGGCTCCAAGGACCAACGGTTGGTGTTTCTTGTCATAGCAGTGGGAGTAGCAGTTTTGTTTTCCTCTGCTTCATTTATCACCTTTTACCTAAGGAGAAGCCAAAAAGACCAAGAGAAATCATTGAGAGAAGATTCATGGGATTTGAAGTCTTTTCATTTGTTGAGCTTTTCTGAGGATGAGATTCTTGATTCAATCAAGAAAGAGAATCTGATTGGAAAAGGTGGGTCCGGCGACGTGTACAAAGTTGTATTGGGTGGTGGCAAAGAATTGGCCGTGAAACACATTTGGAACTCGGATTCCGGCGGCCGGAGAAACACCCGGAGTACGACTCCGATGATACCGAAGGGCGTTAAGAATTCATCGGAATTTGACGCGGAGGTTCGGACGTTGAGCTCGATTAGACACGTGAACGTGGTGAAATTATACTGCAGTATAACGAGCGAGGACTCGAGTTTGCTTGTGTACGAGTATATGCCTAACGGGAGTTTGTGGGATCGGTTGCATAGTTGTGGGAAGATGGGGTTGGATTGGGAGGTTCGATATGACATAGCTGTTGGTGCGGCAAAGGGATTGGAGTACTTGCATCATGGTTGTGAGAAGCCGGTGATTCATCGCGACGTTAAGTCCAGTAATATTTTGTTGGATGAGAGTTTGAAGCCTCGGATTGCGGATTTTGGGTTGGCAAAGATTGTTCAGGCCAATGCTATCAAGGACTCAACCCATGTGATTGCTGGAACGCACGGCTATATAGCTCCCGGTACGCTTATTTTCGCGTTTAATTTCTCTATTTTGATGCTCGCCATATCTAAGAGGAGTATCCACCATAATTTAGTGTGCATAGGGGATTTTCATGTTTGGTATAGTATATGGGGAAAAATTCAAAATACCCCCCAACCTTTACACAAAAATTAATTAGACTCCCAACCTTTTAAAAATTTCAATTTTACTCCCAACGTTATCTTCCGTTAATCAAAATGCCCCCTTCCGTCCGAATGACTAACAGATTTCGTTAAATACTCCGTTAAATATCGTCCCAATAGAATTTTGATGATCCGAGCCGCTCAATGTGTTCAAAACGTGATTTTAAGGGTACCCGCAAGAAATTAGCAAAAAAAATGACCAGGAAAGGCTTCATCTGAATAGTTTTTTATTAAACTATTCAATAAAAAAACTGTTCAGATGAATCCCTTTCCGATCATTTTTTTTGTTAATTTCTCGCTGGTTTTCTTAAAATCACGTTTTGAACACATTGAGCGGCTCGGATCATGGAAATTCGATCGAAAAGGGGAGGTGCAGACCGAAGCAAAATCCGGATGTCCGGACTTGAACAAAATCCGGATCGATCTGTACCTCCTCTTTTCCAATCGAATTTCGATGATCCGAGCTGTTCAATGTGTTCAAAACTTGATTTTAAGGGTACCCGCGAGAAATCAACAAAAAAAATGATCGGAAATGGCTTCATCTGAACAATTTTTTATTGAATAATTTAATAAAAAACTGTTCAGATGAAGCTCTTCTCGGTCTTTTTTTTGCTGACTTCTCACGAGTACCCTTAAAATCACGTTTTGAACATATTGAACGGCTCGGATCATCGAAATTCGATTGGGACGCTATTTAACGGAGCTTTTAACGAAATCTGTTAGTCATTCGGACGGAAGGGGGCATTTTGATTAACGGAAGATAACGTTGGGAGTAAAATTGAAGTTTTTAAAAGGTTGGGAGTCTAATTAAATTTTGGTATAAAGGTTGGGGGGTATTTTGAAATTTTCCCATAGTATATGTTTCGAATTTTCTGCTCTCATTTTCTTCTTTGAAATTCTAATTTTTTTTGAAGAGTTTGCAGTTTTCAGAACTTGTTTTCCTAACCCTTTTTTCCCCAGAAATGAACTCGTGTTTTATGAACATTAAAATGATGTTTTCAATTTTCTTGATTACTACCAGTTGCACTTACAAGCAAACAAACTATGTAAGCGTTACCCTACAGATTCAAGCAATTATTTTTCGGATACTTTACGTCTAAGTATATTGGATAAGTAGCATTTTGGGTATATGATCAACAACATTGGTTTAACGTCGCTAAATGCCTCAATTTTGCAGAGTACGGTTATACCTACAAGGTAACCGAGAAGAGCGATGTGTACAGTTTTGGAGTGGTTCTGATGGAGCTCGTAACCGGGAAAAAGCCGATTGAGCCGGAGTACGGAGAGAACAAGGACATAGTGTACTGGGTATCTAGCAAGCTGAAAACCAAAGAAAGTGTGTTTAGCATGGTGGACTCCAGCATCCCAGAAGCTCACAGGGAAGAGGCAATCAATGTGTTGAGAATTGCCATTCTGTGTACTGCTGGGCTACCAACTCTAAGGCCTACAATGAGAAGGGTGGTTCAAATGCTGGAAGATGGTGGGCCTTCCAAGTTGGTTGGCATCATCATTAGCAAAGATGGTGGCAGTAAGAAAGAGGAAATGAAGGGCTACGATAAAGTTTAGGGAAATGATATTGGCACTCCAAAAATTGATGCAGTCACTCCAAAATCAATGTAACTCCAAAGCCACTTTCCTTTGTTTGTTGGAGTGCTTGCATCAATTTTTGGAGTGCCAATATCATTTCCCTAAAGTTTAAATTAATCTCTCGACGGTCAAAAATTTGTTAGTCGTGAGATTTACCGGGTAAATTTGGCTTATATGAATGTAATTTTTCCGTGGAAGAAGTTATTCCATGTTTTAGCGGAGAACAGACTCGGTATGCTAATAACAGTATGGAGCTACACGATGACGTGGAGTTCATACCAACGTGCAGAGGCCTCGTGTAATCGTGTGGCTCTGATAGTACCGCGGTGTTTGCCCTAAAGTGTACAATAGTTTTATCCTTTCCATGTCCGGATGGAGACAACAGGCATTTTGTTGAGTGTGAAAAATCAACATGGGCCATTGTAAATGTAGTGCTGGTCACATTTGTACCATATGGAGTACATTAGACTACTTTTCGTGTGTTGGAAGTTGGAAGGAAGAGGTTGTCTTTTTCACGGAAGCTCCGTGAACGGATTGTTTACGGAGCGGCGCGATCACAGCTGTCCATTCGCGCAATCAATGGTTGAGATTCATTTTCAATTCTTATACCGATAAGAATTGATTTTCAATCCGGACTGTCCAAAAATACTTTGGACGATCGCAATTGGGCTCCGTAAATTTTACTTTACCGAAAGAACCGTAAAGAGTTTTTCTGTGGAAGGAAACACAACAACGAACTTTGTGTCCCTTTTGTGTTTGTAGTTGGCAATGAGGGGTTTAAGGCCTCGTTTGGCAGGGATTTGTTTAGTGTGCTTATGAATTCTGGATTCAGAAAATATATTTTGAACTGCTTGGGAGGGAATTTACAACAGAATTATTGACAAGTGATTCTCAAATCAAGAAGTCTACGCTCACCACTCACTTTATACCGCTCCTCCACCGCTCTCATTTCACCGTTCAAAAGTGTTTTAGATTTAAAAAAACTCTTCAAGGGACGGACGGTGAGATTGAGATAGCGGTGAAATCGTGCTGTGGACGTAACACCGAATGTTCTCAAATTCAGTTTTCTTTTTGGTCATACGTTGGAAAACATTTATACTTCCCAAAATCCCTTCCGAACCCATTAATACGGGTGTCAACTCCTTCTCCATATGAGTTGAATCATCGACCTCACTGCACCAAAGTGCAACTATACAATCGTTGGATGAAGTTTCGATAACATATATATGTTTTTTATTTTAGATTTTCATCATGAGAAAGACCACGCAAAACCCTAATTTCTTGAACTGCTAATAATTCTGAAAAGTCGACTTGTCAATAATTCTGTTGACAAAGACGACTTTTCCCTTTGAAGGTGACATTTTGGACAACATGGCTATTTTCCGAGAAACAGCAAAGATCTTTCTTGAAGCATTGAATTGGGCTGGAGCAGGAGAGGTAGAAGAAAACAATACGCATTGGCAACCCAAGGAGTTGGCCAGGTGATCTGAGACGGGCCGGTTTGGATCTGTCTGGAACTTAGGAGTTTACTTTTTTTTTAAATCTCACATTTGAAATCTTGTAGGTGTTATTAATTTTTTTGGGACCAGTCCATACCAATGGCGGCTTAAGAATTTTAGTTCAACGGTGACAAAAAACATAATATTTGTTTTTGTATACAAAACTCTATATAAAATGAAATTTTTTATTATGATTGAAAATGAATTGTGCTTAATTTGTACGTTTTGTTTTGTTGAGTTATATTATCTACATACTCACAAATTTAAGTGAAGTTTTTTTTTTTTACTTTGACTACTCATAAACAGTTCAGTGCCGACAATATGAAAAAGTATGAAAGAAAAATGAAATTATGTGTCAAAAATACAAAATTTTAGTGCATTTTTCGAGTCCGGGGGTTGGCTTGAACCCCCTCAACACTACGTGGAGTCACCCCTGGTCCATACAGAGCTTTGTTGTGGCTTTAGTTGGTACCCTTGCGAGTGGGCGCTGAGATTGGTCCACAACATTAGACGAAATGCACATAAACTGGCTCGGACACCTGAGTCATCAAAACAATACACATTGGCCATGTGATAGGCCGATGGCTACTTGGATTTTTTCCAACCTAATCTCATGGGCTTGCTTCTTTAATTGATCCTATCATTTCATATTTTCATTGCTGTCTTTGAGTGAGCTTGTCATAGGAGAGGACATGAAGATGGATTACATCCAGAAACAGAAACATAAGGGGAAAAATGTGAAAGATTTTTAAATTTTTTTTGCATGAAAGGAGAACACCTCACTAAAATAGGAAATTTTGAACTACAAAATTAGCTAGAAGAACAAAACCAAGAACTAAAAAAGAATATTGGAACTTGGAAGGAAGGAAAGATACCACCAAACTACATAAACAAGAACCCCAAAAGTTAAAGCTTGGCGAATCAGGAAGTGAGATGCGGATACCTTTACTCTCTTCGTTCCATTTTTATTTGCTTCTTAAGACTGGACGCGTCGTTTTGATCTAAAAATAGGTACTTGTAAAAATTATTTTTCAATCTATTTTGCACGGTTCAAAAGTACTCTTTCTGATCTTTTGTAAGGCACAAAAATAATTTTGAAAATTTTTGCGAGATGTTTATTTTTTAAAGTTAAAATGACACGGTCTATTGTAAGAAGCAAACAAAATGTGACATAGATTGTACTTTTTTTAGCACCGGAGATTTCAAAAAACAGGAGATCAACCTGATGTAGTGATGCCACCACAATTCATAAAAACCCTTATGCCACCACAAAGACCTCCAAAATATAATTATAGAAAACACAAAGGTATCTGAGGGAAAACTAGAAACACATACTCTGACTGCTAACGGAGAGAACGGGGTTTGGCGCAATCTTCTCATGTGACGCAAAATAGAACTCAGCATGGCCTGGTTCTACGTTCGAAATAGTTCACTTTGTAGGTATTCATGCTTATGCTATCTATGCAAAAAAAAAAAAGTACGGTGATCGGCCAATTACCCTCATCGCAATATAACCGATTTAACCGTCGAACCAAAAGGAAAAAAAAATTGAAAGAAGTAAGAATTCCTTCTCATGCTACACCTTCCCAATATAAATCAAAGAAAATTTTAATGGTGAGAGATATCTTACAATACCGAATTACACATGCCTTGAACCAACATCAGAACCCCACACGGCCCTTTAGGAAAAGCTCACTTATCATTTCCTGTGTTTTTTTTTTTGCTAAGCTAAAAAAGGTGGAGGTGGAGGAGGGGGCGACCGGGCATAGCAGCCTTCCACTGGGCCCGATCATACGGACTCTCGACCCGCGCCGGATCCCAGGAGATACCAAAGAGCCATAGCAAATACTGCCCCACAAGGACTAGCGGACCAGAGCCGGTCTGCCCAGAAAGACCAAATTCAAGAGGGCTTCGTTGGCACGACTCAAACTTGAGACCTCCCGGCTCACCCAAACCCAATAGGAGGAGTAAGCATTGATTAACCAACTAGGCTACCTCCCCTGGTGGTCATTTCCTGTGGATTAGTAGTCGTGTTGGTAGCCATCCAAAACAAGAAACAGGACCCAGAAAGGTGGGCTTTTCTTTTATAGTTGTGGGCTTTTGTTTAACTCACTGCCCTGGAACTAATGTTCATCTCATATAGTTATAGTAGGATTTTGCCTATCAAAAAAAAATACTACTAGTAAGTAGTAGGATTTTTCTGACATGATGATATTAATAATGTTCATCTCTTTAGGGTTTTCTTTGAACTCTAATGTGTGACAAAATTAATTAACCAGTTTCCCTTTCCAATTCAAAAAGTCTACGGACACAACCCGAACGGCTCCGAGAACTGTTTGTGTCGGTAGCATTGCTCTTTCTAATTTCGGGTGGGGTTATATTCCTGCATGGTTTATTCTCTAAAAGTGGTCCCTCACTGGGAATCAAAACACTTAACAATCAACAGGATATATTCCAAGCTTTTCCTTCTCCATGCCCACCATTTCTGCAAATACAACCCTGCCATCAACAGGAAACAGGAAAAATCTGAAAAACAAACTCCATCATACTGGTTGAATTGAGTGGACAAATAACAAATATGATGATTTTACACCATATACTTTTCTGGTATGTTTTCCACCCTCTCTTATTTTGTAACCCCACACTTCTTTATTCCTTTTGTGCAAAACAAATAATATTGTCCATTGACCGGACCGGAGAGGGGATTAGTTGATGTGCTCCTAAACTGGCTCGAACCGAACAACCTTATCGTCGAACCAAAGGAAATAATATTGTCCTTTCAAGTGTGGATTCTTTCAGACATGAAAGGACAATGGTGTAAATTCACATGCAAGAAGGTTTTTTTTTTTCCTTGGTAAGAAGCCCTTTCCATTAAGAGCCCCAACAAAGAAGTACAGACAAAAGTACAGCAAAAGACTTTACACAGCAACCTAGAGTCCTAGAGGCCTTACAAGGCCTAAAAACCAAACAAAAGAACTCAGGCCATGTCCAAGCCCATAAAGACCAAAACAAAGACAGAGAACAAACTACATATGAGCAGCTTCAAGGACTCTATAAACCATCCCAGGAGCTGCAATTACCCTCCAAGATATCATAGAATCTCTTGTATCAGTACAGATCTTGGCCCCAAGTGTCACATGTCATCCCGCCGGATGACATCATTCCGCTTTCAGAAGCGGATATGCGAGGCGTTGCTTTTGAGAGATTTTAGTTGTTTTTATTTTCAGTGTACCAAAAACAAAAAAAAAGATCTTGGCCCCAAGAGAGCATGAATCCAAAGGCTTCTGCTGAAGAATTCTCCTGTTTCTCTCACACCAGACATGATAAACAGTAGCAACCAAGGACAGTTTAAGAACAGTTCTCCTAAAGCTCTTTTTTTGTTTCTTTTGTTTGTAAATTTATAATATTGTCCTTCCATTTGTGGATTCTTTTAGACACGAAAGACAATGGTCCAAAATTCACATGCAAGAAGACCAAAAAAAGAGAGAGTGCGGCCATAATTACCCATACTTTTGCGGTTAACCCATTCACAGCCCATTGGGTTGTCAATAATGCAAGAACAATACAAAAAAAATACAGTTTCTGATGCACTTTTAACATTTTTCAAGGCACTTTAACACACTAAAACTTTTTTTTTGTTACACTTTTCCTGTTTTATTGACAGTCCATTCGGCTGTTATTAGCATTTTCCATCCTTTTTTGCCTACTTAATGTCACTCACATTATTAGAAACCTGACCTTGGCAGCAATAAGGTTGTGTTAGAATAATAGTGTTATGATGTTATTAATGTTTAGTTACAAGGGTAGTATTGTCCTTTCATGTAATAGGGTTTACTTAGGATTTCTATGTTTTCCCTATATAATGATGTACTGGCCTCTTGTAACATATACTCTGAATAATAGAATTTCTCTATTTCTAGTTTCACTACATGGTATCAGAGCATAAGATCTAGGCCCGTGGGATATTCGCTTTCCGGCGGGCGGCTTATGCCTCACCGCCGTCCGTCGGGCACTCATCTATTCTGCAACAAACCACAGAATCTACACAGTAGTCGTACGCCTCAAGCTTCGGCGACCCTCATGTTCTTCCCTCTTCTCCTCGATCTGGTTTCAGTTCCTCCAATCTGTTACAGCTTTTTTTAATTTTTTTTTCCCTTTCAGAATTTCGTTTTTCACTTTCATTTTTTGTCTAGGGTTTGTTAAAAACTTTTTATTAATTAGGATTCGTAAAAGTCTTGTTGCTTTTTAGCAGGATCTCGCGTTTATCCAGTCTTATAGGGTTTTACACTTCAGTCCCTCATAGTTGTTTCGTTATAGTTTGGTCTCTGAACTTTGCAGTATTTGTTTTGGTCCCTACTTTTGTAGTAGTGTGACAGTTTGGTCCCTGTTTTTGTAGCAGTGTGATAGTTTGGTCCCTTATGGATATTTCTCGGCTTTTGGTGAAATTATGGGCGAGTGTTTGTCTCGTTGTTTGGTAGTTAAATCCCCATTTTTGGTGCTATTGGCACCTTGTCTTGTTCTGATCCTTGTTGGATCCGTTGATGTGATTCGTGTTGGATCTTTTGTTTATCTTTCTTCGTGCGATTTGGGGTTCGCACGTGAGGGGGAGTATTGGAACTTGTCTCATATTTCTCCATTAGCAATTTCGTTCGTTGTTCCACTGCATTTGTTCCTGTACCAAAGTATTAGTGATCTTCATTTTGGATTGGATCGAAGTTGCATTACCACGTGAATTTGGCTTTGCTTTTTGGATTGTTTCAGTCGAAGATATCAGTCGGAGCATCTCATTTTCATCTTAGCAAACTCACGATGCTCTCTGTGTTCGCATCATGTGTTTGAGGGGGAGTGTTAGAATAATAGTGTTATGATGTTATTAATGTTTAGTTACAAGGATAGTATTGTCCTTTCATGTAATAGGGTTTACTTAGGGTTTCTATGTTTTCCCTATATAATGATGTACTGGCCTCTTGTAACATATACTCTGAATAATAGAATTTCTCTCTTCTAGTTTCACTACAGGTTGCTTGGAAAAAGCCCAAATAAGACAACGCTGAAGATAAAAGACTTTCATTCTCATACCTGAACCGGAAAAAAGCAGGAGCGAATGATGGAATTCGGTAACTAAGAGCATCCGCAATGGGTTTGTTAACTAGTGTGTTAATTGTGTGTGTTAAGACTTAACAAATAAATTTGTATTTTTTGTGCCACAATGCATATGTGTTAGAGTGTGCTAGAGTATGCTAAATCTAGTAGTGTGTTAGCATGGTTATTAAGTTTGGTAACCAAGCTAACAAACAATAAGTGGGTCCTATCTCTATAAATTCAAATTTCAACCTTAAAACATAAATGTCCCCACTACTTTATTTAAAGAGTTAACACACTCCTAACTAACCCATTGAGGTACTCATATATAAATTAACACACTCCTACGTTAACACACATTTGTGGGATCCATTTTTTATTCTAACACATACCTTAACAAACATTTTGATACACAAATATAACACACCCATTGTGGATGCTCTAAGATCTGAACGCTAAACAAATGGAGTATGTGCAGTACGGGCCGTCGGCAATGTCATGCACACAACATAGAATTACTGTAATACACGGTGCAATGCTACGCAAAACAGAACTTTCGTATAAAGGAAAGATGCATCCGAAAAGGGTACGACTGCGTACTGTTGTAGTACACGAAAAATTAAGGAAAGAAAGAAAATGCAGCGATTAGTATCGGATGCAGACTAATGCAGTTTTATTTCACACTCTCAGTATAAAGCACTGGAAACATACATGTATCGATGTTATTCTCTAGTGATCTCTACTACTAGTTTTGGTGGAGTATCAACATAAAGCTTCTTTATGCAAAGAAAATGTTCTCTCTGTACGATACTGCACGAACCAACTTTCTTTGTCATCATCACTTACTACTGCTACTACTTCACCCATTGATCCTCCCAGTCATGGCGCTCATATAAACTTCCTCCCTCCCTCATCTCCTCCTCTGCAACAACCCCTCCCTCTCTCTCTCTCTCTCTCTCTCTCTCTCTCTCTCTCTCTCTCTCTCATGGCTTTTCAATTCAGTTTCATTCTTGCTTTGTCACTTCTTTCTCTGTTCAACTCTTTTCAAGCAGCTACAACAGCCAACCAGTCTCAATTCTTTACTCTCATGAGAGACTCTCTCAAAGGAAACCTCTTGTCTTATTGGAACAACACCAGTACTGGATTCACACCCTTTTGCAGCTACACCGGTATCGGCTGCAACGAGAACGGGGACGTGGTGAGCATCGACCTCTCCGCTCAGTCCCTTTCCGGCCACTTCCCTGACGACGTGTGCTCCTACCTCCCTCGGCTCCGCATTCTCCGCCTCGGCCACAACAACCTCCATGGCAATTTCCCAAGCAGTATCACCAACTGCTCTCTCTTAGAACAACTCAATATGAGCTCCACATACCTGACAGGAAAGCTGCCGGATTTTTCCCCATTGACCTCTCTCAGGTTACTTGAATCTCCAACTTTTTTATTCATTCTAAACTGTAGTCATTTTTGTGGCACTCAAATTCAAATTTCTTCCCAACATTCTTATGTATGCAAGTGTCCTGGTTAGTTTTTTTTTGGATAACATGGAAATCTTGTCATCTTTCAAAATTTCCACATGATCTAATGACCAAAAATTCGCCATAACAATGGTGTAGATAGATATAGATATAGAGGATTTTGAGGGGATTTCTGTGGCGCTAATATTTATGATTTCAAAGTCTTGAAAGTTGTAAAATCTGTTTGTGTAGTGATCTGACAGTTTGCCAAATACTTTTCGCCATTGCCCTCTCTCAGGTTACTTGACCTCTCCTACAACCATTTCACCGGTGATTTCCCTCTCTCTGTCACCAACCTAACAAATCTTGAGGTTCTAAACTTCAATGAAAACGGAGGTTTCAACAAATGGGAATTGCCGGAGAATATTTCAGGGCTGAAAAAACTCAATACCATGGTCTTGACAACGTGCATGGTACGCGGGTTTATCCCAAGATCACTAGGAAACATGACATCGCTGAGTGATCTGGAATTGAGTGGGAATTTCCTAGTGGGTCGGATTCCCAGAGAGCTTGGGTTGCTAAAGAACTTGAAGCAACTCGAGCTTTACTACAACCAACAACTTGAGGGGGAAATACCTGAGGAGCTTGGGAATCTCACAGAGCTCATAGACCTGGACATGTCTGTGAACAAGTTAAGTGGAAAAATCCCGGAATCTATATGGCGACTTCCAAAGCTTCAAGTGTTGCAGCTTTACAACAATACCCTCATTGGAGAAATCCCTGAGGCTATTGAAAGCTCGACAACTCTAACAACGTTGTCACTCTACGACAACTTCTTGACAGGAGAAGTTCCTAAAGGCCTCGGGCGATCATCACCCTTGGTTGTTTTGGAATTGTCAGAAAATCGACTTTCTGGAGAGCTCCCAGCGGAGGCATGCAACGGAGGTAAATTGCTTTACTTTCTTGTCTTGGGAAATAGTTTTTCTGGGAGACTACCGGAAAATTATGCAACGTGCGAGTCTCTGATACGGTTTCGAGTTAGTTATAACCGTTTGGAGGGAACCATACCGGAAGGGCTTCTTGCTCTTCCCCATGTCTCAATCCTTGATATGGGTTACAACCGTTTGAATGGATCCGTTCCCAAGTCAATTGGAAATGCCAAGAACTTATCGGAACTTTTCATACAGAGTAATGGGATTTCAGGTGTCCTGCCTCCAGAAATCTCTCAAGCTGTCAATCTAGTCAAGATTGATCTCAGCAACAATCTCTTGTCTGGTCCCATACCTTCTGAAATCGGCAACCTAAGAAAGCTAAATTCATTGATGTTGCAAGGTAACAAGTTCAATTCATCCATCCCAGATTCTCTTTCTTCACTAAAATCTCTAAATGTCCTTGATCTCTCCAACAATCACTTGATGGGGAGTATTCCAGAGAGTCTATGTGAATTGCTACCAAACTCAATGAACTTTTCCGACAATCTACTTTCTGGTCCAATTCCTCTTCCATTTATAAAGGGTGGATTAGTAGAAAGTTTTTCAGGTAACCCAGGTCTCTGTGTGTCAATCTACCTTAGTTCATCACATATAAACTTCCCCATTTGTTCACGGTCTTTTAACCGAAAGAAAATAAATGTTATCTGGGTAATCGCGATATCAGTGGTGATTATGAGTGTTGGAATTCTTTTGTATATAAAGAGACGGGTGTGTAAAGAAAATTCAATGATGGAGCGCGATGAGACTTCCTCGTCCTCATTTTTCTCATATGATGTGAAAAGCTTCCATCAAATAAGCTTTGATCAACGTGAAATCGCTGAAGCCATGATTGATAAGAACATAGTGGGGCAGGGAGGATCTGGGACGGTGTACAAGATTCAGTTAAGCAATGGGGAAGTTGTCGCTGTGAAGAAAATGTGGAGTCGAAGTACAAAGGACTTTTCTTCAGAGGATCGGTTGGATTTGGACAAGGAGTTCAAAACTGAGGTTGAGACTCTGGGAAGCATAAGGCACAAGAACATTGTCAAGTTGTACTCCTACTTCTCGCGTTTGGATTGCAGCTTGTTGGTTTACGAGTACATGCCTAACGGGAACCTTTGGGATGCACTTCACAACGGAAAAATCCTTTCGCATTGGCCCACCCGACATCAGATTGCGCTGGGGGTTGCTCAGGGTTTGGCCTACCTCCACCATGATCTGAAGCTACCTATCATTCATAGAGACATCAAGTCGACCAATATTTTGTTGGATATCAATTACAAACCAAAGGTCGCGGATTTTGGCATAGCCAAAGTGTTGGCAGGAGGAGGGAAAGATTCCACCACTACTGTCATTGCAGGGACTTATGGATACATGGCTCCAGGTTCTTTTCTGGTCCAACTCTGTTCCGATTTGATTACATGTTTATTTACATATGCCATATGCAAAGATGGACACATCTTGTTATTTGTTAATTGCCTTTATGGTTAAGTTGTTTCACGATCCTTTGCGCAAATATCATGTGTTACACTGGTATGTTATTCATTGTTGTGCCTTTTAGGTCCCAGCTATCTCTTGAGAGTTGAGAGGAATATAAAATCTTTATTTGGATTGTTTTTCCTCTCTACTGTAGCCATAGACACACTGTGGAACCACTATATCTTGTGTGGGTTGATTATTTTGTCTTTCGATTCGTCTGGTTTGTTGCACAGCAGTTGTACAATATTTGATTATCGACAAAGTTTCTTTTAGCAATTGCACCTAACATTCCAATGAGTGTTTTTTGTTTTGTTTCATTAACTAGTAGTATTTTTTGTTAAAAAGGTGTTCCAAAGAGTTCTGCTTAATAGATTGTAAAATGGCATCCATCACGAAAACAAAACACATAAATACACTTTTGATCAGCTTTTAATCTCCATCTGTTTCATTGTCCAAACAGTTATTCATATTTCTATGCGTTCATCAACTCCATTTTTGTTAACTATGTGTCAGAATACGCATACACTTCAAAGGCAACGACCAAGTGTGACGTCTACAGTTTTGGAGTCGTATTGATGGAACTAGTAACTGGAAGGAAGCCAGTGGAGGCAGAGTTTGGAGAGGACAAGAACATCATATATTGGGTTTCAACCAAAGTGGAGACCAAAGAAGGGCCTATTGAAGTCTTAGACAAACAACTATCCGGGGCGTTCAAAGACGAGATGATTAAGGTGCTCAAGATTGCCATCCGTTGCACGTATAAATCACCCAGCCATCGCCCAACGATGAGTGAGGTAGTTCAGTCGCTCATAGAGGCGGATCCGTATGGATGCGATATTTGCAAGTCTTCAAATAAGACTAGAGAATCAGCAGATGTTACCAAGACACAGACTTGAACTGATATATGATTACACAGGAGATGTTGAGGGGTTTAACGTGTCCTATAGCACTTGTCGAATAGTATTAGCACTTAAACTATAGAGACAAATGAACTATTGACCTTGTTTATTTTTCCTATGAAAAAGTAGTATGCTAGATTTATACTCTCTTTTCTGCAGTCATATGTTTCTGCTTTTCTCCTTGGCATTTTGTAAAAAGATTTTGAGGAACTGCTTAATGTGAACGCATAGCATCTGATGTATTTAAGATCTATGGGAAATAGGCCTTTTTGTTCCGAGCAGTGTTCTAAAAATAGGAATTAATGCTGGCGGGCCCTATCCGACTAATTACTATGCGTCGATTACTAATTGCTATGGGCCGATTACTTGGCCTCGAAGCTCGAAGATTGCCGACAGCCCAACTAGCGCCCAGCGACTTTTAGAACATTGGTTCCGAGTGCTTGCGCGAAGATGAAACAAAACTGAATTTGTTGTTAACGCCCCTTTTTCCTAGACCCACAAACAAAATAATTATTCCCTAGCTTTTGAGAATTCTGTTTTTTTCCCTATGAGACTTCTTTTTGGCATCAAAGGTGGGTACCTGATTCTGAAATTTAAAGTTTTGGGTGTGATTTGTTTTTGGAGGGCCATATTTAGCTTAGCATCCATTCGATAAAGATTGGTCAGCACTTTTGTATCTATGCAGCCTATAGGGACAACGGAGAAAGCATAACCCTTTTTTTCCCCTTTTTATCTTTGTTCCTTTTTCTCCTTTCCAAGTGTGATTTGTTTAGGTTGAAAAAAGGATGTGCAACAGGTATAAAAAGACATCGAGCTTGTTTCACCACAGATATTGTGATATGAACCTCTACTTGCTGTTAATATAATTATTTCGGTATGAAATGAGTGATTACTTAATATGACGTTGAGACCTCTCCATCTAATAGCTTAAATAACCGGGTTGGATTCAAACCCATTCTGTCAAATATTTTAAATGAACCAATTTTGCACGATAATAGATACTAGCAGAAGCTAATCCTACTTCAAAAGCGGCTGCACGTGAGGGGATGTTGTGTTATATAAGTCGCATATTGGTTGGGTATGGAACTTAATATAATGTTGAGACTCCCCACCTAATAAGTTCTTGACATGGATCCAAAGTTTCTTTACTTGCTTACTCAGCTACTGTTTGTTTATTTAAAGGTCAGCTAAGAAAGACATTTGAGTCCTCTATTACTATTTGAAGCCATGCATTCCTAAAAAGGTTCTAAAACTGCTATAATTGCTAGGTCATCAACTTGTAAGTATTGTAAATTATGTTCAGAATCATTTTCAAGAACAGGCACACAAAAGATCATCATATGCATGTGTTTGGACCACTGTATGAAACCCACACGTGTGTAAGTTTCACCTTTTGGAGTGGTAGGAGGGGTCCACTTGAAAGAATAAGATTCATTTTTATTTTATTTTTTTGAGGAAAAAGAATAAGATTCATTGAGACAAGTATTTCTTTTGACATGGGTGGAGAGTCCATAAGCAAAAAGTAATTCAATAAGCTTTCAAAGAAGGAATAGTTATCCAACCCAAAAAAGATAGACCACCCAGTAAAGTTTAGATAATTAAAGTGCTCTTCAAGCCATATGCCCCTCAAAATGTACAGTTTAACCCATACAAGAACCAATCTTTCAAGATGTCTTTCATTGTTTTCACTAATGTTTCAGTGGAAAACGAAAAGAATCTAATGACACCTTTCAGTGAATAACATTGTGGGGCTTTTCAAAAAAACAAAAAAGAATGACATTGTGGGGTGGTGATTCACTCGGTGTAAGAAGGGTCGGATCCTCTTTGTGTGCCCACTCTTTTTCCGAGCAAGCCTACAAAACGGGGAATCGATTAGCGTTGCCCGGTTGGATTCATCCGGGAGGGCACTTTGATGCCTAATAGGCACTAGGAGAGAAGAAGGTAAAGTAGATCTCAGATCTCATCCGGGAGGGCACTCTGGTGGTTGAGTCCATTTGGCTGCTGAGTCATTCTCACGGACCAGTGGGGTCTCTCAGCTCGATCACTGGGCTCACTACACGAGCCTCAGGAATCATCCTGAGGGTGCAGCCCATGTGCGTTCGGCCCAAGCAAGCCCCAGTGAGATGGGCTACCCATGGTGTCAAGCCCACTCACTATATAGTCGGACTTGGCCCATTACAGATATTGAGGGTGTTTATAGCAGCTAACGCTAGCGTAGCCAAGAATTTGTGTCTATCATGCAGGGCTGGCCCAGGGCTAAAGCCCGGGGTGCGACCGCTTTAAGCCTCTGAAAGTTAACCTAAAAGTAGGCCTCATTTTCTAGGCAAAAACTTTTTTATATATTTATAAGTTGTTTCTAATCTTGCAAATGAGGAGTTGAGCACTGATGGTCCAAGAGCCTTATTAAGGCTGCACTTCCTGGGTTTGACTCCCAGGAGGTCCTTTTTTGGGTCTTTTTCCTTTTCTCCTTTTTTTCTATAGTTAATCTTTAAGTGATTGTAGATATTACTCAAAGAACATGATAAATGTTTTGATAAGTTTTTTTTGCCTTCATTTATTTCAATTTTATTTTCAACTTATAATATCAAATTCACAAATAAAACACTTTTGACTATATATAAATCAAAATAATTAATTTTCACTCAACAAACTCTGATAAAAAAAGACTTAAAGTAAACAATTCTCTCATTGCTAAAAATAGCATTCTTGTGGTTAAAGTTAATAACATGATTGTTAAAGAAATGCAGTGTATGAGTGGTATTTCGTTATGTTTGATTTTTTTTAATGGTATAAAATACTTTAAAATTTTATTTGAGTTAAATTACGAAACTAAAATACATGTTTAATATTTTTACCTTGTATTAACCACCCATATTGATTTTTTTTTTTGGTTAGAAAACTAAGGCCTCAATTTTAAAAGTCGCTTTAAGCCTCCAAATTCTCAGGACCGGCCCTGTGTCTATGGGGGCGTTTTGGATACAAAACCTCCCTCAAAATTCGTAGTAATAAACAATGAACTGGACAGATAATAAAGATGACTATTTACTGAAAATGAAAATAAGAACGAAGCTAGCATATTTATTAACCAAGTTAGTAATGTAAGTATTCACAATAGACCACGTCGAACTTTTATGTTTTCGAACTTTTTTGATGGTTTCATTATCGATGTATATGCTCCCTCTTTGTATGCAACCACTCACATCCGTTGATCACCAATTTGATTTCTCCCCCCAAAAAAACTCGATATTCCGGTGGCAGTTGAAACTTATGTTAAAAGCAAATTACTCAAAAACAGAAGCTAAAAAAGCTCCTAAAAAAATCAGCATTTTAAGCAAACACTTCAATAGTACCACTGTACCAGCAACTATCAGTTTGGGTTCACAAAACCAACATAACTGCTCTTTCAGCACTGCTTGAAAATGACAATTTATAGAACTATAAATTACAAACAATGGGCTGAGCACTGAAATGGTAAAGCAAATTGAGTTTAGCACATAATAATTACAGGCAACATATAGGGGTCTGAAATCTGATTAAATGTCGACAACATGATTGCAAGTTCCACAAGTGTGTTACACAGTACTATATCGAAGTGGTACACCCACGTTTTAGCGTGCTTGAACCCATCTAGGCAATTCCACAAACACTTTGTGTGCGTTATGCTAAATGCTGAAATGTGCTCTATAAAGTCAAATACAGTGAACATGGTGATTAAAAACTGTGAACGATGCAGTGAAATTTTACAGAGCTTGTGAAAAAATTACCTTCAAACGACGGCGTTTGGGCCGCACCAACGGTGGAGCAATTGATAGTACTAGTATTTGACAACGACAGAAAATTCAAAATTATATTATTTTTTTCCAATTCGTGTCAACGATAGAAATAAAAACATGATACTCCACAATTAAAGACAACGAAATTAACAAGAAATTGCCTATGGAAAGTTGTTAATTTCATGTGGGAAATCATGAAATTAGTCGACTCGCATATATCGCTGGATCATATTTTCAAAAAGTCTAGTCTAACTCTTTTCGGTTAGGTTTCAGGAGCGGAACCAGAATTATTATCAGACGATGCATGGGGTCAAATATCTAAGCAATTTTCGGAGAAATCACAACTGTTGTCAGTAATATTTGGTTGTCCCTAATTAGAGCTTCAAGCTCTTTCTCAAGACCTGCAGTGCTTGTTTTAAAAGCAGCAGCCATCGTCCCAAGATCAACGGACACGAATGGGTTAGTATACTGGATAAGGGCTTTGTGACAAATCTCATCCTACAATGTCTCGATATGGTCGTGTAAATGGATATCAAGCAGCAGGTTTGCTTTCAAATTCCCAAGGTAAATCCAGACATGAAGCATAATGGCTGGCCTCATTGATAACAAAAAAGCGTTCACATCAGAATACGAAGTAGAAAGATGGTAGTTCCAAGAACGGGCAATTAGCACCCAATAAAATGAGGCAAGAATAAGATAAAACGCAAAGGTAAATCAGAATGTCTGGTACCTAGCAACATGGACATGCTCAAAAGAACAAAGACATAGCAAACTACCTTGAATAAAAATTGTGAATAAGCTCCCTAACTTCAGGGACTAACTATAAGAAATTCCGGAAGATGAGATTGTCTGTGTGAATGAAACTAATCAGGAACATAACTCCAAACCACTATTTTACATAGGAACTATTCAATAGTAATAGACATGGTATAGATGCCTTCAGCTCTGTTCTGTCAAAACTTGCAAGCCCACAAAGCCCACCATATGTTGCAATGTCTTGGAGTGCAATCACTTTTGAGTATCTGTTCCCTAATTCGTGACCTGTCTCCATGAACTGCAAGTATGCCAAAGACATTAAAATGTCACAAATCCAAACCAAAAGACAAGTTCAATTAAATGGCAACAGCAATCAGTAGCGGCAGGGACCATGTTCCATGATTTCAAACATTTAACTAAGAAATGATTTACTACTACTTATTACAATGAGGACTAAACAACAAGATAAGGACCATAGACTCAGATGACAGATTTGGTAAACCAGGAGCAGTTTGGGACTCAGGTAAATTTAAACCAGCAAGTTATTGGTTATTGGAACTTCGGGCTACTTCAAACTGAAGTTGAGCCATGCTACACATGATAGACAATCACAGACGTGCTTTATTTCGAGAGGCACGCACCAAGCCAAGCTTAAAATCATAGCTGAGTAATTGACACGGATAAGCAAATTTGTATGGTTGTTTCTGCCGAGAAGTGACTTCTCTTCATTGTTGGTCCTATAAGAGTGCCACTTACAATTTCCATCTGTGCGGTCACTTAAGACTCTCTGAACAACATTTTCCCCCCATCATACTCCTCCGAGAGGTCTGGTGGTTCTAACAGAAAGGACATCCCAAAGCAACTATGTATCAGTCTCTAAGTCTTAACAGCATACGCGCACGACTATATTTCAAATTCAAAACTGAAGCATGCCCGCAGTGTCTACAGACGATTTAAACAATTCCAGTTTCTCAGACCATGATCCAGTTTAATCTCCAGTGTCATTTAACTCCCTTGCAAACTACAAGTAACAAATAATGATAAAGGTATAAAGATTGTGCTATAAATTGCAATAATGACCATTCGGATTGTTTATGCAATTTACAACTTTAGGCAAGGGAATTGAAAATCAGTTTATCAATGGCTATAACGCAAGGACCTTGTATTGTTAAGCAAGCAGATGGTTATGCCCTATGTCTAGCATGCTTGGTTTTTGTGGCTATAACTTGCTTATGGACTGAAAGATGCATTTTAAAAGGTTTCTTGCATAAAGTTGTAAATTGCAATACTTGCTAATAATGATGACCATTCAGTTTTCACCTTACAGTTTTGGATAGTTCATGACCGAATGGTCATTAGGTCATGGCCATTCGGCCACAACTGTCCCATAAATGCTCACACCATTCACAATCCCATAATACCCTCACAGTAGACGACGAAACAAGAAAAAGCCCAAAAAAGTCCTAATATCCATTTCCCATTCTAAAATTTCATTTGATGGAAATAACAGAAGTCGTGTGTATTTCAATCACATAAAAGAATTCAGAGTCAGGCAAATCTATTAAGGCCCTATTTTTTCAACATCTAAAGCATACAGTGGCAGAAATTAGCAGGAAAATAAACAGTCCAACAAAAAACTAAGATGAGAAACACGAAGAAGGAAAACGAACGAAAGAGATTCAGAGAGAAAAAGAGACCTATGGACTTTGTACTGATGCTCAACTCTGCCCAGTGTTCTAAAAGGTGGCCTAGGCGCTAGGCGGCGGGTTGCCGCCACGATTTTCCCTAGGCGGTTTGTTTAGGCGCTCGGCAGGCCTAGGCGGGCGCTAGGGTCTGGACTCTCCAAAAAAAAAAAAAAACTTAATTGCAAGGCAGCCTAGGTGCTAGGCGGTGGGTTGCCACCCAAATAGCTCCTAGCGCCTTTTAGAACACTAACTCCGCCGACTTTGGCAAAGAAGTTCTTGAGAAGTAACTCTCGTCGGGCACCTACAAATGACGAAGCTAAACCATGTCCACTCGGTTAAATAGGAAAATTAAGATAATAAGTGCCTAATCGTAGATGCTAACTTACATTGCAAAACCTCCCGAACCTCAAAGTCCTCCGATTCCTTCAAAACACACACACACACACACAAGTGGACAGCGTTGTTTCATAGTAGAAGGGAAAAAGATCCCTCATCCAAATGTGCCTAGGATCAGGCGCAGTAAGCGTTGGTCGGCAGTACTCGTAATATAAACCAATCCAGTGAAAGATTGGGTATAACTCAGGTAGCCCGAAAAAGGGAAATACTTGTATAAGCTTTTCATCTTCGTTGCCGAGCAACAGGAATGAAAAAAATGGGGATCAATGTTTGGAGGGTGGAGCCGACCAGTATTTTGGTTTTTCACAGCACGAAGAGATATATGATGGCTTTGCCGAACAATTGATCGTGTTTCATGGAAAAGGGAAATACTCATATAAGCTTTCCATCTTCGTTGCCGAGCAACCGCAATGAAAAAATGGGATCAATGTTTGGAGGGTTGAACCGACCAGTATTTTGGTTGTTGGCATCACGAAGAGATATACAATGACTTTGCCGAACAACTGATCGTGTTTCTTGATAGGACATGGGGTGACTCTACATGGAGAGAGATTTCATATGAGCCTGATTTCTAGCATGCAAAGGAAAATAGTTTAGGCCTTCCATCATCATTGCCGAGCAGTAGCAACGATCACACATGCAGGTTTGGAAAAGGGAAAAAAAGAGAGGAAAAAAATGGTCTTTTTGATGGCCATAAAACTTTCGATATTACTTTGTTTTATTTCATAAAAAAAGAACAAGATGAAAAAAAGCTACCTTACCATTGATTCAGAAGCACCTCTCATACCCATAAGGTACAAGTTTTCATAAAAAATTGCACATGACATCGTTGAATTTCCAGGTTTCTCAAACATCTTCAGCTCCTTTTTTCCCAATTCTAATGTTCTTCAACCTCTCCTGCCAATCCTGCTTTGTCTTCAACGGAGGTGGTTTCCTCGTATAAACAAATTGGGACTGACTAAATAAAAAAAACATAATCAATCAATTCAGAAGCGAGAAAGAGATGAAAACAAACCTGGTTCAACCACAACTGAAGCTCAATGGAAGCCCGTCTCAGTGATTTACCGGCAGAATTGAAGGTTTGAAATTCAGGGTTGAAGCTTCAGCGTCTATTTCAGGATTCAGTGATGCCACACATAGAAAACAAAGGCGTATGTATACACGCCAACGGTGGTTGCATTCAATGCAGACACCAAAGAATAGACAACCCAAAGTCTCCCATCTCCGGACACGCGTCCAATAGTATTGCATTTAAAGAAACAACCGAAAGGCAAGACACAAAAGTTTTCAGTTATCACAAAGTCTAGAGTACCCCAACGCTAGAAGCCAAAATACCCAAACGACAGAAGAGAAAAAGGGACACAGAGGGAAAAAACATAAAAGTCTGGGAAGGCATTTTTGGCATCACAGTAAAAGGAGTGAATTGACTACCCAAAAAAGAATCTCAACAACACCTATCAATGAGCCAAGCAAAGAACTGACCAGAAGTGGATCTTGCTGCATAGTCTTATTAACAATGCAGCTTCAATCAGGAGCAATTACCACAATACATGCAGATACAATTCAATACAAAGAAAAACAAAATATTAGTGTTCACTTTCAACTTCATAGTCATCACTCTCAACAAAATCGTCATCAGAATCAGAGAAGTTACCCATGCCACTAACCTTTACCTGATGGAATTGATTTATGACATCTTTTGCATCGAAAACCAGAGCATCTTTTGCAGCTTTAATAACATCCCTTTTCTGGATATTAATACAACTCTCTTTTCTTTTCTCTTTACCTCTAATGACTTTGGCCGCCCTTCTCTTAGCTTCCCTACAATGTAACTGATCAATATATTTCTCATGTAAGGCCTTGTTTTTAACTGGCTTCAGAACCGGTGGGCTAGCAAGAGTTGCACCATACGACCCACTGAATTGTGACATGTGCTTTGCATGATGGGCTGAAGAAGATCTATCGTGGCATTTCTTAAGGTATCCAGAATCTTTTTGTTCACCTCCCGGTGTGGAATGTGTTAAACCCTTCTGAAGAGCTTGAGTAGATGGATTCATAGTGGACTCCAAAACAGAGAATAAATCGGCTTCATAATTTTGGTCGACATTATAATGCTTCTGCAGTAATTGTCTCACAGTCTTTTGAGCAAGATGACGACTCTGTTTACGACAAATTGGCTTTTTAGTAATTGGCTCCTCAGGTTTAAGCAATGTACTTGTTGGGAGTGAGAAGGAGGGCGAATTTGTTTTTCTTGACCTCAATCGGGTTCGAGGTTGAGGTGGTGTCGAGTGGTCAGAATGGAGTTTGTTAAAGCAATCCTTTGCAGACTTTCCAGGCACCTGCAACAGTTTAACCAATAATGACATTAGCTCAAAATCAGTCATCTTGGCAGAAGATATTTAAAGGTGACAAAGTTGAGACAAACAACATTTTAACATTGCAAGGGCAGCCATATTTGCAGCTTACATAGTTATATTACACCACACAACAAAACCTACATCATCAACTACTTTTATTGTTTCCATAGAATATTTACTTGCTTCCACCAAAATCTAAACTAATGAACAAGACTTGCAGACACATCCATGCACACCTTCACTTGCTCAAGATGTATAACAATTAACACCTACTGCTTCTACTGCTAACTCAACAAACATTTATAACATGATCACGACGAAACAAAGTTATGGTATACCAACAGAACTGAAGATTAATTCAATACCAGCTTAGCAACTTTCTTCCAGATTAGGGGTGTTGGCTTCGCAGAAAAATAAGCTCGCTGTAGCGCCATCTCTTGGTCTTTAGTCCACCCTTTATCGACTCCATGCCCTTCCTCAAATTGATTTCTCTTCCTCTTAACCCCAATTTCTTTCACTCCTCTACCAAGATCTCCCTCCTTCTTCCTTTCTCCTCCTACAAGCTCCAAAGAAGCTCCATAACTACATATTGCCCTTTTTTCCAATTTGCTCCCAAGCTCTTTACACGAATTACCACCCACTTTAGCTCTTCCTAAATCTACAAAACCCCCTTCATTAACAATTCCAGTAGAAGCACTCCGAGCAACCCCATTACCCTTACTCTTTTTAACCGAAGAACTACGCTTTGTCCTCTTTTCCAATTTATCCCCAAAATGCTTACTTGCATTAATACCCACTTTAGCATTTTCTACAGCTGGTAACCCCTCTTCGGTGATTTTCTCCACATTTCCAATTTCCTTACTTTCATTGATGCCACGACTTGAATGACGTGTGACCCTCTTTTCAATTTTAGCTCCAATTCCTTTACATGGATGGAAACCCAGTTTAGCACTTCCTACAACTGGTAACTCCTCTTCAGTGATTTTCTCCACACTTTCAAATTGCTTACTTTCATTGATGCCCCGACCCGAACGACGAGTGACCCTCTTTTCACTTCCAGCCACAGTTTCTGTACTTTCATTGATGCCCACTTCATCCTTGCCAACATTTAACAAACCCTTCTGATTCGCCTCACCGGAACTTTTCTTCTCATCAAATTCATCAGTAGTAGTGCCTTTATTACCAGAAAACCTCGGAGATCGTCTCAGACAAACAGATATGTTAGACCCAGAATTCAGTTCTGGGTAACGCTTGTGGGTTTTCTCCGGTTGAGGGTCTGGGGTCTTGGGGTATTCTGGTGGTGGAAGCTGCTTTGTAAGAAGCCTTGGAGATCTACGGAGAGTGACGGTGCTTTCGCGTTGATTTTTGATTGTGGAGTTTCTGTGGGGCATTTTCACAAACACTTGATTCGTTTCGTTCAGCTCGTTTGGATGGAGCGACTTCGAGAGAAAAGAAACGAAACTGAGGAAGAGAGCTCTCTCTCGCACGTTTGACTGGACAAGAAGGTGAGAAACGGTGGGAGAGCGGGTGAGAGCAGAACCCCTTCAAACCCCTATTTCGTTTCTCACCAATATTGGCGAGATTCCGTGAGAAAGAGAGATGTTTCCGATCTTACCCCCGTACGCCGCTCCCCTAGCCGCCGCCGCACCACCGTCCTCAGTCCACCATCACCGCTGCAACCCACCCCTCAAATCGCCGATGCAACTCACCCCTCAAAATACCTTTCACAGAGAGAGAAGAGAGAGAGAGACCTGATGTTGAGATTCGTGGATCTAGGGCTTCAAAACCAGGGTTCCGTGTGCCGTCCCACAGTGGTAGGAATCGTGAGGGAGACTGGGGAGGCCGAGTCCCTGTTAGCGGCGGAGAAATTGGAAACGGTTGGAAACAGCAGCCCCATGAAACGTCGGCGTTTGGGGCCAAGTAAAATAAGTTGTCCACCTTTAGGCACAGTTTGGATGACTGAAATCTTAGTAGGAATATTAACGTGATTACTAAGGGTGGGAATAAGAATATGATTATTAGGATTTCTAATAATACAATATTTGAAGTAATTTCATTTCAGTGTTTAGATTAATTCAGACAAATATTTTGGAAATTTATTAAAGTTAATATATATTTTTTAATTGTTTGAGGTAGAAATTTAAGATTCTCATGGGGTAAGAGAGAGATTGGATTTCCACTCAATTTGATAATGTGATTCCTAGTTGGATGTGTCGTCAAGAATCACAATCATATTCTTGTCTCTCCCAAACATGCAAATCAAAAGAGTGTGGCATCACATTCTTATTCATGTTCCCTTCAAACGTCGGAATCATAAAAATATAGGATCACATGCTCATTCCTCCTCAAGATTTCTGTCATCCAAACTGAACCTTATCTCTTATCATACTGTAAAGGATTGCTCTTTGGGCTCGCTTTGGGGTACCATACAAATAATCCTAGTGTTCAAAATAATTGTTTGAGTGGTCTTATAATAAATTAGTTCAATCAGATAATTGTAACTAATTGATCTAATAATCCTATTTTCCATTGAATTTTTTTAATTTTTTTGTCAAAAGTGAGAAGATTGTATTGATAAATGCCCAGCAGCACTTACAAAACAGAGATCATTACAAAAAAAACTTAGACAAAGCCAAACTAATCGTTTAACAAATACAAAACGAGCAAATTATAAGGCAATCGATGTCTTTCATGCTAACCCAGGCATGACCTGATGCAACAACGACACTTTTTAAACTGCCTAACATCTAATTAGGAGTCTCAAACGAGAAAAAAATGCAAAGTTAATGACAAAAGACACCAAATACCTAGACGATCAGATGCACTCCAACCAAGGATGAACACACTGTAGCAAGCCGAGTCAGAAGGCTCGGGCCACACCGAGCGCACTCCACGCCACTTGACTAACGGCACAACTTGCTCCGAGGCAATGGTTTTACGCCTCGGCTAGCCGACGGTCGAGTATTGACATTTCAATCGAATCTCTCTGTCGCAAATTGCTCGGCTCACCGACTCTCGGATGTTCGGTTACCACATTCGGTCTTGAACGGATGTGGGGGCCAAGATTCCAGCTCACCCACGTGGGAGTGCCTCTGTGGCCTTGATGACGATCATGACGTCAGCCGAATGGTTATCAGGGTGATGATGGGAACACGTGAAGGAGCCAGCTCACCCTCTAAAACAGTTACAAAATCCTAAAGTGACGTAAGGGTGGCGTAAGCCGACGCATGTCAAGCAATGATACCACCTTGAAGGCCAAGCTAGGACTCCCTATAAATACACTATTATACCCTCCTGAAAGAGGTACGTTGAAGATAACCCTAAATCTCTAAGTCTCTGATCCTTCATTCTTTGGCAAGTGTTTTGATTCTTGCACCGGAGGGCCATCCCCGAGAACCTCCGGTGTGGTCTCTTAGCCGTGCTTTCTTTTGCAGGACGTTGGAGGGTTAGGAACAGAATTCGAATCCCAGAACGGAGAGGAGTGAACCATCCTGTTTGGAGCCCCACACACACCAATGAACACCCAAGAACTACAGATCTGTCAAGCCGTCAAAAGTTGCCCCGCCAAAGACATCTTGTTCAACTAAATTTTTTGCAAGATCATTTGAACAATTATCTTGACATTATTAAACGGCTTGGATTATTTGTGTAGGACCTCAAAATAAGCACCACACAACCATAATGTGCTGCTCGGACACCACGTCGGCACGGCCACGTGGTACTCACCCGACACCCAAAAATTTCTCCATTTTCAGAGCCTCACTCATATCAAAGCTGCATAATACCCCCTTTGGATAAACAGAAATGAATTGAACAGAATGTCCAATACCGCCCAATGGGACATACAATAAACGGCCTATTGTGTTGACTTTGGGCCTGTACATTAAATGAGGGCCTAAAACTATGTTGAGTTTTGGGCCTCCACGGTTCAGAATGAATCTACCCAAAATGTTTAAGTACTGGGAATTTTCCGTAAAGCAATGAAAGAATACGGGAAAATGACGGCCAAAAAAGTGTTTTGATAATTAATACCTTCCAATGACATGTTGAGAATATTTATTAATGCTAAAAATATCCTTGGTGGGTATTAATTATCAAAACACGTCCTGGGCCGTCATTTTCCCAAGTTCTACACGGAGTAGTGGGGTGGGACGGGTTTTATCATACCCCGCCCCAAAAAGTACCACACGACCCGCACCTTGGCCGCCCCGCCCTGCCCCGAAAAGTACCACCATACGCCTGTGACCCCGACCGAATAATGTGCGGGTGCTCCCGTTCCCGTCCCAATCGGAAGACGGATTTACCCGCCCTGCCTCCGTAATATTGAAGAATTATTGTTTTAAGTTAAAAGTAAAATATGATGAAATAGTTGTACATAAGGTGGTATGTTAGTATACTAATGGTGCAAATATAAGAATAACAAGATAATTTGTTTAGTATATAATGGTAAAAATATAAGGATGAAAATATGATTTTATACCTAACAATAATTCGGGCGGGGTAATATCATCCTGACCCTGATCATGTTTTTCAAAATTTCCCCCGAATCCACCTTAACCCCTAAAAATTTGATGAAAACCCACCCTGATCTAATCAAGGCTTAGGGTCAGGGCAGAGTCAATTGTCATCCCTAGATAACATGATGACGGTATCACAATTGAAAAATGCTTGTACATTGTTGGAATTTCATGATTCCTTGACTGATAGATGAGAAAAAAAATTTAACGGGAGAGTCGTGAATAAATTGTTTACGAAGGTGAATCGTGCGTGTCCAAAGTATATTGGACGGTCCGGATTTTAATGAAACTTCTCTGAAAAAGTTTTATTAAAATCCGGACCGTCCAATACCGAAATAGACGGCTGAAATCATTTAACTCGGCAAATGACTTACTCATGACTCCTCGTGAATAAGCCAATCTCCTGATAGATGAGTGGTGTCTCACCAAAATTGTTTTGTGCTTATTGACCATTGTCCTTTGCATCAACATTTGGCCGTAATTATGTCTCCTTTGGTTGATTTTCTCCAAACTTTTATCAACAAGATTTGCTTTTCTTTGAAAGGACAAGGAATCTCTGTTTTCCAATGGGACCAAATTGAAGCTCCAACACACATAAAAAGCCATGTTGATTGGAGACGGCTAAGAATTTTGTCATTCCTATTAATTGTCAAACCAAAAGTTAAATCCCACAAAATACTCTTACTTGTGGTAGTTGTGGATGTGGCATCTAGGATGAAAAAAAGGAGAGGTCGAAATTTGGTTTGATTTTTTTTTTTTATCGCTAATCAGTAGGAGAGATCATTACATCATGTATGAAGTACAAGTACAAACCACAGGACACTACATCCATTGTGTGAGAGTCCACGAGATAATTAAGCCTAACAACTAAACCAACAGAATAAATAAGCTCATCAAAGGGCTCTCACATCGAGAGTTTGGGTATTGTGTGTGTGTTTAAAGGGTCAATTATGTCTCTTCTTAGTCAGCAATTGCCTAGGTGAGTTGGTATGCGGAATTACCCTCTTACCCTCCTCCAAAGCAACCAAGTCTTGCCCACCCGTTGTGGTTTGGGTGCTTAACCTCTGGTGCAGGCCCCTTGGGCCTTTTGTCGTGGTGCCACTCTTTAGTGACGAGGCTCTTGGGCTTGCGTCAGCTGGCTGGCTTCCACATCGGGAGTTTGGGTATTGTGTGTGTGTGTTTAAAGGGTCCATTATGCCTCTCCCTAGTCAGCAATTGCCTAGGTGAGTTGGTATGTTGAATTACCCTCTTGCTCTCCTCCAAAGCAAAGCTCATCCATCAAAGAGACAACAATCACCATAAGCCCAACTCAACTACAAGCCCATTAATGGGAGAAATAATCCCAACAAATACAAAGGAAAGAATACCCACATGCAGGTGGAAAGACTCGAACTCCTGACCTCTTGGTGAGATGCAAGAATCCTAACTAACTGAGCTAGCCGCAGTTGGTTGTTTGAAAATTTGAGGAACTTAAAATGTGTTCAAATTTATAGTTTATTTATCTGTTGAGGCGATTCCATGCGAGATTTAGTAATGCTAATGGGAGAAATAACCCCAACAAATACAAAAGAAAGAATATCCACACGCAGGTGGAAAGACTTGAATTCCTGACCTCTTGGTGAGATGCAAGAGTCTTGGCTAACTGAGCTAACTGCAGTTGCTAGTTGGTTGTTTGAAAATTTGAGGAACTTAAAATTTGTTCAAATTTATAGTTTATTTATCTATCGAGGCGATTCCATGCGAGATTTAGTAACGTTTAATCACGAGCTCAGGTCGAAAAATTGGCCGTGCAATTTTAGCTTGTTGAGTAGGGTCAAGACAATTGATATATTGTAAAGAGAAGTAATATTTGTACTCCAATTTTGTATAAATGCACTCCATAATTGTTTTGAGTTCACTTCTTTTTACTATGTATTCTGCTTTCTGTAATGACAAAGATGGAGTTGAGTTCGATCTCCATAACCTTATTAAAAGCACATACAACTGTGGAATGCGTTTATGAAAAAATAAAGGATTAATCATGTGAACACGGTACCAACGGGTATCATTCCCCCAAAGCAACATTCTTTTTCAAGCTTTTTGACCAATCGATAAGATATGACCATGCAGAGCATCTTTCGCTAAAACTCGAGCGGTTTCTTAAAAGCTCGTTGTCTGAGTGACAAGACAGTCTAACCGATGCAACAAAAGAATTGTTGCCAGTGGCCATCTGTGTGGATTGGAGGCTCGAACTGATCAATTTTAGCATCAAGCAAGATGTCTAATACTTTCCAACAATAATAATAGAGAGAAAAAGAGACATATGGGTATGGCTTTGGTCCCCCAAAAAAGAAACTGAAGCAAGAAAACAAAAAAACTGACTTCAGATTAGGTTAAATTTAGAGGAAGAAACCAAAAGCTGTTTTGGGATGGAGTATAGTATAAGGCCATCCACAGTGGTATAATTAAAAAATGATAACCAAAAGTTGACACTTTAGCTTTTGATTATTCACTTAAGAGGTTGTTAAGCTTAACAACGTTAAGCTTTGCAATGGTCACTTCTAATCCATAATCAAAATAAGGGGTCCACTATAATCTCTCTCTGTAACGACCCGGATTTTTGACCCAATTTTTTTTAATAATATCTTTTAAAAAAGTATTAATCGTAGTAATAAAATTATTTTCCTTAAATAGATAATTACAAAAAAATTAGTTATTCTATCCTAATTAATCCTTTTATTTTTTTTTAGTTGCATGCATGCTTAAAACTCTTCCATCTCTCCCTCCCCTACTCCTACTCAATCTCTACCTCTTCCATAATCAGAATTTTCGTCCATATCACGCTCGTGTCAAAACCCAAGGAATAGAAATCCTTTTCTAACTCAAACTCATCACTCTCTTCGAAAATTCTCTTATAAATAACCCATAACTCCGACCCTAGGGCACACCACGAAATTCCCCATGCCTCACCAGTCCAGAAAGAAGAGAAAAACGTGAGCAATCGAAGCTCCAATCCATGGAGTTTTAGAGAGAGAAAGAAAGAGAGAGAAAAGTGGGTTTCTTACCAAGACCCAACCGAAACCCGAATTGATCATTTCAATAACTTCTCTCAACCCCTAGCATCATCAAGCATCATCCAATTCGGTCCCAAGGTCCCCCGATCAAAGAACCCGAAGTCATCTTCCCAAAAATTCAAGTTTCGGTTTAAGAATCAATTCGATCCAATCGAGGTATTATAATCCATTCTAACCTCTCCTCTAAGTATATTTGATGTTTATATGCTTAACCCTATGCCCCAATTGGTCCCATGCATCAAAAACCGAGCCGAAACAAAAAAAATAGCTCACTGTGTATTTTCGGCCATATTCACCTAATTGATATTATTTTTGAGCCCGACGCCTTATTTGTAATTATTTACGTAGAAGTTGACCCTTTTGATATTTATTTTACAATCTTTATGATATTAATATTTTAACAAACAACTTAATTGATATTATTTTATTACAGTGTAATATCATCTTAGTATAAAAACGTATTAATTATATCAGTTTAATTTATCTGGTAGATTGAATTGATTAATAAAAGTTTTTAATCCTTGTGACCATCCAAACAATGTTTTCGACCCCCGATCTATTTTTCCTAGACTTCTAACACCTCAAAGATCATAACTTGTTAATGTCATATTTTTTTATTATTTTATTATCTATTTATTAATTATTTATTTGATTTCGTATAAAAGTTTACAAACAAAAAAATCCTTGCGACCTCATAAACCATTTTATTAATTCCCAAAATATTTTTTTTAGATTCTTTACATCATAAAGATGATATGTTGTTAATCTCGACATATTTTATTTATTAAATAATTTATTATCTATTTATTCTACTTTTGACAACTTTAAAAATCATTTTTATTTTAAAAACAATTCCGTAACCCTCCGGACCCACTTGATGATACTCGAACATGTTACGTAGAACACTAGGACTCCTTTAGAGCCAGGCTACCTATTCTAGTGTTATTAATTACTTATTGTATTTATTATGATCGTTAGCCAATTTATTTTCCTAAATAAAAATTTATACAAGCTTAGATTATATATATTTTTTAAAACTTTTATTTAATAAAAGTTCCTTACCTTATTAATGACTTGTTGATCATACAGAACTAAGGGCAACGGCCCATTCATAAAAGGTTATGTGATTTAATGCATATTGTTTATTTCAATTATTATCCTGTTTGCCTAATTATTATTTCCAACTGCTGATTGATATGTTAGATTGGATCCTAGAGACATGGGGTGGTATGCGAAATAGAAATCACCTAGACGATGATAAGTAATGGATGAATTGGAAAAGTTTTTGTTTTAGATTGCCTGCAGGCGTGATTTTGAAACTGGCAGAGTAAGCCCAGTGTTGTGTGATGATTTTGAAACTGGATAAGCCCAGTGTTGAGTGATGTGATTTGAAAGCGGCAAAGTAAGCCGGTGTTGAGTGATGATTTGATCTTGTGCAAAGTAAGCCCAGTGATGATTGTGAAGTGGTACATAAGATAGGCGAACCCTAGTTATGATTCAGGCATGGTAAGCTCTCTTTTGTTGTAATGAGAGGGATACACACTGGGTACATAACTTAGGTGCAATCCGCGACAGCAAAAGAAAGTGACCCCATGGGACAGAGCATGGCTAGCGGTTGGGAAGGAAAGATCTCGTGGATTGAGATCTTAGATTTCACGATAGATTAATGGATAGTAATAAACTGGTTGATGTGAAAAATCTCTAATTTGCTTTTTCGTATCATTATTATCTTGTTGCTTGCTAGTTGTAAAGTAAGAGGGGTGGTTGGGTTGGATTATTCTACTGGGTGATTTATCACTCACGGATACGTCTGTATCCTGGTAAATCGATTGCTTCGGCGATCAATTTGCCAGAGGGCGCAGGATTCAATGGAGAGAATTCAACAATGGTGCAGTTCGACACAAGAAGAATATCAGGAATAGAGATCGAGTATGCTTGGGATTCGTATCAAGCCTAAAGTCAGCTCTGAAGTTAATGTATTTTGAATCGGTAAATTTATTTTGAGATTGTAATAGACCTTTATTTTGAAAAATTATATTTATTTAGCAAAATTTTCTTAAGAAATTATTTTATTTTGCTTCCGAAAAAGCGGGGCGTTACACTCTCTCTCTATCTCTCTCCCCCTTTATTTCTCGCCATTCACTTTCCTCCATTTACGTTTTTTTTAGGCAAAAATATATCGATTCCCTCTTTTAATTTTGGAAAAAAATTAGTGACTTTATTACCTCCTATTATGATTTTTCTTGGGGGGGAAAAATAAAAACGAGAAAGAATAGTGAAATACCTTAATCTGACGACGATGGGTTGAATTGTAGATGATCGAGAGATATGAGTTTCACTTTTGGAGTGAAATAAAAAGAAATAGTTTTTGGGTGAAGTGAAGAAGATATAGAGTAAGCGAAAAATAGAAGAAGAAAATATCAGTTGAAACACGCGTGTATACAAATTTTGAAACTAGTTAACTTATGTGGTGCGGGGTCCACAAATTTTGATTATTGAAAAAGGTTGCTAATTTTGGTTATCAAAAGCTCAAAATTTGATTATTTCTAAGGATGTTGCTAAGTTTGATTATACCATTGTGAGTCATTTTTTGCACCAACGTTGTTAACTTTAAAAACAATTGGCTTTTGATTATACCACTGTGGATGGCCTAAGGGTTGTCTCTCATATTGTATGTTTAGGGTTTTTTCAAGGTTGGGGGGACTCGAGAGAGACTCGTGAACTCAAATGTTTATTAGTCTTTCATAAAAAACCAAAAGAAGAAAAAATGACTTATATACTTATTGGGGCCCCAGACTAAGGAACACTGCTGACCGCGGAGTCGGCATGAGTGTTGTCCGGCTCAAAACTACATCGTTTTGTACTTGGGAATGGTCCCCGTTTTGCTACCCCTTTTATTCCCTTTTTTTGATAAATGATTTCTTGATTTTTTTTTGTGGGTTCCACAAAAATGATTCAAACAACTCATTATTATTGTTAAAATATTTTTTAATTAATTTCTACAAAAAATTAGCTAAATCCTATATCGGTAAAGCTAATTTTTTTTCAGGAACAAATAAAAACATTTTAGGAATAATTAACGTTTTGAACTATCTTTGTGGGATCCAAAATTGGCCTCACAAAAAATCAATAAATCATTTATCTCTTGCCCATGATGAGTACCAAACAAAAAACAAACATGCGTAAAAGGGGACCATTCTCAAGTAGCAAAACGGTGCAGTTTGAGCCAGACAACACCCATGCTGACCGCTGACCGCTGACCCCACGGTCAGCAGGGTCCCCAAGACCAAGTCCTTGGGACACATCACATGTCTTAAGGTTGGAAAATAATTGATACCTCCTGAGCACCGCCACATGTTTCAGGAGTACTGAATAATCACTCCTTAAGGTTCCACCGGCTTCTGCCTAATTTCAAAAAGTCTACTGGTACAGTAAAATCGTACAGATTTTGCTAACAGATTTGTTGTGGGGTTTATTACGGGTTCCATGCACACAAATGATCTGAACCGTTTATTAAATGTAAAACAGTTTTTCAAAGGCTTCCGCGAAAAATCTGTTCAATCCGATACTTATAGATGCTCGATCCAATCATCTAATTTTTGATTTAGATTCCCGGATAATGAAACATTATATGATTGGATTGAGCATCCATAAGTATCGGATTGAACTAATTTTTTGCAAAAGACCCTTGAAAAACTGTTTTACATTTAATGAACGGCTCGGATCATTATTTTGGAATCCGTAGTACTGGACCCCACAACAAATCTATACGCAAAATCTGTACGATTTTGCTGTACCAGTAGGCACTGTTTCTCTTCTCGGACTATACTTCATCATTTCTTTTATTTCGACTCCTTCAGTTGGTTATCAATGCACAAATTAAGTTGATCCGTATTGGAGCACCTTTATTAGGAGATTTCGAATGTGAGGAGATTTCAAACGTGAGACTCATGAGCGAGCAAATTCATAAGTCTCAAACCTTAATCACGAGGCCAACCTCTTAGGATCACTTCTCTCTCTAGTCTTTACATAACTATACATAAGTGGCGGCGAACAGATGCGGGGCAGACGGGAGTCATGACACGCCAAGTTTAGAAAAATTACTGTGTCAATGCACTAAAAATATGGGTACGTAGTGATTTTCACACTCTCTTTTTCGATAAATGCATTCCATTTTTTGTACTTTATGTGTAATTTTTTCACTAAAAGACAAGAAGTGATGCATTTATCAAAAAATGGAGTGTGAAAATTATTTTCCAAAAACATTAGTGCATTCGAGAACTATTATTATCTCTCTAAATAGTGACACTCTTCATAATGTTTCAACTGTGCTATACGCACAGATTTTTCAAAATAGACAGTCCGTACAGATAAAATATGGACCCATTTTGGGTCTCACAAAGATGATCGGCTATTTTCTGAAGCAAAGTTGGGTGTTTCGTAAACCCTTTTATTGATATCCAAATGAGCTATTTTTTTTACGGGAACCCTTAATAAACAAGATGTTTTGAACAAAATGAGCAGTTTCGATCATTTTTGTGGGACTCAAAACGGGTCCAAATTCCATCTATGCGGGGCTGTCTGTGTTGAAAATTCTGTGTCGGTATAATTACTGATAATGTTTCTATAAAACTCCTCCATAAATTTCACCCCTGTAAACTGGTTTTGATCATAAGATACTGTCACACCTTTTGTTTTGTTGCATCCATGGATAGAAACATGGCCTGTGTTCTCATTTAATTTTGGGCAATTTACCTCTAGGTCCAGAAAATAGAAAGTAATTCCCACCAAGTCTCCTCTAATTAAAATCCTAGGGTACCCAATGAAAGAGCCTAAATCGCTAAAACCCTATAATAGGAAAGTGCACTCTAAAACTCCTATAGAGGTAATTTTCTGTTTAATTTTTTTGTCATCTCTCTCTCTCTGGTACAGACGTACTTGCATATTAGTGCCAATTGGGTGTTGTCATCTCTCTCCATTTGTTTTGTTATTGTCTGTTGAGGTCCCTGTGACAGCTCTGTCAAAACTATATATATATATATATATATATATAAGCAACAAAGGCCTTCAAATTTTTTTTAATTAAATTTTTTTTGTCATCAGTCCAATTCAAGTTCTACTAATAATATACTTGAAAGCCGGGCTTTATTATAGTGTGTGTGGAGCCTTATATAATGTTATAAAGGTCAAGTCAAATTATAGTCGTGTGAATTAGATACCGTGTGAAAGATGCTTTGTTCTGCTAGCTAGCTTTGTGGTGGATGGGGTGACGAAACCTATGAGTGGCTAATCTCTTTCGGGTTCTGCCGTGAGAAGCCCTCGTGATCACGTCCAAAGGAGGTAACTATGCCAGCCGCTCCCTCCTCCATCATTTTCTGTTGAGGGAGTTATAATTTCGAGCAATATTCTATCACTATTTTTCATTTTGAAACAACTACATATATTGTAGACGTGGTTCATGTTGGGTAAGTGAACATTAATTTGGTCCTCTTGCAAAGTTATTGCTTTTAATTTTTTTTTTTATCTTCACCATTCTAGGATTCCATATATTCTTCTTTTTTTTGGTAAATAAATTTATTTATTCACCAAAGAAGCGCGAGAAGCTACAAAAATCAACAAGGGCATCCCCTGGAAAACCTATACAAACAAAGGGCCTAACAAACACCTAAGCACCATCAAAACCGGTAAAGAAAAGACTATCTACAATATTTGTCAATCACAAAAATTCGGGAGTCAAGAAGCTAATCCTCACAGATCCTCCTGTTCTGGGCCGTGATCAGTACCGATGACCAAGAACTCAGCTTCGCTCTAACAGCATCAAAAATAGCTGAAGATACCCTTGCAACCACTCTGGCCTTACCTTCAAAAATCCTCAGATTGCGTTCCCCATAGAAAGTAAATTGTATCTCCCAAAGAGAGCTTATAAATGACATTCGATCCTAGCCTTTTTCGATACTGCATTGCCCAATCCAGCTCCTGAGACAGAGGCAAAAGGGCCTTTGAACACTCAAAGAAAAAGGACATTCAAAGAAAAGATGAGAAGGAGACTCCAAGCCATCCATTCTATGAAGGTCCATCTAGGAACCCCTTGACTAAACCAGACTATAGCATGCCATGGTTGGAAGGGATTCCTATGCCTACATGCCTCCCAAGCAGACTTCGTAGCGTAAAACCCATCTATAGTGAGTCCAAATCACCTTATCACAATGGGAAGGAGGAGGGAGAAAGTTAGCCAGAGTGGCGGAGTATGCCGCAAAATATTCAAAATAATCCTGTTCCTTCGCCTTGGCCATCTCTGAGAACCTTGATCGATGATACAAGAGACTTTAGCCCTCAAGGAGTCCTAGGAAATTAAGAAAATGAAATTAGCAAAAGAGATTATCAAATGAAAAGAAGTATGCAACGAATATTAGAGCCAAAGGAATGTCGCGGTGGGATTGGCGCTATTAGAGACTATAGCATCAATCAAGCATCAATTAGCTAGCCTAGTCAATTATGGATACTTCCTATCAAGCCCAAATCAATCCTTGATATCTGCAAATCAGTCCGAGGCTTTCCTTCCTTTCTTGTATTCTAGATTTGATTTTATTAGCTATGATTATGGGATTGACTAGCTGTATAGAAGGGTCAATGTACTGTAACAGTTTGTATATATATCAGTAACAATGTAAGGTTCCTGTTATCTATGAAGAGAGAAACCATTGTAGTTTTCTTCTCACACTTTTCTTCTCATTTTATTATGGTATCAAAGCGGTGACTGATCCGCCTCTTTCAAACCATGACAGAGAAACAAAACGAAAAAGGTTCCGGTTCAAATGATGCCTTGGGATCAATCAACGATCCCTTCTTCATTCCTCATGCTGACAGTCCCACTGCTGTTTTAGTTTCCCCTCTCCTCTCAGGAGATAACTATGGAACGTGGCTTCGCGCAATGACCATGGCACTTCGCGCTAAAAATAAGTTGGGCTTCGTCGACGGAACAATCGAAATACCCACAGAGCCTAGCATGTTGTGTCGATGGGAGCGATGCAATGATCTAGTCAGTTCATGGATTCTCAACTCCACAGAAACTGCGATCCGTGGGAGCATTCTTTACGCAGAAACAGCTAGAGAAGTGTGGCTGGATCTTCGTGATCGATTCACCCAAACCAATGCTCCGAAAGTCTATCAACTGAAGCAAGCCATTGGTAAAACAACACAAGAAGATACTACCGTCTCCACATATTTTACAAGGATGAAGGCACTATGGGATGAACTCAGTTCCCTCTCTATTGTGCAGCCTTGCACTTGTGGCCATGGAAAAGCAAATGCTGCTCTCCATCAACAAGATCGTGCCATGGAGTTCCTCCAAGGCCTCCATGGGCGCTATTCTAATCTGCGAAGTCAGATTCTTTTAATGGAGCCATTTCCAAGTGCCGCCAAGATTTATGCTCTCGTGCGACAAGAAGAGAAGCAACAGGAAATACACTCTTCAACCCCTTCTACAACCATGCCCGAAGCTGCTGCACTAATAGTCAATTCAGTTACTACCAATGGCACAGAAAACCAGTCTACACCTTCTCAAAATCATGCTAATCTCAGCACCAATTCTAGGGGTTCGGGTCATCACCCGAGCAGATCATCCAATCGGTACAACGGAAATCCTAATCAGCGCAACATAGGTGGCGACCATCGCCAAACTGGGAAACCAAGGATGTACTGTGATTACTGTGATCGTAATAACCATAACCGAGATACATGTTATAGGTTGTATGGTTATCCCACAGATAAACCAAGGGGTTCCTCAAACAACCATAGACTTTCGAGTTCCTCTTCTTCAGGAGCTCCTCGATCCAATGATCGAGCAATGGTAGCTGCTCCATTGATTACTCAGGACCAATACAACAATCTTTTGGCCATGCTTTCTTCAGGTAGCATCAATTCTCAAGCCAACTTAGCAGGTATAGCTCTCAATGTGTTAGATTCTGCTTGGATTATCGACACTGGAGCCTCAAATCACATGTGCTCCTCTTTGGCATGTTTCTCATCATATTCGCCATGCTCCACCCATGTCCAACTACCAGATGGTTCTCATGCGCCGGTCACACATATTGGAACCATAAAATTTTCACCAAATTTCCAACTTGAGGATGTCTTCTACATACCTTCCTTTCATTTTAATCTTCTATCTATCAGTCAGCTCACAAAATCTCATCAATACTCTGTGACATTTTTTCATGATCGATGTGTGTTTCAGGACCTGTCCGTGAAGAAGACGATTGGACTGGGTAGTGCACATGGTGGCCTCTACTACCTTCAAAACCCTTCTGCACATTTCATTACTGGTACACCTACCATCGACATTTGGCACTGGCGGCTTGGGCATCCTTCTCATCATCGGTTGTCTGAGTTAGCCAAAAATGTTCCTTTTATTTCTTGTTCCAATAAATATGTTTGTGATGTTTGCCCTCAAGCAAAACAAACCAAGTTGAGTTTTCCCACTAGCTCTATTTCATCTAATAAACCGTTCCAATTGATTCATGTTGACATATGGGGGAGTTTTTCCCAGCAATCTATGAGTGGTGCACGTTATTTTCTTACTATCGTGGATGATTTCTCAAGATGTACTTGGGTATACCTTATGCGTTTTAAATCTGATACAAGCTATCATTTAAAATCATTCTTTTCCATGGTGAAAACCCAGTTTCAAGGTAAAATAACACATGTATTTTCTGGTGATGGTGACTTATTTCTTCCCCAAATTCAACAAGTTCGTTCTGATAATGGGAGTGAATTTTTGTCAAATAAAATGCAGCACTTCTTTTCTGAAAATGGTGTTATTCATCAAAGAAGTTGTGTATCTACACCTCAACAAAATGGCGTTGTTGAACGGAAACACCGACATTTCTTGGAAGTTGCTCGGGCATTAAGGTTTCAAGCAAATCTACCTCTTTCCTTTTGGGGTGAATGCATACTTACTGCTACATATTTAATCAATAAAACTCCAACACTTTTACTTCAAAATCGATCACCCCATGAAGTATTATTTTGCAAGCAACCTTCCTATTCCACCCTTCGCGTGTTTGGTTGCCTTGTGTTTGCCCACAATGCAAACATCAAACACAAGTTTGATCAACGTGCCAAGCCTGGAATATTTGTTGGATATCCATATGCCCAGAAAGGATACCGTATTTACGATATCAAGAGCAAAACTATTTATGTGTCAAGAGATGTTGTATTTCATGAAACTATTTTTCCATTTCATGATGTCACTCCAACTCCCACACCAACACCGGTCATCTCACTACCTATTGAAGATCATCCACGATATGATTATTACTCACCCTCATCTAAAATCGCGTCTCCAAAGCCAAACTCATCCCTTCCTGCCAGTGAACCATCTTTGGTTCCACGAAAATGTCCCCCCATTGTCCAGACATATCATCGCCAAAAATCAGTCCCTATTATTCCCCAAGAAGTGCAGTCTAATCCACCCACACCATTGCCTCAAGTAGAAATTGTTGACAACATGAATCCTGCACCCACCAAACATTCCACTCGAGAGCGAAAACAACCAACCTACCTCCAAGATTACCATTGTTCTAGAGCCACTAATGCTGCACTACCTACTTCATCGGCTTCCAAATCAGCAGGTATCTTGTATCCTCTTGATCAATATATTACATATACCAATTTTTCAGCTTCCCATCGAGCTTTCATTAGTGCCATCTCCTCAAATGAAGAGCCAAAGTTTTTTTCTCAAGCAGTTAAGATACCACATTGGCGTGATGCTATGGCTGCCGAGATTGCTGCCCTTGAAAGCAACCGCACATGGAGCCTTACCCATTTACCACCCAATAAGAAACCTATTGGGAGTAAATGGATTTATAAAATTAAGTACCGAGCTGATGGCACCATAGAAAGATACAAAGCCCGTTTGGTTGCCAAGGGTTTTACACAAGTCGAAGGGCTTGATTATCATGATACATTTGCTCCCGTTGCAAAGCTTGTCACTGTACGGGCTCTCTTATCAGTTGCTTCAGTCAAAAATTGGTCTCTTCATCAACTTGACGTCAATAATGCTTTTCTCCATGGTGATTTGGATGAGGAAGTGTACATGACTCTTCCACCTGGTTTTGCTCAACAGGGGGAGACTCGAGTTTGCAAGTTACATAAATCCCTATATGGTTTGAAGCAGGCTTCTCGCCAATGGTTTGCTAAATTTTCACAAACTCTTCACAAAGCTGGATTCTCCCAGTCCCGAGCAGATTACTCCTTATTTACGCGGGTGATAGGGAACTCATCCACATTTGTCTTAGTGTATGTTGATGACATAATTGTTACCGGAAATGATCATTCTGCAATTCAGCAATTGAAAGGATTTCTTGCAGAAAAATTTTTCATTAAAGATCTTGGACGGTTGAAATATTTCCTTGGTATTGAGGTTGCGCGTTCTCAACACGGTATCTTCTTGTGTCAACGCAAATATACTTTGGACATTCTTAAAGATTCAGGATTACTTGGTGCAAAGCCTTCTACTTTCCCCATGGAACAACACCTTCATTTGACTTCTACTGATGGTGAATCTTTACCCGACCCTTCTACATATCGTCGACTCGTCGGACGTCTCATATACCTCTCGGTTACTCGACCCGATATTGCTTATTCAGTACACATTTTGAGCCAGTTCATGCAGGATCCTCGCACTACTCATATGGATGCAGCCACTCGTGTACTCCGGTATCTCAAAGGTACCCCTGGGAAAGGCATATTGCTTTCTTCATCTACTTCGCTCACCTTAAGTGGCTATTGTGATTCTGATTGGGCAGGCTGTCCTATGACTCGTCGTTCTACGACTGGTTTCTGTGTTCTCCTTGGTTCTAATCCGATTTCATGGAAAACGAAGAAACAAACTACTGTCTCTCGGTCCTCCGCTGAAGCAGAGTATCGCGCTATGGCAACGCTCACATCCGAACTTCAATGGCTAACATACCTTTTGAGTGATCTTGGAATACCTCCTTCATCGCCAATCCATCTCTATTGTGATAACCAAGCAGCAATCCACATTGCTGAGAATCCTGTGTTTCATGAGCGCACAAAACACATAGAGCTTGATTGTCATTTTGTTCGTGACAAAATCCAATGGAAGTTGATTTCTCCCCACCATATCAGATCATCAAACCAAATTGCTGACATTTTTACTAAACCGCTGGGTAAGGATCCATTTCATCATCTCATCAACAAGCTGGGCGTTACTCACGTACACGCTCCACCTTGAGGGGGAGTATTAGAGACTATAGCATCAATCAAGCATCAATTAGCTAGCCTAGTCAATTATGGATACTTCCTATCAAGCCCAAATCAATCCTTGATATCTGCAAATCAGTCCGAGGCTTTCCTTCCTTTCTTGTATTCTAGATTTGATTTTATTAGCTATGATTATGGGATTGACTAGCTGTATAGAAGGGTCAATGTACTGTAACAGTTTGTATATATATCAGTAACAATGTAAGGTTCCTGTTATCTATGAAGAGAGAAACCATTGTAGTTTTCTTCTCACACTTTTCTTCTCATTTTATTAGGCGCCCTACCATCGTCAAGTGTTTTGGGCTCGGATTGAGTAGGGATGTGCGTAAAGTGGTCCAGACATCCTATTTAAAAAGGCGATAGCACAAGTTCTAGAGGACGTGAATAGGACTACCAATTTTAAGAATTAACTAATTTTGGTTTAATTTTGCATGATGATTCTAGCAATTCAACAATTATAACAAATGAGCTACAAGATAGGAGTTACCAACTAACCCCAAGTTACACCTAACTCTGCACTTTGATGTAACTCTACGAGCCCCTTCTTGATTCCATGACCTCCACAAGTTCAACCACCTCAATCTCCGCTTCAATACGGCTCTAGATCCATCTAGCCAAGTAGTAGAATTTAAGGCATGGATCGATGAATGAAATGCGAATATCTCTAAATTGCTATACCAAAGATGCGCACGCTCCAAGGCTGACATTCAACTTCCATAATAAAAATTAAATCAAACATGAAGAACAAGGGAACAACGCACGCGCGGTCAGAGCACTCGCAAAACCTCCGGAGTTCAAGGTTTTCATATCTCATAAGCAGAATGAGCCGAGTACTAATTTGTTTAATGAGGTGCAAGTTTAGTTACGAAACAAATCGAATTCTGAACGAGCTTTTGACCGGCGAACACGAACTCAATTAAACTCGAGTAATTGGTTCGTTTATCGGCCTTAATTAGTAGTAGCAAGTGCAATGGATCATGCATGATTGGAACTGTCACACGTCCACTTTTCATTTTGCGAGATCTAGCAACAGATGGAAGCACAAAATTAGATTGAAGAAGCAAATACATGCACGAAATGGCTGCTTTAAAGATCAACCATATCTACTTGAAGGAATAAAATTAAAGTTGGTTTTGTGCATCACGTCTCTGATCCTCAAGTTTTGGTCAAAATCTGTTGATCTGAAAAAGGTATTTGCTAAATTTTCCTTCCAACCATGCATGCAACTTAATTCCACACTCAACTTGCACACGCAATCACACACACACTCACGTGTTTTGGGACATGGGATGCTGCCGAGTATCTCCCAGTAGATGAACGGCGGGGGACACTCGGCAGCATCCCCCATTCCCATGTTTTGTGGGCGCCCCCATACACACTACATGGGAGACCACAAAACATGTGAGTACGGTTGCAAACGAGCCGAGCCGAGCCGAGCTTTACCGTGCTCAAGCTCAGTGAAAACTTAACAAGTCGAGCTCAAGCCAAGCGGGCCTTGGCTTGACTTGAGCTCGAGCTTATTCACGAGCCTCAACGGACCAACGAAAAATGTATATATATTCTCGCATAGGCCTAATACAACCAAAAATATTTTGATTGTGAAGGTATATATCTTTCATTTTCCTATGGTGCGGGGGTGTACTGGTGTGCGTGTGCTCTCGCCTCCCTTGGTTGACTGGAAAGTGAAAACGGAAAGAACAAATTATGAAATAACAATAAAAGCCCTAAACTTAAGTATATATACCCCGGCTCTCGAGCCGAGCTTATCCTAGCTCGAGCTCGGCTCATTTACAAAACGAGATGAAAAAATCGGCTCGAGCTCGTTCGTTTAACTTCCGAGCCAAGCTTGAACAAGCCACTAACGAACCTCGCTGCTTGCTGCTCGCGAGCGGCTCGATTCGTTTGTAGCCCTACATGTGAGTATGTGTGATTGCTTGTGTAAGTTGGTTGTGGTTCTGAAATGGTATTAATGCACAAGTGCAGAGGGACATATTTAAGTGATCAACTAGTTTATTGACATTTGAAAAATCTCACTTTGGTTTTTATCATCATTTAACACTGTTTTACAAAGTTGCCCCACGAAATTGTAGAATTGCCCCAATTGGAACAAAAAGAAAAACCATTTTTTTACTGCTAAAGTTCTTATGGGGAGAGTTCATGATCTCGTCGATCGCGGTCAAACGAGTGTCTATCCGGTTTCTTGTTCTGGAAGTAAAGGATTGTGGCTACTTGGAGGAATATCTGAGTCTTTTGCGGGTCATTCACCGACTGAATTAGTTTTGGATGAATATAATATGACGGAAAATGTGATAAAAAGGCGGATATAAGAAATTTCTCTTTTCCCGGTATTTCATAAATGCCGTTAAAAGTTCAAAAAATGCTAATAAAGAGTTTCACCGGCATCAAATGCCGTCTAGAAGTGTGTTGCTTGCGTGGCGAACAAATTTTGTAGAGAAATTGCTTACCCCAGGATTCGAGCTCGTGACCTTTGCCGACCTTGCGCACGCGTGAGGCTACCAACTGGGCTAGCCATCATATTGGGTCACCTTGCACTATGAAAAATATTTATATTATACGGAGATTTTTCCCGGCGTTTTTTGAATAAATGCCGGTAATAGTTTGGCGGTATTATTTTGGTGGAAAACTCGACTTTTGCTGGCATTTTTTTAAACAAACACCGATAATAATTATTTTTTTCCGGCATTTTTTGAAATGCCGGTAATAGTGGCTTTTCTGGCATTAATTAAAATGCCGGGAATGACCATTTTTCTTGTAGTGATGTATATATCCGCTTGTGGGTGGAAATAATATCCGTGTGGCAAATACTTGAATATAAGTACTTCGGATATATCCGAGGTGATAACATTTCAGTCTCTTATATTCTGTCGGCAAACGGGCCGGTAAAGTTACTAAACCTTCGGCTGGGGGTAGCTTTGTGGCCCCCTTGTCTGACCTAGTAGCAACGGTACTCCATCAATATATCGAAAATTTATCAGTACTAGATCATGTGTTTCTCCATCAGAACAGAGGACATCACTATCGCCTCTACAAAATGCGTTTCTCATCATTTATCTACGGAAAATGCTAACTAAAGCCCATTGGGTTTTGTATAACAGCGAAAAGGTGTATTGATATCTACAAGCAGATCTACGAATATATACAGATGCATCCTCGTGATCACACAAGCTCTTCGATGATTAATTGGCAATCACAATTATCTGGCCTTCGGATAATAGCAAAAAAAAATGTATTCATATTTACAAGCAGATCTACGAAAATATACGGATACATCATCGTGAGCCGTGATCACACAAGCTCTTCTATGATTGGCGATCACACTTATCTGTGTGTTTGAAGAGCAGTATAACCGAGAGAGTGTGTGTGTATGTCTCTAATTTTCTTTTTCCACACTTGCATGCAGCCTATCTAAATGACCAAGTTGACCAACTAGATTTAAGAAATCTAGGGAGGGCTTGTGATATTCCAGAAACTATTTTGCAGACATGCTCAAAATATGATACAGATTTCTTACATCTTCCCAAGGTCTAAGTTTTACTCCAGAAAAAGCTAGCTATCTACCATAATTTTGATTTCTGTTCCATAAAAAGCGACCGATCTCCGAAGAAAAATTAATAATAGCTTATCTAGAAAGTGTGAGAAAGGCTCCCGCATCGGGAGTTTGGGTTCGTGCGTGTGTTGAAAGGATCCATCTTGCCCTCCCCAGTCATCAACTGCCCAGGTGAGTGGTCAAGTAAAATTACCCTCTTGCCCTCAAAAAAAAGTGTGAGAAAGACTCTAGTTACTGAATTCTCTTTTTTAAAGTGTGAGAAAGACCCTAGTTAGTGAATTCTCTTTTTTACTAAACTCCAACAATATTCCTATGCATCGTACCCATAAATAGAGAATTTCCAGGGTCTGGACTAAAAAAAAAAAAAAAAAAACTACTATTAAAAAAGAAGCCAAAGTGGGGATCTTGATTTACCAAAAAACCAAGCACCACCAATGGTTGAAAACCCGGTCAACCGTTCAAACCGAACCCTATACTCTCGATCTTACCATATATGGAATTTAATTAATAATAGATATTTTTCTCTCTATTTTAAATTTGGATCTGATAAATATATATACAGTTTAATTTTCTATTTGGGTAATATTGCATTAATTTATTTTCTCAATTAGTTACTTGTTTCTTTTTCCTATCATGCCTGAAGACTTATCTTTTGACTGCAATTCACACCTACCGTTGTTTCACTAATCTCTCCACCTCTTTCGGTCCCCTCTTTCGATTTCCTCCTCCTTTTTGACCCTTTTTTGAAATCTTCTCTCTTTTATAAATAGATTCCTAGCTCCTTGTAATTATATAACCCAAGTCCAAACTCTCATACAGAGAGTGTGTATTGGAGAGAGAGAGAGAGAGAGAGAGAGAGAGAGAGAGAGAGAGAGAGAGAGAGAGAGATGGGTAAGGAGATGCAGAGCAACATGAACAGCATGTACATGGAACAAGTCCCGGAGGCCATTGAAGCAGGAAAAATTAACAAGAACTTGGATGATGATGGACGCCCCATAAGAACTGGTATGGCCTCATTCATTTCTCATTTCTATCTATTGGTAGCTAGTAGATTTCATGTACACATGTTTAGCTTTGAGCTATGTATGTTTTTTTTATTACTCGGGTATTCGAGCCGCCGACTTACACGCACCTTAATATGTTCGAGCATTTTCTGTCCTCACTTCTACTTTTACAAAAATGAGTCAAAGTTTCATTTAGTATATAGTATAGAGCGCTCTAATCGATAACTGAGCATAAATTGAAGTAAAAGCTAGCTTTTATTAATGTCCTCGTTGTAAATTTGAGCGACGAAACATAGTCTTAAAAAGTTTTGAGTCTCTCTTAATTTGAGTAAAACGCAACCTGAAATAGATACGAGTCAAGAGCTAAAGTGAGTTTTAAGAAGTTTTTACTCAGATGTTTGTTGAGGTAAAAAAACAAAAGGGGTGCTCTTAATAGTCTGATATATATCCTCCATTTCTTATAGTGAGGAGAGTGTAGTAAAATTACAGACAAAAATACTTGGCTATGAGGGAATCCTCCACTATATAGGGATCCCATGTTCCAAGATATCTCTTTCTCGATGCCCGAATGTAATTGAATTGACACGACTACCCACGAACTTCAAAACCCGTGGCTTTCGAGATATGACAGAGTGCATTGAGACAAGGAGATCGAAGTGTTAATTTAAAGTTAGAGAATCTCATTGTCATACTCCTATCTGTTATGAAGAGTTTAATCTATGAGCTTCTTACATGGTGATGATTTGTTGTTTTGGTTTTTTTGAAGGGACTTTGGTGACTGCAAGTGCACATATCATAACAGCTGTGATAGGGTCTGGAGTGCTATCTCTAGCATGGGCCATAGCCCAACTGGGCTGGGTGGCCGGCCCGGCGGTTCTCATGGCCTTCTCTTTCATCACATACTTCACTTCCACCCTCCTCGCCGACTGTTACCGGGCTCCCGACCCGATCACCGGCCAGAGAAACTACACTTACATGGATGTTGTGAGAGCTCACTTAGGTATACGTTAATCCATCAAAGACAACATATGATGTATCGGAAGTAATTTACAAACAGAAATGCTATACCGTAAATTTTGAAGTGAATTTGGATGATTTGTAAACACCCTTCCCGATATCGGATTGAGGTGATTTTTTACAGGGACCATAAACGAAATATTTTGAACAAAATGAGCGGCTCCGATCGTCTTTGCGGGACCCGAGACAGGCGCAAATGGGGTCTGTACCCGCTGCTGTACAGCAGGCTGCTGTACCCTTAGCAGCTCTCTATTAATAGCCCACTGAGTTGTTAATAAGGCAAAAAGAATAAAGAAAATACAGTTTTCGATATGCTTTTTACACTTTTTAAGACAATTTATCATATACTAGAAAATTGTGTTTTTTTTTTGGAAATGATTTTGCCACTCCCTTTTTTGTCAACGTCACTCCCCTGTAAGTGTATACACTTACAGGGGAGTGACGTTGACAAAAAAGGGAGTGGCAAAATCAGCAGGTTTTTTTTTTTTGCTACTTTATTGACAACCCATTAGGCTGTTAATAGCATTTTCGCCGTTGAAAATCTGATTGGATTTTAGGAATCTTGAGAAACTAATTAGTGTGGTCCTTTTCTTTGTCTCAGGGGGTGTGAAGGTCCAGCTGTGTGGAATAGCTCAATATGGAAATCTCATAGGGGTTACGATTGGATACACAATAACTGCTTCTATTAGCATGGTGTGAGTACACTAATTACTCTACTAGTACATTAATTTTCAAATCTCTTTCACTTTTGTGTATGAGCAGCGCTACGCACAAAACTTTACCATTTCCACACGCATTGAACCATGTCCGACACAATTGTGTTTCAAAATCGTGTTCGTAGACTTTCTGTTTAGTTATTGTCCAAATGTTAGTATAACACGGTATTTTTATCAGGACATTTCTATCCGTAATAATAATTACAAGATCATATTTTAACTTTTGAATTTCATCGAATATTACCTTTCCGTTTGTTTTCTTGAATTTCTCCCTCCAAAAATATAAAAAGGCCCGTCTAGGGACTCTAGAACCTCGAGGTCAGCCCTGGAGCCGATAAATTAAGAACAGCCTCGGTCAGGCGGTGAGATGTAACATTAGCATTGTCCCTCATGTAATTTGCATATCTTTATTGCTTAGACGTTGAAACACACGCACATGTCGCATCGATGATTCAGAACTACTAAATTAATGGAGCCCAAATTAATGTGTAATATTTAGAAATCATGACGAATTATTATTATTTATTTTTACTAAGTAAATTTGTTTTCTTTTGCATGATTCAGGGCTGTGAAAAGGTCAAATTGTTTCCACAAACACGGGCACGATGCCAAGTGCTCAATATCAAACTACCCATTCATGATAATATTTGCAACAATCCAGATAGTTTTGAGTCAAATACCAAACTTCCACAAGCTCTCTTGGCTCTCTATTCTGGCAGCAGTCATGTCCTTTGCCTATTCTTCTATTGGTCTTGGACTCTCCATGGCCAAAATAGCAGGTATTGAAACACAATATATATTTACATATTCTCAACCTATATTCATTTTTTGAGGTTTTTCGCGTAGATCATTCAGTAAAAAACAAAAAATGATTTTATTGTAGCTACATAATTTCATCATCCAGTCTTTAAAATATGATAGACGATATCATTTTAAATTAGACGTGACCTATTTAAGATGTTAGTGGATACAATATGCACAGAGATTTACAACATAAACGACTTGAATATTGAACCTTTTTTTTTTTGTCAAAATATTGTGAAATTAAATATTTATCTCGATGAGAAAAATAAGAAAAGTACAAAAATATAGACCGAAGTTTGGTAAGGAAAAAACAAAAAGTAGGTCTCATATGCAGGTAAAACACTGGTAGTGAAATATCATTACTATAGGACTAAATTAGTACCATGTCATGATTTGGTGTTACAAAATTACGTTTTTCGATCTTTCCTTCTTATCGATGAAAGTCAATAGTTTTAGAAATAGTTAGATCACCTTTAGAAGAGAAGTTGAAGTCCTTATCTTCTTTCTCCTGACACCTAATAAAGACACTCTGATTCCATTGGGCCAAAAGTTTTTTGGTGAACATTTCCATACACAAAACTAGGGTTGCGAACGAGCCGAGCTGAATTTTGTCGAGCTCGAACTCGGCTCGAGCTTTAACAAGTCGAGCCGAACGTTAACAAGCCGGGCTGAACTCATGAGCTGCTCGGTTCATTTGCGGCCCTACACAAAGCTGTGTTTGGTGTACATTTCCTATGTGTGTCGTACGCACATTGATTTATGTTCTTGCATGATTGCATTATCATATGTAACATGGACATGTGTACGTATATATTGATCAAAAAAAATATGTAACATGGTGTGGGCCCATGACCATGAACTGAGTTTTGGAGTTATTATGTGTGATGAGTTTAGGAGGTGGGCATGCAAGGACAAGCCTCACGGGGGTGCAAGTAGGGGTAGACGTGTCCGCATCTGAGAAAGTTTGGAAGACCTTCCAAGCCATTGGAGACATCGCCTTTGCCTACGCTTATTCCACCGTCCTCATCGAGATTCAGGCAAACCCCTCTCTCTCTCTCTCTCTCTCTCAAAGTCTACGTACACAACTTTCAAACACAACTCCGAAAATAATCGTGTCCGACATCGTTCGATGCATACGAACCCATGTGAATAAAATGGTTCCTGACGACATAATTGTACCCGGAGTTATGTTTAAAAATTGTGGACGTAACATGTAACATTGCTGTATGTGTATATATATATATACTCCATAATCCTCTGCCTCCTTTCTTTACATTACACTAAAGAGTCAATGCTTATCTCATATCTTCAACAGATTTTGTTATTTTTCGTGGGGGACGGTACGTACTTGAATGTGATTACAGAATGGTTCTTGAAACGTGTGCCCTGATTTTATATAGATACTAACAGTAGGCAGTATGGCTCCTTCAATCGATCAACGTGGATGGTGCAAATAGGGTATAGTCCACGTGGTATCTGAGCGCGCATCTGAGTCGTCCAAAAGACGTTCCTCCTTTGATCTCTCCATATAATTGCATGTCCCTCCAGTGAGGGCCACTCCGAGTCTCCAAGTGAAAAATCAGCTTCATCGATTGTATTTAGTATAGGAGAAAAATCACATTTCATCATGAGGTAAAGAAAATCACATTTTACGAGGTAGAGAGAGAAATCACATTCTGTTACACAAAATGAAGGGCTAATTTGGCTATCGTATCCGTCCTTCATTTTATGAAATGAGATGCGATTTGTTTCTATATGTTCATAAAGGATGAATTCCTAACCCCCGTTGCGGTTCTACAAAATAAACAGTTTAAATCATCGATGTCGGCTCGGGAGTGGATTGGAGCCGAGCAGATAAATTATGAAGAGATGAATTCTCGAGATCAGCCGATCCCATATATGGGTATACAATACAATAGTGCCAGAGCCAGAAAATTGATTCAAGAATTTGTAGTAAAAGATTGTATTAAAAATTTAAAACTCAAGTATTAAAACATCCCAAGTCAAAGAACCTTCTCATACGCTTCATAGGGTAATGCTCACAATATGATTAATTAAATACTTCTATTGATAGACATAAGAATAAAAAATGGGCGGGTAGGTAATTATGTGTCTTCAACACGAGAATGAGAATAATAACTTAACATAAAGGAATTTGGCTAAGCGGGCATGAGAAAGGTTCAGTAATAAATTCTTGTCGTCCGCGAGGTTGCACGTTCGAATTTCAGGGAGACTAAACATTTCAAACCTTGGCACCACCCGAGGGTTTGCCTGGCCATTGACTTCGGGGCCTCGAAATTATTTAAGGTTCGCGCAAGCAAGCCCGGACATCCGGTTATCAAAAACGCGAGAATAATCTAGGTTTGGTTGATGTCCATTCCTATTATACTAAAATGAAAACTCATTTCTCCTCTACAATGTGATTGATACGTATGCCAAATAGAGACAAATTTGTTATGGTCACCAGATGAAGATATGCTTCAACATGGGTATAGGCTACAAGTTAAAATGACAAGGACATGAGAATACCCATGGTTCTCTATCAGATCAGATAAAGGCATTTTAGGACCAAAAACAGTTTTTTTTTTTTTTTTTTTCTTTTTTCTTCTCTTGAAATTATTCTTTCCCCCTTTTGGCCTTCAAAAGAGTTTACTAGTGTACAGGGTTTTGTACTGCAATGATTCCTTCATGGACCATTGGAACTGATGGACCACAAGCCTTTTGGGCCAGTGGGTGTGTTGGAATTTTGGGCCAGTGGATGTGTGTTGGAATTTTCACAAATAAGTGAATGTCCACCTTTTCATCGATCTTTCTCATCTTTTCCATCACCTATCCTTGGAGAAACTTTTGGGTGCCGAGCGGGTATCACATGGCAGTATCCTTCGGGAATCCCAGCCGTCCGAACGTGTTTTGGACGGTTCAGATTTATTCCTTCTCTCTCCTCCTTTTTTCTCTCTAAAATCCGGACCGTTCAAAACACGTTTGGATGGCTGGGATCGCTGACGGGGTACCACGTGTGTGTCAGTGTGTGGTACCAGCCCGGCACCCAAAATCTTCTTCCTTGCCTTCTTGTTGTTTAACCCATCTAGCATATGATGCGACGTATTTAATTATTGAGGCTTCAACGCCAAATCGTCACGTCTGATGCATGATACATACTTGGATTGACTACCGAGATGACTTTTATGTAGCATTCAAAAAAAAATTATTATGTACATTGTTGTTTTATAACAATTCCTTGGATAAAAGTAAAAAGAAAAAAAAATTACCCTAATCGTACCCTATTGTTTTACTACGAATATTTCATTCGTATAACTGTTTCTGTTTGTGTATCGTTACTCTGCGACAGGACACACTGAGGTCGCACCCGCCAGAGAACAAAGTGATGAAGAAGGCTTCACTAATGGGAGTCTCAACCACCACCATGTTCTATATGCTGTGTGGGTGTCTTGGCTATGCAGCATTTGGCAACAATGCACCAGGAAATTTCCTCACCGGGTTCGGTTTCTATGACCCATTCTGGCTAATCGACTTGGCCAATATTTGCATCGCGGTTCACCTAGTTGGTGCCTATCAGGTACGTATATATATAACGTTAACACGTTTGGACTAAATTAATTGAATTTTTCGACGACGAGTATTCTCGGTACTTAGTGAACTTTTCTATTGCTTTTCGGTCAAAATGTTTTAGATTAAATATTCTTTATCGATGAGGGAAATCAGAAAGTGTAAATCGATGAGCCGAAGTAAGAAGATTAAAGAAAAACAAACAAAATTTTCGAAAAAAACCTCTCTTTTTTTGATTTAGACCGGACAGGGGTGGTCTTCTATTCAATGCTAAAAAAATTTTAAACAAAATATAGCAAAAAAAAAAAACAAAAACAAAATATGTTTGAGATTCGTTTAGGATGTAGCAAGCTATAGGAAAATAAATGTGGACCATACCCCGTCTATTTAAATGAACATTTGTTTCCTAGTATTGAATAAATTGATCAAGCCTTTATCGAAATCGAGTTGATTTTTTGCATGATCCCCTTAGAATAATTTCTAAAACAAATTGAACGACTCCGATTATTAATGTGGAACCCAATATAAATGTCACGCAAGCTGGTGTAACAGCAAATGGTGTACCTATAGTTGGGCTCGGTTCGAATATGATTCACACACTACACTTTGCTCAAAGGAGAACTCAGATTCTTTCTAGATTTGACCCAAGTCACACCTGAGATTGAATCTGGGACCGTACACTTTGTTTATGGGCACTTTTTTCATGTTTGTCACTTTCTCCTTTGGGGGTGGATATTTCTTCATTCGTGGGGCTGTAAACGAGCCGAGCTTTAAGCTCGTTTACAGCCCTACTTATTAGTAGTCCGGCTAATCTAATACTACAGTCTTTGACTCTTTTGTGGTCTACTACTCACCCTTCAAAATTGTTGCCATGTAGGTTTTCTGTCAGCCCATATTCGGGTTCGTTGAGGCCCGTTGCCAAGCCCGCTGGCCCGAAAGCAAATTCATAACAAGCGAGCATTCCATAAGCCTCCCGTTCTGCGGATCCTACAACTTCAACTTCTTCAGACTGGTGTGGAGGACGGCCTATGTAATCGTGACGGCGGTTTTCGCGATGATATTCCCTTTCTTCAACGACTTCCTGGGGTTGATCGGGGCGGCGTCGTTTTACCCGTTGACGGTGTACTTCCCCATAGAAATGCACATTGCTCAGACCAAAATACCCAAGTTTTCCTTCACGTGGATATGGCTCAAGATCTTGAGCTGGTCCTGTTTGGTTGTTTCACTTGTTGCTGCTGCTGGATCCATTCAGGGGTTGGCCAAAGACCTCAGGACATACAAGCCCTTCAAAACTATGAATTAAATTGAAATATTTTGTATTCTAAAAATGTACTACTAATATTTTCCAATAAAAATGAATTTACAGTGTTGTCTAGATCAGTGGCGTTGTATTTAAGTAGTATGAGAATATAAACCTTGTCCATTTTATCACAATGAGATTATAAACCTTGGCTGTTCATATAGCACAATTCGTTCGAGTACGTTACCGGGGATATTTACCTAAACTTCTGCTAACTTGTTTTAGGCACAACTTCTGTATCTACTTATAAAAAATAAAAATAAAAAAAAACTTCAATATTTCAAGGTAAAAAAGCAAATAATCTGAAAATTATGTCTTGATACTTTCGGCTTTCTGTTTTTAGCATAATCTGCTCCTAGTTTTTTTGCCTCGGGTTGTTTGCAACACAATAGGGGACAATCTAGGGATGGCAACAGGTAAGGGTATGGATCGACACCCTTATCCCCATTGGGGATATTAGGTAAAGAACCAAACCCGCCTCTCGATGGGGATCGAGTTTTCCCTGAACATACCCATATCCAAACCAAAAAATATAAGAAGTCAAGAATAAAACTAAATTGATATTTTGAGGATATTAAGTAGTTTATAATAGCTAGTAATTGATAAGATTTCCTAATCAAAGGGGTAATTACTTAAATACTACAGTATATAACTATACTCAAGATTTCAATATACCTTTTCGCCATGATGCTCTCTCGTGTGTCACTACAGGATTTCTAGTTTTTATCATTTTTATTGATGATAGATAAACTTTTCTATGCTGATAAAAAATATATACTATTTATTTTCGCCTCGGGTTGATAAGATTTCTTAGTTTTTGTAGCTTGCAGAGAATTTTACCAAGGTATTCTTCCTGATCTTTTGGTGGTTGAATACGTGGCAGAATGGTCATAGACTCAGAGATCATAATGGTCTAACCCAGCTTAGAAATGTACAAAGTAAATTACAAACTAAAAAGCCAACCAAAAGTAAGGAGCGAGTCAATTCATGGAGGAATTTTTGGGTGCCGAGCAGGCACCACGTGGCAGTACCCATTAGCTATCCTAGCCGTCCAAATGTATTTTGGACGGCCCAGATTTATTACCTTTCTCTCCCCTCACCCAACCACTCTCTCTGCTCCTTTTCTTTCTCTAAAATCCGGACCATCCAAAACATGTTTGGACGGTTGAGATTGCTAACGGGGTACTACGTGTGTGGTACCCACCCCGGCACCGAAAAACTTGTCCGATTCATGAGATGTTTTCAGAAAATGAAAACAGAAAACGAAGACAATACCAAGAGGAACAATCTCAAACTAAATTGCACCACTAGCGTCTGGAACTTCACATTTCAACAAAAGCAGGCTACCAACTATCCTTTCAAGAACCCAAAGAACAAAAAACTATCCCATCAAAACATCACTGCAAAATGCACCGAGTTATCAACCAAATTTCCCCAAAATTGGAATAACACGTACAATTATTTATCAATAACAACAATAAGTTATCCATAATAGAAATATTCCTGTCTTCCTGAATGCCGGATAATGAAAACAAAATTCTTCCAGCCTCTTTTAAATGTTGGTAAGTTTTTGACGTTGTCAACCAAATTTCCCCAAAATTTGAACAAAAGCCGGCAACCAACTTTCCCCTTGGGAACATAGACTATAAACCAAACCATGTTATCAACCAAATTAACCCCATAAATTCTAAATACTACCAGATAAACAAATCGAAATTCTTTCTACCCCTTTGTTGTGGGTAAGTATACAGTGCTCACCGACTATGCATAAGATATACAGACAACCCAAGTCACACTAGACCAAGATAGGACCGGAAAAGGAGAGAAAACCACATAAACACACATGCACATGAACATAAATAAGGAGACAAGTGATAAGTTCGAAATTCAGATTTGCTTCCCATGATTTTAAAATCACATCCATTACAAACAAAGTCAATTATCATTCCGATTTCTTCCCCTTGTTCCTTACATTTGACAACAAGCAAAGATACATTTCACGTACAGACGACTCTCGCAAATTTTCCAAGATTAATCTGCAAAGTTTCTGTGCTGCCCTAGGAATGTCCACAACTAAGTTCCAACTACTCGGAAATGACAAAAATTAGAAGTCCAACATTGCCCAGCCACCCTGTTCTTCAGCTGAGGTACCAAGTTCTAAACATCAAAAAGTAAGTTTTTATGTATTAAGCTATTTCTTGCAAGTTGTAATAACAATTAAATTATTTAAGTGCGGAATATACTACCAGCAAACTGCATGCGAAATACCAAACGCACTATCACAGAAAGGTTTTCATTTTCATGGCCACATAGAACAAGAATAAAAATAAAGCCTTACCTCCATGCAAAGATCAAGAAGCTTCCGTCTCACTAAGCACAAATGCTTGAATAAGACTTTGTGCAGCATGGGTTTGCTCAGGTGTGCCAGATATTGTAATCTTGGTTTCAGTTGCCCCAGGTTTGGGATCAGTGATGGTAACTTTAGCATCAGAAATCTGCAAGTGTGTCAAAATTTGCAACTTCCTAGATTAAGGGAATTACAAAAACCAGATCAAAAGTAATAACATCAATATCAAGGTCGTGACTCGTGAGGACCAAGAATGTGTCCCTAAAGTGATTTGTTTGTTAATCAGCGAGGTTTTTACCCTCCAGCGGGTATATCCTGAAAGATTGCAAAATTGAAAAGGCACTTCCACACCTTGCATAAAGCAAGTGAAAAAAAAATCCCAGTAGCAATCAAGGTGACAATAAGATGATCAAATCCAGTTCAAAAAACACAAAAATGATGATCCTTCACTTAGTTTCTACTTATTTCCCTATGATCACCATGCTTAATTCTAATTCCTCTATTTTCAAGTATGGGGAAAAAAAATTCAGTACTGGAATTCCATTATAATAGAAAATATAATTAATTTTCCTGTACTAATCCCTTTTGGGGCACTTCAAATACTACTTAATCTATTTATCAACCAGTAGAGGGTTTCAAGAACCAGTGTAAGAAAATCATTTTCTGATAATGCACACATCTGGAAATCATTGCATGGATTCCTTGACCTCCGTGTTTCAAATAAAGACATAAAAAAGAGGCAGACAGCAACATATTCTTTGGGATGTGAAGACCCGTATCAATGAGTTATTTTCATAGAAGAAAAAAACCACATCTGATTTCAACAAGAGAGCAAGGAAAAAATAGATAATATTTGATTTTGATTCCTTGAACTCTGCATTGTACATAAGGATTTCTTTGTGTGCGCAAACAAAAAGGGGTAAATATAGAACTTCCATGAAATGGAAAGATTACAATAATACTGAACAAAATTAAACATCAATAGTTTCTGCCCTAACAATGCTTGACCAAGCTCTTTGAAGAAACACTAGAACATTCCCACATGCAAATAAAGATTCAATTCAAACTCTGCAAAAGGATGGTAATTTCTAGTAATCTGATTCACACACACAAATAAGAGCAAGGTGATATCCGTTGTGTTTGGTTGAGAGTTTAGTTTAGTTTAGTTTTGGTAGTGGGTGGAGAGAGAAATAGAGTAATGATTGAAGATAGGGGTAATGATTGGAGAGAGATAGAGAGAGATGAGAAAGTAATAATTGGAAAAAAAGGGTAATGATTGAAAACAAAACTAAAACTAAAACAAAACGGGTAACCGAACAAAGCCGATTTTATGAACGTTTCTGCGATGTAACATGATGTACTTTACAAAATAAAGATCAACCTAGAGAACTTAAGAGAAGGGCGAAAGACGATTAGCAGACGAAAAAATACCTCACGAATCCGTTTCAGACATCCACCATCCTCTCCATAAATAACAGGAACAACAGAACGAGGGACTACAACTTCCACAGTGGTGTTTGTGATTATTGCAAGATGACTTCCTCTGCATATAATAGATCAGATGTAAGTAATTTAATAAAATTCTAGACAGTAACATAATTCGAGCAAACAATTGGATAAGAAATATTAACGAGTCAAAAAGCTTGTATGAATAGCTCTATGAAGTACCGACCCTCCAAATCCAACCATCCTCCTTTGGGGAGCTCCTGGATATTCCGGCATGCCTAAAGGCCCACCACCTTCAGTTAGTCCCTACGACCCATTCAGGAAGATAAGTAAATTATCCACACACAAAAATGCACAAATGCATTGGGTAAATGGTATCTTTCCTATCTTTGAACACACTATTACACAATATGCTTCTCTCTCAAAAGATATTCCTACAGAAACCCCATCTGAAAACCCAAGATGATAATTTTGGTATGCAGCAAACACTGCAAGAATAAAAAGATAATGTTTTACGAGTGAGATGGTGAAGGATTGATACCTGAGGACCCCATGCTGAAGATGGATTTCTTTCTGAAATGTTATGGGGCATGCCCGGTCTGTGAATATTGTGCATAAACGGAGGGCGGTCATCATGTGGTTGAAAGCCCCCATGTGGAGGCATACCACCAAAAGCATCAAACTTATGAAATGGCAGTCCTAAATTAGAATGCATTCCTGGCGGTGAAATATCCCTTCCTCCATATGAAGGGAATGGAGGTGGTTGATCTGGAAAATGATGATCCATAGATGGAAATGCATCACGGAAGAAGTGATCCCGTAACCTAGAGGTTATATGCATAAGAGCATCTTGTACTGTTTCAAAATCTCCATTTACCTGTCAGAAAAGAGTCCCCGTTAAGCTAAAAGTGAAGACACAAGGCAGCAAAGGTTGCTATAACTAGGCAACACCCACTTAAAAGGCACAAAATACAGTCATAACTAGTTTGGAGAGCACTCATAAAATTTACTAAAGTTGAGAGGACAATTATAGAACATGATCTTTACTGTTGTTGTGTATGCAAACAAGAACGGTCAAAAGAAGCAATGTGCCTGGAGCCATACCTGAACTACTTCTTCATTATTGGAAGCTCCCTTCGGAAGTTGATCCTTCCCCAGTATACGAATATGAGCCCCAGATAACTTCCTCATTTCGGTAATAACAGAACCAGCCTTCCCAAGAAGGCAACCTATTTGATGAGACGAGACAAGAAGTTTTGCTGTCACGGTATTCTCCTTGCTCTCCGGTGTAGCCCTAACTATTCTTGACACGACACGAAGGACTGCATCTTGTGCAGCGGATATTCTCTCTTCTGGGTGCTGTATTAGTTGTTTCAGACACAAATGTCAGCATTGTTTTCTTTTAACTGAACCAACAACCAAAAAATTTCAGCCGGTGTAGAAAAGTTACATGGAACTTATAGGCATCTTAAAGCATATCTAACAGCAACTCCAACCATTGTCTCTAAACTAAAGACCAAAATGAAGTTTTCAATTAAAAAAGTGCATGTAGAGAACACTAATATTCATCAGAACTCCAACCCTAATCTCTATTTTCAAAAGAACACAAACATTACCTCACTTTCCCACCAAAATTTCAAACAAGCAATTTCCAATTTTTGGCCAATGTAAATAATGTGGACTTCATTTTAAAGGTGTCATCAATATCTTGTTAATAGTAAGGTTAGTACCAATTCTCTAACAACTGGATTGAAAATATGACAGCATTATCATCGCAAAACAGAAAAGTGAAAAGTAAAAATAGAGACTTTTCTCCATTTTTAGAGTGAGTCGTCACAAATAGAAACTCAAAAGGAGATCTCTATTCTAGAGATCAAATATAGACTTTGATTGGAGTTGTTTGTTCTCTGTTTTGGGGAGATAAAGAGCTTTGTTGGAGTTACTCAAAGCAATTTGAAAGTGTTCAAAGCAATTTGAAAGTGTCAAACCGTACCGCAGGACCAGATATGACAATAATGCGGTCATCTGAATCAGACAAACGATCCAGAACTTTGATTTCACAACCAGACTCGTGCTGAAGTGACTTGACAATAGTTCCTCCTTTTCCAATTACGCCTCCTACCTTCTCCTCGGGGCACAGTAAACGGAAGGTCAGGATATCATCATGAGGGTTCATGTGGCCAGGAGCATGAGGAGGGAAAGGATAGTTTGGTGGTGGGTACGCTTCTGGCCTAGAAAAATGATTGCCAAATGAATGAGATGATGGCCGGCCAGGATTGGCAGAAAAGGGGTCCTGATCACGAGGTGAATTCTCCAGAAGCTGCTGAGAAACAGATTGAAGAGCTTTCCTAACCGTATCCACTAACCCGGTAATCTGCACGAAGATTATAGATTACACTCCGTAAGAAAAATTAACACCAACAAGTTTTCCTTGTTAACGAGATATATTTTGATTATACTACTGTTATTAAGACTGATTGCTAAAACATGTTGTATTTACACCTAAGCGCCCATCTAGGGGTGAGGTGTACTTTAAGAGCTAGGCACATATGCAACGAGTGGCAAGTCACTCAAATTAAAGCTAAAAACCTTCAACCAAACAGCTTGGATCCCAACATGAAATAAAGCTGCCAAGTGATTGTTGGTTTTATTTTTCAAACTCATCCTCATCTAAATGAAGAAGAATTAGCGAAGAATAAAATTGTTGGCATATCACAAGTGTAAATATACAAAAGTTCCTATTTAGTTTACCCTCAAATCTGGCACTCCAAGCTGAGGCTAGGCACCAAGATGGTTTTCCCCTTTTTCTTTCTAAGATTTTCGATTGAATAAAAAATGATTTGCTTTCACCTAAATTGTGACTCCAAGAAGCTTCATCCTCCACGCAATTGATGTGCACATCGAAATGACAGCAAAACTCAAATGCATAACGTAGTCTAGTCTATTTACCACCTAATGGCCCATGAAAAATGGATGAAATCCAAACTCACGAATGTATAACCAAAATTACCTGAAGCAGCTCATCATCAGGAGATGCACAGGGAGGCAGTTTGTCCCGAGGAAGAATACGGATCTGGGCCCCACTATCAGAGGCCATTTGCTTGATTACGCTGCCACTTTTTCCCAAAAGGCAGCCTACTTGACTGGAGAGCACAAGTAACCTCACAACAAATGTGGAAGACTTGTCACTCTCTTCATCCCCTCCATCTGTCTCTAATTCTCCTTCGACCATTCTTTCGAAAACAAGTAAAAGAGCTTTCTGAGCAGAAGACATTCCCTTTTCAGATTGTACATCTTCCACAGGAATGGATTGCTTATCTTCATCATCCTCATTTTGACCATTTGCATCATCAACCTCTTCAGCTTTGTTAGTGTCATCAACATCCTCCTTGCTCCGCTCAGCAGCAACTTCACTCTCTTTATCAGAACCTATTATAACAATTATTCTCTCATCACATCCAGCGACAGTTTCCTCAACTCTTATCTTTGCACCAGTTTCCTGACGTATTTGTGATATGATGCCGCCCCCTTTCCCAATAACACTGCCAATTTTTGAAACAAGGCAAAGTACACGAAAAACACAATTGCCACGAGAAACTTTCAATGGTAAATTTTGCGACTTGTGCCACTTCCCTTTACCATTTGGTTCTGTAAGCCTCCGATCATACTGTCTCTTGGAAGGCGTTAATTGAACTGACATTTCCAGAAATACTCCCAGACCTGTACAAATTGCGATCAATAGAAGAAACATCAAAATTGGGAGCCTTCTTAATAAAATATCTAACAAGAATAAGAGCAACCCCCTTCAAAGTTCTGTATCTGTGCTTTCGGCTTCTAAATTTGTGCCTGCCAATAACCCCAGACTGAAAGCCCCACTATTGACAGGCACGGGAGACTGCATTCCTGATTTCTATCTCAGCCTAAGTGTCAGTAAAGTGTGATATTAAGAATTTACTTTCTCAATTAAGACATGTAAAAGTGGTGTCAAACAAGTGCTCAAAGGGTGTTAGTGTCTAAGACAAGACATCTCCTCCATCTAAACGATATTTATTTAAGTCATATATAGATAGTTTCTAATTGTCTATGAAGTCTAATAAAGATGGACAATATTACCTACCATAACGAGATTAAGTGAATTGATGTTGAATATTAACTTAAGTCTGAATAAATTATGACAGTTACCCTTTTCCTCTCTTGTAAGTTTGCTCTTCTAGTTCGTATTCTTTTGATATCCCATCTTATTCTTGTTTCATAACAAACAAGCTTTTCCCATGTTCCTTTTAATGGTGTATGATGAAGGAATTAGAGCTAAAAACGGAGATCGGCTACTTACCTTCCGAAAAACAATAGGGGGTTCTGAAGGAGAGTATCGTTCTCATAGTTATTCGTTGCGACTAGATTCTTGAGTGGGTAACGGATGCAGGTGGGGAATAAAGGTGTGACTTGGTAATGGTACCAATGTGCGTACTGTTTTGGTCACTTGTATAGTACTTAGCAGTACCAGCACAATTTGAGATATTTTTCTTCATTTATCGTCATAAATGTAACATACGGAGTCAATCAGTCAAACTACAAAACGATTATGGTGATACTACTACTAGGACATTATTCTTCACTAATTCAGTACCATCATACCATCACTGATTCTTACATTTACCATAATGAATTCAGTATTATTATCTAATATGCAAGACATAAGACTTGTTATTGAATGTTTTCAATTTTTTGGTCAAAATCAATATTGAATAAAAATACCCATCTTAAACGCAGTTGTCTGGTCAGCAAAACAAGGACTCAAGATGATAAAAATTTTCAAGAAAATTCCCACTTTTTTTTATAAATTGAAAAAACTCATTGATATCTAGTAAATTGTTGGTTTTCTTTTCTTTTTTTTTTTTAATTTTTGTTAACCTTGTTTTGCAGATCAGACAAACATTTTGGGATGGAGAGAGTATATGATTGACAAAACAACGAGAAATCCCACAAATACTATATATTTCTAGAGGAATGTTGGCAAAGACTAAAAGAGCTTCTTTCTAAGAGAGAGAGAGAGAGAGAGAGAGAGAGAGAGAGCGCACCATCTTTGCATAAAGATTTCTTATTTTGATAAGACTTAGGAGTAACGGATGACGTGACATTTGTTAGCCAAATACATCAACCAAAGAAGTGTTCTAAAAGTTGATTGCAAGAAACCTCAAAGCATGTTGCACCGATATGGATACAAGCAGGAGCAGGGTGTGGAGTGAGCAAAATAGGAAGAGACAGCCGGAACATGCAAGAAAACAAGTAAAAATTAAAGCAAAATAAACGAGCTTAGTAATAAACCTTAAACTTTTGAAATGTTCCCAATTCAAACCATCGGTTAAGCTCCATTTAAAGACACTACTTTCTACTTCTACCACCACCATCACCATCACCATCACCAGTGGCGAGCACCTATCCCACCGCCTGATCTCCTTCTTTGACACCACCAGTTCATCCCTTTGCCCACCCATAAAACCACCAAACCCCCTGCCCCCAATATTGGCACCACCTAGAGAGAAGAAACATGCGACATCAACCAAAGGCTTTCGGAACCTTGCCCGGCAATTATACCCACCAATTTCCACCTCCTTTGAGAAAATTTGAAGCTGCTTCCATGGATTCAATGCCTCAGATTAAATTTCAAATCTTTCTTTAAACAAAATCCAACCAAGGACAGAGCAGAGGGTGTGGTGCAGCCTCACAGGTGGTTTAAATCATCTATAATTAACTTCTATTCGATATGTGTATATATCTAGGACGTGGGCATAATTTGCGTATCTGAAGAATCAAAAAATGTCAAAACCATGTGCTGCTATATAGTGCTTCACCCTAGAATAAACCTCTGAAAATCACGAAAATATAAAAGAGCAGAATCAGTAATTCTTCCCAGAAAGCAGCATGCAACAAAAGGAAGATCTTCACCCTATCAGGAGCCGGCAGAGGTGGCTCGGAGAGGGAGCTGCTGCAAGGGAACGAGAGGGATGCGCAACAGCGATTTTAGTTGCAGATGAGGTTCGCCGGAGAGGGGGTTAAATGGGAGAGTAACTATGGATGACGGTGGTCTAATCTTTAGACTACCTACATGGTAGGTTTTAATAATGGGTGGTAGTGATGGGATCAATGGCTGGTAAATTGTGGTTTTTATCAAGTGTGGTCAAGTGGGAAATTGAGGTTCCCTATCGACTTAAAAGAGCTGAGGAAAGTATAACACGTGCTTAAATATTAGATTGGTAAGGTAATTTACAAAAGGCGATGAAAATTGGAAGTGAAATCAAATTAGAAGATTGGGGTTCAGATTGATACAATTACAAAAGGAGGGTTTAACGAGTTACAAGGGTCAAACACCAGGGTCCTTTACCTAATTCTCACTAGATACTTATATTGGAATGGTATGCGCCAGTATGACACGAGTAATAAATACGGGGGACATACGGACAAAGGAAGGCTGCTGCATAAAAATTCTCCGATCATGGAGGGTGGCGTTTTCCCCACTACACTAAAGCAATGGCACACTGGTTTGGAGGATAAATTTATTGCCTCAAACCTCATTTATTAAAACTCAAATGAATCCAGAAAACATTAACGACTTAAATCTCGCTAGACCATCATTAATCTAAATCCAATTCCTCTTTAACCTTTTCCATATCAAGCCCAAATCTTACATTCTACCCCACCAATAAGGTTCAACCGTTGCACAATTTAAACCTGCAAAACATTCCACCTAGAACCCCATGCCGACACTTGGGTTCTCTTGGTGTTTTAATCTTCTCGATTTCATTTGCTTGGTTAGGTGTCCATAATTGATAGGGGTTTCTTGGGTACTTAAGTTGTCAACCGTGTGCAATTGCGGTTTGATATGGCAACGAGTTAGCCAGGGCAACGAACCCCGGCCAGGGGGCGAACCAGTTCAACTAGTGTATCTGCTTGCTACCAAATGAGTAGTGAAATCAGGGCTCAAAATCAAGTTAGCCTTCCAACCCAAAAATTCTAGATTTCAACACAGCATAATGAGATTTTTCAAAAAATAAAAAATAAAAACATATTAAAACACATTAGTCTCTGTATTGTTCTGGAGTCCAAGTTTCAAGTCAAGAAATCTTCCATTTTTGCACGTTCAACACTCAATTTGTCGTCCAAGATGATTAAGTGCCTAAGCAGTATGCAATAAGCAAAGAAAAACGAAAATGAGGAGACCCTGACAATCCATAAGCACCATAACCCAACCAAATTCACTAAACCAAGCAAAACAATCCCATTTCCGAAACATACAATAGAGTCAACGGCAGAACAAAACAAATTGACACAAATTCTACACAAAGCACAACTTTAAAACCAATCTCCAGCCATTTTCAATTTCTTGCCACATACCTAGCTGCAACACACACACACACAAGGCTCGGTTTGGTTTGGTTTGTGATATGATCAATGACTGGTAAATTGTGTTTTTTATCAAGTGTGGTCAAGTGGGAAATTGAGGTTCCCTATCAACTTAAAAAAGCTTATGAAAGTATAGCACATGCTGTAAATATTAAGATCTGCTAGGTAAGTTACAAAAAGCGATGAAATTGGAATAGAAATCAAATTAGAAGATAAGAGTTCAGATTGATACAATCACAAAAGGAGGGTTTAATGAGTTACAAGGGTCAAACACCAGGGTCCTTTACTAATTCTCACTAGATACTTATGTTGGAATTGTACGCGCGTCGGCGCGAGTATATCTAGTGTTGGAATTGTACGCGCGAGGACGTAACAAGATCTATAAATACGGGGGAGATACTGACAAAGGAAGGAGGCTGCTGCAAATAAATTCCCTGATCATGGAGGGTGGTGTTTTCCCCACTACACACACTAAAGCAATGGGACACCGGTTTGGAGAACAAATTTATTTCCTCAAACCTCATTTATTAAAACTCAAATGAATCCAGAAAACATTAACAACTTAATCTCGCTAGACAGCATTACTCTAAATACAATTCCTCTTTAACCTAGTCCATATCAATCCCAAATCTCACACCAAATGCCACCCCACCAATAAGGTTCAACCATTGCACAATTTAAACCTGCAAAACATTCCAACCCCATTCCGACACTTGGGTTCTCTATTGGTGTTTTAATCTTCTGAATTTATTTTGCTTGGTTCTTACGGCAAGTTTCCAAAACTGACAAGGGTTTGTTTGGGTACTTAAGGTGTCAACCGTGTGTAATTGTGGTTTGATATGGTACTTAAGGTGCCACGGTACAAACCAGTTCGACTAGTGAAGGGTATCTGCTTGCTACCAAATGACTAGTGAAATCGGGGCTCAGAATCGTGTTAGCTCTTCCAACCCAAAAACATGATGAGTTTTTTCAAAAAACACAAACATTAGTCTCTGATTTTTTCTGGAGTCCAAGTATCAAGTAAAAAAAAACCTTCAGTTTTTTCGCGTTCGACACCCAATTCGTCATCTGAGATTCTGAGATGACAAAGTGGTAAACAAAAAGCAAACAAAAAACGAAAATAACGTTTTTCAAACAAGTTCAATGAGAGCAAGAAAAAGATAGCATTTCTAAAACGTACAATGGAGTGAAGAACTGTAACACAATTAGATTGACACAAAATTCCACAAGAAAATCAGTCTCATACACATTCATGTGGATATATAAACATTTAGAGCTATAGAGCTATAGAGAGAGAGAGAGAGAGAGAGAGAGAGAGACGCACGGTTTTTGTTCCCTTGGATTTTCGACTGAGAATCACTGTGTGGCTTTCTCCGGTCAGTGTCTACACGAAGAAGAAGAAGAAAGGCAGGGCCCAGATTGTGAAATCAAACCCTCAAGATTAGGGTTTTTATATACGGAGTAGTAAAAATGTTTCTGGGATTACTTACACCTTGCCCCCTGAACTATCACTTGTTGTTAAATTACCCTCTAAACTAGTATAAAGCTCTACACTTGACCACCTTAAGTTATACAAACTTGACATTAGCATTACGCCGTTAACGAAAAACAAAGAAATTACTCATATCTCCATGATTAGGGATAAATGGAAAAGTAGGGATTTCTAGGTGGGGTACAATTACTACTATTTTAGCCAACCAAACAGAGAGGAATCGAGTGTGGTGGTATGTGGGGATGCCTTTAATGGCAGAGACACGGGGTTGTCAGGCTCTTATATAACTTCAAATATTTGTATTTGTTGTACTAGTTTTTTTAGATTTATTTGAAAAAATTATATGAGATCGACCCATGTAAGCCCTTTGAATGTATAAGATTTCTTAAAATTCTCATGTGCAAAAAATGCTCTTAAAAAAATTCCAAAATTACCATCTATTTGTTGAGGTCGCACTTGTAAAATTAGATGACAAATGTGTGTGCGCACACAATTTTTGTATCTTCATAGTGACAATATATGCCAAATAGAGCGTACTTTTTTTTTAAAAACGTAAAAATACATGTTGTTCGGGCACCTGCTAAGTACATACTTCTGCCGGATCAAAAAAAAAAGAACAAAATCTGCGTCCGCCACTAGATGTACGTAAGTCATCTCTTTAACCTGACCCATCTTTTCTCCACAAAGCTACAAAACCTAACCCATCTTTTCTCCACAAAGCTACAAATTATGCATATGGAGGAGGTCAAACCTAAGTAACATGACAAAAGAAATAAAAGATCAGAGCAACAAATTTTTTTTGTCAGATGTACGAGTGTGTATACCATTCTGGTCATTTTCCTCTTGCTTTGAGAAATCGACATTTTGACACTATTTTGGACTCTTTAAGCGCTAGTATTATGAACCTGAAAACTAACAGGAAGCCCAAAATGAAGAGTTTGGATAGTTTAAGATGGAGTGTACGATTTTATGATTCGGATAATACTTTGAAAATGCGTCGATTCTTCAGGATTTTACATTTGAATATTTTTATACTCTGATGTTGAGAATATTTTATTCGTGTGATTTTTTGGGCCATAACATTCAATTTACAAGTTTTAATGGGAAAAATGAGCATTAGAATAGTATATACAAAATACCAAAAATGTTGTTACCCAACCAAAGTAGTAGTGCTGAGGACACATAAAACTTGGCATAGTGAATTTCGAAAAGCAAAATAAGCAACTTTGATTCATCTTTGTTACTATACGAAGAATTAATGAATCACTTTACCTTTTAGGCAACGCCAACGTATCAACGAGTATAAGTTTTTACTATTTGTTAATTTAGGTTAATATACATTCTCAGCAATTCTTGGGTATTATGGGTTAAAGGGCCACAACATGCTACGATGAGATTAAGCTCTACACAGTTGCACCGTGTATTTGTGTTGTGCAAAGATCCGCTTAACAAATGTCACCTTAGCCCGTTGTTCTCTGCCACATGGACCTGCCCTCATTTGATACTTCCTCCCTTTCTTCTCCCCAAACTTCGAAGCCTCCCTCTTCGCCTTCCCCCAACTAGCGACTGGCCACCAACCCAACAGGCTATGACCTTGTCCTTCCCCCTGATCACTCTTATCAACCAACACCACTGAGGGACCCTACCCTTGGGGTTATTCTCTCCTCATTGTTCATTCTCTTCCATACAAATGTACACAACTGAAATAAATGATAAAAAAAACCCTAGATTTGTAGCTCATCGACAATTGCGCACCCTCGGTCAATAATACCAAAGTTAAAGAATGGAGGACTCTAATGCACAAAAGGAATCATTTCAGTTGCTTAAAAGATAGGGAGTGGAATGGGCTGCCAATGATGTGGGGTATAGAGAGAAAAAGTGAAGGGGCTGCGACATTGGGCTTTTGGACAACAGAGATGGTGGCCTGCAGTCAATGACTGAGTGAGGAAAGGTGTACATAAGGGATACAATTTTGGTAGGGGCCACAATTTTGTTAAGATGCCATTATTTAATTCGATGTTCATACATGCATTTTTTCAAAGCAGTCGTTTAGAATTTAGTCTCTACAACGATTTGATCTCTATAAGTGCATTTCTTTTAAATAATCAAAATAGTAAACGACAACAACAACCGCGTGGCGACAAAGTTTTCATATTTGGTAAAAAAGGTACGTGGTTAGCGATCGATGATAAAAATACGTAAAATTACATAGATCGTTTTTTCACATTTGTTGATTTAGTATCTACTTCTGATTGTTATGGAAAACCTACTTCGATAACAAAAGAAAAGCTATTATTATGGTTCGTACAAGTTGACATAGATATTATTGTTATTATAATACTATAACATTCATACAAATCTACATAAATAGATACATACTCAAGTATGAAGAATCACATGACAGTTACGCAAGTGATAAATATTCGGCTAGTATCGAATGTCAATACCAACAAATGATCAGATATTCTTCGTCATGCATAAACTAACTTGATTTTCACCAAATACATGTGTTTATACAATTTCTTTCCATAAAGATAAAAAATTACATAGCAAATATATATGTTGGTACCATATTTGTTGAGCAAACAACCATGGTGATTAATACACCAACTAATTTATTTAATGCAGAAGTCAAATCAATCCCTACGTGTTGTCCTTATCTTCAAACGAGGTCAATAGGCCCAAATTCACTTTACAATCTCTCTGTACAATTTTTCAAAAACCCTCATCGAATTCATCCTTATATTCAAATGAGATCCACACCTGTTGACCCCACATTCACTTTACAATCTTTTTGTGCAATTCTTCAAACACCCTCATCGAATTCAAACCACAAACTCTTCACTACCAATGTTAAATTTTCTTAGAGGGTTTCAACCTAAAACCAATTGGCATTAGGTGGAGTAACCTCTATAATATATTAACCAAGCTTGGGTGGTTTAAATGATCGATGTAGGACAAGTCTAACACTCCCCCTCACGTACTGCCCGGATGCACGTGGAAGGTGATAGACAAAGAGCTGCGCGATTGACTCGGGTAACAGAGATGACATAGACTTTCCCATGAGAGACGAGACCACCCAAGACTTAACTCTGATACCATGTTAGAATCAAACAAATATGAGAAAATGCATATGTATTTGATTGAATGAATAAAACTAAATAATGGGTCATCTATTTATACAAAGCGAAGAGACTTGATTATGGAAAGGAAATAATCCTAATTAACTAATTACAATCCAATCGTAATTACAAAAATCGTAATCACATTGTAATCAAATCATGATATGACTATGATATTCTAACAATCCACACCATCCAGGGCATGACAGTAAATCTATTTCCAACACAATCTTCTACAGTGCAACGCCTACTATTATTACAACCGGCATAAAAAAAAACACCTTTTTGTCATTCCAGAACCTCGATCTATGTCCAAAAAGCTTCTCATTTTCTAAGCAAGATACTGGAGTATCATACATAGAAATGATAAGGCAGTTTGCATATCTGGTAAATTCAATTTTCAATTGAGATAGCTAGATACGTACTCTAGGATAAATATGGAAATATGATGAAGACTGTTGCTTATCGGGTAAACTTTCAGTCAGTCTCAAACGTCAATACCAACAAATGATTTTATTCTTTTTCACACATCCATTATACAATTGTTTTTTTTATCTTTTACACATATTTATACAATTTTCGTTCAAATGAATAACAAAATTAACAAGGGTAATTTAGAATCCACCTAATTTAGTTCATGCGAGGTCACATCAATTCCCACATGTTGCCCCCCCCCCCCCCCCGGGCCACCTTCAAATGAGGTCTACATTATCTTTACTTCACAATTGCTCTGTAAAATTTCCCAAATACCATGGTTAATTGTCAATAGGTCGACTTTTTTTTTTCTAATGTTAAAGCTCAGCGTATATTTAACTTAAATCTTTCACCCAAGAAAAACGATTCCATAAATCTAAATCAATTGAGGAAATATATTATTAATTCATTGTTATTACTAATACCCATCATGTACTTCTGTAAAAGAGTCCATCAAGTTATAATTATTATTACGGTTGTGTATGCTTTGACACAAAATGGTATGAGTATAAGTAATGAAAACAATATGCCTATTAAACATAGGATAAATTTTTAAGTAGTATCGAACGTCAATGCTAACAAATGATTTACACTTTTTTTATTGTCATATAAAATTAACCAAACTTTCCGTTTTTACTACCATTAGCATAACAAGCATACATGTTGGTACCAAATCAATTAATCAATAGGCAAATGCTAACCGGTGCAATGTTGCACCGGACATGTGGGTCCAGTTGGCCAGCTTTCCAATTCTCCCCATACTGGACAATGACATCACAAAGCATTTCTAACATGTTTTACAAATTTACCCTTAGTTTTGTAACTAATAACAAAACAACCAATAACCCAATCAGAAAAAGTAATGTGAGGTGCCATTTCCCAAGCATCCCCCCTTCCCCCTTCTTTAGACGTCTAAACTTTTGGAATGGATGGGCATGTTTGTGTAGCTCTTTTTTGGTGGGGTTTAGTTTTTGTTCCGACATGGCGTACATGACTGTATATGTCCTAAACTTGTTTTTGTTCTTACATTTTATATAGTCATGTTAATTTGCTCGTACAATTTGACTTTGTTGATGGGCAACAAAAATAGATCAATGCCCATATATATTTTTGTAGGTGTGGGTTATTGAATGATTCTTGATATGGGGTCATAATACCTTGTCTTTTTGGAATTATATCATGTGAAAATGAAACGTAGCAGGAACATGATGGTTTATGGAATTTTTGGCATTGTTCGAGTTCTCACTTAATTATGCACTTACGAGTTGATTTATTTGTGGCTTTTGGTGTTTAGGCATTTCTATGCACTTTTGGTGTTGTTCAAGTTCTAAAATACAAGATATTTGGGTTCAGGTGTAGTTCATCTAATTTGTGTAAATTTTGCTTAGAAACTTTGACTTGGACTTGTCAACCACCTCAAAAAGAAAAGCAGTCTTGCTACCCATTAGCCGGACCGGCGATACAAGTTAGACTCGCATAACTCAATAAGAACTCGTATAACTGTTTAACTTTTCGTGTCGACCCGTAAACATAAAATGACGCGAATAGATTACAACTCTCTATAATTAGCTTGTCGAGACAAACTAATAATTCACAAACTTTTATGCAAAAAATTAAAAAATTAAAAAATTGTAAAACTAACACTATATATAGCAAGGCACACTAAAAAAATAATTAAGGAAAGGGTTAAATATCTACTTCCCCCTCAAACTATTCCAATTTTAGTTACTTCCCCCTCCAACTACCAATTGAAGTTATTTCCCCCTCCAACTTCTAAAACGTTAGCCACTACATCCAATCCCCCATTTCCATCCAAGAATTGGACGGAAAACTCACAACCGTAGGACTATCAGCTTTTTGGTCTTTAATATTGACTGTCAAGCTGTTAAATTGGGAGCTGCTGCTGCTTCTATTGAAGAAAAACCTGCCATTTGGTCTCATGGTCTGATATTGCTGTCAAATTCCTAGATTAATCAGTCTTTAGACATTCAATATGGCTTTGTAACTCTGCTGATCTACTTGGGGGAATTCCAGTCATGTTTCCTCTCTAATTCAACTCCAAACTGAGGATAGGTGTTGCTTCTTGGTTCTGTGTGGACAATTTGTTGTGCGAAGAGGATCGTCAAATCAAACACACACACACACGAATCGAATCAAACACAGAGAAAGAGAGACACAATTTTACTTGGTTCCCCAAAATGGGTACATCCACGGGGCATCGGTGGATTCACTATATGTAGGAGGATTACAATCACTCACTCATATATACTCAAACAAATTGCTCTCTCAACCTCACTGATTGCTACCACGCCACTACAAGAGATGAGTACATCAGATTATATAGGCCAAATAGGAGAATATTTGCAATGGCTAAATAAGGGATAAGACACAACAAATAAGGCCTTTCAATGCTCTGTTGCAGCTAGACCACCAAACTTCTAGAAGCCATATTTGAGAGCCAGCCGAACAGCTCATTGTCTCGTAGGGAGAGAGAGAGAGACGAACGGAGTTGAGAGTGAGACGAACAGAGTTGAGAGTGAGAAACGATCTGGACTGTGAGTGACAGGGAAAGCAGAAGAAAGGGTTTACATACATATAAATATATTGGTAGGTAAAAGACATAAATAGCCTTCAATGATACCAGTTGGGGTTAGGTGTTGAGTTTTCCGTCCAATTCTTGGATGGAAATGGGGGATTGGATGTAGTGGCTAACGTTTTGGAAGTTAGAGGGGGAAGTAACTTCAATTGGTAGTTGGAGGGGGAAGTAACTAAAATCGAAATAGTTTGAGGGGAAAGTAGATATTTGAAGGAAAATCATCTTTCTTGAATAGAAGAGAAAGGAGTCCCATATATATGATATCGTTTGAAATTTTGAATAATTAAGGAAAATGATTTTGATAATCCATTTTTTTATGATGACATTCCAAAATTTATTTTTCAGTGTAAAAATTATACATAGCAAGACACACTAAAAAATAAATTTTGAAATGGCATCATAAAAAAATTAGAGTGCCAATATCATTTTTCATAAACTACTATATTTTTTAAATAAAGCAAGTGATGATGAGAGAGAATGAAGTGGATTTTTTCAGAGGATTCCCATGGCTGCAATGGGAGGATAAGGAGAGAGAGGGCAGTCAAAGCAAAAAGAAAGACAGGAGGCTAAAATGGTCATTTGCTGAAATGGGCCAGATTGGAAATGATGTCTTCTCAAAGTAAATAAAGTAGAAAAGGTTAAGCATGACACGTGGCTGTGTCTTGTACTTTTATAGGGTGCATTTGTGCACCGGTTAGACGGACCATAATCAATAACCATGCTGAGTAAGCAAATCGCCATGGTAATTAATTCCCAACTAATTACTTAATGCACAAGTCAAATCAGCTCCATACGTTGCGAGGTCCACACAATCTCCTTACATCGGAGACTTAGAAGTTTCTGGGTGTCGAGCGGTACCGCACGTGGAACCCCGTCGATGATCCTAGCCGGATTTTAGAGAGAGAAAAATGAGAGAGTGGTCTGGTGAGAGGAGAGAGAGGGACTAAATCTGTGCCATCCAAAACATGTAAGAAATTTTTGGTTGCCAAGCGGGTATCACTCCATTGGTGGTTCCAACCGTCCAAAACGGTACCCGTCGGCGGTCCCAACCGTCCAAAACATGTCATGTTTCTCGTGGAGATTATAAATACAGCCATCATCAAGAACTTTTCTCTCACTCCTGAAGCTCTAATCACCTTTGTCCAAAGAGCTAAGTGAGATATCATATTATTAGAAGTCTAGAAGCCATGAATTCTGATGCTAAGGCGAAAGGGAAGGCGATTCTCTTGCCGAAAACAATGACATCATTCCTACCCCTTTGTATAATTCGGCTCGTTCGATCTATGCATGTTGAGTAACCTCTAGAATATATTAACCAAGCTTAGGTGACTTAAATGACCGACGTAGAACAAGTCTAACACTCCCCCTCACGTGCAGCCCGGATGCAACATGGAGGTGACAGACCAGGAGCAGAGCGATTAATTCGGGCGACAGATATGATAGAAACTTTCCCACGAGAGATGAGGTCACCCAATACCTAGCTCTGATATCATGTTATATCAAACGAAGATGAGAAAATGCATGTGTATTTGATTGAATGAATAAACTATACAACAGGTCATCTATTTATATAAAGTGAGGAGACCTAATTATGGAAAGGAAATAATCATAATTAACTAATTACAATCCAATCGTAATTACGAAAATCGTAATCACATTATAATCAAATCATAATATGATTACGCTATTCTAACCACCCACTCCATCCCGAGCATGACTGTAAATCTATTCCCAACACAATCTTCTACAGCGCCGACTATTATTACAACCGACATAAAAAAAATTGTCATTCTAGAAACTCGATCTATGTCCAAAAAGCTTCTCATTTTCTAAGCAAAGATACAATCATACATAAGAATGATAAGTCAGTTTGCATATCTGGTAAATTAATTCAATTTTCAATTGAGATAGCTAGATACGTACTATAGGATAAATTTGGAAAAATGATAAAGACTGTCGAATATCGGGTAAACTTTCAATCACAATTCCCATTTAAATCATGAATAACAAAATTAACCAAAATGAATGACAAAATTAACCATGGTAATTAATACTCCACCTAATTTAGTTCATGCACGGGTCACATCCATTCCCACGTGTTGGCCCCCACCTTCAAACGAGGTCCGCACCATCTTTACTTCTCAATTGCTCTGTGAGATTTCCTAAATAACCTCGTCAACACAATCTCCTAACCGCACAATCGAATATTAATATAACTGTTATACGAAACTTTTCTCTCTTCAATGTCTCTATCGTCTTCCTCTTAGGGCTCCAAAACTGACCACACAAAGAGTGACTTCCATAGTTCATTATGCACCTTTACGTACCTTCTCCTTCACCCCCAAGAGATCCTTCCATTCCTCATCTTGACCGTTGATTATTCATACCTCTCCAACGCTCATATATTCGGGTCAGAAAATTTGACCTAATCAAACATATCGAACCTCTCTTACAATAACTATGCTGATTAAGCAAATAACCATTATAATTGGTGCTCCGCCTAATTTACTTCATGCACCGGCCACATCCATCCCCACGTGTTGGCCCCTACCTTTAAACGAGGTCCACACTTATTGACCCCATCTTTACTTCACAATCACTCTGTAATATTTTCCAAATACCCTCAACACATTCTCCTCCAGCGCAACTGAATATTAATATAACCGTCATCAGAAACTTTTCTCTCACTCCAACCTCTAATCACCTTTGTCCAAAAGAGCTTCTCATTTTATATATAAGCGAGGCAAGTTGGTAAATCTCTAGAACTTTCAAACTAAATAAAGCATTGGAAAAATGTCAATAGGCTAACTTTTTTTTTTCCCTAATGTGAAATCTCAACATAATATTTAACTTAAATCTTTCACACCATGCCAAAGAAAAACGATTCCGTAAATCTAAATCAAGCAAATATGGTATTATAATTCATCATCATCATCATCATCATTATTATTATTATTATTATTACGACGACTGTGTATACGTTGACACAAAATAATATGAGTATAGGTAATGAAAAACATTATTCCTATTACACACGGGATAAATTTAAGTAGTATCGAACGTCAATGCTAACAAATGATTTAGATATTTTTTTCCATGCATAAACTGTGTTGGTTTGTATCCAATACACATATTTATACTTACCTTTTTTATTGTCATATAAAATTAACCAATTTTTCCTTTTTTACTACCATTAGCATGACAAACATGCATGTTGGTACCAGATTAATTAATCAATAACTATGCTGAGTAAGCAAATCACCATGGTAATTAATTCCAACTAATTACTTAATGCACAAGTCAAATCAGCCCCACCCGTTGCGAGGTCCCCACAATCTCCTTACATCGGAGACTTAGAAGTTTTTTGAGTGTCGGGTAGGTACCACACATGGTACCCCGTCAGCATGCGGTACCCTGTCGGCGATTCCAGCTAGATTTTAAAGAGAGAAAAATGAGAGAATGCGCTCCGATGAGAGGAGAGAGAGATGGACTAAATCTAAACCATCCAAAATAGGCAATACCCATCGAGCGGGTACCATCGGCGGTCCTTGCTGTCCAAAACATGTCATGTTTCTCATGGAAATTAGGCGATACCCGTCGGCGGTCCCCGCTGTCCAAAACATGTCATGTTTCTCTTGGAGACTATAAATACAGCCATCATCAAGAACTTTTCTCTCACTCCCGGGCATAACACTAAATCTATTCCCAACACAATCTCCTACAACGCCAACTATTATTACAATCGGCATAAAAAAACAACTTTTTTTTCATTCCAGAACCTCCATCTATGTCCAAAATGCTTCTCATTATCTAAGCAAGATAATATCATACATAGAAATAACAAATGCAGTTTGCATATCATTTACACATATTTATGATCTTTGAGAGTAGACCCATTCATTATTTGAGAGTAGTTTAAACTTTTTCAGTCAGTCTCAAACATTAATACCAATAAATGAACCAATAAATGATTTTATTAATTCCTTTTTCACACATACATTATACGGATATTTATCTTTTACACATATTTATACATTTTTTGTTCAAATGAATAACAAAATTAACCATGGTAATTAATACTCCACCTAATTTAGTTCATGCGAGGTCACATCAATTCCCACAGCCCCCACCTTCAAACGAGGTCCGCACCATCACTTCACAATCGCTCTATAAGATTTCCCAAATACCGTCATCAACACAATCTCCTATAGAGCGCGCAACTGAATATTAATATGACCGTCATCAGAAACTTTTCTCTCTTGATCAATCTCTCTTTCGTCTTCCTCTTAGGGTTCCAAAACCGACCACACAAAGAGTGACTGCCATAGTCCGTTCTGTACACCTTTACCTTTTCCTTCACCCCCAAGTGATCCTTCCATTCCTCATCTTGACCGTTGATTATTCATACCTCTCTAGTGCTCATACATTCAGGTCAGAAAATTTGACCTAAACATATCGAACCTCTTTTACAATACCTACGCCGATTAAGCAAATATCCATGGTAATTAATACTCCATCTAATTTAGTTCATGCACAGGTCACATCAATCCCCACGTGTTGGCCCCCACCTTCAAATTAATAGAGGTCCGCACTTATTGACCCTATCTTTTACTTCACAATCAGTCAGTAAAATTTCCCGAATACCTTCAACACATTCTCCTACAGTGCAACTGAATATTAATATAACCGTCCGTCATCAAAAACTTTTATCTCACTCCAGAACCTCTAATAACCTTTGTCCAAAAGAGCTCAGTTTTTATATATAAGCGATGCAAGTTGGTAATTCTCTAGGACTTCCAAACTAAATAAAGCATTGGGGAATTGTCAATAGACCTACATTTTTTCCCCTAATGTGAAAACTCAGCATATACTTATTTAACTTAAATCTTTCACCATGCCAAAGAAAAATGATTCCCTAAATCTAAATCAAGGAAATATGTTATTATAATTCATAGTTATTATTAATACCCATCATGTACTTCTCTAAAAGAGGCCATCGAGTTATAAAATGAGGAGTGCTAGGTACCCAGAAAGATTATCCAGAAACTATTCCGAATTTGAAAACCAATGGTCCAGATTCACGTAAAGTCAATCTGGACCATCGATTTTCAAATTTGGGGTAATTTCGGGATAATTTTTCATGGTACATAGAATTTTCCAAAACAATATGCCTATTACACATGGGATGAGTTTTTTAGATATTTTTTTTCATGCGTAACCTGTGTTGGTTTTTATCCAATAAACATATTTACGCTATTTTTTTACTGTCATATAAAATTAACCAAACTTTCCGTTTTTATTACAATTAGCATAACAAACATACATGTTGGTACCAAATTAATTATAATAACTATGTTGAGTAAGCAAATCGCCATGGTAATTAATTTCCAACTAATTACTTAATGCGCAAGTCAAATCAGCCCCATGACACCTAGCTTGCGAGGTCCACACAATCTCCTTACATCGGAGACTCAGAAGTTTTTGGTGTGGGGGTACCACGAGAAGTTTTTGGGTGTCGAGCGGGTACCACACATGGTACCCTATCGGTGTGTGGTATTCCGTCGGCAATCTTAGCCGAATTTTAGAGAGAAAAAGAGAGAGAGAGTAGTCTGGTGGGAGGAGAGAGAGGACTAAATCTCTGGGCTATCCAAAACATGTGGGAAATTTTATGGTGCCGAGCGGTACCCAAGGGCGGAAGTACTTCAGGGTTAAGGTGGGCTATAGCCTAGGTCTCTTTGAGAAAAACCAAAAAAAAATAAAAATTATATGTACAAGTTTTGATCAATTCATTTTTTTAGCCCAACCCATATAGATGAACCAACATGAGAAATGGGTAAACCAGTACCATTACCAACTTGGAGCTGTGAATTGCAATGATAATCATCAAAGGTCGAGAGACTAGTAAGATCCGGAGTGACATGATGGGTGGCACCCGTATCCGGGAACTAGTCAACGGTAGTGTAATGAGCACTAGGATAATTCACACGCTGATTAAAGCGATCGTAGCATTGAGCGGCGGTGTGATTGGTGCGACCACAAATTTGGCAATGAATGCGGGTAGCGTTGGGTGGGAGAGAAAGAATCCCAGTGGCAGATGATGAACCAGTAGCATGTGGTGGGTGGCGATGCCCAGAGGAGTTATGGTAGCCCCGGCCGCGACCGCGGTTGTGGAACCCACGACCACGACCAGTCTGAGTGAAATGCGCCTGAGGAGATTCAATGGGCGACGAGATCTGAAGAGAGGATAAGGTGTCATTATGCAAAAACTCGTGACTGAGCAACAAGCTATGAAGTTCAGGAAAGGACACATGATCTGGTCGGGAAGCAAGTGTGGTGACCAAGTCCTTGAAGTTTGAGTGAAGTCATTTGAAAATATAAAGATTGAACTCAGCCCGAGAGAGAGGTTTTCCAGCAGCACTGAGTTCATCATCCAATGTTTTGGCTTCATGAAAGTAACAGAGCGGTCATTTTGCTGAATGGATTGAAGACAACAGGTGAGATGAAGCACTCGGGTTTGCGAAGCAGGGGCAAGAGACTTTTCTAGAGTGTCCCAAATCTCATGAGAGGTTGTGGAACCGACAATAATGGGGAGAACTTCTTCAGAGAGAGATGAAATTAAAAGACTCATGAGAAGTTTGTCTTGTTGAGTCCATGCTAATTGATTTGGATTAGGGGAATCACCAGTGGATGGAGGGCACGGGAAAGAGCCATCAACGTAGGCCATAAGATTTTGGCCACGAAGATAAGGAACCATTTGAATTTTCCAATAAAGGTAATTTTTGGTGGTTAGTTTGAGGGAAATAAAATGATGGGCATTATTGAGAGTGATAGGTTGAGAAGAGAAATCTGACAAGGACGATTTGGTGGAAGAAGAAAAGGTTGATTTGGTAGGGGAAGCTATAGCTCTTATACCAACTTGAATTTGTATTTGGGAAATAAAAGGTTCTCTCACACAATTTGTGCTTGAGAGTGTTGTATTTATATAAGAGAATCTGTTACAATGGATACACATGGAAGTACATTTGAATTTGAATATCTAACAATCATTATCTCAACACTGAAACTCCCACCAACCTATTTTCTCTCCCTCTTTTCTACTTCTTTCTTTCTACTTTCTCTCTTGTACTCCCTCTCTACTACCATCAAGGGCAGGGGTTCTTGTTGATTGTTCAGAAACCTCATGATTCTCAATTGATGAGCATCCAATATTGTAGATATTTGGTGCGACTAGTCCTGTTTTATGTTGTTTTAACTTACGTTTATTTAGCTTTTATAGCGATATTGCACGTAAGGTGTGTTTTTAGTGTTTTCAGATAAACTGTGTGAATAAGGCGCGTTTGAATGCCAAGGAATGCTCTGGGTGCAACCAATTGCTCAAGGCCATGTGCCACCCAGTTGTGGTGCCCGAAAAGTCATGAAAAGATGGTTTGGAGGTTGCTTGGGTCGCCCAAGGGTTAAGGGAATTGAAGGAGAAGTGAGAATTTTACCAAAGCTACTCATCTTCCGACCTGCTGAGGGTAGAATTGTCATATCTTTTGATGTACAAAGTACTTTTGATCCAAACAATTTGGGTTAGAAAGTAGACTCGACAAGCTTTCTAACGGTCCAAGGAACACCCAAATCCGAGTTCGAGAATATCTGGAGTGAGCCCGCGAAGTTTGCCCAAAAATCTGTCAAGCGGGTATCGGTACTGGCCAACTCCCAGTACCGGTACTGGGTGTCCAGAGATCAGTTTTTTCAGCCCGTTGAAGCCTTATACAGGTACTGAGACATTTCCAGTACCGGTACTGCATGGAAAAATCTGCAGATTTTTATTAACTTTTTTAACCTTCCATTTATGGAAAGTTTCCACTTATGGAATATTTTTGAGATATTTTTGGGACTTTTTGGTCCTTTTTAACCTAACTTTAGAGCCATATAAATAGGCTTGTATGCTTTTTATGGAAAGGATGGCCATATAGCATAGATTTAGGCCTAAGTCTTTCTTTTGTTTTCTAGGAACTCCATTGTTAGTCTTTCAAGCTTTTGAGTGTATTTCATTCAAGAACTCATTAAGGTAATTGTCATATGTTATTTTCTCGCTTGTTAATGTTGTAGCTACTTGTTGGATCTTCTATAAAATCAAGTTTATTTCCGTTTTTATCGGTTAAATCTCATGTCTCTTTTTAGCTTTATGCCTTGCTCTTTTACTATGTGTGAGTAGTTACTTAGGCTTGGTCATGGGGTGATATCTTTCCCATGACTTAGTTGTTTTAATGGTTTTTCTATGATTTGATCATGATTTTGGTAAGAAAAGGGTTTAATCTCTAATCTTCGGCCAAACCAAAGGGGCTAATACCTTCTTTGACTGTGTGTTGCCCGGAGTTTTAACCTTCGGTTTGCACACGGGGCTTGGGGCTTTTAACGCTCCTAGCGTTTGATTTAAATGTCTTCTAAATGAGATTTAGTCATTTCCGAGTAATGCCATGATTATGCTCGGCTTTTAACGTTGAGTGCTTTGGGTTAAGATTGTCTACGTCTTGGCTTAGGGTTGTTAGAAAGAAATGGTTAAAACGGCTAAGTCATCAGGCGATTTGAGCTCGTAGACAAACTTCTTTTCTAGTCTTTTTACCATAGTTTTCCACTAAAGCAAGACCGACAGTTGGCCGTCTTAAACGCCGAAAACCTTACATAAAGCCTACAATCCGAACAAGCTATATTCAAGCTCCCTGTGGATCGACTCGGACTTCTCCGCTATACTATGCAAATCTTTAGTTGTAGTCCAGTTAATAAATAATTGAATTTGACGGCCGTTTGGTAAACTTCAACGACTACCGAATGGGCGCACCATCAATCTTTTGATTCGGATGCCACAAGAAAAGCCCTAAAAAGCGACTTCAAGCTACCTGTTGATCAAGATGTCAATCAAAATGGGTTCATTAAGCTACCATCTTCCAAATCGGGCAAAGGACTGACATCTAGGATTTATGCTAAACCAAAAAATTAGGTTTTCATTCTCCAATCTTAGAGTCCATCACTCTTAATGAAGTTGGAACATTATCCTGGTCTCCAACAAGGTAAACATGCTACTATTAAAATCCTTGAATCTCTCATTGATCACTGGCTGGTATGCTTAAATTTTAAATTTTTGGTTCTTACAATCTTATTTTTTTAGGTTTAAATTATAATGTAATAACAACAAAAAATCCGAAGCATTTTTTGAGATTTGTTGATGTACAAGAATTTTTACATGAGCGACTTTTTCATATTGTGCATTTAAAGACACCACTATATTAACTCCTAAGAAATAGATATCTAATGTTCACACTCGTTACAATCTGAACATCTATATAATAACGAAGCTCAGTTTTTGTATCTTATATACGTAGTTATAAATCTAGACCATTCATTTCTAAATCCAATGTTTAGCAAGTGTTAAGAGTTTATATAAATCTAGATCATCCACTACCAACGGCTAAGATCAATTTCCCAAACGCTTACTTATCTAAAAGGATTGATTTTGGACTGATTTTATTTGTTATGGAAGCAGAACTTTAATTGATATACTCCTATATGGTAATTGACACAATCCATATTGATTTTATTTGTTATGGAAGTAAAACTCATATACGGTAGAACTTTAATTGAGCGTTTGAGCCGTACCTTCAGGCACGGGCAAACACTAGTTCACAATATGCAAGGTCAATGGTATGATGATACTAGCCATACGCGCGGTGCATGGATTGGATTACAAACTTTATTTATTAGAGATTGCCCGTATGCATATTATATACACTATTTTGCCAAGTTGTTAAATACCTACAATGCATGACACGTATCCTACGATTTGTATCGTCTCATTCAAAGAACGATACGTATCCCACCCTGTATCCTTTTTGTATAGAAATTACACTATACGACTGCGTATCCTACGATTTATATGTGTATCCTAATTCGGTACGTATCGTCTGATTTTTTATTGGAAAAAGTCGGACCTTATTTCAAGAAGCGGAACCCTGAATGCATTAATCTAAGTCGTATGATCTATCTAAGCCGTTTGATCTAATTATGGAATCTTTCAAACTATTTGATAGACATTCAACCTCAATGTATGGCTTGTATAGAAGAAAGAATCATACTTTGATTGTATTTTGCTTGACTTTTCTTTCCCTAACAAAGGGTACAGAAAACCTTTGATAGGTGCGTAAATGTGCCTATTTACGTCCCATAACTTAGACTTGTTATGTCCGTTTGGTGCGCTACTTGGGATTTCATACTTGTTAATTGTGTTTCAGAACCTACGGAGTTGTTGGATGGCATTTGGAGTTAAATGGAGAATTTTATACGGTGCCGATCAAATTAACCAAGAGATGGGACCAAGTTTAGATGAAAAAGGAGAGAAGCACCTAATCAAATTCCTACATGGGATGGAATAATTTCCACGTGTGGCTAGTGAAAGGCCATTTGGGTATTTGAATTAAAAGAAACAAATGGGCCAGTAAAACCTTTGTTTGCACGTGCTGCCGTGCATATATGACGGCCCAGTGAATCCCTTTTACGGGGGGAAGAAGTTTACAGCAACAAATATAAAAGGCAGCAAGGGTTTAGTGTAGGGCATCTTTTAATCTCATTCCCACGGCGAAACAGAGCACGACGGCTGCGGCAGAAGTTCAATGGAGTTTCATCCTTGCGTGATCATCTTCTCCTCCATGCACGGCTAATCTACTCGGCTAGGGTAACGAGGATGTCTCTCCAAGTAGCGTAGTTGTTAGATTTCTAGGGTTTTATATTCAACTTGATTGTATGACTTGATCGATTCATTACTTTTTATGAAGTTTAATATTTTTCCAATCTTCGAATGTGTTTGTATCCATGGTTTCAAGCACTGTCATACAATGGTTTTGAATGTTCCGAGATAGGCTTTGAGATAGACTATACGACGTGAGACGGGTCGTGCCGTGATTAAATTCAATGAGACGATCCGTGCCGTGTTGAGATAGCCTATACGGAGTACGAATCTTGATTATATTTTTGGGGATTATCGATAGGAATTGCTACCCTAAGATGATCTGGTTGAATGTTGAATGTGAACCCTAGGTTTCGAAATAATTATGTTACAAGGGGAGACTGAATCGGAAACCCTAGTCCTTTCTCTCATTTGTTTCAAAATCCTTTAATAACTTTTTAGTTTAGTCTTAGTTTAATCAAATCAACTCAAATCCAAACCTTTTCCTTTCAGAATTAAATTAAAAATCAATTGAACGTATTGCAACTTAGCTTTTTACTCTCCGTGGACGATCTCGGACTTAACTGCTATTCTTCGGGATAATTGTTAATTCCCTGTTTTATAAATTATATTTTTGGTACGAACATGACAGACCAACCTTAATGTAATAGGTCCCAATTGAGAGACTTGAAATTTTGCATCTTAATTTTTTAAAATGTAAGCATAATTTGTTTGTGGTATTGGGTGTATCTACTTTTAATTGTCCATTAATTATGATTAACATTATTGAAGCATAAATTAAATTTAGTATTTAATACAAGAAAGTTAAGTCTAAACAAGTCCAATTGACAAAACCCAAAGATAGAAGATATTATTGAAGAAGATATAAATGGCATCTAGTTTTTTAGAAACTCTAAAATATCTAGCTTTAGAAACTCTAGAATATAATTGTGAAATATCTAGAATTTTTGTGAGAATTAGTCACATGTGTAATTCTAGAATTATTTCAAAGTTTATCTTGTATGAAAATATCTTTGTACTAGAGTCTTCCATGGAGTAGTATAAAATAGGGATGAGTTCTAGCTATTTGATACTTCCATGGAGTAGTATAAAATAGGGATGAGTTCTAGCTATTTTGTATCAACCCAAAAAAGAAGAAGTTGAGTTCAAGTGTCTAATTCCCCACTCTCTTTAGTATTCTCTCTTTTCCAAAAATCTTGTTCAACTGAACAATAGAAAGTCCTACTCTTCCAACAAACGTATCTTAAGATATGCGATACGTATCCCGATACGATCTATATAATTGAAAACACTGGTTTTGGATAAGCCCGGGATAGAATCAATTCTTAGTTCCACCCTTAGCGGTACCGCCTGCGGTTCCCGTCGGCAGTCCCAGCTGTCCAAAACATTTCATGTTTCTCGTGAAGACTATAAATACAGTCGTCATCAAGAACTTTTTATCTCTCCTAAAGCTCTAATCACCTCGCTAAGTGAGATATCATATCATATTACTAGAAGCCAAGAATTTCAACGCAAACGCCAAAGAGAAGGCGATCCTCGTCAAAGACGACGACGTCATTCCTACTACCCCTCTGTGTAATTCGGCTCCCTCTACTCACCAGCATTTTGAAAATGACTGGTGCGGCACAAAGATGCTGCTAGAGAACCATAACAAATTCAGTAAAACCAGTTCCCCGGTCCGGTTCATGTACTATGAAGCCGGATCATGGCTCGACTTCCCAACCGGAGTTGTTGAATAGCTCTGAGTCGGGTTTGACCAAGGCCAGCCGATGATCGAGGTGAAACCGGGGGTGCTGTCGGCCAATTCCTCTTCGACCTGTACCGGATGGTTCAAGTAGATTTTGAGAGCGGCAAAAACCGGTCCATCTCATGGACCGATGTGAACGGTAAATGCTTCTTTCCCAAAAGCTTAATCGATGATTTCAGACCGGTCGACGACTCAGACGTTAGTCCGACCGTCGATGTTTTGAAAGTCACATAAGATTTGTCCTCTAAAAATCCCAAGATCGGAATCGAGATCCGGATCCGATCCGAACCGAACCCGAATTCGGTTGAGAGAAAGAGAAAGAGAGGTTTTGGAATTAGCAAGTTGTTCCAAATTGGAGTCGAGGTTACGGTTACTGAAGAGATTTAGAAAAGATCCATTCTTGATTCTCATTGATACAGAATACGACTTTATACAAGAGTAAAGACGAACTACTTGAACTAATACAGCTGTCAACAACTAGCATCTCCACTCCACTACATACTTCTACTGACTCCTAACCGACTTACCACAGTTACACTATGGTGTAACTAGACCCATCATACTACTGTGAGGATACATTAGATACATTAGATGCAGTACTCTTATCATCCCCCCGCAAACTGATGGGAGATGAAATCACCAGAAGTTTGGTCTTGAGATATTGAAACCGAGCAATGGGTAATGCCTTGGTAAAAACATCAGCCAATTGATCGAAAGTGGGGACATACTGGAGAGACAAAGCTTTAGCAGCAACACGATCGCGGATAAAGTGACAATCAACCTCGATGTGCTTGGACCGAGCATGAAACACAGGATTCGTGGCCAAGGCAATAGCAGAGGTGTTATCACACCACAACACCGGAGTGGAAGTTACCGGAATATGAAGGTCATGAAGAAGCATTTGAAGCCAGCTCAATTCAGCAGCAGTGTGAGCAAGAGAGCGATACTCAGCCTCGAAAGGAACGAGAAACGGTTGTCTGCTTCTTGGCAGACCAGGAAATAAGATTTTCACCAAGATACACACAATAGCCAGAGGAAGACTTGCGGTCAGAGCAGTCCCCAGCCCAATCAGAATCGGAGAAAGCATGAAGCTCAAAGGAGGAAGGTTGATAAAGTAGACCATGATCAAGAGTACCTTTAAGATATCTGAGCAATCGTTTCACGGCTGCAAAGTCACCAACGGTAGGAGAATGCATATGTTGGTAGGCTTGGTTGACAGCAAAAGCAAGATCGGGACCAGTAATAGTGAGATATTGGAGAGCACCTACAATACTCCTAAAAAGAACTGGAGAGCCAAAGGGGGCAGAGGACACAGAAGAGGAGTTAGGCTTGATCACGGAAGGAGAAATGCAAGGCTTATAATCAGCAAGACCAGCTTTGTGGAGAATTTCTCTAGCATATTTAGACTGAGATAAGAAAAGGCCCTTAGCACAAGATTGAACAGCAATACCCAGAAAGTAGGAAAGAGAACCAAGTTCCTTCATAGAAAATGCAGAGTGCATTTGAGATATGAGATGTTGAAGGTGAGTAGGAGAGTTGCCAGTCAAAATAATATCATCGACATAGACTAATAAGATGGTGAGCACAGTGTCAGTCTTGTATACAAATAGAGAAGAATCACAATGACTATTGGCAAACCCTTGACGAAGAAGAAAAGAAGAAAAAGTAGAATACCAAGCCCTTGGAGCTTGTTTGAGGCCATACAAAGCCTTATGTAACTTGCAAACATGTGTAGGAGTAGCAGGATCAACAAAACCTAGAGGTTGAAACATGTAAACCTCTTCTTCTAACTTTCCATGAAGGAAAGCATTAGAGATATCTAACTGTTTGAGAGGCCAATTGTAATGTAAAGCCATGCACAATAGAATTCTAACAGTGGGCTGTTTGGCCACAGGACTAAATGTTTCCTGAAAATCCATACCTTCCTCTTGCAAATATCCCTTAGCAACGAGTCTTGCCTTATGTCGAGCTATACTGCCATCAGAATTCTTCTTGAGCTTATAAACCCATTTGCATCCAATAGCATGTTTTCCGGCAGGGAGTGGAACAAGAGACCAAGTATGCTGGGCTTGTAGAGCTTGAAATTCCTCAGTCATGGCTTGAGTCCAAACAGAAGTTTGAAAAGCTTCTTGAACAGAAGCTAGTTCAGTAAATGCTGAAGGAGCAGCAAGAGCTGCAAGACAATGGGGGTTGGAGAGCAAGTTTTTGGTCTTAGATCTAGTGAGCATAGAATGTTTAGGAGGTAGAGGTTTTGATCGGACAGAAGGTAAAGAGGGAAGGTGAATTTCAAGAGATTGAATTGGTATAGCTGGAGAAGAAGAAGTAACTAAAGGATCTAAGCAAGAGACAGTAGGAGAAGAGGTAGGAGTAGAGGACAAAGAAGGATGAGAGACAGAAACAACATCAGTAGGAGAATTTGGAAAAGATGTATGAGGAACTGAAAGGGAACCAACAGAGGAATTAACAGATGGAATTAAAGAAGTATTTGACCAAAAGAAAGCTTGTAACTGAGATAGAGAAAGAGCAGGTGGTGTAGTGGATATAGACATAGAAGGAGCAAAGGGAAAAACCGTCTCATAAAAAAGAACATGCCTAGAGATGTAAATACGTCATGTGGAAACATCAAGGCATCTATAACCCTTGTAAGAAGGATGATAACCAAGAAAAACACATGGTATTGATCTTGGCTGAAGCTTGTGAGCAGTATAAGGTTTTAGCCAAGGAAAACATTGGCACCCAAACACTTTAAAAATAGAATAGTCTGGAATAGAATGAAACAGAACTTCAAAAGGAGTTTTGTGACTTAGAGAAGAACTAGGCATTCTATTAATGAGAAACACTGCTGTTGCTAATGCATCAAACCAATACTTAAGAGGTAAAGAAGACTGATGCAAGAGAGCTATAGTAGTCTCCACTATATGTCTATGTTTCCTCTCAGCTACTCCATTTTGTGAGGGAGTATGAGGACAAGACAACTGATGGACAATGCCATGTTGAGTTAAGAAGTCAGCAAATTGAGTACTTTCATATTCACCCCCACCATCTGTTCTAAACACTTGAAGAGAAGTGCCAAATTGTTTCTCAGCATAGACCTTAAAAGCAAGGAATTTGAAAAACACTTCACTCTTGTGTGTTAAGGGATAAACCCACGTGAAACGACTATAATCATCAATGAAAAGCACATAATAGGTAAAACCAGAAGTAGACATATGAAATGGTCCCCACACATCACTATGAAAAAGAGACAAAGGTTTATTTACAGTAGAATTGGACAAATGAAAAGGCAGTCTGTGGCTTTTGGACACTGCACAGTGTGTACAATTAAGAGGTGTACACTTATTAGAGGTAGACAACTGTAAGTATTTAGCAAGTTGCTAAAACTTGAGGGTAGAAGGATGACCAAGTCTGATGTGCCATGTTGGAGCAGAAACAGCAGTAGTGAGATGTGCTTGGGGTTGTGAAACGGAAGAACCAAAGGAAGAGAATTGATAAAGGCCATGAGTGTTGTGACCTTTAGACAGAATTCTCTTCGTGACTTTGTCCTGAACAACTAAAGAGGAATCATCAAATGTGACAGTGCAGTTATTATCCTTGGTAAGTTTTTGAACAGAAACAAGATTATCGGTCAACGAAGGAACATGAAGAACTTGATTAAGACAAAATGAATGGGAAGGTGTAGGTAAGATTCCTTTACCAGAGTGTTGAATAGGAAGGGCAGCTCCATTGCCAACCATAACCTGTTCATTGCCGTGATAAGGTTGATAGAGATGCATATTAGTCAGGTCATTTGTAAGATGATGTGTAGCTGCAGAGTCAAGAAACCAGTCTGAAGGAGGTGTGGTAGAGGTTGAAACAACAAATGCACGAGTAGCAGGCTGTGCTATAGGTGGAGATGGTTGAAAAGTAGAATCCATGCGATACCAGCAAGTCAAAGCTGTATGATAAGGTTTGTTGCATATCTGACAAACGACTGAACCTGTTTCAGATAGAGAACCACTACCAGAAGAAGTTGATGCCCCAGAGAAACCAGTGAAATTAGGAGATCTGAAGTTGCGACCAAAGCCTCTACCACCACCTCGAAAAGGATATCGGCCTCCTCTATTACCAGGCCGAGAAGAATACCGTCCTCTAAACATAGAGTTAGAACCACGAGATCCAGAAAAGGATGAAGATGAATTTGTGGATCCAGACACATTAGTAGCAAAAGCCACAGCCAAATCACCAGAAGTAGGGGAAACTTTTGTGTGAGAATTCATGTGAATAGATTCGGAACACAACAGAGAAGTGAGTTCATCAACTGTGATAGATTCAGATCTAGTCCGAATTGAGGTGTTAAAAGCATCATACGAACTAGGTAAGCCATGTAGAATATGGAAAACTAAGTCCTCATCTTGAATTGGACAAGAGGCAATCGCCAATTGATCAGCAATTTCCTTAATTTGTTTCAGATAATCTTCCATAGATCTTGAGCCTTTACTAACAAGGACGATCTTTTAACTGGTGAATGTGAGATCGGGAAAGAGTAGTAAAGCGCTTTTCAAGAGCAAGCCATACCTCTCTGCTACTGGAGAGATCAAGAACAAGAGAAAACACTGGAGTAGTAAGCGTTGCAGTTACGCAGCTAAGAAGATGAGAATCGATGATTTTCCACTGCATGAATTCAGTGTTGACGATGTCTTTGCCATTCTGGTCTTTGATGATAGGAGAGGGACAAGCAATTGTTCCATCGAGATAGCCGAACAGATAAGTTGCTTGAAGAATATTCTGGATCTGTTTTCGCCAAATGATGAAATTAGTTGGATCGAGTTTCACTGTAACAAGAGAACTCAAATTTGAGATCAGAAGCTTGAGGTTTTCTGGTATAGCAACAGAAGAGGACGATGATGAACTCAAATCAGCCATGATTGAGAAATTCAGAGAGAAACGAAGAGAATCGAAGAAATTCAGAGAGAGGAGAGGAGGATCTATTACTCGTGAGAGTTGGATGGCTTTGATACCATGAAGAGATTTAGAAAAGATCCATTCTTGATTCTCATTGATACAGAATACGACTTTATACAAGAGTAAAGACGAACTACTTGAACTAATACAGCTGTCAACAACTAGCATCTCCACTCCACTACATACTTCTACTGACTCCTAACCGACTTACCACAGTTACACTATGGTGTAACTAGACCCATCATACTACTGTGAGGATACATTAGATACATTAGATGCAGTACTATTATCAGTTACCGAGGTGGTCGAACACCAAGTTGTTAGTAGAAGGAGAGCCACTGTACAAAATAGTGAAAGCACATTTCATGTCTGGTATCGGGTTTCATGAACCCAATGTGAAGATCACTGCAATTCACCAGTGGGTTCACAGTGATCCGATTGATAGGACTAGGACCATAGTGTTTTTCAAGGAAGTGGAGAGAATGAAACTAGCTAGGGGAGGTGAGGCTAACTTGACGTTCGGGTGGCTTAGGACTTTGATTGAAGGTGTGAATGGTATATTGAGGGACGGGTTTGTGGCGAGTTGTATTTTTGGTTCTCAAGCTCATGGAATTGGTGTTTATTTGTCACATTTGTGCTCGCCCCATATGAGGTAAATTCCATGTTGTCAAAATCTTACGATTCAAGATATGTATATCTATGTTTAAATATATATGTTTTTGCAATATCCATATGATCCATGATGCTGAAACATGATATTCAACATTGTGAATTTCGTACCTTTTTTTTTTTTGACAAGGTGAATTTTGTTACTACTTGACATCTTATATTATAGTTGAAAAGTTATTTTCTTATACATGTGTGCATATGAGTATGTGGGTGGGGCGTGGGATTGGGTGGTTGAGCTCAAGTGATTTTACTAAAAAAAAAAACTTTTTTTTTTGTTTTTTTAGGACAGTATTGGAAATCCTTTAAAAATATGTTCATCCCATTTGACGTTCTCCCCTTCTATATTAGAATAGATGCACTAGAGTTTGCTTTTTTACTATTTTTCAAACTTACGCTTCTTTTAAAATTAACACGCTATATGCTATACGTTTCTTTTACACATGTTTTATAGCGCTCAACAAAATTTTTTTTTTTTTTACGGCTTTCAAGTTCTTAGTTTTGATGATTGAGGTACTTGAGTTGTGGTTTTTAGTGCTTTGTTGTCCGAGGTAGACGATTATAGAGAAAAGCACGTTGTGTTGTGTCGTGTCGTGTTGGGCAGACGCGAGGAAATCGAAGCAGGGTCCCAGCAGCTGTATCCCTCCCATCGCTATTTTGATACCGGTGTGGATGATCTTTGGAACCCGAAGCGGTACATTGTGTGGAGCGCCGGTATGAACACCCGCATACTTCCCGAGTGTGTTGTGAGCTTCAAACACCCTAGTCGCCCGGCTGGTAAAAAGATTGTTTTCTTGATTCCATCTATTTTGTGTGTTATATCTCTATTCTCTACTTAACCTTTAGAAAATAGTTTTTCTGATTTTTTGGTTCGGCAATTTCCCATTTGTTGTATCAGGAAGGAGAAGTGGCTAAAGTACTTTCATGCAGCAGTTTAAGAGTGATTGTTGGGGGGAAGGATGCTGGTCTCAAATATTCATGAATTTTATGGCAGAAAATGAAGTTCTTGAAGGGGTTTTTTTTTTTTTTTGGTGTGTAGGAGCATTTAGAAACCCTTCTTGTTGTGGATTATCCATTTAAAAATGCAATGCAACGTTGCATTAGTTTAATCCAGTCGCTAGGATTGGCCTTTGTGCCTTTGTTTTTGTTTTGCATTGTACTGAAACTCCCTTTCCTTTTCTTCTTTCGACTCTTTGTTGGATGCTTGTTTTTGTTTGGTTAATCGTTTTGCTTCGTGTATCAATATTATTAAGCGGGTGGTTTTTTCTTTTTGTTTCCTCCTCGATGTACCTTATATATCGAGTTTCTATCATTGGCCCCGTTTGATAACCCTCCAAGGGGTTGGGATTGGATTGGTAGAGTGTTGGTATTATTAATACCTTGTTTGGTAACCAAAAATGGTTCGGACTAGTAGTCCGATGGGATTAAAAATCTGGGTAATAGGGGGTATTGCTAATACCCCGTGGGACTTGGTATTGAGGGGTATTAATAGTCCAATCCCAACTCCTTCACATTACCAATCCCTTTTCATTACCAATTTCTTCTATCAATCCAATCCCATCATCTAATCCCATCTCAAACAAACATGATATTAATAATCCCATCATTTAATCCCATCCCAAACAAACATACTCATTATCAATCCCTTCTCATTATCAATCCCATCTCCTTACGAATCCCAATCCTAATCCCATCTCATTACGAATCCCATCCATCTATCACTGTTATCAAACGAGGCCATTAAGTACTTGTTTTGCCGATTAGAAAAAAAAACGCAATGCAATGATGTTTCCGGGCAAGAAAGATGAAAAAAGAGGAAAAGCCTCGTAAACAAGTTTTCTTTTCCTTTGTATTGGCTTTCGAGGTTTTTATCCCGTCTTTTCATGTAGAACTTTGCTTCAGCTTCATTTGGAAAATCTTCAGAGTTAGAGACAGTATGACCTTGTTCTAGCTTCTGGGAGACTTAAAATTCCTGCGCACGGTCCTCAATAAATTTTCTCTATCTATCTCTCTTCACTCATTACTCTTAAAAAACTTCTCACAAAATTCAAACTGAACAGGATGATTACTTTCTTATTGGTTTTAGCCTTCTTGGTTTTATTGAACCCACGTACGGTGAACGGAACATGAACATGTGATTAAGAGGTTGATAATCGGTCAATTCGATCTGCAAGTATATATTAAAACATGTGAAAACACCCATGTTGGTGCTTGCATGGCCGTGGGGATGCATGTGTACATGCATCTGTCTTGAAACTCATGCAAGACGAGAAGTTTTTGGGTGCCGGGCAGGTACCACACACGTGGTAATCCGTCGGCAATTCTAACTGTTCAAACGTGTTTCAGATATGGTTCAGAGATTTTAGAAAGAGAAAAAGAGAGAATGGTCGGGTGAGGGGAGAGGGAATAAATTTGAGCCATCCAAACGTGTTTTGGATCCCAATTAGGGATGGCAATCTCGGCCGACCCGTTCGAACCCTCCCCGTTCCCCGCCCCGAAAATCCCCGAACTTCGGGGATTCGTTTGGGGATTGGGTAGGGTATGGGGATTTTTTTTTTTTAAATTCGGGGATCGGGTAGGAGGCGGGGATAGGTCTGTCCCCGCCCCGAACCCTACCCGTCCCCGTTCCCCGTTCGTTACCCGCCCCACCCCGTCCCCGAATCCCCGAAATATCTATATTTATATATAAAAATTAATAAATATATACTATATTATATATATACCCCTTCAGTAGTATTACTAGGAAAAGCATGCCACTCCCCATGAATGTTGTGGTTGCACTACTTTGGTCCATGACTGTTTTTTGTTTGGAACTATGGAATTGTGCACTGTTTCTTTATTTGCTTAATGTTTGCTCCGGTTATGAGCTGTTTAGAACTATGAAAATAGTGCTGGAATTAACTTAGTGCTGGAACTATGGCTCCTAACTTCCTGGCCAACCGACAACCGTTACTAGTATTGTTTCCTTAGCCCTTTTCCCTGGAAAAAAAATACAAAACAATCCAAGTCCTTTCGGCTTTCACATGCTAGTATATGCTGTTAGGTGTTGTAGGTGCCCGAATCCCCGAATCCCCGTTCCCCGTTTGGGTCGGGGATGGAGGAAAAAAACAAATCCCCGTTGGGGATCGGGTCGGGGATGGGGATCGGGTAGGGGGTAATGGGTAGGGGGTGGAGGTAGTACCCCCGTCCCCGACCCGTCCCCATTGCCATCCCTAATCCCAATAAATTACTTTCTAGAAAAACATTTAAAGATTTATTTTTTTTTGGGTCACTCTGAGTTCTTAACATTGGTATCAATGGACACTAGCCCATTAATGATGAGAAATAATCTAGGCTGTACACCACAAACCACACCTGCTTACGTGGTATGAATGGATTTGACTCGTATAATATGTCGTACTGTATGAATGTGGTCAATTACGAGACATGCATTCTATAAATAACAAGAAATAGCACGAAGTCTGAACCTGAGCAAAAGTGTGCAACTTATGGATATCGAGAACAAAATCTTTAATTTGCTTATGGAGAGCTGCAGTACTTCTCAAGGCTTTAGATCCCTTGTCAACCAAATGAGAAATTACCCTTCGTGAGATATCGTAACCTGATGTTTGTGGTGGTTTGGTTTCACAATGAGCAAAATATTCATGTTTAGTGATCTTTAATTATACATGCAAGGATCATTTTATTTGATAAAAATAAGTGAGAATAGCATCAATGACCTTGGAATGATTATTTGTATGTATTTTGGCTTCTGACACATGTATCCATCGGACTTGGGGTACGTTGGTGTTGGCCACGGCTAGCGCGATCCGCTCTGGTCTCGCTCTGCTGATCAGATACGTTCACTTCGTACGAGTTCTATGACATTTAAGATTATGAAAATCATGTTTTCAAAAGATTACCTTAACAGTTTTCTTGACTTATCTATTTTGGAGAATCCTTGGCTGTTTTTTTCTGCAAGACTGGCCGGACTTGGGAATTAAATGAATTGGACAGCTAGCTAGACACATATACTCATACCAAATACCCATGCAGAGTCATGGTCTAGTCACTAGTTTTGCAATGGTTTGTTGTTGTCCCATTGTCACCTGCTTTTCATATTTTTTCTTTTCGTGATGGTTTGTTGTAGGTATCCCTTTCTCTGTAATACAATGGAATCGGTCTTTTATGGCTTTTAATGAAATGTGTTTTGGATTAAAAAAAAACAAATGATTTTATTTTTTTTCACACATCCATTATACAAATTTTAATCTTTTACACATATTTATACAATTTACGTACGTTCAAATGAATAACAAAATTAACCATGGTAATTAATAGTACTCCACCTAATTTAGTTCATGCACAGATCACATCAATCCCCATGTGTTGGCCCCCACCTTCAAACAAGGTCTGCACGATCTTTACTTCACAATAATTTCCCAAATAACCTCGCCAACACAATCTCTTAATTGCGCAACTGAATATTAATATAACCGTCATCAGAAACTTTTCTCTCTTCAATATCTCTATCGTCTTCCTCTTAGGGTTTCAAAATCGACCACACAAAGAGAGTGACTGTCATAGTCCATTTTGTACAACTTTGCCTTCTCCTTCACCCCAATAGATCCTCCCATATCTCATCTTGACCATATATTATTCATACCTCTCCAGCGCTCAAACATTCGGGTTAGAAAATTTGACCTGAACATATCGAACCTTTCTTACAATAACTATATATGCTGATTAAGCAAATAACCATGGTAATTAATACTCCATCTAATTTAGTTCATGCACAGGTCACATCAACCCCCACGTGTTGGCCCCCACCTTCAAACGAGGTCCGCACTTATTGATCCTATCTTTACTAGTTAACAATCGCTCTGTAAAATTTCCCAAATACCCTCAACACATTATTCTCCAGCGCAACTGAATATTAATACAACCATAAACTTTTCTCCCACTCCATAACCTCTAATCACCTTTGTCCAAAAGAGCTTCTCATTTTATTTTATATATAAGCGATGGAGGTTAATTGGTAGTTCTCTAGAACTTTCAAACTAAATAAAGCATTGGGGAATTGTCAATAGGCCGATTTTTTTTTTTCTAATGTGAAAGCTCAGCATATACTTAACTTAAATCTTTCACTAAAGAAAAACGATTCCGTAAATCTAAATCAATTAAGGAAATATATTATTAATTCGTTGTTATTACTAATACTCATCATGTACTATTGTAGTTCTCTAAAAAGAGGCCATCAAGTTATAATTAATTATATTTTTTTAATAGGCAAAAGCAACATTTTATTAGGGATAGGGAAAATGATTCCAACCAAAAGTTGGAAGCACAGCCAAGGGACAAAGCCCATACACCTGAGGGCCTAAAGTCAATAAATACAATTGAAGCACAAACCACCCAAAAGGCCTAAAAAAGCCCAGATATTACAATAAAGCCCGGCCCAAAGAATACCCAAAACCTAACCCTAGATGCTGCACATCCGCCGTCGCCCACCGCTTCAAACAGAAAGCCACCACCGTCGGAAATCACACCCCGACAGCCACCAAGCCACCACTGGCCACCCACGGAAATGGACCCGGAACCCAAACAACACCAGATCTGCCGCGGAAGCTCACTAAGCCGTTAGGCGAAAACCGGGACATTCAACAACGACCACGGTGGGAGCCAACGCCAACCGCTCCGTCAAGACCCGAAATACCCCACGCCGTTAAGCAAAATCGAAGACCCAACAGTACTCCGACCGGGATACAACCGGTAGACTAGCAGCCGTGAAGACGGGGAGACCACGACGAGGGTAGGGGGTCGAAAACAACAGAGGTGAGAAAGAGAAGACTTAGGATCGAGGACCATACCAGATCCAATCTCGTCGGACGATCGAGCCCTCTGTTGCGCAGCCATCGTGAAGCACGCCAAACCGGCTCCCAAAAATGGCTAGAGGGGAAACAATCGTTGAGATCCAAGGACGCTAGCACCGCCACCAGAAACTGCAATCACCGCCGTCTCGTTGCCTTGCCAATCAGTTTTGAGAATAATGAAAAATAGAGGAAAAAAGAATGCGGAGGGGGAGAATGGGGGGAAAACGGGAAGGGAGATAAGGGAGAGAAGATAGATAGAGGAGGGGAGGAGAGGAGGGGAGAGGCGGCGCCTCCCCCCCAGGCGGCGAAAGAAAACCTGGGGAAGGCCTGACTATTTGATTTTTAGAGAGAGAGAGAGCACCAACCAACGTCCCTTAGTTATAATTAATTATTACGGTTGTGTATACGTTACGTTGACACAAAATGATATGAGCATAGGTAATGAAAAATAATATGCCTATTAGACACGGGATAAATTTTTAAGTAGTATCGAACGTCAATGCTAACAAATGATTAGATAATTTTTCCCATGCATAAACTGTGTTGGTTTTTATCCAATAAAAATATCTACACAATTTTTTTTATTGTCGTATAAAATTAACCAAACTTTCCGTTTTTACAACCATTAGCATAACAAACATGCATGTTGGTATCAGATTATGCTGAGTAAGCAAATCACCATGGTAATTAATGCACAAGTCAAATCAGCCCCACACGTTGCAGCCGGGGTCCACACAATCTCCTTACATTGGAGACTCGAAAGTTTTTGGGTGCCAGTCGGGTACCACACGTGGTACCCAAACGGCGTGTAGTATTCCGTCAGCGATTCCAGTCGGATTTTAGAGAGGGAAAAAAGGAGAGGGAGTGGTCCGGTGAGAGGAGAGAAAGTGAGACAAAGCTGGGCCGTCCAAAACATGCATGTAAGAAAGTTTTGGGCGCCGAGCAAGTACCTCCTGGCGGTCCCAGCCGTCCAAAATATGTCATGTTTCTCGTGGAGACTATAAATATAGCCGTCATCAAGAACTTTTCTCTCACTCCAAAAGCTCTAATCGATCACCTTTGTCCAGAAGCCATGAATTCTGATGCCAAGGCGAAAGGGAAGGTGATTCTCATCGAAAACGACAACGTCGTTCCTACCCCTCTGTGTAATTCGGCTCCTTCTGCTCACCAGCAAGTGCATTTTGAAAATGACTGGTGTTGCACAAAGATGCTGCTCGAGAACCGCTCCCCCGGTCCGGTTCATGTACTATGAAGCCGGATCGTGGCTCGACTTCCCAACCTGATCGTGGCTTGACTCTTTCATGGCTTGACTCTTTCACGAGAGATGAGACCACCCAAAACCTAATTCTGTCAAACGAAGATAAGAAAATGTGTATTTGATTGAATGAATAAAACTATACAACGGGTCATCTATTTATACAAAGTGAAAAGACCTAATTATGGAAAGGAAATAATCCTAATTAACTAATTATAATCCAATCGTAATCACAAAAATCATAATCAAATCATGATATAATTACAATATTCTAACAACCCACTCCATCCAGGGCTGACAGTAAATCTATTCCCAACACAATCTTCTACAGCGCCGACTATTATTACAACCAGCATAAATAAATAAAAAAACAACTACTTTTTTGTCATTCCAGAACCTCCATCTATGTCCAAAATGCTTCTCATTATCTAAGCAAGATACTATCATACATAGAAATGATAAAGGCAGTTTGCATATCATTTACACGTATTTATGATCTTTGAGAGTAGACCCATTCATTATTTGAGAGTAGTTTCAACTAATACCAACAAATGATTTTATTAATTCTTTTTTCACACATACATTATACGGATATTTATCTTTTACACATATTTATACAATTTTTGTTCAAATGAATAACAAAATTAACCATGGTAATTAATACTCCACCTAATTTAGTTCATGCGAGGTCACATCAATTCCCACATGTTAGCCCCCACCTGCAAACGAATGTGGTCGATTATGGATGTGGTCAATTATAAAACATTCTATAAATAACAAGAAATAGCGCGAAGTTTCAACCCGAGCAAAAGTATGTAGAATGGCATAACAAGTGCAACTTATGGACATCGAGAACAAAATCGTTTGCTTACGGAGATCATGATCAGCTGCACTTCTCAAGGCCATGGCTTTAGATTTCCCTTCTTGGCCAAATGAGAAATTACCCTTCGTGAGATATCGTAACCTGATTTTTTGTGGTGGTTTGGTTTCACAATGACCAAAATATTCATGTTTACTGATCTTTAATTATACATGGAAGGATCATTTTATTTAATAAAAATAAGTGAGAATAGCATCGATGACCTTGGAACGATTACTTGTACATATTTTGGCCTCAGACACATGTATCCATCGGACCTGGGGTTGGTGCACCGTGCTGTCCCCCGCTAGCGCGATCCGCTCCAGTCTCGCTCCGATGATCAGATACGTTCACTTCGTATGAGTTCTATGACATTTAAGATTTTGAAAATGTTTTTAAAAGATTACCATAACAGTTTTCTTGACTTATCTATTTTGGAGTAAATAATTGTTTTTTTCTGCAAGACTGGACTTGGGAAGTACTTAAATGAATTGGACAGCTAGACACATACTCATACCAAATACCCATGTAGAGTCAATAATCTAGTTGTCATTTTGATAGCATCTGAATTCGATGTGTTAAAATCATTTAATAAAGAAATTACAGATACATACAACCTCCTATATAACAAACGTCGAAAGTCCAGTAGCCGAAAGCATCACTAGCTTAGCATGGGACACGTAAAGGTAAAATCCCGTGTGAATCTACGTGTTAGAGACATCCCGTAGTTACTGGCGATACGTATCATGACACTAAAACCATATATAGATAAGCTGTGTAAACCAGTTTATGTAATATGTGAAAGTACCCTTACTATCTTACTTAAATTGGAAGATAGACTTACCAATTACTACCATTATAGAACCAAGTTAGTTTTTGAAGGTAAATAGATAAATAGTGTAATAAACGTTATTTATTACATGAATCGGATGAACCGTGACTAGGAGTTTGAAGGACTAGACCCTTTATATTTCATTAGGGTATTTAGGACCATGTCTCTGTTGCTTCAATCCCTCTTATGCCTAGGACGTTACCTGGGCCAAGAGCCATAGTTAGAGCAAGCCTAATGATTGGGTCATCATGACTTTGAGCCATTTCGATAAAATGCCCATAAATAGTGTCATTTAGCCAAAAGAATGACAATCTTTGTGCAATGGTGCATTGCCATTGCCGATTAAAAAAAAAAAGGTGCATTGCCATTTGCAGTGCGATATCAGCCATTTTCTGTGTCATTTTGCGTGAGAAATGGCTATACAAATGGCCCAGCGATTTTATGACTACACAAATGGTCACCTAGGGGTGTACACGGTCCGGATTGGTCCGATTCTCTAGAAAACCAGTAGCCGGACCATTTCAAACGGTTCTAAAAAATTGGGAACCAGAACCTAACCAATATATGCATGGAACCTAATCAGAACCAAACCGCAAGACCGGTCCGATTTTGGTTCGGTTCCGGTTCTATCCAATAAGTATCCAAATACTTCTTCACAAAATATGAACTCATAAAATTAAAGAAATAGGAAAATAATCTGCTGGCATAGGAAAGGAAGGAAGAAAATAAAAGCTTTCCTAACAAATAAGATTTCATCTCTAAATAAATTAAGTTTAGCAAGGAAAAAATTAACCTACCAAATTCAAATACTCCCTCCGTCCCTTTATTACAGTCCAGTATTCCATTTTGGGCTGTCCCTTAATAAGTGTTCATTTTGTAAAGTTAGTGGGTAAAAGTTGGTGAATTGTCTAATTTGTCCCTAAAAGTAGATTCCATTTTGAAAAGTTAGTGAGTAAAAGTGTAATGATGATGGATAAGTAGGGAAAGTAAAGGAAAAAGTTGATGTGAAAGGTATAATGATGATGTCTTTTTAATAAGTTGGAGTTACGAAGCAGGACATTTAAAAAGGGACGGAGGGAGTACATATTTAATTACACACACATATGTATTTCTATATTTATTTTAGTTTTAAACGGTCCGGTTCGGTTCTAATCACGGTTCATTAATTGAGAACCAGTAATCGAACCAAAATTAATGGTTCTTATTTTTTTTGAACCACAACCTGACCGTAGAACCTCAGAACCTGACCAAATAGGACGGTTCGGTCCGGATCGAACCAGTTTTACGGTTCGGGCGGTTTTCTTGAACACCCCTATGGTCACCCATTGGGGTAGGGTTTTTTGCCAAAACTGCCATTTTTTAGAAATGGCTTGAGCCATTTTGGCACCACTAGACTTGCTCTTAGTTGCAGTTTCCATTTTTTTTTAGTAGGATTGATAAACAAACCAATTCAATTCAATTTTGGGTTTGACTCGTTAAAAACTTTGTTGAAGATCAACTTTTAATATCTACATAAGATAGAACGATTTTTGAATCTTATCTCTCTATAAATCCTAACCATTGATTTGCTCCATAAATCCTACGGCTCTCCCTCTCTCTCTCAAACAATATTAATTGCACAATTACCACTAATTAGATCTCACGTTGCGCCGTGCCTTCAGGCACGGGCAAACCCTAGTATGTAATATTCAGAGTTTGAACTTTGAACTTATCTAGGGCAAATTAACCTTTGATACCGTTCATGCCCTTGTCCGATTAAAACTTGTCCAAAAAAACATTTTACATGAAAAATAATTTACATCAAAACAAACGAAGTCCTAATTCCAATAGTAAATATTTAAAATCTATTAATAACTCCATTCCCTAACTTGTTTGAAATTAACTTCATACTCTCTCCGTCCCTTTTTAAGTGTCCTACTTCGTAACTCCAACTTATTAAAAAGACATCATCATTATACCTTTCACATCAACTTTTTCCTCTACTTTCCTTGTTTACCCATCATCATTACACTTTTACTCACTAACTTTTCAAAATGGAATTTATTTTTAGGGACAAAATAGACAATGTACCAACTTTTACCCACTAACTTTACAAAATGGACACTTATTAAGGGACAGCCCAAAATGGAATATTGGACTCTAAAAAAAAGACGGAGGAAGTACAAAAGTCTTTCCGAGCAAAAACTTCATACATTAAAAAAGCTCGCTAAGTTTTCAAACTCGGTCTCTTTGAGTTCTCATTTCTTACTCAGACATAGGGTTGCAAACGAATCTCGCGAGCAGCTTGTGGCTTGGCTTGGCTCCACTCTTTACTAACCGAGCCAAGCTTGACCTCGAGTTTTTGGCTTATTTACTAAACGAGTCAAGCTCAACACTCCAAAACTCGGTTCAGCTGGCAAAAGTTTGGCTCGTATGTATAGGCTTAGCTCGTTCATATAGGCTCATTTTATAAACTAGACAGGGTCGGCTCATTTACAACCTATTCGAGCTCGAGTTTTAGGCTCGTTTATTGAACGAGCCGAGCTCGAACACTACGAAACTCGGCTTGGCTCGTTCAATCCCCTACTCAGACATAACATCAAACACCTTGTAGGCACCATCTCTGCGTACTGATAATAAAACGAACACATATACAACGAACTGTCAATCACAAACCATACAATAAACAACAGAAATCAGCAACGGAATCATCCAACAAAGTCTCATCACAACATCTACTCTCCAACAAACAAAAAAAAAAGATAGTACAAGATAACGTGAATCGAAAATTACTGCTCGCCTTCGCTTTCGAGTGTCTGAGTGGTCTCCGCGGTCGGAGTCTGGGGAAAGTCGTCGCCGGTGACTAGGGTCCACTCGGGAGGCATGGGAGGGAGGGGAGCGTAGACGGTGGGCTTGCGCTTGATGTCCCAAGGCTGCGTCTTGCGCGGCCGGGTCTTCTTGTGGTGCGCCGTCGCCTTCTTCTGAGGCCGAGACGAGCACTCTATCACCAGTCCTCCTCCGCCGCCGAGTCTCGGGGATGTCTTCGTCCCAACGACGCCGTAACCGGAGGCGGTGAAAGCGGAAGAGATTGGCGGGATTGCAATTTTTGAAGTGAATAGAGCGGAAACTGACATTTTTTTTTTGCTTCTTGTTATCTGCTGCAGGATTGGGGATGAGAGAGAGAGAGAGAGAGAGAGAGAGGATAAGAGGTGACTCTGGTTAGTGGTTATGTTGGGCCTTTGGCCACTTTTATCCGTAGAACCCTGACGGCGTCGTTTCTCTTATGACAAAAAGAATGAAATTAAACGTTTATATCTCCTAATCTATAGTAATATTTTTTTGACAAATTGAGTAGGAGGACATACTATAAAGATTTTTGCTATAATAAGGACATAAATATTTTTCCGTAAAGTCTAAAGGACATTCTGTCCAAGATTTACTAAAAACCCCTCTCAAGGTTAATCGGCATTGACCAAGGTTGACCGGAGTTAAAAGTGCCTAAAACCCTAAGGTACCCTATAAAAGCCCGTAAAGCCTTAGGGTACCCTAAATATGAAAGTGCCTAAACCACTAAAATCTTATAATAGGAAAATGCACCCTAAAACCTTATGAAAGTGCCTAAAACCCTAGGGTACCCTATGAAAAGTACCTAAAACCCTATGGGTACCCTATGAAAGTGCAATAAGATTTGAAAAACACGAAAAAAGACATTTTGTGTTAGCCAAACAAAGCACTTGTCTCATTTAAGACAATTTAAATGAAAAAAGACATTTTTTGTGTTAGCCAAACAAAGCCCTTGTCTCATTAATGGCAATTTTGTCTTTACACGGACTATAGACTCTATAATATTTGTATTAATGGACTCTGCACATCACAGAAACTTAGGCTGTACTAAAGCTTCTAAGAGGTTGTTTCATTTGGAGTTTAGACTAATATGCTGATAATTTTTTTTTCCTAATTTTAAGAACTTTGAATTATAACACTAATCGAGAACTATAAAACGAAATTCATATTGCATATTTTTTGAAATTTATATTGGAATAAATAATCAATTGAAAACTCGTAATGATCCATACAATAAATGGCCTACTCAATGAACATGTGGCAGAAAGATGTCTCACTGCTTATATAAAAGTTGAATTTTAGTTTATAAAACGGATGGACTCGATTCTTGCCAATAACTTGAAGTTAAAATGTGCATGACTATCTATTTTACAAACCAAATTTCAAATTTTAATATATCTATGAATGTCTGATAAACTTGATTTTTTTTGTAAATTCACTATTTTGTGAGCTCTCTAAGATGAACGGTTCAGATTACCACAATAAACGCATTATGGGGGCCACAATGAGAGGCGGAAACTCCATAGTTTCCACAAATTTTTTTTTTGAATTTAAATTCATATTCCTTTTTATAATTATTTTTTAGCGAAAAAAATACATACATTTTAAATACTAAAAAAGAAAAAAGAAAGAAAGAAAGAATGTGAATATCAATTCCATTTTTCTTTTTCGATCCTCAAAACTCTAAACAGTTAAGATCAGACATTTCAAAGAGAGAGAAACACGATTGGTGTTTCAGTGAGAGGGAGAGGGAGAGGGAGAGAGATGAAGATGCTAGGATGGTGGTTAATGTTAGTGGGTTCACTTCGATTAGCCTCAGTTTGGTTCGGCTTCTTCAACATATGGGCCCTCCGCCTCGCCGTTTTCTCCAACACCACCAGTTGAGTTGCTTTCTCCAATCCATCCTATGATCTATTACTCACGAAAACATCTCTTTGCACAATCTATAGCCTTTTCGCTTATTTGCTTTTCTTTCTCCAGTTAGGGGATAGTAATGTGTATAAATTGAATTGCAATGGGATTCAGAACAAAATGTGTATGGATCCAATGCAATAGTTCCTTGATGGGTTCTGATCTTGGTTCCTTTTAGGCTTTGTTTGGATGGTGGGAATTTTGAACAAAATGTTTATAGATCCAATGCAGTAGTTCCTTGATGGGTTCTGATCTTGGTTCCTTTTAGGCTTTGTTTGGATGGTGAGAATGAGAATGAGGTTTCAGAACTCACGGTTACTACGGTCGGAATTGACTGAAATAGAAAAGTGATTCTTGATTACCTATGCAACTCTGAATCACACTCTCAAACTAAGTAAAAATTTGATCCCACACATTTGGAGAATGATTTTTTTCACCCTCATTGAAAGAAGGGTGAACATTACCCTTGTTGAGTGGTGAAAAAATGTGGATCCAACCACAAACTAACCTCATTATTACCAAAAAGTGTATTGATCCCGTTGACCCTAAGCAATTTTCACCAATCCGAGTGAAGGTAATGTTCACAGTCTTTAAATGAAGGTAAACAAAATCGGACTCACGTTTGTCATGCTACTATGCTAGTTTTAGATTTTGCTTCAATCCAAGCAAACCAAATCAAACCGAGTGTTAAGTCTTAATCAATTGGGGTTAGCTATAGCCTACATGAATTTGTTTTTTCCATTAAGACCTATTGAGGACATCGTGTTCCTTCATATGCAATGAAGTTAGATTCTTTTGAACTATCGCTCCTAAAGTCAATTTTGGTATACTCCTGTCTTTAATGCCACCATCTATCATAACCATATCTTTTCCTTGCTAATTACCACATCCCCCGAGACTATGATAGTCATATCCAAACCATCTTAATCTATTTTTTCTCATCTAGTCTTCTGGTGCTACCTCTACCATTTTGCGAAGGTTTTCGTTTCTAATTTTATCTTACAAAGTCTTGCTACACATCGATCTCAATATTTGAGGCTCAACCCATAAGAAATTAAAACATACCTTAAGAAATTGAAAAAAAAAAGGAAAAAGAAAGGTTGCGCTACATCAAATTTCTTGAAAGAATATTTTTTGATAAGACTACTGAATTAATCGAAACATTAAATTAGGATTATCTCATGTGTCATTTTGGGGTATTCAGATTTCCATCCTCATTCAAGACTAAGGGTAGAATTAGTAGGAATCCCAAATATATCAAAATCCCGTCATTCCCAGAAACAAACAATTAATCTCATAAAGAAACATTCCCTCTAAAAAAAATGCTGGTAAAGCTTATTCTTATTATGCTATTTGTACCTCGAACTTCCATAAGAGGTGGACTGGTAGATCTGTAAATGGTGGAAATCAAGGTATGTCTTTTGGTCAATTGAAAGGATGTTAAAACTGAAATTGATAATGGAAATCAAGGTATTTCTTTTGGTCAATAGAAAGGACAATAAGGCTTAAAATGGGAATCGGAAGGCAAGAAGCTGCATTCACAACATAAGACTGAAATCCAGACACGAGCTTGGTAAATAAGCACATTATCTACTAGGCCAACCGTGGTCTTTAAAGCAAGGTATGGTTGCCATCTCCAGTTTTGACATTGATTGGTTTTGGTCCTTTGGAGCAATTGGCACCGGAATCCCTCCCCTTTCCCCAATTTGCTTAAACGCAAAAAGACTGGTCAGTCATGAATCACAATAACTTCTTTGTATAAACAACCGAGAGCCAAGAATGTAGAGGCTCATCGGGAAGCATGTCTTATGCTTAGGATAGGTTACATTCTCATGTTTAGCTAGAATCTTGCCGATTGTGATTGTGGTTGCGATAGATGTATATGGACTGACAGCATCTCGCAGTTAAATCCAGCATAGATAATGTCAGGTCACAAATAATTTGGAAACTAACATACTCATCTTCATCTATGCGAGAGGAATGGTGCTTAGAAATGATTTGAATCCTATGGTGATTAGCTAGCACCCTTGCAGCTTTCGTTTCCAAGATACCTGGCTGATTTATGTACTTTTATCTTAAAATCCCAGTAGTCATCCTTTTTTCACTCAATGGTATTGCTCTTTAAATTTTCTTTTATTGGTTTGGTGAGGTGTAAGGATCGATCAGCTTTTCCATTATCTTCAGGCCTTAATGCTTTCTTGGTTTCTCCTAATGTTGTGTAGTGACTGAAGTTCATGGAAGGATGTTTGGCGTATGGACACTCTTGACTTGCACTCTTTGCTTTCTTTGTGCATTTAACCTTGATAACAGGCCGTTATACCTAGCTACTCTTTTGTCATTCATCTACGCCTTCGGTCATTTCCTGGCAGAATATCTTATATATCAGACCATGGCCATAGCAAATCTGACAACTGTTGGCATCTTTGCAGGTATTGATTTTCTTATGAAGTATGCCATCCTTTGTACTCATTCTGCTTTACTTTTGCCTTGGTTCTGTTCGAATATGTATCTATTTGTTATCAATTCACCCTTCCCTGCGTAAGAAAAACTTGGTTATGCAGAATGCAAACAATCTTTAAAGATGTGTGTCATTCCATGGTAATATTTTGATAGGATCCTCGATTACCTTTGCCATAGTCGTTCCTATGTTCAATTTTCACACCAAGGATTCTGCTTGCACAACATCATGTCAAAGAACACCATCTTTTCACACTCTACTGATTTGTTAAATTATCTTTTTGCCTAAATGCATCTTTCATCTTAAAAAAATTGTGTTACATAAACCTTGTACTAGAAAGTTTCCGTTACTGATCCGGGCAGGTTTTCTGTGCAACAAAACAGTAAATGGTGAATGCAGTTTCCAGCTTTTTCTTATTGGTGATGAATACATAAATGTATTTTTAACTGATGATAAGAACTTTGAATAGGATCGTCCGGGTAAAATGGATCCATGTAGCCTACTCCAGTCCAAGGAAGTGTGACGGAGTCCTTGAGTTGAGTTCTTGCTTCTAATATTGTTGCTCACTCTCCCATGTTCTCTGCAAAGTCCCACATGCTGAGCTAGCATGGTAAACCATGAAGATGCTAGTACGTGGTGGGTAAAATTAAAGGTTAAAAATTAGGGACACCCCCTGACATTTGGAGATCAGATAGGCATACCCCTCATGTTTGATAAACATCACCATCACCCCCTCACTTTAAGACAATGTATTATCTCCGCCCCTATAAGGAGAGATGGAAATTTTATTTAGAAAAAAGAGGGGGTCAAAATTTGTAACAAAGATGGAAGAACTTTTGCCCCTGGAGATCCCATTGGACTTGCTTTTTGGGCAAAGAAGTCAATTAAAGGCGTTCCTTATTTTTATCCCCCCAAAAGAAATGAAGTTAATACTTATTGCAGAGTTTTATTTCCTGCTTCATCAAGCTTACAAATGAAGCATCAGTAAATAGGAGAATGGTGCGCCTGCTGGGATATCCTGGGCAAGTTAAGAATGTCCGTGTAGATATTTGCCTCCACACCACCCTTGTTAGCCCTCAAACATTTGAAGTCCTTTATCTTGCCCAAACTCCAGACATTTGAATCAGAGAGGTTGTTGGTTCTGTGGAACTTTTACCCCTAAATCACGCTTCAATTGCTCATCTACTATTGAAAATCTCTTGCACTTGAAATGCCACCTAACCGCTTATTTCCCAGTTCGAGCCGAATCTTCCTAGGTTTGCTGTCAATCCAGAGTTGTTGGGTAATCTACATCATGTGTGGTACTTGTTGAAGGATAGCTTGGTGCATTTTGCGATGTATGTCATTTTGTGTGCACTAAACTCCTTTTAGGTAAGGTTATATAAGGTGTTTGTTGGGACTAAAAGAGGATTAGCCCATTTTAACCCTTCAAAAGCTGTCAAGTGTCAATATTCTCGTTGCGTAAGTTTTGTGTCTAGTCTGCTCTCTCTCTCTCTCTCTCTCTCTCTCTCTCTCTCTCTCAGGTGCTTCAATCTTGCCTCCCCATTGGTATGGGGAGGAGGTATAATCTTCTGCACACGTCTTGCTGCTAGTACTGATTACCTACATGGTACAGATAAACAACGTAACATGTAAGAGCAGCCTTCCAATTTTTCTACATAGAACCAGCTAGCAATCGGTATTGTGAATTTGATCTTCTTTTATTGATGCTATTCGTGGTCTCCAAATGATTATCCGTTCCTCAGTTTCTCTTGTTTGTTTTTCAATTTCGTTGGTTACCATATTGTATTACTTGGAATCTAACAGATGTCGTTTTGATCAGGCACGTCCATAATATGGATGTTATTGCAGTGGAATACACACCAGCGAATCGACATTAAGCGTTCCTGATATTGAAACGAAGCATATCTTTTCTTGCTTCTCACCGTCTTATCGTTTTCTGTCGATATTGTTGGAATGTTGCTGTTTTGAGTAGATCATATGAAGTTTTGGAGGATGAGATTCTGATGAAAGCATTAATTTATTGGCGGAATATTTATCTTCTTCTTGGGTACCAATTGAGTAGACTAGAAAGTCAGTTCCTCTACTTTCAATTACTTCTGTTTTCCAAACGGAAATTACTTCCGTTGATGTCAATACAGTTTGAGAAGATTTCGAGGTCATTTTGAAAGTAGAAAGAAAATCATAAAAGAAGCAAGGCCCATAGAAGATTGCGAAGAAGTATGCTCGGTTCACCAGGTTCTACATTGGAAGAACCCAATAAGTCAAAATTGGAGTATGATCTTCACTCAGAAGGAACGCTAGCTATATGCTTACTGCATGCAAGTCGAACATTTTTTCCGATTAGCTGAGCATAACGAAAAGTGGCTCCTGACTGCAGGTTTCTTTACAACAAGACTGGCTTGCTATAATTTTCTTGGAGTATGCTACAAGCACCACCTTAAGATTCTATTAACAATTGCAAGGTTAGTTTCAAAATAGCGGGGGCCGAACTGTAAAACTTGGGACTTTTCTTGGTTTGCCCTTGTACTTGAACATGGATATATTGCTTGTAAAGTAAAATTTCGCTGACATGAAAAGAAAGTCCTACATTAGGTTATTGAATGGAGTGTTATCACAAAAATAATACTAGGAAACTTCGGGGATTTTATTGCAATTGGCAATAACATAAACAACAAAAGCCAGAAGCAATGGAAAAGCCGAAAAGATAACCCAAAAGGGTCCAAAGAAAAATACAAAAACCGCATTACAGTTAGAGCAATCACATTGTACAATACAACTTTACCAGGTCAACTGATCTAAAGATCGCCTATCGAATCATTTTACAAACACATAATACAATCATTCCTCCAAAGAAATATCGTAGATCTAACGTTAGTTTTATGAGGAATGCCCTATAATCAAGATTTAGAATGAAATGCCATTACCTCCGACTGTGATGGTGGTGCTTATCCCTACGATGAGATGAAAAATCGGGGTCTAAAATATTTCGGCTGTCATCATCCCGTCTAGGAAAACCGGCCGAACCATAACTAGGAGGTGAAAACAACGCGTTTGGAGGGGAATACGGTACAGAACTATGTGAACCGGGATTTGAAGATCCTTCATAGACTGAAGGGGTCCATCTACCTCTTTCAGACAATGACCTTCCAAAACTAGGGCTTGGTATAGAAATATTACCTCCTGAATACTGGGGAGAGTCATAACCACCATACCTCTGGGGATAACTAGAGCTAAATACAGGGTCAACACCAGGTGGCCCTTCATCTCTGAAATCCCTGTCCCACCTTTGATCGTGATACTGGCCTCTGCTCATCGTATCAGATGAACGGTTATTTCTGTGGTGCGATCGATTCCTAGATGAATTGGTACTTGATGAGCCCGAAGCCCATCGTTTTTCGTCAGCATTTTCGGGAATCGGTGCATTTATTCCTGGAAATCCAACACTCTTTTTCTTTGGTGGGTCAGGAGGATTGCCGGTGTCAAGGATTTCGCCATCTTCCTTTTCTTTTTCTTCCTTAATTTCCTCGTCAGCAAAAATTGCAATCCCTGAAGGCTGATCCTCAAATTCTGCATCTAAAAATACAGTCAGTCATACAGACAAACAATATGAGCACAAATAGAGATTGCCGAAACATGAACACCACAATAATTGGGATGGCTCTATAATGTTTTACTTCAGAAAAAAATATTTTCATGCAAGACTTTTCACAGTAAACCCTTCATTAGAGTTCTTATTTTTCAGTGCTTAGCCAAGAGTCCAAGACTTAACCAACCAAAAATAACAACTTTGTGGTTTCATGGAGCGCAAAAAAAATAAAAAATTGAGTAGTACAAAACCATTTTCCGTTGAAACAAATGCAGCCTTGATGAGTGAGCCATAGAAGGAAAACTAGATTCAGGCATCTACACTGAGAAAGTTCAAAAGCAGAGGAGGGACTCTTTTCTTTTGGGAACACAAATTATTGCACCAGGTTGGTCATACATCAACTGAGCACAAACCCCTACATTATTGTCGACTGCATTATCTCTAACAACAAATATTATCTCCCTTTGACTGACATTCTTACAAGCAACGGAGTAGATTCTCCAAAGATCTTGAGACGCTTTACAAAGAGATTTCTAAAAAATTGGGTAATTTTCGAGCTGCATATTAGTACGAGATTATAGGCATTGTCCCAATTTAGGGAAGCAGAATCTGCAATTGTAGTAGTAGTATCTAACCAACCTCAATCTAACCACAAGACATTTTAGCTAGAGCACGGTCAAAAGCCTTTTCACATTACAGACATTCCTTGTTCAGGAAACTATGGCAACAAAACAAGACTCAGAGCACAAAGAAAAGACTGCAGATGCTACGGAAAAGAAAATCAACTCTAACACCTGAATTGAGTACAAGACTGAGCCAAATCACCTTTATGTGCACTCTGGAATTCTAAATAACACAACTACAAACATAAAAAATATACTCGATAAATAACGCAATTACCTAGATATCCAGGTGGGTATCCCATCTCTCGCATTCTGTTAAGCCAAGGAGGTGGATCAAGCTCCTGTATGTGGATTCAAAAACCAAATTGGGAAGGGAAAAAAATCATTATTTTATTGAAAGTTATGACTTTTCTATCACAATAGAAATTACTTGGACAAATAATCCAACAATTCTTTTCTTGTATTGCTAAGCTAACAAAGTTAAACAACCAATTTAAAGATGGAGAACAAATGAAGCATTTCAATTTCCCTAATAATTCAAGAACAGAATTGCTTCCAATCTTAACAACAGAGGCATGGTGGAACACAGTTGTATATTTTCCTCCTCTTAAACATGGAAGAGGAAAGTAGGTACCATGTAAGGATACCTTCACCCCCACACACCAAAACTTCAAAATCACAGCTCATAGCATTAGCAAATGCCTGTTCTGGTAAGTTCAAGGTATTTCTTCTGAAGTCTAACCGTTTTTTCCTTGCTATAGTGTCATAACGTCAAAAAATGGAAATAGTGTTCCATCCGTGCTAAGTCATTTTGGCCTTTTTTTAAACAGATAGATTGATAGCATTGGTCTTCTCTTGCTAAGATGTAGCAGTGGCAAGAGGTTTGTTGTAACACTGAGGTAAACAGCATAAAAAGGACTTACAAGAAATACGTAATCATGAGAACAAGGGGCTTACACGATAAATATAATTGGGGGAGTAAGAGGGTTTATAATAAACAATGTCAAAAGTACTGAACTGGGTCACCCATAGTTATCATCTATAAATGAATGATGAAACAGTTAAATTTATAATATGCATATACATGGACTCTTTTTCTGGTGTAAGAAGCACCAGGATGAAGATTACAAGAAGATAAGAATTAATGTGTGTAAATATCTAATCCAAGCTCAAATGGCCTTAATCTACTGCATTGAGGTGACACTTTTTCATAGAAATTCATGCTCATGTTAAACACTAATAAAAAATGCACCAAGCCATTCCATGCAAATGAACGATTCACATTACCCCAAGACCCAGAAGTTTCCGTGTTTCAGCATCAAGTACGCCTGGCCTTAAACCATCATACTTTCCCTTGGGAGAATCTTGATAGTATCTTGTTGGGTTACGGGAACTAGCATTTTGATTACGCCTTGAATTGTGTTGCTTGCGAGCATTATTGACAGCCTTAGTGTCACGAGGCTTTGGGCACTCCTTTAGCGAGTGGCCATACGAACTACAATTGAAGCACCGGGAAGCATCTCCAATTTCCAAAGCCCTGTAACATAAAAATTGAGATGTAAATAAACACAAGTGAATTGAACATAATGAGCGCAACATACAAAGTTATATGCTATATGCATAACTACATATGATGGATTTGAAGTCACCTTTTAGTTCTTTCAATCAAGCATCTGTTGGAACTATGTAATTTTTAGTTCTCAAGGACATAGCCTGAAAGGATGCTTCATACAAAAATGAAGCCCTAAGAGAGTTCTATTTTTTTTTTTTGATAAGTAAATAAATATATTAGAACGAGACATTAAGGGAATGCCGCCCGTATACAAAAAAAAAGGCCGGAGACAAATCCTAAGAGAGTTCTATAAATCCCATCAGTACTAGAGGGCGAAGATTAATAATGAGAGCAGAAAAACATAAATTCACAATAGCCATGAAACTTGTCAACAATCCTAAATATATTCTCCAGTTGTCTCCAAAATTGGTTGGAACAGTTTGGTGCAACAAATTCCATGTGTTGAGACATGGACAGGTACTTTGACAGGGTTCAAAATCAGCAGGATCCAACAGTACAATCTGAACCAATTTTGTTGAGAAGTTCTCCGGTTTTTAACCATGTCCAGTTTTTATGGATCATGGGCAGGGAAACATGTGCTACATGGTTTCTTCTGTATGTTTGTAAGCACCCATTTTGGACGCGCGACAGTGTATGGGTATGTGTCCAACTCCAACATGCGCATCTGACATTGGTCTAACAAAGTATGCCAAGCAGTCAAATTCTCCGAGACAGTTAAATGTATATCAATCTCACAATTATGCATGAAACACTCCATGGCACATTGTAAAAACCATTTGAAATAGAAAACAAATGAATCAATGTAAAGAAGTAGGAACATAGGAGTATTGCTTTTCTACAGTCCTTGGATATCTAATTAGATGCATCCTATGCTTAGACATGTACTTGAACCCGCCACAACCCCCGAGTCCATGTAACATACGGTAAAACACAGAAGCCCACTTGCCTTCCATAAGTCAGAAGGCTCAGAACAAACCCTTAGAGAACAGATATAATGATATATAATGGTAAAAGTGATTCAGATTACATTTCAAAAAAAACTCCTGTAATTACAGTGCATCATCACTGCCAACATTACAAGGCACTATAAGTCCTAAATCCACCTTAGTCTGAAATGTGTGCCTTGACATGTCATAAATGTATATATTCTTCATCTGAACAGTAAATATGGCATTATTTTCCGAGTGCTACTAGAGGTACATACAAAATGTACATACAATGTACATACAAATTTTGTGGGGCCCAAATCGGGTCACACAAAGATGATCCGAACCGTCCATTATTTTTAAAACATCTTTTTATGGAGCCCTGTAAAAAATCAGCTCAACCCGAAATCGGTAAGGATTTTTTCTGAATTTGTAGGGGCGAAACTAAGCAATTACCCCCACAAATTAAGAAAAAATCCTTACCGATATCGGGTTGTGCCGATTTTTTACAGGGCTCCATAAAAAAATGTTTGAAAAATAATGGGTGGTTCGAATCATCTTTGTGGGACCCGAGGTGAGCCCCACAAAACTGATATGTACATAATATGTACATTTCATATGTACCCCTAGCATTTTTGTTATTTTCCAGTGGCAGCTACAACTGTTGCATTTTATCTAAGTTTGCAGATGTCAAAGAAACCCAATATGTTTGTACGTTCTCTAATAAAAATATTAAAAAATACGTTCACCCTGGTCGTCAAAAGGTAGAAATTTATCAAAATTTTGGACTACAAAGACATTGCTAGAGACTTTGAGATCAAAATTTGCAACTCAAAGGCAATATGTGAATCTACAGCTCACTTCTGTTAGCAGTAGTATTTTTGTTAATAGCAGCCAAACTTTTATCATTACAAACAGAAATAAATATCAAAATATACAAAAACTAAAAGTATTTACCCTTCCAATGAGTATCCACGATCATAAAGTGGAACAGATTTACTGTCCAATGCAATAAACTCCGTGCTCGCTTGGTTCCTTGTTTGGTCGTCCATCCAGAATGACTACAGGTAAAAGAGTACTAAAAAATTCAAAGCTTGCATTGCAAGAAAACTCGTGAACTACTTCATGTTTTCGTCATAATCTCAAGGGAAAATATTTGAAAGACACACTGACCAAATAGAAGCAAATAACTAACAGATTTCGTACTTTGTCCCACTAGAGTGTTAGGGCATGCACTAAAGGGCATAGCAATTTCAAACCATTTGACGGTCCCACACAAATCCCAAACTAAAGTGAGGATGAAAGCAAAAAAAAGAAATGGAAGGTTAATCCAGTTCTTAGATGAACTTACAAAAAGCATCATGACAGGTAGCAGATGACGCCAAAAAGCATCCAGTTCTTATATTGATCTAAAGCAGAAGGATCATGTTGACTTATCATGATGCCATCAATACGAAGCAAGTACTTACAAACAAAGAGTCTTGTAAGGGAGAAGGAGAAAGTGAAAGCACAATCAAGAAAAAGTCTGAACCTATAACACATGTACAAAGAATCAATATGGATTCTACAAGCCAGAACATGTCTCCTGATTTCCAGAAAACACTGCTACAATAAACATCAGTGACCAGTGACCTCCCTTGAAGTTAATGTTTCAGAAAATCTATATCTTCAGACTCACCGCTTTTACAGCCACTAGCTTAATAGAAATTCTAGGTTGCCTTCCATCAGGAAAATTATCAAGTTTTCTTAATATATTGTTACTTTTGCCGATAAAAAAAGAAGAAGACTACAATCACCCCAAACCCTGGTAAAGACAAGTACAATGTGCATTATCAGTTGATCACGGATTACAATTCTATTGAAAAAAACATCCATCGATCAAATAATCATATCCTCTAGAGACTCGCACATCAACACTGTTTACCAAAATTAGTTATGACTCTTATGTAAGCAGATAACATTGAAAACATCATACTCATAATATGGTTATCATTGATATGAGGTACCAAGTGAATATAGTACCAAAAGAAGTCCTCATTGCACAAACTTATTTGTTTTCTTGACTTAGTTGACTATAATAACACAAAATTATCTTAAACCAATCGTGCAGGCCCATTTCTCCTGAATTTGAGGAATGAGGTTACTTACATTATCCATTGATACAAAAAGCCATGGACATTAAAGGAGTCAGCACTTGTAAAACCATTTTTAATAGGATGGACCAAGATAGTTTGTCACCTCATACTTCCAAATTTGGGTCAGAAAGGTCACCTCACACTTCAATGAACTAAAACCTTATGAATCAGTATAGAGACAAGGAAAGCAAGCTAAAAAGGTAGGTTCTATTTGAAGAAATGAAAATAGTACGGAAGTTTGGCCCTTTTGTGTTTGATGTGTCATATAGAACAAGCTGAATCACCATATCTGGATGATGTGCAGTAGAGTTACCACCATACATGGGCTGGTGGACTTAAATCAGCTTTATTTTTTTCTTAACATTAGTGGCCAAGGAGAATTCTTGCGATTCCTCTTTTGATGATTTTTACTGGATAACTCTGTTTTGTTTGGGGTTTAGATTCTGTATGCATACTGTACATAGTTGCACCTTATTGGTGATATTTTCAATACTTTTCACTTGTGAGGAGAAAATAGAAAACAAGCACTGATAATTCAAAACCGAACCCAAATTTTCATCAAATTAATAGCATGCCAGCGCTTTATTTGTGCACCAGATATAGGTATGCTGGACATACCACTGAAGAAGGATTATCCAAACCAACACGAATAGCAGGGAAGTATGTCTCTTGACCAGATTCAAGCACCTCATCGGAATCCTGCACAGACAGAAATATGTGAATCAGGTTTAAGAGAATACATATTAATGGAAAAGCGGCGGCTAAATGAAGAGAAAACTATATCAAATGCATAACCAATATATAACATATGTCATTCCTACAAACGCATGCAAGAAATCCAACTAAAAACGGAATCCACACTTTCAACGTAGAGTTCACAAAACAATAGCAAACCGAGTAAGGAAAAACCTTGTGGTTTTGTACTATTCCAGATTATCCATTGAACAAGAGACAAAATCTGGTGGTGCTAAAACTATAGTACCACCTATATTAGTCACTCTTAGATGGTTCACTAAATGAAGAGTTGTTTGCACTGCAACAGACCTGAAACAATTTGCTTGGCCCTCACATTACACTCAGTATACTACAATGTTAGACACTTAAACGGTGGACATAAGTGCACCAGGAACAAGAAAAAAAAGTTGTGTATGTTGCCGGGGTGGTGGTGTCGTGTTTCAGGCAAGTCATTTTGGGATCTTCTCAAATCTGTTGGTGGGGAACTAAAGATAGCAAAGAACAACACAGACAACTTTGCACTCAATGTGGCCTAATGTCACAAGATTTTTCCACTTCATGGGAACCAAACCTAATGCTCCCCACTGTTCCCGACATACTATCCATATCTAACTAGAAAATAAAAGAAGCATGACACTCGTACAAAAACGTACAACACTTACTATAAGATCTCACTGATTCAGTAAACTTATTGCAAGAAGAAAAAAAGATCCCACTGACTGAGTAACTTCTACATACCCAAAGCAACTAGAAGTACTGTATTTGACTACGGGAAAACTGCTAGACCACTCGGACAACAATTGAAATCAACCGAAAGACAACATAGAACACAGAAAAAAGAATCAGCTTACAAGAGACGAACAATGTTGAGCATGCCAGTCCGACCACTTCTGTAATAGCTCCTCAAGCTTCCGTTTACTGTCTCTGTTGCAGAAAATTCAACCATGCACAATTTGACAAAAAAAGAAAAACCACCTTATAAAGTCCTCTTTTAGGAAATAGGACTACTATCTTTTTAAAAGAGATAGCTGAAGGAAAGTTCAACTTTCTATGTATGAAAATACCTTCGCAAACAGTTATACGTTATGAGGACTGAAGGTTGCTGTTCCTCAACTATTGTTCTGGCTCTCTTAACTCCAGATATGGCTGGCATTGCAAGTTACGGAAAACATGATACAAAGGAACTAATTCTAAGCCAAAGGCTGGCTTGTTTATGTGGATGAACCTGAACACAAGCAAACGATCACACCAAGCTCTTACAAGTGTAGCTGCATGGATGCAAACAGACATGGATAACCAGATAGATAAACGCGCACTCACACATACACAAAGAGTTAGCTAATTTTCCATACAAAAGGAGACAAACAATAGTAGAAGGGGCCAATAACTATACACTACTCCATCCATCCCAAGATCAAAGATGTTGGTCCCTTTTGAGAGTTCCAACTTTTTAAGGGACATGAATTTTTAAAAATAAACCAGAAAGTATTAATTATCAACATTGCCCTCTATCCCTACTTTGCAAAGCATCCATACATCACAAAGGATGGTTTGGAAAACTTCAAAATTCTATGCTAAGACTTCTACAGCAAACATGCCTTTATGGACATTCCAAAATCAAAAGGTAGATAAACAAGAAAGGGACAGCGGGAATATTCCGTTTTCTAGATATTCAAGGAAATAAAATAACAGGATACGACTATCATCTATCTCATGATTGCTGATAGGACTTCCGCCTCTCTTTCGGTTGCTAATGGGACTTCCATCATGAACAGTTACTAGGACATTCTCAGTTTGTATTTCAGTTCTGAAACACTTCACATCGTCTGCAACTACAACAGTTTCATTCAATTCAACACTTACTTCCATGACAGATGAACTCCCAATCAAGTCCCCACCCAAGTCATCTGCCACAACCGGTTGGCCGCCTCCATCTCCAACATCAACCTCCAAAGCCCCCGAGACCTCTCCACTTAGCTTGTCTTCTATAATTTCTGAGTTACTTGGTTGAGAACCAGCACCATTAGTCTCACAATTGGAGTTATGAAGGTCATCATTCTCTCTTTCACGGACAGAATCGAAAGCAGGGGGGAGGTCATTTGAATCCTCAGTTTCCATATATACAATTGAAGAAAGCTTCTCAGGGGGGCACAACAATATTTTTTTCCCTGATAGAAAATACCATCAACGATATTAACATTCATAGGAAAGTACAAAGTACAAACCGTACTCAACAGCGACCTTAGAATATGAAAATGGACATAAACACATTTTGTATGGAAGATTGGGCAGCTGAATACTGAATTTGCATGCGATTATGGAGAACTATGCATGGACTTGCGATCAGAACTTGACTTTTCAAATGCAATACACAAGGGAAACTTCAAATCGGCCCACTGTTTCACAAGCAAAAGACTCTTTCTATCACATACACAAGGCGAACGTCAAAGAGGGTATAATTCTATCAACGCTGGATTGTTAACACTCGCGTACCATTCACTACTCACAAGGAATGGGAATGGGTGCCTCCAGGAGGTATACAAAGCCTGGGTCTCTTTTGTATACTCCTTCAACATCATAATCTTTTCCAATGGGATCAGATCCTCTCCGGTCCAAGTTTTGGACAAGAGGAAACCGTCCGAACCTGGACCATACATTGGGAAAATCAATTGTTTGGATTTGTTCAAATACTCTTCCCGCAAAGAATCTTTGAACAAATCCGAACCATTGATTGCAGCATTTAATGGTCCAGATTTTGATTCTTCCCGCGAAGAGTTTCTGAGCAAATCCAAACCATTGATTGCAGCATTAAACGGTCCATATTTCAACTGACTCCTCTGGTCGTGGATCGGAGAGGATCCACTTCCTTTTCGAATTGGGCCAATCAGTAAATTTGATATTCGAACATATCCGATATTTTATCGCCAATCCGTTTCACCGCATACGCGACACAACCATACACAATTCACGTAATCTCTTTCTTTAAACATGGAACCAATAACAGCCACACGAGTTCATAAAATTTTAGCGACACGGATCATCTCTCGATGCATACATAAGATTGGGACAAATGCCGACTCATTCCTTTCACAAATCCAAGATCCAGAGATAAAATAAAAACTTTCAATCCAGATTCGTTTTACTTAACGGAATTAGAGATAGGAATTAAACACAGAGGCTTGATTGGAGTAGAGAGAGACTCACTAGTAGCGTTGGGCCAGAGACTGACTGTCGCCGACGATGTCGCCGCCGTCTGTGGGAGTTAGGGTTTTGACCTTTGTGGACGCGGTCGGGGGAGAGAGACGGTCGGGGTGTGTAGATTTCGGATAAATTTGTCTGTGAATTGCCAATCATAACCCCACGATTTCGGAGTACTTTTCAATTTTTTTCTTATTACGCCCTGAAGTTTATAGTTTATTCAGTTACGTCCTTCAAGGCTCAGTTTGGATGACAGAAATCCTGAGAAAAAATGATAATGTGACTCCATACTTCCATGATTCCGACGTTTGGAAGGGAATATGAATAGAAATGTGATGTCACACTCTCAAGATTCCCATGTTTGGGAGAGACAGAAATAAGATTGTGATTCGTGACGACACATCCGATCAGGAATTACATTACCCGATTGAATGAGAATCTGATCCCTCCCTATTCATCCCATGGGAATCTTAGATTTTTGGGTCAATCAATAAAAAAAAATATTGACTTTGATAAATTTCCAAAAAAATTGATTTCTGTATAAGATTACTGAATTAATCCAAACACTGGAATGAAATTTCTATTAATCATATTCATATTCCCACTGAATAAAATTTAAATTTCTAGGAATTTAATTCTTAATAATCACATTCTTATTCCTACTGAAGATTCCGGTCATCCAAACTGAGCCTCAACGATAAGTAGCTCCAAATGTACATCATTCAATAGAAGGCTTTATTCCTATTAAATAATATTTTTAAATTTTTTATATCATGAAAAATAAAAGAAAAAAGTCTTTAAATGTATAAAGAATTTTGAACGTATTTCAGCCCTACTGCCTAGAAACTTGCATCCACTAATTGAGTCTCGAATTTGTGTGAAGTGGTTGATAATGATATAGCACAGTACCATAAAAGGTTAGGCAGGTTCGTAAATAACTAAAAAAGGTTATTTACCCAAAAAAAACTTTAAAAGGTTGAAAATAAAATGGTTATTAAAATTTCGAAATCTATAGTGAATTCAAAAGTTACTTATGAGATTGTGTCTCCATATTTACTTTGAGAATTCATTATGCCATAATTCATTTTCCGAATCTCTGCCAAACGCTCTCATAGTCTAGAAATACAACCCGTTTGGCTAAATAAGCCAAGTGGCTTATTTTTTTGTCCTTATTCAAAAAAAATTCGTATTTGTTAGTTTTGTGTCAATTTTTTTGGGGATTATTGCATCTCCATAACGAGAGGAATATAAAAAGTAAAAAAATTTGATTGAAATCCAATTTTTTTTTAATAAAGCCGAAAAAATTGGTTTATTTTTGTCTTTATTCAAAAAAATTAGGTTTCGATCAAAATTTTTTACTTTTTAGATTCCTCTCGTCATGGAGATGCAATAATCCCAAAAAAATTGACGCAAAACTTAAAAATACAAAAAAAATTTGAATAAGAACAAAAAAAATAAACCACTTGGCTTATTTATTTAGCAGAACAACCTAATCTAGAATTCAAAATCATGTTTCAGAATCACTTTCAAACACCCACTAAAACATAGGTGAATATATCATGACAATGTTATTTCTGATTGATGACGGATTTTGAGGCAACAATCATGGATTTAATTTGTTACAAAGTCCACCTAAATGTGTGGGTCCACATCATTTGGGAGAGATGTTTATGAATAATCATTGCATTTAAAATCTTGTCTCATCGAAAAAATTTAGAAATTAATGGGGGCTAAAGTTTGAAAATATCAACTTAAACAAGACCATGCACGGGCAAAGATGAAAAAAAAAAAAAAGGAAAGGAAAGGAAAGGAAAGGAAAGAGAGATCGTTTTCTGAAACGAATTATTATTAGCGTGGACGGTAGACCGTAGACCTTAAATAAATTCTCTCCATAAACTGAGTTACGTACGATCGATTAGGTCGTCATAAGATCTTCATAGACAATGATGTCCATATTATGAGCAACAAACTTGTGAATTCAAGAGATATAGTAGTAGTTAAGGCCCGTTCGACTAAAAAAGCCAATTGGCTTATTTTTTTGTTCTTATTCAAATTTTTTTCGTATTTGTTAATTTTTCGTCAATTTTTTGGGAATTATTGCATCGTCATGACGAGAGGAATTTGAAAAGTAAAACTTTTTGATCGAAATCAAATTTGTTTCGAATAAAGACGAAAAAATTGGCTTATTTTTGTCTTTATTCAAAAAAATTAGATTTCGATCATAATTTTTTACTTTTTAGATTCCTCTTGTCATGACGATGCAATAATTCCCAAAAAATTGACGAAAAACTAACAAATACAAATTTTTTTTGAATAAAGACAAAAAAATTAACCAATTGGCTTATTTAGCCGAACGATGCCCATGTTATGACTTATGAGCAACCAATACGTAAATAGAGGATAGATATTATATTCTTAGATATGCTTGTTTATTTCTATAATGTAATCTTCCATGATTATATTCAACATTTTATTATCATGATTATGAGTAATTTAAGGGATTTATCCCAAATTTTTAAATCAATTTTTAAAACCAATGTGAGGACCGTAACGTGTCCAATCACAACTATGACCGTCAACAGGGCCGGCTCATAAATTTTGGAGGCCGGAAGCGAACCTCTTGAATGAGGCCACCCTATATTTTTCATAAAAAGTGGTCTACAAAGAGTCATAAAAAAAAAACCAATACAAAAGATTTACCATTACAAAATAGAAGCATATAATTATTCCAAAAAAAATGCAACTATTACAATACCTCAAATTCATCATTTGAAAATTATTCTTCTCGCACTTTTTGCTGCAAACGTACTGATTAAGTCTCCATAGTCAAGCTGCTTCACCAACTCCTTCTCGATAGACAACATAGCCAATCCATTTAATCTTTCTTGAGACATGGTTGACCGAAGATAATTTTTAATCAATTTCAACTTTGAAAAGCTTCTTTCCCCCGATGCAACTGTAACCGGTATAGTCAACAATATTCTATATGCAATCCATGCATTCGGGAAACAACCATCTTAATGTCTTCAAGTAATTCAACACATCAATTGGCTTTCTTTTATCTTTTGGCAAAACATTCTTCAAAACTTTTAATTCTGAAAATAAATCTCTCCCATCAATATCAGAAAACTCACTACTTTTCAAGGAATTCCGTGTGATAGTAAAAGAGGGGCCTCAAGGAATTCCGTGTGCAAGTAATTTCCGTCCACGGTCATTGGTTGTTGTACGTCTTCCCTCCCCTTCGACTCCTCAAGCATGAAGCGTTTCTAGTTCCTGCCGTCCTACTCCTTATCAGAGCCGGCTTTATCTTCTTCTTTTTCTTTTTTTATCTTTTTCCTAGTTCGGCATCTTCCGTCAGTTCCGTGTGCAAGTAATCCACTAATTTGCTGACCCTTATGTTGTTTTTTTTTCTTTTTTAACGTGTTAGGGTTTCTAATGAATAATTCCACAATTTGGGCCTATTTTGTGGCTCCTAAATTTCAATTGGGCCTATTTTTGTGTAAAAGAGGCTAGTGTAATTTTTTTTGGACCATATATATATATATATATATATATATAGGAATCTTAAAAATTTGGGGGCACTCGTTTTTAATTTTTTTCGGGGGCCGGAAGCGTAGGCTTCCCTCGCCTTGGCTCTAAGCCGGCACTGACCGTCAATTGTCCAATAGAGAGCACCTACCGTCAAGTCCGCCCGAGGAAGGATCTTCTGTGCAGAAAATTCTTGTGTTTCTGTATCGAGAGATTTTTTGGTTGTTAAATTTAGAACATAAAAAAAAAAATACACAATCTTAACGGCCGACCTCTGGACACAGAGGAACAAAAATTTTTGGGACAAAGGAGATCGGACCCACTCCACTCATAGCCACCAACCATCAATATCTCTGAAAGCTCCCATGTATGGATAAACTCCCAATATGTCTGTGTATCATTAAAATAATTGAAGAGTCAAGGAGTTTCGGGTGCGCATTAAATCACATAATTTGTGTGCGTGCGCGTGCGTTCATGAGTGGGAGCTCAAGAACGAGCGTGAAAACGTCTTTAAATCACATCTCAAACTATGAGAACAATGATTAAGAACGAAAGCGCATACCATCTTAAAGAATTAAAAAGACGAACAAAAATATGTATTCCATAACAAAAATATCAGAAATTTAGGGAAAACTCACCGTTGATATATATATATATATATATATATATATATATATATATATCTGTGCACATAAATCTACGGACACAGAATTTCCCATTCACAAATGATTTCCTCTGGGGAGAGAGAGAGAGAGAGAGAGGGGACAATACAAATTGCATAATACAACTAGTTCTATACATAGAAGCTAGGCTAGCTTGAACTAAAGTTTCTAGCCTCCAAGTAGTGTTTAAACGAGCGATATGTAGACGAGAATAAATTCTTTACACTGCCGATGTAGACATATACAGCACGTGTAGACTAACGTTAGTCGATAAATTTGTACACGTAACAAGCGATATACATGTAGACATATTTACATATATACGTGCGTATAGACTACTGCTATTTAAAACCTTGCTAGAAAGCTGCTGACGGATGGGTGAAGGAATTGTAAAAATGAGACTTTGCGCCGATAGAAAAAAGGTTCTTGGAGGAGTTTTCTTTGCCGCCGCCGCCGCCGTTGTCCCGCTCGCAAGAGGGGCACACGGTGAGGGTGGCTACCGCCGGCAGTTGCATATAGAACGGCGGCGCTGTTTTCTTGAGTGCTTTCAGCTCTTGTATCTCATTCCTCAGCCTTTTGTTCTCATCTGTTAGTGTGTCACAACACTTCCTCAGTACCTCGCACTCCACCTCAGTTTGCTTTAGCTTTGTCCTGTTGAGTTAAAAGGAAACAAATTTGAGGAACTACGAACAATTAATCGTAGGAAAGCAAATAAACATTTGTCGTCTGTGAAGTCGCATGTTTGAATTTCACGGAAGTCAAACATTTTAAATCTTGTGGCCATCCGAGAGTTTGTCCAATCGTTAACTTCAGAATTAGTCCTCATGAACATCCGGATATCCAAAAAGAAAGAAAAAAAGCTGGGATTGCATGTTTTGGCTAAAAAATCCAAATGGATTATTTTCCTGTCCTTATTTAAATTTTTTTTATTTGTTAGTTTTTTATTAATTTTTTTTGTGAATTAATGCTTTGTCATGACGAGAGGAATCAAAAAAATAAAAAAATAACGATCGGAACCCAAAATTTTCTGAATAAAGACGAAAAATATTGGCTTATTTTCGTCTTTATTAAAAAAATGGGTTTCGATCGTAACTGTTTACTTTTTAGATTTCTTTCGTCATAACGAAGCAATAATCCACAAAAAATCGATAAAAAAACTAACAAATGCAATTTTTTTTTTGAATAAAGACAAAAAAATAATTTATTTGGATTTTTTAGCAGAAATAGGCTAAGTCATTGGACAATTAGCTACTAGCTAGGGTCTCTGGAAATTGGAAAGAAGGAATTTTTCAAGAGTTTTGACGTACGGTTATTAGTCAACGACCTAATTAAGTGCCTAATGGTTGAGCTGCAATTTATAATTCCTCAAGAATATAATTTATCTTCACGTTAAAGATCACAATCGATAACAATAAAAAAATATGATCATTTAAGCATTATATTACTCGTTTATTTTGAAATAAGGGGAACATTGTGAGCCTATCATCAATTCTATATGCAAATTAACCCCAAGGGTTTGACCGAGTGGCAAGAGAGGGGCTTGTCCTTGGAAAGATTGTTCGAATCTCACGAAGGTTAAACATTTTAAACCTTAACAGTAAGAATAGTTTGAAATTCTAAAATTCCACTTAGGGAGAGAGATACTCCCTCCCTCTCAAAATAATACTAGTTCATTACAAAAGCTCATGGAATTTTTATGTCAAAAAAATACATAATTCCGTTTGTAAATTTAAATGTACTATTTAAGATCCTTAATTTGGTACAAAAAAAATCAAAATAAATATGCCACAAAAGTACTTAATTTGTTTTATAGTTCGATTTTTTTTTTTTTGATAATTGAAATGTCCGGGTCAATAATATTTTGGGACAAAAAAAAGCATACGATGTAGATTCAAAGTTGGTATGATGTTAAACACATTTTCCGGTATTTTCTCCGGGTATATATATAACCTTTTCTTTTCTTTTCTTTTTTTGATCTGGCCAAAAAAATTATGCTTTGTTTGGTTTCGTTTTTGAATGTTTTTTAAAGAATAGTAGGAATTGTAAGTAGAGAGAGATAGAGAGAGAAGTGATTGGAAGTAGAAAGAATCTTTTGAAAAATACTTTTCAAAAACTAAAACAAACAAGGCATTTTTACCTGGCCCTCCTGTTTTGAAACCAAACTTCCACTTGCCGCGGCTGTAGATTCAGCTGTTTCGCCAAGGTCTGCTTTTGCTTCTGATAATTCAAGAAAAAGAAATAAAAACCATATTTAAAAAAAAAAAGAAAAGATCAATATATTCCCTCTCCAAAGCCATAATCCTTATAAAAATCTTTTAAAAAATTCAACAGAGAGAGAGAGAGTATGTACATACAGGATTGAGACTACTATGTTCTTTGAACCTGTCTTCTAACACCACAGACTGTTCTTTGCTGAGTCTAAGTTTCTTCCTTGCTGCACTTCCCTCTTCAAGATCCTGATCATGATCACCACCCACCTTGGAACATCTTTCTCTCTCCCCCTCCGCCTCCTCCCCTCCGCCATCTCTCTCTCTCTTCACACTGGAGTTGTTGGAGTACGACGACGTCGCGCTAATCGAGTGGGAGACCTGTCGGTGCAAAAGAACCGTATCCGATACCCGACGTTTCTCCTCCTCCGACGAGAACAAACCCAGCGTAAGAGACGGGATCGCGTGATCGAATCTCAACGACGATTTCCTTTCGTCTCGATTCCGAAGATGGTGTTGATCGGGGTTGTGATGATCAAGAGAGGTTGAGCCAAGAGTGAGGCCAGTGTTGCAGAAGTACTGGGAAATCATTTTTTTTTTTCGTGTGCGGAGATTAACCTATTTTTTTGAAGGGTGTGGAATAAGGAGACCAGAGTTGTTGAAATATAGGAGGGTGGAAATAAAATAATGGAGGAGATCAGAGAGATCGAAAGGGGAATATAAAAGAACTTCTGGAAGGGTATTTGAGTCTATAAAATTTAAGAATGGAGTGGAGAGGGGGTTTGATTAGAAAATCAAAAGGGGTCATGATCGGTAGAGAAAACGAATCTAGACTGTTGAGTTTGAACTATGAGAAAAACTACTAGTATGCCCATATCTCTTTGTCGATCCTTAGGTTGACCAAGTAAAGCTACTCTCTCTCTCTCTCTCTCTCTCTCTCTCTCTCTCTCTCTCTCTCTCTCTCTCTCTCTCTCTCTCTCTCTCTCTCCTATATATATGTGTATTTATATATGCATGTATGTATGTGTGTGGGATAAATGTCTTAGAAGATTAGATCAATTTGGAAGTACTTATACCTATTCAATTAAGCTGATTTTTATGGACCTGCTTGAAAAAACATTTTAAAATTTATCAATGAATCGTTTGTGTGAGACTCGTGATGGGCCGCACACGGTGATGTACGCACTATGGTCAGTGTGGGTGAAAGCGGATTCTGTGAGGTCGCTTACGTGTACAAAAAGTGAGATGGAGAGGTTCGATTGGTCGATAATCAGTACCAAGGGAAAAAAAGGGAATAATCTCGTGGGGTGAGGGCTGGAGCAAGAGGTACGGAAAAGACAAAGGCAACGTGTCTGCTTTGCTCTCTGCGGGGGTGAGTGACGTCTGCCCTTTCTGGAATCAGATGAGTGAGGTCACTTTCTCTCCGGGGAAGAATGTTCTCCTTCCTCAGAATCAGTGCTCTCTCCCTCTCCTTTTCCAGAAAAGTCAGCCCCTCTATCATTGGGAATGTCAGGGGTATTTATAGGGCACATGGGCCTAGGTCATGCCCAGGACGGCGCTCCTATAAGACCCCAACACGTGTCCCTCCCGTACCTCCAGGTCGCGGAAGACTCGTCCTCCCGCAGAGGATCTCCGCGGGGGAACCCGCACTTCCGCGACGTTACCTCCATCCCAAGCCACCAAGCCACAAGAGCTCCCCCAATTCCCGCAAGAGCGAGGTCGCGACCCGCGGCGATCGTATGCCTTCCGCGGGATCCCTTCCGGGCCTGTCTTTCAGGCCCGAATAGGGTCCCGGGGTCTTCTTGTAACTCCCGTACCAATTCCGGTACATCTTTCAGTTCTCCCTGGCGGGGCCCGCGGGGTCTTCTCTTCCGCGGGTCAGTTCCGCGGGCATCCATCTTAGTGTGCTATGTGTTTCCTTCCCATTGGTCAGTCAAACGTCTTCTTCAACAGGTGTTTTGGCTAAGGCTGACTTTTCGCGTGGACCTGTCGGCCATGTGTCCATCGTCCATTGGTTGGTCAAAAGGTCTTCCCTGATGACATGTCAATAATTTTGACCGCGCCTACAGTCAGTAACAATAGTAGCGCTCAAAAAGAATGGTGGAGATGAGAGGGAAAATAGTCAAAACTAACCAAAGAAGAATAGGTAATTAACACAATTTTCCGTCTCCGTATGGAATAGGGTGACGGCTACGGATGGATGATTTAGATGTTGAATTGTTCAAAAAAGTTCAAGGTCCAACATGAATAAAAGGTTTTTTTTTTTTTAAATATTATAGAAAGCAATTAAACAGTACAAACAGGCGAGTACAAACCATACAAACCACTCCACACAGCAACCAATACAACAAAATCCAGCAAATAAAAACAAAGACAACAAAACACACCCACAAAAAACCAAAGAAAACACAAGCGCACCCTCAACGTCGATCACACAAACGAAACCTGCAAAATTAAGGATGTAAGTTGTGGCATTTATTTAGTACTCCCTCCATCGCATAATTTTGGTTCACCTTTCCTTTTGTGGATGTCCCAAATTTGTTGTCCATTTTGAATAGTCAAGGAGAAAAAAAGTAATACTCCCTCCCTCTCAAATTCTCTGTCATTTTCCGATATTTGTGTCAGTTTTCAATCTCTTATATCTTTCAATATAAATCTCCAAAAACATGCAATCTGTATCTTATTTGATAGTTCTCAATTAGATTTATAATACAAAGTTTTCAAAATTATAAAAAATATTATAGAACGAGACATATAAGCATTTAAAAAGTGACACGGATAACGAAAAAAATAAAGAAAATGAGACGGAGGGAGTAGGACATTTTATAGACTAATGTTGTGTTTGGATGAGTTTTTAAGAAATTTTTTATGAGAGTAATGATTAGAAGTAGGAGTAATGAGTGGAGAGATATAGAGAGATAACTGAGAATAATGATTGGAGACAGAGTAACGATTGAAAGTAAAGGTAATGAGTGTTTTTTGAGTTGAAATTTTTTTCCCAAATCTTAATCCAAACAAGGCATAATGTTGTGTTTGGTTTGTGTTTTGAATTTTTTTTTTGAAAAATAGTATGAGTAATAAGTGGAAAGAGATAGAAAGAAATGTTAGAAGTAGGGAGAATCTAGAGGGAATTTTTTGAAAAATACTTTTTAAAAAGCAAAGAGAACTAGGCATAAATTTTTTGGAACCGATGGAGTATTTTTTGAAGGGGAGCTGCTATGGGCACATTAATTTGTCACACCTCAACTACATCTCTGTCACATACATGTGGGTTCCTAGCAGATCCTTAACATTTATTGTGAAATTCTCATACATGCTTGTAAGAGAGCTTTGATTGGAGTGTGACACATTAATGTGTCACTGGCATTTCCATTTTTGAAGTGATGGGATGTGGGCAAAGTGATGGGATGTGATACCCAATATGGTACGGCTTATCCACCGACAAATCACTCTGATATTCCTCTCCTAACTTCAACATTAATTGATTTGATTTGACAAAATAATCATTGCATGATAACAGTTCAAATTCTTTTCTTTTTTTTTTAACTCAGATGCACGACCCATCTTACATACATCTCAATTAATTTTAGAAAACAATCATACTATTCACTTGTGAGAATCTCAATTAAAGCCGGAGTAAAACTCTATATGGACTGGTCCACCAAAAATTGGCACATATAAGAAGTTTCAAAACTAAGATCTTATGAGAGAACAAACTCGTTAAACCTTAGGTCTTGACCACTAGGCCAATCTTTGGGTTTACATAACAAATATACTTATCAATGGATTGTTAATATGTTGATAACTAGCGGATTGCCCGTGTCTAAAGGCACTTCCAACATAAATATTGTACTTTCTCTTAATTCTTATGCATGAACACATTTACCTCCAATTCCCTTGCTCAACTATAAGTTCAAACAAAGCCCACCTAAAAAAATACAAACACTCAAAAAACCGGCCATAATCATTCAAATTTATCATCTTAGAATTTAGTTGTATAAGGGTTACATGTGTTTATGCGTACAAACGTGAATGGATTGGAAATGCAGAAAACGTGAGGAAAGTGAGATTTTAAATATTTTAAAAGAAATATTTTTCAATCAAAATGTATAGAGTAACGGTGATTATTAATATTACCAAAAATGGAGAAAGAGAGTTTAAGTTTTTCTTTTTTGTTTTTTGTTCCTAATCGTACGGTTACAAATTTAAAAGGACGTGATCCAACGGCTATAGTGATTAATTACTCACGTTTATATGCCTAGATATTTTTAACAGAAACCGCTCTGTTTTATAATATAGATGTGCATTGATAGATGTGATTTTTAGACCATCTGGTTATACCCCTTGGTTTTTAAGGGGGAGGTCTGGGATTCGAGTTTGTGGAGAGACGTCGCATTTTCTTTGGTTGTTAACTTACTAATTCTCCGCTAATCCCTCACTAATGTATACTTCTTCCATCTCTTTTTAAGTGTCATGTATTTCATTTTTGGCTGTTCCTAAATAAATGTCATGTTGTAAAGTTAGTAGGTAAAAATTAGTACATTTTCTATTTTGCCTCCAAAAGTAGATTCTCTTTTCAAAAGTCGATGAATAAAAGTGTAATGATGATATCTTCATAAAGAGTAAGTATGGAAAGTAATATTTTGGAGGTACAATTATGTTGACTCCTAAAACTGTATGAAAGTCAAACATGAACACTTAAAAAATGACGGAAAAAATATAATATTGGAAAAAAAGAATTACAAAACGAAAAATATGTTGATATAAAAAATCAGCAATAATTAAACGAAACACAATGAACAATAATCCAAGATAATGATCAATTCTTATTTAAGAGTATATAAGGGTGACTGACTTAATTAATCTCAATTAAACAGAGTAAAAGTTCCAAACCAATGCAATGTACAAATTTTAACTTCCCAACAGAAAAAACAAAATTTCATGAGTCATGACAGAACAAGGTGAATGTTGACGGTGGAATTCTTCCACTATAATTAGTTAAGCTGCGCGTAAATTGATCCGAACACCTGATTATAAAAATAAAAAAATGAATCATAGGGTTAAGATCATTGACTCATTTTAGTCCAGAAAAAGTTGTTCAACTAGAATTAATTAAAATGTTTGATTATTCAAAACTTCGTCGACAAGTTTCCTAATTACGTGAAGCGACCGTCATTGACTTTGACAACAGTTCAAGAGAATATCAACAAGAGCCCTGCTATGCTACAGACAGACAGTCTGTGCACAGATTGTGTACAGATTTCATTGTGGAACCCATCACGGATTCCACACAAATAATCTAAACCGTTCATTAAATGTAAAACAATATTTTGAGGGTCCCCGCAAAAAATTAGCTCAATTTAATACCTATAGATACTCGATCCTATCGTTTAACTTTTTATTATTCTAAAATCTGAATGAAAAGTTAGACAGTTGAATCGAGCATTTATAGGTATCGGATTGTGCTGTTTTTTGGCGGGAACCCTTAAAAAAATATTTTACATTTAATGAACGACTTGGATCATTTGTGTGGAATTCTCGGTGGGCTCCACATTGAAATCTGCGCACAGATTATCTGTATGTGTAGACTTTCTGTATCAACAAACATATGACTATCTAAGAATATTAATTAATTGGGGTGGATTTTCCTTAAAAAGTTTGTCTATAGTACTCTAAGGATATTGGACAAGTTATTTTCACTAAATGGACTTTTAATTGATGTATATGAAGAGAGTAACATGTCTCGAAACCCGTATTTTTTATTTATTTATATTTTTATTTATATATTTTTCTTTTTGGGGTGGCTTGTTTAGTCCGTTTAATCCGTTTAGACAAGCCTTATGGATTAAAGCGAGTGATTCGTCTCCCCTCCATCAAGTGAACTGGAACAAAAAGTCCAATTGGAAAAATCAAAACGCAATCCTTAATCACATGCATCACATGATTTTGCAGGATTCTTTTCCACCATACATATTTGGTGCGGACCAGACCCACAACAAAAATGTCAGGCTCGTCAGCATGGGCGTAGCCAAGAATAAGGACCTAGCATTGGGGACACAATGAAACACAAACTCCCGAAAAAAAAATTCCTTAACAAGATGATACGACAATATGAATTTTCTTCATTGAAAACACTAGCAAAAAGCAATACTCCGTATTAATTATAATCCCACATTAGAGCCAGGTAATAAGCTTTCCATAAACAGAAAATTACCTGTGGGTCTAGAAAATCTAAACTTAATTCCCACTAAGGATGAACTCAATTTGTATTTACCTCTAAGGACAACCTCATATGAAGATTACCCTTTTACCCTTCATTAAACGCAACCACCCCCTCCCACCTCCATTGCACAACCCACCTTCGGCCGGCAACCCACCTCCGGCCGGCAACCACCTCCGGCCGACAACTTTTCCAGCGACCACCTCCGATCGGCGACTTTTTCCGGCGACCCACCTCCGGCCGACAATTTTTCCGGCGACCACCTCCGATCGGCGACTTTTTCCGGTGACCACCTCTGGCCGGTGACTGTAAAAATGTAGTACTTTTTCCGGCGAGTTTCACAAATTCAAAGTGCTTTTGTCGGCGACTTTTATAAATTTTTGCAATATTTTTTTTGAAAATTCACAGAGCTTTTCACAAATTTCACAGTGTGAAATTCTCAATCTCATACAATTCTCAATTTCACACAATTTCACACTGTAAAAATAACCTATTTATGAGTGTTTTTCACAAATTTCATAGTGTGAAATTCTCAATCTCACATAATCACACTGTCAAAATGACATATCTATGAGTTTTTTCACAAATTTCAGTCGTCAATATCCCTCAGATACTCCGTATATGAATGGATAGCCTCCTCCTCCAGATATCCAACAATTCTATGTGCCAGTTTGGGAGAAAGCAGATAAAGCACAAAGAAGCCGTTGAAAAACACCCCTGCACAGTAAGAACCAATAGCCTCTCATACCATTTTGGCTGCACAAGCTCTACCATTGTCATCAGGTGCATCCTCTCATTTTCTGCTTCTTCAAGCAGGGCTTTAATCCAGCCTCCGCTTTGCTGAAACTTGCGCAGAGACCTCAGGTGTAGCAGCATTCCTCCCACCATACCTGGAACAGCTGCCACTGTTTCCAGCATCATTGCCCGACAGCCATATCGTCTCTGCATGCAAATAATAGGGAGTCGGGAAGCGTAATGAGTATAATAGCCAATAAATAATTCACAACAGGAATCTTTCTCATTTTCCATTTATTTGTAAATCCATTTTCCTTTCAGTACCCCCAAGAACAACAGTTTGATAGCTTAGTCTATTGAGATGCTTCCCAAGGAATGTCCTGCCACAATTCGAAAGGTATACAGAAAAGACCGATGTCTTCGACAGACAAATATCCAATGCCAATGAAGAATTTTTTTCCCAAAATAGTCACTAATTAAAAGACCTATAGCCACGATTAATCTGGATCAATCCATTTGCTAAATTGTCCTCTCAAAAGCTTTCGCTGACAAATCAGCTTTATCTTTCTCATTTGATCTCACTCAGAGAAAGAAAATCAACATGGCACTGGATAATGAACACGAGCATTAAATACTTCACCCACTTAATTCCCATCCACAACATGTTGGACCATAAATTGTACTATACGTAGTCCTGCCATTAACATCCAGCAATATACAGAGAGCTACGTGATATCTTCCTATTCAACTGATTATGCTCATTGCATTAAGAATCCCCTCTATCAAAGCAAAATTGGGCATTAGGTGTCCAGCTACAATGCCAATGCCACACCGTATAAATGTTACCGTGTATTCAACCTAATAATCCACTTTTTCAAGAAAGACAATAGAAACTAGCAACAAGCAATAGACACATGTAAAGCTGATTCGAGGCAATGATTTGGGCAAAGGCATCCATGTTATTAAAAAATAAGCCACTTCATCCTTTCACCACTATTGTTCCCCCCGTAGTTTAGAATTGTGAATTACATAGAAAACAAGAATGAATCTCCAAATTTCTAGCATGACATCCAACTAAATAGCAGTTCAACTTGCAGTACAAGGCCGCAAGTGACAAAAGGGTTCAAAGTTGACTTATTAATTTGAAAAAAGAAGGTGGCTCTGCTATTCTCTGCACTTCACAATCAATTTGAGGAACTTCTGATCACTTCAGTCAGCTAATATGATACACTAACAGTAAAAACACAACGGCGCCGAGACTACCTCATAAATAACAAATCAAAATATAAGTTGGTTTCCAAATTCCAACCAATCTGAGTGCACCAATTTTGCAAAAACATAATCATTCCCAGTTCCATCACGTATGGAATCAAATGAAATAACTGAGTAGCCAACAGAAATAAGAGAGCAGAACAACAAGAACATGTATTCGTTTTTTCTGATAACCGGATATTCGGGCTAACTTGCGTGCACCTCGATTAACTCTGAGGCCTAAAATGAACAACTAGGCAAACCCTCGAGTGGCCTCAATGTTTGGAATGTTTGGCCTCAGTTTCACATCATTTCACACTGTGAAAATGACCTATTTATGAGTGCTTTTCACAAATTTCACAGTGTGAAATTTCACAGTGTGAAATTCTCAGTCTCACACAATTTCACAGTGTGAAATTCTCAATTTCACATCATTCTCAATTTCACATTGTGAAAATGACCTATCTATGAGTGTTTTTCACAAATTTCACAGTGTGAAATTCTCAATCTCAAACAATTTCACACTGTGAAAATGACCTATCTATGAGTGTTTTTCACAAATTTCACAGTGTGAAATTCTTAGTCTCACACAATTTCACACTATGAAAATGACCTACCTATGAGTGTTTTTCACAAATTTCACAGTGTGAAATTCTCAGTCTCACACAATTTCACATAATTCTCAATTTCACACAATTTCACATTTTAGCCATAGCTACGTTTTACCTAAAATAAGATAGTATAGGTAAAATACACATTCCACCATGCAAGAAAGTTAACATCTGCATCTTTTACCTATATTTACGTGAACGTCATCATCAACTTTGACATAGAACTCCGCATCCCACAAAGCTACAGCTGTAGCAAAATACTTCTTTGTCTTGCCTGACAGTTCAAGGTACCCTTCGACATGATCCTATTAAAATTATATTAACATAAGAGGTTATGACTAATCAATTCCTTTCTCTTGATTAACATATATGAGCTCAATGCTGATGCACTAAGCTCAATGCTGCTGCACTGTGTGCAACAAGGCTTTACTGTGAGAGATGGTGAGTGTAGTTAGGTGGTATACAGTCCAGATTGTTGTTATTGAGTCTGATAGATGGGGTAAATAACTGATAGAAGCAAGACAGAATGGCAGTACCAGCCTCAATAAATCACCGAGCTTCTTGTCTTCTGCTTCAATAGTTCTATCAAGAATACCACCTGATGAAGCACTAGCAACCAAATGGCCAAAAGGAAACAAAGCCAAATTAGACATCACATTAGATAATCCATGCTCCATTTTGGGCCATATGAGACACCAAACTAGTTGTACCTCGTCCAATGAGTCCAACTACTTTCCTTCCAATTTTAATATAGCTGGAAGTACTTTGGACAAGTGGCTCATGTGTGCATAACCATTTTACATGAAAGGACAAGACAACAGATATACATACTTCTATTTGTACCTGAAACTACTAGCTAATCATTCTTACACATATAATACAAGTCTAATTTTCTACATCAAAATCGCAAAAGCTTACTTTCTGCTGCAAAGTATCAAGATAAGGTCTTAATAGCACAATTAGACTAGTGTATCATAATGTCTGGAGCATGGGGACGGAGACAGACAGACACACCGCTTTCTTACCTGTATTTGTGCCAGTTAAGGTCCTTGGACACAAGTATTAGATAAATCCAACACTTCAACGCATACATCTGATAGTTTTTGCAAAAGGGCAGCTCTAGGATTTTAATTCAGCCGTGACAAAAAAATTTCACAGGGGGTATGCGAAATTCACATGGGTATGTGTTAGAATTCCATTTTCAAGCAAAGAGCGCACAACTATATATTAGAAAAATCAAGGACAATAATCTACTTCTTTTAGTCTTCTTTTCAAAGCGAAAGAAAATTTGGTATACGGAGCTCACCTCGGATATCACTTCGATGAGTCAAACTATCTATTTGCAGGTTTCAATAGGTAAATTATCCATACAAAATCATCAAGTTGATCATAGTACTCTTGAATGGAATTTCACAGGGGTATGCGAAATTCACAGGGGGTATGTAAATTTCATAGGGGGTATGCGAAATTCATAGGGGTATGTGTTAGAATTCCATTTTCAAGCAAAGAGCGCACAACTATATATTAGAAAAATCAAGGACAATAATCTACTTCTTTTAGTCTTCTTTTCAAAGCGAAAGAAAATTTGGTATACGGAGCTCACCTCGGATATCACTTCGATGAGTCAAACTATCTATTTGCACGTTTCAATAGGTAAATTATCCATTCAAAATCACCAAGTTGATCATAGTACTCTTGAATGGAATTTCACAGGGGTATGCGAAATTCACAGGGGGTATGTGAATTTCACAGGGGGTATGCGAAATTCACAGGGGTATGTGTTAGAATTCCATTTTCAAGCAAAGAGCGCACAACTATATATTAGAAAAATCAAGGACAATGATCTACTTCTTTTAGTCTTCTTTTCAAAGCGAAAGAAAATTTGGTATACGGAGCTCACCTCGGATATCACTTCGATGAGTCAAACTATCTATTTGCATGTTTCAATAGGTAAATTATCCATACAAAATCATCAAGTTGATCATGGGCATCACGTGAGGAATGCCATTCGTCGTGCCTCCGTGAGGTGGGGGCAGAAGATTCATCCTTCATTTATAATAACCTAGAAGCAGTACAAAAAGAAAGCATCCAATTACAAAGGCACAAGGAACTTCATGAAAGTGGAAGACCAAACATGCGAAAAACTTTCAATCATGAGAGACACAGAAACAGAAACTGCCATCACAACTCAAGAGCCACACAAAGGTCGCAGAACAAATGAAACTGAACTACCATTCACAATAGTACAACAAAGATATTCTGAATACCTGAGTTTGGATATCATCACCCGTAACAATGTTACCAACTGTCTGCAGAGCAGGAATGAGCACTGATGGTGATGGATGACTAAAAACAGAACAATTTTTCAGTTCCACATAGAAAAGATAAAGAAAAGATTTTCATTCTGGAAAATCAAGATGAAATCTGAAACTAACCGCAAAAGCTCAACGAGGCGGGGGCAGACACCAGCCTCAATAACAGCTTGGATTTTGTCATTAGTACCATCAGACAAGTACGACAATGCCCAGCATGCATCAGTGAGAACTTCTTCATCATTCGAATACAAGTCCGAATCATTCAAAAGTCAAACCTGCTCAAACTGTGGTTGCGGTTTCCCCCTACAAAAGTTTGACAGTGTCCATGTGGCATTTCTTAACATAGAAAGTTTTGCATGCTCATTGAACTGTGCCAGCAGTGGCATCAAGGCTCCAACAGTTAGGACAAGATCGTGACATTTGGGAGAGTCACCAGCAATGTTTCCCAATGCCCAAACAGCCTATACAGATAAAACAGGTGTGCTTAACATACTGAGGATACTTCATTATCTACTCAGCCATATAACGCTTAACTCTATGTAAAACTACGTTCTCTACTACTTGTAAGGATCTAGCAAGACGATCGAAATATGGTGCAAAACACAATTATTGTTTGGGTTGTTGACAGGAACATATACCTGTTCACGAACATCATCACTTGGAGAACCAAGAAGTCTCACAAAAATTGGAACAGCTCCGTGATCAATTACAACCTTGGTGTTCCCTGATGTTCCAGATGCAATGTTTGTAAGAGCCCAGGCCGCCTCAAACTATACAGAATTTTCACACTATGAAATTGTGTAGGACTGCGAAATTGATGATTCAATCTTCTTCCTAGATTTCTTACCCATGGCAATACAATTTCACAGTGTGAAATTCACTTTTTCGGCGACTTTTTTAGAAAAAAAAAACACAAATTCAACCTTCTTCACAGTCCAATACAATTTCACAGTGTAAAATTCACAGTCCTTCGCGCCCTTGAGGACCTCGGCTCCGTCTACGGCGTGTAGAATGCAAGCCAAAAGCTCAAATTAACAATTTCGCAGTGTGAAATTTGTGAAATTCACATACCCTGTGAAATTCGCAGTGCGAAATTTGTGAAATTCGCAGTGTGAAAGATGAGCTGATTTTTCATTCCTCCGATCTCAAACATCAAAGAAAAAGGTCAGAGATTGAGAGAAAAGCTAATTTTTCTTTCACCGTTTCATTTTTTCAGCAACCAAACACACAAAAACACACACACGGAACCAATAGTGAGCAAAAACATGCGGATCGAGAGGTATGTAAACAGTTGGAATGAAAAGTGTTGGTATCTTCAGCACAAGAAGTTTATGAAAGAGAGAATATATGTATATATAGCGTAATTTCAACTATATGTACGTGTATATAATATAGTATCTATATGTACAAATATATACTAGTATAATACAGCGTGGATCAAAAAAATAATACAGATCTCGAAGGCTTACACGTCGACGACATATTCGCTGAGTTTTTCGGCGGATCTGGATTAGTTTCTCGTACTCGCCGGCAATTTCCAGAGCGAACTCGTCGTTGACGGGGAGATGGATACGAAGCAGCAGCATCCGATGTGAGAAATCAAATGAGAAATCAAAGTGAGCCTTGTACCTATTTCCCTCGGCCACTGATCCACGGCCCGCACTTGGAAACTCAGGGGCCGACTCGCCGTACTTGACGCGAATCGGGACCAGGTCGTCGCCGCTGGTTTTGGGGGCGAAGAGTTTCAGGAGGCCGATGATTTGGTGGTTTTCGGTGTGTTCGGGTCGATATCGTCGTCGGCGGGGGAGGGAGGAGGAGGAGGAAAGGGACTTGCATGGGGTGAGGCGGAGTCGGGAGTAGGTCTGTTTGCGGCTGCCGGCGGACTCGTTGAAGACGGAGAGAGAGAGAGAGAGAGATTGTCTGGGAGAAGAAGGGGGTCTTTTTGGCATAAAAGTTAGAAATATTCTTAGCGGTGTGTTTTGGTTTTGGGCAGGAGTTGGTAGGAATATAGTTTCACAAATTGGACCGGCCCGTAAATCACCCTTCCATAAAAAATACAACAAGACTATGACTATCATTGTGATGAACAAAAGATACTAAGATACATTAGAAAGTTTGATAACGAGCTACAGATACACAGCAAAAGAAAGCCTAAACTAGTCAAGGATCTGCCTAATGTTTAGGCAGTCCCGGATCAGAAACTCCCTAACGGATATTGAAGCTTGAGCAAGGACAATAAGATTATCATTCTGTTCGGCACCCACTCTAGCGAGGTGATCCGCACATTGATTTGCTTCTCTGAAAATATGGGTGAGCCTTGACTCCGTCTGCTGAAAGAGCATCTTTGCATCATTGATGAGTGTGCTTTGTGGATGGTTCCCCGGATTCCCTTCATTAACGAGATTGACAGCCACGAGAGAATCAGACTCTATGTCCACGTTCACCCTAGCCCTTTCTCAAGAATAATAATGAGCCCTCTGTATATACTCCATATTTCTGCTGCTTTGTTCGAAAGCTAAAAGTACTCAAGTTCTATAATTTTAAAAAAATGGAAATTTGCCAGGTCCTTTGTAAATCCGTCACTGCTCGTCGGTCCACACTAATATGCGGTGAAAGTAAAATCCTAGAGCATCAAGTGAATTTTTTTTTCCTTTTTTTCGTTAAATAAGCATCATGTGATTTTACTCCGGGAGCACTTAATAATCGCTCGATTAGTTGGGTCTTATCGGCCCATCATATGATTGGGTCAGTGACATCATATCATATGTAAATATTAGTAGTACTATGATTATTGACAAGCTTCCTAATTACGTGAATGAACCGACACTGACTCTGACAAGTAGTAGTGTTTGTTCTAAGTTAAAAGCAAGTGGATTCGTCTCGGATCCTCTCCACCAAGTGAACTGGGAATCATCAATAGTTCAACATTATTAGGTCATCTTGAAGCACCGCCATGGTGTTCAAGGATTCTTTTCCCACCACACATATTGACGTGGAATATTCCACTACGAAAATGTCATGGCTAGTCGGCTCGTACTCATATATATGTGGTGAATAAAGATATGTACTAGAGCATTACGTGATTGTGTTCCAAAAGCACTTGATAATCACTTTCCCAATTGGGTATATATGTACTCTTATGGGCTCATTATACGATTGTGTTAGTGACGTCATATTCTGTAGATATTACTACGATTTTTGAAAATTGACTAAAACACGGGTATGGTGAAATTATCAAAAATCGTGTGCCTATAATGATGTGATTATTATTAACTGAGCACTAATATTAGAGAGAGAGATAGAGGGGGGAGATGGACCGAGGGATTGTGTTGCGCAGCCCCGTGCTGTACAGTGTGATGTGCGGGGCAAATCGCCGCCGCTCCGGTCTCGCTCCGATGATCGAAAACGTTCACTTCATAGAGTTTGTCGAGTACAACAAGTGTACCAAAAATCAGCTCGATCGGATATCATTAAATGCCTCATCCGAACATTATTATCTTGAAACGAATGGATCCGAAACACTAGATTAAAATCCACTGTTTTTTGGTACACTTAATAATTTTAAGATAATAATGTTTGGATGAGGCACTCAATGATATCCGATTAATCTGATTTTTGGTACACTTGTTCTACTCAACGAGCTCTAGGAAGTGAACGTTTCAAATCATCTAAGCGAGACTGGAACAACGGCAATTTATCCCGCACAACACGCTGCGCAGCACGGTCCCTCAGTCCGGGGAGAGATATTGGTTACCAAAATAGTAAAGAACCCAATCCTAGATAGGTTACTTGAATTAATGAAAAGAACCCAATCCTCAAAATAGTAAAGTAATTAATTTCTCGAGACCAATTAAGAAGGAAAGAATAAAATCAAACATAAAGTATGATGCCAAGTAGCATTACCAAAGGTTCTCTTTTCATCACCCTGGCCTGGCCTATCCCCCCGCCCCCGGTTTCCCAGTGGATAAAAGCAATAACGTACAACTGATGTCATTCCCATGGTTGATATTATTCTAGATCTCCTCTTCCGCCCACCTGTCGATTAGAGAGAGGTAAGACGTAGACCGCAACCTCAGAGGCGACAGGGAGAGGCGGCGGACACAGAATTTGGACGATCAGTGAATAAATACGTACTACATAAAAGTATTGATATAAACTGTATATACCTATAAAAGGAGAAGTTTTTCAGGCCGGGTGGGCACGGGCCACGTGGTGCCGAACGCCATCTCGGCCATCCAAACGTGTTTTGGATGGCCCAAATTTATTTGGGTAATTTTTAAGTGTGACATTACCAAAACACTCTCTCAAGTCCAAAGAGAACTGGGCCGTCTAAGTGTGAAATTACCTAAACACCCCCTCAAGCCCAAACAGATCTGAGCTGATCAAAACACGTTTGGACAGTCGAGATGCGTGCTCGGCACCACGTGACCCGTGCCCACCCGGCACTGAAAAATTTCTCCTATAAAAGACTATATCAATATTGTCAATGGAAACGATTGACATTGATGGAATTATTACCACTACGTACAGAAAATAAAAAGTATTTACCATTAAAGTAAGATAGAATACTTAATTACCACTAGGTCCACTTTTTACAAAATATATTTATCATTAATGGAAGTGTCATCCTAGGACACACTAGGGTTTTAGGGTACCCTATAGGGTTTTACCAGACCTCCTTGTGCCGATATATTCATAACCCTCTACCGGACCTCTCCCTCGCCGTCATCATCATCTCTCTCTACAATGCCGAGAGGGACAGTTTGGAGTGGGGTTGTGGACTTAGAGGGAGAGAGATATGGAATAGGAGAGGAATTAGGAAATGAAAACAGAAAAGAAAGAAATAAAGTTTTAATGGAGGATAATCCTTTTTTTCTTTTTCAACCCTAACTTTTGTCTAGGCCGTCCTTTCGGATTTTCAATCTAACAGACTTTTCTCAAGGGTAATATTTCTTCAAACTGTCTACTTCGATGGGAAGCACAACCTCCATTCCATACACCAATGAGTACGGCGTTGCTCCGGTCAATGTTCGAATTGAAGTGCGGTATGGGCTTAGCTTTCCTTTCTTCTCTAAGGCAATCATTTCTCTGAGGTTTTCCGGAATTTCTTCCTCATACTCGTCAGGATTATCAGGATCCACACAATTAATCTCCGGCAAACGCAGCTCATAGAAAATAAAATAAAAGCATACAACTTATGGATGAGGGCCAATTATTTGGGTGGGAAGATCTAGGAGTGCCTTAATGCGTACTAAGAATTAGTTCAAGAGGTGAGGTAGACATGCTTATGCATGCAATGTGAGTAGTTAAAACGAAAAAAAAAGTGCATTGTTTAATAGCATTTTTTTTAGGTCACATATCCACTAAATTTCTTCCCTACAACATTTTAGGCTTTCGTTAAGTTATTCATACTGAACTTTTTTTTTTTTTTTTGGTCAAAAGTTAATTTGCTTTCACTAAACTAAAACATCGATCTAACACATTTTTCTGAATTGGGCAGTTAAGCTTTTTGTTTTTTATGTGTTGAATATCTACTGATCTGGGTATTTTTAGACTTATATAGGGTGTTTGGGCTACGGCCTTTTTAGGTGGGTTTTGTCCTAAATGGGTGTCTTTTGATTGGTTTCTTGCCAATCATAGGTTTGAGTCTCGAATTGAGCAGAAGATTGTTCTTTGAACATGATGTTGTTTCCTTGCTCGTATTAGTCTTGTAACAATTTCAAGCTTAATAAAATTCTTTTGCCATTCAAAGAAACACATTTTCTTCTATTGATCCCAACACATTTTCTACAACTTCTAGATTAGTAAAAACGTTTTTGAGGTACGTTGTACACAATTTTTAGCTTACCGGAAACGCCCCGGACTAGATCGAGGTGTCGCACATGCTCTTAGTCAGACCTTGGCGACAAGGGGTATGGCGTGTGGATCCCACAAATGATTTGGGATGATGGGAATTTGATTCTTCTTATGTAGGAGTAGGATCATCAACAACAGTTGAACAATTATTGAGCGTAGAAGTTGGCAAAGGGATTATGGGCATTTGTTGGAGATAAGGTTTCAGATATGTTCCGGCTTTTACGCCCAAGCCGACCAGTGTTTCGTCTTAGATTCTGCTTTTTGTTTGGCTTTTTGTACATCTCCTTTTTCATTAGTATTTCTAACCGTCCATATCAAGCAACCGAGAAGTTTTTGGGTGCCGAGTAGGGGTGCCAAGTGGGTTGGGCCAGCATGGCACGGGCACGACACGTTTAAATGTGACAAGGTACGGCACAGGCACGGTCTTAGTTGGGCATGGCATGGGCACAACACGGAAGTTGCACGGGCACGACACGGGCACAAAAGGGCACGGCACGAGGCACGAAAAAACAAAAATAAATTAAATAAATTGACTTGCTATGTTATGACCAGAGTTATGAATACCGTTCCGTACCGGCCGGTACCGGCCGGTACGTACCGGTTTGAGAGAAAAACGGTACTGTAACCCTCTAATATCGTTCCGGCTCCAATACCGGGCCTTACCGGACCTTACCGGAAATACCGGCCGATACCGGCCGAGAATACGTTACCGGAAAATTCGTCCGGTATTTTGCTCAGCCCAAAAAAACAAAAATCAGATCTGAAAATGTTCAGCTACCTCTGAAAATGACGACGCCGGCAGCAACGACCGCTGGCGACTGACGGAAGGTGTTCCAGTACCGACGATTGTGCTCGCCGTTGATATCTTCTCTGCATTTTTGTTTATTTACTTTTCGTGTGGTCTTCTGAGTTCTGACTCTTCTCGATCGAGGAAGGAAGAAGATGATAAGCTCTATTGAAGGGTTTTTTTATCCTGTGTGTGCAACTTGTGTGTCCAACAAATAAAGTGCCAGGAATTGCTAGTATATTGTCCTTTACCCATAAAACTTGTCCTTTTCTTGGTGGGACTGCCACACCTGATTTTTTAGGCTATGTTTTGCCTTTTCACTGGGAACAGCTGGAATCACGTTTACAATTACAAATGTTCTTTATTTTTTGCAATCTAAATACGTAATACACTAGAATAATATCAACAAAAAAATAATAATACACTAGAATAATATTTTACTTTTTGACATTTATTCTATACATATATGTAAGAATTTTAGCAAATACTTGTACTTGACGGGAAATCCGAAACGGTATTCAGAACCTTGCACCACACTTCAATCAATTACAAAAATAACATAAACACTAGAACATTGCAATAAAATGCTAAAGGCATTAATTTTAATAGGTAAGTGGGGAGGTGGGTTTTGCCCGATAGATAATCTATTGATAGAGTGTTTTTCTTTTCTTTTTTTCTTGGATTTACAAGGAAAATAATGAATTTAAGTCAATTATGTGAATTTTGCAGTCTTAATGTATGTATTTTATGATGAATAGCATAGTATGAGAATTTTTTTGAGTTATAATTATATATAATTATTATATATATTGTAGTTGCGGTAAATCCGAAACGGTACCCGGTACCTGACCGGTACCGGTACGTACCGTACCAGTAAGAAAACCGGTACCTTGTCCGAAACGGTATTCAGAACATTGGTTATGACTCATAATGTCATTAATTAAGGTAAAAAATAATATTAATTTTATTAAATAAATTGACTTTCTATGTCATAAGTGATGAAACTCATGACTCATAATGTCATTAATTAAGGTAAAAAAAAATTGACTCGCTATGTGGCTAAATGGGCCAAATGGTTAATATATGGTAAAATTAGTAAATAAGGCATTTTAGCTTCGTAATTAACTAAAATAAGCTTTTAAAATTTTTATACGATTAAAAAACTTTGAATCAAACGTGACAAAATACCGCACATTGTATGTGCCACATACATTGTGTTTTATGTAACCAAGATTGTGTTGATTTTGATTACTTCTTATCTTTCTTGATTGTGTTGTATGGGTTTTCTCTTTCTATTAATCTGTGTACTTGGTAATTAACCAGGTTTAATTACCAAAGACGACAATGATCACACCCGTCCAGTGACAAAATTTCTCATTCAAATAGTAATCAGTCTAATGCAACATTCAACACGACATGATATGATAAAGTAAAAGGGCAGCACGACACGATTAAGTAAATGGGCCAGTACGGCTAGCACGAAAGATAAATGGGCCGGCACAACCCGTTTGACACCTCTAAACGGGCACGCCACGGTAGTCTTGTGGTAAACGGGCACGACACGACACGACAAGATTAAAAACGGCATGACACGATCAAGTAAACGGGCCGGCACGACACGACACGATTTAAGTAAATGGGCCTGGCACGGCACGACACGATTGCAAACGGCACGACATGACACGATTTAAGTAAACAGACCGGCACAACACGACACGAAGACAGTTGGCATGAAGCTAAACGGGCCAGGCTGGCATGGCACGGCCCGTTTGACACCTCTAGTGCCGAGCGGGTACCACCACTCTCCTTCTCTCGATCTCCTCTCCCCAATCACTCTCCTTTCTCCTTTTCTCTCTTTAAAATTCGAACTGTCCAAAACATGTTTGGACGGTCCAGATCGCCGATTACCCGATCAGCACCCAAAAATTTCTCAGGCAAGCGTAACGCTTTTGTCGCCATTTCCAAATACCAAATTTATGTGTTGACTTCATGGTATTGAATTACTCCTATTAATATAATGTTTTCATTTCACAATAAAATATTTGTGATAGAGATATGCTATTTCTTGTTTTCATTGATTCAATAATAGAACGGACTCAAAAAAAAAAAAAAAACTTAATAAAAGATAGGATCGATGGTGGTAATGAAAAATAACACATATTTGATATTTGTAAGTTTCATGATGTTTACAACTAAAAGTGACTAACTAGGGGCGAGCTAGTCTAATTAGTCACCTTCATGCATTTTTTAATGAGGAGTCATGTTTATAAAATGTTTTCAAATGCAACAATTGATTATTTTAATGATTAATTCTTGTGTTTAGGAGGAGTTTGGCCGTTGTTAATTAGTTTATTTTTTCACCGTTTGGAACTATTGGGTTTAATTTAGTTGGTGCATACGTCATATGATTGATGTAATGAAAAAAAAAGGTTCCGTCATGTTTACAATTGGCTATAAAATTTGAAAAAAAATATGGTATTTTCTTTGGCATATATAGTCCTTTACAATAAGCATGAGGGTGCTAGCTAGGGAGAGAATGAAGATTGAGGTGAAGTACTAACAATGAATAGGGTAGGTGTTTACTCCCTCCGTCCCATAATGTTTGGACTTTTTCGATATTCGTATCAGTTTTCAATCGCTTGTATTTTTCAATATGAATCTCCAATAATATGCAATATAAATCTTGTTTGATAGTTCTCGATTAGATATATAATACAAAATTTTTAAAATTATGAAAATTTTCATAAATTGAGAGATATAAGAGTTTAAAGAACAACACGATTAATATCGAAAAAGACAAAAGATTTTGGGACGGAGGGAGTAATTTCTTATTGTTTTAAAAAAAAATTCAAAGAAGTTAGTAGATTAAAACTGAAGCATTAAGAATAAAACAATAAACCAGGTGGATTTTTTATGGTTTTTTTAAACTTTTCCACATGAAAGACCCGGGGGGCATGCCGTGCGGGTGGCATACAGTACCGTGCTATACGTCATTTGAGCCATCCGTTTAGCGATCCATTTATGCTCTAGATTTAATCTCAACACCCGAGATGAGCTTTGGACCTTTTGGATCGCCGAACGGACGACTCGGATGGCTCACAGCACCGTGCTGTGTGCCACCCGCACAACGCCATTCCCCATGGACTATACCTTTGTAGTACATTCAACATTGTATGGAGAGATATGATAGACAAACAGACATACAGATGAATTCTCTATTATGGGTTTTTTTTTTATATCCGATATTCTCTATTATGTTTGTTTAAGAAAAATATACCTGGAGGCATATAGACACTATAATCACAATGGAGATTAGTTTTAAAAGGTCTCCAAAATTGATAGAAGCGACACTATCCTATGATGGTTGATTTCTTTGTTTTCTGGAATAAGGCCAGCCTCAGGGAGTTTGCCTACGGATCTTAGTCTAGAGCTTAGGGGTTTGCTGCTTCTTAATTATAGTCTTATGTTCGAGATCCTTCTTGCTATCGACTTTTAGGACCACCTCGCCTTCACGCGTAATCGTGCAAAATGATAGTGGTAGAGATTTTAGGGATTAGCTCGAGATGCTCGCAAACCGACTTGAAACACCATGCATTACCGGGAAAAATTAAATAAATAAATAAACCCAACAGGGCATAACTATTTTCAAATCATTATTGAAATTTGACCACAAGACGAGTTGGTTGAAGTAGTGATGGTATTTTCCACAACTAAAATAATTGATCCGTAGAATTCGGAGGAAGGTCGAACCAATGGGGGAATAAATTCTGGGGGAGGAGTGGGACCATTGCAAGTTAGCAACATGTATATATGTTATGTGAGATAGACTTTTTCAATGGTCGATCCGTGAACCCCGGGTGTTTACGGAGCGGCGCAATCTCAGTCGTCTATTCGCGCAATTAATAGCTGAGATTCGTTTTCAACTATGACCGGTCACAATTAATTTTTTCTAGAAAAATTTCATTAAGATCTGAACCGTTCAAAACACTTTTGAACAGCAGCGATTCACTTCCGTAAACTGTCTTTACCGAAACTTCCGCAAAGAAGGTTTTCTCATGTTATTTAACTTCCTTGATTTCATCACAAACATATGAGGCTTTAAAAAGGCACCGACTTTGGGAAAAAGCAAAGTGTACCCTACCCCACCTAGATTTGCCCTATAATATTTGTCTTCTCACTAGCTGAAAAGTTCTATCGATTAAATCGTGTGACCTAATTATAACGTACGGTTTGTTCTTTATAACCGGATGTTTGAGTCAGCTTGAGCGCACCTCAACTACATGACCTAATTTTAGCGATTGGAATACGCACTTCATATGCGGATCAAAAAAAAAAAAAAAAAACGCACTTCATACAACTAGAGTAGACAACCCTCGATCTAGTAGCATGGCTTTTTTTTTTTGGTTATTTTGTCGTGGTGGTTTCTTCTTCTTCTTCCTTTCTTGGTGTTCCCTTTAGGTTCACTCTGCAACTGGATACTCCCTGAAGCCCTCAAAGCTTCTACCGTGCGGCGCACGACCCGAATTTCCAAGGCTATGACAGTGAAAATAAGAGACTGACAAGGTCTTTCAGTTGCTTCTCGTCCATTTCAATTTGCACCTGAGGGGGGGAGAGGCAGAGGTCGATATCCTCGTTGTTTATGCACACCCATTACAAAGGCTGCTTACCACCTTGGGAGGTCAAGAAATCGCAAAAATGGTTCCTCAAAGGAGTGAGGACACTGTCTTCTAATTTCTGATTCGAGTTATCTTTTGTGGAATTCCAAATTTTATTTATTTTTTTGATAAGTAGAATTCCATTTTTTTCCCAACATGGGGCTTGTCTTTCCTCTCCAGGAGGGAAACTATTACGTCATGGTTGCAAACTTTTAAACTATAGCCGCAAACTTTTACGTCGTGGCCGCAAACTTTTGCACTCAAGCCGCAAACTTTTTCATCATGGCCGCAAACTTTTGCACTTTAGCCCCAAACTTTTGCACTCTAGCCGCAAACTTTTACATCATGGTCGCAAACTTTTGCACTACGGCCTCAAACTTTTACGCTCTAGCTGCAAACTTTTACTCTTTTGATTCTCTGTAGTTGCAGAATGATGCTTCTTGTCCAAGCAAGATTGAATTCTGGCGGACAAAACTTTTGATTTTCAGAATCATAGTTTGGTAGCAGAAGAAAGCAGATGGACAGACATGGACTGTTGTATAGGTTATTGTTCTAGGAAATATGTTCGACTCCATATTCATTTTTGTTCTAGGAAATATGTTCTCTCTCTCTCTCTCTCTCTCTCGCTCTCGCTCTCGGAAAGGTGCCTCTAAAATTGAGAAAAACAAAATAATTGCCATGTAAGAAAGGAGAGAAAGACAAAAGGAACAGAAAGGACCTTTGATTGATTTAATTCTGCACTGAAAAAAAAAAGAGAGCAAAAAGAGAGGAGAATAACCAAGAACCCTCTGAAAATCCGTACCAAACCCCCCCGGATGACAATTTCCTCCACCTCAATTGCCCTCCACCCCGTGCCCACCCCCGATCTCCCCGTGTCGATCCGAGCTGGTATTGCCCAACCTGATAAGAAAATGGGGTGGGGGTGGTATTTGCTTCCCCGCCCTGTTTTAACCCGAAAGGTGCGGGGAAGGAACGGGGACTATAAATCCAGCTCTGACTTAGAGGTTATTATAGAAACCGTATCACTCATGGAATATGATCAGATATGCATAGAGAAAAATGAAAATGGGCAGTAAAACCACGTGTATACACACGAGCAATAAGGCCAAATCTCCCGGTGTTTCACATATTCAATTTACGAAGAAAGTCATCAAAGAGAAAATAACACAATCGTACCAATAACACAATTGTACCACAGTTTACACCAGAATACAACACTAAAAACTGGACCAGATTTTTGTGCTTTCCCAAGGTTTTTAGTTCCCACACAATACACGGGAAAGCAAAAGCCAAAAGCACCAACCCAATCTACAATTTATGCACCTTTGAGCAATGAATTTCAATGCACAAGTAGCTGCTTACATGCACCTGGGGAAGAGTGTCTGTCCCACATAACCACCGGAAATTGCCCTTCTGACATTTGATTCAAACATCTTCGGGTTATCTCTCAATACAGCAGCAGCATCATGATTGAGGGGATCTTCATGATTGGGTTGCTGCTCATACAATAGATGGTCATCACAAAAATGTTACTAAAATCTAACAATGAAGTCGGAATAACTTATTCGGAAAAGAGAATATAGTTACCGTGAAGAGATGGTATAGTCCATAGATTATCGTGTTTATATTAAGGACGGGTTTCCAGTCTTCTCTAAGAATGTTAAGGCAGACATTTCCTTCCAAGTCGATGTTAGGATGATAAACCTAAAAGCATTAACGGCACTATGTAAGTAACATTGTAGAGAGTCTTTGTTTATGGTAAAACAGGATCAAATATTCAAATGCTTACCTTAGTCTTGCACTTAACCTTTGGTGGCTCATGAGGGTACATAGGCGGAACTTGGAAAGTGAATATGAATGTACCACCTCTGTCAGAAGAATCAAATGCTTGTCATTAACTATCGAGGTCCCACCCAAACGTTAAAAAACCAGAATAACAAGACAGCAAGGAAACACGAGAAACATAGTAGTTTAATGCCTCTCAAAGAACAAAAAAAAAAAATCTAAGCATAGAGACAAGGAAAACAATAAAAAGGAGTTGTACAGAAAAGTAGGTCTGGAATTTGAACATCGAAGCAAACCTCTAAAAAAATAAAGTAAGCTTAAAACGTATTAACGTTAGATGAGTTGAGTCTGTCTAGTATGTAGAGAATTGGCCAAAATCTTAAGCATTACAATTAGATTCACTAAACACAATGCTCATGAGCATGATAAAGACTGCATCCAATTTGAAGCTAATGGCTGTCTGTTTCAAACTCCACAAGTCAATGCTTTTGTGGACAAATCCCTCTATAGAAAATCTTCAGCTATTTATGGAAATAAGGAAAAGCATATTAACCAGGTTGTAGAGCCTTTCCCGGTTATCGAGGAAAAGGATTGACCATGTATGGAAGCCAACAATAATCTTCCACAGGTGCTTACCATCTTGATTTCTTAACTGACAGCCCTATGCTGCTAAGTGCTAAGTGCCTAGTTGAAAACTCAACTTCAAGGAAAACGATTACATTAGCTTGAGTATTCACCCTGAAGAAAACTTTGAAACAACTGTAACTCGTATAGCAAAAGAGGATTTACTATTCTTGAATTTTGGGCCAAGTTGTATAGGAATTTCTAACCGATCCCAAAGACAATGCTACAGTTTGTCCTTGTGTATGTCGGGCTCCAAGCCTAATGCTAACTCCCAAAATAGGTTGAATATTATGAATAATTGCAAATACTGATAAGAAAACAGCGGGTTGGCAAAAGATTACTTACAGATAGTATCCTTCGTCTGGTCGAATTGTGACCTCAAAGTTCATCAGGTCATCTTTGCCATTTGGAAACGAAATGCTACAACTTTTTGGTAGGTTCAGTTCACCCATATCTACAGGACAAAGCACACAAATCTTCTGCAGTTAATATGCGGACAGAATCAGGGGGATAAGATCAGATACTTTTTTTTTAATGTGGTATCACTCTGTTCACATTCACAGCAAAAGTATCAAATTTACACATAATTGTTCCCAATAACTTCTGGATAGCATGGAATTCTTTAATACATGAGATGACAGTACACCTCTGTGAAGGCGTAATTCCCCTGCGCTTTGCTTCTTGACAGGTGCTGTCCCATTTGGGTTTTCAGCCCTCTGCTTCTCCTTCACCTTAAAGAGCTTAATCATGTTTCCTACAAAGTAAAATCACATATAATTAACTTCTCCAATGATATCAAGTATAGGCGGAAGATGTGCCAGACAACCCTCCCGAGATGAATTCGGCATACTGACTGTTAAGGAGAATAGGAAGGGAAGGACATGAAGAGTAAATATACTATTGACACCTCTTTTTAAACAGGCAATCAGTCACTTTATTGGGAGAATGCAACTGAAGCTGTCGGGGTGTCCCCAAGGGCACATATTACGTACAAAACTTTCCAAACTCCTAGCAAAATAAGCCACATCCACTAGAAGACCATGGAACATCATAAAGTGGACAACAAATACCAGAAATCTAAGACAAATTAAAACCATAGGCTAATGATTGAATTCAAAATCATCTACACAACAAATCCTAGCCCATTCCCATTTGAACCGTATTTCTTTGATTCCATTTAGTAGTAGGGATCGTGTGTGGCGTACTGGCATCACAATTGAAAGGAACTGTTTAAAATTTCCATTAAGAGGATTTTGAAAACAGAATAGTAGAATCCTCTTTCTGTTACTCTTTGTACCTCGGTGTGTTCGTAATCCTTTATCTTCGTGTTTTCTTCATGTTTTTTTGCTTTCTCGGAAATCCTGCTTGCAATGCAACAAGTTGGCCAAAATTTTTGATCTCAATGGGACCACCCATCAATTTAAGAAATTTTTGAACCACATCCCACCAGAAATGAAGCATATACAGAGACAAACAAAGATGTTCATTGTTCAATCCAGCAAAACATAAAAATCACGAAACTTTTAGAAGAATAGCACATCTTTTCAACACACAGTCTACCAGATGAATCAAATCATTAATATGTGTCTGTATACAAAAACAAAAAACATACAGACTGAGAAATGTAGAAGTTTAAAAAAGTATACTTGGTAAAGAGAAATGAGCAATTAATTTGATTTTCTAGGGTAAGGGTTTCCCAAACTCGTCGGATCTATGCCGCTGAGTTGAGGAAAATACAGAGAGAGTAGAAAACATAGATGAACTTTCCCAACCATGCAAAACGTAGATGAACTTTTCTTGTGTAGTGCAAACACCTAACACATTTGTCACATATTCACCTTTCCTATTCCTATCGTGCCTTATCAGCCACGGGCCTGTGGTGAACTGGCACATAGGTCCCGTCTAAAGCCCCAAGACAATTCTATAGAAAAAGGAATGAAGGTAAAGGATAGTTTGTTATTAATTGCAAAAATTTAAACTTCCACATGAAACATAACATAACCACAGAAATGTACATGTACCTAAAACCAATTCCATCTATCATTGTTATGATTTGCAGGTACAGGTTCTGGCCTTTGTAAGAGGACATTGTGAAGACGCAAGACAGCTCTAAGTACAGCATTGAAATGCTTGCTAATTGTTTCTCCTGATCTCCAAAAGACAAATTTGGTACGCCTATTCTTCGTATGGTGTGATAGGATCCACACACACAAAAAAAAGCAACTTTTTCCTCAAGAATAACATTCTTAGAGTCTCCTAACCCGACACTCCGAATTAAACCGCACAATGTCATGAATGTATGCCTATATACCCTCAAATTATCATGGCAGTCTTGATCACTTTCGCGGACGAGCCTATTAAGATGAGTGATTTGGTGTTGATAAGCATTTGGATTCCTAGGAATACGCAGACGCTCACCTACTCTACCCGTAGTAATGTCCACAATTAGGAGGTACAGACGAAACGCACAAGTAACCATTGCCACAAAAGTTTGTATAGCTATGAAACCCTCAGCCTCTTCTTCCCTTCTTTTATGAATTTTGTCCAGAATTGCCATTTCGTACACATACTGTGCATGTGCAATTCTGAAGTATTAGGGTTCAGTTCAATTTCGGAATTAAGAACCATCCCCTTACACAAGATTTTCAAATTAACTGATTCAATGAACTAGAGATACAGATATCCACCAAATGTTCCTGTAGACTTGCGTACATCACCGAATAACAAAAAAAAAATAGAGAAGATATCTGAAACCTACAGTCCTTGTTAACATCCAAAAAAACCCATAACAAGTTTGAATATTAAAGCGAACGAGGTCAAGGTAACTGACCAAAAAATTGAACAAACAGTCGAACAACTCCAGAGAAATTTTCAGTTGGTTCCTAGTTTGGCTAATAATAAACTCCATGACAGTGAATACTGAAACCCAAGGATCGGATCCGAAAAAAGAGAGGGCGAAATCATGTTGAATAATAGGGGATACGATTATCTTACAGGAGAGTCGCCGGAGACGATCGCAGGTGAGGATAATCTCTCTCTGTATCGTATCGTCTTCGTCTTCTGCTCCTTCAACGCCTCTCTGCCTCTCTCTCTCTCTCTCTCTCTCGCTCTAACGAGCCCTAAAATGAAATTACAGTACAGCGTAAAGAAAGGGGCTGCGGGAGGAAAAACGTAGGCCCGGTGGGGGTATTTTGGTAATGGGGGAAGGGGATATGTATTTATTACTCTCTCCGTCCCAATTTAATTGTCCCTCGTTTTATTCTAATCGGCTAAAAAACTTGTAATATATTTAAATCCGTAATGAATTTCATATTGAATATGAATTTTATTTGATAGATTTCGATTAGTTCTTTAATACAGTGTTTTCGAAATCACATAAAACATTATAAATTACAAGATATAATTAATTAAAAAATGACACGAACTCTCAAAAAAAACTATTAAAATGTCGAGACTCCCACTGATCCTTGTGGTGATATGATGGAAAAGTGGGGGAAAATAGAAAATTTTAACACCCGTTTAGATGAATGAAAATGACAAAAATGGATCCACCAAATCTCACCCCAAATAGGGGCTGAAAACGACCGAGCTGTTCGTGAGCAACTCGAACCTCAGCTCGTTATGGACTTGGCTCTACTTAGCTCATTCGTAAACGATTCGAGCATTGGAGCTCGAATTTTAAGCTCGTTTAATAAACGAGCCGTGCTCTAATTACTTGTAACTCGTCTTGTTTACAAAAGCTTGGCCTGTAATTATATAGAAGCTCGGCTCGTCTTTATAGAAATTCGTTGTGTAACGAACCGAGCTCGAACACATCTCGACAAAAAAAAGAGCCGGATCTAGGCTAGTTTCAAAATTGAGCTCGGTTTGGATCTGCTCGACTCGTTTGCAGCTGTAACCCCAAAGTCAACGCGTCTCTCTCTCTCTCGTAAACCCTAGCAATCAACAATGTCTCGTCTTTCACTGATGGAACTAATGGGAATAAATTCTGCGGGAGTGGGACACATGGCAAGTTTGCACCATGTATGTAACTTTCTTACTTTCTTGATTTCAATACATATGAAGCATAAAAAAGGCACCGACTTTGGGAAAAAAAGCAAAGTGTTACCATAACCCCACCTAGATTTGCCCTATATTTGTCCTCTCACTAGCTGAAAAATTCTTATTCTCGGTTCTATTCAATGAAATTATGAAAATCGCGCGACCTAATTATCATGGTTTGTTCTTTATAATCGAATGTCTGAGTCAGTTTGAGTACATCTCAACTAAAGAACGTAATTTTAACGATTGGAATACGCATGCACTTCATACAACTAGAGTAGACAAGCCTCGATCTGGTTGCATGGCTTTGATATCAAATTAAAAGGTGACGTTCCGATACACGTTTATATTTTGTTTGAGTACTCCAGACCTAGAAACTTGATTTGTGTTAATGGCGTCTTGAAAATTGATTTGACAAAAATTCTTTCTTTTTATTGGAACCTGTAAGTCATCCTTCGGGCTGGCAAGTCTGATTGCCTTCCTCTTATATTGGATTCTCGTTCTTGCTTTTTTGGCATTCATCTGTGAGTCAAATTATCACTTTAGAAGACATTTTTATGTTGCAGTCCTGATGCGAGGATTGACTCTCTCTCCTAGTAAAAATGACTCCTCTTCTTCACTCTAGGAGACATCTTTATGTTGCAGTCTTGCAGGCCCAGCTATGAGACTTCCAAGGCCCTAGGCGGAATTTGAAAATGGGGCCTCTCATTTTTGGTATAATTATTAGTTGTGTGATATATTACACATTGCAGCCTAATAGTTCGGTGGTGAAGTAATGCTACTGTCTTTGGCTACCCCGGGTCCCGAGTTCGAGACGCTGAGGCTTTATTTCAAAATGATTTACAAAAGATTGGATGCGGCAGGGATCGAAAACACAACCTTGCGCTCCATGCACTCACACCTTGCCACTACGCTACATTAGCTTTGTTTTAAAATGGAACACATACATAATATTTAATATATTCCACTTATTTGGGGCCGGGCCGGCCCTGTAGTCTTGATGTGAGGATTGACTCTCTCTCCTTGTAAAAATGGCTCTTCTTCTTCTTGAGGGCATGAGTTGGTGTGGGCCACCTCAATTAAAACCAAATTCGCCATGCTTACCCAAATTAAGAAACTTTGGCAGGATGAGCCCTATGCCGTTTGGACCCAAAACAAATTTATTAGTTTTCCCATTTCAAGTTTGCAGCGGAGTTTGAGGCTGAGGCCCATCTGATCATTGCACCGAAGAAGCCTATGATCTCTTTAGAATTGGGCCTTTATCTTCTTCTTTTTTTTGTTAAGCAATTGGGCCTTTATCTTGTCATTTAAAGAAAGGGAAAATGACGGCTCAGGACGTGTTTTGATAATTAATATCCGCCAAAGGCATGCTGAGAACATTTGTTAATACTGAAAATGTCATTGGCGGGTATTAATTATCAAAACACGTCATTGGCCGTCATTTTCCCTTTAAGAAAGAAGATTAGTTAGCAACCAACCCAAAATGCTCGATTTGGAAGTTTCGCGAGTGAATGCAAAGCGATTATGGAGGCAACAGCCTGCACATTCAAACTGAGAAGATAAAATAGTGAAGATGGGACTAAACAGCCTCATGTTTTTACAGAGTTCTAGGCATGGCATTCTCGTCACATGTATTAACTAAAATACTACTCAATCATTTAGCTGAAAAAACTTGATTATTGCTATTAACCTGTATTTCAATAATATAACGGAGATGCACCCTTAATCGTCGGAGTGCCTTCCGGCCATCTTCGACCGGCTAGGCACTAACCGGTTGTTCTTTTCGCAGAGCAAGGTGAAAGGAGAGCTCACCCAATACAATCCAAGTTCAAAAAGTATAGAGAAAGAGGGGCATCTTAGGGCATCCGCATCAGCCTCACCAAATTTTGGACCAAATTAATCCTCAAAAATCACTTTTCTACTTTAGCTAGTCACTTTTTCAAAATTACACAAAATCAGACTCTTTACTCTCACTCTCTACTCAATTAAATATTCAAACACACCCAATAAATATTTAAAGTGCTGGATTGTCTCCCATGCATTCATGGCATCGTAGTATATTATAATAATTTACTATCATGTAGCAAGAGAACAGTGACTAGGCAAAGAAAAAGAGCCACTGTAGGAAATGTAAAAATTTGGCAAGTGGTCCCCACATTTGAAGAGTCTGATGCAAGGCCATTTTCTCCCTTTGGCTCGCTCAAGTAGCGTACAGGGCAATTTGCCTTGTTTGATGTGGATGCTCTTAATTGAACACCACCCCACAGACTATAGTGTATTTCTTGCATTATCCAAAAACGTCAAAAGAAGCTTATTGGCGGGGGGGATAAACTTTACCAACCGGGCCCAAAAATTAATCGAGTTTTCAAATTCAACCTCATGTCTTTCACCATTCACCAATAGGCCTAAGGATCTTTACGTGTAGGTTCAGAAAAACCGAAAATGCACCGTTAAGTATTTCTGAAATATTTTTTTAAAATTGTCTCTATTAAAGTGTCTAAACCACTAAAACATGCCTAAACCAAAACCCTAGGGTATCCTATGAAGGTGCCTAAAACCCTAAATCCAATGAAAATGCCTAAACCCAAACCCTAGGGTACACTATGAAAGTGTCTAAAACCCTAAGGGCCTGTTTGGATGGGGGAGAAGCTCCCGGATATACCAATCCCCCTGATATAATATCCCCCTCTCCCTCTTGTCCGGTGTTTGGGTGGGAAAAATGCAAGTGGGATTTGAGCTCGAAGCCGGAGATGGAATCCGGCTCTTCCAGGTTTAGTTAACGACAGGGTTCGCCCTGGTGCTCGTGAATCCGGGTGGCTTTTTGACTGTTTTGCCCTTGACTTTTAACCACCAATTTGCAATCCTATGGAGCAGAAACGTGATTATGAGAGCCTTAGAGACAAAATTAATAAAAGTCTCTTTAGAATAATATGATCAGAATAATAAGATTTTCACACCCGTTCAAACGGATTAAAAATTGAAGCACTTAATTTTTTAACCATCAATTTGCAATCCTATGGAGCAGAAACGTGATTATGAGAGCCTTAGAGACAAAATTAATAAAAGTCTCTTTAGAATAATAAGATCTTCACACTCGTTTAAACGGATTAAAAATTGAAACTTAATTTTTTAACTATATTTTTTAATATATAAAGTTCGGTTTTATTTTTATTTTTGAAAAAATCCTAATAAATACTACTAAGATTTCAACATTTAAAGATAAAATGAATTTATTTTACCCAAAATTAATGATAAATATGTATATATTCTAATATATATGAAATTAACATTTATTATCCATAAAATTAATTGTATATATGTATTTAATGTAATTATAATTCAAAAACGTAATTTGTCCATTAAAATACTAAAGTGGGGGCAAATAAGTCATTTAACACCTTTTCCCATCATATCCACCTTTCAAATCCCCCTTCTCAAAAATCTATCCAAACACCTCATTACAAATCCACCCTTCTTAAAAGGTGGGGCCACCCTTCTTAACATATTCCCCCTCATTACATATCCACCTTCAAATCCCCCCTCATTACAAATCCTACTAAAACAAATCCTTCATCCAAACGGGCCGTAAACACTATGAAAATACTTAAACCACTAAAACTCTATAATATGAAAGTGCACCCTAAAACCCTATGAAAGTGCCTAAACCCTAGGGTACCCTATCCTATCCTATAATAAAAATAATAATAAAGTATGAAATGTATTAATTGAAGGGTAAAAAGATAATTTTTATAATGCGATCGTCCTTAGAGATATATAAAAACTGAGTTTATTCTTAATGGGAATTAACATGCATTTTTCTATCCTTAAAGGTAATTTTCACAAGATCTCCGATTGAACAAATTGACATGGTCTGCCCACAGTACAGTCTGGTCGTCCCATCGTTTACAAGAACAGGAATTCCGGGATCTCAAGATATAGTAGTAAAATAAAATAAAACCATCGACGTGGACGTTGAAATCTTATATTCAAAGCGAAAGATATTGTCAACTCAGAGATTATCAAATATGTGGAGTACATTTTGTGTATGTTATCCGTAACAATCCGATTCGCTGGAATCATTCAAAGAGAGAAGATATCAAAACGTCGATAGGATCCTGATCGGGAATTGCTTGGTCATCTTTCTCTCAGGAAGATACGAAATAGAATCAACTTGTAATATCCGAAATAGAATAAACTTGAAATCGGACCGTTGTTGATCAAAATCTTGGCGGCGAATTGTACATGTTGGAATTTTCTAGTTTATTGTTTCATGATCACTATTAGAGTCAGAGGCACATTATTATTATAGATAAGCTGGAGGTGCTACGTACGTATGACCACCTCAACCTTGTTAGCTATAGATACCTCATATATATATATATATATAGCATAACAAAATATACACTAGTCTACTTTTAGCACGAATGGCTTAAATTAAAGGGAAATGCTACGGTGTCCACCCGCCGTTTGGGGACACCGTAAAAAATGGCATAACTGACCATTAATGATATAACCAAAACCAGTGATGTGTATAACCAAAACCTTACAAAGGCATAACCCCCAAAATCCCCAAAAATTCTGGGGATTTTGGGAGTTATGCCTTTGTAAGGTTTTGGTTATACACATCACTGGTCGTTGTTATACTTGTAATGGTCAGTTATGCCATTTTTTACGGTGTTCCCAAATAGCGGGTGGACACCGTAGCATCATCCCTAAATTAAATAAAGTGTTTTCAAGACTCTCGTAAAAAAATATGATACGTATTCGGAACAAAATATTGATGAATGTACTGTGAGAACACCGACGCGGAAAACGCATGTCATTTTGCCGTGTTGCCATGGATCATTGAGGACTTCAATTGGAGGTTCAATCATGTTAATTTCATCCCAGTTGTGCTTCATCCATGTTTAGGTGCTACTGTGTTGAATAGTAGAGTTTTAGCCTTTAGGTGATTAGTTAACTAGGTGAATTATACTGCTTTAGGCTCTGCTAGCTGTGGTAGTTGTTGGTATAATGGTATCTCGCCAGCTTTTTTCCTCTTGGTTCCTACATAGCATGTCATTGTTGAGGTGCGAAGGTGTTAACATAGTCAGGATGCTTGTGTCCCGTTGTGATGCCGTATTGCCTTGAGCTCTTTTAATCGTAACTTGTTTCTGCATGTGATTGTCGGGGTGCGAAGGTATTAACATAGTCGGGATGCTTGTGCCCCGTTGTGATGCCGTATTACCTTGGACCCTTTTAATGGTCGTAGCTTGTTTCCGGTGATTGATAAATACTCTCTTTTTGCTGATAAAAAGAAAAAGTTCGAATAGAAAAAGTCTTTGCTTTTTCTTGTACTAGTGGGAAATGAGTCGTTTTTTCCTGTCCGTCGAATTGACTGCGATACCCTCATAAACTGGTCAATCACGACACCCTTGCTTCAACAAAGTCAACACGTACAAGTCAAAAATACAATAGATTATACGTAATCCACTTTTTCCTCCAATGATTTTAAAATCTACAACTTATAAAGCCAAAGAAGAGGTAGGACGAGACAAGAGAGAGAGAGAGAGGAGAGAGAAGAAAATGTGCTACGAGGCGAAGTGTTCGAAGTGTGGCAAGACTAGCTGGGGTGGTTGCGGGCTGCATGTTCGGTCGGTCTACAACCGCATACCGGAAGGCCAACACTGCCAGTGCAAGGGGTGGCCCGGCGTCAAGACCGGCGGCGATGGCTCTGGCACCGCCGCCAACAGGGGCGACGGTTCTACACCCTCTTCGGGTTGTACAATCCTCTGATCATGCGTGATCGATCATTACCTCAATGATCTCCGGAGGTGTACGTTGTACCATGTGATATCTTGATTTCTTGTTAAGATATCAATGTTTGATTTTGTACCCAAATAAAGAGTTGTCAAAGACTCAAAAGTCCTATGTTTGTAATCAGTTTTCATTCAACATTTATAAGTTGAATACGGCAAGCTAGCTAGTTAATTTGTATTCCTCAATTGTTTTGTTAGTAGAACTCAGCCTAACTTTGATTTTCGAGAACAAGCTCTTCTCCTTCTTAGAAGTTTTTCGGCGTCGGCGATCCTATCTGTACAAAAGTATTTTAGATGGGCCGGTTTTTAGAGAGAGAGAAATTAAGAGAAGAGAGAGTGGTGGGATGATGAGGGGAGAGAGAGTGGTCGGATTTGGGTCGTCCAAAACTCTTTTGGACGGCTAGGATGCGCGCAACGTTACGTACCGCCACGTGGTACCTGCTCGGCATCCAAAAATTTCCCCTTCTCCAATGCTTAAAAAGGGATTGAACTGTCTTGTTGGGTCGTTTGCGGGTCCTTCTCGAATCCTTATCATTCGAGGTGGTAGTTCACGTGTTTGAAGCAGCTAGGTTAAAACCCTCCCCCTTCGACTGTGTCCTGATGAGTTCGAGTCGACTTAGGACTAGATGGTTGAATTGTGGGGCCTTATGTTTACTTGCATTTCGGTGAAGTTGTCAAAGACTCAAAGTCCTATGTTTGTTATAAGTTTTCAATCTACTTTTATAAGTTGAATACGGCCAGCTAGCTAGTTAATTTGTATTCCTCAGTTGTTTTGTTAGTAGAACTCAGCCTAACTTTGATTTTCGGGAACAAGCTCTTCTCCTTCTTAGAAGTTTTTTTGGTGCCAGGCGGGTACTACACACGTGGTACCCCGTCGGCGATCATATCCGTACAGAAGTATTTTAAATGGGCCGGTTTTTAGAGAGAGAGAAATTAAGAGAAGAGAGAGTGGTGGGATGATGAGGGGAGAGAGAGTGATCGGATTTGGGTCGTCCAAAACTCTTTTGGACAGCTAGGATGCGAGCAATGTTACGTACCGCCACGTGGTACCTGCTTGGCATCCAAAAATTTCTCCTTCTCCAGTGCTTAAAAAGGGATTGAACTGTCTTGTTGGGTCGTTTGCGGGTCCTTCTCGAATCCTTATCATCCGAGGTGGTAGTGCACGCGTTTGAAGCAGCTGGGTTAAAACCCTCCCCCTTCGACCGCGTCCTGAGTTCGAGTCGACTTAGGACAAGATGGTTGAGTTGTGGAAGCCTTATGTCTACTTGCATTTCAGTGAAGTTTTGGTGACGGGCTCCGTGATGTGGTGGTGAACAAATTAATATTTTCTCCCCGGCCAGATCATCAATGACTCAAGCTGAATATTCCAAGGTATGCAGGTGGATTCCTCTATGATCCCACTCAAGGAGGTCAAATATATTCAGATCGCTCCAGCTCATTTTTTTTTTTTCTTATGAGAGAGAGATGAAAACTACATCTTCCCAAAAAAATCTTCAAAGTCAACGCTTTGATCCTAATCCAGTTATACTTGTATTCATTGGGTTTCGTGGAGAAATAAAGTCTGACTTTAGGACTTTATTTAAAAAAATGGACAATCGGTGGGTGTTTAGTTAATGCTATTTGACCACGCCACGCCGCCGAATACGCAATTAAACCACGCACTAATTTTTTTTTTTTAACAATTAAAAAATGGGTCAATTTCTATTTGTCCCACCTAGTTGAAACATAAAGTTTTTGGAAAAGACGGATAACTAATTACGCATGTACTCTATACAGGGAAAAAAAAAAAAATTTCTCCCCGTCCCAATATATTTGTTCAGTTCGCAAAACGAGAATTAAAAAATAATACATTTCTTTTGAGTTAAAAAATCAAATCTTTTTACACGAATCGAAAGAACCCGTCGATATCTAGCAAAATTGTTGAAAGAAATTTAAATTTTTCTTGCAAAAAATTATATTATTTTTACGTCTCGTTTTGCGAATTAGACAAATATTATGGGATGGAGGGAGCTTATATACATGTGCTAATCAATTTCTTTTGATAATTTAAGGGAATCGATATTCGCGCTCCAAGATTTACTGCAGGCGCTCCTTTTTTTATTTTTACACTGTGGTATTGCCAGCAATACCACAGTGTAAAAATAAAATACACTGTGATGTTGCCAGCAATACCACAGTGTAAAAACAAAAAGGTGGAGCGCCTGTAGTAAATCTTGGAGCGCGAATATCATTTCCCTAATTTAATCCTACAGCATCCGCTAGCTAGCTGGGATACACATCCGAAATGAACAAAGAAAGAAATAATGAATAGTATTGTATAAATAAAAAGTTAGAGAGATGAAGCGAGAGGCCATTAAAACTTTATAATGTTGCTCGTATTTGACGTAAAGAATACTCATTGATTATGTCATCACGGTCTTCTTTGTCTTTTGGTAGAAATTACCAGAAGCCTTCATTGAATGGGACATATGGGTCCATATGGGTCTTATGAAAATGGAGTTGGAGCTATTAATTTAATTAATACTCTCTCCGTCCCAAATTAGATGTCGATTTTTGATATGTTGAGGACCTAATTAATGTAATCTCGTTTTGGTTTTAGGTTTGATCTTTTCAACTGGAGGCACAATTGCAAGAATGTGTTGGTTGGGTGTTTGGGAGCTTCAGTTTTTTTTTTTTAGATTATGACCAAAATGTATCATGAATCTGTAGCGCGTTTTATGAAATATGTGCAAAATGAATTTTCGAACAAGAGTGTAGTTTGTAAAACATGTACTCCTACAAATTAATACATATTTTCTGTAGGTCTTTTTTGTTAATAAAAATGGGATAACTGAGAAATGAGAAGTCGGCTTTTGAAAATGCATTTTGAGAGAATGCATTCTCACATGTTCAACCGATCAAACACCCAAAATTCAAAACTATAATGCAATAATTAATCCAAAAAAATTTGGCTCTCAATTTGCTCTTATCCTCATCAAGGTCACCTCAAATGGGTTTGCCGCGCACATGGGGTTGTTCTTGTTCATCAAGTGGATTGATTCACCAGCTAATTTCATGTTCATCTGCAGTCCTCATGAGGCTGTCAAGTAGTTGGAGTTATCAATGGCAAAGCTTTCCCCTTCTCCCCACAAATTGGTGTATTTTGTTAGGGAAATTGTACAGAAGAAATGTAGAGAGTTGTGAGTGAGAGAAAGAAATTGGTGGGTTTCCTGTATATATAGCTTTTGCTGCGAGTAGAACCTCTATAATCGTCTCTAACATTGAAATCTGTTGCCCATGGACTTACCCGTTTTTGGAAAACCACGTAAAACAGTGTTCGTGTGTGTTTGGTTTTTATCCTTAGGAGCACAACAGAAGGAATAACTAGTATTTGTCCGTGCCTACGGTACTACGCATCCCGGTTGGAATTGTTCGTGCCTTCGGCACTTGCTAGCTGGCTCGAACATTAGTGTGTAGTATGTGATCCTCTTCTTAGTGGCACGAAAAAGAATTACCCGTGCTTATGGCACTCCTCCAACTATACATTTAAGCTAGCTACAAAGAATTACTATTAGTTTGCTAATGGAATTCCAGTAAATACCAGGTAAAAAATTTTCTAATACAGTTTAACAATTTAACCCGTAAAAAAAAGGTATAAAGGGACAACAATTCAGGATGATTATGACAAAAGAACACAATAAGCTGAATTTATGAGATCGAATATCAAAAAAAGTTTTGGCCAGTGGAACACAATAATCATTATTTCTTGGTTGGCCAGTGGGAAAAAAATTCATCGCCTCGTGGGATTGTATACTGCAACTTTGCAAGTAATGAATGAGGCTTGCCCCGATCAACCAACCAACTCCCTCCTTGCAATTACGAACCAACCAAACGAAACCAAATACAGTTCAAAAAAAAAAAAAACGAAACCAAATCAACAAAACCCTAAAATACAGTTTAAAAAAAAAAACCCAAATCAACCACAAAGCCGAGAGATCAATGAATTAAGTTACCGAGATGAAGAACCAGAGTGAATCGTAGTCGCCGTAAAATGCCGCAAACAGGGGTGTCAATTAGCCGCTTTTTTTTTTTGATCCGGAAATCTGTCGCTTGATATGGCTTCATTAATGCGATGTCAGCTTATTATGGAAAGTTGTAATTGGTATCTGGACCGTTGGATTTGTTTGTATGAATAGATAAAACTTGTGTGAGGGAGAAATCTGAGCCATTGAAAAGGAATATTCTTTAGGAATATTCCTAAACACCCTTCTGTTTTATTATATAGACTAGTGCTTACCCGTGCCTACTGCACTACGCACTCCGGTTGGAATTGTCCGTGCCTACAGCACTTGCTAGCTAATGGCTCGAACATTAGTGTGTATTATGTGATCCTATTCTTAGTGGCACAAAAAAGAATTACCCGTGCTTATGGCACTCCTCCAACTATACATTTAAGCTAGCTACAAAGAACTATTAATTTGCTTATGGAATTCCAGTAAATACCAAGTAAAAAAGTTTAACAATTTAACCTGCTTCGAACCTCACTGCCTACCTTATGAAGGAGAGTGTGTCTACACGTGTGTTGAAGGTATATAAATAATAAAATTTAAAAAAAAGGTCATAAAGGGACAACAATTCAGGATGATCATGACACAATAACACAATAAGTTGAATATATAGGATCGAATATCAAAAAAAGTTTTGTCCAGTGGAACACAATAATCATTATTTCTTGGTTGGCCAATGGGAAAAAAATTCCTCGCCTCATAAGATTGTATACTGCAACTCTGCAAGTAATGAATGAGACTTGTTCCGATCAACCAACCAACTCCCTCCTTGCAATTACGAACCAACTAAACGAAACCAAATACAGTTTAAAAACAAAAAACCCAAATCAACCACAAAATCGAGAGATCAATGAATTAAGTTACCGAGATGAAGAACCAGAGTGAATCGTAGTTGCCGTAGAACGCCGCGAACAGGGGTGTCAATTTGCCGTTTGGAGCGGAAAAAAAATTTGCCGCTTTTTTTTTTTGATCCGGAAATCTGTAGCTTGATATGGCTTCATTAATGCGATGTCAGCTTATTATGGAAAGTTGTAATTGGTATCTGGACCGTTGGATTTGTTTGTATGAGTAGATAAAACTTGTATGAGGGAGAAATCTGAGCCATTGAAAAGGAATATTCCTAAACACCCTTCTGTTTTATTATATAGATATAGATATATATACTAGTGCTTGCCTGTGCCTATGGCACTACGCACCCTGGTTGGAATTGTCCGTGCCTACGGCACTTGCTAGCTAGTGGCTCGAACATTAGTGTGTAGTATGTGATCCTCTTCTTAGTGGCACGAAAGAGAATTATCCGTGCTTATGGCACTCCACCAACTATACATTTAAGCTAGCTACAAAGAACTATCAATTTGCTTATGGAATTCCAGTAAATACCAGGTAATTTTTTTTTAAATACAGTTTAACAATTTAACCCACTTCGAACCTCACCACCTACCTTATGAAGGAGAGTGTGTCTACACGTGTGTTAAAGGTATATAAATAATAAAATTTTAAAAAATATTATAAAGGGACAACAATTCGGAATGATCATAACAAAAGAACACAATAAGCTCAATAGATGGGATCGAATATCAAAAAAAGTTTTGGCCAGTGGAACACAATAATAATTGTTTCTTGGTTGGCCAGTGGAAAAAAATTTTCTAGCTTCGTGGGATTGTATACTGCAGGTAATGAATGAGGCTTGCCCCGATCAACCAACCAACTCTCTCCTTGCAATTACGAACCAACCAAACGAAACCAAATACAATTCAAAAAAAAACGAACGAAACCAAATCAACAAAACCCTAAAATACAGTTCAAAAAAAAATAATCCAAATCAACCACAAAGCTAAGAGATCAATGAATTAAGTTACCGAGATGAAGATTCAGAGTGAATCATAGTTGCCGTAGAATGCCGCAAACAGGGGTGTCAATCTGCGGTGTGGAGCGGAAAAAAAATCTGCCGCTTTATTTTTTTTTTGATCCGGAAATCTGCCGCTTGATATGGCTTCATTAATGCGATGTCAGCTTATTGTGGAATGTTGTAATTTGTCCAAACAATGTAAGTTATTTACGAAGATGCCATTGGTATCTGGACCGTTGGATTTGTTTGTATGAGTAGATAAAACTTGTGTGAGGGAGAAATCTGAACCATTGAAAATAAATATTCTTAGGAATATTCATAAACACCATTCTGTTTTATTATATAGATAGTTCCGAGAACCTTTTAAAAAACCTCTAAAAAAACATTCCATCTCAGACCTACATTTCAAGGGCTGAGATTAAATCCCTCATTCCACCCCTAAAACTAAAAACACGGCTGCCTCGTATTCTCCACCCTAATCCCGTCCTACCCACAGCCCCCCACTCCTCCAGCGCCCTCCACTCGGACCGACGACCCCACCGCCGACGAACGACCCACCACCTTCAGCGATCGGCACCACCATCGGGCTCTCTTGCACGGTTAGAACAAGGTCTCTCTCTCTCAACAAAACAAACTGCTTCCAACCTGAACCAACAGAACACCTTAAATGTTTCAAGATTGAACCGCGGGCTGAGTAGTAATCTTCACCTAATTTGAAAGTCCACATATTTTTTTGAGTTGAGTTTTGGTTTGTGATTAAGCTTTTGATTACTACTACTATTATTACTCTATTATCCCTCCGGATTGTGGGGGGAAAATTATAATTACGATTATAAGTTGGTGCTAATTAGGTACAGGGGTGATTTCCACACACAAGTTGCTTTTGTAAAAGGACAAGAGGAGATAGCTTGAAATTCCGTGGTCTTATATTATACAGTAGTTTTTTTTTTTAATCTGCTTCTATAATACATTAGATAAATTTTGCCTTTTGATTTGGGTTTTCGCAAAACGATTTTTTGGTTTTTGTGAACAGAGTAAATTACGTGGAAAATGGGAAATGAACTTTCTATAGAAAATTCCTTTTTCATGTGGTTCTTCGAAGTTCATGTGCCTGTGGGTCCTAAAGTTGCGGCCTCTGAGAATTTTGGGGATCTCTCGAGTGTTGAACTTGTTTAGATTTTGGCTCGGTATGATATGTATGTGTATTTTTGTAATGGATACTATTTTCCTCTTTTTAAGCAATTGAAGGGTGAACAATGGAGTTAGAGGCTTTAGATGATGTCGAAGTCAGGGATACAGAGACTCCAGATAATTTAGAAGGGTTTAAAACACCACAATTGGAATGTATTTTGAGACAATTGAAGAAGCACATAATTACTATGAACGCTATGGTCAAGAAAATGGGTTTTGGATTCGTACTCGAGGTTCAGACAAAGGATGAAATAGGTCGAATGAAGTCACTAGGGTGCGATTTGTTTGCACAAAAGAAGGAAATTATGCTACAAAAAAGCAACAGGAGGGTTTTCAACCGTTAAATGCGGATGCGGTAAACGAACAGGAGAAGGTGATATCAAAAAAAAAGAGTTAAAAATTGTTCAACGGTTAAATGTGGATGCAAGGCTTATTTGCAAGGCTATAACATCGATACATAGAACAACAAGGTTTCCGATTCTCGGTCATAAAAGTGTAAGAAACTGGCCTTGTTCTCTTTACAATTCATAAAGAATTTTTCAAAAAATTCCCCTTAGATTCCTCTTAGATTCCCCCTACCTTTAACATTTATCTCTCTATCTCTCTCCACTTATTACCCCTACTATTTTTCAAAATATTTTTCAAACACCAATCCAAACAAAGCGAATTCACGCTGCACGATGCATCCTTTCCCTTTTCCCTCCAACTGCCACATTTTTTTTCCAAAGGCATGAGACTTTTTTCTTCATCAGCTCCAAAAGAAAAGGCACACAAGCCATTGGATTCTCATTGTTGCATTTGGTGTGCTACAACCCATCACATTGAACTATAGAAGCCAAAGAACAATACGCACAAGGTTTCTCCTCTTTAAGAGTGATAAACTGCCATACAAAAACTGAGGCTCAATCGTTCCCGTAGAAATACCTGAACCTGCAAAACGTCACGTCAGTTACAGCGTGAATGAAAATCCTGTCTCTAGTTTGGAATGTAAATGAAAACATTGCTCCCATTCCCTATGTATGTTTGAGCATGCGCGCGGGTGTGTCTGGGCTTTGTTATCCTCTTTGACGAATTCTTTGCCACGATGACACTAACCCCCACAAATCACTCAGATACTACTAGTGTTCTATAGATTTTTGGTATTCCGAAAAATCTATTTTCCTATGGCTTCCCTGGAATTTGGGCTAATGAGGAGCATTGTGGTTGAAAGTTTAAAGAAAGTTCAAATGCTTAATTTTTCCCCCATAGTATCTAAGAAATTTAATTTTGGAGTGAATCAAAGTGAGGCAAGGGACTGAGACATGAGAAGCTGAATTTCAGTGTGCAACCGTCTAGGATAAATGGATACGAGAAATCAACTACATACTGTCTTGCCGATCCGTGGAATCTTGGCTCCAATAGGCATGATATCTTGCATCCCAATATGCACAAATGGAACAACCAGAGGAATATTGTCTGCATCCAGGATCAACCTGTTGAGATTGAATTCATATTGTTTATGACCCAACTGAAAAACAATGATACAAGAGCTAAAATAACAAACAATCATGAAGAGATGCAAATGATAACGGCAGAGAAACAAAAACACATACAACTGCAGGCTACACGGTAAACTAACTTGGCTTCTTTTTTCCTGCTGAGGGCTTGGCTAAGCTTACTAAACTTATCCCGGATCATTTTACTCAACATAAGAAAACAGGCTTAATGTGTGTCCAGGATCTTAGTGAATGCACCATTCTAAAGCACCAGCATCTGTGATTCCTTTCCGAAAGGGAAACATTTTAGTGGTTTTTTAAAAGGTTCCCGGAAAAAACAGATTCGAATAGAGAGGGGGAGGGAGAGAGATACCTAGAAATCAAGCTCGAGCCCTAATTTGGTTGTCAAATCTGTTTCTTCCAGACTGTAGCAAACCCAGCACTGTAGCAGGCCTTCTTGGTGGGAAAAACTGAGCCCGACAGAGAAAAAGAGAGACGCGGAGAGAGAGAGAGTCGTCGCCACGTGCGCCGTGGGTTGTCATCGGCTGGGGGCTCGTCGGTCGGTGGAGGGTGGGGAAACAGAGCTAGTTGGTTCCAAAACCAAGAACAAACAATTTTGGAGCATCTCCAATTGGGCCAGGCGCATTCCGTATCTTTCTCTCAGCTTTTGATCATTATGTTTGTTCCTCAATATGTGCCCTTTTTGTGCTCTACAATCTTTCATTTGCTGCGAAGACTGAAGAAAATAACAATAGACAAGCTCCTACATGAAGTGGTTACCTTGTTTTCTTACTACATCTACATCTGTATAGTTCTGCTGTTTTTATTCTATTGGTGTTGTGGCCCTGTCTTGGAATTGCACTTAACTTGTATGAAAATTGAAAAGAACTTTATGTGAATAGAGATTCGAGGAAACAGATGCATTCGAAATCCTATAGACTTAGAGGACCTCCTGTACAACAAGGCCTACCAGAAACAACATCCCATATGCTCTTGCATTGTGAACGCGCTGTAAAGGTCTGGATTTTATCGCCCTTCCGGTTTAGGCCAGAAGTGTTAGTTGACACTCAAATTGGACACATGTCGACTGAAATAGGAGTACAAAAGCAGTACTGAGGGTGAGAAATGGAAGATCGATGCTTGGCCTTTTTGCGGTGGTTTGCTGGAATATTTGGAAAGCAGGCAATGAATGAATGGGTGTTCAACCGAGTGAGGGTAGAGGAAACCAAAGTGCTATCCGATGCTCTGGAGGATTTTGACGAGTTCTACAAATTAGGCTAATTCAAAGGAAGCTCCTGCTCCTCATACTCCAACTACGACGGATCCTGCATGTTGGGTATCACCAGACATTGGTATTCTTAAAATCAATGTTGATATGGTTCTTACAATGCTTCATCTAGGAAGGGGAGGAGTAGGATTTGTGATAAAGGGACTGGTTTTGAAACTTGAATGGGAAGGGGAGGAGTAGGATTTGTGATAAAGGGACTGGTTTTGGAACTTGAATGGGATGGCAGCTTTTCCTACTATGGGTGCATGCTACTTCGGCAGAGATGGTTGAGGCCTTGGGTTTCCGATATGCGATCTCGACAGCAACTATCCATGGGACGGGACAGAAGATTATAGTATTATCCAAGGGGACGCGAAGAACATTGTTCAGATCGATGCTTCAAGGAAGATTGAGGGTCAAAGCAAAACTGGAAGTAATCATCAGTGATTGTCTTTAATTTAGCTAGTTTACTTCTTTCTTCTTCTTTCAATTATGTTTCGCGTAACTGTAATATGGCGGCTCACAGTGTGGCCAAGTATGCCATATCTCTCGAGTCCCCAATGTCCTTGCAAATTGCCCTAGAGTGATGCTTCAATGAGATGGGTGCAGAGATAGGTCTGCGCGCGCGAGTTTAAATTGCTCCAGAATTGAGGGGAGAGATTGGACCCACTTTTTTTTACACTTGGACAGCCACGTGCACTGCTGTGCAACATTTGTTCAATTTGGCTGTACCAATAGACGTCTTCGCTTAGTAGATTATCAAATAGGTTGGCGTTGCGATGGAGATTAATTTTGAATAGAATCACTTGCGTAAATAATAATGGTTGAAATCAAGGAAAAGAATATTGCATGTTTGTTCATTGGCGTGTATACTATTTAATAAAGGGGGGCCTAGTTTTCTCGAATCATTTTTTTTAGAAATATAAATCGAGATAAGTAAAATAATGATCCTTTTAAGTCTCACCCACACAATGGATAATTACCACAAAGACACCCTTCCCTCTACACAATTAGCTAATGATGATAAATGGGGCTGAAGACATACTCACACTCTCATGGGCTTTAGGGTTATTAGAGATTTACATTAGCCGACACGTGCTCAAACTGGCTGAACAATTGGTTAACAAAAAAAGAGATGACACAGACGCCATCGAAATATCATCATGAACAATAAATTGCGTTATATCCGACAAATTAGTATTCAAGTCGAATAGCATACAAATACCATATCATACGAGCACGAATGGTGGGAGGGAGAGAGAGAGTTGACATCTTCGCATGAGACTTAACGGTCTGCCTCCCTATCACAAAACGAAAGCTGCAAAACCCACTTGGAAAGAGACCTCATTCTCCAGTTACGAACCACTTCCCCTTGGTTCAAACCATTTGCCACACGGCCCATGGGCTCGACAAAGGCCTTGATCCGGTTCATCGAGACACTCAGGGCCTCTTTCGACACATTTGCGAAGCAAACCCGAAACCAACCAGGCTCTACGCAATGGCAAGAGGACCCAGGACTTATATTCAGCCCAACTTCATACACGATCTTTTTCCAAAGCGCCATTTCCCCTTCAAACGAATTTTCCCCAAGTAGATGCCTCATGTCGGCCCAACAAAAAAGCCCAGCATTGCTTTCCAAGCAATTTATCCCCACATTCAAAAGCCCACAAACAAGCATTTCCTTTCTCTCTTTGATCCTCTTCTTGTTAGTTCTAATGTAATTTCTTGTGAATTTCCTATCCGCAAGGATTTTCGAGAGAAAAAACTGGGTTTGCGAGGAAACGAGCCCGAAGCTAGACATCTTGGTGGCGGCCGATTGGAGTTTCTCGTTGTTCGAGTAAATCAGGCCCACTCGAAAGCCCGGCAGGCCCAAATCCTTAGACAGGCTATAGACGATGTGGATTCGGTTCCAGATATCCGTCATTTGGTTAAGCTTTCTCTCCACTACTAACTCCGCGATGCTTGTATATTGTGGAGAGTCGAACACCGTTCCTGAAAATATTTCGTCGCTCACGATATGGATTCTTTTGGCGATGGAAAAATTGATGAGGTAGTTGAGCTCTTTTTTGGTCATGGTAGTGCCCAAAGGATTTGATGGATTTGTGATTAGCACTCCCTTGACTCTTAAATTGAGTTTTTGGGCTTGTTTGTAGGATTCTTCTAGCGCGGACTCGGTGAGCCGGAACCCATCAGAACTCGAGCAATGAATGGGCACTATTTCGACACCGGTTCTCCATTTAAGATCTCTGTCAAACCTGTAGAAAAGAAACAGGCAAAATTAGTGCCAGAAAATATATGAGATATTGTCAGCAACATATGGTCTGCATTTGTTTAATTTTGCGGTTTCTCCAGTCGAAAAATTAAACCCGGAAAAAGTGTAATGATCAAAGCCTGAAAAGAAAACTGCATTAATTAAAGATGAAAAGATTTTCATTTTAAAACTTAAGAAATTGGATTGCTTTTTTGACATTCTAGACAGAGCCTCAGAACTCATCGATCACAATGTCGCATACCCTCGATGTTCCCTTTATCGAGTTTATATAAAATTATTGTTGCCGGTCAAAAAACCCAAAAAAGAAAGAAAAGGGAACACTTAATATTAAAGAGGCAATCTTCCTCCTAGTTAAGATGTAAAACAAAACAAAAACGAAACTTTATTACAAATTTTTGTGTATCCAGACACATCTATGTCCGATAATGTGCACGAAAGTCTGTGCCCGTCTTTGGGCATATACTTTCTAATCCATAAACAATTTTTTTTTTCTTTTGTTTTTTGATAAGCATCCATGTATCTCTTTCTTGTGTTAACTTAAGTGAGGCAATTAATTAAATTCAAATTGTTACCCTGGATAGTAAGGTGTAGGCACAAGAAAAGCCTGCCCTGGTTCAGCTAGACAAAACATGAGGGTCTCATTTGCAGATGTTGAGCCAGCGGTTAGTACAATCTTGTTTGCTTCAAATCTCACTTTGTTTCCTCGAATTTCAGCCATAAACTCTGCCAGCACCTGCAAATTATTATGGTATTAATTCCACAAAGGGTTAAATAAAACTCATGATAATAAGAAAAACAATGAACCGACCGAAAAAAAAAAAACTGGTTTGATTTTGTTTTTCTTTAACGGATTAATTGATCCGGTTCATTTTTACTTTTAATTGTAGAGAAATCGACCTGATTTGGTTCCATTTTTCTCTCACAAATAACCCATTCGATGCATGCATGCTATATCAGGTTAGTTAACAGTCATCACTTTAATATTGTATCGAAAAAGACAGCAGATCGCATGCTTGAAACCTCATTGCTAGCTAGCTTACAGACTAGTTACAATATATACTTGCACACGTATTTGGCTCAGTCTGCTTCTAAAAAATAGTCTAGTCACACGTGAAGGAGCGAGCGTATTAGAAATCAAGATAAATAAAAGTATTTTTTCTCTAACAGTTCAAGCTTTTATAAGAGCTGGTATAGTAATTAATTAGTGTTGTGGCCATTACATTCTTGAAAGCTGGCAAGCCACGGTAATCTTGGAAGAGTGCCAATTCTCTGAACATGGATTTTCCATTTTTGTGGAAACCAGTGGAGTCCACATTTGTTGCAATCCATGATTCAATAATGTCGAAGGAGAGCTGCAATAATAAGGAAGACATGAAGTAAATAAAATGATAATAATTGGATTCGGCTTCTCTGCAGTTCATTGCAAAGAAAGGTGTACAGTCCAATCTGAACCGTTCATATTGACAACTAATAGTTCAGATCGATCTGTTGAATACTTTTAGCAGTGAAAGTATTTTACTACTGGTAATAATATGGAAATAAATCTGGACCATTGAAAGCGCTAATCGACGGTTGCGACCACTTGGATTGCACCTCTACAGTCCAAACCTAGACTGCAGACAAGCCATATCCATAATAGTTACCATCACCCGGTCAGCTATATATTGATAATGAGAATAATTTTGTGGTCTTTCGGCGCAGCTAAGTGGTGCCTCAACACTTCTCAATACCAGACATTTTTTGGGGTTCATACACTTAGCAGTGAGTTCTATAGAAATGTGTGGAGGTACTGGTGTTGGCCCACCGAATATTTTTGCAATTACGTTTCAGTCCAATAGTAGGAGCTATATATGCCCTAATTATTTGATGAGCCTAGAATAGGCAATATGGAGTTTGGACATTATTATTAATTTTCATATAATGCTCTCTCTTTTTTCCTGTTAGTGAACTTTTTTTAGTTATGGTCCAAATATTTGATATTTAATTAAATTCATCTTGACGAGAAATTTGAAACATGAAAGAAATATTGACCGAATTTCAAAGATTCAGAAAAGATAAAATTAGACTAAAATGTTCCCAAAAAAATCAGAAATGCTATTGTCTTAGTATTCTATGTCAAATCACCAAAAGAAAATAGAAGCGAAAGATATCAAATTATTTGAGCCCACTCGTTATCAATGGGATCAGGGGTACGTACTTCCAACAGGAGATAGGACAACAACAAAATAAACGATAAAGACAACAGTATTTTTGAATTTTTTGGAACATTTTTTGTCTAATTTTAGCTTTCCTATAGTCAAAATGAAGCGCATATATATATATATATATATATATATATATATATATATATATATATATATATATATATATATATATATATATATATATATATATATATATACACACACACAGAGAGAGAATAAAAGTTTAAAAAGGACCAAAATAAGCCAAAAAAATAATTGATTACTCGTCTTACATGAATTCTGAACTCAAAATAGACAAATTATCCATTTTGTTCTTTACCTCTTTCTATTTTGTCATATTATTACATGTACACGACTTTCTCTTTTCTCATATTTTATTTTATAAAACACAACAAAAGAAAAATATGCCGCAAAGAAGCATTATTTTCCATCTCCTCAAATGTGAACTATCAACATTTTTATGCTAAATGCTATCGTGACATCTTGGATACCATGTGATGTTCCAATACGCTGCTGGGATATGTGAAGTGCCATTTATTCTGTTACTCCACCGTTCAATGAACCAAACTTTGGCTACCGAATGGCGATTGTAGTCACCGAAGTATTTTTGTTCTCTGCCTCACGTTAAAAATCATTTTTTCATTGCCGAGCAAAAAAAAATCTTTATTTCATCAAATTTTTACTACCATTTTTTGTCATCGAAGTTGGCTTTTATTATCAGTTCCGTATTGCAAAACGATTATGAAAATATGATCGTGAATCGTATCGTATACGCTGCACGTGCATGGTGTACAAAAGAAAAGGCGATCGAAATAGGTATGCCTATATGGCTATATCTATGTAGATATACCAAATTGAGACCTCCGCAAGTGGCGGTGGAATTAGTCCACAGGATTAATCGAGGTTTGTCTAAGATAGCATTTGGACACCTGAGGTTATGAAAGAAGTAAGTAAATGTACTAAATTGCAATATTCACTCACCTGATTCTCAGCTAAACCCATCTGAATAATCCCAGTTGGATTATGGACATCATGGTAGGGGTTTTTCTCGTACTCCTGCCAACCTAGGAAGTAGGAAGAGTCTTGGCCATGAGAGGAATTACTTGTAGCCTTTTCAGAAAGTAGCATTTTTTGCATTTCTATTCCAAGTATGATCACCTGGCCTCTACCACTATTGCAAGAGGATATTGTTTTGTTGCTCCAAGTTTTAGGAGCTATACAAGTGTGTATATATATATATATATATATATATATATAGATTCCTTGTCAAAGAAGGCTTGCAAGAGGAGAAACTTTTGGGTGCCGGATGGATACCACGTGGCGGTATCCGTCGGCGATTCCAGCCGTCCAAACGTGTTTTGGACGGCTCAGATTTATTCACCCTCTCTCCCCTCACCTGATCACTCTCGCTTTTCTTTTTCTCTCTCAAAAATCCGGACCATCCAAAATACGTTTAGACGGCTGGAATAGCTAATGAGGTACCACGTGTGTGATATCTGTTGGGATTTGTCCCACATCGGTTAATTATCTCCTCCAAAACTAGTATATGAGCCTGGGCGGCCTCTCCACTCTTTGCTAATTGGTTTGGAATTGAATGCTTTAACATGGCTTGTTGGAATTTATCCCACATTAGTTAATTATCTCCTCCAAAACTAGTATATGAGCCGCCTGACACCAACAACAAAAAAAACTTCTCTAGTTCGTGAGACAAGCCCGACAGCATGCTGGGTGGACGGTGCTGATATTTTGACCAAAGAGACTGGGGCACCTTTTTTTCATTTTTTTTTATACTGTAACCCAAAACAAACACAAATCCCAAGAAATTATACTTGTATTCTTAACGGATGGATGAGATCCATGTTAATTAAGTCTACCATGTTGTCAGGGCGGCTCATAAGTTTTAGAGACCGAAAGCGAACTTCTTGAATGAGGCCTCCCTATATCTTCCCTCCCATTCGACTCCTCAAGCGTCTGCGTTTCTTTCTTCTTCTTTTTTGATCAGCTGCGCGACTTTTCTTTTAGGAGTTCTTTTTCTCTCTAATTCCCTTTAACTATAAAAAATTTGATAATCCAACATAGATGGTAGCATAGGAGATAGGGCCTGATTGAGTACTTCGCAATCACCGAACTGAAAATATCTTCCAAGCTCCGGCCGTTTCTTTTTTCTTTTTAACGCCTTAGTGTTACTAATGAGTAATTCCATCATTTGGGCCTATTTTGTGTAAAGGTGGTTAGTGTAATTTTTTTTGGGACCATATATATATAGGATCATAAAATTTTGAGGGCCCTCGTTTTTTACTTTTTTTGGGGGGGGGTGGGGGGGGGGGGGTGGAAGCGTAGGCTTCTCCGGCCTTGGCCATAAGCCGATCCTGCATGTTGTACATATCCAAACACCGATGTGTTGAAAATCATCTAATTTACGTGAACCCTACAAAATGATAAGGCTCCATGTTCATCCGACAATTTTAGACAAATTTGTGTGTGGATGTGAAAATGTGGATTTGTGTACGTAGCATTGCTCTTATGACTATCACAATACGACCTTTGAGAAAGTACTAAATTAAAGTGAGAATTCGAATGACTACTGCCTTGTTTATTTTACTTTTTAAAAAATATTTTCTAAAAGATTCTTCTTATTTTCAATCATTTTTCTCTCTATTTATTATCCCTACTACTCTCATAAAAAAGAATTCAAAAACGAAACCTAACAAAGCATGCATAATTTAATTTTTTGAAAACGATGATCTTATATATATAACGATGAAGTAACGATGATCATAATTTAATTTTCATAATTTAATTAATTGAAGTAACGATGATCTTACAAAAAGCATTGTGCCCAATCGCAGACTAGGCCCCAACGTTTGCGACGGTTTCTGTTAATTTATTTTCCTTTATAGCTACCAGATTATTTCAGTTCACTAATTAGGTTCCGTTCCAGAAACCTTCTTAAAAAATACTAAGTACTTATTTTGGAACTTCAATTTCAAAAATAAGAAGGGTCATTCCACAAAACCCAAACAAAAAGTTTATTTCACATTTTCAAACTCAAAAATAATGTAAATGAAAAAAAAAAAAATTTTTGCACCGTATTAAAGATCTCAATGAGATCTATCAAACAAGATTCATAGTGATAGGAAAATTATTTGCGTGAACACATGATTTTTGAGCTTGAAGTTGCCGTATACAAAAAATAAGACTGTTGCTATGAGAATGGGCGCCGGCGGAGGGAAATCGTTCCGATGGCCGCGCCAGGCCGTCTCCGGCCACCGGACGGCCGATCCGAGCCGTCCAAAAATTCTAAAAAAAAAAACCAAGGGGGCTATACACGGAAAAGGGGTGCTCGGATTAAGCACCCTACACACCTCGGATGCCGTTGATTCCCGCGTTAGCCCCCTTGTTTTTTTTTATAGAATTTTTGGACTGCTCGGATCGGCCATCCGGTGGCCGAAGACGGCCCGGCGCGGCTGCCGGTACGATTTCCCTCCCCGGCCGGTCGGTACCTATATAAATTCTTCCAAAATAAGTACCAGCCTTCTTATTTTCCGGAACAAGCCTTCTTATTACACAAAAAATAAGTTCTTATTATGTTTCTGGAACACAGCCTAGTTTGAAAAGTCCAAAGAGCTAGCGCAGACTATGGAAAACTAGCTCTTTTTTACCCTACCCTAGATGAAAACCTGTTCAACGCGCAAATGAAACGAGGCATTGTCAACGAATTCACACTTAAATTCTACTGTTGATTTTTACTGACCATCTTAAAGTCATTTGGGTAATTTCTTCCCTTGTATATAGTCATTGTTTTAGTTTTAACTTTCGGCATAATCTGTGTACTTGCTTTGGAGGAGATAAGGAAAGAGTGACCTGAATAAGGCCTTGTTAGACAACATGTTGCGATGAAACCAATCACATGAATGCATAAAATCAAAACTCAAACCCTAAAAAATCGATGGGATCAAACGGTGATCATGGCGAGTGTGGTACTCTGTACTTAAGACAGAGTCGTCTCATCTACGGTGCTTACTGTTTGCATGGACATCTATCTCCTAGTACTACTTGATTGAAACACAGAAGCGGTACTACAATCGATAGGTCTGTCATCCAAACTTCTGTATAGTCACCAAGAAGAAAGAGACAGCTTCTACTCTACTCATAATAGATGTGTCACGCGTCTGCTCAAGGCGAACACGAGTCATTGAAAAGACATGACTCTGAATGATCAATCCAATTTATATTCACACTATGAAACAAAATACGGAGTATCATAGTCTAAATATTTTCCAACACCTTTTGTGAAATTTCATGACTGTCGGACAGTTTTCTGGTAAAGTAGTAGTATTTTATAACGTTCTCATTAAATTCACAAATGCATAACATTCTAAAGCCGGTTATAGGTTGAAGGGGATTGGTGGAAAGAAAAGAATTGAGATTAGTCGCGGAAAAGAATTTGTTGTGAAAGTGATAGTTTGGTTGGAATAGAGATTATTACAGAAATCCTATCCCCACCGTTCTGTTTCACCGCTTTCTCCACCGCTCTCAATGTCACCGACCAAAATGTTTTAGACGGTCCGGATTTTAAAAGACTTTTCCAGGGAACTCTTTTAAAATTCATCAGACCATTGATTACCTAGATGGACGGTGAGATTGAGCGCTGTGGTGGGAATAGCACCACTCAGATTGTTATAGTCATGTTTCTTTTGGTTGAGAATGGGAGAATAAATGTGAGAATGTTGTACCAATTTTCTCTTCTTTTTTTTTGATAAACGAAAAGGGTGGGAGGAGGCGACCAGCGCCATAGCACCACTAAGGTGACTAATTGGCCAAAGGCCTCCATGCAAATCCACACAAAGATCCAACAGTGGCATGGGTGGGATTCGAACCGAGCTCCGTACACATGGAGGAGGGGACTTATCCCACTCACTGTGGCCAACTAGGCTACCACCCTTGTGGTTACCAATTTTCTCTCAATACGCTGAACTATTACAACCATCCCCACCTAATGGTGTGGAAGGACTACCTGTCTGCCCAACCAATCAAATGAATGCTATGGGCCCTACACTCATAGCAGTTCAAACCCACGATTGAAACCGCCATCAAACAAGGCCTTACACTATCAAACCGCCATCAAAAAATTCAAACTTTTTTCACAAATTAAAAATACTCATTGATATCTAGTAAGTTATTGAAGAACTTTTGATTTTTTCTTGCAAAAATTGTATTATTTTAAACACTCCGTTTTGCGGACCAGACAAAGAATTTGGGACGAAGGGAGTATCTTTTTTTGATCAAACCACAAACATAAAATTAAACATACTAAACTTGAAAATTTATATATATAGGCCTTACACTATATATGTTCAATGTGAATCATGAAGAGATCAGTGAAAGACAATGAAAACGGAATTAATAAAAATTAAGTACAATTTCAATTTTTCTTTAATCTTTGGTCATAGGTAGCGTTAGCGGATTAGTGAGTTAGATAACCATAAGGACTACTTGTCCACCCAACCAATCAAACGAATGCTATGGGACCCACACTCATAGCAGTTCAAATCCATGGTTGAAACCGCCATCAAACAGGGCCTTACACTATACATGTGGCTTTCTAATCATGATTAAGACCGGTAGTCTCATTTGGAACCTCAAACTAGAGCATCGGTATACCTCTTGCTACTAAGTGATCGTGCGAAGTACCAATCAAGCACTATGGTGCGACTCATCACGCTCGCTGTAGCTAGTAAAGTCAAAAGTCATCGAGCAATAATGTACGATCAGCTGGGCTAGTGGAAGCAAAAGGGAGGTGATCCATCAATCGGTGAACGAGTGGCATCGCTCTATTTTTCCTTGTTTGGTAAGGTCTTTTTCGCCGGCACAATACATGTTGAATGTGAATCATGAAGAGATCCGTGAAAGAAAACGAAAACGGAATTAATAAAAATTAAGTACAATTTCAATTTTTCTTTAATTTTTGGTCATAGGTAGCGTCAATGGATTAGTGAGTTAGATTACCATAAGAGATGTCGATGTTGCTTATTAGTTCGAACTTGGAACCTCCCGGCACTAAACTTCTGGTACACCGAAACTTCAATACTGTGATGGAAAATATGTACTAATATCTTTTCTATTCTCTCAATAAAAAGGCAGGATCTTTTGTGCCAAAAACTCAAGTGTCGAGGGATTTTTTGGCCGTTAAATTTAAAACATAAAAAAACAAACACACATAATCCAACGACCGAAAAATCCCTCAGAAGTCCTCTAGAACCACACTGATTTGAACGTGTCCTCTCCTTCGTCTTTTTTCACGTCTATTAATTTCTCGTACTTAGTCTTACAAACTGAGATAGTTTAACTCTGGGAATGGAGGACTTTTGCATTTAGAGGGAGTATTTCGCAATGACCCTTTGAAAAACTGCGATATTCACTTCTGCCGTACTGGCATCCAAATGTATACTGTTCCCCGGGCACGCCCAAGCTCCAAGTATTATATTTTTCCACTTACCCAAAAAAAAAAAAAAAGAAAGAAAGAAAAGGAGGGGGAAAAAAAAAATCTCGTTTGGGTTTACGATGTTGCAGTTCGAGGCGTGCAAAAAATGACCTCTCGTGCCTTGCCACTCTGTTGGCTCGACTGTGATACACTAGCCCTTGTGTCATGACGTTGCTCCATGACAATAAAAAAATGACACAAATTTCAAAAATGGATCAATAAAAACGGACGGATGGAGTAATTTACTTTTATGTGTCATGATGTTGCTCCATGACAAAGGAGCATGATAAGCACCCAATAATGCATATTCTTGGTGCTTAAGTCCTTAGTTTTATCACTTTATGTTTAGTTAATTTAGCTTTTTGTTTGATATTGCACGTAGGGTATGTTATTTTCATTTTGTAGGAAAACCGCTTAATAAAAGAGATTTTAAAGCTTAAAGCGCGCCGGAGGCATCCAAGACTCAAAGATGATCAAGAATAGAGTCACCGGAGCCCGAGAACGAAGAGTCGAAGACCCGTCGGGTGGCCAAGACCATTGGAAGCCAAGCCGGAGGCCAAAGCTGAGTTTCAGATCAATGCAAATGGGTATCGATACAAGGTTTTGCTGTATCGATACCATTTTAAAACAGAGAGCTGGGAAATGCCAATTGCAATTGGGTATCGATGCAACGTTTTGCTGTATCAATATCCGTTTGCTTTGGTAGCCAAAATGGAAACTATTCAAAACTGTTCGGTATCAATACAAGAAACCCTTGTATCGATACCGAGGTGTTTTGTGGCAGATTTTAGGGCGTTTTTGAGATATTTCGTGGGCGTAAAGGGGTTGTATAAATACCCCATTATGTCACAAGTAGGAGAGGATATAGAGTATATACACTAGATTTACTGCACTTTTTAGATCTAAGTAGGATTTTCTTTACTTGTTGCTCACTCTTGTTAGTGTTCTTCATCGTTCTTGACTAAATCCTTCATTCCCTTCCTTAATTAGTTGTTGTTTGCTATTTTACTCTTCATTAAAGTTGTAGCTATACTCTTGATCTATCTTAATCTCTAGTTTAATTTGAATTCCATCATGTTTTCAATATTCAGCTTTGTTGATTTAATTTCTAGCATGAGTGAGTAGTTAATTAGGCTTGGTCATGGGGTGATTAGCACTTCATGACTTGAATTAATCATGCTTTTCTCTCAATAAATCTTCATGTTAGTTGGGAAATCAAGGTAGTTCGTGTTTGTCTATCAAATCTCGGCGGTGTTAACCTCTTTGATCATGCGTAGGCAAGAGCGAGCCTACTTGCCACGCATAGATGCTTAGAGCTCTGTTATCCCTTGCGTTGCTAGATGAAGACTAGAACTCGCTTGGTATCTCGACTTCTTGTCTAGTAAATGGGTTTAATGATAAATCCTCCGGGTTGGGAGATCATTGATGCGTATCTCAACCCGAGTAATCCGAGAGATAGTTGATTGATTTAAGTTATGAGTGTTGAAATCCCCTAGACCTAGTCGCTTAGTTTAAATTATTTTTAAATTGCGCTTTTATTACACGTTTAGTTCACTTCAAAATACACACGAAAGTTAGCCGCTTCAAGGCCACAATACTTGCATCTACAAATCCAATCAAGCCATGATGATATTCTCTTGGGTACGATCCCGATCTTCCGGAGTATTATGCTTCAATGGACGTTATTAGCCCTACGCTTGGGGTGATCGTTTGATATATATCGACGGACGAAGCAGAGCATGTCTGACACCTCCATTGTCCCCATTCTTTAGGCGAATTTAGGGGTTAATTTGAGGAAATGTTCCTTTGATTAGTATCAACCTAAAAAAGTAGACGAAAGGGAGCTGCCGAATAGCTCCCTATCGATCCGGCCGTTCGTTTCGGCACAGACTATTCGGATCAAATCTGAGTGAATACAAATCGCATACAAATCTGAACCATTCATTGCTTGGTTAAGATCAGAGTCATCAGTTGCCGAGATGAACAGCCAAATCGATTACTTTGCACCGCTTTGGAGGGTGCTTGCTTGGCAACATCCCCATCCAAGTGGAAGAGAATTCTCTCCAATCCACATAAGGAACTTTAAGGTGTTGCTAGGGCTATGGGCCGACGATGGGATCCCAATAGTTCGTAGACTCTCTTTGTAAATTACCAATAAACATTTATGTCGATTGGAATGACCACAACTTTATGAAAATCTTATGAACAATTTGAGAAAGAGTAAGAACTTTATTGATAAAAGAGATTACAATCTGTCGTGTGCATCTATGTCGTCTAATACTAGTATACAACTGGAAACAGACTAATTGCACACGTGAATGACAAATAACATATTCAAATCAAATGAAAGATATATTCAGCGATATATTGATCAAACGGTTAGCTGTTGGAGAAACGCATGCAGATTGTCAGTGAGAAAAGCATGCAGACTATTAGTGAGCAGCTGTCATGATAGTTCCACTGTCGATTGATGTAGATATTTGTAGTACAGCTCTCTACCCACAAATATGCGTGCGTACACATTTCTCTTCTTATTAAGCTAATCTGGACATCCAGTTATAAGGAAAAAAAAAGAAGAAAAAGGCATTACTTTTCTGGAATGCAGGTGGCAAAAAAAAGACCAATATATATGTATATGCCACGTGGCCTCATCTTCTTATAGAGGTTGTCCACAGACCCCCCCCACCTGAATAGTTGAGAGAGTGCCAAATTAGAGCCAGGCTGCACCCTGGTCCGAGGGATACAGGGTCCCTTCCACTGAACCATCTATTCCATGTCGGCCTCTTCTCTTTGCCCTCATTAGGATATGCACTCTTTTCTCTTATATATGGAAAAATTATTGGGGGCTCTTAGAGCACTAGCACCGCCACGTATGTGGTTTGCCGAACGCTACACATTCCAATGGGGTTCATAATCAGTTTTATAGACTCTGCATGATTACGTGACGGGAGTTATAGATTGGAATGGTAATGGTTAGTCAGTGCTGAGTGGTGGTGGGTTATGGTTGTAGTATTGCTAATATGGACAATATTTTTCACGTCCAAAAAGTGAAAAATGTTTTTTATATAGCAAAAATCAAGTTATTTTGACCACGATCTTTTTTCTTTTGGCACGCCAAATGCAAAATACTGTTTTTGGAAAAAAGAAATTCCCGAAAAAAAATGCAACATGAATAAATATTGGATGCAACAGTCTTACGTGGTAACATATTTTTGAGTAAAAAAACAGTAAGACACTAACCGGTTCAACCAAAAATGAAAAAATAGTAGATATCTCAAGCATTCAATCTATTGTTAATTTATGATAGCGTCATGAATTATCACCATCACGTCTAATATTGATTTTTTTTTAGTACGTCAGAAATTTGCCTAAAATTGATTGGTGCAAAGGACATTGGTGCCAATGATGGAACACCCTTTACGTCAGAATTTCCTTTACTTTCACTTTCTCCCTTTGTTCCCCAAGTCTAGCTAGTCAGTGCAGGTGCATATTGGGAGTCTTTTCTCTTATCCCCAATCCTTTCCCGAGGGGATGGAGCTCGATCGAGCTTAAAAATCTTTTTATTTTTCAAGTTTATCTGTACCGATACTTTTGTGCGTTTTCGATAACCGAGAATACCAGGATACACCAATGCAAAAAAAGAATGAGTGTTCGAGATTTGATCGAGGAGGCGGAGCTAGAGGTTTCGATGATCATGACATACAAAGTTCCCACCACAGGGCTGTGTGGGGAGGCTAAGATGAAAGATATTCACTATTTTCAGAGTATCAACTCGATGAACTTGTACATTTATAAGGAGAGACAAATCACTAGTACCGGGTTTGCCTCTTATCCATGTATCCTTGCAATTTCAATCACAGAATTGTACAAATATATACTTTTGTGTGATCATTCGATCGGAATAACACGAAAACAAAAGCATAGTGAGATTTCGGTGTACAGATGGCCGGATTCTGTTATGATAGGCGTGCAGCACCATGTGCAAAAATTTCTATTGATCAGAGTCACGATGTGCATATTGTCAATGAGATGCTCTGGAACTACTAGAGGTAGGGGTGTCGTATTTTCATTGCCTTTTCATTTAGGATTGAAACTGTATGCCAAACAATTTGACAAATTAAAAGGTGTCAAGAAATTCAAATAGCAAATCTCTCTGATCAGCTTTTGGAACCAAGTTCCTAGGTATCACCCCACATGGACACGCGACGACGCACACGGAAATCTGAAAAATATTAGTGGACACGACACGTTGCGGACACGTTTTAAATGCATTAGATCTCATATAAATAAGAGAGGCTCTAGTTCAAAATGCATAACAAAATATGTACTCCAAATCTTCCATAACATCATTCACAAGAGCAATCTAACAAAAAGGCGTTTTCTCATATGTGAATTTTTCTATGGTACACAAATCACTTTTTAGTGTATGGTACCTGAAAAATTCACTTTTTGGTGTGTTGTACCTAAAAAATCACTTTAGTGGTAAGTATTTCACGTTGAGTTGTAAGTATTTCATAAGGAGTGGTAAGCATTACACATTGAGTTATAAGTATTTCAGATGTATAATACTTATCACTCAATATGGAATACTCACCAGTTCATATGAAATACTTCAACACTGAGTGGTACGTATTTCAAATGTAGTGGTAAGTATCCCACATTGAGTGGTAAGAATTCTACACTTACCACTTCGATCTTATGAAATACTTATCACTCAATGTGGAATATTTACCACTAAAGTGACTTTTTGGATACCATACGCAAATTTTTTTTGCTATGTGTCTTCATAACCAATTAATAACCTATCATGTCACGCAAAGGAAAAAGACTTTTCAAAGCTTTAACACAAGTCTTAAGTATTTAGTTTCCTTGGAGCATGAGTGTCCGCAGCATTTTCTAGAGTGTCCCCACATTGTCCAAACAAAAAAAAATTGAGAAAAAAATAGGACACTTGATTAGATTTGAGTGTCAGACACGTGTCCGGAGAGTGACGGTGAGTCTGACACCAGTATAGGAACTCGGACGAAGTGTTGGTGCTACATTGGAACCAACCCTTAACGGGAAAGCGTATAAAAGTAACACAAGATACAAAACATTGCACATGACAAGGTCAATACCTCAGTTACTAGAGTAATAATCCGTGATCAAACCAATTTTCACATAATTTCGTATGCTTTTTTGCATACCTTTTTTTTTTAATCATCAAAACTTGACCAGAATGACACAACGAATCAATGATTTTTTGCATACCTCGACCTCCCTTCAAGCAGTGGTTAGCATTGGCGATGTACATTTTCAGTAGAGTCTAGTTTCGGTACCATGCCAATGGTCTGGTCCAATATCCAATAAGTAGTTCAAGAGAGACTTTATTGCCCCTAGCTAGGACTCCTAGCCTAGGAAGTTCAAGTTCCACCTACAAAAGTACTACAATTTTGCAGGTGGTGAGAGAGAGAGAAACCAACATTTTCAAATGCCCATTTGAGTGCAGTCCCCTTCATGCCCACAGCCTTTCTGTGATAAGACTATGCCATAGAAAGCCTTTTCTTGCTAAGCTTAAATGTGAACTAGTCCCCCTCCCAATCCTCTTGACACATCCCCCAGGTTATGAATTTATGCCACTTGTAAGAAAAATAGACAACCTGATCTAACAAAAGAAAACATCCTGTGTCCATGATGTAGAACAAGGAGCAGCTTATTTTTCAGGGAAGAATAATATTGGAGTACAAGCAGATGTCATGGAAGAATCACGGACTTAGAGATTTTTATTTGATGAAAAGTTTTAATACAGGAACGGGGGATGGTGCTGTGCACCATTAGATCTGTTCGTTCGGCTATCCAATGATCCAGATCTCATCTTCACCGTGCAAGGGTTGTTTTTTTGCCAAGTGCACACTTGTTTTGGCATAATTTTATTATCTTTGAGGCGTTCTTGGATTTCATGTAGATTCAATAGCTAGTAAGCTAGGCCAAGGACCAGCAAAACACATCTATTACATCAATGATTACTTCTGAACCGCGACGAATTTTCATTAATCATAAAGGATCCTAAGTGATTGGGACATAAGGCTCGGATTGAATAAAGGATCAAAAGATGAAACAACACAATAGGAGAAGAGTGCAACTACTCTTCTACTGTTGCTACTCGCAAAAACTAAACCTACTCCGGCTAGCTCCAATCCCATTTCGGAGCAATTTCATTGACCTGAGCGATTCATGGTATAGAGCTCGTCGAGTACTACAAACACATTAAAAATGAAGTCAATCGAATACCAACCAATATTTCATTGGAGTGAACGTATTTTGGAAACAATAAGTTCCTGAAGTCATAATCCAATGTGCCAAAGTCATTTTATTTTTACATAAAAATGTGTGCTTCGATTGGATAGTTTTTGTTATCTGTTTTACTTGATTTTTTAAATGACTATAATACTCGACGAGCTCTACAACGTGAACGGATCAATCAATTGAAATCGCCTCGAAATGGGGTCAAGCCAGGCCGGATTGAATGGATTCGGTTCAATCACTAAACAACAGAGAAGCCTTTTCCACAAATTAACTCCATAAATAAACTGGCAATAAATAATATCATTGTTGATAGAAAAAAAGAATAGCATGGAATAATTTTTGGGAGGTGGGGGTGGCACGTGGTTTGTAGTGAAGGGAGGTCTATTTGGTCATGTGACTCCACTACACCCTATCAAGATATCATTTTCATCACTTATTTGGTGACATGTAACATGACTTGCATGTTAGGCCATTCCTCAATCCTCTATGGGACCTTCATTCATATTATATGGCTTCCTTCTTGAATCCTTCCCTCAAGAATATATGCATTTTTTCAATTCTACAGTCAAGGAAAACTGCATCTACCCACAAGAGAGAAAAAGTAGTTTTCACCAAAATGGAATGTTTTTAAGTACCCAGAAAGAAGGGTAAACTTTTCAAGGTTGCACATAAATGAGTAAACTCCAATTCAGCACTACTTGCTTTGTAATGTTGTACATGGAGTGTGAGTTATGACATCCATTGCATATTCAACTACAATCTGCAACTTGTTTCATGAATCCTGCTGCCCTTCGAAGCACAAACAAAACCAACTAGGACTAGCTCAATTGGCCGAAATCTCTGCAGAAGGCGAGAGCATGTGAATCGCGTTCAATTGATATTTTCCGCAACATCATCCTTTTTCCGCCAATACGAAGGAGAGTAAAAACAAAATAGGGAAAATTACGTCAAACTGAACAATCCACCGGATAGTCCAAGAACATGACCAATAGAAGAAACCTCCCAATAAATGAAATGACCAACTCAAGAAAGAAATTTGATAAACCAAACAAATTGAAACTTTCTCACAATGCATGTTTCGTTGGATAAATTCAAATGGAGAGATTAATACGGATTCTGGCACCCCACAATGTGAACAATCCGAGGGAAAGGCAACAATGCATGCCCCACAAAAGTGCATACATACTTCCACACCACATTGGTTGCTAATTTCTACTACTGCCATCGAAGCTGAAACCAAATACATCACAAAGCCTCTTTCTCACCACAAAGTCTTATGACAGAAAACCATATTGTTCATGACACAACAACAAATACTTGTCGCTAGTTCTTTTCTCATAGTAGCTATTCCACAATGGTTCGTAACTTTCACCACAAAATCTCAAAACTTCTTAGGGTACCCTAAAACTCTCCTAAATTCAATACTCCATTTACTTCCTGCAAAAGAGAGAAAATACGAAGTTTCCAGAAAAAGCTGAGCCAATAAATTTACAAATGACCTTCCAATCCCATCATTCTTGCCTCCCCTTGATGATTTGTCATGCATGAGATAAGCATAAAGATAATTATTCATGCATGAGATAACAAATAAGAGATCAACTCTATGAAGCCTCTTCTGCAGTCCACACATACCAATACTTAAAATGAAAAAACAACAAACACACCGAGATGAAATAATGTGTACTGCTATTTGCTACTGGGAGCAAGGTTTGACTTATCCGATCAAGATGAGATAAATGTAAGTGTAACAATCAATTCTTCCTCACCCTGTCGAAATAGAACCAATTATTGGAGGTGTCCTTTATGGAAACCAAAAAAGAAAAAGAAAAAAGATTCATGTGGTATGTTCAATTGGTTAAGTGACAGTCATATCAAGTCTATTTTCTGATAATGAACGTGCTTAGCATAATAAGAACTTAGAAAGGAAATAAGAACGCAAAGAAAGGAAATAAGAATCATATGGTATGTTCCATTCGTCAAAGGACAGTCATTTCAGTCCATTTATAAACAAAATGTACTCCTAGGTGTCTAGCATTATATGGACTTTTAACAGGATATTCTAGTATGTAACCTCTGCTCCAAAAGTATTAACTTTCACAGTACATCTATCGTGAGCTTTGATCTTAATTAGTTTCAGGAAAAAGAATTGCAGTTATTTACTAAACCTTCAACAAGAAGCAATATCACAGTAACAATGGCTGCAGTCCAACGACTCCAAACCACAGCTACCAAAGGTAGATGGTTAGCTATGGTGCTGAACTTTGGTATCATTATTATGAATTTCTGGGAAAACAACTATCCAAACCTTCAGTTTCTTACAAAAAGATACAGGAAGACTGCAGAAGCAGATTTTGCTCGCAAGATTGACATGAAATCATGTAAGATATAGTCAAATTTTAAGAATAAGCATACTATAGAACACCTGAAATAGTGAAAAAAAACCCTCTGCAAATTCACGTATCTTTAGAAGGCTTACAACCATATCTATCATTAAAATAAACAACAAAAACCTTGAATTCTTAAGGAAACTGCTAATTTCAGCTAATCCCTACCTAAGAATAGAGCATTGCCACAAATAGCTTAATTTAGGCCCAATTTTGGATCTTGGAAGTATGCTAGACTAAACCACATCAAACACTGAATCTTGAACAAACAAAACTTTGCAAGAAGAGAGTCTACTAACACAACAATGTGTACAATATGCTGATGTTGCCTTCCATGATTGGCAACTGGGCAGATAACCACTTACGAATCACCAATCATAGCCACATCCACTTCTTGTGTAAATTGTTGTGCACATTGCTGTGTTGGTAGACTTGCTATTCCAAGAAGATCATATTTGAAAAAGGTAGCCGAAACAAAGCATTTATTGGCTATAAAATTAAGACGTTAGCCAGAAAGAAGACAACTATGATCCCAAAACTTCTTGTTTAGGGGACTTGTGTAAATGAATAGGTATTTTCCAAAGAACCTCTTTTTTTTTTTGGTTTGGTTACTCTAAAAGATGAATATGTCCGAGTAAGTTGCTCCTCTGTACATTCATCCAGAATCCAAACAGAGTTTGTCTATGATGAAAAGACTTCTTTTGTCCAAGGTTTGCACATTATCCTGAGTTTGTTCATCTTTTATGGTGTTTGACATTAACATCTCGGATAATAATGAAAAAAGGCTGAATCCACAAGTACAATAATGGCTCCTTCACAGAAATTGTCGGCCTCTAGAGAAGATAAGGACCTTTCTTGTCAATGTGAAATCGTAGTTCAAGTGGCCTTTTTGTCACGAGTCTGAAAATAATGGTCAAGTTGTAATGCTAATCTTGTGTGACTTCTCCATTTTCGTCGATGATCATGCAGAGGAAGACATCTTTCTTATGGTCCAATGTCCATCCAATGAAACTCAATGACTGTTTTACTTAAAATACTGTTTCGTTAGCCTCTCAATATCCACATTTAGTTTTCTCTGACATAATTCCAGCGGATACATATAAGCAGAGATCATCTTGATACATACTCTCCATCTAATAGAATTTGAACAGTAGAATGTCAAATGGAACATAAAATAACTGGACAGAAGGTGACGAAACTTGTCATGATCAATATTTTGATAAGCTTTCTACATTTCTCTATAAAGAAGATACCTTAGATGAGAGCTGAGCTGTCCAAACTTGTCTGCACTTAGGCTGCTCTGATACTGATGGAATAATTTCCTATTGAGACATCAATGGTATGACTTGAGGTGAAAAATTTTGATGGCAGCTTTATTCTTTTCTAGCTTGTCTGAGCAAAATAATGTATTCGCCAAGACTAGCTCCTCTTTTTTTCCTTCAGGCAGGAAAAATCCGTGAAACTGTCATTGTTAGTAAAAATAAGTTCACTGACATTAAGAGCTGAAAACATACAGCCAGAAAGTTTGATTAGTACAAACACAATAAGCTGACAACCATTAGCTTATTGAGGACAATTAAATTAGAAAGCATTCATTCATTAAAACTACTGCGAATGATCATACCATCGATTTCAAGGACTAAATCTCAGAAGTAAATACCTTCTACAATTTCAGCCTTATAATTTTGCAATCACCTTTTCTATTGGATACTCACTGTACATTAGTCGCACGAAGCGGGGGTGCGGGAGCGGAAGCAAGAGCGGGAGCAAGGCAAATAGAAGATCGTAAGATTGGGAACGCCAAAAGGAGCATAAATATAGAATTAAGAGATGAGAATATGAGATGTTTAGAGAGTATTATAACATGAGTCACATGACACCAGTAATTCACCAACACTATCACTGGATTGCCCATAAAAAATAAAAAATAAAAATCTTACTTTTCATTGCTATTTGTAACATAACAACAAATTCTCAATTTTCTCTTCATGAAAAATATGGAAAACAAACAAAGGAATACTCCGCCCTGACTGTATAACTGATGGAAATATATGACGGGAAGAAAAAATTGCGACTAATGAAATCACTTTGGGAGGAATAGGTTCTCCTTCCTCTGCTTTGTTCTGGTAATGACTCTTTGAGTTAGATCCACTAGGGCCCGCCTTGATCTTCGCACATCCTCATCGTCACTCTCCGGAAGAGAATCAATTGCGGCGGCGGCAAGGGTGGCGTGCTTTGCTGCTAACTCTCGCGTTCTCTGTATCCCCTGGCTCTTTCCGAGGTAATCAAGAGCCTGTATTTCAAATTGAATGTGGTATTCCACTAGTTAAAAAATCTAGTAGGTTAATTTTTGAAAAGTGAAAACCACATTGTACATATAAAATAGCGCCAATACAGAAGTGGTTAAATCAAGCCAGGATAGGAGGGAAGGCGACAGTAAACTAGGAATTGCTATGACAGAGCATGTTCATATTTACTGTGGTTAATTAAACCATAAACACATAACCGCCCTGCGTACAATGTTCTAAAAATCGACAGGAGCTAGTGTGGCGGAAGAAGGGCACCTAGCGACTAGGACGCGATTAGTTGGCGCCTAGCAGTTTTTCATTTTCTAAAAAAATATTTACTTCCCAAAATTTGAGTAAGAAATGACATAATACCAGTAAGAAATGAATTAAGACTACAGTAAACACTAAAAAGCTACACATAATACATATTTCATTATGCATTATGCATATTGTTTTGTTAGTCAATTCAGAGCTTCGATATTTATTAAAATATCTCAAATATTTTTTTTTGTTTAAATAGCACATAACACCTTTGTACATTTCCTATTGCACATTTTATCTCAAAATAATTTTGAAATAAATGAAATGTACCCCGCCAACTAATCGCCTCCTTGCCGATTATTACCAGCGTAGCCGATTAATTGGCTAATAATTACCGATTTACTGTAAAAATGCCTAATCACTCCCTAGATCCTAAAATCTAGGCGTTGGGGTCCGCCAAGCGCCTAGGCGCATCCTAGGCCGACTTTTAGAACATTGCTTGTGTACATTTAGTATGTTGTATCTTTTGACGTGTCCATTCCTTGCTACATAGATCATGCATATTATGTTGTGTGTACACTGTACCAAGGAACTTACAAGATCCACATCTGCAGGGTCTTCAAATCCCCGATTAACAACTGCTCGCAATTGCAGGAACTCCTCCATGGCAAACAATATCGGAGCTGTTACAATTCCCTGCAAAAGATTTAAAATTTGCTACAGTCATGGTTCGACATTCCCATAGGTATTCTTTATCTATATAGGCTATCACCGTAGGCTAAAGATTATACAGGGAAGCAAGTATAATCATTTGACACATCCATTGCGGCATGTACTGAAAATGGAAACTAGAAACCCCTGTACTTTAAGGGTAGGACAGGACCAAATGCAAACTCATATGCAATAGGAGATCTATTTACCAGTGTGCGCACATAGTAATCTGAAAGATAATGAGGCTTGACCTCCACAATTAGTAGACAGACTGATCCTGAGTCATGACATAGAAGGTTGGAAGACCGATCATCAATACGACACATCTTTGTAATGAGTTCAAAAACATTAACGCATCAACTGCGCATTTTGAAAGCAATGAGATCAAGTGTCGAAACTTAATGACAAAACAATGTGAGGACCAAATTCCGTAGTCTTAATTGTATTGGCAATTCCGTACGACAAAACACATATTTTATATCGAGTTGTAATTTTATTATTTTTAATAAGTTAGTGAGTTTGTATAGGATTAGAGTGGAAGGAATCATTATTATTTATAATCGAGAGGGAGCGTATTGGATAAAAGAAGGTCGGCTCCAGCAAGATGAATTTTGGCGAAGACGGATCGATCCCTCCATCAATCTCGTTATCATCGACATCATCTGTTTTCCGTAAAAAAATAGGTGGGCCCAATCAAGAGGTCTAATTATAGACTTGTTATTTTCCTCATAGGGTTTGACTACTGCTATATATTAAAACGAAAAGGGGCAGCCAAAGGAAGTCTCTCTAAGCCATATACTACGTACATATGTGGCGGCAGTAGAAAGAAAGAAGGGGAGGCAACTGGTTTTCGAGAGCTATTTTTAAGGGAGATTTTCATTAGGTTTTTGGAAGGCTTGTGGACTCAAGGCCGTTGGCGATCAAGATCACTGGGTGCGGTGTACGTGTGACTCGGTAGGTGATACTTAGAACGTTGTGAGGATTTACTTCGTTTGGATAGGTATATCTGTAACTGCACAATGATTATAGTGATTTGATTTCTTCCCGTGGTTTTTACCCATTCTGGGGTTTTCCACGTATATCTCTGTCTTGTGAGATTTATTGTTTGCGTAGTTTTTGCTGGTAGTATAACTTGGTGATTCCTATTCATACTGTTAGGGTTTTTTAAGGATTGTTTAGGGAACCCTGATTTTTCAAACAATAACCATGACAGGGAAAAAAAAGTCAACAAATTTGAACTTACCTTTCGCAATTGATATGATACTAAGATAATAATGTTTAGACTTATCAGTATCACAATTGCAAACAGACAACAAATGCCAACAAAGAGACTTAACCTCAGGACCTTTCATAAAGCTCCGATGTCATGTTAATCACCACTTGTATCTAAAACTTAAGGTATTATAAAATGGTTCCAACAATGCATCTCAAGTTATCCAAGGCAACCTCCTGCGAACCAGACCAACCTGGCTCTCGTGGCTTGGTTTGGGCTTTGGTTTTTGGCCCTTGACAGAGCTCAATGGAGAAAAAAGATTCATGTAGCCAACCTCAATTGATTGGGACATAAGGCTCAGTTTGGTTAGAAGTGTGAACGAAAAGTTCCACAATTACGATTTATGAGCAATAATTAGCAATTGTCAGTATAAAGACGAATGTAATTATACATATCATACTAGAAGGCTGCCCTTGGTCTTGGACAGTCGAAACGCCAAGGGGATCCGAGTAATTGGATGCCGGGAACATTCGTCATGTCGATCACCGACCACGATCAGGGAGCTAAGGATGAAAATTGCATGGTAGACAGAGAATGTTACACCTCCGAGGTAATTGTCCATCCAAGGAGTCGAGAAGGATTAAGCTATGCACCACCAAAATGATTGCTAACGGTCACATCAACTAGTATAAAAAGAGTAGGGTTGGCAGGTAGCCACATGGGCATGGCCTGGACCGCACGCAAAGATCTCACTGAAAAGACTGCGATGATGGCTCCCAATCATGGTTATTTCCTTATACATATTCATGAATTCTCGGACAAGTGTCTCGTCCATAAGTTGCCCTGAAACTAACTTGACCACCGGAGGACATTTCCGGTCGTCAACACCAGCCGGAGACTCGCTAAATGTGCTTCGGTGACTATCTAACAGATGCCAGGAAGTGACAGACAAGTATATATAACGCAGACACCCACATCTTAGAACTATGTGCGCTTCCCATCCCCCCACATCTTTAATTGTTCATATTAAAGTAGTGGAGTGGGCAACTTTTAAACAAATCCCGGGTCAATGGAGCAAGTTTCAACACCTTATAAGGGGCCTAGCCAGAAATAAGGCCGGCCAGCACAGCAACATTTTATAAGGTAGACCTTTTCCAGCAGTATACAGTCTACATTTCCAAAGTTGTTCAAAGGGACATTGTGGCCCACAAGGGCCACAACTGAAGAAATAATGCATGAGACCAGCTAAAATATGTGGCATCTCTTTGCTATCTGAAACAACCAGCTGAAAGTCTGATTCATTTTTTTCCTTCTCGGGAGCAACAAATTTTCAACAAGGAAAAAGATATAGAGAACAATGACGATTCACCAATGTAGCTTAATAAAATAATCTGTAAATTTGTTTCCTTAAAAAATGGCAAACTTCTCGAAAACGTTGAGGGTACGTATAATACCTGCACATGCATTTTTAAGTTAACAGAAGGAATATCTTAATACAGCAATCACACAAAGAAAAGATAACTTACATGATGGATATCAGATAAAGAACCCTTTCCGAGAGATGTTGATGTGCCAGTGAAATCAAGAACGTCGTCTATTAACTGAAATGCCAATCCCTGAGGAGAAGAAAGGAAAAATGCAGAAAACAAGGTGGTTCAGTAAAGAGAAAATTACTCTCCATGCAAGTTGGAATATATTGTTGGGAGAGGCAAGTTTTGGTCTCTCTTTTGTTGGTGTTTTGGTTTTCAAGAAAAAGCAATTAAGAAGCACTCTCCACACGTACTGCAAAGAAGAAAGATGAAAACCCAGAAAAGATAAATCTTCTGGGAAGAGCTAAAACTAGAAGTCTACTGGACTGACATCTTCATTAGATTCCATTCATAACTTCATAACATGCCATTCATACCAGAATATGTCAGGATAACCATGTCTTCTGGTGCATAGTCTGATATGATTCAAAGAAGCAGCAAATTACCTAGGGACGTATTTAGGAAGCATATACACAGAAAACAGTTGGAATATATATCAGTGAGATAACACACACCAGATTCTTCCCATATTCATAGGCCAACGTTGAAACTTCTGCAGTTTGCCCTGCAAGAAGAGTGATTGCCTTGCAGCTATTTGAAATCAATGACGCAGTCTTGTAGTATGTCTTTTGCAAATGATATTCCATACTGCAACAAAAATTATCACTTTAGAGGGATTTCATAAAAGCCCAAATACCAGGACAAGTAATAAAAACCATTGAGATATTGTTCATAATCCGACAAGAAATAACAGCAGGATGCAGAGAAGAAAAAAATCTGCAAATAGGATAGAAAGCTGAAGAGGCAGTAGAAAAGAAACAGTCCCACAAACTCTCATGTTTTCAATCCGAAAAGAAAAAAATCTTTCTCTACATTCTATCGCACTCATATTTATAGTGCATTACAATTATAGCTTTGTTTCATGAGTCTCAGATTTCCTAGACTTTAATGTAAAATATTTCCTTATCCGAAACCAATACTGTCAAAGTATTGAGAAGTCTAAAAGACCGTAATTACTTAACCATTGCATTCTAAATTAACACTCTCGTAGGGAATGGTAACGATAATTTAACATATTACTTCAGCTGACCGTCAAATGGTGAACGTTGCTCAGCTTACTTGACGTGAACGTGTATGTTAAATTATATATATATTTTTTTTGATAAGTAAATAAATATATTAGAAAGAAGGCATAAAGGGAATGCCACCCATATACAAAAAGAGGCCACACGACAAAAAGGCCCTATACACTTCCATGCGAAAAGAAAAGCTCAAACCAATCTAAGAATTGGTCAAGAGACGGATAACAATCTCTCTTGTCCCAACTATACAAGCTATTCACCACAAAACTTTTGATACTATGCAACGATTTTTCGACCCCTTCGAAACATCTAGAATTTCTTTCCCGCCATATGTTAAATTATATTACTTCACATTATGGAAATTTTTCACTAATCGATGACAATAACATGAACGTAGCTGGAGAGTAATTATCCTTCAACTGGAAAGCGCATTGTTATGCACTTGGGTCTCATTGGATTTTGCATCTTAGATTATATAGTGCATAAAGCAATAAGCCAATATAGAAAGTATTGAAATGACACCAGCTCTAGAGCAGTGTACCAACAAGGCTATAACGTTGCTCAGATGCAGTAGTCATTTGCATGGTCTCCCCAGTAACAAGATGCTCTACAACAGTAGCTAGTAATGATACAACCTGATAGAAACATGGTCACTAAATTAAGAAATGTTGCACATCTAAGTTATACTGATGAGAATATGATCTACGACAAAAATCAAAGATGATGCGTTATTGCATTAAGTGTCTAGATATACCACAAGGGACTGTAAATTCCTATTTGGTAATGCTACCACTACATCAGGCCAATCCATAGCACAAATTTTATAATTCGTGACTCAATGAAATGGATTTTGAAACTAGTGCACGATTGTTGGATCCATATGAAAAAATATACTGTATAACTAAACCAACAAATCAATGCATGAAAGAATCAGTTCAGTACAAGAATACTTCTGTGTTCTTCAAAGAGGCAAGGGCCACGCAAGCTCTTGAAAGCAAGAAATCCCCAGCTAATACAGCTAACTGCAAATGGGAAATAGAAAACCCATTATAAGAAAAAAGAACCAATTCTGTCACCAATTTTCAACAGCTTGTGCTTTTCCAGAAAAGTGATGAACTCTCTAAGAAGTAGTACAAGATGCACTTAAACTATTCTACTTGTTTATTTCAGAACCCGATCAACCAAAGAGAAAGCTAAGTTACGGACAAGTATTCCAAGTTTAGCAAATAGATCAACACATGGCTAAACCAACCAAGAATAGAAAAATACACCGCCACGCGCGCACATGCATGCATGTGGACACGAGAGAGAGAGAGACCCAAAAATAAAAACAGAAAAGCACAACTCTAACATAGTTTACACGAGGATCAGCAGATAATATAGGACTAAATAATCAAACAGGAACAGAACTGCAGATTCAATTAATCGAGTTCCTGATGCAGAAGAACAAAACGAAAAGTCGAAAACAAGATACCAAAGATAAAAGGGAAAAAAACAAAGATACCTTATTCCCCATCACAAAGTTTAATGAACCAATGCCACGTATTGTATCTGCATCATCCAATACATCATCATGAAGAAGGCTTGCCACCTAAGATAACGCAATGGAAACCTTAGCTTCGAAGCATCAATGTACATCTTGAGTTCAACTCAAAGTGGAGTGTCTATCCTTTGTTAGGCTAGGGATCAGGTCATTCTTTCTTAAAAGTCATATAGTAAAAAAGAACTCTACTACAACTTGGAGTCATTAGAACCTCAACTTTTGTCACAACGTAGGTTTTGTTTCTGGAAAATAGCTTTAAGGGGCATCAGGAGTCGGTCGGTACAAAGGAGGACAGATTTTTTTGGGGGGGAGCTGTTTAGACCATTAAATAGAGATCTGTTCAAACCAACAATCAGTTTTTGATGAGCTTAAAAAAAAACTCTCTAAAGGGAACATAAAATGGGACAACTCAATTAAGAAGGCCAAAAAGACAGCTGAGTTGGAAATAACCAATTATCCTCTAAAAAAGAAAGAACGATGGTTCTCATAGTCTGGGACTCTGGATATGAGAGGAAGAGATAAGAGAATGGAAGGAAGAATGGATTCAGCCTCTTGATGTGAAGTTTTCAAGCTCCGCAAAAACTATTCTTGTGCAAAGCATAGAACAAAGCAGAAATTTTTGAAGTTTCGCAAGGAATAGCTCTGATCTTTCTCGATCAAATTGTGAAGTTGATTAACTCATGTTATTTGTCTTGTGCTTGCTTAGCTTTAGGAGTTATTAGCACCAAGTAATTTCTATATTTCCTTATTAGCAAAAAAAAATTCTGGATTTCCTGTATGTAGGCCATCATATTTGTATTTTGTTTTCAATTAGCTCTAGAATGTTCATAGTAATGAAAAAAGTCCAAGTCTCCAATTTCGTAGTCTTAACCCTGGTAGTAGAAATACCAAAAGCTAAAGACACATAAATGAAGCTTTCAAAACAATTCAACATGTAGCACCAAGATGGACACGTGACATGACACCAACAATTCAATTCGTAAATTTCACAAAAAGTGGAGGACCAGACACGATGGGCTAATCTTTCCATAAATATGTACATATACTATTTATTGGATAAAAAATAAGGCTCTTAAACACCATATGTACTTCAAATCATATTTATCATTACATCATTCACGAAATTATTTCAACAAAAAAACGTTTCATCATTCATGTGTCTATACACTTAATAAAACATAATCTATCACGCAAAAAAAAAAAAAAGACTTCCCTAAGTTATAATCAGAAACTACCATTTCGATTAACACCCCCGACTTGTTTTGCAAGTGTCAAAAGCATCCAAAGGAAAATGTTGAGAAAAAATCGGACACTTTTGATTTGAGTGTCGGACAATTGTCCAAAGAGTTTCCAGAGAGTGTCCGACAAGTGTATAACACCAGTACGTGACCTCCGACAAACTGTCCCAGCTAGTCTGCTACATAGGCCATCTGCTATATCTACAATGTTATCAGAAATCACATTGTCGAACCTCTAAAAAGATATGTTTTCTATTCTTAGCCCATCTATCACTCTCCTTTTTTTGTGTGTAAGTAAACAAATTGGTGACATTATGTCTAGAATGGTCTTCAGAAACAAATTGTCCATTTTGCCCTGCCAGAAGTAGGAAAACTAGAAAACATATGTGCATGGTGTTGCTTAACCCTAGAATAGTTAATGTTGAAGGAACTCTTGGTGAGATTCCTACGTTATTCTCCTTATTCTTCCCTTTCTTTCTCATTTGACGGGAAAAAAAAAAAAGCAAAAAGAAGGAATATAGAGGCCGGGGAAAACAAGAGAATCCTAAAAGGAGGAAGAAGAAAAAGAACTGACATGGATCATTTCTGTGATTTCAGCTATATGCTGTTGTCTTAGACGAAGTTCTTCTGATAAAGCATCAACCACCGCATCATCAGGAAACCAGGTATATGTACATTCAAAGCTGTTGCCATCAATAATAAAACCTGCACAAACAATAGGTCTGTAATAGAGAGTACAGGGTAATTATGAGATCATGGCAGGTAGAGCTGGAAACATACAACCATTCTACCACCACACACAAATACACAAACGCTTACACACACATTCACAAAGGAGATAGGCCCCACACACACTGGAGGTGTGCAGTGTGTGTGGGGCCCACCACCTTTGTGAGTGTGTGTAAGTGTTTGTGTGTGGTTATAAAATTATTGGAGTACATAAAGTGTACTGACAGTCAGACAAATATTTTCTGATTCAAAGATAACGAAAACTTTCAGGCTGGATCTATTAACCGGTAAAATGAGTCCATGGATCTACAAGTTGCTAAATGGTTGATGGCGTAGAAGTACGCTATCATGATCCACGGAAACGTGTGGTCTCTGGGCCTTTGGAATAAGACTCTTTTAAGTCTGAACATATCAAAGATATACATCCTTAATATCGTTTGGGCAATCTTTTTGACAGATAAGAGAAATTATTGAAAGCAGAGAACGTATTGTTAACCTTATGGCCGCAACATTCCTTGTTGCCCCCAAAGAAAGGACAAAGGCTACCAAAGCCACCCAAAGCTCTATGATGTATGTGGGTGGCAATGAAGGCAAAAGCCCCCGTACGGCAGGACAAGCATGAGCTATGGCTGAACGTATCTATCAATTTTTTGAGAAATTCTCGATTTTGGACACAGCAGATACTGCTGAAAAGTATCCATCAATCTTACCGTTGGTCGAAATCCCTTTCCTTCCACCCCCATTTTGAAGAAGTACTCGGCAGCAAAGGCAAGCTTTGGGACCTGCAATGCACCCAAGGATTACCAAAAGGGTTACATCTCCATTCTTTTCATTTATATATTATCCCGAATCAAAAGAAGCGCGAAATGGGTACCTCGGCAACTACCATTGAGCGCAACCTATTAGCAAGGATAGATAGTTCATCTTCGACAAGCAAAAATGGGTCCAATTGATCCTGAAAAGAAAGAAAAGGGATAAAAATAATGTGGGTATCTGGAAGAGTGTCGCCACGTGATACTTATCGGCCGGCCCGATACCTCCCTGGCGAGGCACACAGCTACTCCACAAAAACGACTCCTCCTGTTCAAGCATAAGACCTCCACACAGGGGTTCCTCTATGGAAGCTCCAAAACACATCGAGCCTAAGGCTCTAATAAGCCTGGCGACTCTTCACAATGTCTTTAAATGAAAGTCATTGAAATATTATTCTTATGATCCAAACCGTTTATTTCTTTCGTTGCTATTTTTTCATTATATAAGTGAAAAATCAAGTCATTCCTAATCGACTGCCTTCAGTGTAAAATTATTATTTTTTCTCCGGACCACCACGTTCCACCCCACCCATACACCTCCGCCCCTGCTGGCTTGCGTTCACCCCCCCTCCCCTAAATTTCCCGTTTTAACTGCCTAAAAAAACTGTCAAGAAGGACAAAAAAAACTGCTTTCTTCTCCCCTCTTCTCTACTTTCACAAATCAACTTCCGTTAGAGATTAATCTCAATTGGACGTATTAACGTATATGCGAAAAGTGTGAGACTTGTACACTGTTTACCTTATCAGTAGAGTGTAGCGGAGAGCGTAAATAGAACAGTTGGGACCAGTTGGTGATGCTTGCTGCTTCGAGATGAGAAGACCCGGTGACTAGAGTTCAAGCTTAGCCCGCTGATCTCGTAATGCGAGAAATTCCCCTTGAAATTAACATCGAGGATCAACCGATCAAAGAGGAAACCCTGGGCACATATGGGAGACACATTTGAGAAACCCAAATTCGAAGCTAATTTTGGTATATACTACATGCATGGACAGTTATTGGACACACGTATAATAATGAGAGACAAGCACAGGTGTATATATACGTAGACACAGAGAGGGAGAGAGAGAGAGAGAGAGAGAGAGTTGCCCTTCTGTGAGAAGAAAACAAGGAGGAGCACCACCCAGTGCACCCACTCCCCTCGCCGGAAATCCATAACCGCCGCCATCCACCGCGCTTGGAACCTATGGAAAAAGGAAGGGAGGGGCGGGGGGAAGACGAAGAAAAAATAATTTTCCTTTTCTTGATTTGAAAGGAAACCAAAAAAAAAAAAACGAAAATGATACACCCACCGCGGCTCCCCACCGCACGCGCGCCGGGCCCACTCCGGCCACCGGACGGCCGATTCGAGCCGTCAAAAAATTCTAAAAAATAAAACCGAGTGGGCCTAAGCGGAAATCAATGGCATCCGACATGTGTAGGTGCTCGATCCGAACTTCCAAAAATTAGATGATCCGATCCGTTAAAAAATGGAAGATTAGTTCGAGCACCTACACACGTCGGATGCCATTGATTCCTGAATAAGCCCACTCGGTTTATTTTTTAGAATTTTTGGACGGCTTGGATCGGCCGACCGGTGAACGGAGTGGACCCGACGCGCGTGCAATGGGCGGTGCAGTGGGGGAGCCGCGGTGGGTGTATCATTGTCCCAAAAAAAAGATCTCATCTACCCAAACCCTTCCCGTGTAATACTCCCACGTCTCATTTTATTATAATCGGATAAAAAATTAGTTATATTTTTAAATTGGTAATAAATTATATATCTAATATAAATCTTATTTGATAAATCTCGATTAATTTTATCGGATAATGTTTTAAAAATTACATAATACATTATAAATTAAAATATGGAGTATAAACAATTGAAGAGGGGCACAAATTCTAGAAAGAAGACTATTGAATGAGGACGGAGGGGGTAAGATACAAATAGAACTGGAAAAAATGATGTTCCATCGAAAACCGTGCAATGTGCAGAACTGGTCCTCCGACCGCATATCTAAACTTTGCGGCCACATGATGGAACCTTGGCGGTCTCTTAGTCCAACCTTGCGGCCAGTGGTGGATGTAGGATTTATGTTTATTTTAGAGGCCAGAATCATGTGTATTAATTTTCATATTGATAACCAAATATAGATTTTATACCTATAGATTGAATGTGTGTTATACATGCAACTTACAAAATGATTGATACTCCTAATTTGAAATTTTGGGAATTTTTACTCTACATGTAAAATTTTAAGAAACTTTGTTCACGCAAAGGACTTGTAGGGGCTACACCTTGCAGCCACATACCCAAACGTCGCGGCCACATACTGGAACCATGCGGCCACGTACCACCATGGCAAGTTTCTCCAACTCCTCCGAAACGTCGTCGCTTCTCCATCCGTCCTCATCACATCACCGCTTGCCAAAATCTCAAACCCCTTCAAAAAAAAAAAAAAACAACATGCCACTCAATTTGGTTCAAATGAGAAATCCGTTGTATATGTGTTCTTCAACTTGGTTCACGTAGGCACCAAATCATGTCTTTCGTCCTGTGTAATTAGATTTCTTCAGCATCTTTTGCATGGGCTTTGGATTTTGAACAATCAAAGTTTGTTGTCTAACTTGGATACCCACAGAGTATGTAAAAATCCTGAACTCTTTAGTGTGTATATATATATATATATATATATATATATATCTACCTAATAAAACACAAGGGTGTGGGCCTCCACACAAACACAAGTTGATCCAATGGCTGAGATTCATTTGATCCAATGGATGAGGTGTGCTCTCCAACTCTCTTAAGAAAACACCCACACTCTTACAAATATATTACAAAAATGTCATCGGTTCTTTTTACCCACTGCTCGATTTCTGGCATAAAAAAAACAAAAACATATTACAAAAATGTCCATGCCTACGACATGGGATGCATAGTGCCGTAGGCACGGGTAAGCACTATATATACTAATAAAACAGAAGGGTGTTTGTCCTACGTGGCACCTTTGTCCTATGTGGCACCCATTATGCACATGCACATACGTTCACACACGCTGATGCAATTCCAACCGGTGTGCGTAGTGCCGTAGGTACGGGCCAGCACTAGTATATATATATATATATATATATATAGTAAAATCATGTGTTTCAGGTCTGCTATTCAGTACCACTGTGGTTGCTCATCCAGTTCCTAATATGAGTCCATTTAGAGCTCTACCATCTTGTAATTTATAACATTTCAAGAAAAATTATTCAATGTACTTGGGCCATGCATTGTCACTATAGTACTATCTTGTAATTTATAAGTGTACCATCTTGTAATTTATAATGCTTCGGAAAAAATTATTCAAAGTACTTGATCGAGGCACCGCCATGTGGTGCCCAGACCCTTTTCAACCACACATTGAATGTGGCATGCACACTTGTTTTGGGTCCCACACCAAAATGAGAATGTTGGCCTACACACTTGTTTTGGGACCTACACCAAAATGAGTGGTGGAAAGAGGCCTTGGGGCACCATGTAACGTTCAGTGCCCAAGTGGATTGAATATTTTTTCCTGTAAGTGTTACACTTCTGAATCTTCATGTCACTGAATACAATACAACACAATGCTATTGTAAGGATTAGTTTCACTTTGTTGGTAAAGGATTGTGGACAAAAGACATTGTGATCAGCACCTTTAGGTTATATTGTTCATGATTATGAAAACATGTTCTATGAAAGACCATGCACATATAATCGTTAGTACTTCTACAACAAAATAAATACATTTGGAAATACGAGAAAAACTTCTTTAGGGGGCGTCCCGTAAAGAAGATTTACGGCGATTAATCGCATACGTCCAAAAGTGTTTTCGATAGTCCAGATTGAAAACCAATTTTAATCTGACCATCTAATTCATGAATCATGCTGGGTTTGGAAGAGTTCTTGAGAAATTTTTTGAGGTTATGAGTGGAGAGAAAAATAGAGTAATGAGTGGAAAGTAATGATTAGAAGTATGGGTAATGAGTATTTTTTGAGTTTAAATTTTTTTTTCAAAAACCAAATTAATCAATTTCTACAATAAGTAGACTAGTATATTGTTTTGCTATTTCGTCGACAAACAAGTGTCTAAAATTACAATCAATCCTAACCAAATGAAATATATTAGTTTACCTTAAAGTAGTACTATACCAAGAAATTGGATCCTCTCCCGTCCGTAAATTGGACTAACTTTATCGCCAATCAACCATATGAGTTAGCCGCTCCTGAGTTAAAATTCTATTTTCATCGCTCGTCACAAAAATGTTTCCTTTTTCACAACAAGACAAGAAGTGGGATGAAGCTGCCTACCCACTACTTCTTGCAAATTTCCTATGCTTATGAACCTTTTTGTTTATCAAATTAAACTAAAATACAAGCTCCTTTTTTTAATAACCCAAGACGAGCAGGTAACATATTTATTCTAAACTAAAATACGATTGAACTAAACTAACATATGTTCAACAAAATCATAAACAAACTCATATCAAATCATCTCACACTAAAGTCTCCCCAAACAAAGCCTTAGCATTTTAATAAACACCGAACAAATAACACACACACTCACTCTCTCTCTCTCTCAATCAAATAGAACGACGGAGTTAAATCGACCATCAACAAACATGAGCGCCGCCTACACAAACGAGCGCCTTCGACGAATTAACAACGGGGCGGACAAGGGGGCAGACAACGGCAAGGGGGCGGACAAGGGGGCGGACAACAGCAAGGGAGCGAACAATGGGGCGGACAAGGGGGCGGGCAAGGGGGCGGACAACAGCAAGGGAGCGAACAATGGGGCGGGCAACGGGGTGGACAAGGAGGCGGGCAACGGGGCGGACAAGGGGGTGGACACTTCTTTTCTTCCTTTTTAGGCTCTGGTTTCTTTGGTGGACCAACACTGATGATATCTACTCTCTTTCCAGTCTTCTTGATCTGACATGCGACTTTCGCTGGATCAACATCTCCAATTACAATCACAATACCCTTCTCACTGTCCACAGATATTTCATCAATTCCTGTTCGATCAAAATCCACTTTTAATAGTAGCATTTGTGGTTATCAAATTCAAAAATTAGTATGAAATTGAGTTTTCTTGTATTTGTTTTGGGACACTTATCCAGGGGTCGTTAAAGGATTTTATTTTCCCATACACATGAATTCGTGAAGTTGGGTTCGGAAGCCTGACTCCATTGCAACTCAAATATCAAAACACAACTTCAATAAACTTCGTTTCGCAATGAGATTTTTGGACCTCTTCACTGATTTTTGCTTATATATATGCATCGGTGATATTGTCTGACACATAGCCGTGTCACTGATGCTAATACATTAGAGGACTCATCGAAGTTGTGTTTTTACTGTCAAAATCCGAATTATAACCTATTTCGAATCTCATTATGGTCATGTTTTTAAAACATTGCTTCAAACTGAAAACATTGTTTTGAAAAAGACAACTTTAAGAAATCTTGAGTTTGAGCAAATTGAAGTTGAAAATCTCACGTGCTTGGGAAATGAATTCAAAAATTAACCACATGTTCTTGACAATGAAAGCAATAATTATAGCTTTCAGAAATTATAAATAATTAATATTACCGTGAGAAATAATTTTCACACTTCCTTGTTAGAAAACTCCAAATTTACCTTTCAACATCTAAAATAATACTAACACAATTTCAAACGACGATAGAAAATAAAATTTGTAGTCCATTTACCAAATAGGGAGATTATGAAAAATCATTTCCCCTTTTGGAATGAACTCAAATCCTTCTGTACCGGAATTGTGCCTGTATCTCTGTTTCCGGTGCATATTCAGCCAATGACTGAACAAAAGACTCGTGTCCCCCGTGGATGAAATTGCACGGGAACAAGAGTTTTTTGTGCAATCCTTTGTCGAAATTGTACGGGAATAGAGGTACAGGTACAATAGGGGGTACGGGACTTGATTTGGTTTGGAATTGGTCAAGATTAACTCAGTTCGTACCTATTAGCTTAGTAACAGACATGAATACCGCAGTAATGCACTTTTGGCAGTGAAAGTTGACCTTCATCTCTATTTTCTGGAGATAAATTGTTAAAGGATAGAAGAAAAAAAAAAAGAACAAATAATTAGTTACATGAACAATGGGAAATAATTAATTAAATCTGGTTGAGACTAACAGAGAGTATTGATTACCAATATCATTGTTTTGCAAATTCAGCAAATCTATGACCAAAGCAAATCTATGACTTGAAAACGAACTCCGTACGTACCTTCCCACAATGCAGAAAATGATCATAGAGAGACAAACATATTTATAGGACTCAAATGAAGGAAAAGAAATTACTAGTAAAGAAAGACCTTGACCCATTTAAAATATGTGGGAAAAGGTGTGTGTTTATTATTAAGAATTTTTGGTGAATTAATCATTTTAAGGTGGTTGAGCGATCGAATTTAAGGTTTGTGGGAAAAGGTATGTGTTTATTCTTAAGAATTTGCACATTGGTGAATTCACTTTAAGGTGGTTGAGCGAATTTAAGGTTAGTAGGTGGAGTGTTTTGTTTATTACTAGCGTTCTATACAACTTTAGTCGGGATGCTGTAATGACCCACGCCAACTAACCTGCTAACCTTTAGCCTAACCACGTGGTAGGTTAATCTCAGATTACCAGCAGCTGGTTGGCGCTACCTTATATACCATATATAATTTCCTTGAAGTCCCGAAGTGGGACTCCACACCAATACCAACCCTGAGCAAAGGCCAGCAAGGCTTTCGTCCAACCATGCTACTTGCACATATGTTTTTGCACATATCTTGCACATACATTTTTGTGGGGCCCTATCGGGGTCCCACAAAATGATCCAAACCGCTTTTTAGAGGGTTCCTGTAAAAAACCAGCTCCAACGGATATCGGTAAGGGCTTTATCAGAATTCGTAGGAAAAAACAGAACGATTCGTCCTACGATTTCTGAGAAATCCCTTACCGATATTCGTTGGAGCTGATTTTTTACAGGAACCCTCCAAAAAATATTTTAAAAAAGATGAACGGTTCGGATCATTTTGTGGGACCCTAATATGGGCCCCACAAAAATGTATGTGCAAGATATGTGCAAAAACATATGTATGAGAATCATTACTTGCTTTCGTCTTGGACTCCCAAAAGTTTGTTTAGGAGCTACTTCATGGCTGGTCCTGTCTGGGTGAAGAATAGCCCACTAGATCCTGCCCAAAGAGCCCATAGTCCAGTAGGTCCTCTTCATTATTTTGTTGACAAAAATACCCCTCGCAAAAAAGAGACGATTTGAGAGAGACGATCCAGCCACCACCACACCACCACCACCACGACCCCGCCGCTGCCGCCACCACCACCACCACCACCATGCCGCCGCCACCACTCCACCACCACCACTACCGCCGCCACCACCACCACCACCACCATGCCGTCGCCATCACCACCACCACCACAACACCGCCACCACCACTCCACCGCCACCACCACTACCGCCATCACCACGTCACCGCCACCATCACCACCACCACGCTGCCACCGCCACGCCACCATAGCCGCCACCACCACCACGTCGCCATCGCCACCACCACTACCGCCACCACCACTCCACCACCACAATTAACAGTAATGTTAATTTTCGTCTAAATTTACACCCAATTAACAGTGTTAATTCGTCACGATTAACAATGTTAATTTTTGTCTAAATTCACATCCTAATTAACAGTGTTAATACCAGGATTAACAGTGTTAATACCAGGATTAACAGTGTTAATACCAGGATTAACAGTGTTAATACCCGGATTAACACTGTTAATTGTGGTGGTGGTGGCGGCGGCGGCGGGATGGTGGTGGTGGTGGTGGTGATGGTGGAGTGGTGGTGGTGATGATGGTGAAGTGGTGGTGGCGGCGATGGTGGTGGCGGCGTTGTGGTGGTGGTGGTGGTGGTAGTGGTGGTGTAGGAGGTTATATGGGTTCATTTGTTTTTAAACGTGGGTAAAAATGTAAAATACACTCCACATGATCTATTAGGAATTGCACTCTATAGAAAAAGGATCTAGTGGGCTATGAAATTGAAAAATAGGACCAGCCCAGAATTAACTCTTTGTTTATATAGAGGTCTAAACAATTAAAACATTCGTTCAAAATGAGCCCATCAAATAGCCAAGTGGCCTTTGGCCCAACGTAGCACAGGTTGCACTTAAATGCTAGGATGAAGGTGATTAGGAGTACAATTTCTCATTCATTATGTTAATCTAACAATAACTCACTTCCGCCGATTAAACACATAAGATAATAAATAAATAAAAGGAGCCCATGAATTAATAATTAGTATTTTTGCCGTTTAAAATGCATGAAGAGATCAAACTTTGATGCATAGTTCAGAAGTTTTATCTTTGTTGAATAGTGAATATTAATAGTTTTTTTTTGTAAGTTTGACTAATCTTTTTATCATTTCGTTAGTGAAATACACAAAAACTTCATCTCTTAAGTTCATCTTGAGCCCCGAAAACATCAGATCGCCGACATTGAGTATTATGTTTCGCAAAATTGTGCACTTGAACTGTTGAACATCGAGATGATTCATTTCTTGCCATGCATGCAATGAGATAAAATGGTGATAAAGATGGTCACATATGTTGAGCGGTTCTCATAACAATAATGGAGAGAGAGAGAGAGAGAGAGAGTTGGTGTATAAAAATCAAGTTAGAAAGTACGTAACTACCAGGGGTATGCTAACTAAAGACCCACAAACCAATTATTTGAACGAAGTCCTGACTAATGTAGTATCTCTTAGTAGTACAAGGCTTAGATTCCCCAGAGTTTCTTGATCTACGTTACTTAAAAACGAAAACAAAACATGGGTATTCCGATTCCATAAAACTGATAAAAGGGTTGGCTAATGGTTATATATTTTTCCTAGAACTTGGTAGCAGAGTCAGGATTTTGAATAGACATATACTCCTTTCGTTTTCATCCTTTTGACCCTCGTTCTATCCCAACCAGATAAAAAACTAATTATAACTTTAAATTGACAATATTATTTATATGCAATATGGATCTTGTTTGAGTAGATCTCAATAAGCTCTTTTAAATGATATTTTCAAAATCACCTAAAAATTATAGATTCCAAGATATAATTAATTGAAAAGTGGCACGGACTCCCAAAAGGGACTAAATGGGGACGGAGGGAGTATTTTTTTTTATTTAAACGTATACTTATTGTAGATCATAAAGTTTTTACTTTCCAATATATTATATTTGTACATTGAAATTATTCTAGGCTAATGCATTAAGGTATATACGTACCAATCGTTTTATTTTTTCTTTAGACTACTTGACAATCTTGGCATCCATCCCTCTGGTAAAGGTCGGGGGCTTCAATTTGAGAATTTCCTTCACATTTGGTTCGCCTTCCTGTCTTGGAATCACTGGTGGAGGTGGTGGAGGGATTTCCGTTCCTGCAGGAGGTGGGAGAGGTGGGGGAGGCGGCTGTAGCATTCGTTGCTGCAAATTCTGAATGACGCCAACCAAGTTGGCCATCATTCCCTCCAGCTTTGTTAATCTGCCGTTGTTGTCCTCGGTTGGTAAGGTTGTTGATCCCGAGTCGTCGTCATTGGCTATTCTGATAACTAAACAACAAAAATAGGCGTGCTTCGTTCTTCTCGAATGTATATCCAAGAGGTCACCCCAAGCGTAGGGCATCAACGTCTGATTGAAGCATAATAAATCCGGAAGTCCGGGATCGTACCCACAGAGATAACTAATACGGCTTTGATGGATTGAAGATGTAAGTATGGTTTCCGGCTTTTAGTCAGCCAACTTGGTGTTACGTTTGCGGTGGAAATAAAAAGGCTAAATTAAAGAGGGAATAAACTAGAGAAAAAGCGGATTAGGTCTAGGAACAATCAACACCCACGACTCGAGCTAAACTACATTTTTCCACCCAAAATACACGGTTTTACCCGGAAGATAAGATGGTTCGAAAATCAAGCTAGCTATAGAATCTATTTAGCAAACACCTCGAGCGTCAGAGCTCCAAGCATCATGTGTGGTAAGTAGGCGAAGCTCTTACCTACACATGATCAAGGAGGTTAACACCTCGGTAATTTGACAAACAAATCCAAGCCCCACATCAATTTCCGACCCAAAGTTGCAAACTTTATTGGTGAAAAATGCAATCTTTACTCAAGTCATGGGATGCTAATCATCCCATGACCTAACCCTTGAAACTACTCACACATATCTATGAAGATAAGAGCAAGCAAAAATCTACTAAGCATAATTGTAAACACAAGCCTAAGAGAAAATTAGATGGAAAGATAGATCGGGAGAAAACAAACAACTTTAATTAAGGAGACAAGAGTCAAAACTAACTTACTTAAGAGGAAAATGCAGAAATAAGAAGCTGAAAATGAAGAACACTCAAGAACAAGTAAGAACAATTTGAATCTAGCTCTAGATCTAAAAATGTAAGCAAATCTAATTCTCTAATTTTTTGTACAAAAATGACATCACTCCTATATATACTCCAAGGTACGCGGATGGAATATTCCTCGAAGATGCTCTGAAAAACACCTCGTAAGGACTCGGTACCGATGTCCCAAATCCCAGCCATCGATGGCGAAGGCTTAAGTGCTGTCCCAGAGTTAGCTTCTCGGTACCGATGTCCGGAATCCCAGCCATCGATGGCGAGACCTTATCTCCAGGCGTTGACCGTGTTGCCTTGGCTTGACTTTGGCCTTGCTCGGGCCACCTTGCCTTGCCTTGCCTTGGCCATCGGGCCACTTTGCTGCTCTGGCCTCCCTTGGCCAGTTTGCTCGAGCCATCGGGCCGCTGCCTTGACTGCTTTGCAACGGGCCATGCTTTGGCGTCGGGTCGTCTTGGCTCTTAAAATCTCTTTATTGGGTGGTTTACCTACAAAACAAGACTAGCACACTCTACGAGCAAAAACAATTAAAAGCAACTAATTAAATAACAAAAGTAACTAAGACTAGATACTAGCGCACCCTATATTACATTGTTGGGTGCTTATCACACCCCCCAACTTGAGGTTTGCTAGTCCCTAGCAAATAGGACACAAAAAACAGAAAACTAACAACTTACAATTCCCCCGCTATCACAACTTAGAACATGCTCAACTTTGAAACCTAGCAAGAGTTCAAACAATCCAACGTTTTATTTCATTTCTACAACTCACAGTTTCAGTTTCAAACTAAACAGGCCAAGTATAAGCAAGTTAAGAGCAAGCTAAAAAGGTTCGTGTCCTCGAACAATGGGAGGATACGGGACACGACACCTTGCGATTTCAGACTAAGCCCAATATCCACCGAAAAAGTGCTTGACAAACAGGCAATAGCGAAAAAGAAGTACTACGCCTCAAACAACTAAAGCACTTTATTCAACAGAATTGAAAACTAACAGATGATTATTGGATAACGAAAGGAAAGCAAGCTATACAACTAATTATGCAAATATCAGAAAGTCAATCATTAAGGAATCCAAGCGCGCAAAAGATCAACTAAGGACTTTCTCAAGCTTATAATGACCTTGGTATTCAAGAAAGGGTTAGCACAAATGGGCGACGGTCTATACTAGCAAGGTCAACTACCCAAGTGACCGCCGCCAACAAATAAAACAACCAAGTTAAAGCCAAACCGGCTCAACCAATATCAACCAAGTACGAGATACTGAAGTGCAAAACTAACTACAAAATAAAGATGCAAAAAGACAAAAAGACAAGGATAGAGTGGTCGGCATGTCAACCAACCTAGACCCCGACCAAGTAAGGGGATTTCTAGCACCCCGACTCTCTACCAACTGCATGCCACACCACCAATCATCTCAAGTCACCATCTCACCACATCACTGCCCTCAATCATCCTGCTCCTCACTATCATAACCCGCGAAATCATCACTGACTTCCCCTTCCTCTACAGGCTCGGGGGTATACTTTACTCCAAATTGCTGCTCCAGGACCGAAGTCTGCCAGGCTATCTCTTTCTTCATCTGTCTCCTTTCAGCCTTCTCTTTCCTTCTAGAACTGATCATTGCAACCCCTTGACAAAATAATTTCTTAATCCAAGAAGACTGCTTGTCCTTCTTCTTAGGCATTGAGGTCAAATAATCCCCTCCTCTTGCCTGCTTACCTTTTGCTGAATGAGCCTGAGAAGAGCTTTTCGTATCAAAGGCTTCATCAAATGGCCCCGGAGACAATTCTTCCAAGTTTTCGTAGCCCCAACCCTTAACTCCTTGTTTCCAACACAGGCTAGTAATCATGCATGGGAATGGGATATTGGCATTGATCATAGTGTTAGCCCTAAAATCTCTCAGCTGTGTGAAGATAAACGTTGCCCAGTCAATCACCAAATCATCAGTTAGGAAAGCAAACATGAGTTCTCCACTTTTCCTACTTGGCCTATGTTCCGAGCCTCGAGGGTATAAGTTAAAATGGATAACTTTATTTAAGAACCTAACACTTCCTTTAAAATTCCCAGGCACATGGGGGTCAGTGGCTTTCAAGGGGTCAACATACAGTACACTACTCACCACATCCGCATTAATTGACACGTCCTTCATAGGGTAATTCACATACTCAGGAGGGGGGCGTTGAATCCCCAAATATTCAGCAATATCATTGGGGGTAATCCCCACATCAATACCCGCTACTCGGGAAACAATCCTAACAGCCGGGTCATTCTCCCAATCACCTTCCGGAATTTGCATGTACTTATAGAATTCAATCACAGTATTCTTATTATATCCAAATAACTCCTCGGTCCAGAATTTCAAACCTTTTTGCAGAATGTAGCGGACACCGATATGATCAGGGCTGAACTTGTTAGCATCCACTTGACGCTCGTTTTTGAACTTCCTGGTTGCAAAACTCCCCTCCCATTCCCTTCTTTTCTCCTCTGCCATTTCTGCCCTTGTACGCCTTTTCTTCCTAGTGCGAGAGCCCGAGGCCTCCTCCTGAACAAAATCAGCCTCCGCCTCCTGAATGAATTCATCCTCCACTTCCTCAATTTCCGGCATAGAAAATGAAGCCCGGTGCGCGGTTTGCTTGATTTTCGGCATTTGGGTTGAAAGGGTTTGGGTTTATTTCTTGGTATTTTCGGATTTTTTTAAGGGATTTTTCTAGGGTTTTGATTTTTTTGGTAGAGAAATGGAATGTAGGTTAGAAATATGGTGGAGGTTGAATGTATGAATGGGAAATGGAGAGGAAATAGGGATTTATGTGGGAAAAAGAAAGAAATTCGAATTTGTAAGGGGGTGATGGGTTTACCTCTTTTTTGGTGGAAATTCTTGAAATAGATGAAGAAATCTTGAATGTTGTTGGAAAGGTTGAAGGATTTGAAGGTTTTATGGAAGAGTATGGAGGTTTTAGTGGGGATTTTGAGGTTTAGGGTTAGGGTTTTGGGTGGCAATGGAGGAAAAAGGGAGGAGAGGGGCGTCTGTCAGAGGGGAGGGGAAAGGCTTCAGAAGTTAGGGTGAAGGCTTCAGAAGTTTGGTTTTCACGTTCAGAAGTTTTTCCTGACAAAGGCTCTCGGTACCGATGTCCCAATTTTAAGCCATCGATGGCGAGAGCTTAACTGCTGTTGACTGTGTTGACCGTAGAGCCTTCGGTACCGATGTCCCTTATTTAAGCCATCGATGCCGACCTGTTAACTCAGAAACTTTGCCTTGTATTCACTTTGAGCCCCAGAACTTTCAATCACTTCAATTAACTCCCCAAAACACCTTTAAACAAGAAATCACTCACACCAACACCCCTCCAAACAACCGGTCGCCTAGGTTAAATCAAAGAATGGGAGAAAAACAGGATGCAAAACAGGTCAAGGGGACTCGTGTGTGGTATGATCATGCAAAGAATGCCTTGTATCTTCTCCTAAGTGCGCTTTGGATTCCAAAATGATTGAAAATCGACATTTAAACACAATTAGAGATAGACATGCGATTATTCACCTAACTACGAACATTTTATTGAATTGAAAAGGGTGGGGATATGGCCAAAGCTTGCTCAAAAACTTAACTCAAGACCAAAACCGTTCAATTTTCAACTAAGCATGCAAATTGAGAAGCACCAAAATCTCTTAGGGTTGCTACGAACTCTTGCCACCTTTCAATTATTGAGCATGCAACAAGTTACGAAAAAGAGCTAAAAACATGATAAAAGGAAAGAATTGCAAGTTAAAAACCTTTATTTATTTTTGAAATTTTCAATTTTCTCATTTTTTTGGATTTTTCAATTTCTATTGTTTTTGGATTTTCAAAATTTCAAAATTTCTAGCAACTAGCAAACAAATAGCACATAAGCTAACCCCTCCCCCCAACTTAAAGCGATGCTATGCCCTCATAGCATTAGGAACAAGAGCGAAGGAAGGAAAGAGTGCGCGAATGTACCGTCCAAGGGGAATGTCAACCCCTAAATACCTCGACCAAGTAGGAGGATTTCATGTCAAATGCTTGCTCCAGTCTGTATAGATGCTTCCAGGGTTTACTCCTTCGGTTTTGCCCACTCGAAACCAAAGCTAGTCACACTGGGCCATTTCCAAAGCTTTATCGGACTAATAACCGCGGCGCATAGCCGCACCCATGCTTAGGGCTCCTGAATGCCTCACTCACCCCGGCTTTAGACCCAAACTACCAAGGCTGGTGTGGTAGCACATAAACCCTGCAGAAGACTTAAGAGAAAGACTTTGCACAAACAAATGACATTAGTACCACCGGCCCGTGTTATCCGGCTTCAAACCAAACCAAAATAAAAACAGATAACAAAGAAAAACACAAAAGATCATGCAAAACAATTAGAAACATGCAAAACAGAATGCAATGCAATGCACCACCCGATCATCACGCGATCAAACGAGTCATACTTTTCTTCCCATCCCTTACCGGTGTGGTAAGCAATGGGTGGCTATACTAGACCGTTGAGAATTTGTTATGCTAGCGCCCGTAATAAAATTTATCGCTCGACCTCGCCAAACAATGAAGTCCAGCGTCCCCTACGATCAAAACAAAGCAAGATAAGATACAACCTAGCGTGCACTCCAGGCAATATCACACCTCACCCATAGACCTAAGTTGCCACCGATAGGGGCCTATTCGGAGAGCATGGATCATTAACGACAAACTATTACCAAGAAGAACTAATGAAAGCCCTTTACACTAACACGTTGGTGAAATCTTTTCATGTGAAACATCTCCAAGACTTTATTCAAAACAAGAAACACATAGCAAACCTAAACATGCATACTAAACAAAAGAAAAGAAACACGTAAAAGAAAGAAAGAAAGAACATATATACAGTATTTACACATTCAATATCAGAACTCGGAGCGTCAAAGTCACAGCTCGACTCCGCCAAACAATGAAGTCCAGCGTCCCCTAAGATCGTAACCAGGCAAGCAACAAGATAGAGCCAAGTGCGTAAGCACGGGAGTATCAAGGCCTAACCTAAGGATCTAAACCGCCCCCGTTGGGGCTAATCTGGAAGACGTGAGTGTTTAACTGTGAATTACTCCTATCAGAAAAGCTAATTAAAGCCCTATGTCACTGATATCAAATGAATTGCCCTTCGAACCGGAGCTGGGCACACGATCCTTCTTTTAGTAGCGGCGTGCGGAGCTACATATACCCAAGTCAATGGTGGGTGCCCCATACAATTAAGTCAAGGGGCCGGGTCCGACAAACAGTTAAGTTCAGCGGTTACGCTTTCGCTCCCCGTGCAAACATAAAGAAACAAGCTAATCAACCGTGTAAACTGGATTGATCAACTCCTCATCCGGCTCTCCAACCTCAAAACTGCCGAGAAATGGTTTAAGCCTCTGGCCATTTATTTTAAAAGATTGACCATTAATCGGATTCACAACATCAACAGCACCATGAGGATAAACATGCTCAACAACATAAGGACCAACCCATCGAGAACGTAATTTACCGGGAAACAAATGAAGCTTAGAGTTGTATAGGAGTACCTTCTGTCCAATCTCAAAGTCTTTCCGGTGAATTCGCTTGTCGTGGAAGGCCTTGACCTTTGCTTTGTAAATGGCGGTGTTGTCGTAAGCATCTCTTCGAATCTCTTCAAGCTCGTTGAGTTGGAGCTTTCGGTGCTTGCCGGCGGCCGATAAACGATAATTCAATGACTTGATAGCCCAAAATGCCTTATGTTCAAGCTCAACCGGAAGATGACATGCTTTCCCATAAACCAAACGATACGGCGAAGCTCCCAAAACAGTCTTGTATGCCGTGCGATAAGCCCAAAGTGCATCATTCAAACGAAGACTCCAATCCTTCCGGTTAGGGTTCACTGTTTTCTCCAAGATGTGCTTGATTTCCCTATTCGCCAACTCCGCTTGCCCGTTTGTTTGTGGATGGTAAGCCGTGGAAACTTTATGATTGATCCCATACTTCCTCATCAAGGCCTCGAACGTCCGGTTGCAAAAGTGTGTCCCTTGGTCACTTATGATTGCTTTTGGCATCCCAAATCTTGAAAGAATATTGTCCTTGAGAAACTCCACCACCACCTTGGCATCATTGGTACGTGTTGCAATGGCTTCCACCCACTTTGAAACATAATCAACCGCCAAGAGAATATACAAATTCCCAAAAGAAACAGGAAATGGTCCCATAAAGTCAATGCCCCAACAATCGAAAATCTCAACGATAAGGATGTTAGTGAGTGGCATCTCATCCTTCCGAGTCACACTCCCAAGTTTTTGGCAACGTTCACAAGCGACGCAAAAGTGATGAGCATCCTTGTGTAAGCTAGGCCAATAAAATCCACATTGCAACACCTTGGCGGAAGTCTTCCTCGAAGAGTAATGACCCCCACAAGCTTCAGAATGGCAAAACTCGAGAATTCTTTGTTGCTCCGAATCCGGAACGCAACGGCGCACTATTTGATCTTGGCAATATTTAAAGAGATAAGGGTCATCATAAGAAAACATCCGGACTTCATGAAGGAACCGACGACGCTCTTGCGGAGACCAATGCGGTGGTAAGAGTCCCGTAGCCAAGTAATTTACGATGTCGGCGAACCACGGGGTACTCGAAATAGCCAACAATTGTTCATCCGGAAACGTGTCCGCGATAGGAGGACTCGAAGTAGGATTCTCAATTTGTAACCTTGATAGGTGGTCGGCTACCACATTCTTGACGCCCTTCTTATCTTTGATGGACAAGTTAAACTCTTGAAGAAGCAGGATCCACCGAATTAGACGAGCTTTGGCATCTGGCTTTGTGAAAAGGTATTTAAGGGCGGAATGATCGGTGTACACGGTGATCGGGGCTCCAACTAGGTAAGAACGGAACTTGTCAAGTGCAAAGACTATGGCTAACAACTCCTTCTCGGTAGTCGAATAATTCATTTGGGCCTCGTTCAAAGTCTTGCTAGCATAATAAATGACATACGGCTCCTTCCCTTGGCGTTGTCCCAACACCGCTCCTACGGCATAATCGCTCGCGTCGCACATAAGTTCAAATGGTAGCTCCCAATCCGGAGACCGCACGATAGGTGGCGAGGTAAGACTTGACTTGAGCTTGGCGAAAGCGGCCTCACACGCCGGTGTCCACTCAAATGGCACATCCTTTGCGAGCAAATGGCACAACGGTCGAGCAATGGAACTAAAATCTTTTATGAACCGGCGGTAGAACCCGGCATGCCCGAGGAATGAACGAACATCCTTCACACACCTTGGAGTCGGGAGATTGGAAATGAGGTTGATCTTCGCCTTGTCTACCGCGATACCCTCGGAAGAAACGATATGCCCCAAGACAATTCCTTGAGTAACCATGAAGTGACATTTCTCCCAATTGAGTACCAAATTCTTCTCCTCACATCTTGTCAAAACCTTTTCGAGATTGGCCAAACAAGACTCAAAAGAGTCGCCAAACACCGAGAAGTCGTCCATGAAAACTTCTACGATCTTTTCAACCATGTCACTAAAAATACCCATCATACACCTCGAAAATGTTCCCGGAGCGTTGCACAACCCAAACGGCATCCGGTAAGCAAATGTACCAAAAGGACAAGTGAATGTGGTTTTTTCTTGATCCTCCAAAGCAACCTCAATTTGATTATACCCAGAATACCCATCCAAAAAGCAATAGAACGCATGCCCGGCTATTCGTTCCAAAATTTGATCGATAAACGGCAAAGGAAAGTGGTCTTTTCTGGTGCTTGCATTGAGCTTCCGATAATCGATACATACTCTCCATCCTGTCTGAACTCGAGTAGGTACAAGCTCATTGTCTTCGTTCCGTACAACTGTCACCCCAGATTTCTTCGGTACGACCTGGATTGGACTCACCCACTTGCTATCAGCAATAGGATAGATGATCCCAACATCCAACAACTTCAGAACCTCAGCGCGAACCACATCTTTCATGATCGGGTTTAAACGGCGTTGGGGTTGTCGAGATGGCTTGACATTCTCCTCCAAGGCAATATGGTGAGAGCAAAGTGTTGGATCGATACCCTTGATGTCCGCAACTGTCCATCCAATAGCCTTCATGTGCTGCTTCAACAAAGTAATCAACTCTACCTCTTGGAGATTCCCAAGAGAAGAGGATATAACCACAGGATACGTTTCATTCTCTCCAAGGAAGACATATTTCAGAGTGTCGGGCAAAACCTTCAACTCTAACTTTGGTGGCTCCACACTAGAGGGCAAGACCTTCGTCTCAATCGGCGGTAGCTCCTCAAATTCATCCAACTTCGGGTTCCAAGCATGTAGTGCGCAAGCTTCATCTTTATTCATCAAAGCATACAAATAGTTCACTTCAGAAGACCCAAGAAATTCAGCCTCTTCGGCTGTGAGAGCAACCTCCAAAGGATCACTATAAAGCAACTCGTCCACATGTTCCTCCACCAAAGAGTCAATAAAACTCACTTCATTCACATTTTCATCATCCCCCATTTGACTGCCAATATTGAACACATTAACCTCCATCTTCATATTCCCGAAGGTCATGTTAAGCAATCCGTTCCGACAGTTGATAACTGCATCCGCCGTGGCTAAGAAAGGTCTCCCAAGGATTACCGGAGTAGAAGTAGCACAAGAGTCGGTCGGAGTTGTGTCAAGAATCACAAAGTCCACTGGATAGATAAACTGACCAACTTGCACCAAGACATCTTCCACTACCCCCCTTGGAACACGAACACTCCAATCGGCCAACTGAAGGGTGACTCGAGTAGGCTTCATCTCCCCCAACCCAAGTTCTTGATAGACGGAGTACGGAAGTAGATTGACACTTGCTCCAAGATCGAGCAAGGCTTGTTCGATACGCTTATCTCCAATGGTAATTGCAATGGTGGGACTCCCCGGATCTTTGTACTTTGGCGCAATGTTCGTCTGAATAATGGAGCTCACTTGTTCGGTCAAGAAGATCTTCTTTTGAACATTCAACTTCCGCTTTCGAGTACATAGATCTTTAAGAAATTTAGCATAAGAGGGGATTTGCTTGACCGCATCTATAAGGGGGATATTGATCTTCACTTGATTGAACAACTCATGCAACTCCGCATTAAGATTCGGTTTCGCCAAAGCCTTCAAGCGTTGAGGATAAGGTGCCGGTGTTGGAACAACTCTAGGATCCGGTACACTTTCCTTCGCTTTAACCTTTTCCTTCTCCCTTTCTTCTAGAGCTTCCTCACTTGCCTCCTTGGGAGATTCCCCAAGGATTGTTGGACTTGACTGATCAATAGGAGGAGATATCAAAATAGGATCCGAGGGCATTTTCACTTGGTTGTCTACCACTTTTCCACTTCGAAGGGAGATTATCGCCTTTGCTTGCTCGGGGAAATTCACCGAGGAGCTAGCAAAGTGCACACCCTGGGAAGTCGGATTGGAAGTTGATTGCGGGTTGGGCTGAGGCTGAGTTGGGAATTTTCCCCTTTCTTGCTGCAATATCCCCACAGTGGTTGTCAATTTGCCCAATTGATTCCGAATATCATTCATCATTTGGGTCTGTTGCTCATTGAAAGTATTCTGGCCTTGCAAAAGTGCACCAAATTGCTCTTCCCAAGAACGCTTAGGGGGTTGTTGCTGTTGAAACTGAGAAGGTTGTTGAAATTGAGTAGGCTGCTGTTGGAATTGACTTGCTTGAGGAAATGGAGCAGGAGGAGCAAACCCCGGCGGAGCTTGAGTTTGAGGAAAACGGAAGGCATTCTGAGCTTGTTGTTTCCAAGGCAACTGTTGAGCAGGAAGTTGCATTTGAGAAGAGCTTCCCTCATTTGGTTGACTCCAACGGAAAGAGGGATGTTGTCGAGTCCCTGAGTTGTAGGATTGAGAATAAGGGTCAAATCTTTGCACAGCATGCACCTCTTCTGGGAGAATCTCATTTATCACATTCTTCAAGGCAGGGATATTAGGGCAAGATTCTGTAGAATGGCCCACCATCTCACAAATAACACACACTTCCTCCACTTGGCGCTCCACTTGGCGTACCGCCTTCACTTCTTGGGACTGAGCACTCTTAATCTCCAACTTATCAAGTTTACGAGAAATCTCCTCCAATCGTGTTTCAAAGGCCGTATGCTCCGAAATAGAAAACTTCCCAGAACCTGAAGGGCCTTGGTTGAACATCGCCCTATCCCCCGGATCAGCAAGCTGCCAAGTCTGAGTCTTCTCCGCTAGTATCTCATAGAAGTCCCAACCATCTTCTGGTGTCTTTCCCATAAAATCTCCACCACCCATTGTATCCAAGAGTTGTTTGCTCTCTTGAGAACATCCCGTGTAAAAATAGTTAACTCTGAGATATAATGGGAGGTTGTGATGCGGAACTGACATAAGCAAATCTTTGTAGCGTTCCCAATACTTGTGATACGTCTCTCCATCCCTTTGCTTGAACATTTGGATCTGATCAATAAGCAACTTGGCCCTGCTAGCTGGGAAGAACTTCGTAGTAAAAGCATCCTGCACTTCACCCCAATTGCGCAAGGATCTAGGCTTCAAGGAATTGAACCATTGCTTCGCTTTATCCTTGAGAGTGAAGGGAAACAGCTTCAAGCGAGCTTGATCAAGTTGATTCTGAGCGGGACAAATGGAATACAAAATATTTTCGAACTCCCGGATATGCAAATAAGGATCCTCCAATTCTCGCCCCCGAAACTCTGGAATAACCCGAAGATACTCAGACTTGAATTCGAATGTAGTCCCAGCAGTTGGAGTAGGTATAACGATAGGCGATATAGAAGGAGCCCTTTCTGGATTCAGCAAATCACGAAGAGTGCGAACTGGAATTTCTTCGGCCATTGGGCCTTTGCTATTGCGATTTCGATTTAGGATTCTCGGTGGCGAGGATGAACGGTGAAGCCGGTTGGATTTTGGGCTCCGATAGACAACAGGCATACACAAGCAAAACTACCAACTAATCTACCAGCAAACTAACAGACCGGAGGGGCTAGGCCGCCACCTCAACAAGACAAACAGAAATAGAAAGTGCGAGGGGTTATGCCACCGCCTCGGCTCAACAATGCAAATTAAATGAAACTAACTAACTAACTACCTCAATATCTACTCCGGCTTCGTTACACCTCAAGTTAGGCATAAAACCAGGTTAGAGGTATCCACCGAATTAGATACGAGCAATTAACAACTAAACTACTAATTAAAAGAAAGAAGCGGGATACTCACAATGGTTTGTCGAGCCTCCATAAAGCCATAATAAGAAATCCCCGGCAACGGCGCCAAAAATGCTTCGTTCTTCTCGAATGTATATCCAAGAGGTCACCCCAAGCGTAGGGCATCAACGTCTGATTGAAGCATAATAAATCCGGAAGTCCGGGATCGTACCCACAGAGATAACTAATACGGCTTTGATGGATTGAAGATGTAAGTATGGTTTCCGGCTTTTAGTCAGCCAACTTGGTGTTACGTTTGCGGTGGAAATAAAAAGGCTAAATTAAAGAGGGAATAAACTAGAGAAAAAGCGGATTAGGTCTAGGAACAATCAACACCCACGACTCGAGCTAAACTACATTTTCCACCCAAAATACACGGTTTTACCCGGAAGATAAGATGGTTCGAAAATCAAGCTAGCTATAGAATCTATTTAGCAAACACCTCGAGGATCGAGCTCCAAGCATCATGTGTGGTAAGTAGGCGAAGCTCTTACCTACACATGATCAAGGAGGTTAACACCTCGGTAATTTGACAAACAAATCCAAGCCCCACATCAATTTCCGACCCAAAGTTGCAAACTTTATTGGTGAAAAATGCAATCTTTACTCAAGTCATGGGATGCTAATCATCCCATGACCTAACCCTTGAAACTACTCACACATATCTATGAAGATAAGAGCAAGCAAAAATCTACTAAGCATAATTGTAAACACAAGCCTAAGAGAAAATTAGATGGAAAGATAGATCGGGAGAAAACAAACAACTTTAATTAAGGAGACAAGAGTCAAAACTAACTTACTTAAGAGGAAAATGCAGAAATAAGAAGCTGAAAATGAAGAACACTCAAGAACAAGTAAGAACAATTTGAATCTAGCTCTAGATCTAAAAATGTAAGCAAATCTAATTCTCTAATTTTTTGTACAAAAATGACATCACTCCTATATATACTCCAAGGTACGCGGATGGAATATTCCTCGAAGATGCTCTGAAAAACACCTCGTAAGGACTCGGTACCGATGTCCCAAATCCCAGCCATCGATGGCGAAGGCTTAAGTGCTGTCCCAGAGTTAGCTTCTCGGTACCGATGTCCGGAATCCCAGCCATCGATGGCGAGACCTTATCTCCAGGCGTTGACCGTGTTGCCTTGGCTTGACTTTGGCCTTGCTCGGGCCACCTTGCCTTGCCTTGCCTTGGCCATCGGGCCACTTTGCTGCTCTGGCCTCCCTTGGCCAGTTTGCTCGAGCCATCGGGCCGCTTCTGCCTTGACTGCTTTGCAACGGGCCATGCTTTGGCGTCGGGTCGTCTTGGCTCTTAAAATCTCTTTATTGGGTGGTTTACCTACAAAACAAGACTAGCACACTCTACGAGCAAAAACAATTAAAAGCAACTAATTAAATAACAAAAGTAACTAAGACTAGATACTAGCGCACCCTATATTACATTGTTGGGTGCTTATCAAGGCGTAACTCCATATCGAAAAAAACCCGTATATTATACCAATTTTATTGCATCGCACACGTTAATTTTATCAAATTCTTATGCAAATTCGTACACATCCAGACAAGGCCATCCCTAAGGCTAGTGGATGATATTTTTTATCCAAATGTTGAATTTGCTATTTGTTATATAGATGATGTTCTAATTTTTTCACAGAACATAGACCAGCATATTAAACATCTTAGAATTTTTAAAGATGTAATTAAAAGAAATAGTCTTGTTGTTTCAGCTCCTAAGATGAAATTGTTTCAAACAAATGTCAGATTCTTAGGACACAATATTCATCAAGGGAAAATTATTCTTATTGATAGGAGCATAGAATTTTCATCCAAATTTCCGGATGAAATAAAAGATAAAACCCAATTGCAACGATTTCTTGGAAGTCTCAATTACATAGGAGACTATTATAAGGAATTGGCCCAGGATTTTGCACCTTCATATGAAAGATTTAAGAAGAATCCTCCGCCATGGACAGAATGCCATACTAAGGCTGTTCAAAGAATTAAATTAAAAGCAAAACAATTACCTTGCTTAGCAATTTCTAATCCAAAATGGAGAAAAATTATAGAGACAGATACTTCTAATGTGGGTTATGGTGGCATCTTAAAACAATACAACCCTAATACTTCTAAAGAAGAATTGGTCAGGTTCACTTCTGGACTTTTTAAAAATGCTCAAATTAATTATAGCACAATAAAGAAAGAAATTCTTTCTATTGTTAAATGTATAAATAAATTTCAGGATGACTTACTGAATCAACATTTTCTGCTTAAAGTTGATTGCAGTGCAGTAAAGCAAGTCTTAAAGCAAGATATTAAGAATCTTGCTTCAAAGCAAATTTTTGCTAGATGGCAGTCAGAATTGTCTGCATTTGATTTTGACATAGAATATATTAAAGAAGAAAATAATTCTCTTCCAGATTTTCTCACTCGAGAATTTTTACAAGGATAATGCATAGACTTGAAATTATTCAAGCAATTCAACACTATAAACAACGAATAAATTTAAATAGTATTCCTAATATGTCAATTTATGTCTACAGGATAAATTTGGCTTATCACCAACGGCGAATAAAGTATTTGCGTATTCTGGCAGCTTGACGGCACAACAATATAATCCAGTGCCAGATTCTGTTCTAGAATCCGCCTTAAGAATGGCCTGTCCTTCAATTAAAGACAATCGATTGAAATTTTTAATAGAAAAAGACAAAAAATTTCGGAAGGCTATGAAAAATATGGTTCAAGCTAATAGGGAGCAAATGATCTACAGATATCTCCCAACAAGATTTTATTTGAAAAAATGGGCAAATGCTATTCAAGCCCTCGATCAATTTTATGAAGAGTATGGTTATTCTGATTCTGAGGAAGAGGATTCTATTACCAATAATCATCGTGATAAACGATTTAAACATATTCAGAATAGACTAAATATATTATCTCGTGCATAATTTTGCAGAATGAATCGACCTCCAAATAGAGGACGTGGACGAGGAAATACTCCTCAAGGAAGGGGTAGACCAAGAATTACCCAAGCAGATGTGGAAGCCTACTTAAAGGCTAACAAAATTCAATTCCCATCACTACAGGAGGCTGCATCAGCATCATCCTCATCACTTTCAATGAAGGAAGTGATCCAATCTGAAGAAGTTTTCAAATCATTGAAAACTACCGAGACAATTATGGTCTTAGAACCAAAAGATGAACAATGGAAGAATGATCCATGGGAAATTAAGTCCCAATATTTGGATACAATGAGTTATCCAGTCCCAGAAGGGAAATATAGATACGTTTATGAAGCAATGCCTACAGAATCTAGATCAGTGGAAATAAATCACACTTATGATAGCAAGATTGGACAGAAAAATCCAATTAGCTATAGCAAAGCCATAATAAAGATGGTTTTACCTGTTCACAAGTGGGGAATTCACCCTCAAAAATCAAAATCCTTATCAATAAAGGGAGAAAATGGAGTTCCAATTCAATATAATTACTGGGATTATATTGAAGCTTGGACAAAAACTTTTTATTATCAAAATCAGAGAAGAAGACACTCATGGTTCTTCAAATTGTGTCCAAATCTTGTTGGACAAAATGAATTTCCAAATTGGTTCTTTATTTGGTGGTCAAAATTTGGACCACAATCAGATTATCTTCCACAAGATATTCAGAAGGAAATGGAACCCTTCAAACAATATTATTCTCAATTAAGGGGAAATAATATTTTCGAAGGAAGACTATTTCTTGATGCTATGACAATTTTTGGAATTCCTTGGATCTAGAAATGGGATGTTCAATTTGCAACAAATCAATTGGGACTGCCAATACTCCAGAGGACTTTCCAGTATCGATGGTGGAAAGGAGCTAATATGGAGAAGACTATTACAGATATGAAAGCCAAGAATCAGGAATTGAGGCAACAATTGAAGCAGAAGGAAAAATTATCCATCAAAAATCCTTTTTTGGAAACTTCAGCTCAAATTAGGGCTAAATATCCAAATTTATCAGATGATGAGGTGGTAATTAAGACCATGGACTTTATGAAAGAACAATTCCTTCAAACTGTTCATCAAGTGGCTAATGATGAATCTATGACATCAGCTAAAAGCAATGAAGAAGATAATAATCCATTCACTTGTCTGGCAGGGGAATCTCAGGACCCCTCTGAGGATGAAGGAAATACTCCAACTTTGGGAGATTTTTGGGATAGCATGACAAAGATAATGTCGGAAAAGCTATCATCCAAAAAGGGAAAAGAGAAACACCAATAATTTTTGAATCCAGCCAAATTAACTGTCGGTGACAAAGGCTCAATTATGGAGTCAGTTTAACAGCACTCAGTCAAAGGTGAAGATAATTGTGTTGATGGGGCCCAATGTGTACCCGGCAAGAATCTTCATTTCAATTTGAGTGTAATTTCATTTTAATTTGTATTTCATTAGGAATCCAAATCCTCTATAAATAGTCTGGGTCTGTATAGAGTTTTTCAGGTTTTGGATTGTCCTCTCTCTCTCTCTCTAAAATCCTAGCTCTCTGTTCTCTTCCCTCCTCTGTTGTAATAATATTGGCTTCGGCCTCTTCATATTAATAATGAGGTCAGTCTTCTTCTTCTGTATTTCATTTAGCATAATACGATCCTTCATATATTTGGTATCAGAGCCAAACATAAACAATCCGAAAGAATTATGTAGCCAGAATATATTCGTAACTCACCTTGCCCTCGAAGCACAAATTATCGTACAAACAATCACAGATTAGTTAACGGCACCTGTCATACCAATTTACTACCCTATTAACATTAATTAACTAATTTCCAATATAATCTTTTTAACAATAAAGAGTATACAGAATTTTTCCAAGGCCCATAAAAATACTCGGAGACGATATAGCCACGTGGCCCGTACCCGAATATTTTTACTATTATGCCTCCAACAATAGTATTGCTGTATTGGTCATTGATAATTTGATACTACTATTATATCATACTAGAGAGAGAGAGAACAGGAGGGTGAGAGAGACTCCGAAAGAGATGGTTACGGTTTGGAGATGTTTGGTGGTGATAACGGTATACGGTAGTCAAGGGCGGAGGCACATGGGTACAAGGGAGGGCGGCCGACCCCACTGGTTGCCAAATTTTCGTAGGAATAGGTATAATTTTTACCATATTTTACTAAATTGACCCCAAATTTTCATAGGAATAGATATAATTTAGCTATTTTGACCCCACAAAAAAATTCTAAATTGCCCCAACTTGTTTTAAGTGCATAGAAATTCCAAACATTCTCTTCTTTTCTAGAGTTGATAGTGCTTAACCGTAAAACCTTGCCTTCGGAATAAGGTCGGAAACCCCAAGCGTAGTGCTTGATCGTCGGTAGCAATAAACCGGAAAGACCGGGATCGTACCACAGGGATTCAGAGATAGCTTAATTGGATTGTAGAATTTTTGTAAGGTTTTCGGCGTTTAAGACGGCCAACTGTCGGTTTTGCTTTAGAGAATGGAAAATGGAAGTGAAATGACTAGAAAAGCGGTTAGAGTTTGGTAAAAACAGGCGGCATGGTTTAGGGGCTCAAACCGCCCAATGACTTAGCTAATTTAGCCGTTTCTTTCTAACAACTCCAAGTCAAGGCATAGACAAACTTAGCTTGAAGCACTCAACGCTAAAAGTCGAGCATAACCATGGCATTAGCTCAGAAATGACTTAATCTCATTTGGAGATTACTTAAATCAAACGCCGGTAGCGTTAAAAGCTCCTAGCCTCATATGCAAGACGAAGGTATTAGCCCCGGCCAACACATGATCAATGAAGGTATTAGCCCCTTTGGTTTGGTCGAAAATTAGAGATTAAGCCTTTCCCTTACTAAAATCATGATCAAGTTATAGAAAAACCACTAAAACAACTAAGCCATGGGAGAGAGATCACCCCATGACCAAGCCTAGAAGACTACTCACTCATAGCAACAAGACTAGAAATTATGCTAGGAAGCGAAAACATAATTAACCGATAGAAACGGAAATAAACTTGATATTAAGAAAGATCTTAACCGTAACTATAGGGAAAAATTCAAAAAAACCCCTGAACTTTGAACTCAATGTCAAATAGGCACCTGAACTTAAATAAACTTCAATTGAACACCTGAACTTTCACTCCGTTATCAATTTACCCCCTGCCGTCTCAATCCGTTACTTGTCGTTAACGGCACAGTTAAAAAAAAAAAAATTACCACCAGTTTGCAATCCTATGAAGCAGAAATGTGATTATGAGAGCCTTAGAGACAAAATTTGATTATGTCTCTTTAAAATAATATGATCAGAATAATAAGATCTTCACACCCGTTCAAACGGATTAAAAATTGGAGCACTTAATTTTTTAACCATATTTTTTAATATATAAACGGTCTCAAAAAAAATTAAGTGCTCAAATTTTCAAAAAGAATTTTTAAAAAAATTCCTCCTACTTCCAACATTTCTCTCTCTATCTCTCTCCACTTATTACCCGGACCCGGGGGCTCTGCTCAAAGGCACATCAGACCCTACCCACACACCAAAATGGCAACGTTTTGGTTAAATAAAAAATTCATACCACCAGGTTGCAATCTATGGAGCAGAAACGTGATTATGAGAGCCTTAGAGACAAAATTTGATTATGTCTCTTTATAATAATATGATCAGAATAATAAGATCTTCACACCCGTTCAAACGGATTAAACATTGAAGCACTTAATTTTTTAATCATATTTTTTAATATATAAAAAATAATTAAGTGCTAAAATTTTAACTCAGTTTTGAATCGGTACAAAGATATTTAAGTGCTCATAAAAAATTAAGTGCTCATAATTAAGTGCTCATAATCACATTTCTGCTCCATAGGGTCCAAAATAAAGAACACATACTTAATATGAGAGCCTTAGAGATAAAAATGAATTACGACCCTTTAGAATAATATGATAAGAATAAAAAGATCTTTGCACCGATTCGAACGGAGTGAAAATTTGAGCACTTAATTTTTTGAGACCGTTTATATATTAAAAAATATGGTTTAAAAATTAAGTGCTCCAATTTTTAATCCGTTTGAACGGGTGTGAAGATCTTATTATTCTGATCATATTATTCTAAAGAGACATAATCAAATTTTGTCTCTAAGGCTCTCATAATCACGTTTCTGCTTCATAGGATTGCAAACTGGTGGTAAGTTTTTTTTTTTTAACTGTGCCGTTAACGACAAGTCACGGATTGAGACGGCAGGGGGTAAATTGATAACGGAGTGAAAGTTCAGGTGTTCAATTGAAGTTTATTTAAGTTCAGGTGCCTATTTGACATTGAGTTCAAAGTTTAGGGGTTTTTTTGAATTTTTCCCGTAACTATAACATTAATAAACGAGAAATTAACATAAGACAAATACCTTAAGGAGTTCTTGAAGGAATTAACTTAAAAGCTTCAAAGCATCAATGGAGTTCTAGGAAAGCAATAAAAAAGACTTAGGCCTAAAAAAAGACTAGAAAATGGCCATCCTTCCATAAAAGGCATACAAGCCTATTTATAGGGCTCTAAAGATGGGTTACAAATGACCAAAAAGCCCCCCAAAATATCCCAAAAACATTCCACAAGTAGAAACTTTCCATAAATGGAAGGTTGAAAAAGTAGCAGATTCGGGCAGATTTTACAAGCATGAACCGGTTCATGACTTGCCCGTACCGGTTCATGGCTGAAAATCTTCCAAAATACAAAATCTGGTCTTCATGAACCGGTACATGACTTACCCGTACCGGTTCATGGCTGACAGACAGATTTTGCGGCAACTTCGCGGGCTCGCTCCGGACACTCCCGAACTCGAAAATGGGTGTTCTTTGGACCGTTGGAAAGCTCGTCGAGTCTACTTTCTAACCCAAGTGGTTTGGATCCAATATCATTTGTACATCAAAAGTTATGACAATTCTACCCTCAGCTGGTCGGAAGATGAGTAGCTTTGGTAAAATTATCACTTCTCCTTCAATTCCCTTGACCCTTGGGCGACCCGAGCAACCTCCAAACCACCTCTTCATGACTCCTCGGGCACCACAACATGGTGGCACGTGGTCTTGAGCACTTGGTTGCATCCGGAGCATTACTTGGCGTTCAAAACCGCCTTATTAGCACGAATTACCTGAAAACACTAAAAACACACCTTACGAGCAAAATAGGGCAAAAAGGGATAAACGCAAGATAAAACAACATAAAATGGGACTAGTCGCACCAAATATCTACAATATTGGGTGCTCATCACGCCCCCCAACTTGAACTTTGCTAGTCCCTAGCAAAATAAAACAAAACACATTTAACTAAGCTATGCAACCTTCTCGAGATTCAAGACACGTAAACTATGCTCAACTATTACAACTAGGCAAGAGTCCAAAAACACCCCTTCAAATCCGATCATATGCAATCCACGCACAAGCATGCCATGAACTAGGATGAAGAAATTATGCCATATTAGAGTAGTCAAACATGCATGCACCACAACGAGTTTCGACTCCAAAACTCACAAGGATACACTCTTATTCGACTTTTCACACAGTGAGATACAAGATACATCCCATGACAAGCGCTAGCGAGGAATTGCAATAGCTAGAGACAAAAAGCTATGCATGCTATCAAAAGAGCGCTAAGAAAGGAAGGAAAGCTAATTATTGACAAGTATGGAAAGACAGGAATAGATCACTACTTAAGTAATAATAGATATCAACCATGCATCAAACCGAGTTAATTAGCGTACTAAAGATCAACGGATGACTATATTAGCTTATAACGACCTTGGATACAAAGAGTAAGGGACTTCAAAATGTAGTGGCCATATACTTGCATGGTTCATCTACCCTTTGCCACTACCGACCCTAAACTACCCAAGGCATGACCACATAACGGCCAAACACCAAACAAAATTACGAAGAATAAAGAAAAACTACTACCACCGACTCCACCACACGTAGTCAACATCCTCATCCGGCTCCTCATGATATTGAGCATCGAGCTCCCCCTTTCCATCGGACTATTTCTCATCCGGAATGTATGTTAGCCCGGAGGACTAATCAATCCTCTCATCATAGTATTCAACCCTCTTTCGAATATGCTTTTGCTCTTTATAGCATTTCTTTTTGATTTTCTTTGAGGAATAGGGTTATTTGAATTGAGATTTACAGTGAGAAAGATTGAAGCCAAATTTGAAAGCTTTGGAGAGGGAGATGAAAATTTGGGGCTTTAACTTTTGTAGTGGGAGAGGAGAGATAGGGAATCACATACCATTCTTCTCCTTTTCGCATCCAACCACTTCTATCATATTCACACCACTCCAAACCTCCTTGAAACATTGAAAACTATAGACACACAACCCTCCGAACATCCGGTTACCTAGGTTTGAACAATGGAAGAGACTCGGACTATGGTTCAAAATAAGGACAAGGTGACTCTTATGTGGTTTAATCATACAAAAATGCCTTGAATCATTTCCTAAGTACGCCAACAACTCCAACAAGATGCAAGAAAGATATATACACTACACAAGCATGAACAAAAGATATTATTTACGCAAGTGCGGGAAATGAGAACAAAAAGCATGGGATGCTTAAGAAACGAATCTCAACTCTAGCGATGCACACTACTTGACTTGACTTTTAAGCTCAACTTGTTCATCAAAATTCATGTATATGCTTATGACATGGATTCAAACACATAACCAAATTCGACGGGATACACGACTCTTGCCATATTGACACAATTGAGCATAATTAAAGTATCTAGCATGTGAAAACACTACTAACGAGAGAAGATTGCACACAAAATTTAAAAATTTTACCAATGAGACAAGTCTCAAAAACAAATATATAACATATATATCCCTCCCCCCAACTTAAACGATGCTATGTCCTCATAGCATGAAGAACAACAGTATTGAGAGGAAAGAACAAAAGATTGTACCTCCGGGGGAATGTCAACCCCCGTATACCTCGACCAAGTTGGAGGCTTTGTTGTCATTGTTTCCCTTCGTCATTGGAACCGCTTCCAAGGCTCACTCTTTCGGCTCCTCCATCGGAACCACAGCTAGTCACATAAGGTCATCGCCGGAGCTTTCTTGGTCTTACAATCGCGACACATAGCCGCACCCATGCTTAGGGCTCATGAATGCCTCACTCACTCTAGCTTTTAGACCTAAACCACCAAGGCTGGTGTGGTAGCATGCTTACCCTGCAAAAGACTTAAGAACCAACTACCTACTAAGAAGCAAATGACATTAGAACCACCCGGCTCGTGTTATCCGGGCTCAAAAGTAACCGAAAGTAAAACACAACCAAATCTTCACGCGAATGAACGAGTCATACTTTTCTTCCCATTTCCCAAGTAAGGAACGGGTGGCTATACCAGACCATCAAAAGAGAAAAGAGAAAAGAGAAAGGGAGGGAGGGAGGGAAAGAAAGAGTTTATGTACGGTCAGCCAAACGCGGGCTCCGAACATTTATCATACCAACAAAGATTAATATCATGAACATAGCACTCCACACTGCGCGCTTTGCCAAAAATTGAACTCGGCCATTCCACAAGAAAAGATATGTAGAGTAAAGCATTTGCCGAATTCGTTCAAAAAAATTACGCTCCTCTAAGCACATGGCCCAAACTAAATCAATTTTCAAACTGTTGACAACATTTACATGATAAGAATGGTAAATAAGTTCAAAGTCATCAACACCTAGAAAATCAATCCGTTCTACGCCATCAAGATTCGAATTCTCAAGAGTAGGAGACCTACTCTTGGTCTCATATGCATTATCTTGCTCTTCCCACAAGGAGTCCATAAAAGGTTCCTCAATGAATTCGACTCCAACGAAGTCTTGCTTCGCACAAGTAGGAGACCAACAGTTGGTCTTAATCTTTTGGTCTCTCTCTCCTAACAAAGAGTACAAATAATCCACCTCCTCGTCCATTTCCTTAACAGTGAGTAATTTCCCCAATGGGTAGATACCACAAGGAGAGGACACTTGATCTATCGTGCTCACCACAAGAGCCGGTTCCTCACAAATAGGAGACCAACTGTCGGTCTCATCCACTTCCATCTCGTCAGCTATGAGATGTTTCTCCTGCGGAGCCTCACACATAGGCAAAAATTCAAGGGGAGGGGAGGACTCAAGGGGGGAACATTGACTGTGAAGCTCATCATTCCCTTCAAGCTCGGAGGAGTTTTCGGATTCCGAATCTGACTCTTCAATAAAGATAGATTTTGCAAGAGGAGAACAGTGGATATTTAACTCAACACCCCCTCCAGACTCCGAGGAGCTGTCACAATCTAAACAAACATTTTCAACAGAGCTATGTGGCTCAAGTCCCTCTTCCATGGCATTTGAGTTGGAATCTTGAAAATGTTTAACAAAAACCAGAGATTGTAAAGTTTGAGCCAATCGATCAAAGAAATCTAAGGCTTCAGCGGGTTCTTTATCAAACAGTTTCCCATCGCACAACATGTCTATGAAAGCATGACTCTTGTGACAAAGTCCATCATAAAAATAGTTAGAAAGTTGAAAATTTTCATAGCCATGATGTGGGACCGCATTAAGCAAGTCCTTATATCTTCCCCAACATACATAAAATGACTCATTCTCTCTTTCAACAAAGGTTTGAATTTGTTTCTTGCGAACCCCCGTATAGAAAATGGGAAGGAACTTTTTGTAGAATTCATTTATCAAATCAACCCAAGTTAGCACAGATTGAGGGTTCAAGGAATTGAGCCAAGTTTTGGCATTATCCCTTAAAGAGAGAGAAAAGAATGTCACCCACGCGGACTCTGATTTCACAATGGCACCAAGGGTACCAAGTTTGCCCTTGAAAAGTGCAACATGTTTGTAAGGGTGCTCGTGCTCCATGCCATGGAAGCGGGGCAACAAATTGGAAATTTTCATTTTTATCTTAAATACATTGACGGCAGGAGCAGTGGGAGCAACGATGCAAGAAGATGAATAAGCATGATCAGGATAAGAGTAGTCCCATATAGCCATGGGGACTATTTCCCCATTTGTTGCCACCATACTATTAGATAGATAAGACATAAAATAAACAGGCTAGAGGGGCTATACCGCCACCTCTTTCAAAACAGCTCCGTGGGGTTATGCCACCACCACGTTATACAAACAATAAAAGAAAAGGCAATTGATACTTACTCTAGCTTCGTTACACCTCAAATTTGATATGAAGATCGGTTAGAGGTATCCGCTAGACTATGTATAAGTTGCAAAAACAAAAAAACAAAATAAAGCGGAATACTTACAATGGTCTGTCGAACCTCCAAATAAACTAAACTAAGATATCCCCGGCAACGGCGCCAAAAATGTTTAACCGTAAAACCTTGCCTTCGGAATAAGGTCGGAAACCCCAAGCGTAGGGCTTGATCGTCGGTAGCAATAAACCGGAAAGACCGGGATCGTACCACAGGGATTCAGAGATAGCTTAATTGGATTGTAGAATTTTTGTAAGGTTTTCGGCGTTTAAGACGGCCAACTGTCGGTTTTGCTTTAGAGAATGGAAAATGGAAGTGAAATGACTAGAAAAGCGGTTAGAGTTTGGTAAAAACAGGCGGCATGGTTTAGGGGCTCAAACCGCCCAATGACTTAGCTAATTTAGCCGTTTCTTTCTAACAACTCCAAGTCAAGGCATAGACAAACTTAGCTTGAAGCACTCAACGCTAAAAGTCGAGCATAACCATGGCATTAGCTCAGAAATGACTTAATCTCATTTGGAGATTACTTAAATCAAACGCCGGTAGCGTTAAAAGCTCCTAGCCTCATATGCAAGACGAAGGTATTAGCCCCGGCCAACACATGATCAACGAAGGTATTAGCCCCTTTGGTTTGGTCGAAAATTAGAGATTAAGCCTTTCCCTTACTAAAATCATGATCAAGTTATAGAAAAACCACTAAAACAACTAAGCCATGGGAGAGAGATCACCCCATGACCAAGCCTAGAAGACTACTCACTCATAGCAACAAGACTAGAAATTATGCTAGGAAGCGAAAACATAATTAACCGATAGAAACGGAAATAAACTTGATATTAAGAAAGATCTTAACCGTAACTACAACATTAATAAACGAGAAATTAACATAAGACAAATACCTTAAGGAGTTCTTGAAGGAATTAACTTAAAAGCTTCAAAGCATCAATGGAGTTCTAGGAAAGCAATAAAAAAGACTTAGGCCTAAAAAAAGACTAGAAAATGGCCATCCTTCCATAAAAGGCATACAAGCCTATTTATAGGGCTCTAAAGATGGGTTACAAATGACCAAAAAGCCCCCCAAAATATCCCAAAAACATTCCACAAGTAGAAACTTTCCATAAATGGAAGGTTGAAAAAGTAGCAGATTCGGGCAGATTTTACAAGCATGAACCGGTTCATGACTTGCCCGTACCGGTTCATGGCTGAAAATCTTCCAAAATACAAAATCTGGTCTTCATGAACCGGTACATGACTTACCCGTACCGGTTCATGGCTGACAGACAGATTTTGCGGCAACTTCGCGGGCTCGCTCCGGACACTCCCGAACTCGAAAATGGGTGTTCTTTGGACCGTTGGAAAGCTCGTCGAGTCTACTTTCTAACCCAAGTGGTTTGGATCCAATATCATTTGTACATCAAAAGTTATGACAATTCTACCCTCAGCTGGTCGGAAGATGAGTAGCTTTGGTAAAATTATCACTTCTCCTTCAATTCCCTTGACCCTTGGGCGACCCGAGCAACCTCCAAACCACCTCTTCATGACTCCTCGGGCACCACAACATGGTGGCACGTGGTCTTGAGCACTTGGTTGCATCCGGAGCATTACTTGGCGTTCAAAACCGCCTTATTAGCACGAATTACCTGAAAACACTAAAAACACACCTTACGAGCAAAATAGGGCAAAAAGGGATAAACGCAAGATAAAACAACATAAAATGGGACTAGTCGCACCAAATATCTACAATATTGGGTGCTCATCAGATAGTGCTAGAAATGAGACTATCATATATTATTTTCCAAATATAACAAGTCTTTTGGGGCCAATTTTGAGGCAAAAATGAATTATTAGTTCATATCGATCTTATAATTAACCTTTTAATTTAGTTATTTTTGGACTTGTGCATAGAAAAAATTATAGTATTGCATATGAATCTAATTTTTGACCCCACTAACCAAAATTCCTGGCTCCGCCCCTGACGGTAGTACGAGAGGTGAAAAGTGGTGGTGATGTCGGTGGTGGGAGTGGTCCGGATGTGGTCTCGGGATGGGTCTAGAAGGGAACGGCGATGCGCGATGGTGGTGGGTGTTTGCCGTGGCGCGGTGATGGGTTAATTGTTTGGCCGAGGGAGGAGAACAAATGGAAAAAAAAAAATGAAATGGAGGTGGTAGCTTAGCGGCCGAATATTTATTGTATGTATATTACGTATTCTTTTCCCATTTCCATTCCTTTGTTTACTTTTCTTTTGAAAGTCGTGAGAGGGAGAGGGAGAGGGAGTGTGGTGTTTACCGAGGTGGAACGGCTCGCTAAAGAAATAACTCGCCGGAGGAGAGTGTCGGTTTATATGGGTGTTCGGCGAGGTGGCTGTGTTGTGAGGTGGGAGCCGTGAGAGAGGGGAGAGAGGGAATAGTGGGCTGGTGGCAGGAGTCCAGCTCCTCCAATTCCAATTCAATGGTAAGGATTATCCTCATATCTCCAGCCCAAAACTCATGTGGTATTTTACCGGTACCCAATTTCCCCAAATATTTCCCTATTATCACATTCCAGGTACCAATTTACCAAATTTCAAACATTATTAAAATTTCATATCGTAACTTTAATAACAGGTACAAGTTCAAAGAACTATCAGATTCACAGGGTTAATCAAAAAACTCTTTTTACATTTCTTCTAAAATATTTTTTCTGTAAAGATTATCTTACGTTCAATTACTTACTCTTATGATTTCTTTTTAATTTTCATAACTGAATCTTAATTTCAACTTTCTTACATACAAGAACAACTACATCAATGAACATATGACACAGTGCGAAGCACACGTGAAAATACACTAGTATCAGTAAAAAAAATCACAAGAGCTACATAATAAACTAATATCAGCGAAAAAACCATGCTGAAAGAAAAAAAATACTGATATAACATTAGTAAAAAAATCTTCATGAGCTATATAATATCGATCAAAAAAAATCCTCATGAGTTATATAAAAAAAAGTTTTTCAGAGGCAAGTTTAATAGAGAGAGAAGACGCCGTTCAAAAAAAATTAATGAGTTTTTTGTAAACTTCGAAAATTAATGAATTTTTTTCACCGTTCAAAAAAAAACGGGGAGGAAAGACATTTATGTAATTGAGAAATATTTGAAAAGTAATTAGATACCCGTAGAATACCATATGAGTTTTGGGGCTTAAGTTACTAGGGTAATCTTGACTATTGAATTGAAATTGGAGGATCCTCCAATTTCCTATGAATTAAAGAGGAGCCGAACTCTGGTGGCAGAGAGAGAGAAGTATTACTTGTGAAATTGGGTAAGAAGTTTTGTGCAGTGTATTGCCATGAATGAGGCCTCCTATTTATAGAGCAAAAATAGACATACGTGGCCTTATCAACACCATAGAAATTTTGTTCCTATCCCTTGCCCAAATCTAGAACCTTCATTGACGTGTAGCATAGACTTACAATTGACTTAGCATAGACTTACAATTGACTTGGGAGGTGGACATCTACGTAGCTAGTCCGCGTGCAGTTCTTATTCGATTACGTAGCCTGGTTTTTGTTCTTCGAAAAATTTCAAAAATTATTGTAAGCAACTAAAATTTATTTCAAATCTTGCTATGGTGTCTAAAAAAAATTTGAGTTATCACAATAATGTTTCAGGAAAAATTATTCAATGTACTTGGGGCACCGCCACTCGACCGTCTTGTAATTTATAATGTTTCAGAAAAAATTATTAAATATATATACTTGGGGCGCCGCCACGTGGTGTCCAGACCCTTTTCAACCACACAATATTGAATGTGTCATGCACACTTGTATGTTTTGGGTCCCACACCAAAATGAGTGGTGGAAGAAGGCCTGGGGGCACCACGTGGCGTTGCCCCAAGTACATTAAATAATTACACTTCTGAGTCTTACACTTGTGAATCTTCATGTCACTGAATACAACACAATATGCTATTGTAAGGATTGGTTTCACTTTGTTGGTAAGGGATTGTGGACAAAAGACAATCTGATCAGCACCTTTAGGTTATATATATTTTGTTTATGAAAACATGTGACACATTTTCTATGAAAGCCCATGCACATATGATTAGTACTTCTACAGCAAGATACATCTGAAATACATCTGAACCCAAGACCAAGGGGTTGGCCTAGTGGTTGTGACACTCCCTTACTAGCTAGGTAAAATTAATGCCTGAGTTCGAATCTTATCGCTGCGAATTGCAACACCCTTTCCCCTATCCCTTCCTATCGATTGACAAAAAAAAAAAAATTCATCTGTACCCATTTAAAGACACTCATTCAATTTCTACAATAAATAGACTAGTATATTGTTTTGCTATTTCGTCAACAAACAAGTGTCTAAAATTACAATCAATCCTAACCAAATGAAATATTAGTTTACCTTAAAGTAGTACTATACCAAGAAATTGGATCCTCTCCTGTTCGTAATTTGGACTAACTTTATCGCCAATCAATCATATGAGTTAGCCGCTCCCGAGTTAAAATTCTATTTTCGTCGCTCGTCACAAAAATATTTCCTTTTTCACAACACAAGTGGGATGAAGCTGCCTACCCACTACTTCTTGCAAATTTCCTATGCTTATGAACCTTTTTGTTTATCAAATTACACTAGGGAACTAAACTAAAATACGAGCTCCTTTTTTTAATAACCCAAGACGAGCAGGTAACATATTCTTTAAGTAGTTCAACAAAATCATAAACAAACTCATATCAAATCATCTCACACTAAAGTCTCCCCAAACAAAGCTTTAGCATTTCATAAATTAACGACGAACAAATAACACAAACATGCACACACACTCTCTCTCTCTCTCAATCAAATAGAACGACGGAGTTAAATCGACCATCAACAAACATGAGCGCCGCCTACACAAACGAGCGCCTTCGACAAATTAACAAGGGTAACAAGGGGGTGGGCAAGGGGGCGGGCAAGAGGGCCATGCCCATGACCAAGGAAAAATTACTTCTGGACACTTCTTTTCTTCCTTTTTAGGCTCTGGTTTCTTTGGTGGACCAATACAGATGATATCTACTATCTTTCCAGTCTTCCTGATCCGATATGTGACATTCACTGGATCAACATCTCCAATTACAATCACAATACCCTTCTCAACGTCCGCAGATATTTCATCAATTCCTGTTCGATCAAAATCCACTTTTAATAGCATTTGTGGTTATCGAATTCAAAAATTACTACGAAATTGAGTTTTTTTGTATTTATTTTGGGACACTTATCCAGGGGTTAAAGGGTTTTTTTTCCCATACACATGAATTCGTGAAGTTAGGCTCGGAAGCCTGACTTCATTGCAACTCAATATCAAAACACAACTTCGGTAAACTTCGTTCCACAAATAGATTTTTGGACCTCTTCACAGATTTTTGCTTACACATGGGCGATATTGTCCAAACACATAGCCGTGTCACCGATGCTGATACATATTTGATACTTTGGTTGTAGTGTAAGAGTCCCCGAACACTAAGCTGTTTATCTCTCATATATTAGAGAGGACTCATTGAAGTTGTGTTTTTCCGGTAAAAATCCGAATTACCCTATTTCGAATCTCATTACGGTCATGTTTTCAAAACATTGCCATTGTTTTAAAAAAAGAAATCTTGAGTTTGAGCAGTTGAGTTCAAAATTTCACGTGCTTGGGAAATGAATTCAAAACCACATGTTCTTGACAATGAAAGCAACGTACAATTAATGTCATAGCTTTTAGAAATTGTAAATAATTTTTATCTTGGAAAATGATTTTCACACTCCCTAGCTTATTCGAGACCTAGCTCCAAATTTATCTTTCAGTGTCTAAATTAAATAATACTAACACAATTTCGAACGACGTTAGAAAATAAAATTTGTAGTCCATTTACCAAATAGGGAGATGGTGAAAAATCATTTCCCCCTTTGCAATGAACTCAAATCTTCTGTACCGGAATTGTGCCTGCATCTCTGTTCCGGTGCATATTCAACCAACGATTGAACCCCGTCACTGAAATTGCAAGGAAGCAAGAGTCTTTTGGCTGAAATTGCACCAGAAGAGAGGTACATGTACAATTGGGTACGGGACCAGAGTTGGTTTGGAATAGGTCAAGATTAACTCAGTTCGTACCTGTTAGCTTAGTAACAGACATGAATACCGTAGTAATGCACTTTTGGCAGTGAATGTTGACCTTCATCTCTATTTTCTGGAGTATAAATTGTTAAAGGATAGAAAAAAAAACAAATAATTAGTTACATGAACTTGGAAATAAATTAAATCTGGTTGAGTCTAACAGAGAGTATTGATTACCAATATCATTGTTTTGCAAATTCAGCAAATCTATGACCAAAGCAAATCTATGACTTGAAAACGAACTCCGTACGTACCTTCCCACAATGCAGAAAATGATCATAGAGACAAACATATTTATAGGAGTACTCAAATGAAGGAAAAGAAATTACTAGTACTAAAGAAAGACCTTGACCCACTTAAAATATGTGGGAAAAGGTGTGTGTTTTTTTTGAATATGAAAAGGTGTGTGTTTATTCTTAAGAATTTGCACATTGGTGAATTCATTTTAAGGTGGTTGAGCGAATTTAAGGTTAATTTGTAGGTGGAGTGTTTTTGTTTATTACCTTTCTATACAACTTAGTCGGGATGTTGTAATGGCCTACGCCAACTGACCTGCTAACCTTTAGTCTAACCATGTGGTAGGTTAATCTCAGGTTAACAATAGCTGGTCGATCGGCGTTTTATATCTTATATACCATATATAATTTCCTTGAAGTCCCAAAGTGGGACTTCACACCAATACCAACCCTGAGCAAAGACGAGCAAGGCTTTCGTCTTTGACTCCCGGCCCAAAAGTTTGTTATATTGAGGTCTAAACAATTAAAACAATCGTTCAAAATGAGCCCATCAAATAGCCAAGTGGCATTTGGCCCAACGTAGCACAAGTTGCACTTAAATGCTAGCTAGGAGGAAGGTGATCAGGAGAACAATTTCTCATTCATTGGGTTAATCTAACAATAACTCACTTCCGCCGATTAAACACATAAGATAATAAATAAATAAAAAGGAGCCCATGAAATAATTAGTATTTTTGCCGTTTAAAATGCAAGAAGTGATCAAACTTTGATGCATAGTTCTGAAGTTTTATCTTTGTTGAATAGTGAATACTACTCCAGTAATAGGTTTTTTTGTAAGTTGACTTATCTTTTTATCATTTCGTTAGTGAAATACACAAAAACTTCATCTCTTATGTTCGTCTTGAGCCCCAAAACACATCCGATCACCGACATTGAGTATTATGTTTCGTAAAATTGTGCACTTGAACTATTGAACATCGAGATGATTCATTTCTTGCCATGCATACAATGAGATAAAATGGTGATAAAGATGGTCACATATGTTGAGCGGTTCTCATAACAATAATGGAGAGAGAGAGAGAGAGAGAGAGAGAGAGAGAGAGAGAGAGAGAGAGAGAGAGTAACTACCAGGGATATGCTAACTAAAGACCCACAAACCAATTATTTGAACGAAGTCCTGACTAATGTAGTATCTTAGTAGTACAAGGCTTAGATTCCCCAGAGTTTGTTGATCTACGTTACTTAAAAAGGAAAACAAAACATGGGTATTCCGATTCCATAAAACTGATGAAAGGGTTGGCTAATGGTTATTTTTCCCTGAACTCGGTGGCAGAGTCAGGATTTTGAATAGACATATATTCCCCTCGTCTCCATTCTTTTGTCCCTCCTCCTATCCCAACCGGATAAAAAACTAATTGTAACTTGTAATTGGTAATACTATTTATATGCAATATGGATCTTGTTTGAGTAGATTTCAATGAGCTCTTTTAAACGATATTTTCAAATTAAATCACCTAAAAATTTTAGATTAGAAGATATAATTAATTGACAAGTGGCACAGACTCCCAAAAGGGACTAAAGAATGGGGACGGATGGAGTATTTTTTATTTAAACATATACTTACAGTAGATCATAAAAATTTTACTTTCCAATACGTTATATTTGTACATTGAAATGATTCTAGGCTAATGCATTAAAGGTATACCAATCGTTTTATTTTTTTCATTCGACTACTTCAACAATCACGTGCTTATTTTTTGTATATAAAAGAAATTGAGAAATGAGAATGTAAAATAACAAATCAAATCAAAATTATTAAGATTATAAGTAGAATACGAATTAATAATTATTAATAATATTCAAAATCAAGTCTATACAGGATAAAAAATTTAAAATTCAGGGATCGGGGCAGGTTGGAGCCCCGAGGCCCAACATAGCTCTGCCCCTGCCTAAACCTAATTCTTGTTTTTTGTACAATATTTCAAAATCAGGTCTATACAGAATAAAAATTTTAAAATTCGGGGATCGAGGAGGTCTGGAGCCCCGGACCCAACATAGCGCGCTCCACCCCTGCCTGAACCTAATGCTTGTTTTCTGTACAATGTTTCATTGGTGGAACCAGGTAACAAAGGATACAAGCATATCTATACAGGAAAAAGAGGCGCAAACTTTGTATTGATGCACAGTTAAAAAAGCAAGTAGAGATCAAAAATTGTACCGATACACATTTTTTTAAAAAAAATTTACCTATTTGAATACTCTGCTAAAAAAAAAATCTATTTGAATACTAATAGTTTTATTTTCTTAAGTTGACTATCTTTTTATCACAATGTTTGTGAAATGCATAAAATCTTCATTTTTCCGGTTCGTCTTGAGCCCCCAAAACATTAGGGCCGCCACTGGGTTATTATGTTTCGATCATAACAATTATGCGACTTAATTAGCCAGATGAGTCATAACTTGCCATGCATACAATATTGAGGTAAAATGGTGGCAAACCCGGTCACATATATAGAGCATTTCTGATAATATTATATGGAGAGAGAGAGAGAGAGAGAGAGAGAGAATATGGTGGCAAACCCGGTCGGCGGTCACATATATAGAGCATTTCTGATAATAGTATATGGAGAGAGAGAGAGAGAGAGAGAGAGAGAGAGAGAGAGAGAGAGAGAGAGAGAGAGTACATGTGTGTGTTTTGTCGATCCAACTCTGTGTATAAAAATCAAGTTAGATAGTAGTAACTAACAACTAACTGGAGGATAAGACACCCTGGTTGCCCAAGTGGTTTGGGCGGACGCTCAGGTTTTCGGAGTACTCTTTAAGGTCTGGGGTTCGATTTTTCACAGGGTGACTGGTGTCAGGTGTGGCCTTGCAATAAGTGGAGGGTAGTAACTGGTGTAGCCGCGCTAGCTCCCCGGAAGTTTGGATTGCGCAGTCAGGTCCATTGAGTGACTTGGCTGTAGGACTGTTTCTCCGTTAAAAAAAAAAAAAAAACTGAAAGATAAGATTCAAAGTGAAATGACCAAGTTAGTAACATTTTTGTGGTCCCAAAAAAAAATAAATAAACAAGTTAACTGGGATATGCTAACTAAAGATTAACAAACCAATTCTTCTGAACAAACCCTCACCAAGTATGTAATTTCTTAATTACGAGGTTTAGATTTCCCCAGAGTTTGTTGATCTGCATTCCTGTTAAATTAATTTGTTGGAGCCAGTTAAAAAGGAACAAGCATATTTATTTAAAAAGGACAAAATTGTACTAAACCCCCCCTCAACTATATTACCTTTTTAGGAGTTGCCCCTTAAAGTTCAAATTCAGACACTTAATCCCCTTAAAGTATAAAGATCAGAAATTAATTCAACTCTGTAGATAGAAAAGTCTAATAGGAGTATCATTTTTTACCCTTCAACCATTGCTTACAGGCACATTATCTCTAACACTACCGTATAGTGCTTACCGCAGCATTCCCATCAACTGTCCTAACTACATCCCTAGCCGCCGCCACCGCATACAACCGCATACCGGAAGGCCAACATTGCCAGTGCAAGGGGTGGCCCGGCGTCAAGACCGGCAGCGAAGGCTCTGGCACCGCTGCCAACGGTGGCGACGGTTCTACACCCTCTTCGGGTTGTACAATCCTCTAATCATGCGTGATCGATCATTACCTCAATGATCTCCAGAGGTGTACGTTGTACTTGTACCATGTGATATCTTGATTTATTGTCAAGATCAATATTTGATTTTGTAACCAAATAAAGAGTTGTCAAAGACTCAAAGTCTTATGTTTGTTAAGTATAAGTTTTCATTCTACTTTTATAAGTTGAATACGGCAAGCTAGCTAGTTTGTATTCCCCAATTGTTTTGTTAGTAGAACACTAGAACTCAGCATAACTTTGATTTTCAGGAACAAGCTCTTCTCCTTCTTAGAAGTTTTTCGGTGCCGGGCGGGTACCACACACGTGATACCCCGTCGGCGATTCTATCCGTACAAAAGTATTTTAGATGGGCCGGTTTTAGAGAGAGAGTGGTGGGGTGATGAGGTGAGAGAGAGTGGTCGATCGGATTTGGATCGTCTAAAACTCTTTTGGACGGCTAGGATGAGCGCAACATTACGTACTGCCACATGGTATCCGCTCGGCATCCAAAAAATTCTCCTTCTCCGGTGCTTAAAAAGGGATTGAACTGTCTTGTTAGGTCGTTTGTGGGTCCTTCTCGAATCCTTATCATCCGAGGTGGTAGTTCACGTGTTTGAAGCAGCTGGGTTAAAACCCTCCCCCTTCGACCGCATCCTAAGTTCGAGTCGACTTAGGACTAGATGGTTGAGTTGTGGGGCCTTATGTCTACTTGCATTTCGGTGAAGTTTTGGTGACAAGCTCCGCGATGCGGTGGTGGACAAATATTTCTCCCCGGCCAGATCATCTATGACTCAAGCCGAACATTCCAAGGTATGCAGTGTGAAAGCATGCATGGCAAGTAGCTCGATAGCTTATTGGCGGACAGGCAATGACCAAAACATCTACACACATCACGACCTTTTTTTGCTACTTATACAAGAATATTATGAAGCTAAAATTGCTCTCTCAGATGAAATTCTTTATTGAAAGATTGACTTTCCAACTTCTATAGCGTCAACTTCACTTTGATACTTATTAATGTTAAGAATCCTAACCTCCATTATTAAGTTTTATATTTTCACATTTTGTCCAGCTTCTTATGATATAGGATTAATGCATTTTTAACCCAATACACTATTACCATTTTCTAACGGATTTGGTCGAGATTGGCTTCATTTTAAAATTAGGAGGTCAAAGTCGGAACAAATTATTTTATTTCTGGAAAAAAACCCCTCCTTTCGTTAAAAACGCGGGGAGTCAAAATCTATGTTTATAACAAATGGGATACAGCCGATGATCGATCAATTCTACGCAAATTGTAAAATCAAATACTAACAAATACTCTCAGTCAATAAAATCTGACCGGATGGTCCAGACCCTTCTAAATATTTGCATTGACGGACCTCGCGTGCAGAATCCTTCTATACATACATATTACATACCCACACCCCATAAGAATCAAGCTAAGGTTTTACATTTCTAAACTAATCGATCCGTATGGTTCTTAAGTAAAAGTGATTTCTTACCAGCCAAAATTTTGCTTTTACCTTTGCCGGAAGTAACAGTTATTTTATCTATACGCTTTCTTCTTTGCAAATAAGTCTAGAATGGGGAGTGGAATGAGCTAATCGTCGGCGTCAGTTAACGAGGCAAAGGAGAAAGGTCTGAACTTGTAGCCATCGCCGTGATAAAAACTTGTTCATGAATTCCACCCAATGGAGGCGCAAGGCGTGAAGGAAAGCACTTAGGGTCTCCATCATTAGTAATATGAAGGCTCTTGCAAAGGCAAAAACCGCCAGACCAACCAACCGAATGATGATGCTGTCATACCTGCAATAATCACACCATTCATCGAAATAAAATAGTTTTTTATTTTTGATCAATCGAAATAAAATAGTTAAGACCCTAGTGTCATCTGAAGTAAGCACGTGGTAGAAGAAAATACGAATGCGCTAGGTGAATAGTTCCAAAAATTGAGATCGTGCGTAATATTGGATCCATCGAAAAGAAGAGCCAATTAATGCAATAGCCTCTTCCGGTTGATTTGTTATCACTATACTGTAATTTTTATTAGAGAATTTGCCCACAAAAAAAAAAAAAAAAGAGCCACTAAAGAGATGTCCAGTGTCCATTGCAATGGAAGATTAAGAGATGGCAGAAGAACATCCAATAGGGTAAGCTTGGCTAATAAACTTACCCCCAGGCAAGGAGGAGGACTTTCTCATAGAAAACAGTTGACAATTCAGAATGGGCCAAGCTGTAACAGCAGCAGCAGATATTAACCACGAGAGTAGTACTAGGATGGGTGACCCCTGGGAAGTCCTCGTGTTGCACCCCTTTTAAAAAAAATTGAATCTCAGAAGAGGCGAAATGGGTGACGTCACTTGAGAGCTCTTCTCTCTAGGCGATTTGGGAGCCGGCGAGAAAACGAAGAAAGACCAGTCCGGCGATTTGGGTTCTCTCCAACGAGGAAGCGAAGGAAGATTGGGTTTCTTCCTTCAAACAACTCCCAGGTTCGATTCATTGCTGTAGCCTGTAGTAGCATCCGATTTCGATTTCGATTTCGGCTTCAACGGGCAGGCTGTCGGCAACGAGCGACGGCTCCAAGTCACTCAAGGGGCCTCACCTAGGCTTCTCCGTTCTTCTCGACTAAACAGTAAGTGCCCTCCTCTGCTCTTGTTAGGGTTTGAAAGTTGGGTCTTTGCAAATCATGGGTAGACAAAAAACGGCTACGAAATTAACTCTACGGGACTTTCACGATCAAATTGATAATGGGTATGATTTTTCTGATGTCGAAATTGTCTCTGTTAATGAGGAAGATGATGATTGTTCAGTGGTAGCCACTGACAACAAAGTCCAGGATGCGACTTTTGCATCCATGGTTGCCATTGATGAGTGGCCGAAACTCGCCACAGTTGACCATAGTCCGGGATTGATATCCCCGACCAAGGTAACTGAGTATGGTGGAGGAGTGATAATGTCACCTCCTCAGAGTCGGACTGCTAGAAATTCCAGTGTGGTTGCTCAGACTCATCTTGTTCAAGGGGACAAATCGGGAGATCGAGCTAATGCTTGGACTAACCGGAAGGTTTTAGTAAACAACAGAAAGCTAAGTAAACACCTTACGAAGGTTCCAATTGTGTATGAAAATGGTCAAGTTATGATTCCGACTAAAATTTCTGAAAATGGAGCTTTGAAATGGAAAAATGCAATTGTGGGTTGCTTTGTTGACAAACGTTTATCCTACTTTCAAGTTAGATCATGGGCTCAACGGGTATGGAAAATCGACGCTGAGGATGTTGTCACTCTAGACAATGGTTTTTTCGTGTTCAACTTTAGGGATGCAGCAGCTTTGGACTACGTTCTTGGGAACGGTCCATATTTCTGTGGGGGCAAACATATTGTGATTAAACAATGGCATCCGGGTATGCATCTTACTAAGGGCGCCTTCTCTAGTGTTCCGGTATGGGTTAAACTCTACAATGTTCCCCTTGAATCATGGACCGAAGATGGTTTGAGTTATATTGCTAGTTATATTGGTAACCCCCTATACCTTGATGAGTTCACACAAGATCATAGCCGGTTGACGTTTGCTCGTGTCTGTATTGAAGTAGAAGCGGCAAAGGAGATTCCCAAGTCCTTTGTTGTAAATTTGGGTTACGGTGAGCCATATGAAATCAAAGTAGAGGTTCCTTGGAAACCTCAACCTTGCCACATTTGCAAAACTTTCGGTCATACCATCAGTGCTTGCGTAGTCAAGCCCCAAGTTCCTCCTTCACAAGTGTGGAAAGCCAAAGAGACAATAGGACAGAATGTCCCGGTTGTTCAAGAGCGAGCTGCTAAGGCAAGAGTAGATGGTGATAATGATGAATGGGTTGAGGTGAAAAGGAAGGAAGCCAAAAGAACTCCTTTGGCCGTCTCTCCTTCTTTATGTGTTTCTTCTATTGCAAACGAAGTTGGCGTTCTCGAGAGATGTGAGGATTTTGGTGCATCCGCCGTTGTGAATAAAGATGATGCAGGGAGTGTGCCTCCTCCGGTTGTGCTTCTTCCTGTATCTTGTGTCTCTACTCCGGTTGTCAATGGCCAGGGTAGCAATCAACAAGAGCTTCCTCCCGTGGCTCTCCGTCGATCAACACGTTTTCGAGAGCCTCCAAGGGTCCCTTTGGAAGGCGATTTCATTGGACCTCATCAGAGCTTGAACCATATGGTGGGTGATTCCACATCACCTACACCTGCTAGAGGTGAAAATAGAAAGAAGCTTAAAGAGAAAATAAAGATGTTGAAGGCTTCGAGAGACAAAATGTGTTAAGGCTTGCATGCCATTTGTGATGCTTTCTTGAAGTGTGTTTTGAGCGTTTTTGAAAATCTGCTATGTTTTATTTAGGATTTAGATTTTCTCCTTTTTCTTTTTTCTTTTCCTCCTGGGGTATGCCCCTTGTAGGCTGTATATTCGGTTAGCCTTTTTTTCTATTTCAAGCTAAGTTATCCAAAAAAAAATCCAGTTTTGCAAATGATGCCCTAGGGCAATTACAGAAGGTTCTGAAGAAACAAGGAAAACAACTGCTACAAGCATAAACACTAAGTGAGGATAAGTTCTGAAGTTATATTCAGGAAAGGGGTAGAAACCTAGAAAATTCGACGACAAAGAGTACCTCAGAGTGAAGCTTCTTCAAAATGAATAGTTTTGGAAAAAGCATCCATGGAACTGCAATAATCGCCAAAAGCAACAATATTATCTGCAAAAGATCTACATGAATCATTCGGAAACAAACAACAATGGAAAGCAAATAACTTGAGCTCAAACAAACTACGAAGGAATGAAAAAGGATCATGCCTGAAGTATTTTCTGGCCCGGAAACAACTGATTGTCACCAAGATCCTCAAACTCAGAAACATGTATATCATTACATGATAGAGGTCAGCTTGAGAACCGGTGCACCACTTGATGACAATAAGCATTGATAGATACCCAAAAAGACTGTTTAGAAAGATCATCTGTGGCAAAAACTGATACCTAACAACAAAGCAAAAGGTATGCCCCATGGTCATCTAGTTATAGCTTTAGATGGTGCACATCTGGGGAAACAGGGGGAAAGAGAGGGGAGCAATACACACCTAAAATCCAGTGAATTATGAAAGAAGCGAGCATTGAAGTAACTTAATATGATTCCTAGGTTCATCTGGGTGACACCCAATAAAATAGACATCTTCATTTTGAGAGAGTTCAAGAAAGGAAGCTCTGAACGACTTCCACGCCAGCTGGGATCGACTCCAAACGGGTATGCATCTTGGAATTTCACCAATCCAACAGAATGTGCATCACTATCAAAGAAAAAGTTGTTGTCAAGTATCTCACAGCTTACAATTACATTCAAAAAGAAATGAGACACGGGAAAAAGAAATAAAACCGAAAAAAATGTGGTATTCAGCATAACATAAAATAATTAAAAAACTACTTATCAAGTTCAAGGATGGGTCATTGGATAGGAAAAGCACGTGTGCTTGATTTTGAGTAGAAGATGCCCCACTTATAATTTGTCCGAATGAGTCTGACATGACCAGAATGGCGCATGTTGATATAACACCAATTGAAATGTTAAGAAGCACAACGCTTCTAAGAAACACTGATAGGTGTCAACACAGGCAGATTCAGTCAAGGCATAGGAAGTTCACATGACCCCTGAAATTTTCTTCTTTTTTTTGGTAAACGAAAATATGAGGAGAAGTTTGGTCTTGGCTGGGAACCTAACTCAATTTGCTTTCCTTTATATGATCCCACTAATTCTCTCTCTCTCTCTCTCTCTCTCTCTCTCTCTCTCTCTCTCTCTCTCTCTCTCTCTCTCTCTCTCTCTCTCTCTCTCTCTCTCTCTCTCTCTCTCTTGATTTTTTGATCTCTATTTTGATTGTTCTTGTTGCGGAACCGAATGAATGACCCATGTTTAACAGAAAGAGATGTTTTTTTATGACATTGACAACTGTACAGTCAGGCAAAACTTTCAGAAGACTAAAATATGATGAAAACCCTTCGGGGTCAATTGTGAAAACTTTTTAAAATGAATCTACTATAATTTTTGTGCTTATGTTTGGAATCTTCTGGAATGTTCCAATAACAAAATTTGTGCTTAATGAATGTTTAAACTTAGAATGTTCTCGTTACAAGGGATTGTGAGAATTTTTTTCAAGGTCATGCTCAAGGGGTGACCCCTCTCTAGGAAATTCTTGAATCCGCCATTGGGTGTCAAGAAGCGCACGCCCAAATGTGTACTATCACTTCTTAAATAGTTTACGAAAGGGTGTGTCTTGGAGAATAGGAATGCAAGTACCCAGTCACTCCTTCAGAACTTTTTTAATCAAAAACATTATAACCTAAAACTTTATTAGATCGGTAATAACGCTTTTTGATAGATATCACAACTATCGGTTCACTGATCTATAGATACAAGCTACTTGGCTACATGTGAGTGTCATCAACTACTATAGTAACCGTTGCCTATATATATTTCTGAGTTTCTATCCAGTAGGTGATCCAACAGGAGTGAAAGCATTGGGGCCCACCCACGGTCAACTTTGAGTATGAAAATTGTTCATCATGTAGGCCCTATAGAGGAAATCATATGTGCGAAAAAGAATCGTTGATTGGACAGAAGTAGCTATATGATCAGATCACATTTGTCTTCAACAATGGTAGACAAGCATGATTTTAACAACAAACTGGCCATTTTTTAAGACAAAATGATATGATCAGGTGGCTAACATCGCCCGACCAACTTTATTTTTCAAGGGCTAACTTGTTCCCCGTGCTGTAAACGTAAACGGTTCAGACCACTGTCGTAGGCCTGAGGTGAGCCCCACTGAGCGGAACTAAACCTCTCCACTTGGATCACCAACCGGAGAGAAAATCAACCATGATAAATGCTATCCCCAAATTTTACAACAACAATAGCATTTTATGACATGGGTTTACATAGACACTGAGAAGACATCGTGTATCTACAATGCGCTCGGATCGTTTGTTTGGGACCCGTAGTGGATCCCACATTGATATATGTGCATGATCTGTGCACCCTTTGTCTGTGTGAATAGCACCTCTCATCTACAATACTTGGAAGATGAGAAAGATCTTAGTTTGCTGTAATTTGAAGACTATTGAAAGAAGAAAAAAAATAGTAGGACAAGATATAACTGCATGTAGCATCTCGGCATTTCTAAGCAGAACCTCCAAATATATGATAGGGAACAGAAAAGAACTCATTGTAAATGAACCCACAGTAAATCGAAAACAGAGACATCAAAAGAAGCAAATAGCGGCCGCCAAATACCATCTCCATAATACTCCCAAGTTTCTGAAAGGAAAACCAATACTCAAGAAAGTTAATAGATACTATTGTAATGGCACAGCAAAGCTGTACATTTTCAATTGGCAAACTATACACGTAGGAAATTATATGTCGCACAATTTTCAATTGGAAAACTATACACCAAGGACATTTTATGTAGCATAATTTAAACTAAAATAGAAATATTCAACGATTACTTCTCAGCTTCCAAAAACAAGAATATGTCGGAAAAGAGAACATACCTGTGACCCAAGCTTGCTTTTGCGAGATATAAGGAATAAGGCTCCCAACAACAAACATATTCCATGACCCCAGTCCCCAAACATCACAGCGAAAAGAAATGGGAATGTAAAAATAGTATACACCGCCAGATTTGCTTCCTGATATCTAGCAACACTGCCATAAAAGGTAACCGTATTAGTATTTTGTCCAGTTCTGCAAGTGCTCACAAATTCAATCACGGGAACACTCAAAGGATATAGTTCCGCAGAAAAACAGTGAACCCAAGATTAAACAATTTTAGAAAAAAAATTCACATCAACCACCAGATACAAAAGTAAAACAAATCGGAGCAAAAAATTTATGCTGAAGATCATAAACATATGCTGGTAAGTTACTTCTTTTTCAATTCTTTAGGGCAAAACTTGCAAAACACTTGGCTACCAACAATGGGTTCCTTCTTTACTATGGAAATAAACTATTTTAGGCAGGAGAAAGATATGGCAGCTCAGTGCAATATAGAGTTGGCTGAGCTTCCATAATCGTTATCCAACACAGCCACAGTAAGAGAGAAACAGATGAGGTATAGCACTCCATACAAAACAAAATTCTTTCTTTTGTGGGCAGGCATATGGTGAAAGTTGAAACCACAGAATAACGTGTTTCAAAATTTCATCCAATATGGTATTCTGAAGAAATAATTCTCTGCAGTCTGTTGTAACATTAACTGTTGTTTTAAAGAACAAGAAAGAAATATATTACCCATACGCATCAACAATTTCTTGAAACGAATTCGTAAAGCGGTTGGTTCTAAAGTATGTTAGAGGTGATTCCACAGCATCCATCAATTAAAATACGACACCCACTTGTGAATTGCTATCAAATGTTGCCCGTTGCAACACTTCCTGAATCTGAATATAATAAAACCTAATCGTTATGGAGATAAGGGGAAGAGGACTCACAGGATTTGGTAGAGTTCTGAAACAACCGACTATCGACCATATTTGTGCCGTCCTCGTATTTGATTTTGGAGCCAAAGACGACCCAGCCGCTGAGCTCCTCCCTAATTTCAAAAAATCCTAATTTCAAAAAAATCCTAAATTCAGGGATCTTCTATATCAGGCGGTATACAAAATAAAGCCAAGCTTGGTTATTGGAACCCTAATTTCAAAAAAATCACCAATTCACATGTTATTGGAACCCTAATTTCAAATAAATCCCTAATTTCATATCAAAACGGAACTCTAATTTTTTTGGGCTGAACAAGTTATAGTGGGGAAACTGAAAATCTCCCTCATACAGAGAGAGAGACCATGGGACGCAGACGGAAAACATCGAAAGTCCGAAAATCCGTTAAAGTGATTCGAAAATAACCCAAATAGTATCTATGGCCCACCACTTTTGAGCGCGAAATGACGAGAACGCCCAAAACCCCAAAGAAGTAAATTCAATCGGCTAGTTTCAGAACCGAAGGGCATTATCGTTCGGAGATGGCCAAAGTGTAAGCCACAATTTGAAACTCCATTCCTTTGTAGACGGCCTGTGGATTTGTTCGCCAGGGAAAACAAGACAAGCTTGTCGTTTAGTGGCTAGTGTTTGAACTCTCTCTTTAAAATCATCTATCGCGAGTTTGAACCTCAAAAGCATCTATTTATAACCATTTCTGGACGAGTTTCAAAAATGTTAAGGCGTTAGAAAAAGAGCTGGCCGGGAGTCAAACTTGTAAGCACACACTCAATGCACGCGACACTTACCACTGTTATACAGTAACGTAGTTGAAAAGTTATTCGCATGTATAATATTTAATACATCCCAGTATTTAGGGGCCCAATTATTGGGCTCTAGGCGGCAACGTGCAGATTGCGTTGCGAGACGAACCTCCCTCTATTACCTTCATAAGAGTGGGTCTCACAACGTGCGGCCAACGTTGCAATACAACCCGTAATGAGAGGGTATCTGAATTTGTGTCGACCGGTAAATATGCACGTAGAAGTGGTGGATTGAATCAAATAGTGGTCTAAAATTTTAATATTTTGCCTATTTTATTTGGTGGTTCAACATCCAAATCCTTATTAAGAGGATTTTTTTTTAACACTTCCTATCAGTATAAAGCGAAAATTTAATGGCATGGTTAAGCCACCTCTGAAATTCACAATGTCCGTAATGTAATTTGATTAACAAATTGATTAGCATTGTGTAATTTGTCATTACTTGAGGTGAAAACTGTGCGCTTGCCAGTCTTTTTCTCGGTTATTATTTTGCATCAGACTAGTTCTAGTATTGTATAAAGTTAATGGCAGAAGACAGAAGTTACCGTTTCTCTGAATCATACCCTATTTTATATCTCGGGCCAGCTTGTGCACCGTTGCTCGCACCTCAACTACTTGGGTCATACATAGAGAGACCCTTTTGTTCTAAAGTTTTTTTGCTTAAAAAGTTTTGGTACATTCGAAGAAACATCGTAATAGAACAAATCGCCCTCGAAGCCTGCTAAGATAACAATTTTTAGGCTATAGAAAAAGGAAATTGATTTTGCCACTCCCTTTTTTTTGTTAATGCCACTCCCCTTCTCTCACAAAACAAATCATCCTATATAGACAAAAAGAGGAGTGACATTAACAAAAAAGGGAGTGGCAAAATCACTCCCCTAGAAAAATCCATTCAATGTTCTGATTAGGTTGCTGATTTTGCCACTCCCTTGCAAAAATACACTTGCAGGGAAGTGACGTTAACAAAAAAGAGAGTGACAAAATCATTTCCCTCTGATTATCCCCAACACTATTTCACATGCACTGGACTATTTAAGAAGGCTATAAATAGCTCCAGGGCTAAGAGAATTTATGCTATGGATATAGATATTGCAACAGTCACAGAACCGCATCCCGGAATTGACAGATGAGTTCCAAAAACAATCATTAGCAGACTAGCATCAACAATTTGGGTTAATAAACTGCAGCAGACATTCATATGAATAACCGAAAGAGGATAATTTGACAAAGAGAATTCATGTAGCTTCACAAGAGAGGGCTCTGATGCTCTGTCAAACATAGCTCTATTAAATGACCTTCAGGCACTCAAGCAGCCACCAGAAAGAAGCAAAGGTTCCTCCTAGTTGCCCACCCTTAAAAAGTATGCTAGAACTTGATTTCACTGAAACATGACAGAGTCAAAATAACAAGCTGCTATGCTGTGATTCTAAACCGTCCCTTTGCGATTCTTCGAGCAATGACCCGCCGCCCACTCTTGGTTGATTTGCTGGAAAAAGTTTAGGATTTGGATTAATAGTAGAACTGATATATATGCACACGGATGAAATCTCCATTAACTGAAATAACCAACTTCACATAATTAGAAGACAGATCTCTGGACAACCGTTAAAAATTTGAACAAAAGCCATGCTCTTCCAATTCAAGATTTATTATTTTCTTCTTTTGACAAGCAATCTAAGATTTGTTCGCACAATACTAAGGTTGGTTTCTACACAATCATGTTACTGCACCACCACTAAACAAAAGAAAGGCGACCAGAACTCAAAGGCATGTAAGCAAGATACAAAGATGAACATACATGTGTTCATGAGCATAAACACGGTATTTTCTTTTCTTTTCTCTGTGTGTGTAAGAGAGAGAGGGAGAAAGAGATGTACCGAACCAAGAACCCGTGTACCCTCTTCCTCCTAAGGGTACTAGGTTGGTATGTTCTTTTAGGGAATAAGAGCATTGGCTCACCAGATGAAGACCCATCCCCTGAAGAAGCAAGAAAATAAACAGTAAATAGGAATTACAATAGTGCATAAAATAACTTTGTTGAGCAAGTATAATCTACCGAAATGGTGAAAAGCTAACAATCCATCTAACAATAATGCAATACTTGCGAGCTCAATTATGAGAGACATTGAAAGGAAAACAACCCCTGTAGATGGACTTCTTTTTTCATTGCTAAGTGGTAGTGGTGGTATAGATAGATTTTGTGTACTCTGCTACTGCCTAATGCTAATCAGCAACTTTTATTAACGTGGGAACTGCCCTGCAGCCAACAAATCTTGCCTTTGAAAATTGGACTACTCTCCTGGGTCTCCTCAGACCAACGTGAAACAGAACATTTGGGAAGAAGTTTTGAAGACTAGGACCATCCCTATAAATATGTGAAACAAGACATCATTGACATGACTCCCCAAGCCAACACCATGAACACTACAAGAGAATATGCTTTTTTCGTCGACCTATTTGCATCGGCAGGGAACGCCGTCGCAAAAAGTTACTTAATTGCATCGGCATTGCATCCCATCTCAAATGTTATCAAATTGCGTCTGCCACATCGTTGTCGCAAAAAATTAGTGGCAAATAGATTTTTTTTTTGCGTATGCAAAGTACTCCCAGACGTAAATAATAACTTTTTAAGTACAAAAAAGGGTACGACTAAAATAGAATTGGCGGGGGACGAAAAGAAGTTCTAATTTTTGGAGGGTACAACTTAAATCTTTGATTTTGCCCAAAAGCCCCAAACCCCAAATATCTCTCTTCGTCTCCTATCTCTTTCATCATCTCTCCATCGTCTCCTATGCCTTTTTGTTTTTTGCCCTAACTTTTTTCAGCTGCTAATTGAAGACAATGAGAGCACCGGCCCCAGGAATCTCTCTCATAGTCTATCTCTCTCATCGTTTCTTATGCCTTTTCTTTTGCCCTAACTTTTTTCATCTGCTAATCGAAGTCAAGGAGAGCTCCACAACGACAACCACGGCCACAGGGATTTCCGATGAGACTATCGCAGGGGTTTCCGACAACCATGCCTTCACTACTACCACGTGATTCCACCATTGGTATGCTCAAAGGGGACCCTTATTCCACTCATTAATTTCCTATCTCTCACCAGTTGTATGGTTGTGTATATTTTGAATCCTTATTGCTATTTATCACATGTATGCTACTGTTATTGGGAGCCCAACTCGGTTGGGAGTGATTTCAACAGGACCAAGAGGAGCCCCCAAAAGAACCGAAAGAGATCCCCATATATTTATATATGAGTTCTTTAAGAATTTTTCTCCACAGAGGAGTATTGAACTTTTGTTATTGAGATTGAAGAACCCACTTAGAAACAGAAAAAGGTAAAATGTCAAAAGAAGGAAAAAAATAGAGCTAGGCTTAGAGTTTCTGGTCCTCATAGAGACAAAAACCTAGGGTGAAGTCTCTAGTCTCAAACAAGAGGGGAACTTTAGTACTATTATGTATCTGCACGTTCCTATATGAGTATATGGTTTATTGGTTTATTTGTAATTTAAAGAGTTTTGTAATACCGATTCATTGATCTCTTTGACTTCTAAATCTGAAAATTGGTAATTTTATAATGTGGTGTTTTAACAACTTGTTTATCTATTCCTATTTATATTGTTAGGGGGACTAGTGGAACTCAAGTGCGTTTGTGGGATTTGTTTAATATTGTGTTCAATATTTGGCTCTTTCTTTTCTTTCAACCCTAACTTGTTTCGTATGTTGCACTAAGAGCAAAGAGGTAACAACAGAAATGAAACCCATAACCTCTTAGCCCTCCTACACTCAGAAGTTGAAAAGAGGTAGCAACAGCAGTCAGTCATATAGATCGCAAAACCCAGGGACTCCACAAGAGAAAACATCTGTGGTGACAGCTCTTAGCCCTCCAAGTCATTGGAGTTGAACGAGCTGGCTGCAAAAAACGCAGCAGATAATCAAAATACCATCTCTTATCCCAGCAGGCTTTGAGTGGGAGAGATAATAACTTAAAGTATTGATTGAGCACCAAAATATCATTCAAAACTCCTTCCAGTAGATGCATATATCAAAATCCAAAGCTTCCACTAGTAATCGGATCAGCCCAAGACCAGGTGTAGATAGCACAGACATGGACCAGAGTACATCCAAGGAATTCCAAGACAGCTCCCTGTTGATTTTGATAAGACCTCTTAGCCCTCCAAAGCGATGGAGTTGAAAAGAGGCAGCAAGAGATGAAACAAAAACCAATATGATATAATGTCTAGAGACACGACAAACCCCTTAACCCTCTAGAGAAAAGGAGTTGATGAGGGGAAAGTGAATGTAGTTCATTAGACCTGTTAGCCCTTCCCAGCAAGGGAGTTGGAAAGAGGAGATAAGAGGGCCCCGAAACAAGCTGACCACTGACTCAAAACCTCAAAGACTGACTCAAGCCCCAACCAGACAAACACCCCAGAGACACACTCAACCCCAAACCAATAAGACAGACAACCTAAAGAGACACGACCAGACAAGCACAAAAAGACCCAAGACACAGACACGACAAAGCACAAACAAACCGAAAGACTCACCCAAACCACCCAAGACCAGAGAAACAAAAAACCAAAACACCACTGGCCAACAAAAAAGTAACCAACAGAAACCATAACCACAGGGCACACCACCCCACAAGAGCCCACCCTAGGACACAAAAACCCCCCACCCAGACCACCCAAAACCACCCCAGAGCCAAAACCAAACCAAACAACCAGCTTAGACTTTTAACCTCCTAATTCTGTCCAAATTTCTCTTAAAATCTTCTACAGAATAATTAAGCAAATTGAATTTACTTTTCACCCAGATGGCCACTCTAGTTTTTATTAAGTCAGTAACTTGCCAGCATGTCCTTTCCAGATTTCTGAAATTGGAGCTGTCCCAGAAAAGAAATAAGGCTCTAACAGTTGGAAGGTTAACCCATGTCACATGCCACCACAGAAAAACAGCTTTCCATACTCTCCTAGCCACATTGCATAGGATAAGGATATGGTCAGGTGATTCTCCCATTGCTTTACATAGAGAACATACATCAAGAGTACCAACTAAAATTCCTCTTTTTACCAGGGTTGATTTAGCAGCTATGCTATTTTGAATGGCCATCCAGACAAAAAGTTCCACTTTTGGGGGGCACAAATTCTTCCATACAGCATTGTTGTTTAGGCTTTGTCCGTTATTTGCCTCTCCTTTACCATGTTCTCCACGACTGGATGGAAAGGTACTTTTAGTTTCAGTTAATGTAAATGCCATTTCATTTTCTCCAAGTTCTTGTTTGAGTTTCATAAGGTGTTATATTCAGTTTCATTTCTGGAAAATTAGTTTTAGTGGTGTTCTTGTATGAGGGACTGAAATGAAAGCTTTGCATTGATAATTAAATGATTAAAATGCATCACTCTCCTGCAGCAATTAATCAATGGTCTTAGCCAACTTGTGTATCATTAGTGCTTGTGATCTTTGCATAAAATCACTGCATGGGAGAACCTTCAGAAGGCAAAAGCCAAGGCAGCGATAAGGGAACTAGAGATTTGTTAAAATCTTTCCCGATAGTTCTAGGTTCTGTGGAGAAGTGTCATTATTTTTCCATCATATGTGCATAACATTCCATATTACTTTCAGAGATCTGTCAAGCAGGAATTGCATTGCACTGAATATGTGCCATTTTTTTAGCAGACTATTTTGTATTAAGATGGTTATTTATGGTGGGTGGACGACTTGGACTTGCGTTTCCTATGTATATATTGTGATGGACAATAGTTTTCTGATGGACTTGTGTTTCCTATGAATGTCCAATGAATTAAGAAACATAAACCATCCTACACTGCCTGAAAAAAGAAAAATGTTTACACCACATGTTTAGTGCTTCATGCTCAGTTGTTATCTATCTTTGCATTACAGAGAGTTATGATTGAGAAGGTAAAACGACTTTGCTTGTGGTCTTGACTGATGAGTCAATAGCCTCTTAAATTGAAGTTTTGATATTTATACTTAGGAAGATTCCGCTTACTGATACATTAGTAGCAAGTTTGGACATGGGCACGTATTGGGATTATCAACAGATCTGTTCGCTGCATTGTTGCTTGGCGGTTTTCTAATTGCAAATGCATACATAAATATAAGTCAGCATCTCATTCTTGTATATCTATCTTCTCTTGTAGGTGTTTGTCAAGGACTAAAGTGTGCAATGATCGTGAAGATGCAATATTTTGGATTCCACTTATTTTGCGTTGTTGTACGTGTTTAACGAAACTAAGGTTTCTACTTTGTTAGAAGTACTATTAGCATTGCCTACTTTAGCTTTTATTCCCTGAACATGTAATTGGAGCAATATTGTAATATGGATCTCCTCTTGAGATTGAATGAATGAATCAATGTTGGTTTTTGAATGAAAGATGGTTTTTGTATTAGAATGGATGAGGACATGCTTTGGATGGATTATTGTTGTTTTATATGTCCAGAAAACTATATATAAAGATTAGTATCTGTAATTAGTAAAAAAAAAAATTGGGTCAGCGATTGCTCCAAGGATGTACAGATGTTTTTCAATTTTGCAACGGCACAAACTCAGACGCAAAAGGAATAAGTTTATACCTGAACCATTCCATTGGCGACGGCATAGGCCGACGAAAATAATGCTATTTTCGACGGCAAGGCCTCCCGATGCTAATGATCATATGTTTTTCCAAATTTTTTGAGTCGGCAAGAATGCCGACGCAAAAAACCTATTAGCAACAGCGCATGCCGACATAAATACTATGCGACAGCACTTGCCGATGCAAAAAACTTTTTGACACCCCACCATTTACGTGCCCCCCCACAGGCGACACATTGCCAAAGCAAAAGACCCTTCCCATCGCAAATGGTGTCCCTGCCGACGCAAATAGATTGACGCAAATAGCATATTCTCTTGTAGTGGAAGTAGTGTAATTATTGCATTTGAAGACTAGTCAAACCCATCATCAGCATAATCATCAAACTACATTCAAAACAGCGAAAGCCTTTACCCGGCACTCAGGTAGTCATTCTCCAAAGCTGGAAAAAATGAGCCAAAAATAAAACTTCTCGGCAATTATAACATTGAATCGATTCCCTACCCAGTAAAAAGACGTTTTGAAAGTAAATGCAAGGTTTTTAAGTATGACAGCACTGACTATAAATTATAATAGATAACTTCCTCATCAGAAGTAAACCTTTTAAGCTTGACATGACCTGTAATAGACTTTCTCCTTATCAGAAGTAAAGCTTTTTTGAAACATTCTTGACCTTTTCCTCCCTATGCAAGAGTTGTTGAAGAACTAAAGAAAATGCCACCAGAGGCAAATCTGATGACAGGTGAACACCCACCACTCACAAAATATGAAAGACATAATCTTAAGGCATAATAGAGAAGCTAATCAGATCATTTACGAAAATGAATTGGTCAGGAATACTCCCAGTGTCCACACAGCAAGCAACCAAGTTTTGTCGGCCCACCAGGCGCCAGCAAATAATAGCTTATGGTCGGATTGATATCCCAATTATATACTGGTTCTACATTTATCCTACTTTCTATCACTTCTTCGTACTCAGCCAGATAAAAAATTGAAAGGAAAGTGATTCTTCAAGAATCCAGACTTTGGAGTAGCAACGTAAATTTATTTGATAGAATCAACTCCACATGATTTGGGAATTCCTAATCCTAGAAGAGGTTCCTTCCAAGAACTAAGCATATAATTGCCCCTGCACCTCGTTCTTGCCCTGAATCTGCAGAATCATCTTCTTCACAAGTGTGTACTTGGTCATACATTACACAGTATCTAGTGGAGAAGTACAATGATTTGTAGCTTTTGTATTAATAGATAGTCATAGAACAGTATGAAGCAATATTTTGCAGAGCTGTGCCTATGTTTCACCACTATTCAATTGAACAACCAAATAGAATGAGAACTGAACCAAACATCAAACTCACTAAGTAGCAATTGAAAATTCCTGAACCATCCCACGACACAATAGCGTATGCCCACCACCCTATTTTTTCATAATGTTCAACAACACACCTCAGTGTAGTAATACAGTCAAACTAACACAACCATTTTAGCATTGAGGGTGTAATACAGTCAAACTAACACAACCATTTTAGCATTTCAACAACACACAATTTTATTGAGCAGCCCTATATATATATATATAGAGAGAGAGAGTGTGTACCATCAGGTAAGAAGAATCGAAGAGAAGGAAGGCCACAAGGGTACAAAAATCCGTCGGCAGATATTCTTTTGAGGGTGTCGTCGTCGGTCTGGGGAAAACGGAGAGAGGTTTGGAACTTGGACAGAGAAGCTGGGGAGATCATCCGAGCGATTTCGAAGCAGCTCGATGCAATTAAATGGTTTGAGCTGCTCGTACACTTCTGCTTCTGAAGCATTGGATTATTCAATAGTCGGCTGATCACAGAGCCTCCGGTCTTGACAACGCTTTTGGACGCCATTTTCTTGTACAGTTCCGTTCCACGTCCGTGTTTCTTTATACCCTAGAGAGAGAAGAAGAAGTGAACGCACGACTGGACTGGAGAAGGTGCAAATCTGAAAGTCCACTGGGCTGGGCCTGTTGTCTTATGTTTACTTAAGTCTCTTATGTTTACTTAAGTTTAGCCCATTATTTGAATCAGTTTGAAATTTTTCTTTTTTTATTTTTTGTCAACATTATATATATCAACGAGCCCCGGCCCACATAGCCTTGCCCACTGTATGAAAGATTTTATACAAAATCTTATTTAGAATTAGAATTTCATTTTTAAAATTTATTATTAGAAAATTTTATTTGTGCCACCTGTTTTACACTTTTTAAATTTTCTTGTTTTGGCATGATTTAAGATTTCTTCTAGAAATTTATTTCCTTTTCTTTTAGGATTTTATTAGTCTTTTATTTTATTTTCTCCTTTACAAAATCAAACTGGTTTTTTTATTTGTATAAGGGGAGGGTGAAAGATCGATCCTTATGCGTTTGGAAAATTGAATTTGGCCTGGAAGATCGAGTGTAACGGGAGCTTCGGGGGAGGCAGAGGAGGAACCTGATTCATTGCTCGCTCCTAATTGACCGACAAGTTTGATTTGTTGCCGGATGACTCTCACACACAACAACACAATCTAGGAAGACACTTCTTGGACACCTCACTCAATCTCTTACGTGGACACTATCTCATTTGCACTCTTTTGTTGCATTCTTGTAATACATCTCATTGTAAGAGACCCCTCCCCTATTTATAGACACCATAGGGACATTCTAGATACATTATATAACTCAATACTTCTAGAAGCTTGTTGAGAAGCCTTTAATGTTCTATCATATTCCGAACTATTCTAGTAGAATCCAAAAGCTTCTAGGATGGTCTAGTATATTCCACATTATTCCAGAAGAGTCCGGAAGACTCTAGCAAGGTTTAGAGGTTTCTGAAACTTTCCAGTAAAGTCTAGATGTTTCCGGAATAGCCCAAAAATTTCCGGAGAGACCTAGAAGATTTCGGAGGATTCATGAGAAGCAGTGATGTTCTTTCAACAGCCCCAAGGACCTCTATTAAAATTTCAATGTTTTCCCTTTCACTGATTACTTATTGTCAAGCAAAACTCTCTAATTTTCCACTACAAGAAATTTTGTGTTTGAAGACAAATTAAATCGTCACAAAATGCATGTTTTTTGTCGCCAAAAGTTTAGAGACGAAAAAACTTTTGTCACCTATAGGTTGTCTTAGAAAGTCACGTGGTGACGAAAATCATGTTTTGTCACCTATAGTAAATTTTGGAGATGAAATTTATCATCACCAATTTATAGATTATTCGTCACCCTTGTCCAGTTTCGCCACTAATAGTGAATGAATATTGAACAAGAAAACTACATAGGTGACAAAAAATTTCATCTCCAAAGAATTTAATTTAAATATTATAAAATAGTAAAGGTGACAAATAATTTCATCTCCTATAATTGTAAAATTAAAGCTGATTAACGACAAAAAATTTCGTCTTTGAAATGCTTCTTTGAAAATCCTCTTTAGTGCCAAAAAAATTTGTCACCTATTTTTCATATATTAGAAATATAGGTGACAAAAAAATCGTCTCGCACACTTCTTAATACCATATCCTGTGCATTTTAGAATCCAATAGATCTCAAACAAGAACTATAATACATCTGAATTGCACTAAATAGTAAGCCCATTCTATTTTACCATAATATCCAACACATCGTCATACCCAACATTCATCCACACGAAAATAATCATCCACACTTAGGATGTAATGCATCCATGTACGAATATCAAAAATAATCAAACTAGACCATATACATTGTTCATCATAGTTCTTATCCTATGAATCATAAAAAAAAGAAGAGTTTTCGTAGCATCATCGAAAAAAGAAGATTCTAAACTTCATCCAAAAAGAAGTCTTCATAGAAAAGCATATATCATCTTCTGCTACCACCCTTCTACATACTCAATCTGCAAAATAACATAAAACAAGATTAAGAAAATATTGTTACGATATTGTTAATAGAAATACAAAACATAATGTAAACTTAAGTTTATGCCAAAATCAATGAACTGAAGTGTAATGCCTTCATTTTGTGCTTCATAAACGTTGACACGTATGCATCAAACAATCTGACAATAGAACTGGAACATTACTATTTGGATGGACAATGGACAGAGTATGCAGCAAACAACTTAGACAAATTATACTTCAAACAGAAAAATCTAATGCCAAAAAATATAACCAAAGTTGAAGACGAAATGCAAACTCATATGCAATAGGAGATTTATTTACCAGTGTGCGCACATAGTAATCTGAAAGATAATGAGGCTTGACCTCCACAATTAGTAGACAGACTGATCCTGAGTCATGACATAGAAGGTTGGAAGACCGATCATCAATACAAGACATCTTTGTAATGAGTTCAAAAACATTAACGCATCAATGGCACATTTTGAAAGCAATGAGATCAAGCGTCGAAACTTAATGACAAAACAATAACCATGACAGGGGGAAAAAAGTCAACAAATTAGAACTTACCTTTCGCAATTGATATGATTCTAAGATAATAATGTTTAGACTTATCAGTATCACAATTGCAACCAGACAACAAATGCCAACAAAGAGACTTAACGTCAGGACCTTTCATAAAGCTCCGATATCATGTTAATCACCACTTGTATCTAAAACTTAAGCTATTATAAAATGGTTCCAACAATGCATCTCAAGTCATCCAAGGCAAACTCCTGTGAACCAGACCAACCTGGCTCTCGTGGCTTGGTTTGGGCTTTGGTTTTTGGCCCTTGACAGAGCTCAATGGAGAAAAAGGATTCATGTAGCCGACCTCAATTGATTGGGACATAAGGCTTGGTTTGGTTAGAAGTGTGAACGAAAAGTTCCACAATTACGATTTACGAGCAATAATTAGCAATTGTCAGTATAAAGACGAATGTAATTACACATCACACTAGAAGGCTGCCCTTGGTCTTGGACAGTTGAAACGCCGAGGGGATCCGAGTGGTTGGATGCCGGGAACATTCGTCATGTCGATCACCGACCACGATCAGGGAGCTAAGGATGAAAATTGCATGGTGGAACGTCAGGACGAAAATTGCACGGTAGACCTAGAACGTTACACCTCCGAGGTAATTGTCCATCCGAGGAGTCGAGAAGGATTAAGCTATGCACCACCAAAATGATTGCTAATGGTCACATCAACTAGTATAAAAAGAATAGGGTTGGCAGGTAGCCACATGGGCATGGCCTGGACCGCATGCAAAGATCTCACTGAAAAGACTGCGATGATGGCTCCCAATCATGGTTATTTCCTTATACATATTCATGAATTCTCGGACAAGTGTCTCGTCCATAATTTGCCCTGAAACTAACTTGACCGCTGGAGGACATTTCCGGTCATCAACACCAGCCGGAGACTCGCTAAATGTGCTTCAGTGACTATCTAACAGATGCCAGGAAGTGACAGACAAGTATATATAACGCAGACCCCCACATTTTAGAACTATGTGCACTTCCCATCCCCCGGCATCTTTAATTGTTCATATTAAAGTAGTGGAGTGACTTTTAAACAAATCCCGAGTCAATGGAGCAAGTTTCATCACCTTATAAGGGGCCTAACCAAAAATAAGGCCGGCCAGCACAGCAACATTTTATAAGGTAGACCTTTTCCAGCAGTATACAGTCTACAGTTCCAAAGTTGTTCAAAGGGACATTGTGGCCCACAAGGGCCACAACTGATGAAATAAGGCATGAGACCAGCTAAAATATGTTGCATCTCGTTGCTATCTGAAACAACCAGCTGAAAGTCTGATTCATTTTTTTCCTTCTCGGGAGCAACAACAAATTGTCAACAAGGAAAAAAGATATAGAGAACAATGATGATTTACCAATGTAGCTTAATAAAATAATCTGCAAATTTGTTTCCTTAAAAAATGGCAAACTTCTCGAAAACGTTGAGGGTACGTATAATACCTGCACATGCATTTTTAAGTTAACAGAAGGAATATCTTAATACAGCAATCACACAAAGAAAAGATAACTTACATGATGGATATCAGATAAAGAACCCTTTCCGAGAGATGTTGATGTGCCAGTGAAATCAAGAACGTCGTCTATTAACTAAAATGCCAATCCCTGAGGAGAAGAAAGGACAAAATGCAGAAAACAAGGTGGTTCAGTAAAGAGAAAATTACTCTCCATGCAAGTTGGAATATATTGTTGGGGGAGGCAAGTTTTGGTCTCTCTTTCGTTGGTGTTTTGGTTTTCAAGAAAAAGCAATTAAGAAGCACTCTCCACACGTACTGCAAAGAAGAAAGATGAAAACCCAGAAAAGATAAATCTTCTGGGAAGAGCTAAAACTAGAAGCCTACTGGACTGACATCTTCATTAGATTCCATTCATAACTTCATAACATGCCATTCATACCAGAATATGTCAGGAATACCATGTCTTCTGGTGCATAGTCTGATATGATTCCAAGAAGCAGCAAATTACCTAGGGACGTATTTAGGAAGCATATACACAGATAACAGTTGGAATATATATCAGTGAGATAACACACACCAGATTCTTCCCATATTCATAGGCCAACGTTGAAACTTCTGCAGTTTGCCCTGCAAGAAGAGCGATTGCCTTGCAGCTATTTGAAATCAATGACGCAGTCTTGTAGTATGTCTTTTGCAAATGATATTCCATACTGCAACAAAAATAATCACTTTAGAGGGATTTCATAAAAGCCCAAATACCAGGACAAGTAATAAAAACCATTTAGATAATGTTCATAATCTGACAAGAAATAACAGCAGGATGCAGAGAAGAAAAAATCTGCAAATAGGATAGAAAGCTGGAAAGGCAGTAGAAAAGAAACAGTCCCACAAACTCTCATGTTTTCAATCCGAAAAGAAAAAAATCTTTCTCTACATTCTATCGCACTCATATTTATAGTGCATTACAATTATAGCTTTGTTTCATGAGTCTCAGATTTCCTATACATTAATGTAAAATATTTCCTTATCCGAAATCAATACTGTCAAAGTATTGAGAAGTCTAAAAGACCGTAATTACTTAACCATTGCATTCTAAATTAACACTCTCGTAGGGAATGGTAACGATAATTTAACATATTACTTCAGCTGACCGTCAAATGGTGAACGTTGCTCAGCTTACCATCAAATGGTGAACGTTGCTCAGCTTACTTGACGTGAACGTGTATGTTAAATTATATTACTTCACATTATGGAAATTTTTCACTAATCGATGACAATAACGTGAACGTAGCTGGAGAGTAATTATCCTTCAACTGGAAAGCGCATTGTTATGTACTTGGGTCTCATTGGATTTTGCATCTTAGATTATATAGTGCATAAAGCAATAAGCCAATATAGAAAGTATTGAAATGACACCAGCACTAGAGCAGTGTATCTACAACGTTGCTCAGATGTAGTAGTCATTTGCATTGTCTCCCCAGTAACAAGATGCTCTACAACAGTAGCTAGTAATGATACAACCTGATAGAAACATGGTCACTAAATTAAGAAATGTTGCACATCTAAGTTATACTGATGAGAATATGATCTACGACAAAAGTCAAAGATGATGCCTTATTGCGTTAAGTGTCTAGATATACCACAAGGGACTGTAAATTCCTATTTGGTAATGCTACCACTACATCAGGCCAATCCATAGCACAAATTTTATAATTCGTGACTCATTGATATGGATTTTGAAACTAGTGCACGACTGTTGGATCCATATGAAAAAATATAATGTATAACTAAACCAACAAATCAATGCATGTGTGCCCAACTACCATTAAAAAAGCTATCAATGCGTGAAAGAATAAGTTCAGTACAAGAATACTTCTGTGTTCTTCAGAGAGGCGAGGGCCACGCAAGCTCTTGAAAGCAAGAAATCCCCAGCCAATACAGCTAACTGCAAATGGGAAAGCCCATTATAAGAAAAAAGAACCAATTCAGTCACCAATTTTCGACAGCTTGTGCTTTTCCAGAAAAGTGATGAACTCTCTAAGAAGTAGTACAAGATGCACTTAATGATGCAGGACATAATGCTAAGATTACAATCACAAGAGATATGTGATTGATTGGATATAAGAAATGTGTGATTGATTGGATATCTATGTGATTGAGTGGTAATAGATGGAAGGGTCTTAGAAATTTCCTTTTCTATTTGAGTAGCATGTTCTGGCATGATCTTAGGCAGATTTGGACTTTTGATTGTTTTCCTTTTTGGTTAAGATCTTAATAGTTTAAGTATTCTTGTAAGGCATAAGGCCAAGCACTTAATTTTCCTGCTTGAATAATATTTCTCTTGAGAGTCATTTCTCATTCTGGTGGATTCCAGTCCCGTGGACTCGGGAATTAAAGAACTCGCTTCTGGTGGATTCCAGTCCCGTGGACTCGGGAATTAAAGAACTCGCTTCCGATCTGCGTCAGTTGGTATCAGAGCAGCTACACTCCTTGTAGTGATGACTAATGGCATTGAAGGCAGCAACCATCCCAACGACGAAGAATGTGGGGTGCAGGCCCTTTGGGCATATGTGCGTGCTCAAGAGGCAGCCGTCCAAGAACAACAGTGAACGATTGAGCAGAACCAACAGCAGTTCGATGAAGTTCGGCGTACTCTGGCGGAGATGCAGCAGTCATTCGCATGCCTACACCTTGGCGGCCACCAGGATCGGGGTCTCGGAAGGGTGCGTGTCAATGAGAATCTGCCTCGTGGCCGCCCGGATGGTGGTAACAATCCTATCAATCAGCATAGGCAACCAGCCTATGTAGATGATTCCAGTGATGAGGAACTTGGCAATGTGCTGGTTGAACGGCGTCGGGACTACCCCGAGCACAACGGCTGTGGCCATGGGTTCTCCGATTTCAAGGTTAAAGTGGACCTCCCCAATTTTAATGACCATCTTCATGTTGAGGGTTTCCTTGACTGGTTATCTGAAGTTGAGAATTTTTTCGAGTATATGGAGATTCCAGAGGAGAGGCAAGTAAAGTTGGTGGCTTATAAACTTAAGGGAGGTGCCTCTACTTGGTGGGAGCAGATGCAACATAATCGCAGAAGGCAAGGGAAACAACCTGTCCGTACGTGGAACAAGATGAGGCAGTTGATGCGAGAAAGGTTTCTCCCTCCAGATTATGAACAGATGTTATACCAACAGTACCAAAACTACCGGCAAGGGTACAGGTCAGTCAGTGATTATACCGAGGAGTTTTATAGTCTGAATGCTCATAACAACTTATCAGAGACAGAAAATCAGCAGGTGATGAGGTATATTGGAGGTCTAGGCCTTCCAATACAAGATCAGATTGCATTTCATACTGTTTGGAATTTGTCTGAGGCTGTAAACTTGGCTTACAAGGCGGAGTCTCAATTATTGAGGGCACCAGCCAAGACTCCATCCACTAGCAGATCAGTTTCTGATTCAAACCGAGCTGCTACTGATCGGGGCAGGCAATTCAACCCGCAAGTAGTTCAGCATCAACAAGCATCTCAACGCATAAACCAACGTGATCCTTTTCAGACCAAACAGCCAGCAATTCCTCAGCCTCATCGCAACAATAATCCTCATCAACGTCCAACCATTGATAAGTGTTATCGCTGCAACCAACCTAGACATCGTTCCAGCATGTGTCCAAACTGAAGGCAGGCTAATTTGGTTAATGCAACCGAGGATGATCCTACAGATTTTGGAAATGAAGGAAGTGATGACTACGGAGATCAGAATGATGATGAAGAGGTCGAAGTTGTAGAGGGGGATCATGGGGATCGAGTTGTTTGTGTTGTGCAGAGACTTTTGTATGCACCAAAGCATGAGTCTGACCTGCAGCGACATAACATCTTCAGAACTAGTTGGAACAAGAAGAAAATTAAACTAGTTCCATTGCAAGAAGGACTACCTAAAGCTTCTAAAGTGCAGGGGAAATCCTTTGTTGCAGTTCCTGCATCTGATTTTGTTGACGATATGAAAAAGGCAGGTGAACTTGTTTTAGTTGTCAAGGGACAAGAACCAGTGATTGCAGATTCTAACATTCCTGGGGAGCTTCAACCTTTGTTGGAAGAATTTTCAGACATCATTCCTCATGAATTTCCTGATGGCTTACCACCCATGAGGGACATACAACACTGCATTGACTTGGTACCTGGTGCAAGCCTCCCGAATCTTCCACACTACAGAATGAGTCCTGCAGAGAGTGCAGAATTGCAGAGGCAGGTTGCTGAGTTGAACCGGAAGGGGCTTATTAGAGAGAGTACGAGTCCTTGTGCGGTACCGGCACTACTTACACCAAAGAAAGATGGGAGTTGGAGGATGTGCGTTGATAGCAGGGCAACAAGATTACGGTAAAGTACAGGTTTCCAAATCCGCGCTTGAGTGACATGTTAGACATGCTTGCAGGCTCTAAAATATTTTCGAAGATCGATTTGCGTAATGGCTACCACCAGATAAGAATTAGGCCTGGGGACGAGTGGAAGACTGCCTTCAAAACAAAAGAAGGACTATACAAGTGGTTAGTTATGCCATTTGGGTTGTCTAATGCACCAAGCACCTTTATGAGGGTGATGAATCAGGTTCTGAAACCTTTCATTGGCAGATTTCTTGTGGTGTATTTCGACGATATCTTAATTTACAGCCAGTCAGAAGTTGATCATATGAGCCACATGCGAAAAGTTCTTCAAGTCCTTTGGGATAACAACTTATATGTCAATCTAAAGAAATATTGTTTTATGACAGAAAAGTTGTTCTTGGGATTTGTTGTTGGAGCAAATGGCATTCAAGTGGATGAAACAAATGTTAGTCATGTTAGAAGCTTCCATGGCTTAGCTACTTTCTACAGGAGGTTTATCCAGAACTTCAGTTGTATCATGGCACCTATCACCGAGTGTATGAGGAAGGGAAAGTTTCAGTGGGGGACTGAGCAAGAGGAAAGTTTTGCGCTGATCAAAGAGAAGTTGTGCAGTGCTCCAGTTTTGGCATTGCCAGACTTTGACAAGCTATTTCAAGTTGAATGTGATGCCTCTATTGTGGGAATTGGGGCTGTCTTATCTCAAGAAGGTCGACCAGTGGAATATTTCAGTGAGAAGCTTAGTGAGGCACGACAGAAATGGACTACCTATGAGCAGGAATTTTATGTAGCACTTCGGGCCCTCAAGCATTGGGAGCATTATCTTGTTCAGCGAGAGTTTGTGCTGTATAGTGATCACCAAGCACTGAAGTTCGTAAATACACAGGGCATGCATGCCAGATGGATTTCTTTCATTCAACGGTTCACTTTTGTTTTAAAACACAAGACCGGGCAACAAAACAAAGTGGCTGATGCATTGAGTCAACAAGCAGCTTTGCTTACAACTCTTAGTTCGGAAATTGTTGGTTTTGAATTCATCAAGGAGTTGTATGAAGAAGATGAAGATTTTAGTAATGTTTGGAGGAAGTGTCAACTGAAACAAGATGCTGGAAATTATCATGTGCAGGATGGCTATCTCTTTTATGGTAACCAATTATGTATTCCAAGGGCATCACTAAGGGAGAAGATCATCCGGGACTTGCATGGTGGTGGCCTAGGAGGTCATGTGGGACATGACAAGACAATTGCTTTAGTGGGAGAGCGATATCATTGGCCACAAATGAAGAGGGATGTTGGCAAGTTCGTGCAAAAGTGCCTTGTTTGTCAAAAGGCAAAGGGGCAATCACAAAACACAGGCCTATACACTCCATTGCCCATACCAGAAAATATATGGGAGGATCTTTCCATGGATTTTGTCTTGGGACTTCCAAGGACTCAACGAGGTATGGATTCTGTTTTTGTTGTAGTTGACAGATTCTCCAAAATGGCGCACTTCGTTCCTTGCAGAAAGACATCAGATGCAACTCATGTGGCGAACCTCTTCTTTCGAGAAATTGTTCGATTGCATGGAGTTCCGAAAACTATTACTTCAGATCGTGATGTCAAGTTTCTCAGCCATTTTTGGAGAACATTGTGGAGGAGATTCGATACGAGTTTGAATTATAGTAGCACAAGCCACCCGCAGACTGATGGGCAGACCAAAGTAACAAATAGATCATTGGGGAACATGATCAGATGTGTTTCGGGAGATAAACCAAAATAGTGGGATGCAGCTCTTCCTCAAATCGAGTTTGCATTCAATAGCACAGTGAATAGGTCAACGGGAAAGACCCCTTTCGAAGTTGTCTACACTAATCCTCCACAGCTTGCACTTGATCTGGCTCCCTTACCAAAGCTTCCAGGTCAGAGCGTTGCAGCAGAGAACATGGCACAACGGGTGCAGAATATTCAGGTTGAGGTAAAACAGAGCTTAGAGGAGGACAACAAAAAGTATAAAGCGAGCGGGCAGACAAACATCGTCGAGCTAAAGTGTTCAAAGAGGGTGATCAAGTGATGGTTTATCTACGCAAGAGCAGGCTCCCTACAGCAATTTACAGCAAGTTAGCAGACAGGAAGTATGGTCCTTTTTTAGTCAAGGCGAAGATTAATGATGACAACGCTTATATCATTGATCTTCCAGAGCATATGCAGATTTCTTCTACCTTCAACGTTGCAGATTTGTACAAGTACTATCCAGATAAGCCGTTATATCCTGAGAGTAACTCGAGGGCGAGTTCTCCTGAAGTGGAGGTGACTGATGCAGGACATAATGCTGAGATTACAATCACAAGAGATGTGTGATTGATTGGATATAAGAAATGTGTGATTGATTGGATATCTATGTGATTGAGTGGTAATAGGGTCTTAGAAATTTCCTTTTCTATTTTAGTAGCATGTTCTGGCATAATCTTAGGCAGATTTGGACTTTTGATTGTTTTCCTTTTTGGTTAAGATCCTAGTAGTTTAAGTATTCTTGTAAGGCATAAGGCCAAGCACTTAATTTTCCTGCTTGAATAATATTTCTCTTGAGAGTCATTTCTCATTCTAGTGGATTCCAGTCTCGTGGACTCGGGAATTAAAGAACTCGCTTCCGATCTGCGTCACTTAAACTATTCTACTTGTTTATTTCAGAACCCGATCAACCAAAGAGAAAGCATAGTTACGGACAAGTACTCCAAGTTTAGCAAATAGATCAACACATGGCTAAACCAACCAAGAATAGAAAAACACACCACCACGCACGCACATGCATGCATGCATGCGGACACAAGAGAGAGAGAGAGACCCAAAAATAAAAACAGAAAAGCACAACTCTAACATAGTTTACACGAGGATCAGCAGATAATATGGGACTAAATAATCAAACAGGAACAGAACTGCACATTCAATTAATCGAGTTCCTGATGCAGAAGAACAAAATGAAAACAAGATACCAAAGATAAAAGGGAAAAAAACGAAGATGCCTTATTCCCCATCACAAAGTTTAACGAACCAATGTCACGTCTTGTATCTGCATCATCCAATACATCATCATGAAGAAGGCTTGCCACATAAGATAAAGCTTCGAAGCATCAATGTACATCTTGAGTTCAACTCAAAGTGGAGTGTCTATCCTTTGTTAGGCTAGGGATCAGGTCATCCTTTCTTAAAAGTCATATTGTAAAAAAGAACTCTACTACAACTTGGAGTCATTAGAACCTCAACTTTTGTCACAACATAGGTTTTGTTTCTGGAAAATAGCTTTAAGGGGCATCAGGAGTTGGTCGGCACAAAGGAGGACAGATTTTTTGGGGGGGAGCTGTTTAGACCGTTAAATAGAGATCTGTTCAAACCAACAATCAGTTTTTGATGAGTTTAAAAAAAAAACTCTCAAAAGGGAAAATAAAATGGGACAACTCAATTAAGAAGGCAAAAAAGACAGCTGAGTTGGAAATAACCATTATCCTCTCAAAAAGAAAGAACGATGGTTCTCATAGTCTGGAACTCTGGATATGAGAGGAAGAGATAAGAGAAGGGAAGGAAGAATGGATTCAGCCTCTTGATGTGAAGTTTTCAAGCTCCGCAAAAACTATTCTTGTGCAAAGCATAGAACAAAGCAGAAATTTTTGAAGTTTTGCAAGGAATAGCTCTGATCTTTCTAGATCAAATTGTGAAGTTGATTAACTCATGTTATTTGTCTTGTGCTTGCTTAGCTTTAGGAGTTATTAGCACCAAGTAATTTCTGTATTTCCTTATTAGCAAAAACAAATTCTGGATTTCCTGTATGTAGGCCATCATATTTGTCTTTTGTTTTCAATTAGCTCTAGAATGTTCATAGTAATGAAAAAAGTCCAAGTCTCCAATTTCGTAGTCTTAACCCTGGTAGTAGAAATACCAAAAGCTAAAGACACATAAATGAAGCTTTCAAAACAATTCAACATGTAGCACCAAGATGGACACGTGACATGACACCAACAATTCAATTCGTAAATTTCACAAAAAGTGGAGGACCAGACACATTGGGCTAATCTTTCCATAAATATGTACATATATTATTTATTGGATAAAAAATAAGGCTCTTAAACACTATATGTACTTCAAATCATATTTATCATTACATCATTCACGAAATTATTTCAACAAAAAAACGTTTCATCATTCATGTGTCTATACACTTAATAAAACATAATCTATCACGCCAAAAAAAAGGAAGACTTCCCTAAGTTATTTCAATTAACTCCCCCAACTTGTTTTGCAAGTGTCCAAAAGCATCCAAAGGAAAACGTTGAGAAAAAATCGGACACTTTTGATTTGAGTGTCGGACAATTGTCCAAAGAGTTTCCAGAGAGTGTTCGACAAGTGTATAACACTGGTACGTGACCTCCGACAAACTGTCCCAACTAGTCTGCTACGTAGGCCATCTACTATATCTACAATGTTATCAGAAATCACATTGTCGAACCTCTTAAAAGATATGTTTTCTATTCTTAGCCCATCTATCACTCTCCTTTTTTTTTGTGTAAGTAAACAAATTGGTGACATTATGTCTAGAATGGTCTTCGGAAATTCGGAAACAAATTGTCCATTTTGCCCTGCTAGAAGTAGGAAAACTAGAAAACATATGAGCATGGTGTTGCTTAACCCTAGAATAGTTAATGTTGAAGGAACTCTTGGTGAGATTCCTAGGTTATTCTCCTTATTCTTCCATTTCTTTCTCATTTGAACGAAAAGAAAAAAAAGCAAAAAGAAGGAATATAGAGGCCGGGGAAAAAAAGAAAATCCTAAAAGGAGGAAGAAGGAAAAGAACTGACATGGATCATTTCTGTGATTTCAGCTATACGCTGTTGTCTTAGACGAAGTTCTTCTGATAAAGCATCAACCACCGCATCATCAGGAGGCCCAGGTATATGTACATTCAAAGCTGTTGCCATCAATAATAAAACCTGCGCAGACAATAGGTCTGTAATAGAGAGTACAGGGTAATTATGAGATCATGGCAGGTAGAGCTGGAAACATACAACCATTCTATCACCACACACAAATACACAAACACTTACACACACTCACAAAGGAGGTAGGCCCCACACACACTGGAGGTGTGCAGTGTGTGTGGGGCCCACCACCTTTGTGAGTGTATGTGCGTGTAAGTGTTTGTGTGTGGTTATAAAATTATTGGAGTACATAAAGTGTACTGACAGTCTCAGACAAATATTTTCTGATTCAAAGATAACGAAAACTTTCAGGCTGAATCTATTAACCGACCGGTAAAATGAGTTCGATGGATCTACAAGTTGCTAAATGGTTGATGGCGTAAAAGTACGCTATCATGATCCAGGGAAACGTGTGGTCTCTGGACCTTTGGAATAAGACTCTTAAGTCTTAACAAATCAAAGATATACATCCTTAATATTGTTTGGGCAATCTTTTTAACAGATAAGAGAAATTATTGAAAGCAGAGAACGTATTGTTAACCTTATGGCCGCAACATTCCTTGTTGCCCCCAAAGAAAGGACAAAGGCTACCAAAGCCACCCAAAGCTCTATGATGTATGTGGGTGGCAATGAAGCCAAAAGCCCCCATACGGCGGGACAAGTATGAGCTATGGCTGAACGTATCTATCAATTTTTTGAGAAATTCTCGATTTTGGACAAGGCAGATACTGCTGAAAAGTATCCATCAATCTTACCGTTGGTCGAAATCCCTTTCCTTCCACCCCCATTTTGAAGAAGTACTTGGCAGCAAAGGCAAGCTTTGGGACCTGCAATGCACCCAAGGATTACCAAAAAGGTTACATCTCCATTCTTTTCATTTATATATTATCCTGAATCAAAATAAGCGAGAAATGGGTACCTCGGCAACTACCATTGAGCGCAACCTATTAGCAAGGAAAGGATAGATAGTTCATCTTCGACAAGCAAAAATGGGTCCAATTGATCCCGAAAAGAAATAAAAGGAAGGGATAAAAATAATGTGGGTATCTGGAAGAGTGTCGCCACGTGGTACTTATCGGTGGGCCCGATACCTCTGTGGCAAGGCACACAGCTCCTCCATAAAAACGACTCCTCCTGTTCAAGCATAAAACCTCCACATAAGGGTTCCTCTATGGAAGCTCCAAAACACATCGATCCTACGATGCTCATCGACATAGTCAGCCACGTCCATACAATAAATAAGGCTCTAATAAGCCTGGCGACTCTTCACAATATCTTTAAATGAAAGTCATTGAAATATTATTCTTATGATCCAAACCGTTTATTTTTTTCGTTGCTATTTTTTCATTATATACAAGAAAAATCAAGTCATACCTAATCGACTGCCTTTAGTGTAAAATTATTTTTTTTTCTCAGGACCACCACGTGCCACCCCACCCATACACCTCCGCCCCTGCTGGCTTGCATTTTCCCCCCCTAAATTACCCATTTTAACTGCCTAAAAAAACTGTCTAGAAGGACAAAAAAAACTGCTTTCTTCTCCCCTCTTCTCTACTTTCACAAATCAACTTCCGTTAGAGATTAATCTCAATTGGACGTATTAACGTATATGCGAAAAGTGTGAGACTTGTACACTGTTTACCTTATCAGTAGAGTGTAGCGGAGAGCGTAAATAGAACAGTTGGGACCAGTTGGTGATGCTTGCTGCTTCGAGATGAGAAGACCCGGTGACTAGAGTTCAAGCTTAGCCCGCTGATCTCGTAATGCGAGAAATTCCCCTTGAAATTAACATCGAGGATCAACCGATCAAAGAGGAAACCCTGGGCACATATGGGAGACACATTTGAGAAACCCAAATTCGAAGCTAATTTTGGTATATACTACATGCATGGACAGTTATTGGACACACGTATAATAATGAGAGACAAGCACAGGTGTATATATACGTAGACACAGAGAGGGAGAGAGAGAGAGAGAGAGAGAGAGAGAGAGAGAGAGTTGCCCTTCTGTGAGAAGAAAACAAGGAGGAGCACCACCCAGTGCACCCACTCCCCTCGCCGGAAATCCATAACCGCCGCCATCCACCGCGTTTGGAATATGGAAAAAGGAGTAGGGGGAATAATTTTCCGTTACTTGATTTGAAAGGGAAAAAAAAAAAAAAGGATCCCATCTGCTCACCCAAGCCCTTAATACTCTCTCGTTTTATTATAATCGAATAAATTTTTTTATATTTTTAAATTAATAATAAATTTTATATCTAATATAAATCTTATTTAACAGATTTTGATTAGTTTTATGATAAAACTACATAATACATTATGAATTAAAAGATGGAGTATAAACAATTAAAAAGAGGCACAAACTCTAGAAAGATAAAATAGAACTGGAAAGAATGACGTTCCATCGAAAACCGTGCAATGTGCAGAACCGGTCCTCCTACCACATATCTAAACTTTGTGGCCACACGATGGAACCTTGCGGTCTCGTAGTCCAACCTTGCGGCCAGTGATGGATGTAGGATTTATGTTTATTTTATGGGACCAAAATCACGTGTATTTTCATATTGATAACCAAATATATATTTTATACCAATAGATTGAATGTATTATACATGCAACTTACGAAATGATTGATAATTTGAAATTTTGGGAATTTTTACTCCACACGTAAAATTTGAAGAAACTTTGTTCACGCAAAGGCCTTGTAGGGGCTAAACCTTGCGGCCACATACTGGAACCATGTGGCCACGTACCACCATGGCAAGTTTCTCCAACTCCTCCGAAACGTCGTCGCTTCTCCATCCATCCTCATCACATCACCGCTTGCCAAAATCTCAAACCCCTTAAAAAAAAAAAAAAAAAAGCAACAACAACATGCCACTCAATTTGGTTCAAATGAGAAATCCGTTGTATATGTGTTCTTCAACTTGGTTCACGTAGGCACCAAATCATGTCTTTCGTCCTGTGTAATTAGATTTCTTCAGCATCTTTTGCATGGGCTTTGGATTTTGAACAATTTGCTGTCTAACTTGGATACCCACAGAGAATGTAAAAATCCTGAAGTGTGTCAGGTCTGCTATTCAGTACCACTGTGGTTGCTCATCCAGTACCTAATGTGAGTCCATTTAGAGCTCCACCATCTTGTAATTTATAATATTTCAGAAAAAAAATTATTCAATGTACTTGGGACATGCATTGTCACTATACCGTCGATCTTGTAATTTATAAGTGTACCGTTTTGTAATTTATAATGCTTCGGAAAAAATTATTCAAAGTACATGGGGCACCGCAATGTGGTGTCTAGACCCTTTTTAACCACACATTGAATGTGGCATGCACACCTGTTTTGGGTCCCACACCAAAATGAGAATGTGGCCCACACACTTGTTTAGGGTCTCACACCACAATGAGTGGTGGAAGGAGGTCTTGAAGCACCACGTCACAGTGCCCAAGTGTATTGAATAATTTTTCCTGTAAGTGTTACACTTATGATCAATCTTCATGTCAATGAATACAATACAAGATTTCGAAAATCGATTTTTTCTCTCTCCTACGTGAGAGTCTCTCTCTCTCCTTTGTGAGAGTCTTCCTCTGAAACCCTTGCCTCTCTCTCTCTCTCTCTCTCTCTCTCTCTCTCTCTCTCCTCGCTCTTAATCTCCTCATGGCCGATGAGGTGGTTGAAAGAATAGGGAACTTTCATCTTTCTGATGAGGAGGAAGATGTGATTACTATCGATGAGGAAATATGCCAGCAGGCATTGGTTGCATGCTCTTTCAGTCTGGTGGGAAAACTTCTCACCACTAAAAGGTTCAAAGTGGCAGCGATGAAGGAATCCCTTAGGCGGGCGTGGGGTTTTCCCAACAACCTTAATATTGTGGAGGTGGGTGACAACTTGTTTCATTTTCGCTTTGAGGATGAAACAAGTCGTAGCAAGGTGTTAAATGGGGGCCCGTGGAATTTTGAGAATCATCTGCTAATGGTGCAACCTTGGGAGCCGGGGACGAAGGCTGATCAAGTTTCATTCAGTTCGGTAGCCTTTTGGGTGCAACTATGGGGCCTGCCCTTTGAGTTTGTAACCCCGGCGATCGGGGAAGTCATCGGGAGAAGGATTGGCACGCTAATTTCAGTGGATAATAGGGAGGTCGTAGGAGAGCGGGGAAGATTTATTAGGATCCGGGTCGAAGTGCCGTTGGATAAACCGCTTAAAAGAGGTGGTTTTATTTCTCTGGGAGGAGGTGACAAGTTATGGGTGGATTACAAATTTGAACGCCTCAATAGCTTCTGTTTCTATTGTGGAAGTTTGGCTCATGAAATGGGGGATTGTGCTTTGAAAACAACGGATGAGGAGAAAGGGGCCATTAAGGAGGTGAAATATGGGCCATGGTTGAAAGCCGGTGGAGGAGGTAATTCTGGTGGGAATCGTTATCAACCAGACACGAGGAGAAGGACCGGTGACGACCAGACGAAGAGTGATATTTTCCGGCGGGAAGTATCTCAGGCGGTGGGGTTGTCGACATCCAAGAATTTGAATTTGGGCATAGATAAGGAAGGTGCGATTTTAGCGGATTCGGGGAGTAAATCTCGGCTAATTGAGATTGGGGATAATGACAGAATCTCTTTGAATGGGAAGGACGGCGAGTGGGGGATTTGCTTGATCAGCGCAGAAAACGGCAATCTGTTGATATGGAAGGTGTGATTGGGTCTACAGGGGCTGGTCTCCTTACCCTTGGGGACAGCTCTTCGGGCCTAAACAAGGGTGGGCCTGTTAATTTTGAGGTGGGCTCTGACGTGGGCCCGGAGAGGACACCGTGTGTGATTTCTAAGGAAAGTGGCAGGCCTGTTGAATTGGGCTTGGAGTCGGGTCTAAAAGAGGTGGTTATTATGGACTCTCTAGATAACTTTAATTTAGGAGCCCATAACCGCTTCTCTTTTGGTGCTCTGCGTTCTGAGACTCCAAGATCCTCTTCGACGGAACCGAAGAAGAGACAAACTCGCAAAAGAAGTGTATCTAGTGGTGCTGGTCATGGAAAGCAATCGGGCAAGGAGAATAGTGGTATTTTGGGTAAGAGGAGAGCGCTGAATGGGAAGGATGCTATGGACTCTGAAGGCGAGGGGCAAAAGGGAGGTTGTGGAGGGGAGAAACGATTGGTATTGTGCGAGGAAAACTCTAATGATGTTCGGGTGGGGGTGGCCAGCCTCAATTGGCCCCCAAACCCTCAATGAATGCTCTCTTTTGGAATTGTCAGGGAGTGGGGAATCCCCTGACAATTCGACAGCTGAAGGGGGTCTGCAACCTCCATTCCCCGGACGTGGTCTTCCTCGCGGAGACCAAGAATAAACACGAAAAATTAGAAAAAATTTCAAAAATAGTTCGGATGGAGCAGGTGGTGACGGTTAATCCAAGAGGCTTATCGGGTGGGGAGTGCTTGCTTGCAAAATTAGGGGTCAAACTGGAGATTTTGGAATTAAGCAGAGGAGTAATGGATGTGAGGGTTACGGATCTGAAAGGTCGATGCAGCAGAGTGATTGGGATTTATGCGAGTACGGACCATGTTGAAAGGAAGGAATTGTGGAGGCAGCTTTCACTAAAAATGGGGGATGCTCGGGAACCATGTGTGATAGCGGGAGATTTTAATTGCATTTTATCCAATGAGGAAAAATGGGGTGGTCTGGAAAAAGAGGATTGGGAGCTACAAGATTTTAGGAATTTTATTGATGATAATGACTTACTTGATGTGGGTTACGTGGGATACCCGTTCACGTGGAATAATAAGAAGGAAGGGAGAGCAAATATTCGAATGCGTCTAGACAGGGTAGTGGTTAACCCCTTATGGCGTACAGACTTCTCATCCGGGTCTCTTCACCATCTCAAACCGGGGGGCTCGGACCATTGCCCAATCTTACTCAAGTACGGACTGGATGCGGATTACAAAATACCTCGTTTTATTTTTGACGTGCGATGGGCAGCAAAGGAAGTTTGTGGTGAGATTGTGAGAAATTCCTGGGGTACAAACTTTGTGGGCTCACGGTGGTTTTGCATTCTACAGAAGATCAAACTTTGTCGTAAGAATCTTAGACGATGGAGAGCTAGTCAGAGGATGAATTCGAGGGTAAAAATGAATGAACTTCAAGCTCAGTTGGAACAGGAGAATGTAAAGGGGGATTTCGATCCAATCGAGTACCGAAGAGTCGAGGATTGCATGAGAAAGGCCAGTGCGGAGGAGGAAGAATATTGGAAGAATAAGGCAAAGGTTTCTTGGCTGCGTTTGGGGGACAAAAACACTGCCTTCTTCCATGCCAAAACAGTTCAGCGACGAGCAGCAAATCGAATCAATGGCCTTGAGGACAATGGGGGAACTTGGAGAGAAAGTGATGTTGAGGTAGAAGGGATTGTCTTTGAGTATTTTCACCATATCTTTACCTCATCTAATCCATCAGGTTTTGACGAGGTGCTTGGGGGCTTACAGAAAAAGGTCACAGAGGAGATGAATGCAAGATTGTTAAGACCAACTAATTTGGAGGAGGTACGTATGGCTCTTTTTCAAATGGACCCAACGTCATCGCCAGGCCCGGATGGCATGACGGTTGGTTTTTTTCAGAAATATTGGGATGTGGTTGGTTGGGATATCACAAATGCTGTTCGTAGTTTTATGCACTCTGGAAAACTTCTTAGAGGTATGAATCACACACATATCATCCTTATTCCCAAAGTTAAATGCCCGGTGAATATGACCCAATTGAGACCTATTAGCTTGTGTAATGTGGCATATAAAATTCTTGCCAAGGTTTTAGCTAATCGCCTTTGCAGGGTCCTTCCTAAGGTGATTTCCCCCAATCAAAGTGCTTTTGTTCCAGGAAGGGTTATTTCAGATAACATCCTTATTGGACAGGAGCTTTTTCATTTTCTTAAAAATCAACGATATGGAGCGAAACATGGTGTGGCTATTAAGCTCGATATGAGCAAGGGATTATGGAATGCTTGTCAACGGTTTCATATTCCTTCTTGCTGAATGGTCAAGTCAAAGGTTATCTTCATCCAATGAGGGGTTTAAGACAAGGGGATCCGTTATCACCTTTTCTTTTTCTCTTGTGTGGAGAAGGTTTATCAGTGTTGCTTCAAAAGGCGGAGGAGGATCGGAGCATCAAAGGGGTTAAAATCTGCAGAAATAGTCCGTCGGTGAGCCATCTTTTCTTTGCAGATGATACACTATTGTTTGGGGAGGCCTTTGATCATGGAATTTTGAAATTCAAAAGAATCTTGGAGGTATATGGCAAGGTGTCGGGGCAGATTATCAATTTCGAAAAGTCTTGTTGTTTCTTTAGTGTCAACACACCGGTTGATAAGCAAGACAGACTTAGTCAGCTGCTCGGTATAAGGAGGGACTCGAGTTTGGGCAATTATCTTGGCTTACCAACGGACCTCAGCCAAACCAGGTATAAAGTTTTCTCATACATCAAAGACAGAATGCGTGGGAGAACGGAAGGCTGGAATGAATTCATAATGAACCAAGCGGGGAAGGAGGTGATGCTCAATTCTGTTGCGTTGGCCCTTCCGAGCTATGCTATGTCATGTGTGAAATTACCAGCTAAGTTATGCAATGAACTTGATGCGATGATGGCCAAATTCTGGTGGGGATCAAAAGGGAATGAGCGGAAAATTCACTGGTTGTCATGGGCAAAGCTTACGGAGTAGAAACACAACGGCGGTTTGGGATTCAAGGATCTTAGGTGTTTCAACCTAGCATTGTTGGCTAAGCAGGGATGGAGGCTTATGAACGGGGGTGACAGTTTGTTGAAGAGGGTGCTTAAGGCGAAATATTTCCCTCGTTGTAACTTCATGAAGGCGACGGCTAAACCGAGTTCCTCATGGACTTGGAAAAGCATCTTAGAGGGGCGAAAGGTATTGGAGGAGGGTATGCGGTGGAGGATTGGGAACGGCGTTCAGGTAGCAGTTACGGACCCGTGGATCCCCCGTGATAATGGGTTCAAACCCACTGTTATTGCAGAGTTCGCAAGGGTTTTTCGAGTTAGTCAGTTTATTGATTTTTCCAGCCACAGTTGGAAGGAAGATCTGGTGAGACAAGTCTTTGATTCTGATGATGCTGAAATCATTTTGGGTATCCCACTACCTCAGTTTGAGATGAGGGATCAACTGGTGTGGCATTACTCTCCGAATGGTAGTTACAACGTAAAATCGGGGTACGAATCAGCTCTTGCTCTAAGAAAAAGGGGACAAATGGGCCAACGGGAAGAAGGGGAAGGCGGTGATCGAATGCGGAGAAAGAAGATTTGGAAAAGCGTGTGGGCACTTCCTTGTCAAGGTAAGGTTAAACACTTTGTGTGGAAATGCTTGCACGATATTGTTCCGGTGAAAGACGTTCTTGCCAGAAGGAATATGGTTAGTGACATGCTCTGTCCTCTTTGCAAAGAGGAGAGGGAATCGGTCATTCATCTGATGGCGAGGTGCTCTTTTGCACAGATAGTTTGGAGAATATCTCCTCTAGGAGTAAACATGGACTCTATTGAGGGGAATTCGATGCTAAGATGGTGGGAACAATTATTAGAAAGATGGAAAGGTATGAACGAGCATAAAGAGGTGTGGGCAGCAGTGGGTGCGATCATGTGGAAAATCTGGAAGTGCAGAAATGACGAGGTTTTTAATAGCAAGGGATGGAGACCGGATGTAGCGTGTACGTCTGCGGTTTTAGAAGCGACGGAATTTTTGGAGGCAAATCGTGAACTGAATATGAGTAGGGGTCGCTCGCAAGCATTACCCGCAGAACATTACAACATATGGGAAAAACCCATGCGAGGGTGGTTTAAGATCAACTTTGATGGAGGTCTGGACAACCGGAGCAAGTCAAGTGGTGCGGGGTATCATTATACGGGATGAATTTGGGATTTTCCGAGCAGCCAGAGCAGTTCATTATGGGAATCTGATGAGTCCAATGGTGATAGAAGCTTTGGCAGCAAGGGATGGTCTTTTATTTGCGATGGAATTGGGTTTAAGATATATCCAACTAGAAGGTGATTCGCAATAGCTAATTAATCTTATCCAAAAGCAGGAAGAAAGCAACACAGAAGTAGGGGTGATCATTGCCGATGTGAACAAATTGAGGGATTCGTTTGATGGTTCAAAAGTGAGTTTTGTTAGGAGAGTTGGCAATTCGGTGGCGCACTTAGTGGCCAAGAATGCTGTGAGAGGGAGTGGGATTCGTACTTGGGAATTTTTTCCACCTCCTTGGCTTTATTCCTCCCTTCAAGAGGATAAGGGCCCAAACTGATGTATTGATCGATTTCTTGATAATAATATTATCCTAATCTTTGACAAAAAAAAAAAAATACAATACAACACAATGCTATTGTAAGGATTAGTTTCACTTTGTTGGTAAGGGATTGTGGAACAAAAGACATTGTGATGGGTGAATTTTCCCCAGGTCCACTGTACCATATTCCAAACCCCATAAATCCACTTCTAAATTCTATAACCCCTTAAGTCCACTAACTTACTAATCAGGACATAATAAACCTGTTTAGTCTAATATACCCCTATTTTTTAAAAACCTTTTGCCACGTTTTGTTATCTATTTGAAAAAAAAACGTTTGAAATTTCTAATCCCTAAAATCTCTCCCGATTTCTCTCCCGAAAATTTATCCTTCCCTTCAGTACAAAACCCTCCCCCCCTCCCCCCAAAATTTCAGAACGAACAGCGACTCGCCATCGCCACCCACCTCCCTTCGCCGCCTCTCCCCCACAATTTCAGAACGAACAGCGACAAACATCGCCACCCACCTCCCATCGCCGCCTCCCCCCCACAATTTCAGAACGAACAACGACAAAGATCTCGTCGCCATCGCCACCCACCTCCCGTCGCCGTCACATCGCCTGCTCGCCGCCTGCTCCTCCTCCTCCTCGCCGTCACATCGCCTGCTCCGCCTGCTCGCCGCCTGCTCCTCCTCCTCCTCGCCTGCTCGCCGCGGTGCACTCCTCCTTCTCCTTGCCGCCCTTCGTCGACATCCATGGCCGCTACCACCATGGCCGAGTTCCCACCCTCCATCACCGCTACCACCGTCGCCGACACCTTCGTCATCATATATCTGTTCAAAACATCAGGTGCCCTTCCAAATCGTAACAAATAACTCGATCTTCGTCGCCTTGTGTCCCTCGGTATGGTTCTTTGCATTTGAAGGGTTTATACACCAGTAAAAACATAAGAATTCCTCTCTGTTAGGGTTTTGTATGTTGTATTTTTGTTTACCTGCTGTTGGAACATATATGGTTATATGTTAAGATCTGTTAGGGTTTTATTTTTTGTACTTTCGTTAGTGGCTGTTAGGTACATATATGGTTATATACTCAGATCTGTTAGGCCGCTGCGCGGACCAATTCATATAAGGTTATATGTGGTTATATATATATAACTAGGTCGGGTTCTATGGCTGAAATTACACCCCAAGTTCTTGAAAGTATCGTTTTCGCTGCAGTTCGGGATGCTCCTAAAGTCGCACCCCGAACTGCGGCACAATTTTGTGCCGTGGGGGCTCCTGCCCCCACGCCCCCGGATGTAAACATATAACATTGTAATGTCATTCATATGTTATTGTGTAACATATATTATATAACGTTATATATTCTCCTGTTGGTTGTTTATAAAATGTCATTTTGTTCTGTGAAGATGTATGGTTGCATAAATAAGAAGCAGAACAAATTATATAACGTTATATATTCTCCTGTTGGTTGTTTATAAAATGTCATTTTGTTCTGTGAAGATGTATGGTTGCATAAATAAGAAGCAGAACAAAAAAACATATAAGATTATGTATGATCTGAATATATAACCATATAACCATATTGTTCCTTACTTGTTATAACCATATAACCCTATAAAAGAATAATAAACCATAATCATATATAACCTTATATGAATTGGTCCGCGCAAGACCGGAACATATAATGTTATGGTATGGTTGAATTAAGTTAGGGATTCGATTGATAGTATATATGGTTATATCAATGTTGGTTATATACTAATTTTGTTAACGGCTGTTATTTGTGCAGTTGTTCAAGGGGTGAAGAGTATTTAGTTACCTGTGAAGTCGACTGTGAAGAAGGCGACGGCGACGAAGGGAAAGAAGTTACGAGATCTCCTCTTTTTATTTTTTTAGAGTTAGAAAGGACAAAATCTCATGTATAACGTTATAAGGTTATATGATTATTTTTTGTCACATGTATTACGTTTTTTTTTTTGTGTATTATTGTTAGTAGAAACAAGTCATTGAGGCTGCTGCGCTGACCAATTCAATAAAGTAAAAATATAATGTTATATGAGAGTTTTTGTGCAGCGAAACTCAAAAAAAATTCAACAAAGCAGTTGAGATCAAGATGTAACTATACAAAGCATAATATACAATGTTATACAACGTTATATCAGTACAATAACGTTAGATACAAAACTGATCCAACATAATACTTGTTAAAACTTGATCATATATATGCATAAACATATAATCATAATCATAACTCTTAAAAAGGAGAATATATAACGTTAAATATGTACAATAACGTTATATATAGTGTATCAGAAAAGGAGAATCTTCGACTGTTATATAACGTTATATAAGTACAACAACGTGATTGACGTGATTTCAAATAGAGAGAGACGAGAGAGGGAGAGATACCCGTGATTGAATGGATAAGTACAAAATTAGAAGGGATAATGGAGAGATAATGAGCTAAATGGATGGGATTTGAATGGAAGGGTAAATCTGTCAGGGATTATTTATCTTTTAAATGAAGTGGACTTCATGCCTTACCAAATACTCCCTCCGTCCCAATTTGTTCCGCCCTTATTCCTTTTTGGGATGTCCCAAAATGATACGCTTGTTTCAAAACTTTCCATTTTTAGATGTCCAGATTACCATTTTACCCCTCATTTAAGGAGAGAGATCCTCCCTCTCAAATTCAAATTTTAAACATGGTTAAAGAAATTGGAGCAAATGTCCGGCAACACATTGAACTTGGTGCCATTCTCTTCATGACATGACAAGAGAGTGAATTTGGTGAGTTCAATTATTCTTTTAAACAAAATTTTAGTAATATTTTCTTAAAAGGGTAAAATGGTAAAATTAATCAAAAGTCAATATAAGTACAATGTTTTCTTAAATTTTGTGAAAGTCAAAGTAGGCGGAACAAATTGGGACGGAGGGAGTACCTATTAGTGGACTTAGTGGGTTAGAGATTTGATTCGTGGACTTAGTGGGTTACAAACATGCTACAGTGGACCTCCCACCAATTTTTTAAAGTTTTTTTGATAGTCCGGATTGAAAACCAATTTTAATTTGACCATCTGAAACCATTCAATGTTACACTTTCATGTTGTGTTTGGATGAGTTTTTGAGAAATTTTTCGGGATTATGAGTAGAGAGAGAAATAGAGTAATGATTGGAAGTATGGGTAATGAGTATTTTTTGAGTTGGAAATTTTTTTCCAAAAACCAAATCAATTTCTACAATAAGTAGACTAGTATATTGTTTTGCTATTTCGTCAATGTCTAAAATTACAATCAATCCTAACCAACTGAAATATTAATTTTTCCTTAAAGTAGTAGTATACCAAGAAATTGGATCCTCTCCCGTCCGTAATTTGGACTAACTTTATCGCCAATCAATCATAGTATGAGTTAGCCGCTCCTGAGTTAAAATTTTATTTTCGTCGCTCGTCAGAAACATGTTTCCTTTTTCACAACACAAGTGGGATGAAGCTGCCTACCCACTACTTCTTGCAAATTTCCTATGCTTAATTATGAACCTTTTTGTTTATCAAATTAAACTAAAATACAAGCTCCTTTTTTTAATAACCCAAGACGAGCAGGTAACATATTCTTTAAGTAGTTCAACAAAATCATAAACAAACTCATATCAAATCATCTCACACTAAAGTCTCCCCAAACAAAGCTTTAGCATTTCATAAATTAACGACGAACAAATAACACAAACATGCACACACACTCTCTCTCTCTCAATCAAATAGAACGACGGAGTTAAATCGACCATCAACAAACATGAGCGCCGCCTACACAAACGAGCGCCTTCGACAAATTAACAAGGGTAACAAGGGGGTGGGCAAGGGGGCGGGCAAGAGGGCCATGCCCATGACCAAGGAAAAATTACTTCTGGACACTTCTTTTCTTCCTTTTTAGGCTCTGGTTTCTTTGGTGGACCAACACTAATGATATCTACTATCTTTCCAGTCTTCCTGATCTGACATGCGACTTTCGCTGGATCAACATCTCCAATTACAGTCACAATACCCTTCTCACCGTCCGCAGATATTTCATCAATTCCTGTTCGATCAAAATCCACTTTTAATAGCATTTGTGGTAATCAAATTCAAAAATTAGTATGAAATTGAGTTTTCTTGTATTTGTTTTGGGACGCTTATGCAGGGGTCGTTAAAGGGTTTTATTTTCCCATACACATGAATTCGTGAAGTTGGGTTCGGAAGCCCGACTCCATTGAAACTCAAATATCAAAACACAACTTCAATAAACTTCGTTCCGCAATGAGATTTTTGGACCTCCTCACTGATTTTTGCTTATTGTCTGACACATAGCCGTGTCACTGATGCTAATACATTAGAGGACTCATCGAAGTTGTGTTTTTACGGTCAAAATCCGAATTATAACCTATTTCGAATCTCATTATGGTCATGTTTTTAAAACATTGCTTCAAACTGAAAACATTGTTTTACAAAAGACAACTTTAAGAAATCTTGAGTTTGAGCAAATTGAAGTTGAAAATCTCACGTGCTTGGGAAATGAATTCAAAAATTAACCACATGTTCTTGACAATGAAAGCAATAATTATAGCTTTCAGAAATTATAAATAATTAATATTACCGTGGGAAATAATTTTCACACTTCCTTGTTAGAAAACTCCAAACTTACCTTTCAACATCTAAAATAATACTAACACAATTTCAAACGACGATAGAAAATAAAATTTGTGGTCCATTTACCAAATAGGGAGATTGTGAAAAATCATTTCCCCTTTTGGAATGAACTCAAATCTTCTGTACCGGAATTGTGCCTATATCTCTGTTTCTGGTGCATATTCAGCCAACAACTGAACAAAAGACTCGTGTCCCCATGGATGAAATTGCACAGGAACAAGAGTCTTTTGTGCAATCCTTTGTCGAAATTTTACGAGAATAGAGATATAGGTACAATTGGGGGTACGGGACTTGAGTGGGTTTGGAATAGGTCAAGATTAACTCAGTTCGTACCTATTAGCTTAGTAACAGACCTGAATACCGTAGTAATGCACTTTTGGCTGTGAATGTTGACCTTCATCTCCATTTTCTGGAGTATAAATTGTTAAAGGATAGAAAAGAAAAAAGAAAAAAAGAACAAATAATTAGTTACATGAACTTGGAAATAAATTAAATCTGGTTGAGACTAACAGAGATTTACCAATACTCCTATCATTGTTTTGCAAAGCAAATCTATGACCAAAGCATATCTCTGACTTGAAAACGAACTCCGTACGTACCTTTCCCAATGCAGAAAATGATCATAGAGACAAACATATTTATAGGAGTACTCAAATGAAGGAAAAGAAATTACTAGTACTAAAGAAAGACCTTGACCCACTTAAAATATGTGGGAAAAGGTGTGTGTTTATTCTTAAGAATTTGCACATTGGTGAATTCATTTTAAGGTGGTTGAGCGAATTTAAGGTTAATTTATAGGTGGAGTGTTTTTGTTTATTACCGTTCTATACAACTTAGTCGGGATGCTGTAATGGCCCACGCCAACTGACCTGCTAACCTTTAGCCTAACCACGTGGTAGGTTAATCTCAGGTTAACAATAGCTGGTTGATTAGCGTTATCTTATATACCATATATAATTTCCTTGAAGTCCCGAAGTGGGACTCCACACCAATACCAACCCTAAGCAAAGACGAGCAAGCTAGGCTTTCGTCTTGGACTCCCAAAAGTTTGTTATATTGAGGTCTAAACAATTAAAACATTCGTTCAAAATGAGCCCATCAAATAGCCAAGTGGCATTTGGCCCAACGTAGCACAGGTTGCACTTAAATGCTAGGAGGAAGGTGATCAGGAGTACAGTTTCTCATTCATTGTGTTAATCTAACAATAACTCACTTCCGCCGATTAAACACATAAGATAATAAATAAATAAATAAATAAAAAGGAGCCCATGAATTAATAATTAGTTTTTGCCGTTTAAAATGCAAGAAGTGATCAAACTTTGATGCATAGTCCTGAAGTTTTATCTTTGTTTGAATAGTGAATACTAATAGTTTTTTTTTTGTAAGTTGACTTATCTTTTTACTATCATTTCGTTGGTGAAATACACAAAAGCTTCATCTCTTAAGTTCGTCTTGAGCCCCGAAAACATCTGATCGCCAACAATAATGGTGGTAAAGATGGTCACATATGTTTAGCGGTTCTCATAACAATAATAGAGAGAGAGAGAGAGAGAGAGAGAGAGAGAGAGAGAGAGAGAGAGAGAGAGAGAGAGAGAGAGAGAGAGAGAGAGTAACTACCAGGGATATGCTAACTAAAGACCCACAAACCAATTATTTGAACGAAGTCCTGACTAATGTAGTATCTTAGTAGTACAAGGCTTAGATTCCCCAGAGTTTGTTGATCTACGTTACTTAAAAAGGAAAACAAAACATGGGTATTCCGATTCCATAAAACTGATAAAACTTAAAAGGGTTGGCTAATGGTTATTTTTCCCTGAACTCGGTGTCAGAGTCAGGATTTTGAATAGACATATACTTCCTCCGTCCTCATTCTTTTGTCTCTCGTTCTATCCCAACCGGATAAAAAAACTAATTCTAACTTTTAATTGGTAATATTATTTATATATGCAATATGGATCTTATTTGAGTATATCTCAATAAGCACTTTTAAACGATGTTTTTAAAATCACCTAGAAAATTATAGATTGCAATATATAATTAATTGGAAAGTGGCACGGACTCCCAAAAGGGACTAAAGAATGGGGACGGAGGGAGTATTTTTTATTGGAACGTGTACTTACAGTAGATCATAAAGTTTTTACTTACCAATACATTATATTTGTACATTGAAATGATTCTAGGCTAATGCATTAAAGGTCTACCAATTGTTTTATTTTTTTCTTTCGACTACTTCAACAGTCACGTGCTTATTTTTTGTTTATAAAAGAAATTGAGAAATGAGAATGTAAAATAACTGATTTTTTATCAAATCAAATCAAAATTATTAAGATTATAAGTAGAACACGAATAATTATCAATAGTATTCAAAATCAGGTATATACAGAATAAAAATTTTAAAATTCGGGGATCGGGGAGGGTTGGAGCCCCCAGGCCCAACATAGCTCCGCCCCTGCCTGAACCTAATGCTTGTTTCCTGTACAATGTTTCAAAATCGGGTCTATACAGAATAAAAAAATTTAAATTCGGGGATCGGGGAGGGCTGGAGCCCCTGGGCCCAGCATAGCTTCACCCCTGCCTAAACCTAATGCTTGTTTTCTGTACAATGTTTCGTTGGTTGGAACCAGGTAACAAAGGATACAAGCATATCTATACAGAAAAAAGAGGCACAAACTTTGTATTGATGCACAGTTTAAAAAAGCAAGTAGAGGTCAAAAATTGTATCGATGCACTTTTTTTTTAATTTTATCTATTTGAATACTCTGCTCAAAAAAAAAAAAAACTATTTGAATACTAATAGTTTTATTTTCTTAAGTTGACTTATCTTTTTATCACAACGTTCGTGAAATGCATAAAAGCTTTCATTTTTCCAATTTGTCTTGAGCCCCCAAAATATTAGGGCCGCCACTGGATAGTATTATGTTTCGATCGTAACAATTATGCGACTTAATTAGCCAAATGAGTCATAACTTGCCATGCATGCAATATTGAGGTAAAATGGTGGCAAACCGCAAACCCAGTCACATATATAGAGTATTTTTTATAATAGTATATGGAGAGAGAGAGAGAGAGAGAGAGAGAGAGAGAGAGAGAGAGAGAGAGAGTACATGGGTGTGTTTTGTCGATCCAACTCTGTGTATAAAAATCAAGTTAGATAGTAACTAACAACTAACTGGAGGATAAGACACATGATCACCTGGTTGCCCAGTGGTTCTGGCAGACGCCCAAGTTTTGGGAGTATTCTTCAAGGTCTGGGGTTTGATTTTCCACAGGGTGAATACCTTGCAGTAAATGGAGGGCAATGACTGGTGTGGCCGCGCTAGCTCCCCCGGAAGTTTGGGTTGCGCGGTCAAGTCCATTAAGTGACTTGGCTGTAGGGCTGTTTCTCCGTTAAAAAAAACTGGAAGATAAGATTCAGTGACCAAGTTTAACATTTTGTTGGTCCAAAAAAAAAAAAAATTAAACAAGTTAACTGGGATATGCTAACTAAAGATTAACAAACCATTTCTTCTGAACAAACCCTCACCAAGTATGTAATTTCTTAATTACGAGGTTTAGATTTCCCCAGAGTTTGTTGATCTGCATTCCTGTTAAATTAATTTGTTGGAGCCAGTTAAAAAGGAACAAGCATATATATATTTAAAAAGGGCAAAATTGTACTAAACCCCCTCAACTATATTACCTATTCAGACACTTAATCCCCTTAAAGTATAAAGATCAGAAATTAATTCAACTCTGTAAATAGAAAAGTGTAATTTTATTTTTTACCCTTCAACCATTGCTTACATGCACATAATCTCTAACACTACCGTATAGTGCTTACCGCAGCATTCCCACCAACTGTCCTAAACCTACACCCCTAGCCGCCGCCGCATACAACCTTCCGTGCCGGATGAGATTGCCTAGCACCGCATAAGCCAACTTGATGATAAGCAATCAATGGAAGCTGTTCACCGCACTGAAAAAAGGCTTGGGGAAGCTTGCCACAACTGATGGAGGCAGACGCAACCGCCGGAAAATAACGGTGGTAATGTGTTATCATTGGACCTGTTATGATGGGGTTCGGAGGTGTTGCGGTTTTATGAGTTTGTTGTGATGACAGTAGAGTGTTGGCGAGGGAGGTCACTCAATGGCTCAAGGTTGTCAGCGTAGAGTTGGTGGCCAGAAAATTAAAAGAGTAATAGAGCATCTCCAGCCTTCCCCACCCCCCCCCCCCCCCCAAAAAAAAAAATAAAATAAAATAAAATAAAATTTGTAGCAACATCTCCAATGCCAAAACACAATTTTTTCCCAAAATTATTATTTCAAAATATCCAATGGCATTAATGTAAATAAGAGAGAGGAGCAACCAAGCAAATCTCATTTAATTTGGAGAGAGAGAGAGAGAGAGAGAGCGCTCAAATCTCCAATGAAAAACACAAAGCTCCGACGAAGAAAGATAACACCAAGCTCCGATGAACAAACACAAAGCTCCGACAACCTTGACGAAAAATACAAAACTACTAAATTACGAAGAACTGATCCTAAACGAATTCGAGCACCTTTCAATCTGCAACTTGTCGATCAAAACTTGAACCTTTTCTCCCCTTCCCACCTCCACTCCCATACACACCCATTCATAATTGTCCCTTTGGTAGAAAGGAATTCCAAATCCTATGAGGAAAAAAACCCCAAAAAAAAAACTCAAATACCCAATTCGAAAAGCATTGCTCTAGGGCTCGTAAATTCAATTCCCACCAACCACTATGCCCACTCGATGAATAATTGAAGCTCCGAAGCAAACACCCAGATGAGAAACGACTACCACAATGGTGATAACCCATTGCCAAACAGCTTTTACTGAAGTTTAATCATAATTTTTTTTGTGAAGATGGTAAATTTTTATTATTTTTTACTTAGTTTATCGTTGTAAATTTTGAGATTTATCATTCGTTTTGAAATCCAAAACCATAAAAATAAAAATTAAAGTTGAAAATAGTTTAGATCATAACATTCTAAAGACACCAAAAAAAAACTCTTCAAAAAATGTTAATTTATAGTCAAATTTGATTAAAACTTTTGATCCTTTCATCCAAAAAAAAGAAAAGGTGGACACTTATCTAAATAAATAACTTATCCAAACACAACCTTAATCATCTAAAATTTGTCTAATCCTCCACTAAAGGCAATGTTCTTCCTTAATTATTATTTTAATATTTTTTGCTGTTTCTTTTTGGGTTATTGATAGATTCATACTATTAAGTTTTTTGGATTTGTCAGTTGTCTCAAGCAGTTAAAAAAATACAATAAAAAAATTATTAAGAATGGTAAAAATACTATAATTGTCATTTTTGTTGTTAGTGTCTCTAATAAAAAAAAAATCAACTCCGATACACATGTTTTTTTTTTAATTTTTTAATTGTTGTAGCCTCTAACGAATGAATAAATTGAATAATCTAAAAAATTATTGTGAAAAACTAGAAAAAAAAATACAAAGTAATACTGGAAAAAATACACCACAATAAACTACAGCCACGTTTGGAAAAGGGAAAGGTTTTTATTTTTTATTTTACGAAACAGATTATTCACTCATAATATATCAATTTTAATTCAAAAAATAAGGGAATAGTGAGCCTAAAACGAATTCTAGCACCGTTCAATCTGCGAATTGTCAATCAAAACCTGAACTGTAACCTGAACCCCTTCTTCCCATCCCACCTCCACTTCCGCACACACACGGATTCGTATCTCCTTTGGTGAAATATCATTCCAAATCCTCTGTGAAAAAAGGAAGAAAAAAAAAAAATCGAATACCCAATTCGAAAAAGCATTGGTCTAGGGTTTGTAAATTCAATTCCCACCAGCTACTATGCCCACTCGATGAACAATTCAAGCTCCGAAAGAAGCACCAAGATGAGAAACAACGACCCCGATGATGATAAACCATTGCCAAACAGACCCCGTCAAGAGAAAGCGGAGGATATGAAGCTATGGGGGATTCTCATCTTTGGTTTGATTGGAGCAACCGCCACGACTTTCGCCGTAAGTTGTCGGATACTCCCTGGAATTCGAAACCCATTTCGTTTTATTATTGTTTTTCGAGAAAAGTTCTTTGTTTTAGTAGAATTTAGTGAACAGAAGAGTTAATAATCCATAAAACTAGATGCCCGGGCACACACGCTTCTTCTGCAAATCATGTTATGCAGAAAGTGGAATATCAACAATGAGATTATCTGCAATGAAACCTGGGATGTGGAAGTAGAGAAGATGAGAGAAGAAATTTGGAATGACAGGTTTTTTTCTTTCTTCTTGGCAGTTTTTTAGGCAAAAGGGTAGTTTGGGAACAAAAAGTCCTTGGAGTTGGATACCCAATTCATTTTTGAACGTCATGTAGTGTTCCCTTATCAGGTTAATTGATGGATATGATTAGTATGGATTAGTTATAGCCACCTTTAAATATGATAGGATAGTAAAATTGTTGTTAAACAAAAGTACCAAAAGGGGTGCAATCTTGCAGACAAGGAGTATACATCACAACACAACTATATATAAAGATAAGGCAATAAAGATTAGTAAACCGTATGAACTAAAGTATCCTTATCTATTGAGTATAATTATCAAAGTAGTAAAAGCCAATTGATGCTAGATGAACTCAAGAGCCTTGTAGACTTTGAACAGTTTGAACCCATGAATTAGAAGCCGTCTGGATCGATTGGGTACACTTATTGAAGACATTTTCCCCTCAATCGGGTAGGTTTAAAAAGGGGCCAATTTTACACCTGTTATCGTCGATGGGCTCATTGAACTCGCAGTTTCCGCTGCTTTATTTACTTTCACAATCGGTGCAATGGTCATCATGGCAAGGCTGCTGCTTTTCGTGGGGAACAAATGGTCTGCATTATTGCTGCTTCATGGAAAAGGGGGAGGCCTTTGCAGCACCCTTTGCACGTGAATTATGCTATGGGGACTTTGTAGTCTCTCTTCCAAGCGATTACTTAAAAACTAGTTATATCGAAGTTATTGGTTACTTGGTTTCTGTGATTTAGTGGATGTAAATCAACTGTTTATCAGAGAAGAGGAAAATGTAAAAGCGCAAAGCACAAGGAAACCTAAAAGATGGGGTTTTGCCAGGGTTTTATTTATTTATTATTGTTTTCTTTTTGGTGTGTGTGTGTGTGGGGGTTGGAGAAGGGAACAGGAAGAAGTCATAGGGATTAATGCTGATTAGTGCTCTGCACTTCGCCCTTGCTTAGCTGAAAATCTCAGTAGTGGTTGGTGGTATGATCTTTCAGGTTCCTCTTCGTCTTTGGGATCCCATTTCAAAGGTTAGAATATTATTCTAGGATAAAAACCTGCAGAAGTAGATGCTCATCTAATCATTTTTGAAGACTTAAAAGTCATGTTAAACTTGAAAGATAAGGTCACCAAACCTACGAGATGGAAAAGTTTAATGAAACTCGAATGAATCCCTTACGATCTTAGAAAGCACGCCACGTTGGATGCATATGCGGCCTTCCTATCTCAAGGTTCTGTAGTCGGTTGGGTTGTAGTTTTATCTTTTTGTAATATATTCAATGGGGCAACTTCTAGTAATTACTTTATTTTTTATCAACAAATCCGGCAGGTGGGACAACTGCGACGGTCGGTTGATTGGTTCTATTCTCAGGTAGTGATTGTTGCCATTTCTTTATCTTTAATCCTTTGTGGTGTTAATGTAGTTTTGACGAGGTTCCGGTCTATCTGCTAATGTCGTGCAATGGCTGATGTTCTCATTTACAGGATAATGCCATGGAAATTTCATTTTTGTCAATAATGATGTTTGTACAAACGCCTGATGTTTCCATCTTGGAATTGTTTTAATAGTCAGACGGTATTATTATTCAGCCTCCATGAAAAGAAGCCTTACTTGATTTTGGAAATTCTAGACCTCTTTTGCATGATCACGTCTTTTCTCTGCATACATGCGCTAAAGTTATGGTTGACATAATTATTGGCTTGGTAGCGAGCTGATAGCAGAAACAGTTTTTAGGTTATGGTTTAGCTCGTATGGTAAAACACATCTTTTTAGGGAGATATAAGCTTCTACATTTAGGATTAGAAGCAACATAGTTGGAGCCCTTTGATGGTTTGACCAAAGTAAGATGATTAAACAGTTTCATATGGTTATCAATTTAATCATAGCCTTTTTACCGGTTTTGAAGTGGAGGCTGTTACTATATTTTTTTTTCCAGTTTGAAACATGTAATAAGCCTTGCATTGCATTATTACCCTGTTGTACAATGTTTTACTTGTTCTAAGTAGGAAGGCTTTCATATGCGTGCATTTCATAGCCAGAGTGAAGCAAATCTGATGCTTAGCGGGAAACATTGACATTTAATTTCATTTCGAAATCACAACAACTTCATTCGGTTACAAATCCAAGATTTTGACTGGGGAGATCATAGCAGACGAGACCCGATCCCTGGTTTCTCCTTCGCCTGTAGCTCTATGTTCCATATCCAATAGTTCACCCAACTACTATCATTGAGGGAGGGGTGCAAGGCTCAAAGGTGTATGAAGTTTATGGATATGGAACTGTGTATTGTAATACAAGCAAGGATGGATGGTTTACTATACCTGGCAAGGATGGATTATTGTTTCTGCTTTCTACCACTAGCAAGGAGTTCCTTTAAGAACTTGAATTATTAGAAGTTTGTATTTCATATTGCTCGGGGTATGCTTCTAGAATTGAATTTGTTAAAAACCAATATAGGAAAGTCCTCTCTCTTTCTCCTTCCGCGTAAGAGTGGATGCAGTTGTTTAAATTTAGCTTGCATAACTGATTATGCATGTTGCTCCTCCGCTACAGTTGACCAGGTCACAGTCATCATGGAAAAGTGGAACTGGTGGTTCTTTCCGGTCAAGTTTTCAGGAGGAAGCATGGAAAAGATATAATCGTCGAATGCAGGAGGAGTATGAAGAGGAGATGGAAAGAGTGGTGAGACTCCCTTCTGTTTTAACTTTATATTTTATACCTCTCTTTGTTGCTTTGGGCAGGGTGGGAACTTGTTGAATAATGGATTAATGAAGACATGTTATTGTTTTTTCCCTTGGTTCTTCTCTTCCTAGGAGCGTATAAGGCGTATGCAAAGTGTATTTAACAGGGAGAGGAGCAAGTACAAAAGGAGCTATGAGAGCTGGAGAGAAAGTGGTCCAGGTGCATATCATCAACATTTCCAGAGGGAAGATTGGTACTGGAAGACCAATACATCAAACAGAGATCAGAGGAGTAACTTCCGGGAAACTCCTCAAGGCAGTGCTACTTATGCATTATCTCATCACTACTCCGTCTTGGGCCTTAACAGGTAATGGTCACTGTTATAGAAATTAGACAGCTATCCAAGCTGGTGACATTGTTTTGTGTTTCCCTATTTTTCATTCAATTAGGCGTTCTAGGATAAGTTGCTAGTGGAAAAGTGAAATTTATAAATTCAACATCAGTGAATCAACATACTTGGGTAAGATGCTGAAAGGAAAATTCTGGAAGAAGGTTAGGTTGAGGTATATAGAATCTCTTGTGCCTTTGATGTCATCAGCAAAGTTGTCTGTTGATGGCAAATCTGAACTCATCCCGTCAATGTGTTGAGCTTTTAAAACATGCTGGTTGACTCTTCTGGCTTGTTTCTGTTTTTTCCATATAAAGTGGGTTGCAATAAAGAAAAAAATTTGCCGTTTTATTTTGTTCGAAAAAGGGGATCCGCGATATATAGGGATGGCAATTCGAACCGAACCGATGGGTACCCGAACCGATAACCGAAATTATCCCCGAACCATAACCGAAATATTCCCCGTGGGTACGGGTATGGTTGGCATGGAGGATACCCGAACGGGTTTCGGTTCGGTTTTAGTTCAGCAGATACCCGGACCGAACCGAACCCGAACTGAACCGAAGTAGTAAATTACAAAACTACCCCTGCTTATGTGTATACTACAAAATTACCCCTGCTATATATATTCACGTATACTGGCTTAGGGTTTTCAGTCCACTTTCACTTCTCATCACTCTCAGACCTCAGTGAGGGAGAGCCGATTTTGACGATTCATTCAGCCGAAGAGGAGGCGATTTAGATCAAGCTTCTGAGGTCTCTCTCTCTCTCTAGTCTCTCTCTCTATTTCGGATTGAGGAGGCGATTTTGATCAGATCTCTCTCTCTCTCTATTCGTCTCCCTCTATCTCTCGACTCTCATCCTCGCCTGAAGTCTACATCTTGCAATCGGGTTCCAAAGATCTGAGAGTTCAATGTTGGTGTGTCAAACCTCATCAAGTTTTGATTTTGAAGAAAATCCAACTTTTGTTTTCCTTGATTTCTATGTTTTCTTGGAAAAAAGATTAGGGCTTGATACATCTTCATCTATTTATTAGTCAAAAAGATTAGGGTTTGGTAGTTCACCCCCACACACACCCCTGGATTTACTCTGTTGTGGTGCCGATTTGTGATGTAGGCGATATTATTAGTTCTGTGATGCAGATTTGTGGTTGATTTGTGTTTAATTCATGTTTTAGTTGAATTTTTTTAATAAGACGAATGCTTGAAATTTTTTGACTAATTTTATTTCGGTTCGGGGCAGGGCAGGGCGGGTACAAATTGGATACCACTGCAAATTCGGTTACCCAATCAGTTCGGGGATTACCCGAACCCCGTTTGGTTCGGTTATGATTTATTTCTCTTCGCCCCGTTCGGGTATTGGGGCGGATATGGGTAGCATTTCGGTTTCGGGGATCGGGTACGGAAATCCCCATATCCGCCCCGAATGCCATCCCTAGCGATATATGCCTGTCCACAAATTCGGCTTATCTAAAATAGTAGTTGATGTACTTTTTGATGAAGAAAGGCTTATTTTTATTAATCAATTAATAATTATGATAATCTACACTCGCAAGGACCGCCTAGAAATAGAAGGTTTGGTGGAGAAAGATAAAGAGGATAGATTTTTGTGGACTTATCAATTAATAGCTTAATTCCTGCCCCAGTCATTTTGTCTTTTTTCATTTATATATTCATGTGACCAGGGCACTTTCTTTGTGTTTTAAGAAATGGGAAGTCCATACAAAAAGACGGTGTTAGTCAAATAAACTGAAGAAATCTATGCATTATTCAATCCCATTGTATTAATTGTAGTTATGTGTTACCATTTCTTAAAGTTTGTGCTTGAAGTGTCTAGGTTTTAAATAGGAGCTTAAGCTTTGTTGAAGGCCCCATACTACCTGATTCAATTGAGAATAATGCGTCATACGAGGCCTTCATTTTAAGGTGAACAGCAAGAAGTGACTTGAATTTGTAGAAGTAAATATTACTACCTGACACCTCAGTTTTATTTGGTGTAGGTGTGTGAGCCATGGTTTTACTTTCTTTTTGTGTTTTTTCTTTCCATTTGTAAAGATGGTGTTCGTGATTCCATACAACGAAACATGGAACAAACATAGTGTACCAGGAGAGATTGACGTTCTTTTCTGTTTATCTTTACCCCTTTGTAGTTATGATATGATACTTGTACTTCCATATCGGGAAAATGAGAACGTATTGGATAAATCTGCTGATTTTGTGAGAGCAAGACTGGTATCTGATCTTGATTTTGTAATTCTGTGTCATTGCAACAGGTTGAGAACACAACCTTATACTGACAATGAGATTAAGGTATGTGCCGCATCTCATATAAAATACTCCAGATCTATGAGTCTCCCCTCCTCATTTTATTACCAGAAGTACAGATAGAATCTGAGGTTTGGTACCTAGTTTTGTGTGATCCCGTTTGTTACTTCAAAATTTCTCTATTATCATGTTATTTGGCCGGCTTTCATAATTACTAATGCTTGTCTCATCGCATATCTTCCCCAGGCATAATTACAATCATCTCTTGATACTTTTCAGACCTCCCGATGTAATTTGAGCAGACTTTTATTACATTGGGATGCTTTTTGAATTTTAGGTGCCCTAGGCTTCTCAGACAACATTCTTGTAAACTTAATTTTTTTCTTCGTTTTGTGTTTTGTTCGTCTTTTCTAAATTTTTGTTAGATTCGCGTGATATTTTTTTGGATTAATCATCCGTCTCGACGAGGGAAGTCTAAAAAGTACAAAATTACGACCGAAAGCATGAAAAAGTTCACTAAAGACGGAAAAAGTATCAAACAGTTGTCTTATCTATCTGAAGTGCCTGTCTTATTTGAATATTTTCAACATCAACATCGGTCCATATTTTTATACTTTTCCGATTCGTCTCGTCGAGATAAACAATTAACCCCAAAAATTACGACGAAAAGCTAAACAAAAAGTTACGAAAAGTAAAAAACACCGAAATAAGTTCCAGACTTATAAGTTTACAAGAACGGAGCCCAATAATGCTCACATCTCCCACTTGATGCATCTGCAAAAAACATGAATTAAGTAGGTTCAAATGCCTCCATTGCATAGTCATAGACATGGACATATCATAGTCGGTATCTGTTTTATTCCCTCCATCCTATTTTTTTCATTTTTTTCAACTTGGGATGTTCCAAAATGCATGTCATCTTCTAATAACTTGAAAATTCTATCACCAAATAGAGCTATTATGAGACAGTTTAAATGACACCGAACCTGGCAAAGCGAACCCCACCAAAAGGGCAGACCTCAAGAAATACAATAATCGTGCCCATATTAACCTCTAATGAAATCAATCGATATATACAACCCTAAGGTCCATAACCATAGACATACTTAGTCATATGTTTCTAATACATCACTCTGTGGGAGCCGTTTTTGCTTTATTTGCAGAGTTTCACTATTGGGTAGGTAACATATGTATTCACCAAGTTTGTAACCAACATCAGCATGTACCAAAAAGGAATTTCTAAGAGTCTCCTCATTTTGTCAGAACATATCCATCCTCGTACGTATAGTCTCGAACTTAGCCTTGAATTAGAACAAAACCACGACAGTGACAACACTGACTAGATCTCGTGCTTCCCAAGCTGAGGCGAGCGATGACACAGAATCATTAACAACAAAGCATGAGATGAAGCCAGTGAATATGCAAATTCTACGAAGAGGGGTCAATTACAAAGTTCGGAGATGTAAAGATGAAACATAAGTTTGTGCTTTATTTCTTCTTTGAGATAATATGCATTATGCAATTTCAAGACTTCTATGAAATAAGTTGGGGCAAAAATCGTTCACGACGAGCAAGCATCATAAATTCGTTTCTATGGCTTTCCATTTCAGTTCAGCACTATATCTTTTGGATAACAAAAGGTAACCCTTTCACATTACCTCGCAACTGAGGTGGTAACGGCAAGAAGTTAATATGGGCAACTCATGGCTTAAGTCATGATAGCATTTCAACCTTAGCGTGCCTTTCAATATTTTGTTACCCAGGACCCAAGTCCCCTAGAATCATTATTTTGTTCCCTATTCACGAGCGTAGCACAACAGAAAACATTTGAGACAATATTTTTCCAATTTGAACATCACAACAGAAAACCATTTTCCGAGTTGTAGATTTGAACTTTCTTGAGTAAGCATTTATTTTGATTAGCTCTAGCTATTGACCCCAAGTTGGTTAAAAGATTAAATCTTTTACTGCCGTTTCTGTGAGAATAAAATAATTGTTCAACCGTCTTTGGCCATGGAAGCTTCAATATTTATGCTTTGTTGTGTGCTATGTATTACACTATTACTGTATACAGAATCTTTTTCCAAGAGGGAAAAAACATTTCCTTTTGTTTGCCATGCAGACCGCTTTCAGGGCCAAGGCAATGCAGTACCACCCAGATCAAAATCAGGACAACAAAGGTAGGCATCTGTTTGACCATTGCTTAGTAGGATCTTACAAATTCTACACTGGATGGTGTAATCTCACTCCTTATGCCATTTTGTGGTATTTACAACATTTGAGTGTTGTCTTTTGCTGCAGAGTTAGCTGAGGCAAAGTTCAAAGAGGTCATGACATCATATGAAGCTATTAAGACGGAGAGAACAAACAATAAAGCGTGAGCTCTTAAAAAAGGAATGCAGTGTTGAGACGAGGATTGTTAAACTTCAACAGGTGCAGTCACTAGTTCACAGCATTACGAGGTGTCCAGTGCATAATTCGGTGATTTTCATCTTTTGTGTTGTACTCAAAGGCTTAGTTGCACCGTACACCAGCAGGATATAGCAACATTCTTTTCTTTTCTTTTTTTCTATCATTTGACCGTTTGGATATTCACCACATCTGGCGATTTTTGGGCCAATCGCACAGCTCCCTATGTATTTCTTTGGCTTGCATTGTCACAAGCTATTATGTATAAAAGATGAATAAATCTTCTTCACTAGGCCTGTTCTGTGCCTGAGGTTTTGCTTTGACATGGATCGATACAACTCACGCATTGACGCATAGAATGTAAATTATTGGATACTCAATCTGATAATTAGGAGTAGTAAATAATTGCTAGTAATAAAATCATGTTGATTGTGTTGCCCATACTTTGTTTTCCTGTAGCAGTTGTTTTGCTTGTTCGAAATCATGGCAGAGCTATTTTTTTAGATCGATTATTGCCGTGCTGGTTGCTAGAAGTGATGGATCAATTTCACGTATGGCATCGTAGGTTTATTTGCAAGATTAGCAGCCTCTACTTCTAGTGGTTCATAAGAGGTGGTGAGTTCTATTTACCACATTAAGTCTAAACTTGTTAACCTGCAAGAGTTTTTTTTTTTTCTACCGGATTCACTTAACACCATCGTTTTCGCTAATTTAGAAACGAACTACCTCCAACCATTTTTAGTGATATGAACATCACGTCGGGGGTGGTTCGCCGAATAGGTGTTCGGCTGGTTTGCCACTCTCCCTCTCTTGAATAGGTGTTCGGCTGGTTCGCCACTCTCCCTCTCTTGAATAGGTGTTCGGCTCCCATTGCAGCTACTAACCTTCAAACCGCAACCCAACATCACTGTTTGGCAGAAAAGAAGAAAACCAACCAGTGATATGAGCATACTGAATGGAGGAAAACAATGTATGAGAACATGTAATCAACAAAATATAAGTAGTATCTTACTTTTTTTAATCCCTATTTATTCCAGAAAATATATGGAACAGATTTGTAACGGTCCTGATAATGTAATCACAAAAGTAACAGCAGACAAAATAATAATAATAATGACATCGTATAGTGCACTGACGTGGTGCCACACATTAAATTATCAACGTTTGGTCACGTATGCTCCGGGCAAGATCCGAGGCCGAATTGGCTGAGAATTTTACAGGACGCGGAACCCGCCTCTGGCATACATAGCGGAACATATATGAATGGGTGACATCATGTCAGCGAGCCACCTGGTGTCACTATTTCGTAAAATAGTAGATGTTGGTGCCAAGGAGGAGTGCACTGAAAAAAGTGATGGCAATTGGGGAGGTTTGTTATCAAGATAAGTTGTTAATATGACATTTTAGTAAACAATAATGGAATTTTTTTTAATTAATGATGATAATTATGTACTTTATTAGTTTAGAAGCCGAACATGGAGGCAAAAAAAAAAAAAAAGACAATCCAAACACACACGGAAAATGTTGTGATATTAAGAAATCACGCAGGGCCGGCCTTGAGATAAAAGTCAGAGTTGCAGCCGCTTTAAGCCCCGAAATTCGATCACATTAACATTTGTTGTGTAGGATTTCCAATAGGTACTGCTTAAGAAATCATGGGTAATCCTCTAGTCTGCTGAATGTATATATAAATTCTAAAAACCAAGAAAAAAAAGTCATCCATATTTGGTAGTAATATTAAGTTCTCATCCGATAACATAAAGCAAAAGATTCTACTTCTCGAATTCAGCAGAGCCAGTATTTCTCTCCAATTGGTTTATTGTCTATCGGACTTGGTCTAATCGTTATGGGCTTTCATATGATTGACAAAAAGACACAATTTTCGCACTCTCCTTTTGGCGTGCAGTTAGTTACCCTGTATTGGTTACTAATACTATGGGATATTTCTTGTTGAGTAGTTATATTTGTCGTACCTTATCAATCTCTTTCACAGTTGTAGATGTCACACGTACAGCTCAAACCATGGAAATATGCTTTACCCCCTCCCTCCCCACCTTCCCCAAGCGTATGAATTAAGCTACACGTGTTCTCATCAGTGCATCTGAAAGGGTTTTTAATAAGACAATTAGGACTCTTTATTTTCAGTCTTTGTTATGATCCCAGTGCAAGGTATGGGACTTGTCCCACATCGGGAGTATGGGCTCTCGGTGGGGGGTTAATAAGTCCTTGGGCACCATTCCCTCAAAAGCTAGCTTTTGGGGGTGAGTTCTACCCGGGGACTTGTTACATTGGTATCAGAGCCAGCCTCCTCCCTGACGAGGCCGCCACGGGATAGTCGGAGGTGCCGAGAGGGGCGACCTGCCGCCGTGGGCGTCGGCTCTGAAGGGGTGGGGTTTGTTATGATCCCAGTGCAAGGTATGGGACTTGGGGGGGTTAATAAGTCCTTGGGCACCCTTCCCTCAATAGCTAACTTTTGGGGGTGAGTTCTACCCGGGGACTTGTTACAGTCTTTCAGCAATTTCTGCTTCTGAAATCAAGGCCATGTCTGCTTTGACTATATAGTTTCATGGATTGGATGTAAGAATGGACCATCAAAGTTCCCTTGCTTATGGACTACTACTATCTAGGGTTTTCCCAATGACGTGATGTGCAATCTTGGCTTTTATCTACCTTCTTTTCACGCTTTTTTGAAGAAGGTAAAAGAAACTCATATATGATATAAGTTAGAAGGTTAGTTAGAGTTAAGAGACGCGAAGTCTCGAACTCGAAACCTTGGTCAATTTGAAATAACCACCCAATGTGTGTCGAATGTGATTTTAAGGGTGCTCGCTAGAAATTAGCAAAAAATATGATCTAGAAGTGCTTGTTTTAAGCAGTTTTTAATTGAACCGTTCATCAAATCTAAGCTAAAAACTGCTCAGATCAAGCCTTTCCCAGTCTTTTTTTTGTTGATTTCTAGCGAGTACCCTTCAAATCACGTTCTGATCACATTGAGCGGCTCGGATCATTAAAATTTGATCGGGAACTATGAGATGTTTTTTTAGGTGTCTAATTAGTTGTCTCCAGAACCGCCCCCTATATATACACACACACATTGCCTACAGCAAATTCAGAATCCTATTTTCTTCCAAGAAAGCTATGGTGCACATAATGCATATTAGAGTACGGATCGACGGTATACTCATCGATGTGTATTGTAAAAGATGTGAAATTAGCCTCGTTCTGCTAAAATTCTTATTTTTTGCTTTACAAAATAGGTCATTCTCTCACAATACAATCGACTTTAATTCAAAAAAATAAGTAGGTGTACTTGTTTGTGTTAGTTTATATAGTTCGTGGGAAATGATTTTGCCACTCCCTTTTTTGTTAACGTCACTCCCCTGCAAGTGTATTTTTGCACCAAAAATACACTTACAGGGGAGTGGCGTTAACAAAAAAGAGAGTGGCAAAATCAGCAACCTTCGTTATAATAAACTTCATTCCTCATGTACAACACATTTTTACAGTTTGATTCGTTACTTATCTTTTTAGTTCATTTGTTATGTTTTTAATAAATAAAAATTCTCGAGCCGACAGCTCCATGAATCGGGATCCTGATGCTATTTCAAAAACAGATAATTTTGCGTCTAACTCTATAACGTCGAGCGGTATTCGGTTTTTATAAATTACCGTAATTTTATTATTAAAGTGTTGGTCAAAGTTACGGTTCTCCGTTTTTTTATTTTTTTTCATCTTTTGGAAGCGTGATTTTTTTTTATCGGTGACAGTCAATTTTTTAAGAATAGTTAGATTAACACTTGGAGGAGGAGTTTAACTCCTTACTTCCTATCTCCTAACACTTATAAGTGTCAATTCATGAGACACTTTTCAACCCAAACAATTACAAGGGTGGCAAATTGAACCCAGACCCATTAATAAATCCAAACCCATCAACTAAAAAATAGACCCAACCCAACCCATTTATTAGTTGGGTAAGAATGGGTTCAAACCCAGCTAACCCATTATTAGTTGGGTCTTAATTGGGTATCAATTGGGTCAACTTAAATGACCCAATGGGTCATGAAATAACCCACCTCTCTCTCTCTCTCTCTCTCTCATTCAATTCCCGTCTCTGGGAACAGTCAAATTCACTTGGAACAGTCAAATTCCCGTCTCTCTCTCTCTCTCTCTCTCTCTCTCTCTCTCTCTCTCTCTCTCTCTCTCTTATATTCAATTCTTCTGTGCTAAATTACACACGTCCAAAAATATTATAAACGGTCCGGATTAAAAATCAATTGTGACCGGTAATAATATTTTGACCAGTCAAAATTGAAAACACATCTCATCCATCGATTGCGCGAATTGACTGGTCAAATTGCGCTTCACCGTGAATAAGTTTATCTAATGGTAGTCCCGCATAAGGCTTACATTAAAAAGTTAAGTGACTTATTTTTTTGTCCTTATTCAAATTTTTTTGCATTTTTTTGTTTTGCGTCAAACTTTTGTGACTTATTGAATAAAGACAAAAATAAGTCAATAAGACAAAAAAATTTACTTATTCTTGTCTTTTTGAAAAAATTTATGAGTTTTGATCATAATTTTTTACTTTTTTGATTTTTCTCGACGAAACGAATCACTAAGTCATAAAAGTTTGACGCAAAACTATCAAATACAAAAAAAAAAATTGAATAAAGACAAAAAAAAGATATATACATCTCACAACGGGCTAGTTTTGATTCTGATCGAATGGAAATTTACGGGTACAAACAAATATACATCTTGCAACAATTTATTATAAAGAAAACCCTAGCACTTTATTTTAGTCATTTTAGTATATAGTAGTATGTAATTGGGCTAATGGGCGGGGCGGGTTTGCTTTAAAATAAATGGGTTGGGTTGGGTATGGATAATTAGACTCATAATTAATAGGTCTAAATGGGTCAATGACCCATTAAAGACCCAACTCACTTGCAACTTACCCATTTTGGCCCAAACCCGCCCGTTTGACACCCCTTGAATTACTACAAGGGGTTCGGGTAAAAAAAAAAGAAGAGGTATTCCAAAGGAAGATTTCTTTTGCAGTTGCATTAATTTCAAAGAGGAAAGATAAAATAGCAAAAAGTCTAGCAATACAATTGTGTCCGTAGCGGTTTACAACTGTGTAGCATCGCTCCAAAAATTATACTAGGAGAGATTTTTCAAAGAATAAAAGGTATTTTTGCTCTTCTCAACTTGGTCTCCTTCTATACCAGGCCTTGAACCCTAGACCTCAGAGTTTTGAGAAATAGCACAAGCCACATGGATCAAGGAGCCTTAGTGCTAATGTAGTAGTATTCAAACAATTTAACTTATGTCGGCTCGCTTTTAGTGTAAATTATTACTTGTGAACCTCCTAACTAGGGCAAAAAAAATCATAAATCTCGTATCTAGGGTAGAAGTACTATAATTCCATTATTTTCAGTAGTTGTTATGGGTAATTACCGAGCGATCAATAACTGTTGGATAAAAGAGCTTTGGTTTTTGATTATTTGAGTTCATGGATGTAACAATGGGATCCATAAAAGTTCCCTCCCTTACGGAGTACTATCTAGCGTTTTCCCAATGACAGTGATATGCAATCTTGGCTTTTACCTCCCTTTTTTTTTCGCGCTTTTTTGAGAAAGGCAAGAAACTCATATGATATGGGTTAGAAGGTTAGTAAGTTAGGAGACGCGAAGTCTCGAACTCGGAACCTTGGTTAATTTGAAATAACCACCCAATTAACTGGGCCAATGCCTAGCATAAGAGCAAGTACACTAGATGAGCAAAAATACATTTTTTGCTATTTTATCTATCCAAAAGGAGAAAACTAGGTTGCAACAGATTAGGTAAAAAAGAAGGCAAAACCCATTTTGCTACCGTTGTTAGCTTCTTTTACCTCACTACTATTCACAAGGTACTCTATATTTTATTGTTTCCTCCCCCTCTCTCTCTCTCTCTCAATTGTATTTTTGTGGAAAGAGAAAAGAAAATGAAAAAGAAAAAACAGTATTTTACTAGATGGGTAGGTAAAATAGATAGTATTGGTGTAGTTGTGAAAGAAAAAGTTGATAGCTAAAATAGAATTGGGAACTGTTCACATGGTAGTTTACCTTTGCACTGGTAAACTTGCTCTAATAGCATTGCTCCAAATATTATAGCAGGAGGAGAGATTTTCTGGGAGAAAAAAAGGGAGGTATTTTAAAATACCTTTGATCTCTTCTTCTCCTTCTCCTTCTACCAAGCCTCGATCCTTGTACCTTAGGGTCTTGAGAAATAACACAACCCACATGGTGTCAAGGAGGCTTAGTGCCAATGTGGTAGTATTAAAATAATTTAACTTATCTCAGCTCACTTCCAGTGTAAATTATTACTTGTGAACCTCCTAATTAGGGCAAAAAATCATAGAGTAAATCTCATATCTAGGGTTAGGAGTATAATTCCATTATTTCAATAGTTGTTATGGGTAATTACCGAGCGCTCAATAACTCTTGGATAAAAGAGCTTTGCTTGTTTTGATTCAATTTGGAACTGTAATTTTCGAACTCGATCACTTACTATGCACTAAGAAAAGAAATATTTACAAAGGGTATATAGGCAATTGCTTCTTCTTCTTTTTTATAGGCAATAAAAGTTTTATTAAGAAAACTCGACAAATGGTACATTAAATTGCTTTACTACAGTGTCGACTTCAACAATTGTGACTCGACTTATTTGGGATTGGCATCGTCGTCGACAAAGCTTTGGATTTGGATTTTATATTCGAAACCTCCAAGATGCTATCAAGTCTTGTGAGGTCAGTTCATACGGGATTTTGTTCCGATTTTAAAAAAAAACCTCCCACTAATGGATAGTAACATTAGTCTAATAAAGAAATGTTATTTAAAATCACCGCATTTGCCATCAAACAATAAGAAATAAAGAAAAATATCATCATATTGTATAAATCCAAAGGTTCAAGACGGCCCCCCAAAAAAAAGTAGTATACAAAAAAAGTGAGAAAGAAAACTCTATCACCTCGAAATCTAAAGAGAAAACACCAATTATCACAATTCCAGATATGCTTGCATATTGAGAGTAACATCTCCTTAATTAAGTCGGTGATACGATATAGTTACACTACATCTTATGTGTGGAGTCCATTTTGGGTCTCAAAAAAATCCTGATAAATTTTAAAATATTGTTTTATATATGGGGTCCTATAAAAAATCAGCTCCAACGGATATCGGTAAGTACTACTTCTGGATTTGTAAGAGTGAAACTGCTCAATTGCGCAATTTTGCCACTACGAATCTAGAAATAATACTTACCGATATCCGTTTGAGCTGATTTTTTATAGGGCCCCATAAAACAATATTTTAGAATTTATGGATATTTTTTCTAGATTTTTTGGGACCCAAAATGGACCCTACATAAAATGTAGTGTAATTATGTAGTGTATGTTGCATTTCTCTTTGAATTTATTCAAAATTTAATTACAGGCTACCAGATGGTATGAGCCAACAAACATCTACGATGTCTTTTTTGTTTTTTTTTTTGTTGTAAAAAATGGGAAAGTTTATTAATCTGAAAGGCGGAAAAGACCTAAACATCAGAGAGTATTGAGCCCCATGGGGGCAGAGTAGCCATCCACAAGCCGGACGAACGGAAGAAAGGATGTCCACTTTTTTAAATCCTACATATTTAACAGCTAGATTGAATACGAATGGCAGAAAAGGATTGGAGAGGAAAAAAATAAACATCCTGTCCAATATTATATAATCCCACGAATCATATATAAGATGACCTAACCAGTGAGATTGTATTGATATTGATATTGATGAGATTGACGGCTTTGTGCCGCCCTACGCATGCACTACATAGGAGTGCACTACAGCACCCTCGGATCCTATTGTATCTGCACGGGTGGATGATACGATTTCACATTTTAGTTCATTTTATAAGATAAATTTTACTTAATTTTAGAATTCAAAATCTATTTAGGCCCTATTCCAGATTCTCTTCTTAAAAAATAAATACTTATTCTCGCTTTACGAGACAGATCATTCTCTCGCAACACATCACCTTTAATTCAAAAAATAAGTACTTATTCCCAAATAAGTACTTATTTTGAGAATCTGGAACAGATTTAAGCTATGAAATACTATGACCCAACAAACATCGGCGATAGCCGCGATACAGTAAGATTGTATCATCAAAATCTACTTAATGTTAGTACAATTTTCATTTTATAAGATAAGGATTGGAAAGAGATATAAAAAATAAAAAATAAAAACCTCAACTTCGTATCCAAAATTATTAATCTCTGTACCGGACATTTTAAAGCCCAGTAAGATTGTATCGGATTTTTTAAAGCCCAGGTTGGACCCCTCAAATCCTCTGCACCGGAAATTTGGCGTACCCATGCTTCGATGTATTTTTGGCCAATGAATTATGTAAAACTTGTAAAGAATACGGAGTATAAAATTGTTAACTTAATCGCAAGTTCGCAACTGCCGAAAATACATAAGGACAGAGGTACAGATGAATTTGGGTGCAGAGTACCTAACCTCAAGTTGGACCGACCCCGTAGCATTCTTTCTTTAATTTGGTTGCCACTTCATCTTATTTGTGTATCCATTAAGGTTTTTTTCATTTTCGAATAATTTTTTCTCCATTGGATTAATGGTTCATGAACCTTTTCTCTTCCCCAACATTATTCCAATTCAATCGACCTTAAAATTAATTTTTAACGTTTATTTTATCATTTTATTCTATTTAAAGATGTATAGGTATCCATATATTGCACGTTTATTTTGAACTCTAAAATCTCATGACCGACCCGTATATACGGAGACACATTAAGCAACATTCCTCATCGAAACCCCAAATCGGTCCAAGATAATAGTCAAAACCGTTTGACAATTAACTAGTACTAATTGGCGCTCTAGTTGGGAAAGCACTATCTATGATTTAATTCTTGAATGTGATTTAAAAGATTAGTCTACTATTGTCTTTGGGGACTGGGGGACTGTGCTGTGCAGCTTCGTGCTGCACAGCGTGACGCGCAGCTTTCGGCGAGGCCTTGTCGGCATCGGTCCGACGATCGGAGACGTTCACCACATAGAGCTCGTCGAGTTCTACATGTGAACCGAAAATCAGCTCGATCAACTATCGTTAAGTGCCTTATCGGAACACATATAACTTGAAAAAAATGGATTCAGTGGTTTTGATCTAGTGTTTCGTATCCATTAGGATTCATTTTTTTTCAAATTATATGTATTCTGATGAGGCACTTAACAATATTTGATCGAGTTGATTTTTGGTACACTTGTAGTACTCGACGAGCTCTACGCGGTGGACTTGTCCGATCATTGGACCGATGCCGGCAAGGCCTCGCCAGAGGCTGCGCATCACACTGCACAGTACGAAGCTGCACAGCACAGTCCCCCAGTCCTATCCGGGGTTCACATGCACCTACTCTCCTTTCCTTTGATAATTGAGAAAAAGTAAAAGCCTCAAAAGGGTCCCCACCTGCCCCTTAGTGCCCGTAATTTGTTAGTACTTTATTGTTCCTTCAATCTGTTTTATTCTTTTAATCTAGTGCACGAAACTTCGATAATTCCCTAATTTTTTTATTTTTATGAAGAAAATCATGGGAAGCAATCTTATGGGGGTTTTGCCACGCCCAAGAAAATCATGGGAATCAATTATTGGAAGGACCCATGTGTATTTTTTAGAGATTTGGTCTTTAAATTTATTTTTGGGTCTTCAAAAATAGCGATCCTACTCCCATTTTTGAGACCAAATCTCTAAAAAGTACAATGGGTCCCTCCAATATTCTCTCATAAAGTGCAAAAGTAGGGAATAAATTACAAAATCTCTCATTAATATGTCACATTCATTCTCTATTTTTGTGTTTTAGAATTTGGTTGGAGATGCTCTGAAACACTTAATTATCATTGACTAAACGACTATGCGCTTTCCCACAGCAAAGACGGAGATCCAGCTAAAAGAGTATACAGAAAGTACAAGGGCAAACACACTAAAGCCCAGTTCCACTAATTGTACTTATTTTTTGAATTAAAATGTGATACTCCGTATATTGTGAAAAAATGACATGTCCCATAAATCAAAAAATAAATACTTAAAAAATAAGAATTTTAGTGGAACGATGCCTAATGGTAAGAAACCACTATAAATCCATATTACATGGTCAATAAGCATTCCCAACCGGCCGTTACAATTGTTACGACCGAATCCATTCCGATACTATAGGAATACATACAACCATAGCAAACCAACAAAATCTCGAGGCAGGAGTGTAAAGATGTATGTCGACTAGGGAGATCCGGGGGAAAAAAAAAGAAGAGGTATTTTAAAATACCTTAGATCTCTTCTCCTTCTCCTTCTACCAAGCCTCGATCCTTGTACCTTAGGGTCTTGAGTAATAACACAACCCACATGGTGTCAAGGAGGCTCAGTGCCAATGTGGTAGTATTAAAATAATTTAACTTATCTCAGCTCACTTCCAGTGTAAATTATTACCTGTGAACCTCCTAATTAGGGCAAAAAATCATAGAGTAAATCTCATATCTAGGGTTAGGAGTATAATTCCATTATTTCAATAGTTGTTATGGGTAATTACCGAGCGCTCAATAACTCTTGGATAAAAGAGCTTTGCTTGTTTTGATTAATTTTCAAACTGTAATTTTTGAACTCGATCACATACTATGCACTAAGAAAAGAAAATATTTACAAAGGGTATATAGGCAATTTGCATGTTTTGTACTAAGATAATCTTAACTCAATGGTACAATTTTAAAATCACTAAAAAGATAAAGATAGGTACACTACCTTTTTACACTACATCTTATGTGTGGAGTCCATTTCGGGTCTCAAAAAAATCCTGATAAATTTTAATATATTGTTTTATGGGGTCCTATAAAAAATCAGCTCCAACGGATGTCGGTAAGTACTACTTCTGGATTTGTAAGAGTGAAACTGCTCAATTGCGCAATTTTGCCACTACGAATCTAGAAATAATACTTACCGATATCCGTTTGAGCTGATTTTTTACAGGGCCCCATAAAACAATATTTTAGAATTTATGGATATTTTTTCTAGATTTTTTGGGACCCAAATGGACCCTACATAAAATGTAGTGTATGTTGCATCTCTCTTTCAATTTATTCAAAATTTAATTACAGGCTACCAGATAGTATGAGCCAACAAACATCTACGATGTCTTTTTTGTTTTTTTTGTTGTTGTCAAAAATGGGAAAGTTTATTAATCTAAAATGCGGAAAAGACCTAAACATCAGAGAGTATCGAGCCCCATGGGGGCAGAGTAGCCATCCACAAGCCGGACGAACGGAAGAAAGGATGTCCACTTTTTTAAATCTTACATATTTAACAGCTAGATTGAATACGAATGGCAGAAAAGGATTGGAGGGGAAAAAAATAAACATCCTGTCCAATATTATATAATCCCACGAATCATATATAAGATGACCTAACCAGTGAGATTGTATTGATATTGATATTGATATTGATGAGATCAACGACTTTGTGCCGCCCTACGCATGCACTACACAGGGGTGTACTACAACACCCCCGGATCCTATTGTATCTGCACAAGTGGATGATACGATTTCAAATGTTAGTTCATTTTATAAGATAAATTTTACTTAATTTTACTATTTTAGAATTCAAAATCTATTTAGGCCCCCTTCCAAATTCTCTTCTTAAAAAATAAATAGTTATTCTCGCTTTACGAGACAGATCATTCTCTCGCAACACATCACCTTTAATTCAAAAAATAAGTATTTATTCCCAAGTAAGTACTTATTTTGAGAATCCGGAACAGGTATAAGCTATGAAATACTATGACCCAACAAACATCGGCGATAGCCGTGATATAGTAAGATTGTATCATCAAAATCTACTTAATGTTAGTATCATCAAAATCTACTTAAAGAATATAAAATTGTTAACTTAATCACAACTGTCGAAAATACATAAGAACAGAGGTACAGATGAATTTGGGTGCAGAGTACCTGACCTCAGGTTGGACCGACCTGTAGCATTCTTTCTTTAATTTGGTTGCCACTTCATCTTATTTGTGTATCCATTAAGGTTTTTACATTTTCAAATAATTTTTTCTCCATTGGATTAATGGGTTCATGAACCTTTTCTGTCACGACCCACCCCAGCTGATTTGCTAACCATTCGCCTAAACACGTGGCTCAAAAGGTTAATCTCGAGTTGTACTGTAGCTGGAGGGCCTTTACTTATAAACCATTTCATCTTTCTAGAGTTTCCCGATGTGGGACTAAACTCTCAAATGTGGGTTCTCACATTTTCTCTTCCCCAACATTATTCCAATTCAATCGATCTTAAAATTAATTTTTAATGTTTATTTTATCATTTTATTTTATTTAAAGATGTATAGGTAACCATATATTGCACGTTTATTTTGAACTCTAAAATCTCATGACCGACCCGTATATACGGAGACACATTAAGCAACATTCCTCATCGAAATTCGAAACCCCAAATCGGTCCAAGATAAAAGTCAAAACCGTTTGACAATTAACTAGTACTAATTGGCGCTCTAGTTGGGAAAGCACTATCTATGATTTAATTCTTGAATGTGATTTAAAAGATTAGTCTACTATTGTCTTTGGGGACTGGGGGACTGTTCGGCGAAGCCTTGTCGGCATCGGTCCGACGATCGGAGACGTTCACCACATAGAGCTCGTCGAGTTCTACGTGTGCACCAAAAATCAGCTCGATCAAATATCGTTAAGTGCCTTATCGGAACACATATAACTTGAAAAAAATGGATTCAGTGGTTTTGATCCAGTGTTTCGTATCCATTAGGATTCATTTTTTTTCAAATTATATGTATTCTGATGAGGCATTAACAATATTTGATCGAGTTGATTTTTGGTACACTTGTAGTACTCAGCGAGCTCTACGCGGTGGACTTGTCCGATCATCGGACCGATGCCGGCAATGCCTCGCCAGAGGCTGCGCATCACGCTGCACAGTACGAAACTGCACAGCACAGTCCCCCAGTCCTATCCGGGGTTCACATGCACCTAGGGGTGTAAACGAGCCGAGCCGAGCCGAGTTTCGGCGAGATCAAGCTCGGCTCGTTTACTTAACGAGCCCAAAACTCGAGCTCGAGCTCGACTCGAGCCTTAACGAGTCGAGCCCTTAACGAGCCGAGCCTCCCTTAACGAGCCGAGCTTTTGTCGAACGAGCCGAGCCGAGCTCGCGAGTAGCTCGGCTCACTTACAGCCCTACATGCACCTACTCTCCTTTCCTTTGATAATTGAGAAAAAGTAAAAGCCTCAAAAGGGTCCCCACCTGCCCCTTAGTGCCCGTAATTTGTTAGTATTATTTTATTGTTCCTTCAATCTGTTTTATTCTTTTAATCTAGTGCACGAAACTTCGATAATTCCCTAATTTTTTTATTTTTATGAAGAAAATCATGGGAAGCAATCTTATGGGGGTTTTGCCACGCCCAAGAAAATCATGGGAATCAATTATTGGAGGGACCCATGGGTATTTTTTAGAGATTTGGTCTTTAAATTTATTTTTGGGTCTTCAAAAATAGCGATCCTACTCCCATTTTTGAGACCAAATCTCTAAAAAGTACAATGGGTCCCTCCAATATTCTCTCATAAAGTGCAAAAGTAGGGAATAAATTACAAAATCTCTCATTAATATGTCACATTCATTCTCTATTTTTGTGTTTTAGAATTTGGTTGGAGATGCTCTGAAACACTTAATTATCATTGACTAAACGACTATGCGCTTTCCCACAGCAAAGACGGAGATCCAGCTAAAAGAGTATACAGAAAGTACAAGGGCAAACACACTAAAGCCCAGTTCCACTAATTGTACTTATTTTTTGAATTAAAATGTGATACTCCGTATATTGTGAAAAAATGACATGTCCCATAAATCAAAAAATAAATACTTAAAACATAAGAATTTTAGTGGAACGATGCCTAATGGTAAGAAACCACTATAAATCCATATTACATGGTCAATAAGCATTCCCAACCGGCCGTTACAATTGTTACGACCGAATCCATTCCGATACTATAGGAATACATACAACCATAGCAAACCAACAAAATCTCGAGGCAGGAGTGTAAAGATGTATGTCGACTAGGGAGATCCGGGGGAAAAAAAAAGAAGAGGTATTTTAAAATACCTTAGATCTCTTCTCCTTCTCCTTCTACCAAGCCTCGATCCTTGTACCTTAGGGTCTTGAGAAATAACACAACCCACATGGTGTCAAGGAGGCTCAGTGCCAATGTGGTAGTATTAAAATAATTTAACTTATCTCAGCTCACTTCCAGTGTAAATTATTACTTGTGAACCTCCTAATTAGGGCAAAAAATCATAGAGTAAATCTCATATCTAGGGTTAGGAGTATAATTCCATTATTTCAATAGTTGTTATGGGTAATTACCGAGCGCTCAATAACTCTTGGATAAAAGAGCTTTGCTTGTTTTGATTAATTTTCAAACTGTAATTTTTGAACTCGATCACATACTATGCACTAAGAAAAGAAAATATTTACAAAGGGTATATAGGCAATTTGCATGTTTTGTACTAAGATAATCTTAACTCAATGGTACAATTTTAAAATCACTAAAAAGATAAAGATAGGTACACTACCTTTTTACACTACATCTTATGTGTGGAGTCCATTTCGGGTCTCAAAAAAATCCTGATAAATTTTAATATATTGTTTTATGGGGTCCTATAAAAAATCAGCTCCAACGGATGTCGGTAAGTACTACTTCTGGATTTGTAAGAGTGAAACTGCTCAATTGCGCAATTTTGCCACTACGAATCTAGAAATAATACTTACCGATATCCGTTTGAGCTGATTTTTTACAGGGCCCCATAAAACAATATTTTAGAATTTATGGATATTTTTTCTAGATTTTTTGGGACCCAAATGGACCCTACATAAAATGTAGTGTATGTTGCATCTCTCTTTCAATTTATTCAAAATTTAATTACAGGCTACCAGATAGTATGAGCCAACAAACATCTACGATGTCTTTTTTGTTTTTTTTGTTGTTGTCAAAAATGGGAAAGTTTATTAATCTAAAATGCGGAAAAGACCTAAACATCAGAGAGTATCGAGCCCCATGGGGGCAGAGTAGCCATCCACAAGCCGGACGAACGGAAGAAAGGATGTCCACTTTTTTAAATCTTACATATTTAACAGCTAGATTGAATACGAATGGCAGAAAAGGATTGGAGGGGAAAAAAATAAACATCCTGTCCAATATTATATAATCCCACGAATCATATATAAGATGACCTAACCAGTGAGATTGTATTGATATTGATATTGATATTGATGAGATCAACGACTTTGTGCCGCCCTACGCATGCACTACACAGGGGTGTACTACAACACCCCCGGATCCTATTGTATCTGCACAAGTGGATGATACGATTTCAAATGTTAGTTCATTTTATAAGATAAATTTTACTTAATTTTACTATTTTAGAATTCAAAATCTATTTAGGCCCCCTTCCAAATTCTCTTCTTAAAAAATAAATAGTTATTCTCGCTTTACGAGACAGATCATTCTCTCGCAACACATCACCTTTAATTCAAAAAATAAGTATTTATTCCCAAGTAAGTACTTATTTTGAGAATCCGGAACAGGTATAAGCTATGAAATACTATGACCCAACAAACATCGGCGATAGCCGTGATATAGTAAGATTGTATCATCAAAATCTACTTAATGTTAGTATCATCAAAATCTACTTAAAGAATATAAAATTGTTAACTTAATCACAACTGCCGAAAATACATAAGAACAGAGGTACAGATGAATTTGGGTGCAGAGTACCTGACCTCAGGTTGGACCGACCTGTAGCATTCTTTCTTTAATTTGGTTGCCACTTCATCTTATTTGTGTATCCATTAAGGTTTTTACATTTTCGAATAATTTTTTCTCCATTGGATTAATGGGTTCATGAACCTTTTCTGTCACGACCCACCCCAGCTGATTTGCTAACCATTCGCCTAAACACGTGGCTCAAAAGGTTAATCTCGAGTTGTACAGTAGCTGGAGGGCCTTTACTTATAAACCATTTCATCTTTCTAGAGTTTCCCGATGTGGGACTAAACTCTCAAATGTGGGTTCTCACATTTTCTCTTCCCCAACATTATTCCAATTCAATCGATCTTAAAATTAATTTTTAATGTTTATTTTATCATTTTATTCTATTTAAAGATGTATAGGTATCCATATATTGCACGTTTATTTTGAACTCTAAAATCTCATGACCGACCCGTATATACGGAGACACATTAAGCAACATTCCTCATCGAAACCCCAAATCGGTCCAAGATAATAGTCAAAACCGTTTGACAATTAACTAGTACTAATTGGCGCTCTAGTTGGGAAAGCACTATCTATGATTTAATTCTTGAATGTGATTTAAAAGATTAGTCTACTATTGTCTTTGGGGACTTGGGGGACTGTGCTGTGCAGCTTCGTGCTGCACGGCGTGACGCGCAGCTTTTGGCGAGGCCTTGTTGGCATCGGTCCGACGATCGGAGACGTTCACCACATAGAGCTCGTCGAAGTCTACATGGGCACCAAAAATCAGCTCAATCAAATATCGTTAAGTGCCTTATCGGAACACATATAACTTGAAAAAAATGGATTCAATGGTTTTGATCCAGTGTTTCGTATCCATTAGGATTCATTTTTTTTCAAATTATATGTATTATGATGAAACACTTAACAATATTTGATCGAGTTGATTTTTGGTACACTTGTAGTAATCGACAAGCTCTACGCGATGGACGTGTCCGATCGTCGGACCGATGTAGGCAAAGCCTCGCCAGAAGCTGCGCATCACGCTGCACAGTACGAAGCTGCACAGCACTATCCCCAGTTTTATCCGGGGTTCACATGCGCCTACTCTCCTTTCCTTTGATAATTAAGAAAAAGTAAAAGCCTCAAAAGGGTCCCCACCTGTCCCTTAGTGCCCGTAATTTGTTACGGGTAGTACTTTATTGTTCCTTCAATCTGTTTTATTATACTTATTATGCTATTCTTTTAATCTAGTGCACGAAACTTCGATAATTCCCTAATTTTTTTATGAAGAAAATCATGGGAAGCAATCTTATGGGGGGGTTTTGCCACGCCCAAGAAAATCATGGGAATCAATTATTGGAGGGATCCAGGGGTATTTTTTAGAGATTTGGTCTTTAAATTTATTTTTGGATCTCCAAAAATAGCGACCCTACTCCCATTTTTGAGACCAAATCTCTAAAAAGTACAATGGGTCCCTCCAATATTCTCTCATAAAGTGCAAAAAAAAGGGAATAAATTACAAAAACTCTGCGGATCAAAAAAAAAAATTACAAAAACTCCCATTAATATGTCACATTCATTCTCTATTTTTGTGTTTTAGAATTTGGTTGGAGATGCTCTGAAACACTTAATTATCATTGACTAAACGACTATGCGCTTTCCCACAGCAAAGACGGAGATCCAGCTAAAAGAGTATACAGAAAGTACAAGGGCAAACACACTAAAGCCCAGTTCCACTAATTGTACTTATTTTTTGAATTAAAATGTGATACTCCGTATATTGTGAAAAAATGACATGTCCCATAAATCAAAAAATAAATACTTAAAAAATAAGAATTTTAGTGGAACGATGCCTAATGGTAAGAAACCACTATAAATCCATATTACATGGTCAATAAGCATTCCCAACCGGCCGTTACAATTGTTACGACCGAATCCATTCCGATACTATAGCAATACATACAACCATAGCAAACCAACAAAATCTCGAGGCAGGAGTGTAAAGATGTATGTCGACTAGGGAGATTCGGAGAAAAAGAAGAAGATACAATTGAGAGCACATGATTGTCGCAGAGTTTGGGCGGCAACCTTGTAGGGATGCTTCTCCTGCGTTGTGATGGGTCTTTGCTCTTGCCCTTAAGTCAATTGTAATCCTTGCAATCGATTACTAAATAAATCTTGTTATTTACCATTCGAACAACGGACACGATCTCAATCACAATCCTTTCGCATGCATTTAAACCTCACTCTATGTTAGTCTCGTATTCTTGTGTGTTGCGTACGTGTGAGAGGGTTATGGTTAGAATTTGTACGTGCGTTGGGATAGCGAATTAGCGATAACGTGGTGCCGAAAATCGGCGATTGCGGTGTGCGCTGGGACTCAGCGGCGCAACAGTTGGGCATGCCTGCCGTCAGTCGCGGCGGTGGACAGCCTGTGTTTACTGTTGTAAAGTGGCGAATGGTATGTGAGCCCAGCAGTCTTGGAATTGGGCCCACTCACCTACCTACCCTTGCAAACGTGTTTCAATCTCCGTCCGTCAATCCAGCGTAAACAAAGTTTAGCAGCGTTTAAAACCAACCTGGTCAATCACGTCCGTCATGTCAATCGTCTCTTTTGTTTTGTTTGATTTGAATATCTCATCACTCATGAATAGTCTCCGTCATCTCTCCTCACGCCATTCGAATGGACTCAAGGTTCGTTTTCACTGACAAAAAAAAATTTACTCGTAACAACTTAACGTATTTTACCATATTATTTTTACTGACAAAAAAAGTTTCAGTATTTAACCATCTCATTTTTACTAACAAAAAAATTGTCCCAAAAAAAAATTGTTACAGTAATTTTACTCATAAATCCATCAACAACTTATTCACTACCGGAAAAACCTAACAATTACTTAACCACAGATAAAAATCTATAAATTTTTTACTACTGGAAACACCCCCTCATCCTCATCATAACACTCCAATTTACCATCTCTCAAACCTAGTAAAATTGGGCTTTTTATCGCAAGGTACAGAAAATTGCACCTGAATTTTCATTACCACTAAATCTGGGCATATACTGAGAACGTTCTAAGAGTTAAGAATGTCAGATAACAAATTACCACTAAGTCTAGACGTGTGCTGAGAATATTTTCAGTGCTGAGAACGTCTGAGAATGAATTACCTCTAAGTGTAGGCGTGTGCTGAGAATATTCTCAGTGCAGAGAACGTATGAGAATGTTCTCAGAATTGAAAACGTTTGAGAATGAATTACCACTAAGTCTAGGCGTATGCTGAGATTTAGGTGTGTGCTGAGAACGTTCTGAGCTTTGAAATATCTAGAGCTGTTAGTATTACCATCAAATCTAGGCGTATACGCTAAGAACGTTTGCGAACATTCTGAACTATCAACGCCGATATTTGGTCAACAATGATCAATAGTGGTGGAGCAGTATTTTTCATATAAAATTTTGACTTACCTTAAGAGTGTATTTAGTATTTTTTTTTACCTACACATTAATGACAAAAATAAGTATTTAAAAAATAAAAACCTTAGGAAAACGGGGCCTTGTGTGGTGAGAAAAAACATTATTCGCAGCCGACGCGATTACATGGGAGTTAGAAGCATGCAATATAGACACTGACGATAGTGTACAAGTGAGTTATCGCACTTTTTTTCCAATCTTCTTTTTTTTCCTTTTCTTTTCCTCCTGGGATTATGCCCCTTGTAGGCTGTACATTCGGTTAACCTTTTTTAATTTCAAGCTAAATTACCCAAAAAAAAAGTGTGTGGGCGTGAATATCTCGTACATCCCCTTGACAATTATCTTCACACCCAGTACTAGTAGGGAAAATTATTTGGTGGTCTTGGCATTGTTACGTGGTGTCTTAAACTCTGAAGTCTAATACTCTAAACCACATGAAATTGTGCGGTGGATAACGGTGTCTGGTCTCCATGTGGCGATGTCCCAATACGGCTGAATAATTACTCGTCTAGCTAAACATCTCTGACTGCATATTAACAAACACGGGTCCGGCTCCTCTCTAATCATTGAAGAGAAAACTCTCTCCAATCCTGGTCCGTAAAAATTTCTTACGATCTCACGTCAATGATCGAAATAGTTCATTTTGTTTTGCTCGTTGAGAGCACGAAGTATGCCAAAAATCAAGTCTATTGGATATCATTAGATATGATTTTGGAACACATTTGAAACACATTATCTTGCAAAAAACAAGAATGCAACACTAGAATAAAACTCCTTTTTAAATTTTTTGCAATATAAATCTGTGTCGAAATCATATCAAATAATAATTGATCAAACCAATTTTTTGCGTGCATGATGCTCTCAAAGAATTAAAAATTAAGAACAGTCCCGATCATTGAAGTGTGATTGAAAAAAAAAATCTGAGTTAGGATTGGAGAGAGTGTTCTCTCCAATTCATTTTAGAATAGAGGTCGGACTCAACAAACACCCCATGAAAAATGTTGAAAATGATGGGATGAGTTCCCCTCAGTTGGATCTCATTCTTGTGGGTCCAAAATTGGTCCATAACGATGACCTGAATCATTCATTTATTGTATGACATATAGAAAAACGTTTTTGTAAAAGAATTCATTTCACCAAACATTAATATTTATGTCAATAAATATGCGTTTGATGTTATACAATGAATGATATATATTTAAATATCTACTTTTCGTTTATTGTTCACACTTATTTTTAATTTTACGAACATATTATTATTTTGCAAGAGAGAATAGTTTGTTTCAATCGTCTTTACGAGCTGATTCTGAACTCACATAAATAGCAGTGATGCACGAGCCAAAAGAGCTGAACAAGTGATTGTTCAAGTTTAGTTCGACCTTCAAAATATGTTCAAAATAGCAGTGATACACCAGCGTCAATCAAAATGAACAAGAGCCGAATTTGTTGGGGGGGAAAGAAAAAAAAACAAGAGCCTATTTTGATTAGCTTGAATTTGTATACAGTGCCGGCCCCGACATATGGGTTAAAAAAAAGAGACATACAAAAAAAATAAAATAAAAAGAACAAAAAAACAAGATTATATTGTCCATTTAGCTTGAATTACATCACCCAGGTATAGTGCTTTATGATTAACACGATCATATTCAAAGAAAATAACTTCTTGCATTTTTTGAAGCAAATTCTTCAATTATCAGATCATCATACTTTAACTTATCCAAGTACTTATTTTCAATTGATATCATAGCCAATCCACTTAATCTTTCATGTGACATGATAGTCTGAAGATAAGTTTTTATCAACTTTAACTTCGAAAAACTCCTCTCAGCCGAAGCAACTATGATTGGAATAGTCAACAAAATTCGATAAGCAACCCAAACCATTTGCTTCATGAAGTTCAAATTGCTCAAACCGGCCCCATCTTTCCGTGTTGGTTCCGTTTACCAATGTGTGCTTGCCTTGCCTCGTTCAAAAAGTCTTGTGATCACTCATGGCCGTATTCCCTGGACTCCATAAAGCAATTGACGAAGACTTGGAAAAGCCAATATAGATCATTGTCATTCTGGTCCCATCTTTCCGTGTTGGTTTCATTTACCAATGTGTGCTTGCCTTGCTTCGTTTAAAAAGTCTTGTGATCACTCATGGCTGTATTCCTTGGACTTCATAAAGCAATTGACGAAGACTTGGAAAAGCCAATATAGGTCATTATCAGAGAAGACAAGAATAGTCTCTATTTTGTTTTATATAATTAACAATGTGGGCCTGCCTCATTCAAAAAAATCTTGCAATTACTTGGTGGGTATATATGTTCCTAAGACTACTCCATACAGCAAAGACTTTGGCAAGTCAAGTATCATTATCAGATAATAGAACTCTCGATCTATAGAACGTTAGTTGGCTATATCTAATGGCTTCTTTCCCTTTCTTTTCGATCATTATCAATTAAACGTTAATGAACCGTTTTCCTCTCAATTTCTTCACTATTTTGCATTGACCGACCTTAGCTCTAGGTATCTAGGTATGGCAATTTTATCTGAAACCGACGAATAATCAATATGGGGCTAGTATTTCTTAAATTTAAGTGATGCAAGAGCTTGACCTATGATGTGGAGGAAATAGAAAAATTTTAAACAATCTTCTGGTGATAGACTTTTATTGGCATCATCTCCCACATTCTCATCAAATTGCTTCTTTCTTTGAACAACTCTTTTTTTGCAAATACCGGTTTAGAACAAAGAAGTGTGCATGTATGAAATGAATCAGATTTCATACTTATTTTTTCTTATGAATTTATTATGCTCCATTTTAGTTCACTACCACCAACTATACTAATTTTTTATGCTCCACTACTACGACCAACTATGCTAATTTATTATGCTCCACTAACCAAATAAAAAAAATAAGTTCACTTACCGAAAAAGAGAAACAAAAAGTCTGGTCTTAAAAGACTAGAGAGTAGAGAGAGAACCTTGGGCTTGAATCTACTCTTAAGTCTTGATCAAAACAAAGAAAACAGCTTCGCACAATCAAGCGTTGGCGTTCGGTATTGTTCTTAACTTCTTCACAGAATCAGAGTAAGGGTTTACACCAGGTAAATTTGGGGGCAAATCAGAGTAAGGGTTTCGCACAATCCCGTCCCTTCTCGTTTTGGCTATAGTGTCCCTTTTCTTTTCTTCTTCTTATCTGATAGCCCTCCTAATTTTCTCTCTTAATAATTTGCCCTCCTAATTTTTTTTATCTGTTATTTACCACAGGTATAGAAAACCTCTCTTTGCCCTCCTAATTTTCTTAAGTATCATAATTTTTTCAAGTGGGTGGAAACCATACTTATTTTACTTTTTTAAAAAAAATTTGTACAAAATTTTTTGGATGATGCCCCTAAATATATTTTATGTTGGATTTCTTTTTCTTTTTTTTTTGTATACGTATTTTTTTTTTGTTGCCCCTTGCCGGGGGTTGCCCGAGCCGGCCGGCTTGCGGGGCTTATCCCTTGGCCGGCCCTGTTTGTATATATTATAATCCAAATGAGCTAAGTTGCATATTGATCAAATTTTGTTTGTTCATGTAGCAAATCAATCTTAAATAACCACTATTGTTCATCTAAGAGCTTTTAGGGCTTTTTAAGTTTTGCGCCAAATTTTTGTGGATTATTGATTTGTTTCGACGAGAGGAATCGAAAAGTAAAAAAATTACTTTTACTAAAATATTTTTGGAAATATCCATGACTGACTTTTTGGACTTGATATTAGATATTTCCAAAAATATCAGGATAAAGGTAATAAGAGTATTTTTTTTTAAATTTTTTTATTTGCCTTGACAAGACTAAAGTAATTTACAAAAGTTTGACGCAAAACTAGCAAACGTGAAAAAACCCCCCAAAACTCTTAGAAGAATAATTGAAGGCGTGCCGCATGTGCAATTGATCTGGTTGCGATCTTCCGGTCCAAATGTGATTTTATTGCAACGGGAGCAAGCTTTTCTGTCTGGATTCCACGACGGTTTCCTTGGCCTCTCCGCCCTCCTGGGTTCTCACACCGCCGTTGTATTTTTTTTGTTTTGTTTGTTCTGTTGTTTTTTTTTATTGTATTTGATTTTATTGTACTGTTTCTTTTCGATATTAATATAACTGAAATTATCTTGTTGGTCGGAAAATGGCTATAAGTCATTAGCACTCCCCACAAACAAAAACAAATTTGATGAAAAAAACAAAAAAAAAAAATTTCAAAGTTTTAATAGACCAACAAAAAGGCATAGCGTGCGCCGTGCGGTTAAAATTGGTGTAGGGCCCAGTCTTCGTTACTTTTGCTATAAAGTGCTGAAACCTTATCCTCTCCCTGCTGATTTTCCGAGATTATCCATTCCGAATATCCGGTCTTTCTGTCAGCAACTGTCGGTGGCGCACTCGAGTCGGAGGTTATTTTAGTCTTTTCGTACCATTGGATCCTCCACACAAGAAAGCTTTTGCACGCTTTTTGAATTTGTCAATAACTACGAGTAAAAGTTTTTCTTAATTTTACCTTTCAGAGGAAAAGGTCTGTATAAATTTACGTCATCTTGTTAAAATTTTATTAGTAAATTCTTTGTCCCATATTATCAGGGTCGGCTCATATATTTTGGAGACTCGAAACAAATTTTTTACAGGGTAAATTACAGTTAACCCCTTCTAACTATGCATCGGTGACACTTAACCCCCTCTAACTATTATTTTTGGCACTTAACCCTCTCTAACTAACTGAAATTCAAACGGTCATAACTTCTTCGTCCGAAATCGAAAACATGCAAATTAAATATCGATTTTGAGATCTTGAAGTCAGCTTTCTAATGACACCAAAATCACATCACGATTCAAAGCACACATAAAGTTATGATCAAAATCTAGAGGGGGTTAAGTGTCACCGAGGCATAGTTAGAGGGGGTTAACTGTAATTTACCCTTTTTTATATTGAGCCCCTTACATATTCATGATTTTTTTTTTAAAAATGATTAAAAGTACAAAAATAAAAAAAATATCAAACTAAAACAATACAATTATGATAATATAAATGTAAACAGATATTATTGCAAGAGTTTTTAAGAAAATAAGATACAATTGTGTTTTTATTTAGCAATATTCTAATATTAATATGTAAATTACATTACAGTGGGGCCTCAATTTTGGACCAAAATTTGGGGGCAGGAAGTGGCCGCTTCCCCGGCTTACCCCATGAGCCGGCCTTGCATATTATTTATTTATCGTTTAAAATTGTGCTAATAATCATGAATAAAAATATGTCATATTTTTATTAAATGTTTCACCACCATATGGAATATCAAATTAAGTTTCATTGATTGTGCAAAAAAAAAAAAACTACTAAATATTGTGCAAGAAAAAACATTATTTTAAATTATTCGAAATTTTATTAGTATGCCCTTAGTTCTTTCAGATTACGTATTCATTTTGACGACATTGATTCTAAGAAATAAAAAATTCTGACAAGAAAATTTTAAAAGGTCCGTAAAGACCAAAATAGTTATAAACATTTTGATTATTATTATTTTTTCTTTTCTGAACTTGTAAAATTTTTGTTCATGTATTTTTATTTATTTATTTATTTTTTTAGGGAAGACTAATTAATCCAAAAGACTAATATTTTGATAAAAACTAGAAAATCACAAACAACAAAAATGAGTCACTTCTTTAAGAAGTACGTAAAATTAGTTCAAACACCATCAATTACTTAATTGCTAATAAAAAAAACTTCTAAGCAAAAGTTAGCATTTTGGTTCCACTGTCAAATGTACAAGAGTACATGGTGCTCGTCATCTGGCTACCATTTCACCTGCCATTGCTAAAGTGAAATATAGAATATCTAGTTACTCATAAATTAATGAAAAAAATAACCTTGTATTCTTTTCTTTCTAATTATGAATGTTTTGAATCCAATTAAAGCTTAAAGTTATTTTCGATCCGATTAAAGCTTAAAGCTTTAAAGTGTTTTCCGTTGATTAAAGTGTTTGCTTTAGGAAAGGGATTCTCTCCTCACAATAGAGTGAAGACTGTCTTTTGCCCTTTTTTTATTCTTCCCGAATTAATTTTGATAATCTAAATATCGTTCACATTTTAAAGCATTGGGAACATCAACGGTCAAAAACTCTAGTTGATTGGATTTCAATTTATGATACTAAAAATATTACTGTAATTTTTAGACAGATGGTTTTAATGAATTTCAATCCGGTGTTGTAATCTTTTTTTTTTGTAACGATAAATACATTTTGAAAATTGTATATACCGGTATCCCGTAAGTTTAATTTCTTGATGCGGTCAATGATCTAAACAGGGTCTAAAACGTAAACCATTTTAATTGCGACTCGGGATGCTACAAAGTAGCTTCCTGTAGAGCGTCTAGTAGGGTGCATCCGGATCGTCTATCTATTCCGAAGAAGAGTTAAGAAGGGCTAACTCTTTCCTGAAATAGTTTATTTTTTATCCGGACCGCTGAAAACACTTTTAGACAGTCCGTATGCGCCCCGGATCCTTTTAATTGAGTGCATAGAATCCCTTTCCTTTGCTTTAATTGAAGTTTTTACCAACCCAAGCATGACGGTAAGTAAATAAATTCTGACCCGGAATTTATGAAAAAGTCAAACCAGAAACGTAAAAGCCGACAACGAAGTAAATTAATTCTCACCAATTGTGTAAATAAAAGAATTTATTTTTTCCTAAAAAAAAAAGAATTTATTTTTATATTCACACAATTAATTCTGGAAAATGATTTTGCCACTCTTTTTTTTTGTTAATGCCACTCCCTTGCAAGTGCCAAAAATACACTTGTAGGGAAGTGACGTTAACAAAAAAGGGAGTAACAAAATCAGCAGTCTTAATTCTTTTCCCCGATAACTTAAATAAAATAAAATACGGAGTAAAATAAACACTCGTGCACCCTAAACCAAATTATCCAATAGATTTGGATGAGGATTACGATGCTAATTCGGTGACGTGGCACCGTTTTGGTCTGTTAACTGCCTTTGGCTAAGCGTAAATAATGCTGCTCAGAAGTCAATATTCGTAACCAACATGCTTAAGCAGGTTTAAATGTCTCCTTTTTACTAATTCTAATCGTGTAATTAAAAACTAAACCGTAATTATCGTATTGTCTTAATTACTACTAATTTGTTTTCCCCCCAAGACTCCGTCATCAGTCCACCGACGGCCACGGTATCCTCTTGAACCCTCCACCAAGTGGAGGCACCTTCTCCGCGGCTTAAAGTCGGAGTTTAGGGTTACAGTTTATCCATCGCAAGCCAGTCTGAACACCTCGCTATCAATCGAAACCGTTCGTATCGTACAATCCTTTGAATTGAACATCTTCAAAAGAAATACACGTCGATCGGATACTTTTATCGGCACAAACGAAGCACTTTTGTGTCGCTAAATAAGCGGTCTAACTATTTCTTTTTCGTAAAACTGCAGTGGTTCGATCGTGTCTACGAAGATTTTCGATCGATTCAAATTTCTCGATGTACATTGCATTCAACGAGATCTCTAATATAAACGGCTCGAATTATCAGCAAAGGATCTGGATGAAACGTAACGAACAAACCCCGCCCTACTGCCGACGAGCTGCCTCCCATCACCATTCCATTACCGTGCAAAATTACCAGTAAAGTAAGAACGGATAATTAAACAAAACCCACCGACAGATATTATTAGTAAAAAAATACACGTACACAGGTGAAATTTTCTCTCACATGTTCATTTTGGGTTCTGTGTGCTTTTTGCGCCTTCTTAATTTAAAAGCTAAAAAGGAAGAATAAGAAGAAGAAGAAAAAATCATCTTTCCAGAACTACTACATTCGGAGAGTTCAAGTCCCGTTTTACTAAGGTTTTTGTTTATCGAGTACTTAATTTCTCGTTTTACGAGTCAAATCATTCTTTCACGATACATCATCTTTAATTTCAAAAGGTCTAGAAACGCACTTTTAAAATACAACTGTGTCAGGAATTGTTAGACGTAGCTGGATTCATGTGTATCTAACGGTTTCGGACACAACCGTGCCTGAGGTTGTTATTTTAAAGGTGTGTTTGTAGCATTGCCGATGGAATGAAAATATCACAGTAGGGTTATGGAAAACCGTGTGCATGATGATATTGATGACACGGATCTTGTTTTTCTTTAATTTCTACCACTACAATACGTTTCAGAAATTTCTTGATCTTCTTTCTGGAAAAACCATGAACCAATGACGTGTTGACCCTTTTCCATTTACTTTGTATGAGTCTATCTGTCTATGCTCTCTCTCTCTCTCTCTTTTCGTAAAAACTCTCTCTCTCTCATGACACACACACACACACCTTTTAACACTTCCCCCTCCCATTACGATTGTGATTTGCAAGCTGTAATCGAATGGGCATCTCTTTTGGACTCTTCCGCGTACTCTCTCTCTCTCTCTCTCTCTCTCTCTCTCTCTCTCATCTACCTCCTCAGTCCTCCCTTATAATCTCTCCCCCATTGTCTCCCCATTTTAACAACACATAGCTTTCATTCCCCTCCCACGCGTCCCTCCCCTCTCTCTCTCTCTCATTACATTTCTCACACTCAACTCTCTCTCTCTCTCTCTCTCTCTCTCTTGTTTATGCTCTTCAACATTTTGATCCAATTAACCTCATCCCAAACCAGATCACACCCCACCCCTTGAGTTCTCTTCAAAAAAAAAAAAAAATTCCCCTAAATTCAATTCCCATTTTCATCTTTTAATTATCCACCCATTTTTATTTTATTTAATATAATTCAGGTGTCCGGCCAGCTTAGTCGGAGCTAATATCCAATGGCACCATCGTTCGATTGGTGGGCCGCCAAGGGTACGGCCGCGCCGCCTGCCGCGGTGGTGGTTAAGATGGAGAACCCGAACAACTGGTCCATGGTCGAGCTGGAGGGCCCCACCGCCGACGAGCTCTTCCCCCTCACCGGCGCGGACGGCGCCGGTGGAGACAGCAACAAGACCGCCCGCCGGAACAAGAACGCCAAGCAGCTCACCTGGGTCCTCCTCCTCAAGGCCCACCGCGCCGCCGGCTGCCTCTCCTCCCTCGCCGCCGCGTTCCTGACCCTCGCCGCCGCCGTCCGCCGACGCGTCGCCGCCGGCAAAACCGACAACGACAATGACACCGGCGTCATTACGAATAGACCGCCCGAGAATCTGACCGTCAAGAGCAGGATATATTCTGCCATAAAGGTGTTTTTGTGGGTGTCTCTGGTGTTGTTAGGGTTTGAAATGGCAGCTTATTATTACAAGGGATGGCATTTCACGGCGGCGAATCTCCAGTTCAAGTACAAAACCGTTCTGGGTCTGTTCGATTTGCTTTATTCCAAGTGGGTTTTGATTCGGGTCGGGTACCTGGCTCCGCCGCTCCAGTTCCTCACCAATGCGTGCATCGTGCTGTTTCTTGTTCAGAGCCTGGATAGGTTGGTTCTGTGTCTGGGTTGCTTGTGGATCAAATTGAAGAAGATCAAGCCGGTCTTGAAAGGAGGAGCAGCGGATTTGGAGTCGGGCGAGGGTGGGTATTTCCCCATGGTTCTTGTTCAGATCCCCATGTGCAATGAAAAGGAGGTAGATTTCGAAAATGCACAATTTCATTTGGTTTTTTGTTTGCTTGTTCATAGAAATTCTCCTTTCTGGACTTGGAATCTTAAGCTCTGTTGGGTCAAATTTGGATTTCAGATGAAGGTAATTGAGATATTTGTTCAAATTTAGGTTTTTGACATGGATTTTGAAGTTGAGTTTGGGAGCTTTATTGGGTCATTTTAGATTTCAGATGAAGACATTTGACATAATTGTTCAGTGAGAGTAGTTCAAAATTTTTGGGGTTTTACACAGATTAAAGAAATTTGAGTTTGGTAGGTATTGTGATGGATTTGAATTTAATTTCACCAATTAATAGTACTATAGTAGTGATTTGAAATCCTTCATGTCAACTGTTATTTATTACCTTTAATCCATTTTCAATACCTATATGGTTAGTCAAATTTGAGCAAAAGCTTCAATGGTATGGACCATTTCAACACGTAAAACCCAAATATAAGCAAAAATCTAGTCAAAACTTTATTAATGGGATGGCTGAAAATTTGAGAGGCAGGAAATAATATTTTAAGAATGGAGTACAGAGTTTGTTTTCCGTTTATTTGAGTAAAACTCAATTTGGTATTGGTTAGTCGGGTTTTGGAGTGAGTTGTAAAGGGTGTTCACTAAGAATTTTGGTTTTGAGTAAAAAAGGGGGTAAGGGCTGGATGTGCTGTAATACTGATGGTCAAACTGAACATTCAATCCCTCCCTTTGCAAGCCAGTGGCTTTACAGCTATCTTGCTGCTGTGTGTAATTTGCTTGCTTGTCAATTGGAAATTCCTTGTCTGAAGTTAGATTCTTTATATCCAGCTTGTCTGCAGTTGCTTACCGAAAAAGATAAAACCATAGCAGCAATAGAATTCTTTACATCCAGCTTGTCTGCAGTTGCTTACTGAAAAAGATAAACTTTATCTGCAATCTATTGCTGCTATGTGCAATTTAGAAAATACCCATTTTGATTATTTGCCTTCTTGTTCGTAGAAATCTTTTGGTCTGAATTTACAATCTTCGTATCAGGTTTATCAGCAATCTATCGCTGCTGTGTGCAATTTAGACTGGCCTAAGTCGAAACTGTTAATACAAGTTCTTGATGATTCGGATGACCCAGTGACTCAATTGCTGATCAAAGAAGAGGTTCATAAATGGCAGCAAGAGGGTGCCAATATCATCTACAGGCACCGAATCATTAGAGAGGGATACAAAGCTGGTAATCTCAAGTCAGCCATGAATTGCAGCTATGTCAAAGACTATGAGTTTGTTACCATTTTCGATGCCGACTTTCAGCCCGCCCCTGATTTTCTTCAAAGAACGGTGCCTCATTTCAAGGTATTAATTTTTTTTTCTGTATTTATTTTGTTAGTAGATGATAAGAGTTCTAACCACATTGCCATGACAATTCTATGGTTTAACATAAGACCACGGGAATGCCACGTTCGGATTGATGTGGATTTCAAATGAAAATAACTTCAAGTTCTATTTGATCGCTAACCACTAGATTTGAACATTGAGTTTTGGAGCTTTACCATAGAGAGTTTGAGATAACTATTTGTAGGAGTGATGTGAAACACATGCTAAGGATTTTAGCAATATACATATTTCACAATCTAATCCGTCTTTCACTCCAGATTCACAAGCAACCTATAGCTAAACCTCTTTTGGTTTTAGTAGATAGCATAACACCCCTTGATTGAAATCTGCATATATCCAAACGATCATTGGTCTTTTGTGTTGAATGTAAAGAAATTGGTTACAAATTTATGTCCTAGTTCACTTCAATGAGGCTAATTCAACAACCTTCCATTTGGACACATGCTGCAGGATAATGAGGAATTAGGGCTTGTTCAAGCAAGGTGGTCTTTTGTGAACAAGGATGAAAACCTACTAACGAGGTTGCAGAACGTTAATTTAGCTTTTCATTTTGAGGTGGAGCAACAAGTGAATGGAGTTTTCTTGAATTTCTTTGGGTTCAATGGCACTGCCGGTGTGTGGAGGATAAAGGCTTTGGAGGAGTCCGGGGGATGGTTAGAGAGGACCACAGTTGAGGACATGGATATTGCTGTCAGGGCTCATCTCCATGGATGGAAATTCATCTTTCTTAATGACGTGGAGGTATATTATTTAATGCATTACTGTTATCATAATTGATGTTCTCTTGTTTACTAATATTTATGAGGCGGAAATTAACTCATTCCCTTAATTTCAGTGTCAGTGTGAGTTACCGGAATCTTATGAAGCTTACCGGAAACAGCAGCATAGATGGCATTCTGGACCGATGCAGCTGTTTCGTCTCTGTTTGCCTGCCGTTATCCGCTCAAAGGTATTGATCTAGTGTAACACCATGTTGCTTGAATTTGCAATGCCACATACACATATATACACGTATCTGTGTAGCCGTATTGAGTAGAACTTGTGGAGGGATTTTGAAAGGAAAGTAAAAGATAAGAAGATAATCAAGCAAAGAAATGTTTTTTTTTTCAAATTCAAAAAAACTATTTTGTTCAAAACCAAGTACGATTCGAAAACGACCAAACTTTACGCTTTTGTCAAAAACAGTTTCTGAAAATCTGTTTTTGAAAATAACCACCATACAGTTCGACAAATAAGCAAGATTCTAAATGCTGACGTATTCTGTTTCTACTTTTGCTCATGCAGATAAGCATTTGGAAGAAAGCGAACATGATTTTCCTATTCTTCCTCCTAAGAAAACTGATACTACCCTTCTACTCATTCACCCTGTTTTGCATAATTCTTCCCATGACAATGTTCATCCCGGAAGCCCAACTTCCTGCGTGGGTTGTTTGCTATGTTCCCGCTGCCATGTCATTTCTCAATATACTCCCAGCCCCCAAATCATTCCCCTTCATTGTCCCCTACCTTCTTTTTGAGAACACAATGTCGGTTACCAAATTCAATGCCATGATCTCTGGCCTTTTCCAACTTGGAAGCGCGTACGAATGGGTAGTCACCAAGAAATCCGGCCGCTCATCGGAGGGTGATCTCACAACTTTGCTTGATAAAGAGAAAAAGCACCACAGGGGTGGGTCGGAGCCTGGTTTAGATGAAATGAAGGAGGAAATCGAACAACAGGAGCGGAGGGATTCTAAGAAAAAGAAGCATAACAGGATGTATACGAAGGAGTTGGCATTGGCATTCCTTCTTCTCACAGCTTCAGCTAGGAGCCTTTTATCTGCTCAGGGTATCCATTTTTACTTCTTGCTATTTCAAGGGATGTCATTTCTGTTAGTTGGGCTTGACTTGATCGGTGAGCAGATCGAGTGAATGAAAATTCCTGTTTCTAATGGTATATATCAATTATGGATCATATAAGCACCTAAAAATGAAATTCGATCGCGGGTACTGAATTTCGGGGCATGCTATGGGGACTTGAAAACCCTAGGCAATTTCCGGAGGGGTGGGACTGCTGCTTTCGCTTGTTCTCCACAGTCCAGACCTCTGATCCCCGGGATAGGAAGAATCATATGCAGAAAGGACTCATGGAAGATCTCTTCAATTCTGGAGATAGAAGACAGGCATTAGAGAAAATGGTGATGTCTACTAGTATATTCAAGGTTTTTATTCCTTTTCCCCCCCTTCTTTTGGATCTCCCCTTCTGGGATTCTTTGGTTTTTTTCTATTCTTTTGTAATAAGAATTTGTTCAATCAGTTGGAGGGAGGATTTTCACACTCAAGGGCCTGTATATATTTGTTTCTACAGAAATGATATTGGGACCGACGAGTTTTAGACCGAAATCGTACCGATCGGCTCGCCGGGCCCACTCCGGCCACCGGATGGCCGATCCGAGCCGTTCAAAAATTCTATATATGCATGAACGGCTCGGATCGGCCGTCCGGTGGCCGGAGTGGGCCCGGCGAGCCGATCGGTACGATTTCGGTCTAAAACTCGTCGGTACCAATAGTGGTACTCTTGTTTCTAGCAGCTGATTTGTTTTTAAGGAAATTTCAATTCTAAAAGAAAAAAGGTACTAGTTAACAGTTGATGGGTTACGTCGGTTCAGTCTATGGACCATGGGACTTTTGGTTCCCTCCTCAAAAAGCTTGGAAAAGGGAATCAAATGGGAAAATTTCAAAATACCCCCAACCTTTACTCTAAAGTTCAATTTGACTCCTAACCTTTTAAAAAAATCAATTTTACTCCCAATGTTATCTTCCGTTAATCAAAACTCTCCCTTCTGTTCGAATGACTAATGGATTTCGTTAAAAGCTTCGTTAAATAGCGTCCCGATCAAATTTCAATGATCCGACCGCTCAATGTGATTAGAACATGATTGTAAGAGTATTCGCGAGAAATCAACAAAAAAAATGATCGGGAAGGGCTTTATCTGAATAGTTTTTTTTATTGAATTGTTCAATAAAAAATTGCTCAAATCAAATCCTTCCTGATCATTTTTTTTGTTGATTTCTCACGGTTACCCTTAAAATTACATTCTAATCACATAAAGCGGCTTGGATCATCGATATTCGATCGGAAAAGGGGAGGTGCGGACTGAAACAAAATCAGACGTCCTGACTTGAACAAAATCCGGATCGGTTTACACTTCCCCTTTTCCGATCGAATTTTGATGATCCGAGCCGCTCAATGTGATTAGAACGTAATTTTAATGGTACCCGCGAGAAATCAACAAAAAAAAAAAGACCGAGAAGGGTTTCATCTGAACAGTTTTTTATTGAATTCAATAAAAAAAGTACCCTTAAAATCACGTTCTAATCACATTGAGCGGCTCGGATCATCAAAATTCGATCGGAAAAGGGGAGGTGCGAACCGAAGCAAAATTTGGACGAACTGACTTGAACAAAATCCGGATCAATCCGCAGCTCCCCTTTCCTGATCGAATTTTGATGATCCGAGCCGCTCAATATGTTCAGAACGTGATTTTAAGGGTACTCTCAAGAAATCAGCAAAAAAAATTACTGGAATAGGCTTGATTTGAGCAATTTTTTATTGAACTGTTCACTAAAAAAACTGTTCGGATCATTGAAATTTGATCGATACGCTATTTAACGGAGCCTTTAACGAAATCCGTTAGTCATTCGGACGGAAGGGGGAGTTTTGATTAACGGAAGATAACGTTGGGAGTAAAATTGATTTTTTTAAAAAGTTGGGAGTCTAATTGAAATTTAGAGTAAAGATTGAGGGTATTTTGAAATTTTCCCGAATCAAATTATTGTTTTGAAGTGCAGACAACGTCAGGTATCATTTTCTTGGACAACTTTATATGCTCCAAATTGCTGAGAAACAAACAAAGGAGCACAGCACATGTGAGCAATATTTTCTGATGTTGAAGTTGCAATGTGTGTCTTGGAATTTTCTCTCTAAAACAGTGTTGGTTGAATAGCAAAAATGCTATCGGCACTTACCTGGGCATTTGGCATATGAGAATGGTAATTTTAGAGAGATTCTTACAAGGTGAAAATAGAAGAACAAGGCGACCGGCGGGTGGCTACTCTCTTTTGGGGCAACCAAAAAAGCTCCTTTTCATTTGAGTGTCTAATCAGGCTGAGAGGTGGACCATCGCACGCAGATGTAGTCAGGAATTTCCTCAAGACGGGCTTGAGCCACTACCATTTCCTCAGTACGGGCTTGATCCACCGCCCGACCCAGCGGCCTAGCTAGCCCCGCGAGGGTACAGTGGTGACTTAGAAATAACTAGGTGAAAGTTCTTTTTCAGTGCAAACGGTAGTGCTAGAGGTGCAGGTGACCAGTTAAAGAGTATTCGTGTAATGCAATAGGGTAAGTTAAAGTTGGCTACAATCTTGGTTGATGTTCTATATCACCTGTTTGTGAGAATAGATAGCTTTTCAACCCCGGTTAGGTCATCGTGGTTAGGTCAATAATTCGTGTTCAGCTCGTTAAAAACTCTTTTGATTGGAAAACCAATCAAAACCTGAACACATTCCTCTGAGTTAAGCTCGTTAGGTTTCCAAAGTAAGCTTGGTGCTTCGTACTTCTCGATATATCACATAGAGATCACCCTAAGCGTAGGGTATAAGCGTCCGATTGAAGCATAATAAATCCGGAAGTCCGGGATCGTACCCACAGAGATAACTAATACGGCTTTGATGGATTGTAGATGCAAGTATGGTTTCCGGCTTTTAGTCAGCCAACTCGGTTTTTCGTATGCGGTGGAAAGTAAAAAGGCTAAATTAAACGAGAATAGACTAGATAAAAAGAAGGTTAGGTCTAGGAATCACTAGCGCCCACGACTCAAGCAAAATCACATTTTTCACCCCAATACACGGTTTTACCCGGAAGATAAGAAGGTTCGAAAATCAAGCTAGCTATAGAATTTATTTAGCAAACACCTCGAGCGACAGAGCTCCAAGCATCATGTGTGGTAAGTAGGCGAAGCTCTTACCTACACATGATCAAGGAGGTTATCACCTCGGTAATTTGACAAACAAATCCAAGCCCCACATCAATTTCCAAAACAAAGTTGCAAACTTTTTGGTAAAAAATGCAATTTTTACTCAAGCCATGGGGTGCTAGTCACCCCATGACCCAACCTTATGAAACTACTCACACATATCTAAAAAGATAAGAGCAAGCAAAAATCTACTTAGCATAAGTGTAAACACAAGCCTAAGAGAAAATTAGATGGAAAGATAGATCGGAAGAAATTAAACAACTTTAATTAAGGAGACAAGAGCAAAAACTAACTTACTAGAGTTGAAAATGCAGAAATTAAGGGCTGAAAATTAAGAACACTCAAGAACAAGCAAAGAAATTTGAAATCTAGATCTAGATCTAAAAATGGGTACATTTCTGTCCAAATCGTGTAATGGTGATATCACGGGGTATTTATAGGCTCCAAGGACGCGCACGGAATATTCCCCAAAGATGCTTCCCCCTTAAGGTCTCGGTACCGATGGCAATGGCCCTAAAACACAGTTAAGCGCTCGGTACCGATGTCCCATAAATCAGCCATCGATGGCGAAGCCTTAACTACTGTCCCAGAGTTAGCTGCTCGGTACCGATGTCCAGGATCCCAGTCATCGGTGCCGAGGCCTTATCTCCAGGCGTTGACCGCATCCTTGGCGTTGACTGCTGCTTCTTGGCCATTGCTCGGGTCACCTTGCCTTGCCATCGGGCCACTTTGCTGCTCTGGCCTTGGCCATCCAACGGGCCGCCCTTGGCTTCTTTGCTCGCTCTTGCTCGGGCCATTTGGTCATGCCTGCCTTGATCATTGCTTTGGCCCGGGCAGCCATGCCTTTGCTTTGAGTCCCTGTTTTGAGATAGTTTTCTACAAAACGCCACCAAACTACTTTACGAGTAAAAGTAACTTAAAAACAACAAATTAAATAACAAAAGTAACTAAGACTAGCCACTAGCGCACCCTTTATTACATTGTCGGGTGCTTATCACTTGGATAGCCTGCTAGCCGGATCCGAGCTTGATCATGTATAAAATGTAATCCGTTGATTAGCTTGTGATTAAATCGTTAAAAGCTCATTCGAGATTAACTTGATTATTGATGAGCAAACCTAGCTCTAACGTCTAAGCACATTCGTAAAGATCGGTAAGCTTTTTAATCCGAATATAAATAATTCAAAAATTAACTCAATTCAATTATATTTAGTAGAGGTGGCAAATGGGCGGGTTTGGGTGGGTTGAAACGGGTCGCAAGTAAAATGTGGACGGGTCAAATAGTAAACGGGTTGAAACGGATCGGGTCGAATATGGGTCAAGCCAAACCCAAACCCGACCGACCAAGCAAAAAATTATGATTAAAAATTAATTTTTTTGAATAAAAACGAAAATAAGCCGAAAAGGCAGAATTTTTAACTTAATTTCGTCTTTATTCAAAAAATTATGAGTTTTGATTATGGAGTATTATTTTTTACTTTTTCTATTTCTCTCAACGAGACGAACAAAAACGTTACAAAAATTTGTCTCATAATTAACAAATGCGAATATTTTTTGTCTTTCAAAGTGTGTGTGCCTGTGTGGTCGTAAAGGTTTGCCTCTCGGGGAGGGGGATGAATGTTTACGGGAATCGAACCCTTTACGGGAATCGAGCCCTGGTCATGTGCATAGATTATCAGAGAGATACCAGTTGCACTCCACAGTCCACTCTACTTGCATGGTTTGTCAAGTTTTGCCTTTTGGACTTAGTTAGTTTCACGTCAATTTTTTGTGGACTATTGGTTCGACTCAACGAGAGGAATCGGAAAAGTAAAAAATTATGGTCCAAACCTATTTTTTTAATTAAGACAAAAAAAATTGGTTTATTGACTTATGTTTGTCTTTATTCAAAAAAAAATTGAATTTTGATCGTTAGCAGAAACGGTGATTTAAAGAATGACATTCATTGAATTGCAAAGTGAGGAATAAATGAATAATGGAGACAGGAAAGTGATTAGAGAGAGAGAGAGAGAGAGAGATTGAGTGTTTTTTACAAGGAGGAATAATGGAGACGGGAAAGTGATTTGGTTTTGTACGATAACAGGAGTATGGGCGGGTTGGGTTGGATTATAAGTGGGCGAATTTGGGCGGGTTGAAAAATATGGATTGAGATTGCCACCTCTAATATTGAGTACTGCTATGAGTACCGACCGGCCGGGTAGGGAAATCGTACCGACGGCCGTGCCGGGCCGTCTCTGGCCACCGGACGGCTGATCCGAGCCGTCCAAAAATTCTATAAAAAAAAAAAAACCGAGGGGGCCCTCGCGGGAATCAACGACATCCAATGTGTGTAAGGTACTTGATCTAAACACTCTATTTTTCATGTATATATGTATAACCAGTCGGTCGGTAGCTATATCATTTTCGATAATATTTAGATATATAGAGGTACATTACATACATCCAAGTGTGTGCAGGTCCATCAATCAAGTGGAGCTTATAATATTGGATGGTTGAGCACATGCATTTTGTTGAACTGAAATTGATGGGAATGGGGACACTTTGTCTGGAACTGGAACCATTTCTTTCTACTCGGATGGATAATGACAACAGCCATGCATCTCACGTACCTGACTTGTTCTGAAATTTTTTGAATGCACGTATCATTGAAATTTATGAGTTCTTTCTACAGCTCTTTTTGGATGATAATTTCTTAACAATTCCTTCGAAATAGACGATTCACTATACTTCTGGCGATTGTGAACCTCGATTGAGAAGGCTTGGCCGTGATTTTGCTTGTGTCTTGCAGTTGCTGATTGACTGTTGATATCCTCACAGGGGAAGGCAATAACAACTTAAGAATGGCGACACCGTGACTCTCTAATCACATGTCAAATTATCTCTTAATTACTTGTTATATTTATTTTCATAAATTATCTCTTACTTGTTGTGGAACGTGAAATTTCGAAAGGGCCAGGGGTTTTGATCCGCATGTTGTGTTTTAACCTAGTTTTCACCCGGAAACCCGGCCATCCCTTGTTTTAACCTGCGAACTCTCCTTTCTTTTTTTTGTGGCCGTTGGATGAGATCCAACGGCTACAATTAGAAGTCCGCATCTGACAAAAATAAGAAATCCCCCATAGGAAGGGGACTATATATATATATATATATATATATATATATATATATATATATATATATATATATATATACTAGTTTTGCTATGTTCTGAAACGAAGTTTTTGTTTTTGACTTCAACCCTTTTTTCCTTTTCTCTTTTCATTTATTTTTCCCTTTCCTGCACAAATCCATTTTTATTCTAACTCACACAAATCACACCTGAGGGAAAAGTATCTCTTAGACAAAAGCCTAACTGTTGCACCATAAATGATAGACACTCAATAATACTTGGGTGTGCAACTGTATATTTTGATGTGGTGTGATATGTTGTTGTACCTAATGACAATAATAAATCAAATGTCTTTAATGTGAGGAACACATTTGAAGTACAAATAGGTTGGGTTGGACCACGGTACATGACTACATGTTGTTGTATCTCATAAATTGAACATGGGAACATGAACACCATGTGATTCATGTAGGGCTTAGATGGAATAGCCGAAGGGGTTGGCCTGCTGGTCAATGCCTGAGCCTTCGGGATTTACTTTCTCTTAAGGTTTCAGGTTCGAAACCTCTCAGACGCATAAGCTGGCTCGGACAACTGAGTTATCAAAAATAAATGTAGGACTTTGATGGAACTTTTAACTTGCTACTTTGTCCAGGGTAAGGAAGAAATAGTGGTAATATCACTATATATGGGTAGTTATTTATCGCTTGGTAATTATCCATAACAACTACTAAAATAATTGGAATTATAATCAATACCCTAGATTTGAGCTAGATATATGTCTTTTTCCCTAGTTGGTTCTTATGAGGTTCACATCTAATAATAATTGGAATTATAATCAAGGAAATTGATTTTGGCACTCCAGTTTTTACCACTGACACTCCATTTTGTGTGTTAATCATGTGAGAAAATAAAACTAAAAGTGGAGTGCCATTGGCTAAATTTGGAGTGCCAAAATCACCTCCCATAATCAATACCCTAGATTTGAGCTAGATTTATGTCTTTTTCCCTAGTTGATACTTAGGAGGTTCACATCTAATAGTAATTTACTGGAAGTGAGCCCAGATAACTTAAATTATTTGAATACTACTACATTAGCACTATGCCTCCTCGACACCATGTGGGTTGTGGACCTGTGGTATTACTCATGACCCCAAGGTCTAGGGTTCAAGGCCAGAAGGCTATGAACAGAATTGTGTAGCTAGACTTTTTGCTATTTTTTCCTCTTTGAAATTAATGCAACTACAGGAGAAACCTTTGAAATACATGTATTGGTTGTTCGAGTCAGTTCTGCACATCTCGACTAATCTCAGAACCTTAAATATAACGATCAGATAAACGTTATGTGGCCCTAGGAGTTTTTCTGATGATATATAAATAAATAAAAACGAGTTTTTGTTGGCGATGAGAATCGACCAAATCCTAGGTAGTAAAACCAAGTTAATCTCGTGAGATAATCAAATAGAGGAATTAAGTAGACATTTAGGATGACAATAACAATTCAATCCGGTATTCCACCCTTTTGCTTATCACGAGGGTGTTATCCTCCACCGTGTCTGGCAATTAAACGTGGCCTGATCTTTCGATTGAACAAAAAAAACTAAATGTGGCCTCATTATTTTCTTCTCTTAGTGCATAGTGTATGATCGAGTTTGTAATATAATCAAAACCAAATTCAATCGAAATAAGAAAAAATCTCTTTCATCCAACTGTTATTGATCGCTTAGTTACTACCCAAAACAACTAAAGTATTAAAATTAAAATTCCCCAAAGATTTCAACATTTATTCATTTTGCGCTCACATCTAATAACTTACATTGGAAGTGTGCTCAATTAAGTTAAATTATTTGATTGCAACAACATTGGCACTAAGCCTCCTTGATCTGATGTGGGAGGTGTTATTTCTCAAAACCCCAAGGTCAAGGGTTCAAGGCTTGGTATTGGAGGAAGAGAAGAAGAAGAAAAAAAAAGGTATTCTAAAATACCTATTTTTTCAGAACAATCTCTCCCCTAGGATTTTTTTTTTGTATTGATTTTCTGCATAAAATGAAGCCATGTATGGAATATGCCAATTCGAACTACGATAGTTGATTTTCTAGGGCTTTAAGTTCCCAACATTGGAGTTGATTTTGGTTGTGTACAGATAGTAATATCCGCCCCATTGCCATTACTATAAGTGATCGACATCTCCCCTCATTGTCAATTAATTTTGAGTTGAATGCTTTAACACATATATCTCGTGGCATAGTCAAATAGAGGAAGTAGGCATGTGGGATAACAATAACAGTTCAATACGGCATTCCACCCTTTGGCTTATCACAAGGATTTTATCCCCCTACCATGTCTTGCAATTAAACGTGGCCGAAATATTTTCTTTTCTTAATGCATAGTATGTGACCGAGTTCGCAAATTACAGTTTGAAAAATAATCAAAACCAAATTCAACCGAAACAAGCAAAGCTCTTTTATCCAACTGTATTATTGATCGCTGGGTAATTAGTAATTACCCATAACAACTACTGAAATATAATACCCCAGATTTGAGATTTATGATTTTTAGCCCTAGTCAGGAGGTTCACCTCTAATAATTTACACTGGCTTCAACCAAGCCTTGAATACTACTGCTTTGGCCTCCTTGACACCATGTGGGTTGTGTTATTTCTCAAGACCTCAGGTCTAGGGTTCAAGGCTTGGTTGAAGCCAGAAGGAGAAGAAGCATCAAAGGTATTTTAAAATACCTCCTTTTCTCAGAAAATCCTCTCCTGGTATTATTTTTGGAGCAATGCTAGGTAGTGTTGCAAACGAACAGATCGAGCCGCTCGAGACTCGGCTCGGTAAAAGCTTGTTCAAGCTCAACTCGAGGTATATATAAAATATAAATAAACAAGCTCAAACTCAAATTCTAGGCTCGTTTCGTTATCAAGCTAAACACAAGCCAGCAAAGGCTCGGCTCGAGTTGGCTCGCAAGCCAAGACTTAGTAGACTTTTTACTTTAATTATTATAATTAGCATTAGCATTTTGATACCCTGATGCAGAATTCTTACAAAAACATATTACATGTTATTATTATTATTCTAAAATTGAGATTATTTTCTTTTATAGTATATATATATATATATACACACACAAAACTTCTTATAAGGGCGCCCTTAACTTGTTAAGATAAAGACCTCCCCTTTCCCGATCGAATTTTGATGATCCGAGCCGCTCAATGTCTTTAGAATGTGATTTTAAGGGTACCCGCGAGAAATCGGCAAAAAAAAATGTCCGGGAAGGGCTCGATCGGATCAGTTTTTGATTAAAAAAAACGCTATTGGGATCATCGAAATTCGATCAGGAAAGAGGAGAAAAAGGGACGTCCTTACCTTAACTAAAATAAGGGCGCCCTTATAAGAAGATATATGGTTGTATTAGGCCTATGCAAGGATATATTTACATTTTTCGTTGGTCCATTAAGGCTCGTGATCAACAAGCTCGAGCTCAAGTCAAGCCAAGGCCCGCTCGGCTTGAGCTTTTCACTGAGCTCAAACTCGGGTTCGTTAAAAACTTAATAAACAAGCTTGAGCACAGTAAAGCTCGGTTCAGCTCGTTTGCAGCCCTAATGCTAGGGACTCGATTGTGTTACTAGAATTTTTGCTATTTTTTCCTCTTTGAAATTAAAGCAACTACAAAAGAAATCTCACTTCTTCTCTTCTTCTTTTTTCACGGAAGAAATCTTCCTTTGAAATACCTTTTTTTTTGGTTTGTTTTACCCACTTAGGAACCCCTTGAAGTTATTGGTTGGGTTGGACCAGGGTCCATGTTATTGTGTCTCATGAAATATTGAAGATGGGAACATGAACATCATGCTGGCTTTGTTAGAATTCTTCAACTCGGCTACCTTAAAGGCTTTGTGGGATTTGTATTAGTTAGCTGTGGATCCAGTTTTCGAACACATAACCAGATAGTATAACTATGCAAGAAAGACTGGTTTATACATTTTATTTTTTAATGACCGAGTATCTAAACAAACTTGCGTACACATTTTATTTTATGATAATTAGTTGTTCGAGTCAGCTCTGCACACCTCAGCTAATCTCAAAACCTTAAATATAACCATTAGAAAAACTTCATGTGGCCCTAGGAGTTTTCTGATGATACATAGAAAAAAAGGGAGTTTTTGTTGGCGATGAGAATCGACCAAATCCTAGGAATTAAAACTAATTTAGGATGACAATAACAGTTCAATCCGGTATTCCACCCTTTTTCTTATCACAAGGGTGTTATCCTCCCCCATGTCTGGCAATTAAATGTGGCCTGATCTTCCGATTGACCCCAAAAAAAAAAAAAAACTAAATGTGGCCTCAATATTTTCTTCTTTTAGTGCATAGTATATGATTGAGTTCGTAATATAATCAAAACCAAATTCAATCGAAACAAAAATAAATCTTTTTCATCCAACAGTTATTGATCGCGCAGTTAGTGGAACCGGAGGTGTTGTAGGGCACCCCGGTGTAGTGTGGCACGCAGATTGTCGATTTCATCAATCAACGGTTGCGATGTGTTTTTTAACTTTGATCGGTAATAAATACGATCTTTTACTGGTAACCCAAAACAACAACTGAAGTAAGGGAACTATAGATTGCAAACATTTATTCTTTTTAAGCTCACAACTAATAACATACACTAGCAGTGTGCTGAGTTAAGTTAAATTATTTGAATGCAACTGCATTGGCACTAAGCCTCCTTGACTTGATGTGGGTGGTGTTACTTCTCAAAAACCCTAAGGTCAAGGGTTCAAGGCTTGGTAGAGGAGGATGGGGAGAAAAAATGGAAAAAAGGTATTCTAAAATACCTTCTTTTTTCAGAACAATCTTTCCAAGGATATACAGAGTATTTTTTTTTTTTAGCAATGCTAGGTGCAGTTATGGGCCCGTTCACATCGATCGAACAGCTTCTGACCCAATTGTATTTCTAGCCTTTTTGCTATTTTTCCCTCCCATTCATATTTCAAATCTACACTTAAATCTCTCATCAAGTATATTTTCCCCTCTAACTCATGCACTCAAAAAAGAAATGTTTCTAATATAGTTTTATGCTAAAGTAGCATATGTCCGTGCCTAAAGGCATGTTAGAATGCAACACAGCTTTTAACTTAAATAAACTATTCGTTCTACTAGACAAATATATTCTACAATTTTGACATGTTTCCCTATTTGATCACAAAGACTTGGTACATTTTATTTTCTAATAACCAAATATCTAAGATAACTTGCGTACACAATTTTTTTATGATAATTGGTTGTTCGAGTCAGCTCTGCACATCTCGACTAATCTCATGACCTTAAATATAACGATCAGATAAACTTCCTGTGGCCATAGGAGTTTTTCTGATGATATATAAAAAGGAGTTCTTGTTGGCATCGACCAAATCCTAGGAATTAAAATCAAAACCAAATTCAGGTTGCGTTCTTTTAAACTAATCTTCAAATAAGTTGATTTGTCATTATTTGAATTTTTTTCGCATTCGTTAGTTTTGCGCCAAATTTTTGTGGATTATTGATTCGTATCGATGAGAGAAATCAGAAAAGTAAAAAATATATATTTTTACCCAAGTCTTTTGAAAAATAACCACTTTTTAGCAGAAAAAGTGAAATAATTTGACTTATTTTGCTAAAAAATGGTTATTTCTCAAAATACTTGGGTAAAAGTAAAAAATTTTACTTTTCTAATTCCTCTCATCGAGACGAATTAATAATCTACAAAAGTTTGGCGCAAAACTAACAAGTGCAAAAAAAAAAAATCAAATAATGACGAACCAATAAGTTCAAAATTAAAGAACGCAGCCATCGAAACAAGAAAAATCTCTTTCATTCAACAATTATTGATCGCTCAATTATTACCAAAAACAACAACTGAACCACTGCCCAGTGCAGTTGGTATGTCATCTCTCCCCTATGAGGGAGGTCCTGGATTCGACTCCTGCTGGAGCAATACCCTTGGGGTCCCAAGCTATGGACAGCTTCTAGACCCCGTGCTAATCCTAACACCCCCACTAACCCCCGCTAATGTATGACGATTGAAACAAAAAAAGAAGTAATAGAACTATAATTCCCTGTAGATGTGCAAGATTTATTCTTTTTGCGCTCACATATATTAATAGTAACTTACACTAGAAATGTGCTCATCTAAGTTAAATTATTTGAATGCAACTACATTGGCACCAAGCTTCCTTGACCTAACGTGGGTGTGGTGTTACTTCACAAAACCCCAAGGTCAAGGGTTCAAGGCTTGGTAAAGTGCTGGTTTAAATGATGAAAAAGGTATTTTAAAATATTTATTTTTTTTCAAAACAATCTCTCCTAGGATATTTTTTTTGGAGCAATGCTAGGCGCAATTGTGGGCCCGTTCCCATCGTATTCCGTAATTGAAAATCCTTAAATAAATGGGGTCCAAGTGTCACAGGACAAATACATACGATGAAAATTTACATTAATGTTAGGTACCTAAAAAACTTATCTAGAAAATATCCTGAGAAAGAAAAAATCAATGGTCCAGATCTTCTTTTGAGTTAATCTGAATTCATAATTTTCCTTTTCGGAGTACTTTCTGGGTGAGTTGTTTGGGTACCTAGCATTGCTCGAAAATTTCTACCGGAGATCTTAGATAAACAATAGAAATGTAACTGAACATGGGATATAGTTGTTGCCAAACTTGTACTACTACTACTACTACTACAGTATGTACAAAATAATTCAAGGATGAATGGACCGAGTTTGTCTTCTAGTTCTAGACTATAAAGTTGTTTTGATAGGATTGTACTAATGTATATAATGTTTATCTCATATCCGCGCGTCTTTAAGATAAAAACCTATCGTACAAGACATTTTCATTGTTTATTTGGTTCACAAATAATGTGACAACATTGTACCGTACGTAAACAACTCTTAAAATATATATATATATATATATATATATATATGTATATATATGAGGCTGGTTCTAGAGATAATACATTTGACAATACATTTTTTGAAACCCCGCACGGGACCTTCAAACAAATAATCGGAGCAGCTCAATGTATTTAAAACATGTTTTTAAGGGGTCCCGTAAAAAATTAACGCATTTGCATATCGGTAAGGACTTGATAGGCTCATTTAGTTGATTCCTGTCAAATTTGACAAGATAAAATTGAATGAGCCGATCAAGCCCTTGCCGATATCAAAATGAGTTGATTTTTTGCGGGAACCCTTAAAAACATGTTTTAAACAAATTGAATGGCTCTGATTATTCGCGTGGGGCTCCAAAAAATGTATTGTCTCTAGAACCGGCCTATATATATATAATATACGGGGCGGTTCCGCGGATAACCAATTAAACATCTAAAAAAACACCCCAAATCTCAATCTCATAGTTCCCGATCAAATTTTTATGATCCGAACCGTTCAATGTGTGCAGAATGTGATTTTAAGGGTGCTTGCGAGAAATTAGCAAAAAATATGACCGGGAAGTACTTGTATTGAGCAGTTTTTAATTGAACCGTTCATCAAATCTAAGCTAAAAACTGCTCAGATCAAGCCTTTCCCGGTCTTTTTTTTGCTGATAATTGACCAAATCCTGGGAAATAAAACCAATTTATCTCGTGAGATAAACAAACAGAGGAAGTGGACATGTAGGCTCTGTTCAGTTATCGGGAATGTTGTGTGAGAAATCGGTTCCCAAGAAAAGTGAAGTGAGGTGAAGTAAGGGAAAATGAAATTTATTTTCCTGTGTGTGTTCTGTTGACAAGAAATCTTGCAGGAAAACAAAAATCCCTTCCTTTTAGCAAGACCTATTTTGCAGGAAAGTATTTCTCAATGAGAAAGTTGAAGCTGTGGGTCTTACAATTTTCCTGGTAACTGAACGCATAGAAAATTAAAGGAAAATTGATTTTTCCGTCATTTCCCATCCTTTCCGTGCAACTGAACGGGGCAGTAGGATGACAATAACAGTTCAATTCCACCATTTTGCTTATCGTGTTATACCCCACCATGTTTGACAACTAATCGTGGCCTAATCTTTCGATTGACAATAAATAAATAAATAACACTAAATGTGGCCTCAATATTTTATGCTCTTAGTGCATAGTATATGATCGAGTTCATAATACTATAATTAATCAAAATCAAATTCAATTAGAAAAAGATAAAAAAATTTCATCCAACAGTTATTGATCACGCAATTATTGGAACCGGAGGTGTTGTAATGCACCCTGGTGTAGTGCGGCACACAGACAGTCGATCTCATCAATCAACGGTTGCGATGTGTTTTTAAATTTGACCAATAATTAATACTCCCTCCGTCCCTTTTTAAATATCCTGCTTCGTAACTCCAACTTATTAAAAAGACATCATCATTATACCTTTCACATCAACTTTTTCCTCCACTTTCCCTACTTACCCATCATCATTACACTTTTACTCACTAACTTTTCAAAATGGAATCTACTTTTAGGGACAAAATAGACAATTCACCAATTTTTACCCACTAACTTTACAAAATGGACACTTATTAAGGGACAGCCCAAAATGGAATACTGGACTGTAATAAAGGGACGGAGGGAGTATCTTTTACCAGTAACCCAAAAAAACAACTGAAGTAATATATAGAACTATAATTCCCTATAGATTGCAAACATTAAATTCTTTTTGCACTCACAACTAATAACTTACACTAGCAGTGTGCTCAGTTAAGTTAAATAATTTAAATGCAACTACATTGTCACCAAGCCTCCTTGAACCGATGTGGTTAGTGTTACCTCTTGAAATCCCAAGGTCAAGGGTTCAAGGCTTGGTAGAGGTGGAGGATGAGAAGAAGAAGAAGGTATTTTAAAATACCTTTTTGTTCAGAACAAATCTTTCTTAGGATATTTTTTTTGGATCAATGCTAGGCGCAGTTGTGGGCCCGCTCACATCGAACAGCTTCTGACCCATTTGTATTTCTAGCCTTTTTGCTATTTTTCCCTCTTTGAAATTAAAGCAACTAGAAAAAAAAAGAGTCTTTCTTTGAAATACCTCCTCTCTTTCATTCTTTTTTGTGAGCCTTTCATTACCCGCTATTGCAGCACACAGAAGCCGTCCCATTCATATCTCAAATCTACACTTAAATCTCATCAAGTATATTTTCCCCTTCACGAAATGTTTCTAATTTAGTTTTATGCTAAACTAGCGGATGCTCGTGCCTAAATGCATGTTAGAACGCAAACACAATTTTTAACTTAAATAAACTATTTGCTTTACTAGACAAATATATTCTGCAATTTTAACATGTTTCCCTATTTGATCACAAAGGGGTAACACAACCAGATAGCTAGTATAACTGTGCCAGAAAGACTTGGTACATTTTATTTTCTAATAACCGAGTATCTAAGCTAACTTGCGTACACATTTTTTTTTTTTAAAGATAATTGGTTGATCGAGTCAACTCAACACATCTCGACTATTCTCAGGACCTTAATATAACTATCAGATAAACTTCCTGTGGCCATAGGAGTTTTTCTAATAATATATAAAAGGGGTTCTTGTTGGCGATGAGAATCGACCAAATCCTAGGAATTAAAATCAAAAACAAATTCAATCGAAACAAGAAAAATCTCTTTCATGCAACTGTTATTGATCGCTCAATTATTACCCAAAACAACAACTGAAGTAATAGAACTATAATTCCCTATAGATTGCAAGATTTATTCTTTTTGCGCTCACATATATATTAATAATAACTTACACTAGAAGTGTGCTCAGCTAAGTTAAATTATTTGAATGCAACTACATTGGCACTAAGCTTCCTTGACCTGATGTGGGTGTGGTGTTACTCCACAAAATCCCAAGGTCAAGGGTTCAAAACTTGGTAAAGGCTTGGTGATGAAAAAAGAGGTATTCTAAAATACCTACGAGTACTTTTTTTTTTGGTTTTTTTTCAAAACAATCTCTCCTAGTATATTTTTTTTGAAGCAATGCCCAGTTGTGGGTCCGCTCACATCGGACAGCTTCTCACCCAGTTGTATTCCGAAATTTTTAGCTATTTTTTCCTCTTTGAAATTAAAGCAAGGAGGCAAGTTGAGTGAAGTGGAGTGCAATTGGTGTTTCCCTTATACTTCTATGCACCAGATTACTTTAATTTTTAATTAATAATGCCTAAACTAACTTGTGTGCACTGTTTTGATAATTGGTTATTCGAGTCAATTTCTGTACGCCTCAACTAATCTCAAGACCCTGAAGATATCGATAAGATATACTTGCGGTGGCCTTACGAGTTCTTTATGCTGGCGCTGAAAATGTGCCAAATCCTAGGAATTAAAACCCATATTGTTGGATATTATCCCACATCCGTTAATTATCTCCTCGGAAACTAGTATATAAACTTGAGTGACCTCTTCCTTCATTGTCAATTAATTTTGAGTTGGATGTTTTAACACATAATCAAATGGATAAGTAGGCATTTAGGATAACAATAACAGTTTTATACGGTGTTCCACCCTTTGGCTTATCACAAGGTTTTTATCCCCCTACCATGTCCGGCAATTAAACGTGGCCTAAATATTTTCTTTGCTTAGTGCATAGTATGTGATCGAGTTCGCAAAGTACAGTTTGAAAAATAATCAAAACCAAATTCAATCAAAACAAGCAAAGTCTCTTTAATCCAACAGTTATTGATTGCTCGGTAATTACCCATAACAACTACTGAAATAATGGAATTATGATACCCTAGATTAGATATTTATAGTAATTTTTTGCCCTAGTCAGGAGGTTCCCATCTAATAATTTGCACTGGAAGAGCTCAGAGAAGTTAAATTATTTGAATACTACTATGTTGGCACTAAGCCTCCTTTTTGACACCAGTGGGTTCTGTTCTTCTTAAGTCCCCAAGGTCTAGGGTTCGAGGCTTGGTAGTAGACAAAGAACTAGAGAACAAGAGTTTTTGTAATGACCGAGTATCTAAACTAACTTGCGTACACTTTTTTTTTTAAATATCAAAAACACTGATTCCAGTAAGGAGTTCAAATTTATATTCTCCGCGGAGCTATCACTACCGGCTATGTGATCAAATTTTCTTTGGCTATTGGGGGGGAGTTGGGGGCGGAATCCGGGAGGAACTTTACAATAATTGGTTGTTCGAGTCAGCTTTGCACACCTCAACTAATCTCCCTTAAATATAACCATCAAACAAACTTCCTGTGGCCCTAGGAGTTTTCCTGATGATAGAAACAAAAAAAAGGAGTTCTTGTTGGCAATGAGAATCGACGAAATCCTAGGAATTAAAACCAACTTATCTCGTGAGATAACCAAACAGTTCAACCCGATATTCCACCCTTTTGCTTATCACGAGGGGTGTTATCCCCCCACCATGTCAGGCAACTAAACGCGGCCTGATCTTCCGATTGACCCAAAAAAAAAAACTAAATGCGACCTCAATATTTTCTTTTCTTAGTGATAGTATATGATCACGTTCGTAATATAATCAAAACCAAATTCAATCGAAACATGAAAAATATCGTTCATCCAACAGTTATTGATCGCTCAGTTATTAGTACCCAAAACAACAACTTAAGCAATAGAACTATAATTCCCTGTAGATTGCAAGATTCTTTTTGCACTCACATCTAATAACTTACACAAGAAGTGTGCTCAGTTAAGTTAAATTATTTGAATGCAACTACACTGGCACTAAGCCTACTTGAACCGATGTGGGTAGTGTTACCTCTCAAAACCCCAAGGTCAAGTGTTCAAGGCTTGGTAGAGGAGGAAGAGAAGAAGAAGCCTAAAAGCTATAGGTATTCTAAAATACCTACTTTTTTTAAGAACAATCTCTTCAAGGAAATTTTTTTTTTTTAAGCAATGCTACACACAATTGTGGGCCCGCTCACATTGAACAGCTCCTGACCCAGTTGTATTCCCAGACTTTTTCCTATTTTTTTCCTCTTTGAAATTAAAGCAACTAGAAAAGGATTCTTCCTTTGAAATACCTTTTTTTTTTCGTAGGCTATTACCCACTATTGCAGCACATTGAAGCCCTCCCATTCATATTTCAAATATACCCTTAAATCTCTCATCAAAGTTTATTTTCCCCTCAAACTCATGCACTCAAAAAAGAAATGTTTCTCAGTTTTATGCTAAACTAGCAAATGTCCGTGTTTTAAAGTATGTTAGAACGTAACGCAGTTTTCTAGCTACCAGACAAATATATTCTACAATTTTGACACGTTTCCTTATTTGATCACAAATTGTAACACATAACCAGATAGTATAACTGTGCCACAAAGACTGGTACATTTTATTTTCTAATAACCAAGTATCTAAACTAACTTGCGTACACAATTTTTTTTTTTTATGATAATTGATTGTTCGAGTCAACTGATCTGCACATCTCGACTAATCTCAGGACCTTAAATATAACGATCAGATAAACTTTTTGTGGCCGTAGGAGTTTTTCTGATGATATATAAAAAGGAGTTCTTGTTGGCGATCGATGAGAATCGACCAAATCCTAGGAATTAAAATCAAAAACCAAATTCAATCGAAACAAGAAAAATCTCTTTCATTCAACAATTATTGATCGCTCAGTTACTGTGCTCAGTTAAGTTAAATTATTTGGATGCAACTATAATGGCACTAAAGCCTCCTTGACCTGACGTGGGTGGTGTTACTTCTCAAAACCCCAAGGTCAAGGGTTCAAGGCTTGGTAAAGGCGAAGATCCAAAAAGAACAAGGAAAAAAACTTAGGTATTCTAAAATACCTACTTTTTTTAAATAAATAAAAAAAAACCAATCTCTCCCAGAATATTTTTTTGGAGCAATGCACGCAGTTTTTTTTAGGTATTCAGAAAAGAAATGTTTCTTAGCTAGTTTTATGTTAAACTAGCGGATGTTCATGCCTAAAGACATGTTAGAACATAACACAGTCGTAACTTAAATAAACTATTCGCTCTACCAGACAAATATATGTATATTATACAATTTTGACACGTTTCCCTATTTGATCACAAAGGCCATTTAAGCAAATATATATTGCCTAAAAAGTGAGGAGAGGTGTAGATTTATTATGCAAATATTCTTCGTAAAATAAATGATCTGACGACTACAACCTTAACATGAAAGTATAATGGGACGACCGTGGATGTTACGCGTTTGTATGTCTAGACATTTCTTATTAAATCGCTCTGTTTTATAATTTAGATATCGGAAGGACTATAGGTCTCTTTAATATAGCCCCTACGAAGCCCCATTACTCGTAAAAGTTAATGATTCCAAATCCAACTTAATTATGAATCAAAAGGTTCAACTCACTTAAACCATGGAATATAAATATAAAACATCCACTCACATACTTGTTTTTGCAAAAAAAAAAAAACCCGACCTATGATGTAATCAACTTTCACTTTGTGACTGTAAAACCCAATCATTTCTCTAAGCTTAAAGGTTGTTCTGCTAAATAAGTCAAGTGGCTTATTTTTTTTTGTCCTTATTTAAATTTTTTTCGTATTTGTTAGTTTTGTGTCAATTTTTTTGGGGATTATTGCATCTCCATGACGAGAGGAATCTAAAAAGTAAAAAATTTCGATTGAAACCTAATTTTTTTGAATAAAGACAAAAATAAGCCAATAAGCCAATTTTTTCAGCTTTATTCAAAATAAATTGGATTTCGATCAAATTTTTGGCTATGTTCGTTTGGCTAACTTGACTGTGTTTGCCAAAATATCCAAAATGCAAATCACAGTAGTTATTATTTAGTTTGAATTTTAAACTGAGGCAACTCAATTTTGAACTCTCTCTCTTTGAAATGAATGAGATTGACCAAAAAGTAACTAGAGGGAAAAGAGTAGAGGATCACGTGGCTGATTATGTACAACTTTGGTTGCCGGATTTTTTTTTCCTTTACCAAAACAACCATTAACAAAAGTCATTTTGGATAGGGCCTAGATTAATTGTTAGTCTTCCCTGTTAAACTGCGTGTAAACGATTCGGTTAGAAATTTGTTTCAAAGAACACCTAGACACATTGGATTAAGCTGATTTTTTGTAAATCCATTCTTTTTTAAATTATTAAATTGCTCGGAATCATTTATCCAAGGACGGCTTGCCCAATAGGACGAGCAACGTCCACGACCAACTGACTGAGCGTGACAACGAGATCGGCAGAACGATAGGCAACAATAGCCAGAAGAGCAACCTCAGCCACCAATTGGAGAGATCCACGTCATTTCGGGCGGTTTTGCAGGCGGTGGCGAGTCAGGATCATCACGCCGCGCATACGCCTGGAGGCTTAGGTCTTTTGAAACGATGACGATCGACAGATCGTCTAAAGCAAGGCGAATGGGGGAGCAACCGATCAGCTTTAGTGAATCAGATGCCGAGGGGGTACAACAACCTCACGATGACCCTTTGGTAATCACTATGGTGGTAGGCAACTACAAAACTAGTCGTGTTCTTATCGATAACGAAAGTTCTGCAGACATTCTGTTCGCAGAAGCCTTTCGCCTGATGGGCATACCAAGAAAGAAGTTACAACCGATCCGATCACCGCTAGTTGGGTTTTCGGGAGAAAAGGTTCAACCGCTAGGAGCTATCGACCTATCAGTCACACTTGGTAGTGTCCCGAACCAAGTGATCAAGCTCGTACGATTTTTGGTGGTTGATTGTCCCTCCGCTTGTAATGCCATCCTAGGCCGAACGGCCCTAAATAGCATGAGGGCAATCACTTCTACATACCACTTGATGATTAAATTTCCAACTAGCAATGCGATTGGAGAGCAGAAAGGGGATCAGACAACGGCGAGGGATTGTTATGTGGCAACTTTGAAGGAGAAACAACCCAAGGAAACCTTTGTGATTGACGCACTCGAAGTGCGGGACGACAATGAAGAAAAACGGGCGGAACCAGTAGAGAAGCTGAAGAAGGTACAGATAAACAGTGTGCTAATCAATCGAATGGTCAACATCGATTCGTCGCTCAAAGGCAACATGAAGGACTAGTTGATAGACTTCTTGAAGCGGAATGAGGACATCTTTGGCTGGTCGCATGTTGATTTGACTGGCATCGACCCAAGCATAATGTCCCATCATTTGAATGTCAACCTAAACTTTTGATCGGTCAAGCAGAAACCTAGGGTGTTTGGAAAGGAGAGGAGTGACGCGGTGCTGGAAGAGGTGCAAAAGCTGATCACGGCCAACTTCATATGGGAAATCCAATATCCCGACTGGTTGGCCAATGTCGTGCTGGTTAAAAAGTTGAATGGGAAATGGCGCTTGTGCGTTGACTTCAAGGACCTGAACAAAGTGTGCCCAAAGGACAGTTATCCACTTCCTCGAATTGATCAATTGGTGGACTCTACGTTCGGGTCACTAGTTGCTAAGTTTCATGGACGCTTTCTCGGGGTATAACCAAATCCTGATGAATCCAGCCTATCAGGAAGGTACATCTTTCATAACTGAGCGATGTCTATTCTGTTATAAAGTCATGCCGTTCGGACTAAAAAATGTAAGGGCAACGTATCAGAGGTTGGTCAATCATATGTTTGCCATTGACCAACTAGATCGGTCGAAACATGGAGGTTTATGTCGATGACGTGCTGGCCAAGAGCAAGGAGGCGTCTAACCACTTGGCTGACCTCGAAGAGACGTTTTAGGCCCTCCGAAAGTTTAACAAAATGTGCGTTCGGGGTCGTGGCGGGCAAATTTCTCGGTTTCTTGGTCAGCCATAAGGGAATCGAGGCCAACCCGGAAAAATTCAAAGCAATCCTGGATATGCAACCACCAACTGTTAAGGAGGTCCAATGCCTAACAGGATGAGTGGCAGCGCTAAATCATTTCATCTGCTGATCGACTGACAAATGTCTTCCTTTCTTCAAAACTCTGAGGAAAGCTTTCCAGTTGACCTCAGAGTGTGGGGAGGCATTCTACCAACTGAAGGCCTATCTCAGCTCTCCGCCACTACTATCCCAGGCGACTCCAGGAGAGATCATGTACCTGTATTTGTCAGCCTCGCCTCACGCCGTTAGCTCGGTGATAAGCACCCGAGAATGTAATGGAGGGTGCGCTAGTATATAGTCTTAGTTAATTTTATCGCTTAATTAATTGTTTTTATTTACTTTTGCTCGTAAGGTAGTTTGGTTGCATTTTGTAGAAACATCATTCAAAACAGGGGTTTTCAAAGCCAAGGCGTGCCAAAGCTAGTCAAGACGAAGGTGACTCGTCGGCTCGAGAATGGCCAAGGCAGCCCGCCAGCAACGAAGCAAGCAGTTGAAGCAACGAGCATGGCCTAGGCAGCAAGCAAATGACCAATTTCTGAGATAAGGTCTCAGCATCGATGGGAAGAAGCAGTTTCAATCGGTACCGAGCCTTCAAGTGCTGGCCATAAGCATCTCGGCATCGATGGACTTCAATTCATCCAATCGGTACTGAGCTCTTTCAAACGGCAGCTTAAACCTTTCGCCATCGGTACCGAGGCCTTAGCAGCAAATCTTTAGAGCATCTTTGGGGAATATCCCATGCGCGTACTCAAGGCTATAAATAGGAGTGATGTGTCATTGTACAAACAAGTAGGAATTAGATTTGAATACGTTTTTTAGATCTAGATTGAGATTTGAATTGTTCTTGCTTGTTCTTGAGTGTTCTTCATTTCCAAACTCTTACTTTTTTAGTTTCTGCCTTATTTAGTTAGTTTTTGGTATTGTCTCCTTCATTAAAATTGTTTATTATCTCCCGATCTATCTTTCTAGCTAACTTTCTCTTAGTGTTGTGTTCACAAATATGCTCCCTAGATTTTCGCTTGATTCTATCTTCATGGATATGAGTGAGTAGTTTCTTAAGGTTGGGTCATGGGGTGATTAGCACCCCATGGTTTGAGTAAAAATTGTATTTTTCACCAAAAAGTTTGCAACTTTGGTTCGGAAATTGATGTGGGGCTTGGATTTATTTGTCAAATTGCCGAGGTGTTAACCTCCATGATCATGTGTAGGTAAGAGCATCGCCTACTTACCACCCATGATGCTTGGAGCTCTGTCGCTCGAGGTGTTTGCTAAATAAATTCTATAGCTAGCTTGATTTTCAAACCATCTTATCTTCCGGGTTAAACCGTGTATTACGCCATCGGTACCGATAGCATTAACAATAAAAATACCCACCCGTAGCTATGCTTTAATCCTCAATAAAGCTAGGGGTATATATGAGCTTGTACATATCATATACAAAAGAATTTTGTGGGGTCCACCCTCAGGTCCCACAAAGATGATTCGAATCGCTAATTATTTTGAAAATATTTTTTTATGAAGCCCTGTAAAAAATCAGCTCAACCGGATATTACTTTTTCTGAATTTGTAACAAGCGAAACTACTTAACTATTCAGTTTCGCCCCTACAAATTCCAAAAAAATCCTTAGTGATATCGGGTTGAGTTAATTTTTTACAGGACTCCATAAAAAAATTTAAAAGTAATAGACAGTTTGAATAATTTTTGTGGGACCCGAGGTGTGCTCCACAAAACTCATTTGTACATGGTATGTACATGGCATATGTACACATAGCAGTACTCCATTAATCCTGGGTCTGAGAAGGAATTTGCACAACGAAGAGCCTGAATTCGTTCACCATAACAGGTTAACACCTCCATTAAAATGTCAACTGCGCATACATTCTATAAAACAGAAAACTCATAATAGAGCCAAATATCAAACTAGAGCTTGGATAACAATAGCAATAATCGCACCCCATCACAAACTGAGAGTGATAATCACCCAAACTGATAAGCCATCTCTGCCTTCTGGAATAATCGCACCTGTGTCTTCCAACGACAGGATGATGGAAGGAGGCACTATTTCATCAACATGCCTGGTGTGAGCCACCTAAGAGGTGTAGGCCTCATCCCATGACGAGTATTTTTTTATGCACAACGCCTTTAAACCCAATGACCTGTTCTCTACATGCCGCCCAACAATCATATATGTCCGGATTCATCCCCACAAACACAACGTAGTAAAAATATTTCTTTCCTGCCATTCCTAAATCAAAGGCATGTTTAAAATAGAATACATAGAATAAGAAATACTAAACATCGAGTCATAGTTGAAATTTGAACTAATAAACATACAAGGAAAACCATCTTCAAATTGGAATAAAACACATGCATGCAGTCATAATTGAAATAGAAAAACACATGGGTGGCTTGGTTGAAACCAAGTTTGGAAGGAAAGAAAAATGAAAAACGAAATTGTAATGCATGAATAACACAAGTCATAGCTCTAATAATTTTCCCACATCATTTGGGCAATTTCATTCCGGCGAGTGGCCATCAATGCTAGGTTCTCAGCAGACATGTTGATCTGCTCAACATTTCCTTGTTCCCCATCGGCATCCGAGTCTTCATCCTCAGAAAATTCGTCAAAAAATTCATCCCTCCCCCGCTCCATTAAGATCCAATTATGGACAACACAACATGCAGTAATGATTTGAGGTTGACGAGCTGGTGGATATTTAGGCATACTTTTGAGTATTGGAAACCTTGCTTTCAAAACACCAAAGCATCGTTCGATAACATTCCTCAACGACGCATGCTTGTAGTTGAATAACTCTTGCCGCGATTGAAACACCGTATTCACCCCATTCCACTCATCTGGGTGGTACCTTTGGCCTCGATAAGGAGCTAGATAACCTGGCATGTTTGTATATCCGGAATCCACCACATAATATTTATTTAAAGCATAAGTGGATTACATTAGTTTAATTACAGTGTATGGCAACAAAAATTTACCATTAATTGGTGAAAGACTTACTGATTGGGGGGTGGGGGAAGTTGTAGGCCGGATTCGACACTGCAGCCATGAAAACACGTCTATCGTGGGCACTCCCTTCCCAACCGGGGTAAACGAAAGTGAACTTCATGTCAAATGAGCATATTGCCATCACATTTTGTGTTTTGGTGGCTTTTCTCCCACGATATGCTATTTCTCTATTACTTGGAACCCAAGCGTCAATGTGGGTTCCATCTATTGCGCCAATGCAGTCCTATTTTTAACGTAGCCATTACAGGGGATTTCCTATTTTTCCTAACACTTAGCTAAAATATTAGAAATTAGAAATTTGTACCTGAAAATAAGGGTAATATCTTTCATCATTAAGAATTTCTAAAGGCGTGGCGTCAAGATTAGGTGGTTGGATGATGATTGGAGCTACGTTGCAAAGAGCACGACGCATACGCTTGAAGTGCTTGCTTATGGTATCCGTGGAATGTTGGAACCAATGACCAACAACTCTATGTCGTTCGTTATGTCCACATATGTACAAGAACATAGCCAATGATTCCTCAACTGACAATCTCATATGATCCCACTTCAACTCACCCTTATCTACCAACAGACTCACCAATGATTTAAAAGTCTGTTTGTCAACACGTAAAAGGTCCTTTATGGTGGTTGGATGTTGTGTCATCAAAAATTGAGTATAAGTTTGACCTTTCACTGGGAATGTACGTTGAGGAATTCTGTTGACCTCATCTTCAGAACTCATTGATAGCATTTCTAGGTCCATCAAATCATCATCACTGCTTTCGTGTTCGTGTTCGCGTTCGTGTTCATGTGGTTCGTTTCCACTTGTCGACATGGTTTGGGGGATGCGTAATAACTAAGAATTGAGAATTGACACTAGTTAGAAGAGGAATATATACTTGCAAATGTTCAGGTTCTGCATAATAGTAGTAATAGACTTGTTAAGGAAAACAAGTTCAAAACCATGTACTTTAGGTATTAAATCACTCACCTCGTGTCCACGTGTCACCCGAACCTCCTAAGACAATTAGGCGACAAAACATGATTAGAGGATGTCAAACAAGCCTATTTTAAATGAACATAAGGTTCTATGGTAAGAATATGAAATTAGATAGCTAGACTCAAGAAAATAGTCACAGAATCTGCAGTTCCATAACCTTTAACCTAAAATCTGACTTTGCACAGGAGTAACTAAGACACAATCCTTATGCATTTTTTATGTTCTATGAGTCTAGTTTCAAAATTAGAAATCGGATCGCAATTTCATCACTCGAGCTAAAAAATATGACCGTTTCCGTAAAGTGCGACGATGCAGTCTGCACTGCAGATACCACAACAGCAGGTCGGTTAACGAATTTTAACTCCTTCCACATTTTGAGTTAGGTTCTGAAAATTTTACACAATAAAATAGACACATATAGGCATCTTCAGTAAAAATATCAAAAAATATTAAGGTCGGGAAGTTGGTGAGAAAAATTCCTCAAGAACATGGTAGATTCAATTCTGCAGATTTTCCAGAAAAATACATCTTGTTCTTCCTTCAATTTTCAACCTCAAAGCCTTTCAAAGCACATCAAAACTAACTCCAGAACTTCACAAAGACATACTTAAGCATGTAGATACAGTAGAGCTACTCTAGAAACATCAAATTTATGGATCAAAGTAAGTTCTAAATATGAAATTCAAGGGATTCGATTAGGGTTCTTAAGCTTCTTCCAGAGTACGTTCTACCTAATTCAACTTGTGATTGAACTAAGACCCATAAAATTCATCACTTAGACATAGAATTGGACTACAATATAGATTAGCTTTAAAGTACATTCCAAAAGCCACAAAAGGTCATATCTGTTGATGCCATTAACTATCTGATATGTACTCCTATACTACAAACTATCAAGAGCAGGAAATACAATTTGACGAAGGAAATGCTTCTTATAAATGCGCATGATTATTGCACAGCAGCACAGTATAGGGAAAATGAACTCGTCCATGGATATTTCTTTCAAACCTATCCATGGTCCAAAGCAAGTGGTTGTACTTCAATATCCATGGTCCATGAACATTTTCTGAAACTTATTATGCTCAAAAGCAAGTGGTTTTACTGCACAACACTGATAGGGATTTTTCTGCAAAACTCATTCCTATGTTCAATCCTGCATTAGGAAATATTCAAGAAGTTATGATAAAATTTCATCAATCTTCAATTTCAAAATCAGTACTTCCAATAGACCAGATGGGTTGTGGCTGAATATGAGGTCTACAACTCACATGAGGGTAACTATACAGGGGAAAGGGAACTTCAACAAATATCCTACAAACAAGCCCAAAAACTCAATTTAAGAGTCAAGGGAGTGCTAATCACAAATCCATCAAATCCTTTGGGCACTACCATGACCAAAAAAGAGCTCAACTACCTCATCAATTTTTCCATCACTAAAAGAATCCATATCGTGAGCGACGAAATATTTTCAGGAACGGTGTTCGACTCTCCACAATATACAAGCATCGCGGAGTTAGTAGTGGAGAGAAAGCTTAACCAAATGACGGATATCTGAAAGACTGAAACCGAATCCACATCGTCTATAGCCTGTCTAAGGATTTGGGCCTGCCGGGCTTTCGAGTGGGCCTGATTTACTCGAACAACAAGAAACTCCTATCGGCCGCCACCAAGATGTCTACCTTCGGGCTCGTTTCCTCGCAAACCCAGTTTTTTCTCTCGAAAATCCTTGCGGATAGGAAATTCACGAGAAATTACATTAGAACTAACAAGAAGAGGATCAAAGAGAGAAAGGAAATGCTTGTTTGTGGGCTTTTGAATGTGGGGATAAAGTGCTTGGAAAGCAATGCTGGGCTTTTTTGTTGGGCCGACATGAGGCATCTACTTGGGGAAAATTCGTTTGAAGGGGAAATGGCGCTTTGGAAAAAGATCGTGTATGAAGTTGGGCTGAATATAAGTCCTGGGTCCTCTTGCCATTGCGTAGAGCCCGGTTGGTTTCGGGTTTGCTTCGCAAATGTGTCGAAAGAGGCCCTGAGTGTCTCGATGAACCGGATCAAGGCCTTTGTCGAGCCCATGCATGGGCCCTGTGGCAAATGGTTTGAACCAAGGGGAAGTGGTTCGTAACTGGAGAATGAGGTCTCTTTCCAAGTGGGTTTTGCAGCTTTCGTTTTGTGATAGGGAGGCAGACCGTTAAGTCTCATGGGAAGATGTCAACTCTCTCTCTCTCTCTCTCTCTCTCTCTCTCTCTCTCTCTCTCTCTCTCTCTCTCTCTCTCTCTCTCTCTCTCTCTCTCTCTCTCCCTCCATTCGTGCTCGTATGATATGGTATTTGTATGCTATTCGACTTGAATTCTAATTTGTAGGATATAACGCAATTTATTGTTCATGATGATATTTTGATGGCGTCCGTGTCATCTCTTTTTTTGTTAACCGATTGTTCGGCCAGTTTGAGCACGTGTCGGCTAATGTGAATCTCTAATAACCCTAAAGCCCATGAGAGTGTGAGTATGTCTTCAGCCCCATTTATCATCATTAGCTAATTGTGTAGAGGGAAGGGTGTCTTTGCGGTAATTATCCATTGTGTGGGTGAGACTTAAAAGGATCATTATTTTACTTATCGCGATTTATATTTCTAAAAAAAATGATTCGAGAAAACTAGGCCCCCCTTTATTCAATAGTATACACGCCAATGAATAAATGAACAAACATGCAATATTCTTTTCCTTGATTTCAACCATTAGTATTTACGTAAGTGATTCTATTCAAAATTAATCTCCATCACAACACCAACCTATTTGATAATCTACTTAGCGAAGACGTCTATTGGTACAGCCAAATTGAACAGATGTTGCACAGCAGTGCACGTGGCTGTCCTTGTGTAAAAAAAGTGGGTCCAATCTCTCCCCTCAATTCTAGGGCAATTTGAACTCGCACGCGCAGACCTATCTGTGCACCCATCTCATTGAAGCATCACTCTAGGGCAATTTGCAAGGACATTGGGGACTCGAGAGATATGGCATACTTGGCCACACTGTGAGCCGCCATATTACAGTTGCGCGAAACATAATTGAAAGAAGAAGAAACAAGTAAACTAGCTAAATTAAGACGATCACTGATGATCACTTCCAGGTTTGCTTTGACCCTCAATCTTTCTTGAAGCATCTGAACAATGTTCTTCGCGTCGCCTTGGATAATACTATAATCTTCTGTCCCGTCCCATGGATAGTTGCTGTCGAGATCGCATATCGGAAACCCAAGGCCTCAACCATCTCTGCCGAAGTAGCATGCACCCATAGTAGGAAAAGCTGCCATACCATTCAAGTTCCAAAACCAGTCCCTTTATCACAAATCCTACTCCTCCCCTTCCCATTCAAGTTCCCAAACCAGTCCCTTTATCATGACAAATCCTACTCCTCCCCTTCCTAGATGAAGCATTGTAAGAACCATATCAACATTGATTTTAAGAATACCAATGTCTGGTGATACCCAACATGCAGGATCCGTCGTAGTTGGAGTATGAGGAGCAGGAGCTTCCTTTGAATTAGCCTAATTTGTAGAACTCGTCAAAATCCTCCAGAGCATCGGATAGCACTTTGGTTTCCTCTACCCTCACTCGGTTGAACACCCATTCATTCATTGCGTGCTTTCCAAATATTCCAGCAAACCACCGCAAAAAGGCCAAGCATCGATCTTCCATTTCTCACCCTCAGTACTGCTTTTGTACTCCTATTTCAGTCCACATGTGTCCAATTTGAGTGTCAACTAACACTTCTGGCCTAAACCGGAAGGGCGATAAAATCCAGACCTTTACAGCGCGCGTTCACAATGCAAGAGCATATGGGATGTTGTTTCTGGTGCCATACCACAAACACAACAGATAGGATCTATTGGAAGTTGTAGGCGGGCCACCACATTGCTCACAGGAAGTATATTTTGAACGCTCCGCCAAAGAAAACACTTAATTTTCGTGGGAGCAGTGATATGCCATATTCTCTTCCACTTTCCATCGTCGTCATCTACCCCACTTGTCTGCCCATGCATGTGTCTCATCTCTGGTTCTGTGATCTATCTCTTTCGCAATCACGCGCGTAGGCCGATTTCACCGAAAATTTCCCATTCGGATTCCTGGCCCAGATTCGTTTGTCCTGAGTGGAATACTCAATATCTGTTTAACATCCCTGCTTACAAAGACCTGTTTAATGACTTCCTTCCATCTCTCACTGTTTGCATCAATCAGATCTCTCAGTACTATTGAGAGGAATCAGGTCTGCAAATCATTCTGGAGAAAAGCTTGCGGAATGTCCAGATTGAATCAGATGCCATGTTGGCGGTGAACCTAATCAATAATGGCAATCCGGGCAACCACGCCCAGAGTGTTATTATTCATGAAGCACATGGCCTCCTCACTCGCACGGATACGACGCTGATCCATATTTACCGCTCTACTAATCAGTGCGCTGACCACCTCGCCCACATGGGAGCAGAGCAAGAAGAAGACTTGATTGTAGCTGTGGACATCCCCATCTCCCTCAGGGAATTCCTTATCAGAGATGGCCTAAATATTAGGCGGATTATAGATTAGATGCTTTGGCCCTGTAGGCCGGTTTGTCTTCCCTGTTTTATCCTCCTGTTATGGACTTGCGTTTTTAGTCTTTGAATGAAATTTCCGACGTACCCCAAAAAAAAAAAAAAAAATCAGAAAACTATGATCCAAACTTAAAATATTTTGAATAAAGACAAAACTAAGCCCAAAAAAACATATCATGAATACTGCTTCATGTTTTCACTAAACTAAACAGATTAAATGCACTAAAACCTATGTTCTCGCGGATTTTTAGGTAGATCATTCTCATCATAAACATCAACAAAAATACCATTTAGCGAAAATAATTTGATTATTCATTAGCTTGTAGTCCTAATAATATGTAGAAACGTATGCTCCTACCTACCATAGTATGACAATCTCTCCTATGAAAATGAAGTGCATAAATACCCAAAATCCAACACTCACCGAAACTGAATTAATTAATCTTATGCCCAATCTCCACGGTCATCATACAGGTTAGAACAATGGACAAGAACATAATTAATACATGTATGGAATACTTTGACTCTATACCAAACATATATGATAAAGAATTCAAAGCAAGCGACTCTAAATAATGATAAAAGATGAGACTCTAATTCAGGTATGGGATAGAAGAGCATTTGGACATATTAAGAATTCAAACTGAGAAACTTCAGCAGCAATAATTTGTAGTAGAATTCAAAGTCACGGGCCTTTCCTTCAAAGTAGGCTCTTCAATTGAATGGTTCAGATCATATTTTTTAGCACAGGATGAAGCCCATTTTGAAGGCACGGTAGGCCTTGTTGTACAGGAGGCCCTCTAAATCTATAGGATTTCGAATGCATCTGTTTCCACGAATCTCTATTCACATAAAGTTCTTTTCAATTTTCATACAAGTTAAGTGCAATTCCAAGACAGGACCACAACACCAATAGAATAAAAACAGCAAAACTATACAGATGTAGATGTAGTAAGAAAACAAAGTAACCACTTAATGCAGGAGCTTGTCTATTGTTATTTTCTTCAGTCTTCGCAGCAAATGAAAGATTGTAGAGCACAAAAAGGGCACATATTGAGGAACAAACATAATGATCAAAAGCTGCGAGAAAGATACGGAATGCGCCTGGCCCAATTGGAGATGCTCCAAAATTGTTTGTTCTTGATTTTGGAACCAACTAGCTCTGTTTCATTTGTTTCATTTCTATTCAGCATATCCCATAGCACATGGACATCCTGGTACAGTGGTACTCGCAAGTCCTTACTTCTTGCCTTAGCTTCTCTAGTCCTGCAAGAGTATAGACATGTTTGATCGGTCAAATTAGAAATAAAAGTGGAGTATCTGCGAGATCTTATGTGTAGGGAGACGTTAACACAAACTGAACAATCATCAGGTGTGGCACACCTCAGCCACACCCCTCTCACATACAGGTGGGGCCCGTCACTTGCACCCCTAGATTTCACTCTAATCGTATTGCATGCCACCCCCCCCCCCCCCCCAAAATAACACTGCACCTTATTTTTGTGAAATTGTGCTAAATTTTGGACCCACATTTTCAACGAAATAATCTTCAAAATACCAACTTTGCCTCTTTTTATTTTGTCAATCGGTAGAAGAGAATATCACATCAAGTATCAATTACAAAGTACAAACCACGGGACACTACATCAATTGCGTGAGAGTCTAAGAGATAACAAAGCCCAACAACTCACCACTATAAACTCAACCCAATTACAAGCCCACATTAATGGGAGAAATAATCCCAACGGAAGAACACCCACATGCATATGAGAAGACTCTAATTCCTAACCTCTTAATGAAATTCAAAAGTTATGGCCAACTAAGATAGCCCCAGTTGATTAACTCTGCCTCTCTCTCTCTCTCTCTCTCTGCCGTCACGGTCATGATTAACTTTTCGTTCCTATTCTCCTTTTTCAGAAAGGGGAGACTTCAAAAAGGAAAAAGATTCTTTCATTCGGGATAGTTATTTACGACATCGGTGCCCATCGATACACTGTCCTCCCTCTTTATAGGCTTTCCTACTTCATACATGGCTACTTCCTCCTCAGATGTTGGGGGTTTTAGGGATGATGGTTGGCCTAATGCACCATTGGCCAATGAGCTCTCAAGTAGCTCCTGCAGCTGATTATAGTGGTCAAGGCCTTTTTGACGGTATTTAGCCGCACTAGGATGTGCCTACAAGGAAGTTAGGAAGCAGGAACGATAAGTACTATATGGGCCATAAACTTAGGTCACTTAAGTTAATACATGGTTACCTAAAGTTGACATACCTGGACGTACGTTTGCCACACGGTTTCGGATGCTATGACCGTTTGGGATGCAATGTCCCAACCACAACCAGTATTTTTCACTAAATCATCAAAAATCCTATACTCGTGTTTAAGGCGAACGAACTTTTGGTGGATCTTAGTAGGAGTATACCCCATTCTCCCCGTCCTCACAAGCAACTCATTGTAAATCGAATGCCTTTGCAAGTCATTGAATACTCTTTTCTTTCTAGAGTTGGACCCTTGCTCCTTCCTAGCCTCCTCGAGCATTATTTGAATGAATATTTGAGTGTTGACGAAACTCCAATCGTCAATATCAAGTTTCTTACGATCCATTGCAGGCTTACATGAGAGAGAGAAGCATGGCCGATTTAAGTTGTTGCATGAAAACTAATTACCTAAAAGCTTCTAAAACTGCATCTAAGTCCCTAACCTATAAGTTCACTAAATGTTAAAAGCTTGTAAAACTGGTTTTCCATTCTTGATTCCATGTCAATAATCTATAAGTTCACTATAAAAAGCACATAGAATAGTACCACTTGGACGCTTCTCGCCGATGACAGAGTTTGCCGAGGACGTAGGAGATGGAGCAGCTCGTTTCCTCTTTGAGATTGGAGTTGGGGGGTCAAGCTTACCTATAATGAGACAAATCAAATCGCCAAAAATCAAACCAATACATGCTATATGTATAAGAGATATCCATGTTATATGTATAAGAAAATCAGTATAATAAGTGTACTAATTTTAGTAACAACTACAGTTCTACCCTTTCATTCCATAAAATTCCAATATAACCTTAATTAAATCAAAAAGCCGAAAACAACTTCTGAAAACGTGTGTATTTTAAGACAAAGATGGGTGCATACCACTTGCCTCACCAAACATGAAATGGATTTTCCCCCAATTTCACAAAATAGAATAGCATCTTACCTCTAGATTTTCGAACGTTGGTAGACCTAAGTACCCATTTACCGCATCGCCAACCGGTTATGCTTGGCTTGCCCGTTGAGTTTGTGTTGGTGGTGCTATGGGCCTTCATAGTCTTACACGGTGAAGGTTTTGTCCATTCTTATACTGCAAATTGCTCGTAAGGGTCTTCAATTGAATAGCGGGTGGTTGTAGGTCAAATCGAACCTGTTTCTGCAGGTCTCCCAAGTTCCATCGTCACAGCCTTTGCACAATTGGAGAAAGAGAGAGAGAGAGAGAGGGGGGGGCTAAGGGTTAGAAGAAGATTTGAGCGTGAGATTCGCAATAAAGAAGAAGTCAGACCCTAGAGAGAGAGAGAGGGAGAGGGGGGAGGGTTGGAAGAAGAACGAATCTCTGGGATGGGAAAAAAAGATTAGATGAAGTCAGATGGAGTTATTCCAACCAAAGTCGTCAAAGAAAGTAGTTGAAAAAGATTAAAGACTGCAGACGGTACATAGCTATAGTGGACCCCACCCCTGGCCCCCTTGTGCTTTGTAGCGGGAAACGGCAAAAAAAAGAAGAAGGAAATACTCAAACGATCAAAGATTTTGAAATTAATTTTAAACTAAATCAAGGAAAATTAGTTAAACGAACATAGCCTTTACTTTTTAGATTCCTCTCGTCATGGAGATGCAATAATCCCCAAAAAAATTGACACAAAACTAACAAATACGAAAAAAATTTGAATAAGGACAAAAAAAATACTCCGTAAGCCACTTGGCTTATTTAGCCGAACGAAAAAATCTAGGATTCCATGAAAAGAAAAACCAAAAGTGAGAAATTAATGAATTCATTTTTCTCCTGAATTCATTTTTCTCCACAATGATTCGGGGGGGGGACGTACTGGCATCAAGAGTCGAGAGAGAGACGAGTAAAGAAGTACAAGGATACTCGTAGTGCGCAAATGCACTATAGGGGTGTACAACGCCTCGGTGTGGTCAATCAAAATTTCACTCAAATGTTCCAACAAAGATTATAGAATACAATCTCTCACGAGCAAATACACAAGGGAGATCGTTTGAAATTGTTATCTAAACCGTTCAGTTTTGTAGAATACGCTACGTAGATATCATCTGATGTTATTGGTTTCTTGGTCAGACAACGTTAGCGAGGGATGGCAAGTATAATTCGACAAATTGATCTTGATTATGTAGATATTAATGTTCGATTAACTTATTTTTTTGGCACACGTGTATCGTTCAGCAATCTCTACAGACTAAAAAATTCAAATCATGATAACAGTATTTCGATTGAACACACCGAGGCGCCTTACACCTCCGTAGTGCATTGGCGCATTATGGGGACTCCTTCGACTAAATTTTTTTCCTTTTTTTGAGGAACAAAAGAAATGTTGTTTATATTGATAAAATCATATACAAACTACACGGCTCATAGGCTTAGAAAATTAAAAGAACTAAAGAACAACAAAGATAAAACGAGGAAGAGAAAAGAAGATACCAAAGAATTGGACTTTTTGGCTTACTGTGGGCTATAATACTAAGAAATTGGACTATGATAAATGTCCAATGGGCCGGGTCCAATCGTACATGGGATTGCTTGGGCCTCTTTGGTGCTGGATCTGAGGCCCACACAACAAACAAACATGGGCTTTCTACTTGGGCCTATTTTTATCCATCTCTAGAATTAGACTAAACAATGTGAGCATGGACTAAACGAAGCTATTTTAGTAGTATTTTTTTATATTCTGCACTAGTTTGTCTAGAAATTTAATACTGTAAAAGTCATTAATAAAAAATATTTTTCAGTATTATTTACTTTTTGCAATTTATTGTTTATCTTTTTGTCATAATTTTTGGGTTTATTATTCGACTCGATGAGAGGCATTGGAAAAGTATAAAAACGTGGACTGAAATTGAAAAAAAAAAATCGGATAGGACAACACTAAAGACAAAAATATTGTTTCAAACACTACAGAACCGCATGCAACAAACGACTGTATATATTGTGTCCGGAATTTTGTTCTATAGATATGTTCAAGCCATTATAATAAAGACAAATGGCTTGAAAGCTCCAGTTGTACTTAGGGCTGCAAACAAATTGAGCTGCTCGATCGCTAGCAGCACGAGCCTTTGCTCATTAAGGTCTTAGCTCAAATTGGCTCGAGTAGTATAGCAATTGAGCTGAGTTCGAGCTCAAGTTTAGGCATGTAATAAATGACAGAACTCATCAATCACTCTAAAGCTTGATTTGTATAGACTTGCCTCGTTTATAGAAATTTGGTTAGCATATGTACCAAGCTTAACTCGTTCGCAAATGAGCCGAGTTCAAGATGGTGTTTTAAGTATGTTCAATAAACGAGAGTTCGAACACTATAAAGCTTGGATACTTTAGGAAAAGAAAGTCAACCATCTACACCAAGGGTCCGTTTGGATGCGTTATTATGAAGGGGGATAAGCAATACCCCCCATTGAAACCTGGTCCCACAGCTTAATCCCTCGTTTGGGAAGCCATTTGAGGCCGGGATTATTTTCTCCCGGTCTTCCCTAATACCGGAGAAGGGGGTATTCGGGGGTGTTACCGATGGCGAGGGTTTAGGGTGTCCATAGCTTATACCCCCTAATCCCCCTCAAAAATTGACGAGAACACCCTTCCTTATCCCCCTTCCCAACCCCAATTTGCTGGGTGTTTTCAATTAAACAGAGGAAAACGAAAAGGAGAAGAAGAAGAACAGTAGCTGTAACGCCCCAAAAAAATTCAAACTTAACACAAGCCATAAATGCATAAATATCACGTTGAAAAGTCAAGTTCTCATCAAACATTGGAAGGGTTGACCAAAATAAAAGACTTTTCTTTCTTCAAAACCTTGAACCAATTTATCTTTCTAAAAAAAAAAAGAATAAGGATTATTGTAACGAATATATATTCCACAAAAGCTTGAAAAGTTTCCTGTACTTTGAAGGATATCTCACCAACCTTTAAACTAAATAGAACCAAACTATTTAGTTTTATTCCCATAAGTCTCATGAACAACATTTTCTTTCCATAATCTTTAGTGCCAAAAACAAGTTCTACAAACCATAAGATAAGCTTCTCAAAAGATGAGTACATAACTCCTGATTTTACAATTCTAAAATAATATCATAAGTTTTCAGTTCCACAATCAAACTACAACAGACATTGTATCAAATACGGCCTTATGGCCTTACACGTTTCATGACTATCTAACAAAATAACAACGCAAAAGACTCCATGTAGCTACACTTCACTAAGTACTCGACGCCTCATTGTCACCTGAAATGGTTTAAACAACATGAGCCGGAGCCCGTAGGAAACAAGACTAAACCAAATAATATGTTCAAATTTAACATAAATATCGTGAAGCAATCATAAATTAAAACTCCGCACATAATTCTCTCAAGTGTCCATAAATTTACGATATCAATGACCTCATACGTTTCCCAACTAATCAACCTAGCCCAACATTCCTTGGTTCAACTCAAATTCATAGTCATACGTTAACTCTAATATCTAACCGAGGGTAGCCGGGCACAAGTACCACCCCATGAACCGGGGTAATCGGGTACAAGCACCACCCTCACAAACCAAGGGTAGACGGGTACAAGTACCACCCCATGAACCGGGGTAATCGGGTACGGTGTACCACCCCAACAATTTCCGGTCTTTCACTGAGGAGCTCGCCAAGCCCAGCTTGCTTTTCCTAGGTGCACCATCTAGATCTAGACCAACATAATCCGAGCACAATCATCTCAACCTATCTCACCAAACGGAATAATTCATATCCAAAAAATCGTCCGCATAACTCCCAACCGAGTATCCAAGCACTAAGCATCCAATAAACTTCAAACACATATAAACTCTTTCATTAACACAAAATAACCTTCACAAGTCAAAAATAAATCACAAGGTGCAAGAGTCATAATTTTTGCATCCCAAATTAAACTTAATTGCTCAAGTAAGTATTTTCCTTTTTCTCTAGATATTAAACACGTAGCATAGATACAAAGTCTCAAATAAACTTCGTATATTCCCAACACCAAACAACTCTACACTTCAATAACACATAAATTTCAAGAAGTTAACAAATATCGACAAGAACTCATACTCTTTATGTGAGGTCTTAAAACCCTAACACAATTTTTCACATAATCTAAGGAATATTCATGTTCTACAACAAATTCACAACATTTATACTAAAAATAAACATATCAAGAGGGTTAATCATGTATCCTACCTCAAAAGAGCCAAATTTCGAAAAAGCTAGGAACTCCAAAGTTGGCCGATCGAGATTTTGTTCGGATCGCTGTGTAGCTCTTTGTCCGTAGATCACGTTTTCTTTTTGCCTTTTTGCAAGATTCTCAAATCTTGGTCTCCGATTTTGGGGTTGAAGCATGAGAGTTTGTAGAGAGAAAGAACGAGACGCAGGAGAGAAATAAAACGGAAAAAAATGAAGAAGTAAAAAGAAACTGAGAACTCTCGAAAGTTCTCTGATCGGATTCAACCATTTTAAGTGTATAATTGCACTACAGCCCCCCAACTAATTGGTTATCATCCTATCACCCAAAGTTATAAGTCATCATACAAAAGTCCCCAACACTATCAAATAACAGTATCTGTACCATTCCCGAATACATGTGGATCCCAACACACATTGTCCACGGCTCACAAACTCGGGCCCGATCAACTAAACACACATACACGTGTATATGCACGTCTATATAAAAAAAAATCCATGCCTTACTCAAGTACTAAATATAATTACACGCAGCCACATAAAATAAAATAAATTAATATTTGGAACGGGTCTCTACAATCTTCCCACCTTAAGGAATTTCGTCCCTGAAATTCACCACACCCCTCAAGAAGAAAATAAAGTTAGATAGGTCAAATGGAATTCGGATTCTAACTCTCACATCACTTCTTTGACTCTACGACGATGCCACAAGACTTGAACAAATGAACTTTGCTGTCTTGCAAGATTTGCTCTCTAGTATCCAGAATATTCACCAGTTGCTCTATGTAACAAATGTCATGATGAAAGTCGAGTTCGGCCCAATCAAATATTCGTGAAGGACTCGGTTCATAATATCAAAACATAGACACATGAAACATCGTAAACTTTTTACAGCGTGATAGCAATGCAAGACGAACTTTACCTTCTCAATCTCTCAAGTATCTTAAATGACCTAACAAAACACGGCAGTAACTTCCAATCCAGCCAAACGCTATCAAGTCGCTTCATGGTGTGACCTTCAACAAGGCACGGTCTTCGCCCTTAAATGTCAAGTGTTCCTTCAATCTGATAGTTCTTTTGGCGACTTTGGAGGTAATTAGTCATTGCCGAACGTACCAATCTTCTCGGTGGTCTCTCGCACTAAGTTTGGCCCTTAACCATTGTCTTCCCAATCGGTCCAACAAATTAGAAATCTCCATAGAAGCTCTCACATGGTGCCATCTCGATGCTCAATTGATAACTATTATCACAGGCAAACTCTACAAATGGCCAGTAATCCTAAAAAAAAATCAAAACAAATCTAACATCGTAGTTTCATTGCACATAAGCAAAATAACAAACACCACAATTCTAACTCAGGGCTTGACACCACTGACTCAAATGATGTGCAAATTTCAAATAAAATGAGATTCAAAGGTAAGGTTGGGCCATTAGAATCATACAATCAAACCAAGGAAATAATAGAGGTTAGAGCTAAGCTAGCTATTGAATTTGAAATCGCGCCAGCCGAATGCACTTCAAATCAAATATCCAAGCTCAATAGCTCAACAAGACTGATCAAGAACTCAAAGACAAATTACAATAAGCCACTAGAATGAACAACTTAAGTCCAAAGGAAGTTAAACGATGAATTCAAGGTACCAGTTGTTAAAAATTCAATAGAAATCCAAAGGATCAGAATATTAATGATTAGCCTTGGCCTTCCTACGGCTTCACAAGTCAAGGAATTAAAGACCCCCTTTTTTTTTTTTTCCGGCAAAGAAACGCTTCAATATAGGAGACGAGTGTACAAGGTAAACGGAATGTTTGAGCCAACGAGAGATAACACAATGAGATAGAGCAAAAGCAAGCAAAAGATACAAGGCCAAACTAGGCGAGTACTAGAAATGGCTAAGACTCCTCCAAGTTACATATGAACATAGGATACACAATTTGCCTCAAAAGCAAAGAAACAACATTAGATTTTTTTATTTTTTTGCACCAAGGAACGCACCAGTAGCAACAAGATCTGAATAGAATAGCACCAACAAATTAAAATCACTGAATATGACACCATCAAATTTGACTCCAATTATAAGCAGCAACAATACCACAACTCGAGCGAAATAGCAATGGGAGCAGTAAAAACCAACAGTAGCTACAGAAAAACCAATTGACCAACGAAATTTATATTAAATGCAGCGGTGTCAGCAGCAGAACTAGAGTTAGGGATCAAGAACCTTAAGCCAATAGAATGGCCATAAATAGCAATAGCAGATACACCGTAGGACATTTAAAAGAAAGGATCTGAATAGCTCAAGAAATAGCAGTGTGACGTCCAATTCAAAGAGCCAAAACCAAGACAAGATGTGAGACACAAAGGGCCTTAGCCAACGGAAGCAGATTAAGATACTAAGCTAAGATAAGAACCAAGTGAACCAAAGAAAATGATTATTTCAATAGCTATGACGATAAACCTACTAAACATGTCACTTAGCATGTAAATACATAGCATCCAAACATGAAATTTCATTCAACGCATAGTTAACATACACATGTCATTCTCTTAGCACATGTCACACCCCTTGTCTAGGAACACCCAAAACGAAGTGTAACAAAGAACAAACCACACCTGCTCTATAATACTCCCAAATTCACAAATCAAACTAGTGAAAATAAGACAAATAAAGCAACCCACGACTTTATATAATAGGAAAACTATCATTTGTACAATCTGTTCCGTGATCCAAAACACCTTACAAGCCACACCTGGCTCTGACTGTACAATATGTCACATAAAACAAAAAAAAGGAAAGGCAGGACCCACACACTCGCAACCCACACCAAGCTAAACTGTGCACAGAGGACCATCCCTTCTATCTCGTACCTTCAAGGCCTGAAAAATCAAAACCTGTGTGGGGGTGGGCTAAAATCAACGTGCTCACGGACACAAGCAACATATTACTATCGCATGTAAACAAAAAATACTTTATCAGCAAAGTTATATCCAAATGACATTCCATAAACCAAACAGTTTATATCAGTTCAAATCCACCATCTGCATTAATCAAAACAGTCAATATAATCTAAATAGCCACCGATTTGGTCAACTCCTAACCACATATCCCACAGTACTGTAACCCTGCCCAACACGATTATCTGGTTGGTGGTCAAGGTCGTCAATCATTGCTCATTAAGAGCTAAACCACACTTCCGTGTCACAACACCAACATGACACAACTACCGTGTCAAGTATTACCAACGACAGGCCACATCAACCTTGGCTATAGAATTATATCAGAATCCATCTATGGTAACATAGCAAAAAGTTTCCATCAATAAAACTTTACTTTCAAGCTCATAAAAGAAGCATTAAATTGGCATAAGACTTGCACATGTAATAGAATATGAACCAAGTGTCAAGAAAACCCCACCTCTAACTTCTAAACAAAAAATTCACCGACACGTCGCTCACGACCTACGTATCTTGGACGAGCTCAGAACCTCGTTAACACCTAGCACGCAATTGATATCACCAAATCACCTTTACGAAAAGAAAATCAAGTTTGCTTGCACAAAGCAACATATGAATGCATTAAATGCATGTCCCTCCCAAATACAAGACTCAAAGTTGTATTTTTTAAACACTAATCCGTACAGAGTTAAGAACCACAATTTTTTTTTGGGTCAAATTAAACATATAAAACAACTACTCCAAAAATTAGAACAATACGACCTCTTAAGGTCGCTCAATCAATTCCACAAACTCAGACCACCTGCTGCGGTCAAACTATTTTTAGCAGTGTCGTCCCAACTTGTAAAATCCACCAAGATTAAAGTGTACACCCAAATGACCTGGGATTTGGTATAACTCATAAGAACACATCAAAGTTCATCCTTGATTTTATTTTATTTTTTTCCGGAATTTTACAAGTAAGAGAACCAAGTCAAATTCACTCTCAAAGTCAAAAATTCTGTGCAAGAAACACAGTTTTTCAGGAGAGCAGTCTGTGTTCGAATATTCATTAAAAATCATGTACTTCATATTTTTTGATAATTCTAATGCCAAAACAACACCAACTTAACAATCTTTAAGACTCAAAAGGACCCATAACCAATAAACTTGTCCAAGTATAACAAATTTGATGAAAAACGCAGCTCTGAATGCTGCCCAGATTTTCCAGAATTTCTCAACATCAATAGCAGCAAGCAACTTCAAAATTCTACAAGTTCATGCTCGTAATCCATCTATATACCAACTAACATGTATCGATCTTGGGTTTCCATGATCAAAATCATAATATCCATACCAATTAGCAATATTTGAGAATTTAAGATGAATTAAGTATGAAATCACCATGTAAGCACTATAGAACCCTAATTCTTAAATCTCTTCCATGTAGGTTGATTCTATATGCACATATTCATAGTTTAAGGAAGATTTCTTACCACAAGAAGAGAAATTTTCAGATTATATGTCAAACTCCAAGAGATTACTTCAAGTTCCTCAAGCCAAACTAGGGTTTTTTTTTTTTTTTTTCCGATTCTTTTTCAATGGAGAAGAGAGAACTCCGAGAGAGAGAGAGAGAGATAGAAAAACGTAGAGATCAGGAGAGAGTAATAGAGAGATGTGTGAGAGGGAGAGAGATATGTACATAGGGAGAAACTAAGGTGAAGGCACCTACTGCTGCTCTTGTAGTGAAACAGGACGTTATATTCACAACAATTTTAACATCTCAAATCAATCCCCATACCTTCTAGTTATGCAAAATAACCCATGCAATTATTCTTTTCAAAATTTCATTAACCTCCCCACATGATGCATAATGTTATAAATGTTTTTGGGTTCTCACATCACATAAGCACATAATTTTACTCATGTTATTGACTTGCACATAAACACACAATCACAAAGATATTTTTATATAGCAAGCAACGTTTCAATCGGAATAAAGCCTCTATCCACGGTCCAAAGGTATTCAAACCAGGGACTCCAAGCACATAGCCCAAAAACACAAGTCAACAAAAAGCAGATACCGCATCTAACTTAATGAAAGGAGGCGCCCAAATGAGACGAAATTTCTTCCCACGGTTCCTAGGTATTCAAACCTAATGCTCTGATACCATTCTGTAACGCCCCAAAAAAATTCAAACTTAACACAAGCCATAAATGCATAAATATCACGTTGAAAAGTCAAGTTCTCATCAAACATTGGAAGGGTTGACCAAAATAAAAGACTTTTCTTTCTTCAAAACCTTGAACCAATTTATCTTTCTAAAAAAAAAAAGAATAAGGATTATTGTAACGAATATATATTCCACAAAAGCTTGAAAAGTTTCCTGTACTTTGAAGGATATCTCACCAACCTTTAAACTAAATAGAACCAAACTATTTAGTTTTATTCCCATAAGTCTCATGAACAACATTTTCTTTCCATAATCTTTAGTGCCAAAAACAAGTTCTACAAACCATAAGATAAGCTTCTCAAAAGATGAGTACATAACTCCTGATTTTACAATTCTAAAATAATATCATAAGTTTTCAGTTCCACAATCAAACTACAACAGACATTGTATCAAATACGGCCTTATGGCCTTACACGTTTCATGACTATCTAACAAAATAACAACGCAAAAGACTCCATGTAGCTACACTTCACTAAGTACTCGACGCCTCATTGTCACCTGAAATGGTTTAAACAACATGAGCCGGAGCCCGTAGGAAACAAGACTAAACCAAATAATATGTTCAAATTTAACATAAATATCGTGAAGCAATCATAAATTAAAACTCCGCACATAATTCTCTCAAGTGTCCATAAATTTACGATATCAATGACCTCATACGTTTCCCAACTAATCAACCTAGCCCAACATTCCTTGGTTCAACTCAAATTCATAGTCATACGTTAACTCTAATATCTAACCGAGGGTAGCCGGGCACAAGTACCACCCCATGAACCGGGGTAATCGGGTACAAGCACCACCCTCACAAACCAAGGGTAGACGGGTACAAGTACCACCCCATGAACCGGGTAATCGGGTACGGTGTACCACCCCAACAATTTCCGGTCTTTCACCGAGGAGCTCGCCAAGCCCAGCTTGCTTTTCCTAGGTGCACCATCTAGATCTAGACCAACATAATCCGAGCACAATCATCTCAACCTATCTCACCAAACGGAATAATTCATATCCAAAAATCGTCCGCATAACTCCCAACCGAGTATCCAAGCACTAAGCATCCAATAAACTTCAAACACATATAAACTCTTTCATTAACACAAAATAACCTTCACAAGTCAAAAATAAATCACAAGGTGCAAGAGTCATAATTTTTGCATCCCAAATTAAACTTAATTGCTCAAGTAAGTATTTTCCTTTTTCTCTAGATATTAAACACGTAGCATAGATACAAAGTCTCAAATAAACTTCGTATATTCCCAACACCAAACAACTCTACACTTCAATAACACATAAATTTCAAGAAGTTAACAAATATCGACAAGAACTCATACTCTTTATGTGAGGTCTTAAAACCCTAACACAATTTTTCACATAATCTAAGGAATATTCATGTTCTACAACAAATTCACAACATTTATACTAAAAATAAACATATCAAGAGGGTTAATCATGTATCCTACCTCAAAAGAGCCAAATTTCGAAAAAGCTAGGAACTCCAAAGTTGGCCGATCGAGATTTTGTTCGGATCGCTGTGTAGCTCTTTGTCCGTAGATCACGTTTTCTTTTTGCCTTTTTGCAAGATTCTCAAATCTTGGTCTCCGATTTTGGGGTTGAAGCATGAGAGTTTGTAGAGAGAAAGAACGAGACGCAGGAGAGAAATAAAACGGAAAAAAATGAAGAAGTAAAAAGAAACTGAGAACTCTCGAAAGTTCTCTGATCGGATTCAACCATTTTAAGTGTATAATTGCACTACAGCCCCCCAACTAATTGGTTATCATCCTATCACCCAAAGTTATAAGTCATCATACAAAAGTCCCCAACACTATCAAATAACAGTATCTGTACCATTCCCGAATACATGTGGATCCCAACACACATTGTCCACGGCTCACAAACTCGGGCCCGATCAACTAAACACACATACACGTGTATATGCACGTCTATATAAAAAAAAATCCATGCCTTACTCAAGTACTAAATATAATTACACGCAGCCACATAAAATAAAATAAATTAATATTTGGAACGGGTCTCTACAATCTTCCCACCTTAAGGAATTTCGTCCCTGAAATTCACCACACCCCTCAAGAAGAAAATAAAGTTAGATAGGTCAAATGGAATTCGGATTCTAACTCTCACATCACTTCTTTGACTCTACGACGATGCCACAAGACTTGAACAAATGAACTTTGCTGTCTTGCAAGATTTGCTCTCTAGTATCCAGAATATTCACCAGTTGCTCTATGTAACAAATGTCATGATGAAAGTCGAGTTCGGCCCAATCAAATATTCGTGAAGGACTCGGTTCATAATATCAAAACATAGACACATGAAACATCGTAAACTTTTTACAGCGTGATAGCAATGCAAGACGAACTTTACCTTCTCAATCTCTCAAGTATCTTAAATGACCTAACAAAACACGGCAGTAACTTCCAATCCAGCCAAACGCTATCAAGTCGCTTCATGGTGTGACCTTCAACAAGGCACGGTCTTCGCCCTTAAATGTCAAGTGTTCCTTCAATCTGATAGTTCTTTTGGCGACTTTGGAGGTAATTAGTCATTGCCGAACGTACCAATCTTCTCGGTGGTCTCTCGCACTAAGTTTGGCCCTTAACCATTGTCTTCCCAATCGGTCCAACAAATTAGAAATCTCCATAGAAGCTCTCACATGGTGCCATCTCGATGCTCAATTGATAACTATTATCACAGGCAAACTCTACAAATGGCCAGTAATCCTAAAAAAAAATCAAAACAAATCTAACATCGTAGTTTCATTGCACATAAGCAAAATAACAAACACCACAATTCTAACTCAGGGCTTGACACCACTGACTCAAATGATGTGCAAATTTCAAATAAAATGAGATTCAAAGGTAAGGTTGGGCCATTAGAATCATACAATCAAACCAAGGAAATAATAGAGGTTAGAGCTAAGCTAGCTATTGAATTTGAAATCGCGCCAGCCGAATGCACTTCAAATCAAATATCCAAGCTCAATAGCTCAACAAGACTGATCAAGAACTCAAAGACAAATTACAATAAGCCACTAGAATGAACAACTTAAGTCCAAAGGAAGTTAAACGATGAATTCAAGGTACCAGTTGTTAAAAATTCAATAGAAATCCAAAGGATCAGAATATTAATGATTAGCCTTGGCCTTCCTACGGCTTCACAAGTCAAGGAATTAAAGACCCCCTTTTTTTTTTTTTCCGGCAAAGAAACGCTTCAATATAGGAGACGAGTGTACAAGGTAAACGGAATGTTTGAGCCAACGAGAGATAACACAATGAGATAGAGCAAAAGCAAGCAAAAGATACAAGGCCAAACTAGGCGAGTACTAGAAATGGCTAAGACTCCTCCAAGTTACATATGAACATAGGATACACAATTTGCCTCAAAAGCAAAGAAACAACATTAGATTTTTTTATTTTTTTGCACCAAGGAACGCACCAGTAGCAACAAGATCTGAATAGAATAGCACCAACAAATTAAAATCACTGAATATGACACCATCAAATTTGACTCCAATTATAAGCAGCAACAATACCACAACTCGAGCGAAATAGCAATGGGAGCAGTAAAAACCAACAGTAGCTACAGAAAAACCAATTGACCAACGAAATTTATATTAAATGCAGCGGTGTCAGCAGCAGAACTAGAGTTAGGGATCAAGAACCTTAAGCCAATAGAATGGCCATAAATAGCAATAGCAGATACACCGTAGGACATTTAAAAGAAAGGATCTGAATAGCTCAAGAAATAGCAGTGTGACGTCCAATTCAAAGAGCCAAAACCAAGACAAGATGTGAGACACAAAGGGCCTTAGCCAACGGAAGCAGATTAAGATACTAAGCTAAGATAAGAACCAAGTGAACTTGAGTTCGAGCTCAAGTTTAGGCATGTAATAAATGACAGAACTCATCAATCACTCTAAAGCTTGATTTGTATAGACTTGCCTCGTTTATAGAAATTTGGTTAGCATATGTACCAAGCTTAACTCGTTCACAAATGAGCCGAGTTCAAGATGGTGTTTTAAGTCTGTTCAATAAACAAGAGTTCGAACACTATAAAGCTTGGATACTTTAGGAAAAGAAAGTCAACCATCTACACCAAGGGTCCGTTTGGATGCGTTATTATGAAGGGGGATAAGCAATACCCCCCATTGAAACCTGGTCCCACAGCTTAATCCCTCGTTTGGGAAGCCATTTGAGGCCGGGATTATTTTCTCCCGGTCTTCCCTAATACCGGAGAAGGGGGTATTCGGGGGTGTTACCGATGGCGAGGGTTTAGGGTGTCCATAGCTTATACCCCCTAATCCCCCTCAAAAATTGACGAGAACACCCTTCCTTATCCCCCTTCCCAACCCCAATTTGCTGGGTGTTTTCAATTAAACAGAGGAAAACGAAAAGGAGAAGAAGAAGAACAGTAGCAAATCGGACAGAGGGAGGACGAACCAGACCAGGTCGTGAACGCACAGAAGATCGTCGTCTTCTTCTTCTTCCATCGTACAGAAGATCTTCTTCTTCTTTGTTTTCATCTGCCGCCATTCTCGTTCTCGTTCTCTCTCTTTCTCTCTCTCTCTCTCTGTTAAATTGGGTGTAGCCGATAAGAACGAGGATAAGAACATGGAAAAATTATCCCATGTGTTTCTTACAAGTTACAACCCAACCCATTCACACTTAAAAAAAACACAAAATTATCAGCATAAAAAAAACACACTTTTAAAAAACGAATTTTAAAAAATTAGGTGTCCTAAAAAACACAAAATTAGACAGTTTATATATATACTAAAAAATTTGTTGAATAATTACGGCTTAAATTGTGAAAGAATAATTAAATTTACAATTACATATAAAACGTAATACATAATTAATTTAGGGACGGTAAAGGGCAAAAGGGTAATTTGACAGCTTTTTATATCATTCACCCTTCCTTATACCCTCTATCAATCCTCCATCCAAACCAAGTATTATTTAATCCCCTTTTCTAATACCTCATCCAAACAACCTACTATTTAATCCCCCTCCATAAACATCACATCAATGTGGGCCATCCCTTATTAACTAATACCCCTACTATTTTATCCCCCCTTATTAACTAATTCCCCCAATTCTTTCTCTGCATCCAAACGGACCCCAAAAGACAAAAGGAGCAGATACAACCCCAGACGGATTCTCTGTGATCTATAGCTGAATCTACCAATCTATCTATAGATTCTATACACACACACAAGACAAAAGTAGGGCAAAGTTTTGCATGAGGAACCAAATCTGTAATCGCACGTACGGCTCGGCTGTTTTCAGGGAAAGCCCTCTGGTCGAATGCATGCCGTTTCACGTACAGTACTCTTTGCCCAATGGGCTGAGAGAGAGAGAGAGATGGGTGTGTGTCCCAGTGTGTGTGTGTGTGAGAGAGAGAGAGAGAGAGAGAGAGAGAGAGAGAATTCAGAAAAGATCCGAAGTTAGATTTGGCAATGTTGACAACTTGACAGGACTAGTCCATTCTCTATCTATATCCAGAATTCAGTTCTGCATGCAAGTTGAGAGAGTCTACCCAAAATTGATACTCCTATATATATATTTTTTAATTGCTTTTTAGTTTAGTTTAGCTGACTCGGCATGAGATGTAATGAAGAAAAATACTACTCATTTCCGTCCCAATTTAATTGTTCTTCATTCTATTCTAATCGACAAAAAAACAAGTTATATCTTAAAATCCGTAAAGAATTTCATATCGAATATGAATCATGTTTGATAGATCTCGATTAGTTCTATAATACAATATTTTTGAAATCACAAAATAAATTACAAGATATAATCAATTAAAAAGTGACATAAAATCCCAAAAATGACAATTAAATTGGGATGGATGGAGTACTACTATGGGTACTAATGCCAAGGCTAGTGATAGCGCACCGATGGACAACCATTGCCCAGTGCAGTTGGTATGTCATCTCTCCCCCCACTAACCCCCACTGATGTATGACGATTGAAAAAAAAAGAAAAAAAAGAAAGCGCACCGATGGATGTATGAGGCCCATTCCCAGATTTCATACAAGCAAGGGCGATGATCAAAAAATAAATACTCACTCCGTCCCATTTTCATTGTCCTTTTTTGATATTCGTGCCAGTTTTCAATCGCTTATATCTTCCAATGTAAATCTCCAAAAATATGCAATATGGATTTTATTTAATAGATTTCAATTTGTTCTATAATATAGAGAAGTCAAAATTATGAAAAATATTATAGATTGAAAGATAAACGCAATAGACACAAAAGTGACAAAATGAATAATGGACAATGAAAATGGGACGGAGGGAGTACAAAGTTATTTGATCTGTTCATTATCTTATCTTTAAAAATTCTGAATGAAAAATTATAAGGTTGGATCAAGTACTTATAAATAGCTGATTAGGGCGGTTCCGGGGACCCTTAAAAAAATCTCTAAACCCCCCTAGTTTCCGATCGAATTTTGATGATCCGAGCCGCTCAATATGATCAGAACGTGATTTTAAAGGTATCCACGAGAAATCAGCAAAAAAAAATGACCAGAAAGGGCTTCATCCAAACAGTTTTTTATTGAATTTTATTGAACGATTCAATAAAAAACTGCTCAAATCAAGCCCTTCCCGGTTATTTATTTTGCCAATTTCTCGCGAGCACCCATAAAATCACGTTCTGAACACATTGAGCAGCTCGAATCATCAAAATTTGATCAAGAACTATGAGATTAAGATTTGGAGGGTTTTTTTAGAGGTTTTTTTAAGGATCCCCAGAACCGCCCTGCTGATCGGATTAAGTTAATATATTATGGAATAAATTGATAATTATTTCAACATCAATGAATGACTCTCAGTTTAACAGTTGTGTTAGAATTTTACTCTAGAAGGGTATAATTGAAACTTTGTCCTTTTGGCGGTTTCTAATTACATAAACTTCTTGGGACAGTCAAAAAGGAAACGTGAGCAAATAGAATGAGACGGAAGGAGTATAAATCATGCAAATATGCAATCCAATAGACACTCACATAGGTGGCCTCCTTAATTTTGGCCACTGCAGACTACAAAGCTGCATGCCAATCACTAGATAATAACCGAATTAATGGTTCTACTTTTTGGCTGTCAATTATATGGGTAATCTCACGAAAACATGGGCCTAAAATTCAACTTTATTTTTTAGTAAAATGCTTCCAGGTTTTAGGGCATTGCTTTTGTCATCGTTGATCGTCAATTGAATTCAGCTGTAAAGAGCTCTTGTCATTGTCTTCGCTAATGTCATTGCTTGTGTTTGAACAAGGCGGTGCCAGGATTTTAACTTGGAATGGTAGACACGTGGGGCGTTTTTCGTCAATCAAGGGTAATTGGAGATTCCTTTATCGAAGTTTCGACCGACATACCTTCTAAAAAAAAATTAAAAAAGTATCGATCGACAAAAGTCTGATTTTATTCGTCTACTCTGTGAATCCTTTCTTCTCGATTAAATGTTAGTAAATCATTCTTTTTTTGACTATTTTAAGCAAAACTCATTTTACTATATTTATATTTTTAGGATGCTGATTTTGCCAAAAATACACTTGCAAGGGAGTGGCGTTAACAAAAAAGGGAATGGCAAAATCATTTCCCTATTTTTAACCAAACTATTTTCTTGACCCAATTGCTTTCATGCCTTTCACTTTCAGATCCAACATTAGTAGTGGAGTGAAAACTAAAAATGGGATTTTAAGCAAAAGGGGTTTCACAAAGAGGAACCAATTATGTCCTAACTAATACTCCTAATTATGACCATTATGTCCTCTATTGAACCCACTAAAAAAAAGGGCTAGTGATTTTGCCACACCCTTTTTTGTTATTGCCACACCCTGCAAGTGTATTTTTTGATGCAAAAATACACTTGCAGGGTGTGACAATAACAAAAAAGGGTGTGGCAATATCATTTCCCAAAAAAAGTCCTCAATTAAGAATCTTGCTCTCTCTCCCCTTTTTCTGGAAAATGATGGGGAATGTCTGTTTGCCTTTGGATAAAGCTCAGGAGAGAAAAGCAAAGGGCAACAATGATGGATCAATGCCAGATTGAGGGAAGCAGAGATTTAGCCATGAAATGATGAATTTTGGTCAAACAAAGATAACCCTTTTGCATTATAAAGGGCCATTGCGAGACCCACCTTTCGTGAAAGTTAATGTTTTTTTCTTTTGCGCACATTTGTTATAGCTGTTCAAATTTTAAGATTACATCCCAATCATGCAATCGTTCCCGTTCGAACGATCTATGTTGGGTATAAACGCCTAACGGATCTTATTTGAACTCGCAACGAACACCACACCTATCATTGTTCGATCGGTGTGCAATATTTAGGTTTTTTTTTTTAATTTTGTCGAGATGGTAGAAATTTATTCAAAACCAACCGAACAAATACTACAACATACTAAAAGACTTTTATCTTTCGCGACGGGAGATGATAACTAAAAATGAGGTCTAGCTTCCAATCAAAACCTCGCAATCCCAAACTCGCCATCACGTGTGCACGATTAGTTGGTACTTGTAATTAATGGGACGCAAAAGAGAGAGAGAAAGAAAAGCAGATTTCAATTACAAAGATAAAAACTCATTCAACTCCATATTGCCAACATCATTACAGAAGGACAAAAATCAGTACTAATGCATTTCCACCACTTTGCAAAATCTTGATCATATTCCAATAAAAGCCAAAAAGTTTACTTAGGACAAAAGGATCCAACAAGTGGGTACCCACCTTTGTCTTTTCCATCTAAGCTCCCCAATTACCTTTTTGCCCCCACCAAAAACACCAATTTCTTTCTTTACCCCTCAATTTCAAGTTCATTCAAAAACTTCAAACATGTAGGCAACAAGCATTAGACATAGAAGCCTTTAGGTTTCACTCCAAGAAGCGAAAGCAGGCAAGTGAGTCATCATGGAGATGGGAGCAATAGGGCTAGCTTCTCTTGAGCTGCTCAAGCTAGTCACCAAGGACGACGGATCGGAGAAGTGGGTCCCGCCGGGCTTGCCCGATTCGTTCACGATCGGACGGTTCGAGTTCAACGAATCCATCCCGATCAAGTTCTGCAATGCCATTGTGAAAGAAAAGTTTCCCCCGTAATTCCCGACGCATAGTTGCTTCTCGTTCGGATTTGGGGGTTGGTATAGCTCCATTTTCCAATCCGAATGACCGTTCCCATCATTGATATGAGCAGAAGCGTCGTGCTCAATCACCTCAGCTTTGGTTTTCTTAGCATCGTCTCCGGCTAGTAGAGTGTCGCTCGCGGCTATCCTTTCCACGTCGTATCGCGAAGTGTCAAAGTTTGTAACCGCGGTCATGCCGCGGAACTTGATCGCAGCTACGTCGTATGCTTCAGCTGCTTCCTCTTGAGTGCCTGAAATTTGACATGAAAAAAAAAAAAAAATTACACTACAAGAAAGATGAATTTACCATTTGATCAAAAACTTGATCGGAAATTCCTTTTTACTCTCTCTTTTTCATCATATCAGAAGCAAAAAAACAGCCTTGAAAAAAGTTGGAGTGCGACTGAAAACTCCAGCCTTATGAAAGGGATCAATAGTGGCTCAATAAAGAGAAGCATACAAGAGCAGAGGAATCACACAAAAAATAAAGTGTCCTTCAAAAGTTTTTTTGAATCAAATTATGAGTTGATATCAGAAGAATCATTATGAAATAGAAATTGGATCCTCTCCCGTCCAAGTTTTGGATTGGAAAAGACAGTTCAAATCTGGACCGTCTATTGCTACAATTAATGGCTCGTATTTGTTCAGAGACTCTTACTGGGAAGAGTTAACTCCAGAGGCTCTTACCGGGAAGAGTTAACTCTTCCCGATAAGAGTATCTAAGTAAATACAAACCATCGATTATCCCAAATTTGGACTGTCTCCTGCAGTCAAAACTTGGACCGGGGAGGATCTGATCCCTATGAAATGATAAGCAAAGACACAAGGTAAGTGGCATTAGGAGAGATTGAAATCTTTTTTGTACGACTTACTGAAGGTTCCAAGATAAAGGTCCTTGTTTCCTGCGACTCTACCGATCCGAGCTTGCCATCTTCCATGCTGATGATGCCTGTAAAAATCAAACGAGCGAAATTTCACAAGAAAATTAGATAGGAACCTTTCAATATACACGATTTCTCTAAGAATCGCAAGTTATTTCGCTATCCCTACGTTAAAATCCTAGCGTTCATCGCCGACAAATTATATACGTTTGAATTTCGAGCAGACATTTTAGGAAGAGTCACGCTCTTCAAGCTGTTAAAATGAGCAAGAAATAGAAACCTTGTCACTCCTCTGTACATTGAAGCCCCCCTCGAAAAACCACTACTTCTCCTGCAAATCGAAAGAAAATACAGATCAGAAGTCACCCTTTCCCTATATAAGCAACAATCCATATACGAAACTAGGAAGCGTTCGCGTCATTTGGAACGGTATTCAGAAACAGTTCACCTTCTCAAGTGAGCAATATATTCTTGGCGCGTCATGTTCTTCATTTCTTCAAGTTGTTCTTGGTAATTCTCCAACTGCCAAAACGGACTCAGAATTTTTACTTGGGATTAAAAAGGAGCATCAAAATGTTTAGCATAGCGACTAGTGTTCATTCATCTATTCTAAACTTTGTCGAAGAAGAGACGGTTCAAGTTCGAAATCATATTATACCATCAATTTCGTCTTCAACGACGTGTTTATAACTCCATTCATCAGATATTGCTATCTGATGAAATTGAATTTTCCACAGATGACAAACTTAGATAATTAGGCGATGGGCGCAATGAGCGGTGTTGCAAAGTACCATTGTGGGCCTATCCCGAGCCCACAACAGCCTAAAACTGGACCATAATGGACAGATGAACACAGGACATGAGCTTGTCCGAACTGCAGTTCTCTCACAATTTTTTTTTGTTCTTTTTCAATCCAAAGCTATATCTGTTATTTTTTAAATTTAAAATCAGCATTTGAATCTGCTTAAAAATGAATTCGGGGAAGTGATTTTTCATGCTTATGTGAAATCTATAATTTAGAAAAACACTCCCTAAATAAACTAAAATGCTGGACTGAAATCAATCATACCGGAAAGTTAGTGTGGGTCGAGGGTCCCCAATATTTCAGCGCGGCAAGATCATAAGATCTTGCAGCCTTCTCTTCCATGTCATAACCACCTGAAGTTGACACAGCATTTCAACAAAGTAAATCGAAGCGAAAACAAAATTAAACCGAAAAAAAATTCATTATAGTTCTCAAGAAAAATCGGCTTACCCAGATAAACTGGACATTTCATCAAACGAGCCCGCACCGATATTGAACATGACAAGCAACAAATGAACACAACCAATCAGACGACGAATTCACAGGAAAAAAAAGAGAGCCAAACATCGAAATCAAAAGCAATACATTCAACCTACTGGTGTATAAGTGAAATGTCATGGAGATATCAATATATGCGACATCGTATAAACTACAGCATACTGATCCTACATTGTACATATGATTGAATGCCCACGAAAACATGGTGGCGCGTCTAATATCGCGTATATACGGTCACATGTACTATGCAGGAATATCGCGGTTAGTGGCACGTCTAATATTGTGTAAATATGGTGCACAAAATACTGTCGAACGTAACGGTATATTTTCATTTTTATGGGACTAACCTTGCCTTCCTTTCCTGCTCTGACCTTCCTTCTTGCAACTATTATCCCACAAATGGGCTTCATATCTACCAGTCCACCTATGCCTAAACCATTCAAATTGCCAAAACCACATAAAACCCAAAACCAAGCAACAAACCAACCCTGAAATAGTAAAAACAAGCCCTTCCAAAAACAAAACGAAACGAAACTAGACAAGAACCGACCTGGTCACACCTCTGTACTGTGAAGTCCTCTGCCCAAATGTCTGAATAGACTTCCTATGAACAGTTGGCCTCCCACCCACTTTCTTCTTCCTCTCCGCACCCACAGACTCAGAAACTTCAATGGGAGAAATCTGCCTCTGAGCAGCAGTGACACAACTGGACTGAGATCCAGGGCTCATTGACAAGGTCAGAGCCTGCAAATCCCCACAACCCATCGCACCATTTGGCTTACTCGACCCAAACCCACCTCCATTATCGACAACAGTGTCATGGTTCATCTGCTGGTGAAGTGGTTGGGGGTCTGGATACTGACAAGAAACCCAGTTCTTGAAATAAGTGAGTCCATCCCCTGTTTCCTCTGTTTCTTGTTCTTCTTCTTCACCCAGAGGTGTTTGATAAATTCCGGAGTAAAACGGGTGGTTTTGGACTTCAATGGCTTGGTGATTGAGTAGGCTTTGTCTGTTGGTTTCCTCCTCGATGTTCTGAGGGTAGTACATGCTGTCTAGAGAGAGAGCCATTGCTTCTCTCTCATGGGGTGCCATTGTTGCAGTACCTCCCAAGAAGTCCTCCAGTTTAGGGGAAGAGGAATTTTGCAAAATCCCTAAAAAGACCCAAATGAGATTTATTAGTATAATAACACCATAACATAAAAGAAAAAGAAACGAGACATAGCAAAAGAAAGAGAGAACTGAATAAATACAAAAAAAAGGAAGGAACCTTGTTGCTGTGGGGATCTAGTTAAGGCTTCCATGATACAGAGAGAGCCATCTGATTTGAGGGGCATTATGGGCAAGGAAGACGAGTGGAAGGCACTGTTTTCTCCAGCTCCATAGCAGAATGCAGGGGCATATTGGGTATAAGGGTGTGGAGGGGAGAAACAGAAGGGAGTAGGAACAGGGGAGACCTGAGGTTGAGGATTGTAGTAGTGATGATGATGATCCAGAGAGTGTGGAGTAGCTGCTGCTTCCATTTTGATGTGGGGAGAGAGAGAGAAACCCAACCAGTTATCAAGATGATGATTGCTTCTTCCACTGTCGTTGGAAGGTTTCATCTTCCTCTTCCTCTGTCTTACCCTCTGTTATCTCTCTCTCTTCCTTTTTTTCCCTTCTCCTGGTGAGGAGCTCCTGTTTTTTTCAAGGCAAAACAATCATTGGAGAGCCGAAGAAACTATAGTAATCATTTCAAAAGATCTAAACTAGTCCATCTAAAAACTTGTTTTCTGTTTTTTTTTTTTTTTCTTGAGTTATGGATTGGAGTCCAGCATCATACCTGAAAGGAAGAAAATCCCACCAACTATTTATAATTCCTTCCAATTCCCACAAAATACCTTCTCTCTCTTTCTCTCTCTCTCTCACTAAAAAGAACAAAATTGGTCCCTCCTGATACTCCTTAAACAGAGAGAATGAATTCCAGTGAGCAATGCTTTGAAACACACCTTGATTCCATAGGGATCCGTGTGTATAGGATATGAGAAAAATACCCACCAATTCTTTTGCTTTTATCACGCAAATTTCCTAATGAACCCTTTGCCCCGTTTGATAACTTTGATAGACGGATGAGATTCGTAAGGAGATGACATTAGGATTATGATTGGTAATGAGAAGGGATTAGTAATGAGTATGCTTGTTTGAGATGGGATTAGATGATGGGATTAGATTGATAGAAGGGATCGATAATAAGAATGGATCGGTAATAAGAATGGGTTGGGATCGGACTATTAATATCATCTCTTCCAGGGTATTCCTAATACCTCCTAATCCCCGGCTTGCTAATCCATTAGATTCATAGTCTAAACTCATTTTAGATTACCAAACAAAGTATTGGTAGTCCCTTGCGATTGGTAATTCAATCCTAAAGGCTAGTATAAGAGTTAAACAGTAAACCCCACCTAAAACCCATAAAATGTGCAAAAGTCAAAACACCACGAAAACCCCTCTCTCTCTCTCTCTCTCTCTCTGTATTGAAGAGGGAATGCGATGGGAATTAGTGGGAGGGAAGGAAAAGGCAAATGGGTCTATTGGAGGAGTCTTTATTCAATGCACCGGGGCACCACGAGCCCTTTTCTGCAAATCCTTCTATGGACACTAACGGGTTGTGCATCGACGGTGCAGATCAGCACGTGAAGTTTATTCTGGATCCCACACGGATAAGTCGTTCAATAGTTTTAAAATAATTTTCGAGTGGACCCGTTTACAATAAGTTCAATCCAATACGTATAGGTACTCGATTCTATAATCTGAATGAAAAAAATAAGGGCTATGTTCGTTTGGATACTTTGGAAATTTTTGTTTTGGTAGTGGGTGGAGAGAGAAATAGGGTAATGATTGGAGAGGGGGGTAATGAGTGGAGAGAGATAGAGAGAGAAATGAAATTAATGATTGAAAAAATAGGGTAATGATTGGAGAAAGATGTAGGGTAATGATTGAAAAACAAAGTTAAAACAAAGTAAATATGGGAAACGAACAAGGCGAAGAAGATTAAAATCAAGAACCTAAACGTATTGAGATCGCCAGGCCACTCGAAAAAATTACTTTCAAATTATTGAACTGTTCGGATTATCTGTGAGCATGCTGTCGATGCACCGCCCGTCGATTGCTCAAGCACTTTCGCATCTCTTCCACATATTGTGGTGGGATTCTCGCGCACACGTGCGCGAGAGAAATTAGCGTAGAGCATCACTTGACGGTGCCGAAAAGTCATTGAATAGTATTTTTTTCCCTATCGGAGACGAAATACTCGAAAACCATGGTTTTGCTTTTTTATGCCTTTAATTTAAGTTGTTACGGCCAGCAGAGCAGAGCAGGGGGTACAGGCTACATACAGGGTATTGGATAGATTTTTGACGGGGGAGCAGAGCAGCAAGATCTGTACATCAAGTCACTTCATACTGTGGTTGCTGCTGCACAGTGTTTCTATAGTAAACGCATAGCATCATCACACTAGTCTGCACCTCTTTCAAACGTAAAGGATTTCCCTTTCAACTTAAATGCTTGTTTCATAGTCTTCCATTCGTCCGGATTTAGGTGGTGTTCCGCTTTTAGAAAAAGAGCTTTTTTTTTTCAAACGGATGTAATTTCAAATCCAAAAATTATGTGTTTATGCAAATAATTTTTCTACCAATATGGATCTTGTTTGATAGATCTCTTTGAGGTCTTTTATACGGTGCAAAAAAATTTGAAAAAAAGGAACTTTTACAAAAAGACAAATTACTGGAACACCACCTTAATAGTTCTTTTTGAAATTTCGTATCATTTTTTAATTAATTATATTTTATAATTTATAATGTTGTATGTAATTTTGAAAATATTGTCTTATAGAACTAATTGAAATCTATCAAACAATATTCAAATTTGATATAAAAATTCATTACCAATTTAAAGATATAACTCATTTTTTATCCGCTTAGAATTGAACGAGGGACTATTAAATCCGGACGGAGGGAGTAGTATTTTCTCATTTCAAAACAATGGTAAATTTCAGCAACAAATTGGAGAAACGGTGAATTACGTAACAAGATTAAGCTCTAGTAATAACAATACGACCATGTTCGTCTCTCTCTGCACGCGGTTTTTAATAAATTTTATCTCAATAATTACTTTTATTTCTCTCTCTATCTCTCTCCACTTAGTACCCAAAATTCAAAATCCAAATACCAAAACGAACATGGTCTAAATGTCTCCGTTACTCGGGAGTATTATGGATCTATTAAATCAAACTATAGTTGCATTTGGAGATTTGAGTTGAGTAAGTGCCTATATTTTAAGACATTTTTTGGAAAATGATTTTGTCACTCCTTTATTTGTTAACGTCACTCTCATGCAAGTATATTTTTGCACCAAAAATACACTTTCATGGGAGTGACGTTAACAAAAAGGGAGTGACAAAATCAGCAACCTATTTTTACGAGCATGGATACAAATACAAAAAACAATCACAATACAACGTGAACGCGCAAACATGCTTTTCTTTTCTTAATCGTTGGGGACACGTCGAATGTAAACTTTATTTGTATTATAGAACTATGTTATGAATTCAAATAAAAAAAGAAAATATTAATTCAAGCAAACTAAGTAATACTATGACTGGTGGCGAGGCCAGTTTTTAAAGTCGGAGGTTGCACTATGATGTAGACCAGTATTATAATCATTCTACAAATATATGGATTTTAGTTTATTATTTAGTATTTTAATAGGAATCATTATACTTTAGCGTAAATTGCCTAGAATATTAGGTTTTCTTATTTAAGTTGATTTTATTATTTTCTTGTTTTTCAATATTTAAACTTTTAGCTTTCCTTAATTTTGTTTCCATTTTAGGCTATCTCTTTATAAATAAGGATGTGGGTTGTTTATGATTTGATTAATTAAAATTTGAGAATTTTCACAATATCGTTTGTTCGTAGAGAAAGTATTTCTAGTTCAAACTTGTTTGTGATTGTCCTTAATATGCATTTTTTTTTTCAACATGTTTTACTGTGTTAAATGGTATCAGAGTTTGCGCTCAATTCCGGATCATGACGGACAAAGATTGAGTTGTTTATGATCGTTATGTTGTTGCTAAAGTTGTGTATGAACAACGTAAAGAGATGCACAGAAGCATGAATGGAGGAAGGGTTTCAGCAAATTTAAATATATACACTAGCTCAGTAGGGCCCCCACTAGAAGCGATGCTTGGAATACAACGCATAGAGATTCTAAAAGTTACAAACCCATCTCACCGACGTTTGGTTAAACCTCAGCGTCGAAGAATGAGGAGGTTTCGGATCATGACGTTTTCTATCACCAAACCTTTGTAAAATGTGTCTGTGGAAAGAAAATCAAACAAAAACTACCTTACCACTAATTTCCTCTCGTTACTATTCTGGATCCCAATTCTATCTTTATTGACAAATCACGCAAAAAAACTAAACACAGTTATCAGACGAGACTGATCAGAATTACCAATGGCTCTATTATTTTGCTTTAATTATATGACGTGCTACTAGTAGTAATATTTTCGGTCCAATGAGAGATGTAGTCAACACCTGCTTCTAGACAAAAAGTGGGACGTGGGTCTTGAAATATTCCAGGAATGATGAGCAAAGGTCCCCCAGAAAAAGGGAAAAAAAAAAAACTTTCTCTAAAAATGTTGAGATATTTCACTGTCATATTACCAACTTTCACAGTGCATTGCCTTGTGTACGTTAGAGACTTTTAGAAATATGCATCAACAAATGAGATGCTGTTTCTCCACATGTTTTTGTAACAGTTTTTTTTTTTTTTTTTTTATAACGCGGTCTGTGGTGGTGTTGGAGAAGGGCGGTGCATCGGGGGCAGAAGGGAGTTTGGTGCGGTTGTGGTTGATGGAGGATGTGGTGGCACGAGAGGGGGTATTGTGAGCTCTGTGAACGGACTGGTGCGACAAGCGTAAGGTGCGGGCTTCCATCATGGTTGCTCTGTTTCAAAGATTGAGAATTTGTGGATGTTAGAAAGGAAGGGAGATGGGATTGAAGGAGGAGGAGGCAGGGGCGATGGTAATGCCAACTTGAAGGATTGAAGGAAGTGATAAAGAAAAGGGCAAAAGGGTATTTTCATCTTATATTCTTTTTTTCAAAATTCTATTAATATGGATGGAAAACATGACAGTAGGTGGTGTGTCATGTGTGCGCATTTCCTAAATCACAACGTATTATGCACACACTTTTAAAATATATGGGATGTATTCGCGTATAACAAACCACCGGGTCGGAGAGGACTTTGCCGTTTTCTTTTTGGAGGGGTCACCCCTCTGAGAGAATGTTTCATACCTAATTTGGTGGTGTTATTCAACATTGACATTCTTGTACTAAGGGCATGTTTGGATACAGTTAAAAGAGGGGAGTAAATATAAGAGGGGGTAAATGGGATGGGGCTCAGTGTTTTGCCGTTGTTTGGGAACCAAAATTGGAGAGGTCTTCGTTTTCACCCCTTCTTCTTTTTCACGCATTTCAGGGTTTCTCCGGTAGAAATTTTGGGCTCCTATTGGGTTCCCCAAATTTAATCCGGCTATAGAGTGGAGGAATTTGGACGAAATCACCCTTGCTTATCCCCTTTTCCCAATCCGAAGACTCCTTATTTAGTTTCAGGGCTCTCTTAGGGTGCTCATTGAAAGGCCTTAAAGCCAAAAATCCATTATGACCATTTAAGATAAAATGATTAGAAAAATAAGATCTTCGCACCGGTTCAAACGGATTGAAAATTGAAACACTTAATTTTTTAACTATATTTTTTAATATATAAATGGTGTAAAAAAAATAAGTATTACAATTTTCAATCCGTTTGAACCGATGCAAAAATTTTATTTTTCTGATCATTTTATCTTAAATGATCATAATGGATTTTTGGCTCTAAGGCCTTTCAATGAGGCACTCGAAGACTCCTTATTTAGTTTCAGGGCTCTCTTAGGGTGCTCATTGAACGGTCTTAGAGTCAAAAATCCATTATGACCATTTAAAATAAAATGATCAGAAAAATAAGATCTTCGCACCGGTTCAAACGGATTGAAAATTGGAACACTTATTTAAAAAAACATTTTTTAATATAAATTTTTTAGAATAGACATTTTTTAATATTAATATTTGAATTTATATACTTATTTTAATACATAATCAAATTTAACACAGCACATGAACAAAATAGTCATTTGACAGTTTTTCCCATTATCCACCCCTTCTAATCCCCCCATTCTATAAACCATCCAAACAAAATCAAATTTTATCCTCTTATTTAATACTCCATCCAAATCATATACTATTTTATCCCTCTTTCATAAACCATCAAAATTAATACCATCTACTATCTTATCCCCTTCATATTTTTTACCTACATCCAAGCAGGCCCTAATGTAGTTTCGGTATAGTATGAATGTTTTACAGGCTTTGAAACACAGTCTCAATTCAATACTACAAAATTTTAGAATTCAAATAAATATGTTAATTGTCTCCTGATAAAGTTGTTCTCGAGCCCATTCACTTAATCATAAATATGGATGGGTTGAACCCAATCCATAAATAATCCGGTCTTATCTAGCAGAATTTTGACCGTTTTACCCCTCCTTATCCCCCCCCCTAACTGCTCTCTCTCTCTCTCTCATAGAGACAGCGAAACCAAAAGAAGAAGAAGAAGAAGAAAGAGCAGCAACAGATCGCCACCACAAAAACACACACACAAACAAGATATGTCGATCTACTTCAATATTAAAATCCCGAAAAAAAAACTACTCCAATGTACTTTAGTAATTTAATCGAAAGGTTTTACAAACAAAAACAAAAAATTTGAAGGAACAAAAAACAGAAACACAGTCTACCCCCACAGATCGATCTGTGCAAGAAGGGAAGAAATTTTTTAATTTTGACTTGTAATCGGACCATCATCGTCTGAACATCAACCGTCTACATAATCGGCCATCGTCATCAGCAAAAGGTTTGATCTCTGTCGCGGTTTGGCATTTGAGCTCTTGACGCCATGTGAGAAGGTGGGCGTGTGAATGAGTTCAGAGAGAGAGACGAAGCCAGGTGGTGAGGTGTAACCGTGATAATGTTCACAGAATCACAAAGAACCGTAACCCTTTGATTTTTTCTTGAAAAATCTTTGGAGTTTTGATCCAGTGCTTCACTTAACCAAAAAAAAAAAACTCCTTTGTCTCTTTTGTATTTTTCGATAAAAAATAGGAAGGGAATTGGTGAAAAAAATTTGATCAATACTCCTATTTATTTGGGGGGCAAAAGAGTTATTTCACATCTATTTACATCATCCACCTAACTTTATCTCCTTCATCCAAACCAACTACGTACGGAGTACTTTTTTATCCACCCTCCGGGCCTCCATAAAAATCAAATCAATGTGGGTCCTTCCTCCATAAATAATACCTCATACTATCTTATCCACCCTTCATATTTAATCCACCCAAAACTAATCCCGCATCCAATTGGGCCCTAATAGTATTATTTATCGCCTTCACGTACTATTAGTTCAATCCAATTATATTATCTCATACAATTACATGATCTTTCTCTATCAACCCCCTCAGACAAACTAGTTGATCACAGAAAATTCTGAGATATCATTTCTTTCTTTCTTAATTTCTTTCTTTTTTAATACTGTAAAAGCTAGCCTTATAAACTGCAGCAAACACCGTTATGGGTTTTCTTCCTTGGGTGGGGACTCTAATCAAAGTTCAAGCTCAGGATTAAATTGGGTTGGTATTTTTTTTTCTTTTCTAGTTATCTTTGTGGTGACGAGGATTTGCACGTAAATATGCATGAAAGAAGGCCTCGAAGGAGAGAGAGGAGACAGGTTTTCAAATGCAAATGATTTGGTTTTGAGTCTTTGGAGTGGAAGAAAGTACTGCTAACTAACAGGGGATCGATGGAGGGGAGTGCCTTGTGGGGTTTTAATCCATGTAGATACCGGTGGGTAGATCTTTTTTGATTATGTGGTAATCATGACTGAGTCCACTCGAACTCACAGCAAAAAAAGGAAGCTACTACTGCATGCTCTAGTCTTCAATAATCAATCAATTTGTGAACCATACATGTATGAAGCTTGATTATTGAAAAATATCGTCTCTTCTGAGCTTTAAGCTGTGCTGCTGGTAACGGTGTAACGGTAACGGAAGTATTGAACGATACTTATCTCATTTGAAGTCAAACAAAAGGATTTTTGAATCAAACTAGATTTCCTCTATGGCTTTCGTACTCTTATGAACTTAATTTAAATCTAAGAATTTTGTCCTTATTTGAATTTTTTTCGTATTTGCTAGTTTTGTGCCAAACTTTTGTGGGGTATTGATTCATCTCGACGAGAGGAATCGGAAAAGTAATATTTTTTTAAAAACTTTTATCCTTGTATTTTGAGAAATAATCACTTTTTAGGCCAAAAAGTGACATTTTTTTTTGCTAAAAAGTGGTTAGGAGTATTTCTCAAAATACTTAGTTAAAAATACAAAAATTTTACTTTTACTTTTCCGATTCCCCTCGTTGAGACGAATCAATAATCCACTAAATTTTGACGCAAAACTAACAAATGTGAACAAAATTCAATTAAGGACAAAAATTTCATATTTAAGTTAAGTGAACACAGCCTAAAGTTTCCTAATTTTAATTTTTAAAGGAGCTCATGAATTTAAAATCTAAAGACCTTTTTTTTTCTTTTTTTTTTGAATCCGGAATGAATGAAGTGGACAGGTTTTAACATCTTGTAGTACTAGTTTCTGGGACAAGTTCAGCCTTCCCATGGTTAAAATCAGTGCTCATAAAACCTGAGGCCCATTTCCAGAAGAAATTAATGGAGACAGAATTCCATATATTGTTACTAGCAAAATTTATTACTAATGCCAAGTTCACGTGAAAAGTGAGATCAATATCCAAAACAAAATCTAGAGATACTACTGAGATAGATAGATCCCTGAAACCATGCCAAATGCTAGTACTGCATGTACTAAACTCCATTAATGACGAGTACTGGGGTCCTTTTCAAACATCAAACGCGTACTCCCTCCGTCAAGTTTTGGTTTTCCCATTTTCGTTTTTTGTGTCATTCTTTCAACGCTTATATCTTCTAATATGAATTTTCAAAAATATGTAATATGGATCTTGTTTGATAGTTCTCGATTAGATCTATAATACAAAGTTTTCAAAATTATGAAAAACATTGTAGATTGAGAGATATAAGCGTTGAAAAAACGACACGAAAAACAAAAATGGACAACCAAAATGGGATAGAGGGAGTAGGATGGATGGAGTCCTGAGAACGACATCAGCTGCATCAGCTACCAGTACCACCAAGGTGGTAGCTAGCCGAGATGGCAAACTCCCTCAGGTCCCGAGAAATTTTTTAGTGCCAAGCGGGTATGTTCCACGTAGTTTCCGCTCGGCACTCCCGAGCCGTCCGATGCATTTTTGGACGGCTCAGATTGAAACCGTCTCTCTCCTCTCACCCCTCCATTTTCTCTCTCTTTTTTTTCTCTCCAAATCCGAGCCGTCCAAAATCGAAATGGATGGCCCGGATGCAATGAGCGGGCACCACGTGGTACCCGTTCGGCACTGAAAAATTTCTCCTCCCTCCCGGAATCGGAGTTGGTTCCACTACAGTTTTGTTTTTTTTGGTCCAGTCCGGTCCAGTTTTGGGCCGTTGTGAGCAGAATCGACAACGATCGGAATCGTTCATTGTGTATAGGCAGGGTCGGCAAGATTGCCGTCCCCTCGAAGCGGTGCCATTTCGGCTAAAGAAATAAATTCCCCTCTGTCCATGTTTGGTGCCCAATAAATGGGCATGGTGATGAATAATTTTTTAAAATTTTTTTTATGGTGCTAATTTCTGATCTTAAAAAAAATCAAATCGCTCATTATTTATAAAATATTTTTACTGGGTTTTTGTTTTAAAAATAAAAAAAATACAATTCATATCGGTCATTATTGGTAAAAATATTTTTACTGAATTTTTGTAAAAAAATTAGCTAAATACGATGTCGTTAGGAATTTTTACGAAAAGTGAAGGTGATGTACCGAGAAATTTGAGACTGTTGGATTGTGTTACTCCCTCCGTCCACATTCTTTGGTCTCAATTAGCACCTTTTTTTGTTCCAAAAAGATTGTGTCCCACTTCTAAATTAAATGGGTAATATATAATGGATTTTCTCTTTTACCCTTCCATTTTTTAAATTCGTAGTACAAAAAAGTATTCCCTCTGTTCCAAATTGAGAGTCCATTATTCCATTTTTGAGTTGTTTCCAAAATGAAGGCCCTTTTCCAGAAATGGAAGGAAAAATTTGGTGATTTTCCAAAAGTGTCCCTTATAGGTGAATATAAGGGCTCGATTGGATGGTGTATACGGTGGGTGTATTACACAATACACCCGGATGAGGAGTCAATACACCGTTTGGCATCCATTTCTTCCCCTGTATTAATTAATCCCCGTATTCGCTAATACACCCAGAACAGCCATAAATTATTGCTACCCTCCCAGGTAGCAATAGCTAATCCGGGTGTATATGCTTGATTTTTGACCAAAACACCCCTCCTCATCCCCCTCCCCCAACGGCTCTCTCTCTATCTGCTAACGGAGATAGCAAAGAAGAAGAAGAACAGGCCACCACCACCACAAAAACACACATACAAAATATGTATGTATATGTAGAGACTAGAGAGAGACGATCGGAGAGACGGAGAGAGACGATCGGAGAGCGAGGACCAGTGGCCGCCGCCGCAGCTACTGCTTCTTTTTTCTTCTTCGTTTCCGTCTGTTTCTCTCTCTCTCTCTCTCTCTCATAAACAATAAGAATGAGGGGAAAAAAGAAAAATGATTTGGTGTATTGAAACACAGGAGAATGAAAATGAACGGGTAGATGGAAAAAAATAGATGGCCGGGACAAATTGAATTTTTTTTAAAACTAAATAACATTCTAAGTTTTTTTTTATAATGAGCAAATAAAATTTATATTTTAAAAACTTGTTATATTATTTAATTTATTGGTATAGTAAATTATTATAAATTAGAATTGTCGAAAAATCATTAAATATATTAAGTTTTGCAAATATATAATTAATGTTAGGCATAATAAAGTTTGGGACTGCACAAGGAAAAAAGAGTCATTTGACAGTTTTTTACATCATACATCCTTCCTTCTAATACATCATCCAAACCATCTACTTTTTAATACAACCTCTATAAATGTAATATCAATGTGGGCACTCCCTTTCTTAACTAATACTCCTTACTATCTCATCTCTCTTCATAAATAATACACCAAAAACATATACGGCATCCAATCGGGCCCTAAGTGTTATAAAGCAGATAGAATTTAAGGGTAATTGTAAAAATGATAGGCATTATAGGTGTAATCATTACATGTCTTCTTAAATAGTTGGAATCCTAAAAAAAGACTCTCAATTTGGAATTGAGGGAGTAAGAAAGGATAATGATCGAAGGGTAAAATGAGAAAAATAAGCTTTTGAATGTGTAATAATTGTGTTCCTTTATATATAATTGAAATTTCCAAAAAAAAAAATACTAAAGAACGAGGACGGAAGGAATACTATTCGTAAAAATAATAATTTTTGAAATTTTTTCAAAACCGTCCGAAATTCTTCGGTGCAGAAGTGTATATGGTATGGTTGGCGTGCCCCCCTACGATTGAAGTCCGGCTTCCGTTTAATGACTAATGAGAGCATCTCCAATCCAATACTCCATTTGAGAGTATAAAAATAATATTTTTTACTCATAAAGTGATTATAGAGGAAATTACTATTCATGTTTACACCAACCACAAACCCTCTATTTTTGTCTCTAAAATCACTTTATAAAAAAAAAACCTTTTTTTATACTCTCATGAGAATAAAAATTAAGTAAAAAAAGCAAACAAGGACAAAAATATCTTTTAAAAAGGTGAATAGTATTTTAGAGATGGTCCTCTATATTTTCTCTCACCCTCTAAATATAGAGTATCAAAATTCAATCCTCTCAAATGGAGGAGGGTTGAGAGGATGGGTTGGAGTGGTTTGATACTCTCAAATAGAGATATAGAGTATGGATTGGAGATGCTCTGAGGATGTGATTGAGATAAGAATAGGGTCGTAGGTAGTAGAAAGAAGGCAGGCAGGCCAGTGCGTAATGGTAAAGTCAAAACTACGAATTGATATCCACTGCAAATATCAACGCCGAAAAGACAAATATGGATTACTGATCTGATCTGATGGAATTCATAGACAGTGATTTACAAAATCCCAATAGGACCCACCTCACCTCTCTGTCTATCTCTTAACTCCTTTTGACGGCTAAAACAGTACTCCTCCCGCCCCATCTTCACTATCTACTCCGTTGGTTTTGGGTTTTAAGTTGGGAAATGATTTTGTCACGCCCTGTCACACCCTGCAAGTGTATTTTTATAAAAATATACTTGCAGGATGTGGCATTATCAAAAAATGGTGTGGCAAAATCACTACCCCTCTAAGTTTGCTGCTGATTTTGTCAATTTTTTTTTGTTAACGTCACTCTCCTGTAAGTATATTTTTGATGCAAAAATACACTTGTAGGGGAGTGGTGTTAACAAAAAAGGGAGTGGCAAAATCATTTCCCTTTAAGTTCTTATGAACTTAACTTAAGGCTGCTGATTTTGTCATTATTTTTTTTGTTAACGGCACTCTCCTGCAAGTGTATTTTTGATGCAAAAATACACTTGCAGGGGAGTGCCGTTAACAAAAAATGGAGTGGCAAAATCATTTCCCTAAATTAAATCTGAAAAATTGTCCTTATTTAATTTTTTTTTTTGCATTGGTTAATTTTGAGCTAAATTTTTATGTGTTATTGATTCGCCTCGAAGAGAGGAATCGGAAAAGTAATTTTTTTAATACTTTTTTTGGCCTAAAAAGTGATAATTTCTCAAAATATTTGGGTAAAAGTAAAAAAAAAAAATTACTTTTCCAATTCCTCTCATCGAGACGAATCAATAACCCACAAAAGTTTGACGCAAAACTAACAAATGCGAACAAAATTCAAATAAGGACAAAAATTTTAAATTTAAGTTAAGTTCATAAGAATGCAGCCTAAGAAAGGTTTTTGAAAGTAATGACTAAAGAGAAATAGATAGAGAAAATTTATTAAAGAATGTGCTCTGAGATTTCAAGTCCTCCAAACGAACAAAACCGACTCGTAATCCCTATGCGTGTCATTTTAGATTGCTTATGTGTTTCGATTTATAAGATCCATATTGTATATTTTTCAATATTCATATTTAAAATGACACATTATTCCATAAATGTGTAACATTTTGAAACAGAGTGGTTCTTATTGAAAAGTCAAAAAACCAAAAATTCGCAAGTTTCTAAAATTACACCCGCAAATATCTGTACTTGTATTGCAAATGAGTTAAACAATGGGAAATTTTGAGAAATAGCACTTTGAGAGTTGATGTTTTTTTTTTCAAGATATATGTTTATTTTTCAAAATTAATCATACAAACTTGTTAAAATCTCTTCTTTTTTTTTTTTACTTATGTTTAGATTGACGTACTACTACTTACATCAATTAAACCACTTTTCGATATGAAATAATTAGAAAACTAAATAATTTTTGATATAATTATAATGCTTAAAAATTAAAAACTCAAGGGAAAATGACGGCCAAGGACGTGTTTTGATAATTAATATCTGTCAAGTACATGCTGAGAACATTTGTTAATGCTGAAAATGTCCTTGACGGGTATTAATTATCAAAACACGTCATGGGCCGTCATTTTCCCAAAACTCAATCGAAAAGATTGGTTTCCCCCACTAGAAGATTAGCGGGCCCAGTTTAACTTCATAATTAAAAGTAAATGGGCCTCAGCCCAGTTTGCCTCCCTTGCTTAAAATATGGGGCCTAAGCGTGAGGCCCATTTTCTATTGCTGAATCAGAAAGGACACACTTTTACCAAGATCTCGCGACACTTTATCTATTGGGTTACGAGCAGGCATTTTACCAGAGGTTTATAATTTAAATTCCCGTTGACGCATATACTAGGGGGGTTGGTGAGGCGGACGGTTTTAAAGCAGACTCCCCATTCATTCGATCGGGAAGATCACCAAGACTCTCGTGATTCGCTGCCGATCTTATTCCATTGGACTGGACCTAGACTTCACGTTCATATGGCTGGGCAGCCCATCCGGCCCATTGACCTCAGCATGCCAAACATTTTCCCAACATGATTCATCACCATTAGTGGGGAGAAAATGTTCTAGGATGTAATCGAGACGGCAAATATAGATCCTACAATGCATTTAGATTGGGAGCTGATAATGCCAAAACCCGCAGAGAAACCTTTGCAATTGAATCTCGGTCGTTCATCTCGACAATATCAAATGTTTCAGATTAATTTGTTAAAGTTTCTTACCACAGAGATACTACTATTGATAATTCTGGACCATTAAAAACACTTTGCCACGGTTGCAATCACTTAGACTGAACTTTGTAGTCCGAGTATGGACTGTAGACTACATACCATATTCCAAAAAACTAACTAATAATGGGGTTGGATTTTCTTGCATTAGTTTTCATTAAAATTCTTTTATTTTTCTTTTCTGGGCAAAATGGTAGTGAAGGATGACTGACGTAGCTACCTCTCCTGGGTATTATCATAGGAGCTTCAGATCAACGGCGAGCCCTTGAGAGATCAATCACCCTTAGGTTTCTCCCGCCCCACCACGAGGCTTGCAGAACAAAGTCTTTTTTCACATAACGAACACTTAGGCTTTGTTTTGAACTTAGGGAAAGTGATAGAAAATAAGAAGAAAATTTTACTACTCACAAAACTTGAATTTTTTATTTTCTCTCCTCTTTCTCTCTGTTAGAATAAATGCATATACAAAATAATATCGCGATCAAATCGTGATCTTGAGATTGTGATTTGATTGTAATTAGGATGATTTTATTCCATAGTTAATCAGTATGATTTTTTTTCCATAGTTAGGCTCTCTCCTCTTGTATAAATAGAGGCCTCATTGTATGGTTTCAATAATAGAATTCAATATTTCTCCTCTCATATTTAACACTCTCCAATCCAAACAAATGGAGGGAAATTTTTTTTAACTTTCCTTTTTTTTCTCTCACTTTTCGTAAGTTCCAAACAAAGCCTTTAAGTCCGACTGGTTTACCAATTTGTCTACCACCAAGGTGATAATCGATGCTCTCTCTTGAAAGTGAAAGAAAACAAGAACACAAATTGACTTCATAACTCGAATAAATTAAGAGGGGAGAAGAGTACCTAACAAATTAAAGCCATTAATTAATTATCCACCCAGATTATTATACCTCGACAATGAGAATATTTAAACTCCATTAAAATTAATCGGTGGGTAATATTTGGTCAGAAACGAAGTTAATTAAAAATTAAAAAAAAAACTAATGCAGTGAGGGAGGGGGGGCTCAATCCCAAGATCTTCTCACATGGCAGGCTGCAGCTCAATGCTCCAAAAGCAACCAAGGATTATATTAATTTAATTGGACCAGTCTAATGCGTGCGAATATTCGATAATCGCATGCAAATTATTATTTTTCATGGATTTTAGAACCCCAAGCGTTCCCATTAATCATTTAACTAATCAGTCTTTTTTTAATTTTCTATTCCTTTGCATGTGACATTGATCTCCAAATAAATTGTTTGGTCGGGGGAGGCTATGAGATATATATATATAAAATGTGGTGGATTAGTGTGGTTGTATATATGCATTAAGAAGTGATTAGGGTGGAATTGGTTCCCAGAATTAGTCGAGATCCGTGTAATTAAGCAAACACGAATACCAAATTATCAAAGAAAGAAAAAAAAGAAAAGAAGAAGAAGTGATTGGGGCACCATAAGACTTCTTCTAATGTGAACCGTTCCGCTAAGGAAAATAAATATTTATTTTTTGAATTAAAGGTAATGTACTGTGAGAAAATGACCTATTTCGTAAAACAAAAAAATAATAACCTTAACAGAACGAGACCTTATTTTGGGAGTGAAATGGCAGTTGCACCCCTAGTCAACCACCATTGTGCATCTTGAGACAGTCGAGTTAGAGCGCGTGTTCATTCTTTAAAAAATTTGTTTTAAGATTGATTTGTTACATGTAAAAACGAAAGTACAATTTTTTTAAAACTCGTTAAAGTTCATACCAAATTCGAACAAGCTATCACTCGACCTTTTCCGATTATATATGGTGCTTAAAAAATCCAAGCTACTCAAGATCGACTCGTGATCAGTTTGATTATAGCTCGTTTTAGATCGGCTCGTGTCATACACAAGGTAATTTCGAATTTGGACAACCGATTGTTTGCTCGTTGGGTTCTTTTATGAGCCTTAATTGTTGGGGGAAAAGTGAGTTTTTAGCTCTTCCTATTGGCAGCGTCCAATTGGTGAAAATTATGGTGCCAAAGAATTATGACGTGAGAAGCATCTTTCCATTGTTAGTTTAGGAGAAAGCAATTAAATCATATCATATCATACTCCGGGGTATCCAAATCTCACTTGTTTGACTAGTTTTTGTCACTTTCTCTTTGCCAAACCAATGCCATTTATGTAATTATCCTCTGAGTTGGAATACTCTCTATATAATATTTGGAACCTCTCCACTCATTGTTAATTGGTTTTAAGATGGATATAAAGTTTTCTCATGGTATCAGAGTAGGACCTATTCCATTCCACATTTAAAAAATATATATATATAATCCACACCCCACGATGACAGACCAGCAAAAAGACTGCACGATGATATGACCCAAAAAGTGGTCACACGTGACAGACCTCAAACGTGGCTGCACGTGAAGGGGGATGTTAACTAAATAGAATCCCTTGCTTGGTAGTGGAATGAGTGATCACTTAATAACATTTGGGACATCTCCACTTATTGTCAATTGGTTTTGAGATGAATATAAAGCTTTCCACATGATCTACAACCATCAGCAAAATAAAAAGTCTACCAACATACTTTCCGGACACAACTGTGAAGAGCCGTTCGATGTTTGTTGATTCACATGCATCGATCGATTTTTGAGAGAGTTGTACTTCCAGACTGTGTTTCAAAATTATGTTTCTGAGCATTTCTTTTTGAACTCTAGGTCATAATTTTATATACATTTTGGGTTTTGGTTGGTGTTGCAGATGGGATCGAAACGAATAAACAAAAAGTTAATTTGTTAATTTTCGATCTGTAGTTCTTGTTTTTAATGAATTTTGTCAAAACTAATTTACCTTTTCATTTTCTATCAAAATGAATAATATTCGTCCAAAGCATGCATGTCCCCAAACCAGAACGTACTGTTAATTTTCAATAAATTTTCTCCCAACTTATTACTCTAATTTTTCAATCTATCTCTACATTTGTTACCATATATATAAAAAAATCTCCCTCGAAACCTTTACCAAACAACACAGATTTTCTCGCAACACAGCATGATCTTTTCGAGAAGATACTAAAACCTGGTTGGCTTGCGTTAGCATTGATCGAGTATAAAGATTACTTAAACCAGAATAACTTCTTTCTCATCAAGGCATTACTCTGCAGCATTTGTGTTTTAGGGTTTCGAGAAGGGACCCTTTCGAGAATCCAAGTTTCGAAGCAAATTTTTAGTATTCAATAATGGAAATACAATACTCACTATTCTACTAGTAATAACGTAGCAGTTGATGGATGCCATGAGTGCCACAAAAAACTGTGCTTGCACCTGTTTGTTCGAATTTGGCACAGTGCCTGGTTAGTTATCGTAATGCTCGAGGAAACGTTATATATAAATAAATACTACTACTAGCTAGGCTCATCTTGGAAACCTCATCGTCCACGTGGCAGTCACGTGCCATGTGGTGTCCAGTGTGCTTTTTTTTTTTTTAATAAAATGGAAAAAAAATGGGGTTTCTTTGTTTGTCAAACTACATACATCAGCAAGATTAGAGGAGTTAGTTAGTAGTTAATTTAGTAGGTTAGGCCACTGGAGATTCAGAGGCTGTCCATAGTCTTGAACCCCAAGCATGTTCCTCGTGGGGCTCGAACCTACGCCTCCACTGAAGAGCCAACTGTCTCACACCATCTAAGGGCATCCACATCAGAAGAGGCAAACTCCTCTTTTGGCTAAAGTAGCAAGGGAAATGGACAAATATGGTATGCATCAGCCTCGCTTCAAGCTCGTGAAAAAATACAAATGGAACAGGGCCTCGTTTCTTTTGACTACCCACTGTTCATCCGCTACTCATTAGTTTATTATTATACTACTTGTATGCATGGGACTACCAGTAGAAATGCTAGGACCACCTCACACACCCACCGTATATGTCCATCGCAAAGCCTATTTCGGGCTCCAAAAAATACATAAAAATATTCATAAATTTTAAAATTACAGTATTTTTTATAGGACTCTATAAAAAATCAGCTCCAATGAATATGGGTAGATATGTTTTCCAAATTCTATTTTTTAAAAATTAAGAAAATAAAAGAAATAAAATTAAAAAAATATTTGAATAGATAAGTAGAAGTAGAAAGAAAGAATAGTTTAATACAGTAAAGTTATAATAGAGAGTCTGATGCAGTGTGTTTTCAAAAAAGTGACTTGCTAAAGTAGAAAAGTGCTTTTTGAGGTTAAATTTGGTCCAAAACTTACTGAGGCTGATGCGGATGCTCTAAACAAGATAGGTTTTGGCGGCAAATTATTATTATTTTTTGAAAAATAGGGTTTACATCAAGGAGTTTTTAAGTAGGATTTTGGTAGGGGTTTTGAGGTTCTTCTTGTATTTTGTAATGGGATTTTAATTAGGATAAATTCACTTTCGCTCTAGTACTTTTGACCGATTCTCATTTACGACCCCTCAACTTTGATTTTAGATACCCTTATGCACCATCTAGTCAAGTGATAATCATGCAAACTCCGTTAACAAAATAATTGAGAAAAGACTTACGACCTCATCCTTATATTGCAGACATTGTAGCTATCTCGCATTCTCATTTTCTTTCCACATCGCAAGAAAACGACAGCTACAATTTCATCGTTCATTGACAGACACAATTTAAAGTCGGGACGAAATCTCTTATGAGAGGTTTCGAACTTCAGACCTAAAAAAAATTTGGGTTAAGCTTAAAAAGAAGTAAATTCTTAAGTCTCACACCAATAAAAATAATTGATCCTTTATTCTAACTAGGATTTCCTTTATTAAATGAGGAAAGACAGCCCTAGAAGCATTCACCTAACACGATGCACCTAGAGACTGGGACACGGGAAGGACAAGGCATGGTGACTTTTTGAGAGTTACTTATATATATTTTTGTTAATTTATTCTTTTCTTTTTTGACCAAGAAAGAAAGGTGTTAAGACATGCCTTTTTACACACTCTCAAAGACTTCGTAACCCTAGACTTAATTTGTAGTAATTAAAAAGGCTAGTGACTTTGCCACACCCTTTTTTGTTAATGCCACACCCTGCAAGTGTATTTTTTGGTGCAAAAATACACTTGCAGGGTGTGGCATTAACAAAAAAGGGTGTGGCAAAATCATTTCCCATTAAAAAACACTCCAAAGACTTTGTAAGCCCTAGACTAGTTTTGTTTCTACGGTTTAATTTGTTTTCTTTCAAGCTCCGGCATCGATACCCGTAGGTTTATTGTTCTCTAAATTATTTGGTTTGCACTTTGCAGCCTTATAAATTAAGATGGCCTAGGTACCCCATATCACCATTAATTTGTCTCAAAAGAACACATAACAAATTACAATACACTAATTTAACAGAACAAGTGCACATCTCTCTAGATAAAAAATAAAAAAAAACAAGTGTTATGTTTTTTTTTTTTTTGCCATTTGTTAATCCTAATCTACTCTGTCCTAGAAGATTTGGAGAGGGAGATGGGTGCTTACTGGAATCGAAACCCTTCCTATGTAGTCTAAGGGAGGTACCAACTGCATATACTCCACTCCACTTGCAAGTATTATCTATTAATCAATGCAATGGTAGTTAACTGTCTCTCTCTCCCGTGGCATTATCCTAATAACATTCATTTCTTATTTTTCTTAAAAGCAACTCCCTCTTGTAAATTTAATGTTAAATCGTAAATTGTATGAGGTGTGAATATCATTAAAGCATGACATGATTTTTTCTCTAGTGCATAGCATGGGTACCGCACTTATATATATAGTATCATAATTCATATGCATGGATGGTTTTAGGCTTCTAGCACATATATATTGAGACGGCTCAAGCAAACCTTCTAAGTCAAACAATATCCAAAAGAGATTGTAGTACATGTTCATTGTAAAATTTCCATGCATTCTACCTATTTTGTATTTTTTTGTTTGTGAAACATGAATATCCGAATACGAAAGTACTTTTTTACCCATAATTTGAGAGGTTCACTTAAATTTTGTTGAGTACTTTTTTGATGGATCCTCCATTCCTACGATGCAATTCATGTGAAGGGTCTCTCTCTCTCTCTAAAAGGTTGATACATAATACGAGTGGTATTATATATTATGTCACCCATTTACTCCAATTTCTGAAGCCTTCCCCTGTTTTCATCCAAACATGCAACATCCGAATTGTGATGCAAAAAAGGGGCCGAATTGTAAGCAAAAGCTGGTTAGGTGCTTAATTTAGAAAAAGGAATAGTATTAAATTAACAATATGCAAGTTACTCACGTGAGCCAGCACAGTTAAGAGAATACTATAAACCCCATGAGGTTTCGCCAAGTGACTATGAAAAAGCAGTGATTTTTTTCATGAGATTGCATATTCGAATTCGACGGAGGCCTAATCATTCCAGAAGTTATAACGGCCATTAGAGGGTTTGTTTGTTCATTAACTTGAAAGTCCTGGAACTAATTGAGGTGCTTGCAAGTTGGTCCGGACTAGTGGCGGAGCCACAATGAGACTAGTGCGAGCACGGCCCCCACTGTAATTTTCAATAATACCAATTTCACCCCCCAAATTATAAAGCTCGTGACAATTTGTATCTAAAAATTATACACATTTTCCTTCTTGTAGCACTTACATCCCTAGTATATATCTTTGTCAAAGTTTCCAAAAATGTTTTCTTTTACGTATTTGTTTTTTCATAAAGACCCGTTATCCATCTTTATAATGTAGAAAAATTTTACATTCTAAGTTCATTTCTTTAATATTACGGTTGTTTACCGTGAAAGATAAAAAATTCTAAGAGCCTGTTCCAGAATACCTTCTTAAAAAATAAGTACTTATTTCACATTTTCAAACTCAAAAATAATGTAAATGAAAATTAACTTTTCAATTTTTTTTGCACCATATTAAAGATCTCAATGAGATCTTTCAAACAAGATCCATATTGCATATTTTTAGATTTCAATAAGCCCATCGTTTTTGAGCTTGAAATTGCCTTCTTAAAAAATAAGTACTTATTTTGCGTTCTAGAACGGAGCCTAAGTCCATGTAAATTAATGGTGCCTCTGCCAAGCCAAATTTCTGGTTACGCCAGACATCCGCTTATAAAAAAATATAGAAGGGAAAAAAATGAAACAATTGAACTAAAACTAGCTAAGATGTACATGGCACTTACTCATCTAGTTGTAACCCTTGACTTTCAAGAAGGAGGTTTGGGCTCGAGTATCTGGAGAGACATCGAACCCCGTTTGTTAACCCCCTTCAGCCTTGGGTAACAATCCCAATGGCTTCTTAATCCCTTGTTTGATAACCCAAAACTACTCCGGACTATGAATCCCATGGGATTAGCAAGACCCCAAATTAAGGTCTCATTTGATAACAGTGATAAATATATGAGATTCGTAAGGAAATGGGATTACGATTGTGATTGGTAATGAGAAGAGATTAGTAATGAGAAGGGATTGATAATGAGTGTGTTTGTTTGGGATGAGATTCGATGATGAGATTATTAATATTATGTTTGTTTGAGATGAGATTAGATGATGAGATTGGATTGATAGAAGAGATTAGTAATGAGAAGAGATTGATAATGAGGGGAGGTTGAGATGGGATTACCAATACCATCTCCAAAAGGGTATTAGCAATACCCGCAAGTTGGGGTCTTAGCAATCCCAACGGATTGATAGTCTGGACCATTTTTGGGATCTTACCCCCATTCTACCAATCCAATCCCAACCCCTTGGAGGGTTATCAAACGGGGCCGAGGGTATTAGCAATACCCCTTGGGATTTAGTATTCATAGTCCAATCTCAACCCATTCTCATTACCAATCTCTTCTCATTATCAATTTCTTCTATCAATCCAATCCATTCCCATCATCTAATCTCATCTCAAACAAATATGATATTAATAATCTCATCATCCAATCCTATCTCAAACAAACATACTTATTACAAATCACTTCTCATTATCAATCTCAATTTTAATCTCACTTCCTTATGAATCTTACCCATTTATTACTGTTATCAAACGGAGCCTTAATTTGTTAACTCACAAGTCCCCTCAATCGTCGACTGATGTATATAATACTCGCAAAAGAAACAAAAAAAAAAAACTACAGCTAATAGGCCAGAAGAAGCCTGAAGGACGATTATAAATATTTCTTTCTTTTTTTGGGAGGTTTCGTCAAAGATTGAGAGAGTAGAAAGGCATGTTCCTCCTATTGCTGTGGATCTACGAAAACTAATCCAACATACTCTGTATGCCTAGTACCTACCAACTGATCAAGGACGTGACAAAGTTTTGAGGGCTTAATCGCATCCCCATTTTGCACCAAAAATAACTTTGTTTCGGTGTCCTACAACCGCGGGCTGCACTAATCGCATCCCCATTCTATTGAGATTATGTGTAGAATATTTTTTTCAGATTTTTCGTGCACTAATCTATTATGGATGTAAGCTCTACCAAAACTCACCAGCTATATCGAAATCTCATCCTCATGATTTAAATTATTTTTCTATAAAGAATTTGTTTATTACTATATCAGTATTAAAATCAAGTTAATCAGAAATAGATAACTATAGTTGTTTGACACTTCTCTAATCACTTTAATCTTTGTAACATTTTTTAAAGATTAATTAAAGTCTCCTTTTTAATGTTTAAAAAAAAATCTACATATTCCCTACATCCAAATTGTTGTGCTTGGTTCTTTGGGACTTCTAAAAAAATTGTCTATATTTCACAATCTATATGACCTCGTTCGTTTTGGGGTTTGAATTTTGGATTCTAATCATTATCATATTTCTCTCCAATTATTACTCTCATTTTTTGTTTAATAAATTTAATTGAGATCTATCAAATTAGATTCATATTGAATATAAAAGTACTTATGTCCGGTATTTGCCACCCGAATATAGTATCCCCCAGAGAGGCATATATAATAAGATGGGAGAAGAGGTGGTGTTATTATATTCTCGCCTTTTATTTACAGAAATGTCACCGTCTTCTTTTAATTTAATATCCACCTACTTAAATATTCTCCCCAAAACAAAACCAAGTGTGTGTGTGTATATATATATATATATATATATATATATATATATATATTCGCTCTTCTATAAATTACTTAAACAAACCATCCATGTTCCCTACGTATAAATCATGTCTCCTCTCGTATTAGATACACGTAAAATTAATTCGGTCGGCAAACGAATCCGTTTGGATGTGACTTCACCATAGCGGGATCACACACAGCCTGTCCATTGGCGAGACAGGACCCCCTCCTCGTCTCAACCTCAAATTTGTACGAAAGGTGACTCGAGCAGGGACAAAGCACAACGAGATGTGGTCCCGGCGCATCCTGTCGGCAAAGAGGAAGCGAAGGTCTAGATCCTCCTCGATCCTCCTCTCTCCGGTATCTATACCTGCACATCACTCCGGTAGTAATCTATCTCAACCCGAAGAAGGGTTTGATCACGTCGGTATGAAAAAACAAATGAATTTTTATCCTTTTATGAGATCGCGTGTTCGTATTTTACTACGGAGGTCGAAATTCCAAACCTCAGAATCACCGGAAGATTTCCTCAACCGTTTACTCCAGATTCCAGAATTAGTTGAAGTGCGCATAATCTAGTGTAATTTTAGTCCGTAGTTGGGTCTCTTACCCAGATGTGGAGCTTAGTCAGATAATCTTTCAAAATATCATGTTCTCGGGCTCTCAATTCTAGCACTCGAGAATTTAGGCTCCATTTGTTTGGGTGTAAAATATTTTCTGGTAAAATATTTTACCTATTTTTCGGTGTTTGGTTATGTAAAAAATGAAGAAAATATTTTACATGTAAAACATTTTTCATTAATTGGATGAAAATAACTTACCCTTAAATCTTCCGTAAGTTATTTTCTGAAATGAACCCGCTGCCTTCTACTGCAATTCTCACTGCTCAGTTTTCTCGATCGTTAGTCGTGACCCATGTTCAATTATAATATTCTCAGATCTCTACACCGTTGAAGCCCCCTCTCTATCTCTACACTATTTTGTCAATTTTTGAAATTATTTTCAACTACCAACCAAACACCAGAAAATAAAAGTTTGAAAGTTCGTTTCCTGAAAAAACATTTTACATGGAAAACATTTACATAGAAACAAACCAGAAAGTCTACACACACAGACAATCTGTGCACAGATTGTGCACAGATTTCGTTATAGGGCGCACTACGGATCCCACACAAATCATCCGAACTGTTCATTAAATGTAAAATATTTTTTCAAGGGTCCCCCGTAAAAAATGTTTTACATTTAATGAACAGTTCGGATGATTTGTGTGGGACCCGTGGTGAACTCTACAATAAAATCTGTGCACAGATTAGCTGTATATGTAGCAGAACTCGAAACAAACGGAGCCATAGTTGTTTGAAAGATTTCCGAAAGATACTGTATTTACTTTCACTCTCGAGTTCGCGTTCTAGCACCCGCACCTCTGTGTTTAGAATTTTTGGACGGCTCGGATCGGTCGTCCGGTGGCCGGAGACGGCCCGGTGCGGCCGCCAGTACGATTTCCGTCCGCCGGCGCCAATTACCATACCAACAGTCTCATTTTTTTGTATAAGGCAACTTCAAGCTCAAAAATCATGTGTTTACGCAAATAATTTTCCTATCACTATGGATCTTGTTTGATAGATCTCATTGAGATCTTTAATACGGTGCAAAAAAAAAAAATTTTTTTTTTTCATTTATGTTATATTTGAGTTTGAAAATGTGAAAGAAACTTTTTGGTTGGAAAAAATAAGAAGGTAGTCCTTATTTTCGAAAAAGAAGTAGGTGAAATAAGTACTTATTTTTTAAGAAGGTTTCCGGAACGTAGCCTTAGGCTCTGGGCAGTACAAGTGGTGGGACCCCGAGCTATAAACCTCAAAATATACTCCCTCCGTTCCATATTGACAGTCTACCATGAAAAGTCGTGCCATTTTTTAAGTTAAAAAATCAACTACTTTTGTGTATAATTTTATAAATTTTGTTGCACCAAATTAAAGTACTAATTGAGATCTTTAATACGGCACGAAAAAATTTGAAAAATTATACACAGAAGTAATTGATTTTTTGATTTGGAAAATGACAAGAGAGAAAAAATGAGACTCTCAATATGGAACGGAGGGAGTAGTAAATTCCACTCTCCAGTATAGTACTTGTAGTGGAGGGAGTAATTGAATAGGATACATACGGCACGACCCATCAAACCAAACTTTATTTATTGTCGTCAATTTAATGCCGTGTGATACGGAGTATATGGTACTCCTAGTAGACGTACAGTAGCGTCTTCTCTTTCTTTTGGTCTAATAGGGGACCACGTCCGTGTCTTTTGTGGGCCCACTTGGCACCAAAATCCCACCCCACCACCTCCAATTGACATGTCTACGTCACACTACCTTCTCTCTCTCTCTCTCTCTCTCTCTCTCTCTCTCTAGCTGGCCAGCACACAATGTTAGGTTTCCAAGATGATATGATGTGTGAGATATATACTCCTACGTATACATACATGCGTAGATACGAAAGTCACCGATTCACGTTCGCGTGCATGAACGACGAGAGCGTAAAAACATTTCAGAAAGATATTTTTTGCTAGTTGATTGGCACAGCCAGATGTCTATTGGTAGGTATGTTTTGGCACACCCCCATTCGATAGAGAATGAAGCTTTTGGTTGAGTACTTGCATGGCAACCAATTGGCTGACCGCATCTACGTCTTTTTTGGTATCTAGGTTCAATTTTAAGGTTACAATGTTGGAAAATACGCCTTCTAAAGTAGTGTTGGCAACTTTAGTTTATCATGTTTGGGGTTCGAGAAACAAGCGTATTTTTTAACATTGTAACCTTGATGTTCAAACAATGGAGGCCAGAGTTGTTACAGACATCAGAGCTTGCATTAGCGCTTGGAGGAAGGTTGAGAAGATTGGGATCAGTAGGGCCATTTGTGCTACGTGGCACTTGACTAGTCGCATTTTTTTATGGTTGAGTTTTTCTTTTTTAGATTTTTCATCCTTTGAAGTCTAGACTAGATTCGATTGTACGTCGTGTAGTAGGCCAAAATAGTCAAGGTTCGGAAGGTTCAGAAGGGTCAAGTAACTATAAGGGTTCATCCATCGACCAGTTGTCTCAATTCGCCTGTATTAACATTCTGTTGTGTTTACTTTTACTGTACTCCCTAGGAATATGGGGTCACATATATAGTCGTCGCCGAGGGTTAATCTTTCTTTTCGTGCTCTCACCAATATTATGCTCGAAAGGTCCCGTAGACGTTCGAAAGAATATCTCTCGGTGGTAATTTGTTCTGGTGATGTCTTGTTCAGAAACCGTCAGGCTCGACAGATAGGATGCTCGTCTACGGTCATTCAACGGTCTTCGATGTCAGTAAGAAGTGACCGCCCTGCCCCAAAGTGACGTTTTTGTCTGATGTGACATCTCTGACATTGACCAATGTAACTCTGCAATTCTCGAAGGGTGGCGTTCATTAAATGACTCTGACATATGACGTCATCTGAACAGTACAACACACGTGGGGTGAAGCTTGCTTGATATTACAGAAAGTTGCCTATAAATAGAGGACAACTCCTCCCAGGTTTGGATCGATCCCTTCTTCTACATACTTTTCTCCCTAAAAATAAAGCATACTCTCTTCCCTCTCTTTCACCTACTGACTAGGTCGTCGGAATTTCTTCCCGGAGGTACACCCCCTTCGGTTTTCAAGTATCCAACTCATCTCCATTCAACTTCATCGTTCAAGCTAAAGGAAGGAAAGATGTCCATAGTGGAATTCACCCCCCACACGTCATGCTTGAAGTTGAATCAATTTTTTCGCAGCCCCTAATCTTGTAGCCAAGTATCGCTAGCTAGGTCTCCATAGACTCGGTTCTGCCAAGATTTTTATTTTGGAAAATTAGCCATAGGGACGGTAAAATAGTTTTCGTTTAAGGGAAGGACGCCAGCAAAATAGTTTTCAGTTGAGGTCATTCAATTTTTTGAGTTTTTTAGGCATAGGGCCAAAACATGTTTAGGCACTTTTATAGAGTTTTAGGGTGCACTTTCCTATTATAGGATTTTATTAATTTAGGCATTTTCATAGGGTACCCTACGATTTTAGACATTTTCATATATAGGGTACCCTAGGGTTTTAGGCGCTTTCATAGGCTACCCTAGAATTTTAGGCACATTTGTCCGTATGTTTAATTGTAAAAGGTGTTTGTCCTTGAGCTTAAAAAATGTAAATATAAAGGGTTTTTGGCTAAGTCTTCCTTTTTATTTTCTAAGTACTTATTTCTCATTTTACGAGACAGATTATTCTTCCACAATACACCTCATTTAATTCAAAAAATAAGTAAACAAGTACTTATTTCCCTTAGCGCAGCCCTGTTCGTTTTGGGATTTTGGATTTGGATTTGAATTTATAGATTATGAGTGTAGAAAGAAATAGAGTAATGATTAAAAATAAGGATAATGATTGGAGAGAGATAGAGAAAAAAATAAAAATAATGATTGGAAAGAAATATAATAATGATTAGAATCCAAAATCCGGTGGTGGCGGGGGTTGGTGGTTGGCCGGTCTCTGCTTTTGTTTTTTAGGGTTAAGGTTTTTTTGGGCCTCGCCACTGGTTTGGGCTTGGCCCTGGCTGTTTTGAGCTTTCATGTTTTTATTTTGGCTTACTGTGGCCTTTAGGATGTTTTGGGCTTTGCCCATTGGGTGTTTTGGGTTTTGTCCCAACAGTGTTCATCCAACTTTGTATTGGATTCCCCTTCCCCTTTCCCCAACTTGATGTACCATTTGTCAAGTTTCTCAATAAAACTTTGTTGCCTATCAAAAAAAAAAAAAAGAAGATCCAAAACCATAAAACGAACGGGGTAGCTTTCAATGTCGTATAGTATTCTTCTGTGGCCACTAATTGTCAGCATCAGGGTGCAAGTTGTAATATCTACTAAAGGATGCCATATACTTTTATGCAGCTGAAGAAATAATTTCATAAACTCAAAAACCGTCAACAGAATATTCGTAATTGAGCTGTTATTACGGCAGCAAAATATCCAAATAATTATACTTTTAAGTAAAATTCACACACTTGAATGCACTTTCAGGGTATGAATTTTTATTTTTTTGCTTTAGGGTAATCACTATAGTCAAGTTGCTTTCGCTAAATGGTACTATCTTAGTTGACGTATGTAAGGAGAATGATCGATCTGCCTAGAAATCCGTAAAACATGGGTTTTAATTCATTTAATTTAGTAAAAATGAGGTGTTTCCATTAAGAGAGAAACTTATTTACTCTTTACGGAGCTGAGTGATCTCAGTCGTCCATTCTGGCAATCAACGGTTGAGATATGTTTTTAATCTTTGACAGGTAAGATATATTTCTTACCGATAAAAGATTAACTTTAATCCGGATCGTGTAAAGCACTTTTGGACGACCGAGATTGAGCTTCGTAAATATTTGTTTACAGCTGCTCTGTAAACAAGTAATTTTCTCTTCCATTAAACTTTTCTCATACATCATTGGAAATCTTAATAATATTTTAGTACTCTGTACCCATTTTTGTAGCATCTGTTTTATTTTGTTATTGCGTGGGCAAGGACAAAGAAGTGAGCTGTTTTTTTTTTTTTTTTTCTAGTTTTTTCTCTCTTTTTTTTCAAATTTCAGATACTCTAAGGGGTTGTTCGGACAAAAAATTAAGCCTGGCTTATTGGCTTATTTTTGACGGGAAAGCCTGGCTTATTGGCTTATTTTTTGCGGGAAAACCATTTGCTTATTTGGCTTATTGGCTCATTTTTTGCGGGAAAGCCACTTGGCTTTTTTGTCTAAACAACCCCTAAGCTAAAATGTGGGAATTATGGGATACTAGAAGGGTGGAAGTAGTAATTTATCTTTTCGTCCTTCATCTCCTTTTCACGAGTTGTCATCTCAACTCAGAATAAAGGTTCAAAAGTCATACCACTAACGTGCGCGTCCGTCCGTTCAAAATACCAAAAAAAATAAACGTGCGCGTCCGTGCCAACGTTAATCCGAGGGCTCCATGCCTACGCTACGCTCCACAACATGTATTAATTGTCGAATAAACCCAAAAGGAGTTATTGAATATAATTGGATTAAAATTTTCGAATTTAAATACTGTACAAAATTCTGTATGGAAATTGAATTCTACGCTTTCTTTTTTGACATCTACACTCTTTTTTTTTGTCTTCTAGCAAAAAAATTATATACACTTTCAACACTAAAATCCAAAAAAATGAGTGTAGATGTCAAAAAAGGAAGTGTAGAATTCAATTTCCATACAGAATTTTGTACAGTATTTAATCCGAGCACACAATTGTCTAACATTTCTATAGTATTCATTTAGTATTCAGGATCTTAAAATCTGAATGAAAAATTCAAAGATTGGATGAATTATTTAAAAATATCCAACTGAGTTGATTTTTTACAAGGTCACTTAAAAATTTATTTTAGAATTATTCAACGGCTCGGATCATTTGTGTGAGACCCCGAAGTGAGCCCCAAACAATCATACGTGCAAGAGAGATGAGCAAAAGGTAAAGGCATGTGAGCTTGGGCCCCAAAAGGGTGTGGTTTTGGGGAGGCACGACAGGGACTCGGCTTCCATGTGAGAGAGATGGCAAAGTCGAAACAAAACACACCTACTTATATATATCGTAACTCACTGAATTGGTTTTCTCAATTCACTATAAGGAGAGGAGAACCTGTTGGCTTTGGACTTGTGGTCTTAATCTTAGGCTGTGTTCTTTTGGCCTTAACTTAAACTTAATTTAAAGTGGTTATTTCTCAAAATACTTGGGTAAAAGTAAAAAAAAAAAAAATTTACTTTTCTGATTCGTCTCGATGAGAGGATGAATCAATAACCCACAAAAGTTTGACGCAAAACTAACAAATGCAAAAAAAATTCAAATAAAAACAAAATTTTCAGATTTAAGTTAAGTCCAAAAGAACGAAGCCTGTGTGAGACTTAGAAGTTTACTCTCTTTTAAGGTCTCAGATTTCATTATCCTTGTCAGGAACTGTGTTTGGGTTACCTCACTCAAGTGCATGAGCATGCGTGTGAAACGGTTGTAGGGATTAGTTAAAGGTGTGCACAAATTGATCCGAAATACCCTGCATATAAATATATATATATATATATACACTCCCCTTCTAATGAGGATCTAAAATGAGGACCTAAAATGAGGACTACCCCATTTCTTCCATTTCCCGATTGAATTTTGATGATCCGAGCCGCTCAATGTGTTTAGAACGTGATTTTAAGGGTACCCGCTAGAAATCGGCAAAAAAAATGACCGGGAAGGGCTTGATTTGAGCAGTTTTTATTTGAACCGTTCGATAAAAAATTAATAAAAACTGCTCGGATGAAGCTCTTCCCAGTCTTTTTTTTTGCTGATTTCACGCGGGTACCCTTAAAATCACGTTCTGAACACATTGAGCGGCTCGGATCATCAAAATTCAATCGAAAAAGGGAGGTCCTCATTTTATTAAAATGAGGTGGTCCTTATTAGAAGGGGACTCATATACATATATAAGAAGAATAGGCGAGGAGGGCTAGTAGACTATGGTGTCCCTATGGCAGCCATGTGCAATGGAAATATTTCAATTACAACTATATAAACCTACAATATTGCCATAGGCCCATAGTAACCACTTACAATAATAACAAAAAATCAAGGACACCATTAGAAAAGTGGGATTTTATGGATCTTTATTTACTCCATTAATCTTCTCCAAAAGTCCTCTAGATTGGGGAATCATCCCATTACAAATATTTCTTTGACCACCAATGGTGGCTATAGAGCTCAAAGACCACAAAATTTAAAATTAAGTTTTAGAAGGATTGAACAAAAACAAACCACACATAATCATCTCAGATTCCCCCAGCAACCAATTGGTAAAATACAGGAATTTCCACATGGGATAGAGTTGTTAAGAATGGTATTTACGTACCCAAGTTGCCAATATGGAAAAAGAGATCTAGAAATAGGTTGGCACATGCACCCATATATTTAAACACACGCTTGTAGGTGGGATTAACAAATACGGAATGGACGATGCTGCCAAGCATCTCCTTGTAGAGCGGTATAGACGGCTCAGATCTTAACCGAGCAATAGACAGTTTAGATCTGTATGCGCTCAGATTCGATTCGAGCCGTCCATGCTGAGATGAATGGCCTGATCGACAGCTCTGCACCCGCTCGACAGGGAGCTGCTCAATAGCATAGTATCTCAACTTTTGTTGTGTTTGAAAATAAGATGGGTCTTAAGTAAATTTCTTGCAATTATATTTTGTATTTTAAATAAAGGAGAAGACTTTTCTTCAGTTGCAAAGTATTGCCATGAGCCCCTTCACTAGTCTCATTTTAATAATCAACTCATCCGTTCGGTAGACCCTGTTTAAAGACCATTAGTTAATTAATGATAAAAATTAGCTTGTTCCTAGTCCAACGATTTCATCGCAGTTGTTTTGAAAAAAAGATGAAGAACAAATATAATAATTAGAAGCAGACTATCCATTATTTTTAGATAACTGTCTTTAAAATTATGTGGCTACGATTACGTAATTAAGTAAAAAAAAAATCAGGGTTGGCAATGGGGACAGATCGGGGCTCGACACACTTGATGGTACTCACCGATCGCAATAACCTATCTGAATCCTATTGTGATGATAACGGTCTTCTATACCGATTAGGGTTGGCAATGGGGACGGATCGGGGCTCCGGCCTTTCCCGTCTTCGTCCCAGCTCTGATTCCCAATGGAGATTTGTTTTTTCCCTCCATCCCTGCCCCAAACGGGAACGGGGACCTCGCAGAGATTTGGGTATCCAAAGTTCTTACTACAAAAAAGGAGAAAAAAAAATAGATTTGCTTAAACAATAGAGAGCAAAAAAGAAACTTTTAATGAATAAAAGATCCAAAATAAGATGCAAAACATGACTTTATAGCTGAAGCTAAAGTAAAAAAAAAAAAAAAAAAACTTTTTATACGGAGTAGTTGAAACTGAAGTAAAATGAGAACAAATTTGCTTACAATACAAGCAATCAAACAACATAGAGAAGTAGAGCACAAAAGGTGTATGCAGTGCTGGAAAAGTGGGAAATGAGAGTTGTAATGAGAAGTAACCCTATAAAAACATAAGCCCGCCTCCTAACCGATCTCCAAAAATTTTCAAAAAAAATTCCCATATCCTACGCAATCCGCAAACAGATCTCTAAATTACCGACCCGTTTTGGGCGGAGATGGGATCGGATACGGACGAAAAATGACCCTCCCTAATACCGATAGAATGCAGTAATTATTTTGGGCACTAGGGTTACATTGCAGCTATCTGCCCCAACTACACTCATAAAGGCATTAACAATATTGTCGATCACCATGGTCGCTATTTTTTTCCCCCAAAGTAGGTCTTGGTTAATAGCATTAAAGGTTATTAGTACAACATTAATAGCATTAAAGGTTATTAGTACCACAACCTTGTTCACGCCTGGCGACATGTCTTGATCCGGACTGGGGGAGCTGCTGTCCCTTGAAGGGACAGCAGCAGCATGCTGTCCCGGCCGAGGGGCCCCGTTCCGGTGTTGTTCCGATGATCGAAAACGTTCACTTCGTAGAGCTCGTCGAGTTGAACAAGTATACAAAAAACCAATTTGATCGGATATCATTAAGTGTCTGATCGGAACACATATAACTTGCCAATAATGGATTCTAGTAGATTTGATCTAGTGTTTCGGATCTATTCTTTTTATGACAAAAAGGTTTCGATTAGGCACTTAATGATATCCGATCAAGCTGATTTTTTACATACTTATTCAACTCGACAAGCTCTACGAAGTGAGTTTCCAATCATTGGAGCGAGACCGGAGCACGGCCCCCTTGGCCAAGACAGCAGGCTGCTGGCTCCCCCAACTCCATCTTGATCAAAGGTTATTTATTGTTTTCACCAACAAACAAGGTTAGTTATGGCATGCAACACCAAAATCTCACCTTTATAGAGTAGTTCCCAGCAATTGTTCCCTTTTCACTTCCCAATTTACTCCGTTCCTGAAAGAGAAATAAGTATTTATTTTTTAAGAAGACAATTTCAAACTCAAAAATCATGTGCTTACGCAAATAATTTTTCTATCAATATGGATCTTGTTTGATAGATCTCATTCAGATCTTTTAATACGGTGCAAAAAAAAATTGAAAAATTACTTTTCATTTACATTATTTTTGAGTTTGAAAATGGGAAATAAGTACTTATTTTTTAAGAAGGTGTTCTGGAACGGGGGTCTTAGTGATATATCTTGTGCATTTATCCTTGGTTGGAGTGCATTTGATCGTTTGGGTATTTGGTGTCTTTTGTTCTTAACTTTGCACTTTTTCTCGTTTGAAACTCCCAATTAGATGTTAGGCAGTTTAAAAGTGTCGTTGTTGCGTCAGACTATGTCTGTGTTAGGATGAAAGACATTGATTGCCTTGTGGTTTACTCGTCACCTTCTTAAAAAATAAGTACTTATTTTACATTTTCAAACTCAAAAATAATATAAATGAAAAATAATTTTTCAATTTTTTTTGCATCTTATAAAAGATCTCAATGAGATCTATCAAACAAGATCTATATTGATAGCAAAATTATTTGCTAAACACATGATTTTTGAGCTTGAAATTGCCTTCTTGAAAAATAAGTGCTTATTTCCCTTTCGGGAACGGGGCCTAATCAAAGGTTATTTATTGTTTTCACCAACAAACAAGGTTAGTTATGGCATCTAACACCAAAATTTCACTTTTATAGAGTAGTTCCTAGCAATTGTTCCCTTTTCATTTCCCAATTTATCCCGTTCCCGAAAGAGAAATAAATACTTATTTTTTAAGAATGCAATTTCAAGCTCAAAAATCATGTGCTTACGCAAATAATTTTTCTATCAATATGGATCTTGTTTGATAGATCTCATTGAGATCTTTAACACAGTGCAAAAAAATTGAAAAATTACTTTTCATTTATATTATTTTTTGAGTTTGAAAATGGGAAATAAGTACTTATTTTTTAAGAAGGTGTTCTGGAACGGGGGCTAGTGATATATCTTGTGCGTTCATCCTTGGTTGAAGTGTATCTGATCGTTTGGGTATTTGGTGTCTTTTGTTCTTATCTTTGTACTTTTTCTTGTTTGAGACTCCCAATTAGATGTTAGGTAGTTTAAAAGTGTCGCTGTTGCGTCAGACCATGTCTATGTTAGGATGAAAGACATCGATTGCCTTGTGATTTACTCATTTTGTATTTTTTAGACAATTAGTTTGGCTTTGTCCAAATTCTTTGTAATGATGTCTGTTTTGTAAGTGCCGCTAGATGTTTATCAATACAATCTTCTCATTTTTGAAAAAACAAATTAGGGATGTCTGACTAAACGGTATTTTCGATATTTACCCGCTACTCAAGACAACTCATTTCCCTTAGCTAAATAACTAGGTGCCGTTCTGGTTTACCCCCTTAAAAATAAATACTTATTTGCAATTTTTAAGCATAAAAATAATAGACTTACTGAAATAAAAATATGTAATATAGATCTACTTTTATAGATTTTAATGAGATCTATCAAACCCTGCAAAAACAATTAAAAAATTATTTTCATAAACTCATTATTTTTAAACTTGAAAATAGGTCCTTATTTTGGAACGTGGAACGGGCTCATCTCCGTCCTAGTTTAATTGTCTTTTTTTGGAGTTCATGTCATTTTTCAATTAATTATATCTTGTAATTTATAATGTTTTACGTGATTTTGAAAATATTGTATTATAGAATTAATCGAGATATATCAAATAAGATCCATATTGGATAGAAAATTTATTACTGATTTAAAGAAATAACTAATTTTTTATTCGGTTAGAATAGAACGAGAGACTATTAAATTGAGACAGAGGGAGTAATATTTTTGGGTTTTTTTAGTAGAAACATGTTGGTATTTTGGCACTAGTCTAAAGACAAAAAAAGTATAACGTGAACTTACCCTAAGTGGGTGTTTGTGAAAAATTATTTTGACGAATTTTTAAATTGAGAGCTGCTAAGGGTACAGCAGAACCAGGTACAGCAGCGGGTACAGACCGCGTTTGCGTCCGTCTCGGGTCCCGCAAAGACGATCGGAGCCGCTCATTTTGTTCAAAATACTTCGTTTATGGTCCCCGTAAAAAATCACCTCAATACGATATCGGGAAGGGTGTTTACAAATCATCCAAATTCACTTCAAAATTTATAAGTATTTTGAACAAAATGAGCGGCTCCGATCGTCTTTGCGGGACCCGAGACGGACGCAAACGCGGTCTGTACCCGCTGCTGTACCTGGTTCTGCTGTACCCTTAGACTTTCTGTTTTAAATTCTACATATCAGATTTTTAGTATAGATTATGAGAACCTGAAAAAGAAACGAAATATTCAAAATCCAAAGTTAGAGCATCCGCAATGGTAATAATCAAAATCAATAACTAAAATGTGTCACATCAGTATTTGATTATCCATTTAGTCCATAATCAAACTTAACAAGCTCTACTTCCACATTGGTTATTTTTGCATCCCTAACCAAAAAGACCCTCACAATACACAATGCACATTTGTCCAATCGCAAACGAGTTCCAATCATACACCCGACCACACCAAATTATTCGTCTCGATGAGACGATTCCAATGTGGGGTATTTTTGAGTTATTGAGTTTGGTTATTGAGTTTTGATTATTGGTAAAAGTTGTTAAGTTTGGTTATGGAATGAGTGGAACTTGATTATTTACTAAAAGATTTGTAACTTTGCTTATTACAATGTGGGGTGTTTTTTGAGCATTGTTATTAAATATACTTATCCACACTCATATGCCCCTTTGCTTATTACAATGTGAATGCTCTTAGGTTTGGGTAGCTTTTGAGATTTTGCAACACAAATTATCAAAAAAGGAATGAAATTCTTATAATCTCACAACTGCAACAAATAGGTTTCTTTACATCTACTAAAATTTGAAATCTAAAATCTGTAGTAGAATCTGAAGCTAAAATTTATACTATGTATCCACAGCTATTGCAAACACGCCCTAACTGAGATTGGATTTTTTAATTAAGCTATTAATCCAAGTGTTATGACAATTAGGTTGAAGATCAAGGGTAAAAAGGAAGATAAAAAGTTTAAGAGATGAATGGAATGTATGCACGTAAAATTTCTTTGGCTGATAAAGGATAGTTTAAAATATCACGAGAAAAAATTTAACGATTATGGTTTTTAAAAAAACAGCTTACTTTGAAGCCAATTGATAATTTAAGGCCACTCCCCAAATAGTTATGGGCACTCCTCATAGGAGTGCCAAAATCAATATAGGTTGATTTTGTCACTCCCCAAATTGTCAACTTTTGGGAGTGGCAAAATCAATATATGAGTTGATCCTGCGTAGAGAGTGCCGTTAACAATTTGGAGAGTAGCAAAATCACTCCCCTAATTTAATCATGTAACTTGATCATCTTCTCGATGATTGGTACAAGACAAACTGTCAGATAATCAAGGCAAGTCTTGTCCCTCGTGGTAAGCCCAGAGGCAGGATCTTCTGTGCCGAAGGATTTTTCGGCCGTTGAATTTAACATAAAAAAAAATCACACAATCCAACGGCTGAAAAATTTCCCGGCACAGAAGCACAGGATTTTTGGGACAGAGGAGATTGGACCCGGTAAGCCCATCAAACCTGATCAACAAACGTCAACATGTAACAATATATCCAACTCGAATTGTACTCGTATAATTGTTGCCAAAATGACACTCCCATTCGCCTATTCATTTCTATCACCACCTTCATCAATCGCCGCCCTGCAACCGCTAATTCCTCCACCCACCACCACGACCATACGAAAAACGTCGTTCTGTTTTTTTTTTTTGTGTGTGTTTTTTAAAGAAAAATGTCCAAAAGTTCAAGGCTTTAACAATATTTCAAAAATAGCTGTCATGTAGATTGTGGACCTTGAGCAAGCATCCAAAAAGCAGCTACATAGGGTAGCAAATCACATGCCTATAACATAAACCTGCACACAAAAACATCACATGACTGACTGACTATATGAGTCCTATATATTTTGTTCAAGATTCAATTTGAACAGTCCCAAATTGGTATCCTCAACCAAACAGAACAGTTGCTTCGGCCTTTGAGCAGGAAACCCCATGTTTTTTTCACATACTAACAAAATTCCATGACTCAATTACCGATAGAGACATCTCTTCGGGGGCTTAAAGTGAAGATTGCTTCGTCCTCGCGATCAAGAAAGAAATAGTATTATCTCCATCTTACAAAATAGATGCATTTTCATTGGCTCTATCGACCTGGTTAAGTCGAAGCAAAGCGTTTCTGTTTTGTAGTACTGTAGTTGATTTTGCTAGGGTAAGCTCCCAGCTGACTAATGGTTACTGATTGTACAACACTTGAAAAATGGGAGGTCCTTAATACGTAAGCAAACATTGAATTGCCATAACTAGGGATTGTTTGGTAAAAGTTTTGAGGGAAATTTTAGAAGTAATAAGTGGAATAGATAGATAGAGAGATAAGAGATGAAAGTAATAAATTGAGAGAAAATTTACTGAAAACCGTGATGAGAGAGAGAGTGAGAGAGAGAGGTTATAGAAACCCCGAGTGAAAGGGAATCAAATCCTCTGTACTGAAACTCTCTGTACCTCTGTAGTCTGTACCGGTGCATTTTCGGCCATTAAATTTAAACATAAAAAAAAAACTCACGCAATCTAACGACTCGAAACATCTCGGTACAGAGGTACACCAATTTCTTGGTAGAATAGATCTTGGGTGGAGTGAAGGAGACTAGGGGTCCAATTATTGATATGGTGAGAACTGATTACCACACCGGGCCCGTTCCACTTTTTTTCTAAACCTTCTTTTTTTAAAAAAGGTAATTTTAAACTCGAATATTAAGAAAATGAAAAATATTTTTTTGATTTTTTTGCACCGTTTAAAAGATCTCAATGAAATCTATCAAACAAGATTGATATTGGTAGAAAAATTATTTGCGTAAATACATGATTTTTGAGTTTGAAATTACCTACTTTTTTAAAAAGTTCTTTTTCAAAGAAAGTGGGACACCCCAATCAACTATTCTGTTTAGTTGTTAATCGAGGCAGACAAAAGGGTACAAATTGGAACCGCTGGTTAGAACTAAGATTTGAGTTGTTCAAATTAAGGCCCCATTTTCGCTATCGTTTTCATCTATAATTTATTGCTAAAATTAAAGTTGTTTTTCTTACATTAAATTTTTTTTTCACCTTAATTCTGCCTTTGACCTTTTTCATTTTCTCATACACTATACTAATTTTATTTATAGTTTAGTGGAAACGACTTGACTATAAAATACTACAAGTAGTTCATAACTTTTAGTTTTACAAAAATGCCCCCATGAAACTTTAGAATTTAATTTGGGAAGCGGGTGCAACTTTGGAGTTTAAGATGTAATTTTTTCTTAAATGAATTAGGATAACTCATTTAATCCAATCATTGTCTTTCTCGTGTGACAAAATAAAGCCCCAGAGTCCAATCTGAATAATCGAAATGGATCAAGTTTATAGGTGTCTTGACATATATTATAAACAAATTAAATATTAGATTAATTGAACGTCGATAGCAAATAACCCATATTGGATTTGGGCAAAAGGGATAGCCGGTATTCTAATTGCCTATTTCTATTTTCACCTACTAGTATTTATCTTGAGAACAATATCATTCAGGCAAGTACTTATTGATATTTGATTAACGTGATTTCTTATATTTATGTTTTTCACATTAAGGCCCATTTCTCCTCACAAAATCATAGGAAAGTCTAAGCAAATAAGCATGCCAACCGAACAAACTCTACGTGAGACCTATCTTTTGTGCTGAATTATCGCATACAGTATCCGTCGTTGTCTTTAGCTCAAGTAGTAAAATGAGAAAGATAAAGTACCTTGAAAACACAAATTTTTATGTTCGGCTCCCAGTAAATGCATAGTTTCTTTGCGTTAAGCTGTGAAAACATAAATTTCTTAATCCCAACATAGATGTCGTGCCTTTGATCGAATTGAAAAAATAACTTAACTGTTGTTCGACCCATTACTCATACTTGCCAGCCAAAATAAGAACGTCCTCCTCGCTCATACCGTTTATCAAATGGGAATGTATACCCACTCATACACCAATCAATCAAAAAATACATAGGTAGTGGTTTTTTTTTCCCTCTATAAAAGTTAAGTTAGTATTGTTAGTATAGTTTCCCGTTCCGGTAAAGTTCTTATTTTTTAAGTACTTGTTTTCCACTTTACGAGACAGGTCATTCTATCACAATACATTATCTATAATTTTAAAAATAAGTATTCGAAAACTCCCTCTGTCCTAATTTAATTGTCTTTTTTGGGAGTTTGTGCCACTTTTCAATTGATTATATCTTGTAATTTATAATGTTTTAGGTGATTTCGAAAATATTGTATTATAGAACAAATCGAGATCTATTAAACAAGATCTATATTGGATATATAATTAATTACCAATTTAAAGATATAACTAGTTTTTTTTATCCAGTTAGAATAGAACTGGGACAAGTAAATTAGGATGGAGGGAATAAGTACTTATTTTCGTTAACGGAACGGAGTCTTAGATTATCACATTACAAGAAATGAACTCCTGATATTCTTACGCGCAGCAACTAGTGCATCCTGATGTTACAGTGGGGAGGCGGGGGAGTTAAGGGGCAGCAGCATGCTGTCTTTACCGAATGGGGTCTGCATCGGTCTCGCTTCAACGGATATCATTAATAGCCTTATCGAAACAGTTTTATCTTGAAAAGAATAGATCCGAAACACTGGATCAAATCCACGGGAACCCATTATTGGCAAGTTATATATATTCTGATCAAGCACTTAATGATATCTGATCGAGCTAATTTTTGGTACAATTATTCTACTCGACAAGCTCTACGAAGTGAACACTTTCGATCATTGGAGCGAGACCGATGCGGATCCCATTCGGCTGGGACAGCAGGCTGCTGCCCTTTAAAAGGGCAGCAGCTCCCCCCGCCTCCGTTACGGTGGTTGTGCACACTTGTACATGTATCCATCTCAGGAAGTAGGATTTCTTGGGAACAAAAAGAAATTAACCTCCCAAGGCGAAAACCAAACTACACTGGTTTTCTGTTTCCCTTGTCCTTACCCAAACGTAGACATATCACCTAGAGACACCCCACCCTTTAAAATGGTCCACTCCCCAACCCACCTCGAGCCTCACTCACGAGTAGTAACCAATTTTAGTGCAAAAAATGACCCAAATGCTCCATCTCCACTGTCTCGTGTTTCACTAGGGTCACTGTAGTTGTTTTCTTTATACTAATGGATCTTGGCATGTTGGGTTTTGAGGATTCAGTGGTGGGTTCTTCTCCTCCTCCTCCTCCTCCTTCTTGTCTAGTAGTTTCAGATCCTGAGACCAAACAAAAGTGGTACCACGGATCTGGGTTCCCCAAGCAAGAAAGGTCTGCTGCTATTTCTGGGTGCACTGAGCAGCAAGGGGACTGGAGGGCCTCGAAAGTGGCCAAGACTGATGAATACTACTACTGCTTCTCTGGCTCCAAGGCAATGCAGCAGCAGCAGCAGCAGAACAGAATCCCTTTATTGAGATCTAACACCACTTTGTTCTCTGATGGTCAGCAGATGCTCAGCTTCTCTTCCCCAAATAGTAGTAACTTTGGAGAAACTGCCACATTGCCTAATTACTATCACCACCCCACATCAAATGCTTATAGTAGAAATAACAACACAGGTACATGTCCATTTTTTCTCCCCAGGGTTTTAGCTATATTGGTATTCACTTGTTATATAGAAGTAGTAATTTTAAAGGGTTGTCTGTGGGTTTCTTCAAGTGAGATGGGCCTGGCTTTCTAGTTGTAGAAGGGATGGTTTTTTTTTTTTTTTTTTCTGGGTTTTTTTTAATTACAAGTACTGCTAGGAGGATCTTTTCACTTAAAATCTACAAGGGGTTTTGGGTTTTTCCTTCCATTGTTGGTTATACTAAAGAAGAATGTAGTGATGGATTTCTCCCATTTCTCTCACTTTTTGCTCTGTTCTCCTGTTATATCAAAGACAAGAAGTTCAAAATAACAAACAGTTCATTTTTTTTGTTTTTTTTTTGAAAGGTTTTGCCTTTTTGGGATACTGGCAAATTATATGAGCTGCTCAAAGTGATACAAACCTCTATACATACATATGTATATACGTATATATTGTTGAGTGAGTTATCTCATTTTAGGGAGTAAATGGTTATCAGAGGGTATATTCATGGAGCTAAAAGTGGTATTAATATGAGGATGAGGTTAGATTTTTCTTGCTTGGGTTGATAGAGATGTCCTGTTGCAGATGAGATGGGTGGTTATTGGTAACCTGGGTTTTTGATTGATTCCCAGTACTGCTGGGAGGGGTCTTTTCTTCTTAATCTGCAGGGTATTCCTGTTGAGTGTTGTCAAAAAAATGAAAAGAAAAGAAAAGAAAAGAAATTCATACAGTAGAACTCCCTGTGCACAAATGAAGAATAGTAGATCAGACCCATCTACCCTTCCTTTGCCTCTCATTTGTCCTCTTTCTCTCAATTTGTTTATGCTCCTGCTTTCTTGTTATACCATGGACTAGAATTCATAGCTGATGTAGCCCTCCTTAATGGGAAAGTGATGAGATTTGGTAAAACACTAAAATGAACCAAATTTGTTCATTTTACTAATTTCTTGTCATTTGTCATCGTTTAGTCATACAAATAAGGCAAAAGATTCTTTTGTTCTGTTTTTCTCATTCCATAGGGGATGAGATCTCATGACAAATAAAATAGACCAATAAAAATTTGTTTTTTCCCATTATTTCTTATCATTTCTCATCTTTTTAAAGTCATTCAAACAAGTGAAAAGATTCTATTTTCTTTTCTCACCACTTCTTGCCATTCTAAATGCTTGGACAAGTTCAATTTTTTCCATACTCTCCTCTTTTTCCTTTGATCTTGATGTTTCTATCACATTTTTAAGCTGAATCTTCTGATCTTTTTTCTGTTTTCAGGGTATGATATGAGTGGGGTATTTACAGGGGTAAGAGGCCTATTTACTCCATCACAATGGATGGAGTTAGAACACCAGGCCTTGATCTACAAATACATAACTGCAAATGTGCCCATCCCTTCTAATCTGCTCATCCCCATCAGAAAAGCCCTTGATTCTGCTGGCTACTCTTGCTTTTCGGGCGGTCTCCTGGTACCCAATACTTGTAAGTTTGTTCTTTTCCCTTCATAATCCAAGTCTTTCCACTTAACTGATCTGTTAAACTGATAATCTCTTGGGAAATGGATTGATTTTTGCTGTTCTTTTTGTTGAATCTTGTGAATATCTGATGCACATATTCACTTTTAATGGACTGAGTTCCAGTCCAGTTCTTAATCCTCTAGGATTGTCCTGTTTCTGGCCATTGTGGGCCACCCAAGACCGACAAAACGAACAAGGTCATTCACATAAAAAATTAGCTTGATACTCCTGAATGAATAGCTATATAGTCAAACCACTTTTGTGTAAGAATTGATGAAAGGTTTAAGTTCTAAAATCATTTGTGCCGTCCAACTAACCAATCTCTTTATCCTGCTATATTCCCACGTTTTATCCCTTTGTTTCATTGTTAGTTGGATGTTTGAGATGTGTTCACATTTGTTCTACAATTTGGCAGTGGGATGGGGTTCTTTCCGTCTAGGTTACGCCAACAGCACTGATCCCGAGCCCGGGAGGTGTCGTAGGACCGACGGAAAGAAATGGCGATGCTCCAGAGATGCTGTGACCGATCAGAAGTACTGTGAGCGGCACATGAACAGGGGCCGCCATCGTTCAAGAAAGCCTGTGGAAGGAGGCCAGACTGGCCATTCCGTCGCCGGATCCACCACCACCACCACCACAACAAAATTCATGCCTATGACTACCTCTGCTTCCGCATCGTTGGTGCCTGGTAGAAGCACAAACAATGGCCTCGGCCTATCACACCATCCCCAACTCAAGAACCTGCAGCAGCCTGGTGCAACTAATCCTAGTGCTTCTTCCCCCAACAGGTGAATAATCACTCATGAGCATGGTTTTCATTTCCGTTTGGCGTAAAGGCTCTCATGAGCATGGTTTTCAATATGTCTATTCAATTAAACTTTGGATGGATCCTGAATATTTGATTGTGTTACGCATATTAAGGATTTTCATCTTTTGTTTGAAAACCAATCAGACATTATAAGTTAGCTTGATTTAGACATATTATTTGGCAAATCGATAGCGATGTGCTTTCCTGGAAAATGCCTGTCTAAACATTATGCAAAAATTTTCAATCTTCTTGAGATCTGGAAACCTCCTACTAGTAGTGAAACCAGATCATTCTTTGCAGCTATCACGCCTTCCCAGTGTTCATATGTTGAAGTTCGTTGAACTTCCGAATCATGAAAATGTTTCTCAACTCTCCATTGGTTTATTTTCGAACTTAAAAGTTATTTTCATGCTTGCTTGTGTACTTGATTGGAACTCGAATACAAACGGGAGATATAACACGATACACTTGAGCTGATTCGTGGTTCGTTTCCATAGCAGGAATTTTCTGAACAAAGAGAATGCGGGGAACAGAATTCAAGGGGACCAATTTTCCATTCCAAAACAGCCGAACCCGTATGAAGAATCCACTCGAGCTGAATTTGGATGTGTTTACTCCGATTCCTTGCTCAACCCATTACACAAAACCTCTGATTCCATGACCGCGTCCCAGCATTCTGTTCGCCAATTCATCGATGATTGGCCCAAGAATCCCACCGATCGCTCATCCATTTCATGGCCCACCCAACTCTCAATCTCAATACCAATGACAGCCTCAGACTTCACATCCTCCACTACGTCTCCCATCAACGGAAAAACGGCTCATTCACCACTGAGGCTGTCGCGAGACCTTGAAACGGATTCGACTCAGATGGGTTTGGGAGTGGGCAGTCAAAACCAAAGGCAAGCAAATTGGATTCCTATTTCATGGGAAACTTCCATGGGGGGACCTTTGGGTGAAGTATTGCATAGGACTAATAGCGGTGTTGGGGACCAAAAGAGCACATCGGCTCTGAACCTTATGACCGATGGGTGGGACCATAGCCCCAGGTTAGGATCGTCTCCTACCGGGGTTTTGCAGAAAATGGCGTTCGGGTCGGTTTCTAATAGCAGCGCTGGGAGTAGTCCCAGACCAGAGAACCATTTGAGCTCCAACTAGACCAAGTTTGGCCTACCTTCTGTTGTGACTGTTTTTTCTCTGGCTTTAGTTGTACCTCTGAACTCTTTCCAGGTTCGGGACAAATCTTTTTTAGATCAAAAAATTGACTCGACGTAAAAAAAAAAAATCTGAAGAGTAGAAAAACTTGGCCAAATGCCTAAAAAAAACACGGATGAAGGCGAAAAGGAAGTCAGAAGTTACGCGGGTCCATCATACCCAGTTTATGAAGAATTTTACGCGAGGGAAGAAGCACAGGTTGTTATGCGGCCGAAAATGACTTGAGAATAATGTGGCTTCAAGGGTTTAATTTGAATTTGTTTTGGTTCAAGATTTCTTCGATTTCTTTTTTTTTTTTTTTCGGTTACGATTTCTTCGATTTCTGTAATCTGGTTTTTTATGTTCTGGATTTGCAAACTCTTCAATTCAATCTTGATGTTGTGAATGTGACTAAAAATGTTTTGGTTTGGCTTTGGAGTAGAGGGTGGTGTTGGTTGATTGGTTGCTTGTTAGGTAGTTACTGATGGGACAGTTTTTCCAGGGCAATGAAAACAAGGACACCCTAACATGTCCTGCAAGTAAATCTCTTCTCGCGCCCCCCCTGACACACACACACACACACACCCCCCCCCCTCCCGACCCCACTCCCCCTTTCCGGAAATGCCCCCCCCCCCCCCCCACCCCACTCGCACCCCCCTCGGACCCCACCCCCAGACCAAAATAACCCCCTCGGCAATAATTCAACCCATTTTATTATTTCTCATTTATTTACTTAATAACTTGTATATCTTTTTTCATTTTTATTTATTTAATATTATTTAAGTGTTTCAATTTTCAATCCGCTTGAATCGGTGCAAAGATTTTGTTTTTTTAAGCGTTTCATCTTCAATGGTCATAGTAAATTTTTGGCTCAACAAGTATCCTAAGGCTCTTTATTTAATTCAGGTCTCTCTTAGGGTGCTTATTGGAAGGCCTTAAAGCCAAAAATTCATTATGACCATTTAGGATGAAATGATAAGAAAAATAAGATCTTCGCACCGGTTCAAACGAATTAAAAATCGGAACACTTATTTTTTTACTCTTTATATGTATTTTTAAATTATTTAATATTATATACGTGAGTAATTATTTATTTTTTTATTTATATCTTTTATCGATTTTATTTCTAACCACTTATTCAGATTTCATTTTATCTTCTTATCTTCAACTATAACCACTTATTTAGAAAAATAAGATTTTAGCACCGGTTCAGGTCTCTTTTAAAAGTAAAACAAAAAACTACTAAAAGTAAAACAAAAAAAACTAGTAAAGTTAAAAAAAACAAAACAAAAACAGTAATTAAAGTCTTTTATAAGCAAAAAAAAAATAGTAAAAGTTTAAAAAAAAAGGCCGAGCAACATCTAAGATCTTCTTCGATCTTCTTCGATCAACCATAAAATCTTTCAAATGTGTATTATCTTTCAAAAGTAATTTGAATGCACGTGATTGGACTTCGTCAAATCTTTATCCAAATCTACATGTGCCACACGTGACGTTATCATATCCAATAATGTTGAGACGTTGCAAAAGACTATAACATCTCACTTTGACTCATTATCTTCAATTCTACCAACATGTGGCCTTTTTCTATAGGTGCTTTCAGATTATCTTATTTTCTCGATACCAGAAAGGGAGAGCTCGTGAGAGACGAGAAGAACGAGCTTCGACTTCATGAAACCGAGCGGATTAGTACAAGTTATGTTAGTATAAGTTATGTTTTAATTATTCATTTATTAATTAAAATTATAGTAAGAAGTCTTTTAAAAGTAAAACAAAAAACTATTAAAAGTAAAACAAAAAAAACTAGTAAAAGTTTAAAAAAAAAAACAAAAACAGTAATTAAAGTCTTTCATAAGCAAACAAAAAAAAACTAGTAAAAGTTAAAAAAAAAAAAAAAAACTAAAACAGTAATTAAAGTCTTTTAAAAGTATAAAAAAAACTAGTAAAAGTAAAAAATAAATAAAACAGTAATTATTTACTTTTAAAATCAAAAAAAAAAAACTAGTCAAAGTATATTAAAAAAAAAAAACCGAAAAAGGTGGGAAAGAAGGTGGGCCCGGAGGGGGGTGTAGGGGGTGCGAAAAGAGAAAAAAAAAAGAGTAAAATCTTAAAAGTAAAACAAAAAAAAACTAATAAAAGTAAAACAAAAAAAAAAGAAAAGCGAAAACAGAGGGGAGGAGGGGAGGGGCAAAGAGGGAAAGGGGGGGAAAGGTGGTGGGGCCGGGGGGGGGGGGGGTGTGTGTGTGTAGGGGGGGTGCGAAAAGAGGCTCTCGTGCTGCAATCAAGAAAACTTGGCGTATGATTTGATATTGTCACGTTATATAGAAAAAATGTCTATGAATGATGTGCGAAAAAGCCAAGGAAACCGACAGGAGCCACCGACGGTTGAAACCTACGGGAATGGCCTGAGCCGTTCAATATTTTTTTTAAAAAAATCGAGTGGGTCCTTGAAAAATCAGTTCGATCCGGTATGTGCAGGTGTTCGATTTAATCTTTCATTTTTTTCGCGGATCCAAAATCTGAATGATGTAAAGCAGCCTTGGATCATCTCGAATTCTGGTTACAAGTTCTAAAGAATTCGTCGAGATAGCAAGCCACCGCTTCTACTTCTGTTGCTGATAAGGCATACATAGTGCTGTAGAGCATTTGTCCATCCGTCCGTCCGTCCTTGATGAGTTCCGGTGCTTGCTACTACCGCTAAACTGGTTGTTCGCCACCATACACCGTAGATAACTATTTCAAATTCCTTCGGCGCCCCCCGAAAGGATCTGCTGCTGACATAAAAGAAACCATCAATAAGGCACATTCTGTGGAAGATTATCCTGATTGGTGTCATTGGAAACTTGGTCGAGTTTAGAGGCTTTTATAATAAGGGAGATAGTGTCTCGAATGTTTTGCCTTGTTGCATCTGCTGTTGAGAGCTGTTGAGATCAGGCCCGGCCTTAGGCAAAGGCCATCCAGGCGAACGCTCTGGGTCTCTAATTTTTAGCCCACTAATAAGGCCTCCAAATACATGATTATAACAAATAGAATGTATGTCAAGTATTTTTCAAATTGGTTGATGTAGCACGGCGGTGAGATTCGAGTGTTCTATGCATGAGAATGCAAGTTCAAATCTCGGTTCCTTCAAGTTTTAACGTGAACACCTTCAGTTTTGGTACAAAAAGGTTTTGAATTGATGCCGCTGAGGTTCAAACTAGTACCAATGAGGTGTGACAAGCAAATTACCATCGAACTGCACGGCTATTTTTCTACTCATGTCAAAACACTAGTTTATATAAACAAAAATGAGAGACCCCATTTTCAAATTCAGCTTAGGACCTCGAAAATCTCAAGACCGGACCTGGACGAAACATGAAATTCAAATAAGGCTAAGTTCTGGTTGCACCAAATAATCCATATGGTGCAGCAATTACCTACCTTGACAATGGTATCCTCATTTATATGGCAATAATATTGGCCATGTGTTTCCTTCAGAATGACATGACAGTCTCTGTTGCCAGCTTGATGATTTCAAGCAAAGTGGCCTCCTCCTTGTTTGTTGCACTGCAGCAAGATTTTCTAATTTTTGTGGGCCATGAAGAAATCCCCCAAAAGCATTAAGACCTTATTCGTTTTGGGGTCTCAAAATCCCTAGACATAATCTCAAATTTTTGACTTCCGGATATTTTTGAGCCCATTGAATCCAAGCACAGACAAGAAACATTTGCATTTTTTTAACTAGAGAATTGCTTGAAGATATGTAGAGACCTCGGATTTGGGGACCTGTAGTGCATGAATGCATTATAGGGGTGTCGTGGGCAATATGAATCGTCCGTCACAGCAACCAATGGTCCAGAATTTAACTCAGCCCACAATATCCTACCCTGATCATCACTTTCACTAATCTTATTAGATCATAAACCAAATCAATGGGCCCTTAGCAGCATGACTTCAATTGTGACCAACTTCCTGCCCAATTTGTTATTCACGAGTGTTAGACATGGTTTCGTAGCTCAATTATACCTGGTAGGAAACTCTTACCAACCAGCAGTAATACAAGGTGTTCCTCAATCACACATCCAAGGGATTTCAAGTCCAAGAAAAATTAATTTAAAAAAAAAGAAAAAAAAAGAGAGGTCCAAGCAATGTTTATACAAGGGTTTTCCAGGACATGTGGAGTCCTAACTCCTAAGGCCCCATTCAGTTACAAAGAAAGGAAAGTACCATAATCTTTAACTATCCTGCAATTTTTATATAAATTGGTTAGCTTAAAAGTTGTAGGACCTACGACCCAGTTCATTTTGAAATTTTGGATTTGAAGGTAATGAGTTTTAATAGAATAATCATTGAAAATATGAGTAATAATTGAAGGGAGATGGAGGAAAAAAATGAGAATAATCATTGAAAATAGGAGTAATGATTTATAAGTAATGAGTGGAGAGAGAAATGATATAATGATTAGAATCCAAAACCCTTAACCGAACAAGGTCGTGTCTCACTTTACACCATGAAGAAAAAGGAACAGGATTTTGCAAGAATCTTGTTTCTACACTAGTATCTACTATCTATGTCTACGTTTTCAAATTTCTTGTTAAGTTTCTGCTATTAAATGGACGCATAATGGAAAATACTTTTATTTTCATGACAAGCAAAGGATGCCAAGTTACACATCATTACAACCAAACAACTACCTTGTGGGCAGAATGTAAAGATTAGAATCAAGGAATACCCCAAGTAAAACTCAGCTAGAAAATTTTAAAACCAGAACATAAATCAGCGTATTACGACCTCTAAATCAGCTTTCAAGACTCAACTCTCCACAAGACCTCTCTATTAAGACACATAACCTCATAACGACAGGAGAAATTGTCAGCTCAAAATCAATGATAGTGCACGGCAGCAAGTGAAAAATCAATGCACCCTAGATGATTTCACGTCTTGTCATTCGACATAATCAAACTCCAATGGGTTCAGAGCACTACTTAATGGAATTGAACCCAAATCACACTACATGGGTATCCATCAATTACTGAAATCTTTGGCACCCGAAAACTATCAATATTCAATAACACTACTTAAATAGAGTATCCCTCCCCATAAGTATATATAAGTAGACAATCTAACACCACCAAGTTCATACCAATAGAGTTGCGTAGGTTCTAAAACCCAGTTAACAAAGGTGGTGATTCTAGCATGGTGATGGAGCAAAAGGGAGTAGTCATCTTCAACACAAACTTCAAACCATCGATGTCCAAAAATAAGGACACTAACAATCACAACACTTGAGGTTTTATGGGTTGATAATCAGCGGTGTACAACTCTATGTTACATGGACTCAAGTACAAATGCCGGATGCAGGTACATGACAAAAGCATCGAATTTTTCTAGTTTCATTCCACGATGATCTTTATCTTCTGCCTTAATTGGAGTTTACTAGATTTCTTAGACCCTTTGATGCATATTATAGGATAGGAACTCCGTGCATAGCTCGTGAGATATTTGAATTAGAAAATACGTATGCTAAGTTTTTTTTTGGAAAGTAATATGTTTGGTAAGTATTTTCCAACCGAAACATTTTTTTTAACATCATTTTCCAACTTAAACATGTACAACATGGATCTCGTAGCCTTATCCAAGTGTTGAGTGTCCGACACTGGTACCTTAAATATTTTGAAGGATCCATGTAAGATTGATGTACACCACGCAAATCAGCATCAGTTTGCAAAGTACAATACAACAGAGCATCAAATTACTAATAAATGCATACAAAGATCACTTAGAAGCTCAAATATGATGCTCATGACATTTAGTCCACTACATGCAAATGACGTGCTAAAATAAACATTATTCTACCCAGCATGAGACAAACAGGAGTTATTAAACGAATCAATAAAAGGATTCGATAAATTATTAACTACGCGCAATGAGGAAATCAACTTAGAACAGCACAAGTAACCATAATAGAAGGGAACTTTAGAGCCCAGCGTAGAAATTAAATTAGAATATCAAAGTAGAGACCAAGAATTACAAGGATTATTTGCAATTACGTAGTTTTACAAAAGTACAACTTAGTTAATTGTAAATTTCATATCAAGAATATGGAGGTGTGCGTAACCCAAACCTCTAGAATTCTTCATTCTGTCGGATTAGGGCCTTAAACACCGCCTAGATCTATTTTAGGAGAGGCCAAACATACAGCAACTATAGTTTTCAGATGCCATGTAGATAACAAAGCCATCTCCTTTAACATTTTCAAGCATTGTTTATAACACACAATATTCATAATTGAGTATCAGACTCCCCGAAGTATACTACAATCCAAACTCCCTAAGTTCAAAGAGACATTACAAAGTAGAAAGTTCTACAAGGACTGAAAAATGCAGACTTCAGTTCAGCATAACAATAACTCTGTAATCATCTCCTAGTTTTGAACTAGGACTATGACATGACACGATGCAATCGTAAACCTTTCAAGAACTTCAACAGCCAGTCCTAACTAACATAAGGAATGGATAACAGTTAATTTTTGCGGTCAGAGCCGCCTAATTTGCTCAAGTAGAGGAATGAGATCCATACTGACTCAATGTGTTATTTACTTTTTGGTAAATGCCACATTGGAGTATCATGACAGCATGAAACAAGCCACACCAGGAATAACATTATTGATCAGTGATCACACTGAAAGCAACAGATAGCAGAAGTGCCACATTAGAAGTCACATAGGTGCCCAATATTGTCTGAGTTAACTATGTGCTTACTTTAAATTTCAAAAGACGTGAAACCTTAACGGTCAAAAAGTCTTTGCAACTGCTCAAGAAAAGAAATTTCGCACGAGAGGTGCCCAAATAAACATGTGACGAAAACACAGACCATGTCAAGTGCATCATAGGAATTAGGAGGTATTCAAAGATGATAGGTATCTTCTTAAAGTGCTCAGTTGCTACAAGTTCAGAAAAGTTGGGGTTTTTTTCTTAATTGCAAAGTCACATTAGTGACCGCTCTCATAAGCATTCCCACATGAATGTCTTTGATAACAGGTTAGATTATGAGAACTCACAAAGTTCTGCAACATTTGCTCCCATAAGGTCGAGATTCAACTGCACTCATGTAAAACTCAAACCTTCAAAGGTTTGAGCCACCGGCCACAATATCTCGTCAAAATATACGAACTAATGTCAGGTCTAGCACAAACATTATAATCTTTTTAACATTCAATGAAGCACAACTATTCAGCATACTATTCTAATGCTCCTTACCAAATCTTATCTTAATTCATTCATGGATTCATACAATCTCTGATTAATGGGTTGGAGGCATGCATCCGTGTATAAGTAAGCACTTTGGTGAAAGTGAAAAGTTTAGAAGAAAGCTAGCATATTGAACTAAAATTATCATACCACATACCCTAGAATCAGTAACGGTTTGCACATAAATTCAAAACACATTCCCTGAGGGATGAGCATGAGTGCACTCTTCACTAACAGCTGAATACATACATTTTTCTCTAATCTAAGCACAAATACATGGTATTACAGATTATGCAAAATGAATTTACACCCACCTTCCACGCCGCCCATCCCCTTCCTCAAAGAATCAACAAAGAACTACAGCACATAACGTAAGAACATATTTTCAATATTCCATACCTATGCTCCTCAAAAAAAAAAAAAAAACAAAAAACAATGCTCCATACCTGTCACCAATTCACCAATCAGTGTTCAAATAAAACCTATAAATGCGTGTTATTAATACTGTTATCCTAAGGTTGATCTTCATGCCTCACTGTAAAAGCAATACAGAATATGCAGCAGTTTATTAACTGAAAAAAAGAGAGCCTTTTCTGATTTGGTGGGGTGCTCATATTCTATGGGTGTAAAAGTGTCTGTCATGCCATGGCTATAGCATTCAGAACGAGGAATTGTTTATAATCATCGCACCCACCAATCTTTTCAAACATCATACACTATCAGATACACAAATCCAATTTCAAGACCAAACTATTAACAAATCATGACAACTATTTCTCACGTTTCTGATCAGTTTTCCTTTCCAAGCCCAGAAAAATCAACAAATCAAGAAAAGGAAAACTGATCAGATAAGGGAGAGAAACTTACAGTTACTACCCATTGAAGTTTATAGGCTATGTCAGTGTTTAAAATTAAAAAGGACTGGTAAAAGGCATTGGATATGGACTAGTATACTTCAATTGGATTTGGATTTCTGATTAAAAATTGGAACTTTATCAGGAAAAGGAGAGGAAGAGAGCGAAATCGGCGGAATGGGGGTTGGGGTTAGGAAGATGGGACTATATAGAGATGGAAATTGGAGCGGCGGAGCTGAGACCTATCTAAAACCTTAACCCTAATCGCTATGTTTGTTTGTAACCTCCAATTCTGTCCAGTCCAGTTTGAAATTTTTTGGGCACCCCAAGGACCCAAAAAAGGTTTTAAAAATCGAGTGCTACGTAAGAGCATCTCCAACCCTTGATTTTAAATTGGAGATGCCAATTTTTTTTTGAAGACTGATGTGGCATTTTGACATCTCTAATTTGACATCAAAACCTCATCTCCAATTCATATGTCAAATTCTATTTATTTGACATCAAGTTATCCCTCTCTAACCCTTATGTCAAAATACAAAATGGTCATTTTTTGAAATTTGGCATGGAGGGGGGTGGTTGTCAAAATTGGCATGCAGGAGGTTCATGCCAAAGCCACGTCAGCTTTGACATGAGTGAAGATAGGTGGGTTGGAAGGTGAATTGGTGCCAAAAGTAGCCGTTGCACCGTCCACGTCATGTTTGACATCTCCCATTGGAGATGCTCTAACGGACTGATACGTAACTGTTTTTGGCCTTTCGATATCGTAACACCTCGATACAACGGTGGGAGGGAAAATCGCATGCGTATCGGCCGGTTCTGATTACATATCGGTCCCTTTCTGATTCACGATTGTTACGGCTATATTCGAGACCATTGAGGGTGATTCCAGTTCTAAAAATTTTATTTTCCCAAAAATGATTTTTTAAAAATTCACGACTCAACAAATCGATTCTCGCTACGTATCGTTTGATACTCCTCATACCGTTACACCTCGACCGCTACCGTTACGTGTTCTGAAATCGTCATTAAATTAAAACCTTAGGTGAGATTGAAGGTCTCGTTTACGGGTAGTTGGGTATGATTCACATCACATCATCACCATAGCACAAATTCCTCGAACTAGCAATTAGAATAACTCAGAAAGTGGAATTTGACGAACAAATTCGTTACGGGTATGATTCACATCACATCATAACTGAATTTCCACCATATTACTTCACTTTCTCATACTACGGAGTACTTTTAAACGAACAAAACTGTTTGTGTTTGCTCATTAAAAGTTTGTCTGAAATTGATTTGTTACATAAACAAAATTGAGTTTGAATATTTGTTAGTACTATTATTCGGCCTGTTTGATTTTGCCAAACTACTCAAAATCAGCTTGTGGTCGACTAAAGGTTATTTGAGATCCGCTCGCCTCTCAAACAAGCTCAACTTGAACATATATCTAGAACTTGTTTTCAAACCAAACTTATAGGGAGTGTACCAAGGGCAGTATAGAAAGGAAAGATAATGGTGGACTTCGGTTAGAGAAATGCTAAATGCAAAGAAAATGGGCAAAGAAAAGACCAAAGTGTACATGGGAGTCCAAGAGCTACCTAGGAGGGAGGGGGTGAGCTATGGAGGGCTCATAGAGTTGAAGCTGTCGAGCAACTAAACCTTAAAAAGAGTAGAGTATTCTATTTTGGATTGTCCCTTAATAAGTGTATATTTCAAAAAGATAATGGCTGAAAGCTTGTTTTTTTTTCCCGCATGGGTGAAAGTTTGTAGAATTATTATTTTGCCCTTTTGAAAAATTGATGGGTAAAAAGAGTTTAGTAGATAAAGTGGAGGATAATTGAGACTTATGGAAGTAGACGGTAGGGGATAGAGATGAGTGTGTCTTCAAGCTTTGTCTTTGGAAATAGGGTACGGCAGTCAGTGCACATACAATGTCGTGGCCTCGGGAAAAAATTTGGCATGTTGATTATATAAAAATTTACCAAAACTGTAATATAAACACACCCAGAATCACTTATACATTATGCCTCCCCATTTCTCTTCCCCCTTTATACACTGATCATACATGTATTTTGTTTATGGATGCCCTGTTCAACAGGCCAAAAACAATACAAACCAAACTAAGGTACTCATTTTATACCCTTCACAAGAATCTGGAGAAGATCATGAGACCACCCATCCTTGCGCAAGAGACATTGCCTTCCCAGGTGAAACCAATGCACAGCCTCGGTATCTTCTATAGGCGTCCATTATCACACTATAGCATTATCACCCTCAACAATCCAATTCTGTAAAGCAGAAGCCTAGTGGAGTGGCATGCATGCCTTAAAGTAGAGAGGTAAATGAACTGAGTCGTTCGCGAACTGTTCGAGGCTCGATTCGGCAAGAGCTTGTTCGAGTTCGATTTGTCTGCTAAACGAACTGAACCTGAACCTCAATTCTAGGCTCGTTCCGTAAATGAGCCAAACCTGAGCCTAAAGGTATTCGGCTCGGTTAGGCTCGCGAACCTATAATTAAATTTAATTAATAATTCAATAGGGGTCTATTTGTAAATATAAAAAAAATTTAAGGTTGTATATATAATTCAATACTATTTTTCTCCCAAATTCTATACGATTAATGAGAGAGTTTGGTTTCGCTTGAGTTTAATGAGCCGAGCCAAACCAAACCTGAGTCTTGACGAGCTCAATTCGAGCTTAGATTCGGCTCGGCTCGGTTCGTTTGAGTTTAACGAGCCGAACTCGAGCCAGGATGTTCAGGTTCAAATCGAATCCGAGCCGAACTCGAGCCAGACTAGTACCTTAAAAAACCCAACCGAGCCGAACCCGAGCTTTGAAAAATTTTAACGAGCCAAACTCAAGCCAAGTTGTTCAGGCTCGAATCGAACTCAAGCCGAACTCGAGCTAAACTAGTACCTTAACGAATCCGAGCCGGACTTAATAGGGTTCGGCTCGATTCGGTTCGTTTACAGCCCTATAGTAAGGGTCTCTGCTCCATTTGCTGATCGAGCAACCATATTTCTCAAACAATAGAAAGCTGTGTCCTCTAATTGATTAGTCTCTGGAGTTTTGCATTAGCTCAAACCACTGCAAATTCGAAAGATCAAGGAGAATAGATCAGTTTATCCAGTAAAAACACCATGATCTACAAGAGAATAGCATTGCAGCTGTTTGTAACGGTACAAACTCACTTGTCTCATCAAATCAGCAAGGGTTCTTGGAAGTGCTTCTATGTTCCTGAGGACTATATAGTATGGAAACGGGAAAGAGTCCAAGCCCTTCGTAACCTTCATTTTTCCACCCTGAAATGAATACCTCTGGAGGCCCAAAAATGCATAATTAAGTTCATGGCGGAGGGGCTACTGCCTTTCAGAAAGTATACAAATCAAGGAAAGACAGTAAATAAATTATTTCTACACAGCCCTTTTGTACAAAAAGGGGGTGTTTGTTTCTTCTTATTACGTCAAAGTATAAACTGCCTTTTAACTTGTTCCTTTTAGGGATGCTTTTTCACAAATAAAAGGGCAACTATGCGAACTTCCACGAACAAAGAGTAAAATTGGGTTATTCGTATAGAGCAGGGGGAATGTGAAAACTGAAAACCCCAGTAAATAAGGAGATACCGGGATATCCATCATGGACTCTTGAGAGCTATCAAGAAGCAGAAATGCCACCATTCGTTTTCTACTCAAGACATCCCTAACGCAGCGCTTCAAATTTCCCGGCTGCATTTGATTTGGGTATAAAGAAGAATCGGTGAGAAGTACAAACAAGTTCAAACCATATAGATTGCAGGATATGAGCATAATTGCTGCTGTCAAAGTGACAGAAAGACGTTACCTTTTCGTGGAGCCGACCATCAGCTATTATCAGAACAAGCTGCTATAGAGGATTCTGCCCTGAAGGGAGTCGTGCATTAGCAACTGCAACATCCAGCATGTTGTTCACATACTTCAAGAGATCAACCACCGGTTCATCTTCTTTGGTATTCTGTTGCTTAAATGTCAAGCTTGAGATCATCTGTCCAAGTTAGTCAAATGTAAGACTCAATGAGAAAGTGGGCATTCATTTCTTTTTTTATGGAGGGACAAGACAATAGAAAGGGACTGAACAAGGAATCCTTCGCAGAATCCTAAGGCCTGTTTGGCTTGCCTTATTCTTTTCATATTTTTTGGTCAAATTTCATACTTTTCCTGGTGACAAGAACCAGAAAACCTTTTTTTTTTGGGCGATATTTAAAGAAAAAGACCGAAAAGCAAAAATGATCTATATATTTTGCTTACTTGTCTTGTTTCCAAGTACTTGAGCCATCTTCCGAGTTGTGTGTGTGTGTGTGTGCGTGTGCGCGCATAAACTTGGTCTTAGCAAAAATACAGACCTTGACCCCAGCCTCCCCTGTGAATGGCTTATCAAACTCGTGGAGTAACCTAATGTTTCCCTTCTTCCCGAAGCTTGCAACAGCCAAGTTCCCCACTTCCAATTGAGACATTGCATGGCATACCGTCACCAAAGCTTCAACAGCAACATCCCCACTATGACTCTCTGACATGCTGAGGGAATCATCCACAGCAACAACAACTTGATAATCACGTTTGTTGGGCCGGGTTCGCCTCAGCCATATCTTATCTTTCCTATAATGGCTTGCAATGTACGGGATCACCTGGCAAATCCCAACACAAATTTTCAATCACCAAAAAATAGTAGCCCATAACTATTAGACAATTTTGTTTTTAATATCCCTTACCTTCTTCATGTTAATCCTTTTTCCAGTCTTGTAATCACCTTGGAGCTTGCTAGCTAAAGTGGGCTCCATGACCAGACGCAACTGTTCTGCTAATTCCTGGGACAACCTTGTCGTCTGCAGTTCATATCTTCTCCAGAGAACATTAGCATTTTCGTTAAAATCACCAGGAACTTCCTCAAGATTGTGAGAAGTTCCAATTTCCCTGTCTAGCAGGGAAAGTTGACCAGGTTGGCTAATGTCCTCAGCCATGTATGATCTCTTCAAGGACACCAAACTCTCTGACAGGCTTCTATCACTCTCGTATTGGCCGTAAATTGCTTGGGATTCCTCTTGTGCTTCCTCTAACTGTTGGATATCCACCGGTGCCTTAATCTTTTCTGTATGATTGGAGGCCAAAGTTTTAATAGGCCGCCTTTCGGAATCCTGATTTTCAATCTCCATCTCGTCAAAATATTCCCTATCCAATGCCTTCCCATCTTCATCAGGTTTGTCAACATTGATGTTATTATCCGTCTGTTCAGACGTCACGGGACCCAATGCCTGAGCCGTTACCTTATCAAACTCGGAGGTGTACCCAAACTCATCCGCATCCTCATCTGCCACGTCATCTGGAGCCTCTAGAGCCTCTAACTTGTTCTCCTGAAGATCCACTGTCACTTTGACTCTTTCTTTCCATTCCTCAAGCGCATCGCCAACATTACGACAAGGGTTTGGTTTGAGTTTCTGAGATGAAGAAGAATCATGATGCTGAGGCAACTGATTTTGCGGTTGTTGATCATCACTTATTCTACCTCTTCTTGATGAGTCAAGCACTGTGATTTCAACCTCAGAGGCATTATGTTGGCCTTCCATAGGAGCAAGGTCATTCTGAGTGTCACTCGTATTAGACCACTTTGCTTCTACAGCTTCTGGTGCAATTTCTCTTAAATCTGTTGCGTGCGAGTCACCCTTCGGTTGTGTTGTGGATTCAGGATTTGGCACTAGGTCAATAGAGTTGTCCGGAGTAGACGAATTAAGCACATGTTTCTCTGGCCCCACCAAGTCCATCTCTTTAGCCTCTTCGTTAGTACCACCTATCCCATCCTTCTCACTATTTCCACCTTGTTCGTCATCTTCTGTCTTTTCTGGGAATTCATCCACCGACTCGTTTTTCTGTTCATCACTACTCGCAATTTCAAGAGACTCATCGAGCTCATCTGGGCCCGCATCTTCTGCATTTTCTTGGTCATCCATTTCAATATCTTCAGTCCCTCTGGTAGGTTCATCAACATTCAATCCCGTAGGATCTGCGAAAGCTTCACCTTTGTCCAAGTTCATGTCATCCATATTCTCAGCATTGTCCAGATCATCGTGTTCATCAAATTCGTTAGGGTTAGTTTCTCCAGCTTCATCAGCAGGAGTGGCAGAATCTGACTCATCTTTTGCTCTAAGCTCTCTACCACAAGAATCTGTGTCTTTGACTGAAGGCCCAGACTCGTATTTTTCGTTTGCGTTCTTAGGGGTTTCTTCCTCATCCTTGTTATCCCAGAGTTTCTCATCGATGATTTCACTATCTGCACCAGTTTCCCCCATCGCAGAGTCTAGTTGCTCATCCTCATCCTCACCATCTTCATCTTCATTGTCTCCTGAATCCTCACTAACACTAAATGTATCAGCAGCAAAATCCTGTTCCATCTCAATACCTTTGTCATTTTTGCTGGGAACGTGACCCAGTCAGCTTGTTCATCATTTGGCTGCAGAAGCACCGAGGAGGAAAAAAAAAAAAAACTATTAGGAACAATGTTCCAAATTTCCATTATCTGCTAGCAGGTAAATTGCATCAATACATATGGCCTATGTTTGGTTCCCATCTTTGAAATTAACATTTTACTCTCTGCACAGTTTCCAATAAATTTATCAGAATCCCTAAGGAGTTGATCTTCGTCTGTTATCTGATCACTGACATCAGTTTGCCCTGCACCCTCTCCCATACCTGTTCCCTTTGCCTCTTGAGTTTTATCAAGATTAGATTCCTCCATTGCTTCTTCATTGCAGATCCCGTATCCTTGCGAATACAACGAGGCAAAAATCTCAGCTAGGACATGAGTTATTATAGATACCTGCCATTAAATTCACAAGAGATCTCTGAAAGTCAAAAGCAGAGAGAGAGAGAGAGAATAGCATGTAAAATCAGTGGTTTGTGTGACAACAAAACAGAAGTAATTTAAGATTTTTGTAAACAGACAATGTCAAACTGCATTGACACTAATTCCCGGAAATTTAGAGTGAAATTACATACCATTCTGTGAACAACTAGGAAATCATGCAGAAGATTTTGGCCGAAGGCCAATACTAAATCAACTAGGGAATGTAGATGCTTCATATGTGCTCCAATGTGAACAGAGAGATGGGGGGTTTCATTGCAGTCGTTTACAAGCTTTACCTGATAAAATCACACCAGATGAAAGAGTAAACCAAGAAGGAACAAAAAGAGCTGAAAGACTACAGAAAAGTGATTTTCAAAGAACAGTCCAATAATATAACTTACAGCAAAATCAATTGCCTTGACTACTGCATCACATATGACGTCTAACTTCAGATTCACTACATGTGTCTCAAAAAAAACCTTCCACGGAGTAATCTTCCCAAGCGATTCAACAGAAAATGTGTCACCGCTATTCCAAGTACCTATGCTGTGAAATACCTCCACAATATGCTTATAAGTTTCTTTGACAGCTTCACTAAACCCAGCTTCTAGAGCGCGCACGGTTTCTGCTCGACAATTGGTGTCGTTCTCATTATGTACTGATTGCACATGGCCATAATAATATTCTTCTAGAGAGCTAGCCTGCAAAAGATTAAACTGGTTGGTTTCAAAGTCCTATTTCAACCACTTCCTCTAGTCTTTTAATTCAAGGATGTAAGTAGACACTTTCTATTAGCATAAGTCATGTTCAACAAATTGGTTGGCTAGATTAAAAAGACTGCATAGGGATCCGAAGCAACAGATTCATTGTGGTCAAATCTTTCAGAGACATGGGGAACATACTGAAAAACATGTATGCATATTTATCATCTTCTTCTTTTGCTCAGCATGAAAACTAGTATGCTGCAATATACATATGAATGAATCTACTACCTTCTTTAATATATCGTCAAAACGACCAAGCAGAACCTCTTTAACTGATCTTCTATCCTCATCTTGCTCGCGTAAAGCACACAGCTGCTTCTCAAACTCCCTTATCGTCTGGAAATTCTGTAAGACAATCTGCTCCATTGGTTTTGAAACGACATAAGGATGCAAAGGTGGTGTCACTGAGGTTAGAACTCTATCCCGACCAAGCAAATGATTATCCAGTAAATACTGGCGGAAAGTTTCCATTAGTAAGAGCACTTGGATACCTGACTAAACCAAAGGGGAACAACCACTTGAAAGAAAAAAACATGACCAATCGAATTTGTACTATAATGAATAATATGAGCACCTTAGATTTCTGAAAGTCCGGTATAAACTTCTCAAGGAAAACGCAAACCCTATTTGCTGAACCTTTGTTTGTCCAATTGTTGAAACTCGTGTCTTTCAAAAATATACTTATATCTTACATTTTATAATGTTTTTATGATTTTGAAGATTTTGTATAATAAAACTAATTGAGATCTACCAAACAAGATCCATATTGATATTAAAAACATAACGAATTGAAAATTACAGACAATTTTTTTAGAGGTCAAACGCTCTCAAAAAGTCAAAAAAAGGACAAACAAATCGGGACAGACGGAGCCTGTCATAAGGGTCAGAAACAGTGTTAACAGCAAATACAATCTGGAAAATCTCCAAACACAATACAATGGAAGCTGAGCTAAGATCTAATTGTTAAACTAAAGGAAATCCTGTTAGTAGTTTCTTTGGGATATGGGCATGGGCTTGCAAAACTTTTTTTTGTGAACTCAGTACGCAAGTACTTTTTTGAATAACACTGTTACGCAAGAAATCTCGCAACAGCATTGACGGAAAACATCTATCGGTACTACAAAATCCAAAACTGCAAATGAGTTGAAGTCTTATGCCATGAATTTAGCTGCAACCTGAGAACTTAGTTACTTGATCGTTCATGCCAACAAAAAGCTCATATTGGGTAGTCACTCCTCACAACAGACAGGTGAGTGCTTGGATTTTCAAGGGATGATGACAATACTTGAGCATTACTGAATTTCGAAACTTCACCACGATAAAGAGGATGCGAAATCAAAAAATCCTACGGGAGCACTTCACCTACTAAAACCGCAATTATCTGCAATAATTACGTCTATACATGCATCTATCTTCAAATACATAGTAGCCTCGAATTAAAACATACAGGAATCCTGAATCCATAGTAAGAACTCAAGCTTTTATGCCTGTTACATGCACTATTTAGGCTTTAACCAGCCCGTTAACACACAAAACAGCCCATGTACCTGGCAAATAGGAAAGGAGACACTTTTGGTTTTTTGTTTTTTATCAGAAAAAAGGAGAAATCTTAGAGATTTGAGTAACAATTACAACACTAAAAGGGAAAGGGACACTGGCATCGTTGACAAGGAAGAGTAAACAGAAAATGTAAACAACAGCCTCGCAATACGTCAAAAATGTTGATTCTACTGATGTGTTAAACAAATATTGGAAATTGACAGTAAAACTGTTAGTGGCAACACCACTAAGGAAATGAACAACTTAGACACACAAGACCAATAATGCATCTACCTCTCTATCCCACTAAAGATCTGCAACATATGTAAAAGGAGGACATAAAAACCAGTTTCAATAACCATTTACAATCTACAAATATATGGTAGTTCTAAGAAACTTGCACACTCTCTTGAGTGCTATAAACGAGGGGCAACAAGCATCTGCATTCGCAAGGGGATAAAAAGTCTTCCACGACGCTCACAACACACATACAAATAAAAAGGAAACTGCTTGACAGATACTGCAGGATAAATAGATAGCTATAGGGGCCAGCAAAATGGGGAGGTGAAAAAAAGGAAAGAACCAAAATAAATAGAAGAAAGAGAACAAGCAAAAAAATCTGGCGTCGGTCCAGGTCTCTCCTGTCCACAAAAAGTGAGACACAAACTGTCGCACAGTAGTAGTTAATAATACAAAACCGTAGTCTTGTTTCTTACAAATAGAACCTTGAGGAAAGCAAATAATTTAAAGCAACTAAAGGCAAACTTTTAGTATGACAAGGCCTCTATCTCTCCAAAATGTATAAATAGCCATACATCCACTTGCTCAACAATCTTGAAACACCCAAAACAAGACTGCAAATATGACTCGAATAAACCACAATCATCAACACTAGAATAACTTGTAAATAGCAAAGGAACCATACAAATGACCTCACAGTCCCATGGTGTGAGCCAGGACTCAGAAAAGCACTAGAGACCAAAGTCAAGTTCTCTCAAGGAGACAATATTCATCACCAAGAAACAACTGCATACAAGTCACATATCACATACTTGTAGCATACTCTAAGGCTAAACTCCAAAACACTGCAAAGAACCACCGGAGAAAATCCAACAAGAACTTAAAACAAACAAATCCCTCGTAGTCAACGGAAAACATATGTAGAGCCCAAACGAAGAATAAAGTTCGACTGGAAGCGATTCCAGTGGGATTTCTGAATTTCTTCGGCAGCCTCTTGGAAGATGCTCTCCCTCGGATCCATCCGGTCAAAGCAAGAGACAAACTCTTCCATGTCCCTCTCACTAACTTGAGTCCCAACCTCAACTAGATCTCCTGTGTAGACAAACTTCTGGAGGACAATTTGAGCCGCGGGCATCAGCTCACTGGACGAGGGCACAACGAGCCGTGGAACGGAAGCTTGGACCACCTTGATGTTGCGAAGCCACCTTGGATTATACTGCCCCACTTTGAAGCGGTCGAGATCCTTGCCTGTCAACACAGTCCTTGGACCCCTTCCCCGGGCATCAATCATCGTGAACGACTGCAAGTGCGGATGGTGAGGCGACTGTTGAACCAATAAATCCAACCTCAGAGCGGCATCTTTGGCCACAGCCTCCCATGGAATTCGACCGAGGTTACCATCCTTCAGCATTGCAGACACGCTTTGTATAAGGCCATCCCCAAATGGATGGCCCATTTAAAGACCAACTGGTTCGTGTCATCTATGAAGGACGGCACCTCGATAGTGAGATGTCTAAGTCTTCCCAATTGGGAGACAAATCGGAGTACAGAGAGAAAGCGAGATACCGGAGGGAGACAGTTCGGCAAACCCATGAAGGGAGGGATGGTGTACGGCCTCACCGCTCCGTCAATGATGCTCTCTATCAACTCCTCATTCACCAGCACAGAGAGATTTCGTATACGGGCGGTAAGAGCCCCGGAATCCCGTTGAAAGCATGGGAGAGAAACACACACATTCTGAACGTTGCCGACGATGCGAGCGAAGCGCCTCGAGACCAGATATGTCATGAGAAGCGACTTGACATCTGGAATCTTGTCCACGATCTTCTGGAGTAGATCATCGGGGAGTTTGCGAATGCCGATCAAATTGGCCATCTCGTTCACTCTCTTGGCCGTCTCTCTCTCTCTAATTTTCAGTCGACTCTATTCTAGGGCTTTTTCTTAGAAAATCACCCTTGTATATACGGATTCTATTCTATTTGGACCGAGGCCCAATCGAGAAACCGACGTGGGAACCGACGGATCCGGGGATCCTGCAGGGAGAGAACCCTGCAGGTCGTGCAGTTCTGACCCAAAACGGCGCCGTTTTGGGGCGCGAGGGGGGAAACCAATTAAAGCCCAAAACGACGCCGTTTTGGCCCTTCAAAACTCAAAACCCTTCTTCTCAAAGAAAACACGATGGAGCTTTCAGTCCAGAGAAGCGATTAACACGATGAAGCTTTCACGCGATGGACTCCTCTCACCACCCTCCACGTCGGCGACCTGTGGCTCCGGTGAAAAGCCCACCGACGCCACCATCCACGCTTGCCGACCCACCAAGGTTCTCTCTGTCTCTGTGTGTCTTCTGGACTTGAGAATTTGTGGGATTTGGTGGTTCGAGCCCTAAAAAATTAGAGCCTCAATGCGATTCGTGCGGTGCTCGAGAGCCTCGAGGACCAGCTCGAGTTCTTCCACGTGAGTGAGTTTTAATTTTTCTGTAATTTGGTAGCTCGATTTCTAGGGTTTCGTTTTTTGTGCGTGTTTGGTTGCTGAGAAAGGGAGCTAGCGTTAGAATTCGAGAAACATGGAACCTCTTTGCAGAAAAGGCTTGTGAATGTTTAGAACTTTGGTCGGAATTGGCATGCTAGGCTTGTGAATTTGAATAGCATTCTTTGTTTCATATGCTAATTATCTGGGTATTCAAGAAATGTTAGATTAGGGTTTATCGATATTGTTTGTTTCTTGGATTTGGGTTTTCTTGCTTTTGTGATTTTAACAGCTGGGTTCGAGTAATTAATGGATGCATTGGTCTGATTAAAGTTGATAACGTAGTGAATTGGAAATGGGAAATGCGTGGACTTGGGAGACCTTTCAGTTGTTTTGATGAAGGACGTATTTTTAATGGAGTCATGGTTTATATGCCGGTTTTTTTAGGAAGGAGTTGTTTTGGTTGGCTTTTCTGCCAAGCTCTTTGAGCTATTTTAGCTATTTGAGCCATGGTGTATATCTAATGCTATATTTATGTATTCATAGATATATCTATAATGAGTGCACTTCCTTACTAGCAGGTGAAGCAGGAGTGGTGTGGAAATGGCCGGGATTGCGACAGAGGAGTCTTCTGTTGGAGGGAGTTCGAATGGGCAGCGATGCCACACATATCAGAGGTATAAACACAATGCATAAGAGGACCAAAACCATAACCTAGATGAAGTACACGTGAAATTAGTACCCTCTATTATCTTCTTTGTTGGCAGTTTCAAGTACATTTTTCATCCCGTCGTATTGTATTCCTGTGACCATGCCCGCCGGATTTGAGAAGGTGACCGTAACGAGACCATTAGACATCACCATTACTCAGGTAGTAATAAACTTGTTTGAGCTTGCCACCATCTGTGAAGCACGAATATTTCTATGTGAATGTTTAGCAATTTGAGGAACAAATATAAACTATGCTTCATTCATAGGTCACCATATAAGCATCATATGAGGAACACATATTGAAAAGACAGTGAAATGACAGTAGTTCTATTCATTCTTACCACTCTATGAGAACGTTTAACAATTTTGAAAGGATTCTATACAGACCTGGTACAGTCCAGTAATTTGTACTTGTCCATCTCTCTGTATTGATCAGCCTTAGTAAGTATGATTTTAGCTTATTTTCTCCAACTGTCTTCGCAAGGCTTTTCCCCTTAAGCATGTTGATGCATATCTATTTATCCATATAGCCGATATGTTTGTAATTACCTACTGAGTTGGTCATCCTGTTACAGCAATGTGAATTTATTAAACTAATCTCTTTGTAGTTCTTTGGTTGACAGCTAAATTGTTCCAAAGATGGGGATCATAGAAAGGATTAAAGAAATCGAAGCTGAGATGGCACGAACTCAGAAAAATGAAGCTGAGATGGCAAGAAATCGAAGCTGAGATGGAAGAACGTGATACATGAGTTACTTTGGGTTGCAGTGGTTCATAGTACACAAAGAGCGAGGATACGGACGATGTGGCCCTGGTAGACATGAATTGTGAAGACTTCAAGGAAGCAACCCCGTCAAGACTCGACATTGAAGCCACCTCCAAAGAAATGGTGTTGATGAAGCATTAGAGCGAATGCAAGTTTGAAGAAGGGCTTGAACACGCGATTGGGCGATCAGTGCTATAGTTCAAGAAGCATTTTACTGTTTTCATTTTGTATCTCTTTTGTCAATGTCAAGAAAGCGAAAAAACAAAAATCAAGTACCAAGATGATTATGTAGAAGATAACCCTATTGTAAAGACAATTTGGTAATATATGAATTCTGCTACTTTTTTGGTTTGGCTATTGATTGTGAATGGATTACCCTACGTGGGCTTATATGACTATTGTTGCGTTTCTGGTTTTGCTATTGTCTGTTGAGACGCTTGACGTCGGGCTAAGATGAAAAAACGGGGAGGTGCTGTCCAAATTTTTTTCAAAAGCTACAGTGTGTCTACAAGGTTCCCAAGGACACAGACAAAAAAAAAAAGAGGACACATAGACACGGACACAACATAGCAAGAATCCTTAGGCCGTGTGCCATATCCTCACCAAATTGCAATGAGAAAAAAAATGCAGAGTCGCAGAGACAACTCACCAAGTCATTCATAACATCACTGGAGCCCATGAACAAATAATTTCATATTCAAATTAAAAACCATAATACCAAAGTCTCAATCCACCAAAACGACATAACCATCATCCGTAACATCTAACACAATAAGTGTCTCCCAAAAAAGAAAGTCATTGCTAATTTAAATTTAGCCGCTCATTTGTCCTAACATTACTTCAAATTTTTTTGTGGGCACCCCGAATAACTGAACATTTCCCAAAAAGCTTCATTGTCCATGAAGTTGTTGCCTCCCCATGAAGAGTGACTTGTGGGATCAAATGACATCTCCTGAAAAAAGAATACAAAGAATAAGTTCAACTTTAAATAAGCATGCCTAAACAAAAAAACTTTCTCTTGAATATTCAAATGCAGACTCCACATTATAAACTAAAAAAAGGCATCCAAATGGAACTGGTCGGTTTCTGGCATGATTAGAATAGAATTTAGTGTTGGGGAAATAAGAGCCCAAATGCACAAACAAATATCACCAAAAAAACAACCACAAACTGAGTAAAATAGCAGCAGAAACGCAGTAGTAACAGATCAAGCTTTCAGCACACTATCAAGCTACAAACATGCAGTTTTTCGGCACAAAACAGAGCAGACAAATACAGCAGTGATTCAAGCTTTAGTTTTTCTCTATCAGCCTTAGTTTTTCATTCATAGGTCACCATTTCAGCACACTATCAGCCTTAGTTTTTCCTTCACTTGATTCAAGCTTTACAAAGCCTTCTTTCACAACCACACTAGAGTACACACAAGGCCACTTTTTTCTCTTCTCTGTTTCTCACTCTCTGTCCACGTTTTTCTTCTTTTTTTTTCTTACTTACAAAAGAACAAAGACACACACTTCACTAATTACATATAGCCACTAGATATGTCTTCCAACTTGTATTTTCAGTGGTCACAGAACACGTTTAAGCTATTAACACAATTTAAACATACCTTAAGAGTTTGTGGATTATGTGATGCTTGGGAAGACGAAGCTATTGATTGGGAACCATCCTCGTAACTCACCATTTGTGGTATATAAACATCCTATCATCGAAAATATATTCACAAGTAAATCCAACAAATCATACAATACAAAAGTATACTTAAGCACAAATAAAAACAACTAACCGGTGGTTGCTTCAAAGATGAACCGTGCACAATTGTAGTAGTGGCAGCATGATCAATATGCTATGGAAAATCAAAATAGTTAGAACTACAATACAAAAGTAAAGCTGTCTACAAAAGTAAAGCTGTGTACATACAAAAGTAAAGGTTGCATAGTAGTTTTCTTTACCTCACTAAGGCGTGTAGTAGATTGTGAAGCAACTTTCTTCCTCTTTCTTCCTCTTTCATGCCAAGGTTTTAATCTTCTCGTACCCTTAATTTTTAACCCGTTTTTCTTCTTCAAACCTTTGACTTGTTCGAATTGAGGATCAACCTTCTCCAATTCTTCACTTTCCGCATCAGTGCATCCTTCCTCTTCCGCTCCAAGAAGTATATTGGCCACTTTTGCACACATGTATTCCAGCGTCTCTTCCACAAATTCATATGCTTCTTGAACTTCACATGACCGAGTTGCTAGCTTTACCATCTTTGGACAAATAATCCTAAAACGAGCCGCTTTTTGTAATTTAGGATCATTCTCATCCACTCTAGTTTTTTCCTTCTCCAATTCACAATCCTTTGCATCTAATCGCCAACGCCCTAATAGATACCTTTCGGGAATTTCGAAAACACCCATTCGATGAAGGCCCGAAAGTGCATGGCAACATAAAATTCCAAAACTTTCAAATTTGCGACAACTACAACATATATCTCGGCAAATAGTCTCCCCAAACTCGTCTGTTTCAACACTACCTTTCACCACATACTTCACTTTCTCTCTGTACTTACTAATAAAAAAATTGAATTGTCCTCCAAACTCAAGACACGGCTTGACCCCACAACGAAGTGAGGCGTCAACCTCATTATGGAACAAGTCAAACAGAGGAGGGGAGTACACTTGCGAAACCTGGATTAATATAGGACTCTCCTTCAACTTCGTTCTCTGGAACTTTTCCCTAGAATTGAATATGGCTTTACTTTCCTCGTACCGCTTCTCCAAAACTATTGTGTCTCACTGAGTAAAGAATTGAACAATGTTGAGATCAGATTTTAAACACTTCTTTAGTTTTGCATTTAGGCTCTCACTAAGTTGGGTGCTCCGCATTCCCGTGGTGAATGACCATTTCATGTATACATGCGCCCATTTCTCTTTAATTTCCCAAGTTTTTGCCATCCAAGTGTTATCTTTTAAATTGTATTTCTGAACCAAAGTTTCCCAAGCTTTCTTTAACTCATCGGGTTCCTCATACCCAAAAATACAAGCATTCAACTCCTTACCAAAGTCTGATTCTGCATTGAACAAGTGACCCAAATGCTTCAAAGCATTTTGATTGAGGTGAAAAGTACACAATCCATGAGAAACATCGGGCAGGACACTCTTAATTGCCTTGGCCATTGCAGCATCTTGGTCTGTGAAAATGGTAATCGGCTTTTTTCCAGACATAGCATGCAAGAAGGTCTTAAATAGCCACTCAAAGGATTCCGCAGTTTCATCATATAATAGCGCCGCACCAAAAATGCAAGTCATTCTAAAATGGTTAAAGCCAGCAAAAAGAGCAAATGGCCGGTACTCTTTGTTTGTGCGGAATGTTGTGTCAAAGGATATAGCATCTCCAAAAAGGGCATAATCTGTAATCATCTCATGGTCAGCCCAAAAAATGTTGGTAATCATATCTTCTTTATCCAATTGAACCGCATAGTAGAAATACGGATTTTGAGCAGCTTGATTACGAAAATACCCCAACAAAGCCCCTGATTCACCAAACTTCAAGCTCCTTTGTCTTCTGGTTCGCAAATAATTTTTTTGGTCCTCCCGCGTGAACCCTAAGCATTCCTTTCCCCCTGCTTGGGCACTTAAGAGATCGTGCGATGCCTTAAGCGATAAACCAATATCAGCAGCAATATCGATATTTATAGCTTGAGCCTCACTTACCATTCTATGGGATTTCAGCAAATGAGAATGTTCAGGAAGGTGTAAAACATGGTTGTGGTTTTCTTCAAATTTTTTCACAACCCATTTCGACTTGTTTCGATTCAATGATACATACATGGATGCAAGGCAATTACTTCTCGTCTCTTTATGAGGTTGTTCTACGACTAGGCTCCGTTTATCTTTTTCCTTTTGTCCTTCCTTATTACATACAAACATTCGAGCAATCAAAATACCATCTATCTTGCTTAACGTACGCCAATGTCTTCTAACACAAAAACCACTAATCCTTGCATATTCATTGTAAAAATCAAATGCCTCTTGCTCTGATTCAAACTCCATTTTAACACATGGAAGATACCTCTTGTACAAATCCTCATTTTCTTTGACATCCTCCTCACGCCCATCATCCTCCATTCTAACCAGTGTTCTAAATGGCGGCCTCGGCGGCCGCCTAGGCGCTTGGAGGCACCCCGCCGCCACGCCAATGCCCCTTGGCGTTTGATTTGGCGCCCAGGGAGGTTTGGCGGTGTTTGGCGGCCGCCTTGACGGCCTTGGCGGGCTAGGCGGCCTTGGCGGGCTAGGCGGGATTGGCGGCCTTGGCGGGCCTTGGCGGGGGCCTTGGCGTGTTTGGAGGCCTTGGGCGGCCTTAAATGTATAGAATAAAACTAAAAGGGCTTCTTATGTAATTTTGACAAAATCACACATATATATGTAATTACCTTTTCTTCCCAAACCCACTCCAGTCGATCAAAGCAGATCAAAGCCCTAGCGTCTGATCAAAACCCACTCACAGCTCACTCCAGGCGACTCATTCCATCATCTGATCTTCCATCGTCCATCGTCGCCGACTCACCGGTATGTGTCTCTCGCTCTCGCTCTCGCTCTCTCTTTCTCGTCTCTCTCTCGCTCAGTCGCTCTCTCTTTCTCGTCTCTCTCTCTCTCAGTCTCTCTCTCTCGCTCTCTCTCTCTCTCTCTTTCTCGTCTCTCTCTCTCGTCTCTCTCTCTCTCTCAGTCTCGTCTCTCTCTCTCTCTCAGAAAAACTGCGTTGTTGACTGTTGTCTGTTGGCAGTCAATACAGTAGTGATGGAGGGAATGCTGTCATTCTAGACTGCCCAGTTTTTCTCTGGGTTTCTTTTTGTTAAATAAAGCTAGAAGGATTGTTGTGGGATTATTGCTAGACTGTTAATATTGTTTGAAGGATTATGCTGTCATTATGGTTATGTAGAACTTTGAACTTGCATTATGGATATATGGAATATAGTTTGATTGGATAATAGTTTGTTTAAAAAAAAAAAAAAAAAACCGCCAAATTGCTTGGCGCCGCCTAGGCGGCTTGGCGCTTGGAGGTGGGTCTCCGCCCTACTAGCGCCGAGCGCCATTTAGAACCTTGATTCTAACATCCAAAATATATAATATTCATCAAAAATAGCACTCGAATTAGAAGTAAAGACAACTAGTAGATAAATCTAATGCTTATATTCAAAAAAGAACATTGAACATTGAACCCAAGGAATAAAATACGAACACTTTTCATTAGTGTTCTTGGAATGAACAAATGAAGAACCCAAGAAATAAAATACAGGAAGTTTTTTTACGAACTTTTCTACAGTGGTCCCTTGAATGGGAACCATAGTAAGGTATTTTACAATTACATGGAACATTTCCTTCTATTCCCCCAAGGCTAAAACCATCATAGTTTAACATGAATGTGGAACCAACTTTACTTTCGATTTCAGGGTTTTACTTTAACCCACAAACAGAAGAAAAGGAGTACTTTTTTTCAAAAGAGGTGGGTGATACTTTGTGACATCCAAATATTTTTCGGCTAGATCAAAATATTTGTAGGATTGGATACCATTCCAAGACAAAACCTTACCCTCTTTTCTCTAAAATCAAAGTTTTCTCCTGTAACAAACAGTGTTCTGCAATACCTGGTGGGTGATGATTCCGGCAAGTTCTCCGTCGAATCCTCCGGCAATTCCGAAGGTGGTTGATCCTGCCAAAGAGGAATTGCAGTCACACCTTGTTGAGAGGAGTCCATCGCCATCGTTCACTGCCTCCTCTCCTTCACACAGAATTTGAGCGCGAAAAGGGGAAAGAGGAAAAAATTGGACTTCAAGGGCCAAAACGGCGTCGTTTTGGGCTTTAATTGGTTTCCCCCCTTGCGCCCCAAAACGGCGCCGTTTTGGGTCGGAACTGCACGACCTGCAGGGAGAGACCCTGCAGGATCCCCGGATCCGGGAAGCGACCACGGGTACCCACCGCCACGCGGGCCCACTATGGGTCCCAACCGGAAAGTCCGAACCTTTCCATAATTTTATTAAAAAAAAAATGAGTGCCTACACGAGAAATAAGCTCAATCCAACATGCGTAGGTTCTGGGATCAATCGTCCCATTTTTCAAAAATTGAATGAAAATGGGACGATTGATCCCCGCACTTATGCATGTCGGATTAAGCTAATTTCTCACGTATAGGCACTTGTTGTTTTTTAAAAAAAATATTGAACGGTTCGAATTTTCTGTGCGAGACCCGTAGTAGGCCCTGCGTCACTGCGTGGTTGGTTCTCGGTGTTGGTTTTTGTAGCAGTGTTCGAATTTAGCCGAGTCCAGAGTCAAGGCAAACCACCGGCCGGACTTAAAGTGGAATTTACAAATTTACCCACCAAGAGAGATTGTTGGCGGCGGGAGTCGAACCCAAGCCTTTCAAGCGAGGTAGATGATCCTTACCAATTGAAGTAGCTCTCATTGGTTTTACATGTAAAATTTAAGTTCAATTAAGGTGCCGTTCCAATTTTTAGAAAAAAGAACTTTAAGAAAAAGAAGGTAATTTCAAAGACAAAAAATCATATGTTTACGCAAATAATTTTCCTATCAATATGGATCTTGTTTGATAGATCTCATTGAGATTATTTAAACGGTGCAAAAAAAATTGAAAAATTATTTTCCATTTTCGTTATATTTGAGTTTGAAATTAGATTTAGAAAGAAAGCGGAATAGGGTCTTAAACTTGCCCCGTCCAATTAAAAAGCATTTTCAACTCTGAAGCATCTCTGGATTAAAAAAACTTGAAATTGGGCTAGAGTCCAAAATCTAGCCTTATTGTGAAACTGGTGTATCTTCCAACTTGTGGATTTGATTGCTTGAGAATACATCATCCACTGATTTTTTTATTTTTTTTTCAGGAGTAAATGTTTTTGATATTGGGGTGAAAAAAACTGGAATTTGAACCATGTTGTCCAAAAAAGTGCAATTTTTCTAATAGCTAGGTTCTCTTGCTCAAAGACAATCACTTCGTTGGCTCCGATTGCTCATGTTGGCATTTCGTCCTCTGTATTTGAAGAGATTGCTTCTAATTAACTAGTACTTTCCCAGGTGTGTCGAAGACCAGATATTGAGCTCAATCTAGTACTTCGGAAAACTCCTTATACTTTCAAAAACATTTTCATTACAGCCAAGGCCTTAAAATCTGAATGGCATGATGACACTGCTCGTCATGCTACGTATTCTCTCGCATACAATTCAGGTGCAAATAGAGTGATTTAAATTAAAACACATAAAAAAAATTGTTGGTCCCATGCTCCTGCATATCTCAATTGCTTTGACCTAACCACCAAATATCTAGCGAATTTGGACCGTGTTGAAGAGCTATTACCTCTGCTAGATGTGTGCGCGAGAGAGAGAGAGAGAGAGAGAGTGAGTTTGACAAATCTACAACAAAAATAAAGCACATCAATAGTGACAAAAAAAAAAAGTACTCCGTAGCAAAAAGATCTTGAAGAAAAGAGAAATTCCTTGAATGAGCAAGCACAGTGTGTTTCGAGTGTAATGAATCAAACTCAGTTGATTTCGAGCACAAACGTTGTTCGCCTGTGGCTGGAAATCGATCTCCGATAGTCGGTAAGGGTCAAAGGATGGATCAAACCCAGTTAAAAAGTCTGACAAAGATGATCGTGTTGGAATTTATTTATGTATCTCATATGTCACATCAATCCTACTTATATTTTATAGTATTTATGTTCGTAACCAAAATATGGGTATTAGATTTAAATAAAATATTGCCTAAATAATTGGTAACTATTCATGAAAAGGTTTAGTGACTTTTATGAATAGATATGGTGACTATTCATGAATGGGTTTAGTGACCATTCATGTGTAAGGTTGCAACTATTAATAATCTACCTTATTAATTCTTTGATGGAAGGAAGTATGAAGGGTTGTGTCCATTGAGAAATGGTCTCAATCTATCTATATAAAGGCCTGTGATTACCATCAAATTACTGGTGTGAAAATCATTTATATAGATTAGATTGGAAATCCTACCCATTACTCTCCGAAATCAATTAGTGGGAGTTTCGTTGAGTCAAGCATATTGGTTCAAGATTGAAACGATAATATCCGGGTTTCTCTAAGACTTAAACACCATGACAGAAGGTAAGTAATTTTTCTGCTGCGTATTTATTTTGATTCTCCCACAGGTTTATCATTTGGTACCAGAGCAAACCTTCATGTCATTGTGTTTAGTATGAATTAGTTGATTATCGAAACTTATCGGAAACATTCACTGCCATTTTGAATTCATGTTGACGAAATACTTTTTGTATCAAAATCCATTTCAGTATTGATCTTGGGCATCATGGGTTTGCCAATAAAGTCAATCGAAGCACTTGTTTTGCTTCTTTAATTGCGCACTGAAATTTATGTCATTTTCGAGAATGAGAATTAGTGTTGTCGTTTCTCATTCTTTATTCTATTGCCATCACTGAGAATTTGGATGCTTGAAGGGTAAATGTGATTCCGTTTGACCACTGTAGCTTTTAGACATTGATTGGTCTAAGTAAGAATGTGGTATCTATTGATTAGACTTAATCAGTCACGGAATTGCGTTTTTTCCAAATTTGGAAGATACGGTTCCAATTGTTGGCACTTGGTTGTTGTCAATAGGTGTCACTTATTGCAAGAGACACATTGCTTGGTTGCTAAGTGTACTTTGAGAAATGGCACACATATATTTGATAAAAGGTCGTGAGTACTGGCCATTATTTACTGTTAAGAGTGGGGATTAACGGTACCATGTTTAAGCCTTGGATTAACTTATTCTTTTGTGTGCTTTTACTACTAAGAGAATTCATACAACGGTTCATGTAGCCTTGAGGAGTGAATCATTAATCATTTTGAGATATGAATTTGGGCAAGTGGAATTTCCATATGTGATGTTAAGCGTTCTATATGGACACATTATATGCCTTGAATATTGAAGTTATGAATTGATTTTGAGGCATCACTACTACAATAATAGATATGCGTCACACTAAGGAGATTTACAAAGATCACGATTTTCAGTAATATAGATTAGATTGGAAATCCTACCCATTACTCTCCGAAATCAATTAGTGGGAGTTTCGTTGAGTCAAGCATATTGGTTCAAGATTGAAACGATAATATCCAGGTTTCTCTAAGACTTAAACACCATGACAGAAGGTAAGTAATTTTTCCGCTGCGTATTTATTTTGATTCTCCCACATAGGTTTATCAGATCAAACTCAGTTAAAAGGTCTCGTCAAAGGCTGTCGCTGGCGAAGGTGCCGTAGCAGATTGGAAAAGGCCTGTCGGTAGGAGACAAGGCTGATTGACAAAGGTCGATCTGAGGAAAAACCGTCGCTGGAGCCTAGATTGATCGACAAGGCTGAAGGTTGAAGAAGATCAACGTGAAAAAGGTAGATCAAATCGCCCTGATACCATGTTAAATATATAACGATTATTCGTGGGAAAACCCACAATTAGGGTGATTTCTCATTATGTGAAATATTTAATTTATTCAACACAATACAATAATTGCACTACGATCCTAGAGAATGAAACTAGTTACACAATAGAACAAATGATACACTACCTACATATACACCCGTAATCTAACAAAAACACTCAAGGGGTGTTCCACTAAGTGTTTTTTTTTTTGGCTTATTAGCTTTCTTTGTTGTTATACTGTTAGATAATGACCGACCTGCCTTGAATTTCAGAATAAGCTGAATTTTTTTTTTTTGGAACACCCCCTCAACGTATTAATCAACTCAATCACTAAGGTCTTGTTTGGTTGAATTTTTAGATTTTGGACTCTAATGCTGTGTTTGGATGAGTTTTTTGAGAAATTTTTGAAAAAAAATTTGGGTTATGAGTGGAGAGAAATGAGAGTAATGATTAGAAGTAGGGATAATAAGTGGAGAGAGATAGAGAGAGAAATGAGAATAATGATTGGAAATATGGATAATGATTAAAGAATAATGATTAATAGTAGGGGTAATAAGTGTTTTTTGAGTTGAAAATTTTATTTCAAAAAGGGAACCGAGTAAGGCATAAATTATTACCCTACTCCAAAATCCATTTATTACCTTTATCTCCAACTGCAACGCCCTGTTTTTCAGACACGTTAATTAAATTATTTTTAATTAATTTAATAATCTATAAAACTGATTTAAGAAATAAAATTTTATTAAACAGAGTTTAGCAGCGGAAATCTCAAATACTAAATTCAAAACTACTTAATTGTCTTACAACCCAACGAAATAAAACGGAGTTTGACAAATGTGGTAATTCTTTTGAAAATTCAAATAACAATATTTTAAATTAATGAAGCTTCTGAGGGTAATATATGTGAGCCCTTCAAAATTATTGAGTGTGGTGGGTGCATGGATGCATATTTTTTTCCCATTACAAACAAATACAATGAAGAAAGAAGAATAAGACTACGGCCTTGTATTATTCAGTGTGGTGTGGTATATTGTATTTTTTGTGGGGTTTTCCGCCTTGAATACATGTATTTGGTTTTGAAAAGTTCATTTATCGACTTTTATTTGATTTTCGTTTATAATTATTAAGGGCCTCACTTTCGAAGATTATTTTAAGCCTCAAAAATCTCAGAACCGGCCCTGACGACGATCAATAAATGTATTTATACTATTTATTTAAACTTAATATGAATTCCACGATCCGGTTCAATTAAAATCCAAAATATCAGGGGGGTTACACTTTCTAAAAAAATAAACTTTTGGAAAATGAAGGTAATTTCAAGCTCAAAAATTATGTATTTATGCAAATAATTTTCCACCAATATGAATCTTGTTTGATAGATTTCATCGAGATTTTTTAAACAGTGCAAAAAAAATTAAAAATATATTTTTTATTTTCATTATATTTGAGCTTGAAATTATCTTTTTTTATAAAAAAAAATTTAAAAAAAAAGCGGAACGGCACCTATACGGTTTCCGGATCACGGTTCACCGGTTTTTTTTTAGTCTTGCTATGGGTACATATGGTAGGTACATGTCATGCACATATGAGATTTGTGGGGCCCATCTCGGGTCCCACAGAGATGATTTGAACCGTTCATTATTTTTAAAATATTTTTTATGGAACCCCGTAAAAAATCAGCTCAACCCGATATCGGTAAGGATTTTTCTTGAATTTGTAGGAGCGAAACTGAGCAGTTAGGTAGTTTCGCCCCTACAAATTCCGAAAAAATCCTTACCGATATCGGGTTGAACTGATTTTTTACGGGATTCCATAAAAAAATATTTTAAAAATAATGGGCGGTTCGAATCATCTTTGTAGGTCCCGAGGTGGGCCCCATAAAATCCATATGTGTACATGTTTATATGTACCCCTAATTTTTTGGGAGACTTAAATAATCATCCTTAGACCCACACAAATTTATGTTTCCATCCTGCTCAGTTTGAGCATTTATGTTTTCATCCTCATTCTTTTATAATCCCAATAGTGCCCTTATATATATATATATATATATATATATATAACATTGAAATTTGGGACTAAAACATAACTCCACAAGTCCTGCGGAAAAAATGGGTGGTCACCGTTTGACCCAAATTCAAAAAAATTCCATAACAGTTTCCAAAATCCCATAAATCTTGCTGAAAACCCATTTCATCCTATTCTCTCTCTGAAATCTCGGAACAACCCATTTCATCCCATAAATCTTGTTTCAAATATGCATAAATTGTTATAATCTCCATTTTCATGAAAAGCAGGGGACTCAACCCCTCACTAATTGTCGTCCCATTCCGTCCCGCCAAGTCTCTCGTCCCAGACGCCATCCACCATCCCTCTCTCCATCACTCGCCGGACATTAAGCGCGGAGTGATGTTGCCGCCACTCCAACGATGTCGTCCACCATAGCTCCTTCTCCGCCATCACCCGTGACCCTCGCCGGCCAGATCCCTCCCCCAACGGCAGCCTCCCTCAACGGGGCCGCAATGGTGTAGATCCGCAACGGAGGAGCAAATAAATAAAAGAAGGTTTTGATTTCAACAAATCTACTTTCTGTATTTGGTGGATCTCAAAGGAACCCTTGGTTTTGTCTTCTCATCAATTTCTTCTTGTTTATCACTTCTACCTTGTAAAGACGCTTTGGATTATGAGATCAAAAGAGTTGATTTGTATGTTTATGCATGATTCTTGCAAATGTTGGTTGTTCATAAGATTCTATATTTTTTTTTTATGGATTATTCAGTTTTCATGATTTATTCGAACAAATAGTTTTCATGGTAAATTATTTGTATCATTTACCTTGAAATATGTTTCTTTATTTTCATTTGATAAATTATTTGAACTGTTTACCATGAAATATTTGTTCTAATCATGGGATATTTTTCGTTTTCGTGTTCACGTTGTAATTGTCATGGGATATTTATCTTGTCCACATTGTAATCGTCATGGTTTAACCATGTAATGTCATGGTAATAAAACCATTTAACCATGTAACGGTTTGAGTATGTCATGTTATTTCTTTTTTTATGGTAATTTAGTCATGTTCCGTGTAATAAGATCAATGAAAAATATGACTTTTTGTTATATGGTTGGCCAACTCGAAGATTGAAGAAAACATGCAAAGATGTGGTCACTGGTCAACTTATCATGTTATATTCCTAAAAAAATCAATTCCACAAATACATTCCATGATATAAAAAAAAAGTAATCAATAATATTTAAATTTACCAAATCCCACTGAATTAGGAAAATAATCCAATTCAATCCCATTAAATTAGAAAAACAATCTAATCCAATCCCACTTAATTAGGAAAGCAATATAACATAATATATGTATATCATAGTGAAAAGGGTAAGATAGGTAATTCACACACTAAGATGATGAAAACATAAGTATGAAAAAAGGGCGGGATGAATTCTTACATGGCATGGATAAAGGGGATGAATATTTAAATATTCCTAATTTTTTTGGTTTTTTTTTTGGAGAGACCCTAGCATTGCTCCGCGGATGTGCGTTCTACTATAAAACACCACGACACCAGTAAACTGCCTTTACAGGACTATTGGAGGAGTAGTAAAGGCGGCACGTAATACTTTTTTTTCTACACTTTCTCCAAACCCTCTGAGCGCCTTTGAGTTTGTGCGACGGCAATGGCGTCTGGTGGAGCGAATACAGCAGTAGCGGGGGAGTGGCACCAGAGACCTCCAAACCCTGACAACCCTATCGTCTTCTTCGACATAACCATCGGCGATAAACCCGTTGGGCGTATCAAGATGGAGCTCTTCGCAGACATCGTTCCCAAAACCGCCGAAAATTTCAGGTATCTCTCTAGTCTCTACCCGTTTGTAAAATATCTGCACACAAGTCTAGACACAAACTTATAAGCGAGGTTTTTTTTTTTTTTTTTTAAATGTATACGTACGTAGTATCATACTCTTCAGAGATATTACGTACCGCTAGAAGGCGACTACAGAGTTGAGCATGGGTCCTTCATAAACATCAATACTCCTACCAAAACATATGCAATTCCCCACACAATCAAACAGCTAATATCCAAAATATATCCAACTCCCAAACCTAGGTATTAGACCTTTTTTTTGTGTGTGGGTACCACCAGAAATTAGTTATTGAACTTTTATGTTTTACGCCAGAAGGAATATATATGTAAATAAACCATTTATGTTATATAGATATACATATACTCAATTCAAATTTCTCAATCCCTACTCAGAGTCTGTACATTTAATACTAACAACCCTAGAATACCCAAAATAAACCTGAGGGGTAAACATTAAAATCTGTATCAATGTTTTGCGTTTGATGGTAAGTTTGCAAAAGCGATGAGAGAGAAAACTGGCGAGGACTCCAATCAACTACACGGACGGATGAAGGGAGAAGACTGGTAAATAAACTGAGTTTTAGCTTGTATTCGGTGCAAAAAAATTTAAAATTTAAAATTTTTTAATGGGAGTATATATTTTTTAATCCCAAAATTGCACTGGAGGGAGTGTGTACATAGTCAGTGTACACCTTAGGCACTGATGGAATAGCACTTCTAGAAGAACGAAAGGGGGCAGCTTTTGCAGCTTTATAGAGATAACTGTTGTCTTTGCTTGATTTCAAGATGAATTGTTGTTTACTGTGCTATCCATGGCGCATTGGCGTTCATCTTTTCACCCATTGATATTACATCTTGCTTGTGTGCAAATCTTGTTGTTTACTTCGCAACTGTAATGCTCTGGCGCTTTACCTTTTATTACCAGCACACTAAGTCTTAGCAATATGGAGTACTTACAGTGTTTTAGATACTAGAAAGACTATATTTGTTAATTGCATCTCTGTTTGTTTTGTTTCCTAGGAGCTTGTGTCCATAAAACTATTTCTTTTCACTTCTTTCACTTGCTATATTCTAAACTTCGGTTTTGATCTTTCTGTGATCTACTCCTTCACTCCCTTTTAACTTACTCTTTCTCTGATTTATATATGGCAGGCAGTTCTGCACAGGCGAGTACAGGTTGGTGGCTACTCTAGCTCCCTTTTCAATCTGTTTGTGGTTGTCTTTTACTTGGAATCTCCTTGTAATAGTTAACACATTAGAATCACCAGCATGAGGGATATTAGTTATCTATCTTCTGTACACAATTCCACGCAATATTGCTGTTTTGGTATAATCCTCCTCCAGATTCTTAAAACACTCTGACTGAACTTATTAGCTGCACCTTAATTGTTGAATCAAGTACATCCCTTTCTTGGCGATTTTGATTTAGTTCTTTCAGCTCATACATCAGGTTGACAAAAGCAAAAACGGTATTCCAAACATAATGTGAAGGTAGTGGGTTCTTTGTCCCGAATTTCAATGTGATTGTTGAATAAGTTCACAGTTGGAATGATTCATAAGTGTTGTGATTCAAAACTGCGAATTTGCAATTTTTTTAAAGCAATTGTTGAAACATTATAAGCTTTTGGCAGAACTAAGCAATTAAGCATACAGTTTGGGAAACATTGACCTGGCTTTGAGAGGAATTATCGCTCTACCAAGGGTGAAGAAATATGACTACACTTTTCCAAAGCATACCTTTGTTCAGTTCTTAGCACGTTTCCTAAAGCCTTGGACATACGTTTTAACTTTTAAGTCATATAACGTTTGAGTTTGAAGTTTTTATGGTTTCAGTAAGGGTTCAAGAAGGTATCTATTTTTCTACAATTAGTGATAGTTGGCTATGGTATTAACGCCTTCGACATGCACAGATATTTTAAGCAGATCATTTTTTGTTTCTGTACTGCCAAAACCAACACTTCTGAGAGAAACTATACATTATGTTTCTTTGATCTCGTTTGATATTAAAGTTAAGAAGCCATGCAAATCTTTACTTTGCTGCGTCAATCCACAGATGTTTGTGTAAACTTCATGTTCAGTGGCAAATTTTTAAAGCGTGCATAAAAAACAGTTTGCTTCTTATTAAATCTCTTATAGATCATTATTAGGTTAGTTCTCGTGAATCATTTCCCGCTCCTTAACTTGATTGCCTTTGGTCAGGGAGGAAGGATTACCTCTTAGCTACAAGGGATGCATGTTCCATAGGGTGATTAAGGATTTCATGATTCAAGCTGGTGACTTTGTGAAGGTTGGTCTCTCTCTCTCTCTCTCTCTCTCTCTCGTGTGTATTAGGGTGTCAGATGTATGTCTAGAACCTGTATCCAGTTGAGATGCTTGGATCCCTGAGTTTTGTAGTCTTTGAAACATGAAGCTGACGTGAGCTAAAAAAGGTACATTTTTAGCCTTCCATAAGGATGAGAGAGAGGGACTACTGATGCGTCTGCATTTTCACACGGTCATACCCTACAATTGGACACTATCCCAATATCTTGAGATTTCAGGTTAGCAAGGTCTGACCCTTGGACGGACGCACACCTGATATTCATACCAGAAGATAGGAAGAGGGTTTTTCCACTTGAAAAAGAAAGAGAATAAGAATGAGAGGAGGGTGAGATTGAGTTGATATCTCAAGTGCGAGCTTGCAGAATTTGCAGAGAAATTGACTGGAATTCTTTGCACAATGGTTGATTCAAAGCTTCTTATTTCACTCCAAGGGTAGTGTTAGGGATGGCATGGCTGGTTTTCTTCATCCTGCTACCGTGTAAAGATTTTGCATAATCTCCCTGCAGTTCCTGAACATAAATATTGCCATAAACTACCTTATGAAAAGTGGCTAGAAGTTCTTTTATGTCTATGAATTCCGACAGGTAATCCCCATTGCCGGAATATGGTCGAAATTGTCATCAGTCAATGGACACTGGAAACTTAATATTGCAAGAGAGTTTCCAGAAATGTGAATGGACTGTATAATTTTAGTGCACACTTGGTTTGGGGGCCTTTTTTGTTTCATTTTCATTAGCTGAAACTTGTGAGAAGTTCGACCCACTGTGAGATTGTTTTTAAGTCTTGATTAGGGCATTGAAATCCTATTCTTCAATATTTCCAACATTTTTCCTTCAGGCAAATGGGGGGACCAAATACTAATGAAATCCAGGTAACATAAGAAGTTCCCCCAGACCTTCTTCCCCCTTTTTCGCACCTTGTGGCTTCAATACTCAAATACTTTTGGACACTATCCCAATATCTTGAGATTTCAGGTTAGCAAGGTCTGACCCTTGGACACACGCGCACCTGATACTCATATCAGAAGACATAGGAAGAGGTTTTTTCCACTAGAAAAAGAAAGAGAATAAGAATGAGAGGAGGGTGAGATTGAGTTGATTTCTCAAGTGAGGTTGCAGAATTTGCAGAGAAATTGACCGGAATTCTTTGCACAATGGTTGATTCAAGGCTTCCTATTTCATTCCAAGGTAGTGTTAGGGATGGCATGGCTGGTTTATAAGGCCCTTGATAAATCCGTGTGCAATTCTGAATATACTATTTTTGTGCTTTCCATGATTGTCATCTCCACCTGTTTGTCTTTGCTTTTCAGGGTGATGTTTTGTCCAAGCGAGTTTCTATTTATGGATCTAAGTTTGACGATGAAAATTTTATTGCTAAGCACACTGGTCCTGGTCTATTGTCAATGGTAATTAACTTTATACCCAAGGAAAATATCGCTCATGCTACCTTTGAGGTTATGTTGCTTTCTTTTGACATTCACGAAACGTCCATGTTTGTTTAGAATTTGACCGTATCAACTATGATGTCTAAAATGGAGGTAATGTTACATTGCACTTCTGTCTTTCCAATAACAATACTCCACAAATATGGGACTACGATTTTGTTGCTGGATTTTTAGTAGTTAAAGGCACGTGAGTGAAAATATGCAATCGAAGAAATGAAGTACCACATCATACATGTGTTACGTGTCCTCCAGTTTATCTGTTTGCTGTATAGTTTACTAGTTGTTTGCATGAGGTGTCCTGCAGTCTTTTTCTTCATTCCTGCTACCGTGTAAAGATTTTGCATAATCACCTTGCAGTTCCTGAACATAAATATTGCCATAAAATGCTACCTTATGAAAAGTGGCTAGAAGTTCTCTTATGTCTACGAATTCCGACAGGTAATCCCCATAGCCGGAATATGGTCGAAATTGTCATCTATCACTGCCTCACTGGACACTGAAAACTTAATATTGTAAGAGAGTTTCCAGAAATGTGAAATGGATTGTATAGTTTTAGTGCACACTTGGTTTGGGAGCATTTTTTTGTTTCATTTTCATTAGCTAAAACTTGTGAGAAGTTCGAACCCTCAGTGAGATTGTTTGCATTGAAATCCTATTCTTCAATATTTCTAACATTTTTCCTTCCTTATTTTTGCAGGCAAATTGGGGACCAAATACTAATGGAAGCCAGGTAACATAAGGAGTTCCCCCTGACCTTCCCCCCCTTGTGGCTTCAATACTCAGTTTATGTCATCTTTAGTTTTGTGATGTATATAATAAACTGAATCCCGTGTTCAATTGTTGAAGATTATCCATGGAAGCTCAATATTCGTGTTGCTTGGGTAAAGGTTTGAAGCCTCGCTTGAATGAGGATTATGCCTTACTTTCCTTCTGTACCACATTTGAGCAAATCTTTTCCCTTTTCTTGGTGGAAGGTGGATAAGAATGTGTTGAAGGAGGAGAATTTGCAGTTCGATTATGGTGATGTACTAATGCTAATCTTGCAATTAATAGTCATTTTGAATTCAAAAAAGAGAATCTGTCCAACAAGTTACAAAAGGCGATCCATCTTTCCTGCTCCTCCCGTCGTAGTTAATTCCAAATTCTCCCTGTGAAAAAGAACATGTCCCACCTTTCTCCTTTTCCCATTGGTTTATGTAACAGTTAAGAAGGCATATCCATCTTTCCTTCTGAACCATATTTGCTTGTGAGTTGGGAAGTTTTTGTCTGCGGACATAAAGTTTATTGTGATTGAACTTCGTAGAAACCTATCTCAAGTTGTTTCGTTCATCTAGGCAAAGATTTATTACTGCTTCTCTTATATATTTATCCTATTTCTTGGCAGTTCTTTGTCACATGTACGCAGTGCCCCTGGCTTGACAATAAGCATGTTGTTTTCGGGGTATGTTTAATCTTTTTTCCCGTTCTGGATTTCTGTAGATATATGCTATATCCTTCATAACTGGCTACCTACTTCTATGCAGAGAATTCTTGAAGATGGACTTCTGGTTGTCAGGAAGATTGAAGCTGTGCCCACTACTCGCGACGACCAGCAACCTTGCCGTTTTGCTGACCGGCCTGAAATCGCTTGCTTAATTGCTGAATGCGGCGAGATCCAGAACAACTGAATTCTATTTGGAGATTCACACGAGTTAGTTCCAAATTTTAGATGATAATCACCACTTTTGCTTTCTTTGACGCGCAGCAGAGCTGATGATGATCATGACTTGTTATTAGATGGCTCCTTAACAGTCATTCCATTTGAGTTCTCTGAGCTAGGTTCCATTTGTTTCATCATATTTAAGAACTATGTTTATTCATGACCTCCTCTCATGTTTAGCTGCATCAGCAAGAGTGGAACTCAGATTTTCCATGTTTTCACGTACTAGCTCTCTTACAGTATGAATTTCTTGGCTTTCTTGAAAAAAAGAAAAAAGAAAATTCAAGTTGGTGCCCAGCCCAAATACCAAATCAAACATGTATTTAACTATGGTAGCCATACATGGTCTCTCCCTTAAAAGAACAAAACCCACTTCCCTTGTTTTCCCATTTTCGAGTCATCATTTTCATTATCATGCATCCATCGATCATCTACGTACCCTCTCCTACCTCGTTTCTTCTGCCAGCAGAAACTGAGAGGGAGGCATGGAGATTGGGAGAGAGACAGAGAAGTGAACAAGGGAGGGAAAACACAGAATCCCTGCCAACTGTAAGGGTGAGTTGCACAATAGGAACTAGGAGGTATTCGAAGACGATAGGTATCTTCTTCTTCTTCTTTTTTTTCCTCGGCAAACGATAGGTATCTTCTTAAATTGCTCAGTTGCAGTTTAAGGTCAGAAAAGGAGAGTTTTTTTTCTCTTAATTGCAAAGTCATGTAAGTGACTGCTCTCATAAGCCATGAATGTCCAAATAATGAATCCCTTTGATAAAAGGTTAGATTATGAGAACATGCAAAGTCCTCCAACTTTTGCTCCTATAAGGTCGAGATTCAATTGCACTCATGTAAAACTCAAAAACCTTCAAAAGTTTGAGCCACTGGCCACAATATCTTGAAAAATATACGAACTAATGTCAGGTCTAGCACAAACATTATGAGTTTTTTTACCACTCAATGAAGCACAACTATTCACCATATACTATTCTAATGCTCCTTACCAAATCTTATCTTAATTCGTTAACCCTAATCGTGGAAAGGGGTTAGGGTTAGGAAGATGGGACTACTATATAGAGATGGAAATTGGAGGGGTAAATGACGGTCAAGAACGTGTGTTGATAATTAATACCCACCAAGGACATGCTGAGAACATTTGTTAATGCTGAAAATGACCTTGGCGGGTATTAATTATCAAAACACGTCATGGGCCGTCATTTTTCCAAATTGGAGATGTATCTAAAACCCCAATTCTAATCGCTATGTTTGTAAATTTTTTGGGCACCCCGAGGAGTCAAGGACCCAAAAAGGCTTTTAGCCTTTCGATACCGTTACAGCTCAATACACCAGTGGCAGGAAAAATCACATGTGTATCAGTCGGTTCTTGTTAAATATTTATCCTTTTCTAATTCACGACCATTACGACCAATACTCGACCATTAAGAGTGGTTCCGGCACTTAAAATTTCACTTTTCTAAAAAATGATTTTTAAAAATTTACAACTGCGACAACCGATTCCCGCTGCGCATCGTTTGATACTTCTGATAATGTTACACCTCAACCGCTACCATTACGTGTTTTGAAATCATCATTAAATTAAAACCGTAGGTGAGATTAAAGGTCTTGTTAAGGTGGTCAATCTCGCATAAAATCAACTTGATTCGATAGTTAATATTTTCGCACAGGTGAAAGTTTGAAGAATTATTATTTTGCCCTTTTGAAAAGTTGATGGGTAAAAAGAGTTACTAATAGATAAAGTGGAGGATAATTGAGACTTATGGAAGTAGACTATAGGGGATAGAGATGAGTGTCTTCAAGCTTTATCTTTGGAAATAGTGTACGGCAGTCAGTGCACATACAAGTCCAGCTCGGAGACTTTCGAGGCCCTAAGCAGGATTTAAAAATCGGACCTTTCATTTTTTAATATATTTATTAGTTGTTCAACGTAAGAAACAAGTTAGCCTTGTGGTTTAATAGCAAAGTGGTTGTACCACTTATAAGTTCCGAAGGTCGCGGGTTCGAGACTCCAAATCTTGGTTTTCAGCAACATTTTTGTTATATAGATTCCAAAACTTTGGGATAAAAAATGAAACAGTCCAACCCAGGATACCACGCCCTATACACGCGCGTCTTAGCACCTTGCTAAATTAGCCTCCTAGGTAAAATTGTTGAAACATATAACATTTATTATATTTGATCATTTTCGGGCCCTATTATTTGGCCCAAAACGGAAGGCCTAGGCGGTCGCCTGATGGCCTTATGCTCAGGGCCGACCCTGTGCACATACAATGTCATGGCCTTAAAACACGTCGCGGCATTATCGTTCTCCTAAATAACCCCTCTTGGTGGTATAATGAAATAGTAATCGGGAAATTTTTTGGAATGTTGATTATGTAAAAATTTACCAAAACTGTAATATAAACACATCCAGAAACACTTATACATTATGCCTCCCCAATTCTCTTCCCCCTTTACACACTGATTATACATGTATTTTGTTTATGGATGCCCTGTTCTACAGACCAAAAACAATACAAACCAAACTAAGGTACTCATTTTAAACCCTTCACAAGAATCTGGAGAAGATCAAGAGACCACCCATCCATGCGCAAGAGACATTGCCTTCCCAACAATCCAATTACCAGATGAAACCAATGCACAGCCTCGTTATCTTCTATAGGCATCCATTATCATACTAGCATTATCATACTCAACAATCCAATTCTGTAAAGCAGAAGCCTAGTGAAGTGGCATGCATGCCTTAAAGTAAGGGTCTCTGCTCCATTTGCTGATCGAGCAACCAGATTTCTCAAACAATAGAAAGCTGTGTCCTCTAATTGATTATTCTCTGGAGTTTTGCATTAGCTCAAACCACTTAAAATTCGAAAGATCAAGGAGAATGGATCAGTTTATCCAGTAAAAACACCATGATCTACAAGAGAATAGCATTGCAGCTGTTTGTAACTGTACAAACTCAATTGTCTCATCAAATCAGCAAGGGTTCTTGGAAGTGCTTCTATGTTCCTGAGGACTACATAGTATGGAAACGGGAACGAGTCCAAGCCCTCGTAACCTTCATTTTTCAACCCCGAAATGAATACCTCTGGAGGCCCAATAATGCATAATTAAGTTCTTGGCGGAGGGGCTACTGCCTTTCAGAAAGTATACAAATCAAGGAAAGACAGTAAATAAATTATTTCTACACTGCCCTTTTGTAAAGTTGATGGGAAAAAAAGTTACTAATAGATAAAGTGGAAGATAATTGAGACTTATGGAAGTAGACTATAGGGGATAGAGATGAGTGTCTTCAATCTTTATCTTTGGAAATAGCGTACGGCAGTCAGTGCACATACAAGTCTAGCTCTCAGACTTTCGAGGCCCTAAGCAGGATTTAAAAATCGGACCCTTCAATTTTTAATATATTTATTGGTTGTTCAACGTAAGAAACAAGTTAGCCTTGTGGTTTAATAGCAAAGTGGTTGTACCACTTATAAGTTCCGAAGGTCGCGGGTTCGAGACTCCAAATCTTGGTTTTCAGCAACATTTTTGTTATATAGATTCCAAAACTTTGGGATAAAAAATGAAACAGTCCAACCCAGGATACCACGCCCTATACACGCGCGTCTTAGCACCTTGCTAAATTAGCCTCCTTGTAAAATTGTTGAAACATATAACATTTATTATATTTGATCATTTTCGGGCCCTATTATTTGGCCCAAAACGGAAGGCCTAGGCGGTCGCCTGATGGCCTTATGCTCAGGGCCGGCCCTGTGCACATACAATGTCATGGCCTTAAAACACGTCGCGGCATTATCGTTCTCCTAAATAACCCCTCTTGGTGGTATCATGAAATAGTAATCGGGAAAATTTTTGGCATGTTGATTATGTAAAAATTTACCAAAACTGTAATATAAACACATCCAGAAACACTTATACATTATGCCTCCCCATTTCTCTTCCCCCTTTATACACTGATTATACATGTATTTTGTTTATGGATGCCCTGTTCTACAGGCCAAAAACAATACAAACCAAACTAAGGTACTCATTTTATACCCTTCACAAGAATCTTAAGAAGATCAAGAGACCACCCATCTATGCGCAAGAGACATTGCCTTCCCAACAATCCAATTCCCAGATGAAACCAATGCATAGCCTCGTTATCTTCTATAGGCATCCATTATCATACTAGTTTCGTTATGTTACTAACTTACTTCTCTTTCATTTAAAAGTAGAAACCATTGATAGCATGCAATGTACTTTCCAAAAGATAAATACAACAATCTCCAAAATAATTATTTCTCTATTTGAGAGATGATCAATAGAACATCTCTAGCCCGTACCCCCTTTTCCTGACTCAATGTCAACTTTTGAGTAAAACCCCCTCCGAAGACACTAAGCTCCTTGACTCAAATCTATAACAGATCGCGTTTCACATAAAAAAAAAAAAAAATTACTGAAACTACAGGAGATCTTTACCCAAATTTAGAAAGACATTTTGTATCTTCCAAATTTTACAACTTCGCCAATCGCCATTACCGAAGCTTTTACATAAAATTTTAAAGCTTCGAATTGAGCTTTCTCACTGGAGTTCTTCCTAAGAAATCAGATTTGAGTAGAAGTACGAGGAAGTGTTGGAGATGGTCTTGCACTTAATTTCTTTTGTTCGTACTTTTTATACTTAAACTTGAAGAGCACATGCTCGGGCACAGAAATCATAGAACAGCTCGGGCACGCCATTGGATACAAATTGAGGTCTAAAGCCCATAAGAGAATTGTACCACAACCACAAGCTTGATAAAAGTTGATAAAGCTAAGCAAGAAGAAAACTACTCCATTGAGAGAGAGAGAGAGAGAAACCTGAAGAGAGTTGACGGAGCCACGATGAGGAGAGATGATCTCCTTGTGATTGGAGAGTTGGAGAGAGTGGACTCGACTCGACCTAATCCGATTGGAGAATGAATTAGGGCGGAGTTTTCCCGATTCTCTATCTCTGATCTCCTTCCACATCTTCCGAGCATCTTCTTCGTCCTCCCGCCACAATTCTCAACCCTTTCCGCCAAGAATTCACTTTCGACTCTGCGCTCTCTCTCTCCCTCCCCCTCTCTCTCTCTCTCTCTCTCTCTCTCTCTCTCCGGCAAATACAGTTGGAAAGCCTGTTTACTCTGTTTAGTGAAACACGCCCTAATTAAAGCTAATGACACTTTTCTTAGGGTTCTGATTCGGAAATTCTAATAACAACGAAGATTTGTAGGAAAATCTGGGTCCTACAAAAAGTAATGCTTATTGATGTCTGCTGAAGCTGATTTTTTATAAGGCCCCATAAAATAGTATTCAAAATTTATGGATATTTTTTTAAATTTTTGTGGGACCCAGAATGGGTCCAAACGTGTTTTTTCTTGCGTGGTTCCCTACAAATCTTCCTTGCAAATAGCAGGGCTCGGTTTGATTAGCTTGAAAATACAAGAAAATAAAATTTGTATAACTCATTATAAAGTATGAGGACTTAGCTTCTACATTCTCGCTAAAACCACAACAAAATTTTATTTTCTTATGAAAGCTGTCGCATTTTATGACATTTTCTATTGTGTCCATAACTTTTTCATTTCCTATCGTGATTCACTACGTATGTTAGGGTCCGTTTGAATAGAGTGAAAGTGAAAGAAAATGCAAGAAAGAATCAAAATTTACACTTTTTTGGTGTTTGATTAGCATGAAAATATAAGAAAATGTAAGAAAGCGAATTTTCTTGTACAATTCATTAAAGGATGAGTACATACATAGCTTCCACTTTCTTTCTAAAAACACAAGAAAATTTTATTTTCTTTTGAAAATTGTTATATTTTATGACAGTTCCCATTATGTCCGAAACTTTTCCTTTTCTATCATAATTCATTATGTATGTTAAGGGTAAGTTAGTAAATATATATTTTTCTTGTAAGATTCTTTCAAAAAAAAATTCGTTTTAACCAAACGCATGTAAGAAAAGGAAATTTCTTTTACTTTACTTTCTCTCATTTTCACTTTCCATCACAATTTTCTTTCTAATCAAACGGACTCTTAAGAATTAGTAGATATATATTTTTATCTTGCAAGATTCTTTCAAAAAAATTCATTTCAACCAACACATGTAAGAAAGTATTTTTTTTTCACTTTCTTTTCTTTTATTTTCTTTCATTTTTACTTTCCAACATTATTTTCGTTTTGATCAAACGAACCCATAAGGTACAGATGAGCTAAACTCCTCCCACTGATAAGAGAAGTGCAATTGCTTCGAAATATCCTTCGTTCCCGGTCTCAATCACTGTCTTACGCTCGCACTCTCAGTTCTCGCACTTACAAATTTTAATTGTTTGGAAAGTTTTCGAAAAATGCTTTCACATCGCGCTCCTGTACCCATAGCCGCCCGCACATTATGTGGCATAGGTCGGGGCTAGGAGTCTCACATTCAAAACTTCTTAAGGTATTATCAACTTCTTTGTAGTCAGTCCATATAGAGCTTGCTCTATCTTTAACTATGGGCCACGCTAGTGGACGAAGGAATTGATCCCCCAACATTAATCAATAAATCGGTGTGGTTGTAAGGTGACCCACAACTAGAAAAGAAAAAACTTTCCCGTCTATGAATTCTCCATTAAACACAGCCCAAACCTAAGAAAATTCGCTGTTAAACACAGCCCAAACTCAAGGAAAACGCATTTGAGTATGAAGAAGCACCATGATCCCTTTATCTAAAGTTGGAGTAAAAGCTTTTTCCCCTTCTTTGTATGTGTTTGTGCCATAATTTGTTGAGAGTGTGAACAGAGTTTGTAGTAGTGTGCAAATTATAAGTTATTCGTGTTTCTCTGGGTTTTTTAAGCTTTTTCTTGTTTTGTCCATGTTTGAATTTTTTTCTAAATTTTTAGTTTTGCGTCAATTTTTTTGACTTTTTGATTCGTCTCAACGAGACAAATCGGAAAAGTAATTTTTTTTTACTTTTACCTAAATATTTTGAATAAGGACCACTTTTAAGCTCAAAAAATTGAAAATTGTCTTTACCATCAGGTCAAACCATGGGAGTCAATTGAACCACATCACTGATTTCTGGTTGAATACCATATCGGACGAACTATATTAGATATTATGCAAGTTTTTATCCGGTCAAAAGTCATTTCCTAATAGAATCGCTTGTGGACACCTTAACGGCCTGCTCCTACTTCTATGGATATTGAGAGGTACCCCGGAGAGAGAGCCCATTATTCCGACACAACCAAAGAAGGAATATTAGGTGCCCCAACTAACAGATATTTGATAAAGTTTTGAACCTGAAACTTAGGCCTAAATTTCTAAGTTCTGTGTCTTTACCACCAGGTCAAACCATGAGAGTCAATCCCAAACTCTGCACCAATCATTTATCGATGCAGATGAAAATTATTAGCCCTGGCATACTTTTCTTGAGCAATTCTTTCGTTTCTTTCAAGAAAAAAAAAAAGAAGCTAGGGCAGTGGTTCACACCGCAAGAGAGGTCCCACGGAAAACAAATTGAGATAAACCATGCACAAAAACACAAACACAACTGAAAAATTCCAAATAAAACAACTACGTCTGGGACTGGGGGGCTCTGCTGTCCCCATTGAGGGAGCACCTGCTGTGCCGGCCGAGTGGGGCCCGCTCCGGTCTCGCTTCGATGATCGGAAACGTAAATTTCGTAGATCTCGCTTCGATGGTCGGGACAGCAGGTGCTGTCCGTCAATGGGGACAATAGAGCCCCCCGTTCCCTATGTCTGTACACAATCTCAGTAACTTTGACTTCTGTGGTAAATAAGGAACACTTTCACTTGCCATCTCAAAACGCTGGAATGAAGGTTGAGAAGCCTGCAACTTAAAGCTCGATCTTCTGGAGAAAGATGCAACATCTGACATAATAATCTGATCCCATCAGCGAAGAGACAAATTGAGGAAAACCAACTCAATTTTAACAACTACATGAAATAAAACGATACTCCACTAGGATTTATATATAGGATTGGACGGAAACAAAGCTGAAACAATCTGTAACTTTATACACCACAAGGAGAGGCCTAAATTAAAATAGCAAGGCTTGAACAGTTGAATCATAAAACCTAATCTTACATTCATTGATTTTATTTTTGTATAAATTACATTACAACACATCCCGACCTGGACCAAAGAAGCATTTACACCAGAGACTGATTGCTTGATAAACATGAGAGAACTTAGACTGAACGATCTAGTTTACTCCTCGCGTAAACACTGCAGAAAGGATCACGTAATCAGTGAAGGGTAGCAACAGCTAGAATCATGAACATACTGAATTCAACTATTTTACAGGGCACGCAACCCAAAATTTCGACTTGCTGTTATGAATAATCACCTACGGAAATGATTCAACTAGGAAAAGTGCTGGCTCGACTGAAAACTTGGAGAAAATAAGATAACCACATATGTCTAATGGCATGCCAAATAGTTTCAGAATCCTGCAAATGTGAATGTGCTGATAATGTTGCATAATTTTGTTGTATAAGGATGCATTAAAAGTTATGTCCTACTATGCTACTATTGACAGCCTCTTAAAAAGGGAAAATTTCAAAATAACACCTGACCTTTCACACAAATCACACATAGGCACCTGACCTTTTAAAATTATCAAAAAAACACCTGACCTATTCAAAAACCCATCAATTTCTCACCCGCCGTTAACTTCCCATCCAAAACAAACGAGAATGTTGAAAATGTGCATTTTGGCGCGAATAAGAAGAATGGTCCCACATGACATCATCTTTGTTAACTCTATCTGCCTTTATACCCTCATCGACTAAAAATAAATACTCCCCCGTCCCAAAATATTTTTCCGGTCCGCAAAACGAGGGCAAAAAAATAATGCATTTCTTTTAAGAAAAATTCTAAACTTTTTTCATAAATTAAAAGAACTCGTCAAGATCTAGTAAATTGTTGAAAAAAATTTAAATTTTTCCTGCAAAACTTGAATTATTTTTACGTTCTCGTTTTGCGGACCAGACAAACATTTTGGGACAGAGGTAGTAAGTTATTAATTGACTATCCCTACAAAAAATAACCTACCCATGACTTATTTTTTGTCTTTATTAAAAAAAATTTGCATAAAAAACATAGAATAATCATGGGTAGGTGTGAAAAGTGACGACAGAGAAAGAAAAGTAATTGTGCAAAGTGAAGACAAAGAATGTAGGTGTAAAAAACGTTAAGACAAATGAATGTTGTCCCATTTTCAACATTTCCGTTAGTTTTGGATGGAAAGTTAACGGCGGGTGGGAAATTGATGGGTTTTTAAATAGGTCAGGTGTTTTTTTGATAATTTTAAAAGGTCAGGTGCCTATGTGTGATTTGTGTGAAAGGTCAGGTGTTATTTTGAAATTTTCCCTCTTAAAAATGATAATCAGAAAAGGGCAGCTCATACAGTTGTTAAGCAACTCACATGAGGCCAAAATGTGAATAACATCGTGCAAGTATCGACTGCATTTTACGCAATGAAACCCCAATGAAGAATCCATTGACACAATAAGGAATAATCAAAGATGCCATAACAATATGCATCAATTAGTCAAATGAAATACTGAGTAGAGAGCATATACTTACAATAAGAGGTTACAAATGATAATACTTGAATCATTCATCCCATTTGCCACTGCATCCACAGAATGAGCAAAATTGTTTTGAATCAATCAGTAGAACTATGATACATTGCCGAGTACCAACAGACAATAGCATGGCAACTAGATGGATCTAACTTTGCAGGTCACTATCTGAAAGACTGAAACATGCTAAAGCATTTTACATTCAGTGACGAACAATATAACATGGAAACTAATAAATAAATTCTACTATTACTAGCAATCAAGCAACAGAACCCTCATTCTCTAAGTGATACCTTAAGAACTGGCTCCCCACTGTTCAGGTTTGCAGATTGCTTCGCAGCCGCAGCTATCTGTGCACGTGCAGCCTTTCCAGCAGCAGACTGATCAAATTGCTGTTGCCTGCAATTAAGGTCATAGACAAACATTATCCCATGTAGTAAAGAGCAAGTAAATTTTTATTATTCATTTTTATCCACCGATTGTGTAATTAACTACAAAATGGGTGAGACAACATGAGCAAAACTTACCATGCTTGATTGACCAATCTAGTAATGGAAAGCCCAACCTCATACTCTTTTATGTATTTCGACGTGAATTCAATATTCAATTTGAGAAGCCGTGACACAAAGATGGCAAGTGGTATCTACTTCCAGAACTGTGGTTTGGGGGGAGTCATGAGAATCAACCTTTCCACATAGAAAGTTTGGGCGAAGGCTGCGTACCTAATAAGTTATACCTCTAACACATCCTGCTCTACAAAGGAACCTTGTGCATGAGATAAAACCGTTTAAGAGGTATATCGTAGAATCCCTTACAATTTAGGTTTCACATTTGCCTAACAATGAATCATGAAGAAATATTTCAACCAGATTTCACTGCAAAATCTTTACGGCTGCTAAATTCCTAATCAATTCACTACATCAGGATACAACTATCAAATCAGATGGTCTGTTGCACTCTCTAATTTCATTGCAATTTTGAAAAAAAGCTCCTGTCAAAATTGTCGATAACGATTCTAAACCATCTTGTCCACATGCACAACAAATCTGTGTCAAGGCCAGAGTTAGTGTTGGGAGTCAAATATAAAGGCCCCTCTTCTACGAACACACACACACACAGGTATGCATATAATTTGCATATGGTAAATGCAATAGTACCATCAGCGCGTTTTGGTTTTGTGTTGAATAGACATGTTAGAGCCTGCATGCTTCCATGGCAGATATCCCATGTATATGATGAGAAGATGACAACTCCACATGTTTAGTCATGCAAAACCTAGTCTACAAAGAGGAGGTATCAGTACCATAGCCTCTGTATAATGATATCGGAGAGCTTCTTCCCATGCTATGGGCCATCCACGCCACGTACAATGGATAGAATGCAGTATCAGAGAGCCTTTCGAAAACCACCTATTTGGTTTATTCTAATAATTCTATAATATTGAAAACCACGTACAATGGATAGAATGCGATATCAGAGAGCCTTCAATCATCAACTCTTGCGCCATAAAATTTAATTATACGGGCAAATTAACCACCTATTTGGTTTATTCTAATAATTCTAAAGATATTGAGGTCGGCCACCTGAGCAAAACAGAATTAACAGTTTGTGAAGATGAATACATATGCTCTAGAGAGAGAGAGAGAGAGAGAGAGATTGCCTCTTCCATGAAACTGGTGAATAATCCGCTGTCATCACTTTAGACCAAATTGTCCAAAATACACTGTTGTCTCGTATTTTCAGTCACTAATTCTTGAAATCTCAACATTTCTACTAGTTAAACCCTAACACACCATACGCCATAAATTCAATTATAATCGCTAATTAAGCACCAATTTGGATAATTCAAATAACTCTTTACATATCAAGGTCAGCCACCTAAACAAAAATAGAATGAACAAATGATAAGATGAATTTGGGGATACAATCAAACTAGAGTAGAAACACAAAAATTCGATGACTATATATGAACATCAGAACATGTATATGAATATGTTGGAGAGAGATTGCCTCTTCTCGGCGGCTTTAGATCGAGCTTCGAGAGAGGCTTTCTGTTCTTCTTCTTTTCTCTGCCGCAGCTGCTTGCCTCCATCGAAGCAGGCAAAGCACCCCGTCTCTCTCTCCGTAAAATCGGTCACCTTCTGATTTTTGACTTTGCTTAACAATTGGAAAAACTATTCAATGTACTTGGGACACTATGTGGCGGTGCTCCAGACCCTTTACTACCACACGTTAGCATGGGCTCCGCAGCCATAGCATGTGGTTCCATGTAAATTCCAGAAATCGAAAGTAAACCGTAATTTTTTGATTTCTGGAAAAATGCCCTAATTAGCCTAAATGCAGAGAGAGAGAAAGAGACCTTGGTGTTGATTGATTACAGAAAATCGTCGTTCGTCTTCGAAATCGTTTCTTCGTCACTAAATCGAACGAGAAAGGGAAATCGAACGAGAGAGATACCTTGGTTTGGCTCGTTCTTCTTCTAGATCGAGCCGCTGCTTCTTCTTCTTCGTTCTAGGGCTTCTCTCTCTCCGCGTCTGATCGAAAAACGAGGAAATGGGAGGCGTACGGCCGGAATCTGAGTTTTGTTATAACCCGAATTCCCACCCGGATCCTGCCCCGCATCCCATTTTTAACCGACCCAACTCCCCAACGATCCGCGAGATGCCATTTAAAAACGGGAGCCGTTGGATTAGATCCAACGGCTGTGATGGGAGGTCCGCACAAAGCTTAAAATCCGGGATACCTCATGGGACACGGAAAATTTTTCAGTGCCGAGCGGGTACCACGTGGTGCCCGCTCGTGCATCTGAGCCGTCCATTTCGTGTTTGGACGGCTCAGATTTTGAGAGAGAAAAATGAGAGAGAAAGTGTTGGGATAAGAGGAGAGAGAGGATTTTAATCCGAGCCGTCCAAAAGTGAATCGGACGGCTGAGATGCACCCAACGGGTGCCACGTCAGCACTACCCGCTCGGCACTGAAAAACTTCTCGACACTCGAACACTATATAAATGCGTCAACCCTTAAACCTCCCTAAAACCCTTTTCGTTTTGTTAAACCTATCAGCTCGGCTGCTACCATCCGTTTAAACGGTCAGAAACCTTGTCATCTTGTTGAGGTCCCCTAATGGCGATTCACCAAACTTCTCGTCTTGAATTTGAGCTCGAGAGGTTCCTCTCTCGGTGTCCCAAACTTGCTGTAAGAGCGCATTGAGTGGTGAAACAGAAGCAAGTTTGGGACACCGAGAGAGGAACCTCTCGAGCTCAAATTCAAGACGAGAAGTTTAGTTTGGTGAATCGCCATTAGGGGACCTCAACAAGATGACAAGGTTTCTGACCGTTTAAACGGATGGTAGCAGCCGAGCTGCTAGGTTTAACAAAACGAAAAGGGTTTTAGGGAGGTTTAAGGGTTGACGCATTTATATAGTGTTCGAGTGTCGAGAAGTTTTTCAGTGCCGAGCGGGTAGTGCCGACGTGGCACCCGTTCGGCGCATCTCAGCCGTCCGATTCACTTTTGGACGGCTCGGATTAAAATCCTCTCTCTCCTCTTATCCCAACACTTTCTCTCTCATTTTTCTCTCTCAAAATCTGAGCCGTCCAAACACGAAATGGACGGCTCAGATGCACGAGCGGGCACCACGTGGTACCCGCTCGGCACTGAAAAATTTTCCGTGTCCCATGAGGTATCCCGGATTTTAAGCTTTGTGCGGACCTCCCATCACAGCCGTTGGATCTAATCCAACGGCTCCCGTTTTTAAATGGCATCTCGCGGATCGTAGGGGAGTTGGGTCGGTTAAAAATGGGATGCGGGGCAGGATCCGGGTGGGAATTCGGGTTATAACAAAACTCAGATTCCGGCCGTACGCCTCCCATTTCCTCGTTTTTCGATCAGACGCGGAGAGAGAGAAGCCCTAGAACGAAGAAGAAGAAGCAGCGGCTCGATCTAGAAGAAGAACGAGCCAAACCAAGGTATCTCTCTCGTTCGATTTCCCTTTCTCGTTCGATTTAGTGACGAAGAAACGATTTCGAAGACGAACGACGATTTTCTGTAATCAATCAACACCAAGGTCTCTTTCTCTCTCTCTGCATTTAGGCTAATTAGGGCATTTTTCCAGAAATCAAAAAAGTACGAGGAAGTGTTGGAGATGGTCTTACACTTAATTTCTTTTTTTCGTACTTTTTATACTTAAACTTGAAGAGCACATGCTCGGGCACAGAAATCATAGAACAGCTCGGGCACGCCATTGGATACAAATTGAGGTCTAAAGCCCATAAGAGAATTGTACCACAACCACAAGCTTGATAAAAGTTGATACAGCTAAGCAAGAAGAAAACTACTCCATTGAGAGAGAGAGAGAGAGAGAGAAACCTGAAGAGAGTTGACGGAGCCACGATGAGGAGAGATGATCTCCTTGTGATTGGAGAGTTGGAGAGAGTGGACTCGACTCGACCTAATCCGATTGGAGAATGAATTAGGGCGGAGTTTTCCCGATTCTCTATCTCTGATCTCCTTCCACATCTTCCGAGCATCTTCTTCGTCCTCCCGCCACAATTCTCAACCCTTTCCGCCAAGAATTCACTTTCGACTCTGCGCTCTCTCTCCCTCTCTCTCTCTCTTCAGCAAATACAGTTGGAAAGCCTGTTTACTCTGTTTAGTGAAACACGCCCTAATTAAAGCTAATGACACTTTTCTTAGGGTTCTGATTCGGAAATTCTAATAACGAAGATTTGTAGGAAAATCTGGGTCCCACAAAAAGTAATACTTATTGATGTCTGTTGAAGCTGATTTTTTATAAGGCCCCATAAAATAGTATTCAAAATTTATGGATATTTTTCTAAATTTTTGTGGGACCCAGAATGGGTCCAAATGTGTTTTTTCTTGCGTGATTCCCTGCAAATCTTCCTTGCAAATAGCAGGGCTCTGTTTGATTAGCTTGAAAATACAAGAAAATAAAATTTGTATAACTCATTATAAAGTATGAGGACGTAGCTTCTACATTCTCGCTAAAACCACAACAAAATTTTATTTTCTTATGAAAGTTGTCGCATTTTATGACATTTTCTATTGTGTCCATAACTTTTTCATTTCCTATCGTGATTCACTACGTATGTTAGGGTCCGTTTGAATAGAGTGAAAGTGATAGAAAATGCAAATAAAGAAACAAAATTTACACTTTTTTGGTGTTTGATTAGCATGAAAATATAAGAAAATGTAAGAAAGCGAATTTTCTTGTACAATTCATTAAAGGATGAGTACATACATAGCTTCCACTTTCTTTCTAAACTAGGTTCTCCCTCGTGCAAGGCACGAATGTTATGCCCGTCAAAGAGAACATTTTATGGTCTGGGATAGTATTTTGTTGGTATTAACTGCAGAGTTTAAACAAGAAAAACAATTAACCTACACACTGATTGCACAGAGTGTCGTGGAGTGGTGGTTCATGCATTTAACAAGATGACTATATCTTCTGAAACTGAACCTGTGCTAGTAGTGCTGGTATGAACACAGCAATTTTGCCTAACCTGTGCATAAATTAGCCATTTGGTTCTCCAATACGCTAACATGTAAAGGCACATAAAAAAGTATTGCGTGGAGTTAAGAGGCAGAGGCCTTTTTTGCCAACTCACTGATCATGAATGCAGAAAGCGTAACCCATTGGTTGTTTCACATTCAAGAAGCGGAAATTAACCTACACAATGCTTGCAAGAAATAGGTGGAGGTGAAGAGCCGCCCACTCAAAAAATCGAACAACCTAAAACTGTTCGCATAACTCTAAGGTAAGAATGAAACGCTGGTCTATAAAATTCATGGGCCGAGCATTGATGGCACGCAAACAGACACTACATAGCAGAAACCAATACATGCAATACCTCGGGTAATTTTTTAAATGTATGTGGAGTAGTGATTGATGCATTTAACAAGATGGCTATATCTTTTCAAACTGAACCTGCGCTAGTAGTGCTGGTATGAACAGAATAATTTTGCCTAATCTGTGCATAAATTAGCCATTTGGGTTCTCCAATATGCTAGCATGTAAAGGCACATAAAAAAGTATTGGCCAGAGTTAAAAGGCCGAGGCCTTTTTGCCAATCCACCAATCATGAATGCAGAAAGCATAATCCATTGGTCGTTCCACATTCAAGAAGTGCAAATTAACCTACACATAGAGTGCATATCATAGGACAATAGCTAGAACATTGTGCGCATACATACACCGACACTGGGTGACAGAGATCGCATATCTAAACTAAGTTTACAGCAGGTCCTGCGGTTAAGTTCGAAAGCAGCAGCCCAGAAAAGTTCTACAACATACGTCACCATGGACAAGTTATGTACAAACTTTAGTCTCGAAAATACCTCCCACTGAAAGCATCTATTAACACATAGAAGAGCAAAAGCCACTGAGCAACGGCTGGATGACTGGACTAAAACCAGGGATAAATCCTTTCACTGTGAAACATGAAAAGAACAAGTGCATTACATATGTAAATGCAATGACCAAAGGAAAGCCCAAGAAATTGGCAATGATGAATTGATGATAGCATCAAGTAGTGATGATAATGCTACAAACTAAGTAAGGTGTTGTGTGATAGTTTTTAAAGAGAGCTTTGGTAATGGGCGAGGTTGATTTTGCAGAGAGAGAGAATTAATGAAATGATAACGTAGTGTAGCATAAAGAGAAAGAAATGAGGCCATGCATGATCCGGCATAAGCATAGACTTCAAGTGAGCAACAGAATTATTCTCAACACTTTTGTATCCCCTATTGTGTTGGCAAACTATATTCCATGTCATCAAATCCCACCCAAAAAAAAAAGATTTCCTGAACCCAAACAAATTAGCTGACCATAGAAATTTTGATGTCGAAGGGATATATGATCAAAAGGAGAACTACGCACTGGAACGGATTTTTCTACCAGACCTCTTATTTTGGATAGCAACAAATATTCGTGGTGACTTTGGCCAATGCTCAAGGGAAAAGCGAAAAATAATAATAATTAAAAGTAGACCATCAATTAAGTCAATACTCGGTGCGAGAAGGGGAAAATGTGGGGAAGAGAATATACCATGAAAGGAATCTCCATTCCAACTACCATACAATCACCAAATCATACCTGGAAAGGGAAAAAACAAAAGTTAGTTATCCAGTGATTGAGATTATCTGATTGGTAATAAATTGTAAATGGCCTTTGCGGGGGGTTACACTGCCATGTAACCAAAATGTTCAACTGAAATATTGTTTTTTTGAGGATTTCACTACGTACTTTCAATGACTTTTAGGCCATACATATTCAATCGGAAAATATTTGATATTCTAATGGTTCACCAACCTTATGGAAAGATCAGATAAATTTGTGAAAACAAAAGTATCGAAAGATCACACAAAGTACAATTTGGAGTGTTCAACTGGGGCCTAGTTTATAGATGTTGAATTATTCTTAATCAAAACAGCTATCCGGGGCTAGTGTTAAATTTTGATATAGGCTAGATATGTGTTGATTGTAATTTTAGAGCCGGAAGCAATAGAAGAGCATGGAAATAGGTAGGAAGATATATTACATAGATTGATCAAAGTAGCAAAAGCATTAGATGATTTACATACGGACCATATAGTGCGTAGTCTATATACAGACGCTGAAGAATCATAACACCAGTAAAGCTCGAATGTCATGCTCATTGAAGGGAATAAGTTCTGATTTAGGGCAGATTAGTCTTGCTTCTAATGGTAAAGTTGGAACTGAGAGAAGGACACGAAAATAGCTATAAAGGTACATTATATGGATTGATTAAAGAAGCAAAGGCATTAGATGATTTACGTACAAATTATATTTTGTGTAGTCTATTTACAGATGCTAGAGTAGCATAATTGCAGTAAAGTTTGTGGTAGTTATAGATAGATGGTCCAAAAGTACTCAGAAAGGAAATTATGCGTAGCAAAAACATTTTCTATGGAAGTTTCTCTGGCTTCAGTCCAGTGGCTGCAGGCAGTGCAGAGGAACAAAAGGAACCCCTAAAACTCCTCTCTCTCTCTCTCTCTTTCTCTGAACCAGGCCAAGGAAAGGAGAGGGGGAGATGTGGGTTAATATTGTTCACGTTTTTAAATAGATATGCCAAAGAAGTCTTTGGATTGTAAGTTCTTTGGATAGCTCCTCTTGATCAAGTTTTTGATTGGCCAAGGTACCCATTTGGGCATGCTGGCATTGCAATGAAGTGCAAAAGATTTAAATTCACTATTATCATGAAAGCTAAGAGTACAGGAAAATACTCTGTATCTAATAGTTGGAAAGAGTTTATGTACAAAACATAGACCAAGCAAGGCAAATAGATGGCCCATTTCAGCTTCCAAACTCAAGAGCATAAAAAAGAAATACACCTCAGGCCCTCAATTAAGAAATGAAATCTGTAGCGGTGTGTATCTGCACCTTATGTCACCTTGCCCCACTTCCTTTTTCTTTCTCTGCTAGTTAAACTCAGTAAATGCCTTAGAAAGAAGAATCCGCCCACAAAACAGCAAGAAATTTGTTCAAACTCATCCGACATTCTACATGAAACTTGGCCTCAGGCTATACTTAGGCAAGAGCAAAGCCAATTATGTGACATAGACCTTTCAATCTCTTCTTTAAGCTGCTATTACTGCAAAGAAGTTTAACTATAGAGGTAATTGCCATCTAAAATCAATGTCCATGTTAACTTTATCGTAAGAACTTATAAAAAGGTTCATTTATGCTTGCTAAAGGGCAATTATGCTAGTCAATGTATTTCTTGTCAAAGTTTTTCCATTACCTTCCTCTTCTTAAGAAGAAGATTCAGTGTGTCTTCAAGGTGCCTCTTCTCGTCTTTTCTCGCTTTATCCAAAGCACCATCAGCCTCTGCAAAATTATCGTAAATCCCATGCTATCTTATTAGGTAGCATCACAACAAAGCTGGATATTACAATGTAAAGAATGCAAAAAAGGAAGAAAAAAATTAGATTGCAAACAGTATCGAACACTCTAACCCATTCCTCATCCTTCAACTGAACAACCAACTTTTCCTATTCAATTCATTACTATCTTCATGCAAGATAGACTAAATTCATATAAGAAGCCACAGAAATTCATATACTGCATAGTAATTTAAAAGGATTGACCTGTCCAAAACCATGAAATACGTACTGAACGAAATCACATGCATTTATTCCACATCATACTAACGGATTGCAATCAGCTAGACTAAGATAAAGTCAAAAGCAGGGAACTCACTTAGAAATTAAAGGCAGGCTTAAGAAAATTAAGTGGCAACCACGCCCATAGCTAATCAATATAGTACATGACTTGGCAACATTCTATACCATTCTTCAACCCAACCACTCATTCTTGCAATAAAATTGACAACTGATTTTCCATAAAAAAGAGTAAATTTATACGAGAACTCGCAGACCTTATTTTTTGAAGGTGAATCCAATAGTACTGGAAAAAGTCACGACACAAAATCCACCCGAATCACAACTCAAATCCAACCTAAATCATGGAAAAAGAACTCAGAAAATTACCTTTAAAATATTTGAATCCTCGATCTGAAAATTTCATAAACACAAAACCCTATCTGCTCAAACCCAAATATTTGTAGCCAAAATCTATAAACACAAATAAGTGAGAGGATAGAAGTCCTAGAGTTCCCACAAATCGAAACAGCAGTGGATAGTGACTGAGTTATCTCATTATGCATGCTCTGAACAGAGCAGTGAAAAAACATGCAAGCTCGGAACAAAGGCCATAGACACAAAGTGAACTTGTGAGATAACAAGAGTAAAAAAATTAGATCACCATTAAAAACACAGCAGGTGCATGTATTTCGTGGCAGAGTTAAACCTGATGGTCAAGTTAAATATGCATAAACTGAACTTGTGTGACAAACTGATCAATGCGATTAAGGGGCAATGTTGGAAATCAAATCTACCTTTCAAAGGAAACATAAGTAATGTGTGTCCCCTTAAGAAATTGGAAATGGCAAAATGAGGAAAAAAAAAAAAGGAGGGAGGGAGGGAGGGAGGGGATATCACCTTAGTTGCTAAATCATTACTCAAACAGAATAAAGTGGTCAAAAAAAAGAATTATTACTCTCCATTGCACAGTACTTGTGTGTGGAATAATTTTTAACGGTGTAGCCTTGTGTTTGTTGTTCTAGTTTTTATTTTTTTAAAGCAAGTATGCGTTCTTTAAAGTTGTAGATATTCAACTGCTACTGAAATGGATTTGGAGTTAATCATAGTCATAACTCATAGGCTCCTAGAGTTCATCAAAACGACAGAGTGAACATGTAGATGATTTGACATTTAATCCCGCGACTAATGATGTGACTGTAAAACAAAACAGTGCAAGAGTGATGAGCTTTCAGAGCCCCGATTGGACACCATTAAAAATTAGCTGAGAGCATCGCAGGACACATGAGCTATTCAACCCACGGTTGGGCCACGCATGTGGCAAGTGTTGATGAGTCGTGTTAACCCAATTGAAGGGTCCACCTAGCAAAGGGTGATATGGAAAGTCAAGACTTATTCACCTAAAGACTGATGCCTATTTGCGTCCAAATCGGTTGGCTATTGGTGCAGAGGGTTTTTTTGGTCACCTGGTGGTGATGAATGCCGGAACCACAAGCAATATTATTATTTGCAGATTGGGGAGAAATTGCTCAACTCCAGAACTAATCGTCACCGGCGTACAGTGCCGGATCCGAGGGAGACTTGGATCAGAACATAGAGCACGGACTACGATCTTATTGCGCACCATCCAAACCCACCGGATGTAAAGGCAGACTGGTAAACCAAGCCCGACTGGGGAAACCCAGCTGGAGAAAAGGCACAAATGGCCCAGAAGGAGGAGCCGGACCAAAAGGAGGCCAATTGCCCAAGGCCGCTGAGCTACTTCGGCGGATAACATAGCAGAAAGATCTCCACACTGGAGAGGAGCCGAGAAACAGAGTGGAAAGAGGGGAGAAGAGGGATGCTCTACTCCAGATGAAGTATTGAGTTTCGATCGGAAAAGGTAAGCAATAGATATCAAAATTTAGATTGTTCCTTAATCTTGTTGATTTTATAAGAAGTGAAAAAGTATATAGTGATAGGAATCGTTAACGAAACTTACGGTTTTTACAAGTGGTGTGTGAAGACTTGGCGTGCCTATGATGCTGTTAAATAATAGGACAATAAAAGATGCTAGGTAGTCTGTAAGATTTAGGTGGACTGGACGTAAGAGGAGGATTTGTTTCGATATTTTTGGTACAGTTTTATTCTTCCTGTTTCAATGCTAAAGGATAGCAAGGGATCTATGAATAGATCCTTGAAATTTGCTCAATATACATCAGGGAATGTAAAAAGAGTACTGAAGTACTAAACTTATGATGCAATGTGTGCCTAAAATGGCAGTTAAGTCTGCAGTCGGGTAAGGATTTTGAAGTGTTCTATGGTTTTTGCACTGTATTTAAATATGCCTTTACAGCAATAAACTTTTACAGTCAATGATGGAACCATAACCCAGGCAGAGAGTGCAATATTCTTGGGTCATCAATATTGTAATTTTTTAGTCACAAAACAGTACTTACATGCTCTTTTGATATCAATAAGCAGAATATACAGTAAAGTCAAGTAACGTACTGATTTATGCTTCCAAACATTCAGGACCATCAAAGTTTCACAGGAAATTAAGAAATATCTCAAGTTGGGGGTTTCTTTGTCTTAATAATCAAAAGAGGAAGCTAAACAAAGTTTATTTGAGAACTCACCAGTGCATCAGTTTCTAAGTCGAAGAGAAGAATCCAATATCTGTATATCTGCATTTGGTAAAACAAAATCAACATCATCATTCTTTTAAACTACTGATCTCTCATAATTTCATATCCCAAAAGATTAAGAAAATACAACCTTCAAATGCAGTTTCTAACAAGAAAACTTACCACAAGCTTTAAATGAGATTTCAGAATCGGTGAGTTGGAACCAAAATTAGTAGAAATCGCTCTCTTCACTTTCTTCATCATTGTCTAATCCATAACAAAACAAAAGAAAGGAAGCCTTTGAGTATAACAAAATGAGCTTATATTTCTAGCGAAACATACAACTAACTTGAGAACTTACCGGTTGCGATTTCAGAGTAGAGGAGCAGAAACGGAAATCAGTAGATCGACATTCTTTACCTAGCTAAGAAATCAGTAGATCGTTAAGCAAAGAAAATTCCTTATCCAAATCAGCTGATCTAGATACAAAATCATACCAAAACAAAAACCCCTAACAAAATCCCTAAGAAATCTTACCAAGAAATAAGTATATACATACACATCCATATATATATATTCATACACAGGTATAATCGAAACCACCAAAAAACGAGTCCACAAAACCTAGAAGAAATTACCTCTGAAGCAAGAGTTGTGTCGTCGCCGTCCTCAATGCCGCCACCGTCTGATTACTCCTTGTTCACGATCAGCCCCACAAAAGCCCCACAAATCTCGCATGCTGGAAACCCATATCTCGGATTAAATCGCACAAATCACAGAAGAAGAAGAAGAGAGAGAGAGAGAGATGGGTTAACCTTTCTTACCTTCGCCGGAACAATACGACTGCAACTATGCCGATCTGCTGGTTGTGCAGGCGAGGAGAGGAGGAGAGAGACATCGTCTGTGTTGTGAGAGAGAGGAAGAGAGAGAGTGAAGAGGCAGGAGCAAAACGTGGCCACGTGTGGGTGCATGCTTGGGGAGCCAGGGCGAAGAAGAGGGGCGAAGAGGAGGGGCAAAATACTTACCTCAAAGCACAGAACCGCAGAGCTCCCAAACAACCACAGGCCGGCGTAATACACACAGTAATGGCAAAGTACATGAAGAGCGGGGTAGGACTGTGAGGATCTCCTAACGGACGGACAAGATGCATCACGCATCCCGCGGCACTCCCAGATGAAGCCAGATAACCCACCGCCTCTGCGGAGGAAAAGAGAGCATCCAGATGGCTGGGCAATCTGTAAAATACAACAGATCAAAGGGCAAATTGCAGGCTGGGCCACCGGTAATATGCTAGAAATTAAAGGGCAAATCGGTCCGAAATTGGAAATGGCAGGCGAAAAACCCTTCCTTATTAGAGAAAAAAAAAAAAAAAAGAAAAGAAAAGAGAAAAAAAAGATATAAGGCATATACATATATATATATATATATACATATACATATATATACTAGGATGTTAGCAACGTGCTACGCACGATCGGTTATGCTACACACAATAATTAAGGGAGCTGATAATGCCAAAATCATTTTTGTTTATGCCAAAACTCATTGATTGCATGACTTAATTGCCCTTTACTACACTACTTACTTTACGAAAATATCCTTTCAAATCGAGAGAATTATTTTTGTTTACATCTCTTTTCAATTACCTCTAGTTTTGCTCGTGAATTGCATTTTTGCTTGATGTTTATTTTTTGTTTGCTTCTCTTCAAAAATTAACTCTACAATTTGCTCATGAGTCATTGCATTTTTGCTTGAAACGTGGAACTGGAAAACGCATTGCACTAATGGGATTTTAAAAGATATTTTTTTAAGTGATGTAATGGAAGGCAATTAAGTCATGCAATGAATAAATTTTAGCAGGAACAAAAAGAGTTTTGGCATTATCAGAAACTCAACCTTGTACCTCGCACATGGTACAAACATTTTATGCATTACAATTTTGGCACAATCAAAAACAGTTTTGGCATTAGCAACATCCTTAATTAACTGTACATGATAGCGTTTCCCTGGCTGAAATATGCGCCAGGTTTACATCAGTTCTAGGAATGTTGACAACTTTTACAAACTTGAAATAACTACATAAATAACGAAAGTCTAATCAAACATTTTTCTAATATCAGAACCTAATATCAGAACCGGCTTTGTCAGGAGCATGCAATCCTTTTACAAAAGAAAGGCAGTCAGAAAGGATGCACACTGCGTCACCTCTTCTATCCTTACCCCATTCCAGCGCTCGAATTCCTGCCTGGTTTTCCTCTTGCATCTCTTCTAATCCAAGCCACAACACCTCTAGGCAGATTCTTCTTCCAAGCTCCATCAGTAACAAAAACCCATGGATCCTCTCCAGCTGCTTCTTCTTCATTACCATCCATTATAAAGCACTCCTCATCATTATCCTTACTTAACCCAGCTGATACGTGCCCTGCCCTGCAACTCCTGCTCACAGTGAACATCTTAAAAGAGGATGAGTTGAAATAATGCTCTCACGTCTTTCTCCATACTCCGCCAAAGCTTTAAGCATCTGAATTTTTTCTTGTTTTTGTCATCCTATCACACCCAAAACACATAATTAAAGCAGATATCAAATAGCTTTCCTCCTAAACAGAATCCTGATTCTTTGAGGGAACTAATCTATAATATCAAAGCATAAATTAAGGAGTAAGTGAAAAATAATCTATGAAACACAAAAAAAACCGAGTCTATTTATGCGCTTGGTAATGGGTGTTGGAGTGACCATCAACAACCAAGTGCAGAGATCAGAAAGTACAGGACACATGAACTGTGCGCTTTAGTAGTTAAGGGTTGTGTGGTGTGTGTGCGTGCGCGCGTGTTTCAGTTGGTATGGGTATTGTGTGTTTCAATCGATACGTGGCGGGTGTGTGTGGTTGGCATGAATCATGGGCTAATGCTGTAGATGAATCTGCTACTTCTAAGTGACAAACCAAGCGTAATGTTGCTGGTATGTGTGTTGTCCATAGCTACAGAAATCAAGGATGATCATAACAAACCTACAAAAGTACGAAAATAACGCAAGCAGCTCTCTTAGTCCATGGAATCACAATAAACTATCCACCTACTATGGATTCGTGTGAGAGGTTTCGTATTAGATAGAGGATATTAATGTCAAATATGCAATAAAAACCGAGTCTATTTATGCGCTTGGTAATGGGTGTTGGAGTGACCATCAACAACCAACGAAGCCACTTCCATATTTTGTTAATGATTTCTTGAAATTGCAGCCACTGGAAAATAGAAAACAAATAGACTTTTTCATAATCTTAATCCAGACGCAGAAGATAGTAAAAGACAAAGTTGCTTTACAAGCTTATAATGACACCCCACAGTTGGGTTCACATAATGACTTTAATTATCTTCTCCTTCGTTAATGCCCACAACACAACAAAGTTTGAATAGTACCTTCTCTCTCTCTCTCTCTAACTGTGCGAGTATGAGTGTGTGCCTGTGTGAGAGTGGAAACTGGAAAGATTCAAACATTTATTCCCAAAATGAACCATATAGTTCAACTTATGCACAAATCACAGGAAAAGAGGACACAAATGAATTAGACTCAAACATTTGGGCATTTAGGGGGAGACGGAGGATGGTAGAAGAACTTGCTACGCTTGTTGTTGATCATCCAACAGCTTCTTTTATTAAAGATGTTGGATAACATTGAGTAGCATGATCAACACGTTTGTTTTCTGGTTTTAGTGAACCTATGAGCTGTAAATTTGGCTTGCTAATTAGGCCCAAAGGCATGATGAAAAAAAGCATCAATTGATTCAATTGGTATCTTAGTTTCAATCTGCAATGAAGCTATTGTAGCTTGAAACTTTAGCCTAGTTACTCCGAACAAACCAGAAACCTCAAATACAAAGAGAGAAATTGAAATCCAGCCGAAATTGAAACTCAGAAATTCATATCTGCAAACTCAGAAATTGAAATTCATATCTGCCAAGCATAAATTGAAACCCACAAATTCATACACATATATCCACACACACACACACTTATATATATAGAAACCACTAAAAATTCAATTAACCCACCAGAAAATCTGCCAGGAAGTTGAAGCAAACTTGCTGGAGAAGGACGAACTATAATCGTCGGAGTCGGCATTGGTCTGTACTCGTCGGAGTTAGTGCCGATCAAAAGAAATCGACTGTTACAAAGCCTACAAATCGAAATCGAAACAGATCAAAACATAAGCCCTAGAAATCGCACGAATCATACAGAAATTCGCAAAATACCCAAACCCTAGAAAAATTGCACAAATTATACAAACCCTAGAAAATGAAAAACAGGTAGCAAACAGCCATGGCAAACCGATCGAGGAGGGTGGGCAGCCATGGCGTGGTGAAGCTTTTGTGATGAAGAAGTCGGTGGAGATAAAGCGGTATCAGATGGAGATCGATTTCGCCACACAAAGAGAGAGAGAAAGAGAAATGGACGATGGAGAAGTCGTTGTCGCTGTGTTCCCCACCACCGGCTGTTCTCCCTCTCTCTCCCATCGCCGACCTCCTCCTCAGTCCTCTCTCTCTCTCTCTGAAAGTGACGCGAGAGGAAGAGGAGAAGTACCCAGCTGTCTCCTGCAGGCTTGAAACGAAAAGACTAAAACACCCCTACTCAAAATTAGAAATGCCAGACACTAAAGGACAAAAACAAGGCAAAACTCTTGGGACACAAACGGAATAGTCATAAAGTCCGAAAACCCAATTTAGTAAATTGGTAAATGGCCAAACAGTGGTAAGGTCCCACCAAGAAACACGCGAAAAGACGGGAATGCCCCCGGCCATTACTCTCCAGCCTCTCCCACCAAGGCCCTCAATTGGAAATCACTGGCAAAAATGGCCCACCAGAAATTGGAATTCTTCCCTCTATTACTCCGGAGGTGGATATATATATACTAGTTTAATGCCCGTACTTCGTACGGTTCCGCGTGCTCATTAGATGAATTGGTATCGGGAAGTGTTTTTGGTTTTCGCAGTGATAATAGTAGAGAAATAGCAAGAGGTTATTGATGCACAAATTCATTTTTTTTTCACATGTTATGCATTCTACAACTATGGTACTCTCATGAAGCTACAGGGAATGTGTTCTAGTACTTCAGTGGGAATATGCTGGTGGACGAAGGCCAAATTTTTTTATCAATGGAGGATCATTGCAACATTGGAGCGCAGCATGGAGGTCCATGCTTGTGTATTGGAAATGCGGTTGTTAACATATATTCTAAATGTGGAAGGGTTGATTATGCTTAAATTGGTTAATGATCCTTCAAAGCAAGATATTCATGGTATTCATAGTAGCTAGTAATTGTCACATTAGCAACATATGCAAAGGCCAAGCAGTAAAGAAGCATAGAATATTCAAGTTCAACTTGTTTTTCAGACAGCTGATTGAAATACATAGAACCCAAAAACAATATTAGGATGTAAGTACAAGGGTCTAAACAAATGTAACTTCCTCCATATGAGAGTCACTCTGAGCTTCTCAACAAGGTTTCAGGACATTCTGTATGGCTTCCATAACAACTTGTCCATTGACATAATGCTGGCGACACACGAGCATATAGACATCCGAACCACCAATCAATTTCATCTCTGTCTCTCTAATCTTCCGTAGGGTAAAAAAGGCTCACTTGCCACAAAGCTCACATCGAGCTATTGGCTTGGTTATGGAATCAGCAAGGGGTATAAATATCAAGCACTGAACCAAAGCTTCTTCTGAAACAAACATTCGATCACATGTAAAAATATGTATCGTGGAGATACCGCCACTATTATTAGAAGGGAAACAAATATGGTACTATAGAAGTATATATAATAGCAAGCAAGAAGTGATACAATAAATGAGACCATAACTTTGCATGAGACAAGCACACATTTTCATCAAGATAGAACGAGAGCCACTATTATTAGAAGTGAAACAAATATGGAACTACTGAAGTATAATAGCAAGCAAGAAGCGCTACAACAAATGAGACCATATTTTTGCATGAGACAAGCCCACATTTTCATCAAGATAGAACGAAGAAGGAAAGGGATTTGTAAGCAGAACCTCAGGTAGTTCCCATCCAGCCCAGCAATTACTGCAGTTTTTACATCAAGATCAGTTGCTTTGCAGTAGAAACATAAGGCAATATGTCACCAAAACTACCTTTGAAATCTGTAATACAGTCAATACAATTCCAATTCCATAGCTTTGGTTTTGATAAATGATTTAAGCCAATTAAGCTTCAAAGAATTTATGAATGAAACCCTAGATTTCGCCACAATTATATTGCAAGTGGAGGTTGAATTGAAACCCTAGTCCTTTTCTCTCATCGCTTTCTAAAACATTTAATCTGCTTTCTGGTTTAGTCCTTAGTTTAATCAATTCAAATCAAATCCAACTTCCATTTGCTCTCCGAATTAAATTAAAAATAAACTGGAAGTACTGCAACTCAGCTTTTTACTCCCCGTGGACGATCCTGGACTTAACCAATGTTCTTTGGAATAATAGTTAATTCTTTGTTTTATAAATTATATTTTTGATATGAAAACGACAAACCATGCATCTGTGACCATGTAAGACAAACGGGAGGGTTGTCCCGAAATCTTTTTAGATTCCGCATCCTAGTTTCATACTGTATTCTCTTCTTTTCATCGTCACCCTCCTTTTGCTTTTTTCCCGGCGGCTCCCATATATAAACTGAGGATCGATCATCCAAAAAAGGTCTACCCGGAATAAAACTTGACACTTGAAGACTGAATCACAACAATACCCCAAGCGCACTGGAAAAACCCCAGGTGAAGCCCATCAACGCCAAGCGCTTTCCAAGGTTTAAATTGATGGAGAAGAGTGCGCATTTCCTCCACATAAGGCATGGCGCTAAGGTTGTCCAAGCAGGGCTAATGTCCACAGGAGCACTAAGCTCCAAACCAGTGTTCCAATCCTCATGCACTCTCTCGGTAGAGAAAAGGTTATCAAAGTCGCACACAATATGGTCCTTAATGTCCTCTACGTCATGCAACCAATTACCCACTCCATCTTTCATCGCAAGGATTTTATTAGTTTTGTGATGGGCCAACATAGTAACATGAAAAAACCATCCCCTTTCAAAATCCAATTTGTACCGGCCTTAAGAGCCCAAAATTCTTCCTCAAGATGAAGAATGCTATCAAACTCTTTGGTGAGCTGTTTTCAAGATTTAACAGGAAACTAAAAGGTTTGCTATCCAAGGGTTTTTGGCTGCCTAACAGATGAGCCAACATTTTCCTTTTACGACTGAAAAAGATACCGAAGGAGTTTTTTTCCGCACAAAAACTTTCTCAGAAAATCTTTTTGACCTTTCAAAGAAATGACAGTCAGCACACTGCCAGGATTCACGAATAACATCTAAAATAGAAGGATCGCTGAACCAAATAGACTCAATTCTAAAGGGTTTGTCAACGAAAGAAGGATGGGAAGAATCCGTATTCAATAGAATTGGGCAATGGTCAGAGTAACGAGGAAGACACAAAACATAATTCTCTAGAATTAAGAGGCATCAATCCGCATTAGCCCAACACCTATCAATTCTTTCTTGATTAAACCACCATTAAGTCTAGAGTTAGTCCAAGTAAATTTAGGGCTAGAAAACCCCAGATCAATCATCCCACAATAGTTCAAGCTTTCAGCAAGCTTTAAGGCTCTGTACATATTTATGGAAGCTCCTCCGAATTTGTATCTGTAACATTTTTAAGATTTTCCCACAATTCTCTCTTACTGTCTTACAACTATTATATGGGCAACCATAAATGGCAGAAGGATGCCAAGGGGGCACAAAAGAACTTACCATGATGCGAGCATGAATTTTCTGCTGAGATGCATCCAGCACATTCACATTCAACCTTCTAGAGAAGCTAAATCCCTCCTGCAAAACCCTCTGTTTCAACAATGTGATAGTTGGAAAAACCCAGATTAGAGCAGATGACCTTTGCCCGCCTGCAAAACCTAGTGGACAAACGATTGTTTATCCAAAAGATTATTTCAAGATACTCTTCCTTTCTTATATCATCACCTTTTCCAGATATTTATCATTTCTAGTCTCTTGGAGTAAGTTCAGTTACAATTCAATACTCTATAAAATGATAACCAAAGCTATCAACTTTATATAGCTACATTTCTGAGTCATCATGATGCATACTTCACATGATCCATCTGGGTCTATCATTTGCTTTTGCAGAGATGGAAATAGAAGGAATTGTTCTCGTGGTATTAAAAAAAACCTACTGCATGGTGAAAACCACCGAGATGACCCAATAGCAGTCATACTTTTTGTGCATGTCAAGGATGATCACCCTCCAACTTCTGCACTGACATTTGAACCTGTAAAATTTTCAATAGAAAAGAGAGCCTTAGCTTCCATAGTATAGGGAATACACGAACAAATGAATTACCAGCCAACAAAGACGAAAAGATAAGACTATTAGCATTTGACACTATTAATCACTATGAGCATTTTTCGAAAGCCAAAAAATGGGCTCCCTCTTGCCCTCAGACTATTAAAAGATCCAAAAAATAACTATGAGATGAGAAACAGTTCTAATAGAGGGGGGGGGAAGACATTAAGAATAAAATGGATGATTTGTTACTTCAAGAAATAGGCACGAGAAAATAAAGCCGGTTAGGCAAAAACATCGAATATAAGCACGCACACATTGCACTCATAGAACCCAAAAGAACTACAGTCAGGTAGAAGATGAAGTAGTAAGCAAAATTGCAGAGATGGAAGCCCGGAACTTAGATAGAGCTGACAGAGATGCTGGACAACATTAAATACTTTTGGAGGGGGATACATGTCTACACTTCAATAACCACAATGAAGTGTATGGTGGAATGATTACTGTGAATTTTCGAAAGTAGATGCCGATTGGCACTGCTGGTGGCCTTTTTTGTATCTGGAACTCAAAAGTTTTTTGCTGGGAGGAAACTGTAGGATCAAGAAACTTCATAATAATGAGAGGTACTCCTCAATTCTTCCTCTGTGTTTTTGTTAATGTTTATGGTCCATGCTGCACGGTAGAAAGAAGGGTGTTATGGGAAAGATTATTAAACTTGAGAACTCAGTTCTCTGGGCCATGGTGCCTAGGTGGGGATCTCAAGGAAATTAGGAACTCTCACGAAAGACAGGGCTGCTCCAGAAGGGATACGAGTATGAACAATCTTAACAACTTCATTGAGGATATGGAACTTGTGGATATTCCTATGCTTGACAGAAAATACACTTGGTCAAACTCCCAAGAAGGTGAAAAATGGAGTAGAATTGACAGATTTCTGCTACATCATGAATGGCTTGACAAGTTTGAACTCAAACTGTGGGGTCTACCAAGGACACTATCTGACCATTGCCCACTTCTCTTAATGGAAGATGTTTTTGGGGTGCTTTCTACTGCTTTTGGGGTGTTGAGTCGCTGATACATGCTTCTCTACTGCTAATGTAGTTATGTGCAGCAACCTTGCTTTGTTGGCTTCTATTTGGGGACACACTTAGTAAACTGTTACCTGGAATGTTGATCATGAAATTTTTTGCTGTTGCTAATTATTTTGCTGTCTTTTGCTGCGGTTTGTGTGAAATTTGCTGACATGGTATGGCATGTCATGAAATCTGCTGACATGGGAAATGGGAAATCTGCTGACATGGGAGCTCATGGCTATTCATTTACAGCATTGAGTGGAGCTAATGTTCAGGAAATCTTTGGCAGATCAACTTGATAATTGGGAGTTCTTTTACTTTGTTCTGTATTTGGGTTGATTACTTGTAAATTTTCGGGCTTGAATAGCATATGATTGTCGTGGGGTAGGGGTGCCAACATTGTTGGGATCTTACTCTCACGTTGTAATGCTATCTTTGCTTGCCCTCAATATGTTGTACTTCATTCTATCTATCAATAATATTCCTTTTTCGCCGTTCAAAAAAAAAAAAAAAACAAATTTGCTCCAGAAAATGTATCATAAAGGATCAGTTTACAAACTCACTACCTTCAATCTACTAACATGTATTTTAACGAACAATTTATATGCATATATACATATACCGATATACATATTCAAAGACCCCCACATGACTATTCGCGAATAGAGGGTTTTTTGTTTTCGTGTTAACTTGGTTCTAAAATCAGTTCATCTTATTCAAAGACCAACACCCTTGGTTCTAACAGAGTTAAACCCAATCATGCTACGGCAATTGATAAATACAATCATTATTGGTGGCTTACCTGAAAACGGCTTCACAGTTCACACTACATCTGCAGATTCTACACTCGAAGAAACCAAGGAGATCAGAGAAAGAAAATAAAGATGCATGTCCAAAGAATTCGTGAGAAAGAAAAGCAACCGTTAGAATCTCAACATTTAAGCAAAATCAAAAGCTGATCATGTAACTACTGGACTGAGAATTTAAGAAAGGGATTTAATGGGTAAGAAATCACAAAATTTACCAGTATTATGCGTATTCCGTTTTGAGGTGGATAGGTTTTCGAGTGTTTTCACTCGATTCAAAGTGCGTTGAACAGTTAATTCGATTCTCTACAACTTTGTTTAATGGGAGACTTAGCCAAAAGGGGCTTGAAATGATAACCTGTAGTGAAACCAAGCTGTAAAGCAGTTGTACTTGTGGAAAGGAATCATCGTATGGAAAACACCATGGCACATTGAATAGAAAAGATGGAAAAAAAGAAGAAGGCCTCCAGTGAAATACCTTTCGAAGTTCCTACATGAACTTCAGCATATCCGGAGTAACTACCTGACACGTGGCCAAGCAAATGTGAATAAGAGAGATTCGACAAAGAGTCTCTATAGTGATGAATTACAGACTAAGCTAATCAAATAACCATGGCAAGTTCAATTGGTCGCACACAAGCGTGGTCTTGCTAAATTGGCCATTTGACCATGTTACGAGGAACAAAAATGCAGAGCTACAAGAACTTTTCTACATCTAATTGTCATAGAATCAGGCATGAAAATTGGTGAACTTAATAGCATCTTGTTATAGAAATCGACAAGGTTAGTCTCAAATATCAACTAAATGGATCTGCTTTTCAATGAAATAAACATCCAAATCGAACAAAGTAATTAACGTTAGCTGACTGCATTCTTTTCATTAAAGATTTTTTTCAAACAATTGGAAGGCACTATCCTTCGCATTCTACTTTGAACAACAACTGATCAATCATACGCATCAATCATTCTTCGGCCATATACAGATGTAAAAATGTAAATGGTGCATAGCACTGAGCAGAACAATTAGATCATGAGAACTTTTAATTAGGAACACAGCTTAAGAAGATTCCACAAAGGTTTTACAAATCATTAGAGAGTATATTTAATCTATGATACTGATTTTCCAAATAATTGGTATGTACGTTAATAATCGACTTAAAATGAAAAGCCGATAAACAATAAAATTGCTTTCACTGGGAAGCTATGTTCTAATTCCGACCAGTGTTAAATTGCTTTCGCTGTGATGCAAAAAATAAAAATAAATTAGCCTTAGATTTGAGAGATGGATGTGGATACAAAGAACTCACCCGGTGGGGGCTCTTCAAAACTGCTTCATTGTCGTCGACACTGGATCGTCATTGTCGTCATCTTCGCCGTCGTCATCTTCTCCGGAAGCCATCGGTTTGCGGAGGAGAGATGGTTTCTACTCAGTTCTTCCTCCTTCATATCAGTTATTTGAGAATATGTATCTGCTCCCGCCGCAAGAACAGTTCCTCGCCGCAAGAACAGTGAACTTCTCGACCAAGTAATGGGAAAAAAGGTAAACGCTTGGCTGTAAATCCAGGAGGAAATAAGGAGATATATAGTACACCGTAAATCCAGGAGGAAATAAGGAAATATACAGTACCTAAACTACCCCGACCTCAACACATGCAAGAAAAATTGGAAGCCAAAGCTGACGAGGGCAATTTGGTAATTTCATCTCCTGCCTTGGCTTACCATCCTTGGTTCTTTTATTACAAGTGTATTGATAAACAGCACCTCCGGCAAATATGTGAAACCGTAATGCAAGAATTTTCCTTTACTATCTTAGTTACAAAGTGCGCTTCATCCTCAACAATCCAATTCTGTAAAGCAGAAGCCTAGTTAAGTGGCATGCATGCCTTAAAGTAAGGGTCTCTGCTCCATTTGCTGATCGAGCAACCATATTTCTCAAACAATAGAAAGCTGTGTCCTCTAATTGATTATTCTCTGGAGTTTTGCATTAGCTCAAACCACTTAAAATTCGAAAGATCAAGGAGAATGGATCAGTTTATCCAGTAAAAACACCATGATCTACAAGAGAATATCAATGCAGCTGTTTGTAACTGTACAAACTCACTTGTCTCATCAAATCAGCAAGGGTTCTTGGAAGTGCTTCTATGTTCCTGAGGACTACATAGTATGGAAACGGGAACGAGTCCAAGCCCTTCGTAACCTTCATTTTTTCACCCCGAAATGAATACCTCTGGAGGCCCAAAAATGTATAATTAAGTTCATGGCGGAGGGGCTACTGCCTTTCAGAAAGTATACAAATCAAGGAAAGACAGTAAATAAATTATTTCTACACTATCCTTTTGTAAAGTTGATGGGTAAATGACGCAGCGTTGTAGCAGAAGAGATACTAGATATCGTTCTAGTAGACGAATGGGGTTAGATATCGTTCTAACAGACGGGATTCTTGACTCCACAAGAAAGAGATAAACACACAATAGAACGAACTCTGAATTTTATTGAATGATTGAATGAATAACAAGGAGGGTTGCACCCTTATTTATACTAGTAGTAGGCCTAGCTAATAAGGTAATGCTTGGCTACCAAGAATACAACTTGGAGTAAGGACCAAGCAAAACAAAATAAGGAAATAAAAACTCTAGGAAAACTAGAAAATAGGAAACTAGAATCGTGCTAAATAGGCAGCACTAAATAAGATCTCCTACTATTATTATTCCCTAACAAAAGTTGCCAAAACAAGTGGCATAAATTAAAAATAAAACTAGAGAATAAAAAGTTCCCATAACTTGAATGTCTTGATCAATACTTCTTCCTTGATTTGATCCTATCAAATCTTTCCAGAAAATCTATAGAGATTTGTTCTACATCAGTCTCCCCTTCTTTGAAAGAACTCGTCCTCGAGTTAACAATAGGTATGGCCACATCTGGAACGGAATGATACTCGAACAGATCCTGGATGTTGAAAGTCTTGGAAATAGCTAGATCCTCCGGAAGATCCACCACATAAGCATTATCATTGATTTTCTGCAGAATTCGAATGGGACCAATTTTCTTGTGCTTAAGCTTGTTGTAAGTACCTACCGGAAACCTCTCTTTGCGCAAATGTACCATCACTAAGTCTCCCACTTCGAAAACCTTCACACGCCTATGTTTGTCTGCAGCAGCTTTGTATTTTGTAGTAGACTCCTCCAATTTCTGCTTGACCTCTGCATGGATATTTGCCACCTTTTCTGCCATGTGACCAGCAATAACGCTCATTCCAGGAAGCTTAGGAAGGGGCACCAAATCCAATGTGTGCAATGGGGGACGCACATAGACAATTTCAAATGGTGATTTGCCAGTGGACCGATTTGGCACATTATTGAATGCAAATTCTGCCTGAGAGATAACGAAATCCCACTGCCTTGGACTGTCTTGACACAAACTTCGCAAAATATTCCCCAATGTGCGATTGACCACCTCTGTTTGACCATCGGTTTGGGGGTGTGAAGTAGTACTATACTTCAAAGAAGTATCAAGTCGCTTCCATAAAGTTCGCCAAAAATGACTAAGGAATTTGCTGTCACGATCTGAAACGATAGTCTTTGGCAAACCATGAAGACGAACCACCTCTCGAAAGAATAGTTGAGCTATGTGATTGGCATCAGACGTCTTCCTACAAGGAATGAAATGTGCCATCTTTGAAAATCGATCAACGACAACAAAGATGGAGTCAGTACCTCGCTGTGTCCTTGGAAGTCCAAGAACAAAATCCATAGAAAGGTCTTCCCAAGGTGCATCAGGAATTGGAAGAGGCATATATAGTCCAGTATTCTGCGCTTGTCCTTTTGCCGTCTGACATGTGTAACAACGCTTCACATACTTCTCAACATCCCGCTTTAGCTGTGGCCAATAGTATCGAGCCTCAACAAGTGATATGCTCTTGTCTCGCCCCAAGTGTCCACCTAGGCCTCCACCATGAGTCTCCCTGATAATGTGCTCTCGCAAAGATCCTCGAGGAATACAGAGCCGGTCCTCGAAGAACATAAACCCTTCCAGCAACTGAAATTTGCTAGAGTCTGGAAAACTTGAATTACACTTTGCCCATTCTTCCTTGAAGTCTTCATCTTCAGCATAGAGTTCCTTGAGATACTCAAAACCAGAGACCTCATTCTTGACAACTATGAGTAGTGAAGCTCGCCTACTCAATGCATCAGCCACCTTGTTCAACTGGCCTGACTTATGTTTAAGAGAGAAAGTAAACTTCTGTATATACGCAATCCACCTAGCATGCATGCGGTTTGGTTTGGTAGAGTTTTGGAGATACTTGAGGGCTTGATGATCACTATTCAGAACAAACTCCCGTTGAATGAGATACGCCTCCCAATGGTATAAGCTCCGCACCACAGCATACAGCTCTTGCTCATATGTAGTCCACTTTTGTCGAGCATCACTGAGTTTCTCACTAAAGAAGGCTATTAGCCTACCTTCTTGAGAAAGAACAGCTCCGATGCCTACACCAGAAGCATCACAATCGACCTCGAATAACTTGTCAAAATCTGGAATTGCAAGGACTGGGGCTGTGGTTAACCTCTCTTTGAGTACTGCAAAGCTCTGTTCTGCTGCATCAGTCCATACAAACTGCTTTTGCTTCAAGCAATCCGTAAGTGGAGCAGCAATAGTACTAAAGTTCCGAACAAAGCGCCTGTAAAAGGTTGCTAAGCCATGGAAACTTCGTACGTCTGTAATGGATTTTGGGGTTGGCCCTCGCGAATTGCTTGAACCTTGGATTCATCGACTTTGATTCCTTGGGCACTTACCACATAGCCCAAGAAAATTAGACTATCCGTTAAGAAGCTGCACTTCTTCAAATTGACATAAAGACTGTTCTCACGCAGCACGTTAAACACTTCCCATAAATGTTTCATATGTTCCTCTTCACTTCGACTATAAATCAGGATATCATCGAAATAAACGACTACGAATTTTCCAAGGGGCTGGAATACCTGATTCATCAACCGCATGAATGTGCTGGGTGCATTGGACAACCCGAATGGCATAACAAGCCACTCGTACAACCCTTCTCTCGTCTTGAATGCTGTTTTCCACTCATCACCGGGACGAATACGAATCTGATGGTAGCCACTCTTCAAATCTATTTTTGAGAACACCCTCGAGCCTCCTAATCTGTCAAGCATATCATCCAGCCTCGGTATTGGAAACCTGTACTTCACTGTGATTTTGTTGATGGCCCTGCTATCGACACACATGCGCCAACTCCCGTCTTTCTTTGGGGTTAGTAAGGCTGGCACGGCGCACGGACTCATGCTTTCTCGGACCAAACCCTTCTGCAGCAACTCATTGACTTGATCTTGTAAAATCTGAAACTCCTTTGGACTCATACGGTAGTGTGGCAAGTTCGGCAAGCTTGCTCCAGGAACGAGATCAATTTCATGCTGAATATTCCTCATAGGAGGTAATTCTGCTGGTAGCTCGTCTGGAACAAGTCCTTCAAATTCAGCAATCAAAGGCTTGACCTGATCTGGTATGACAGTTCCTTCTTTTGCTTCACCTTTGACCACTAATGCATAAACCAATTGGGTTTCTTTGGCTTCCTTCATGATGTCTGGTACAATGAGAAAAGAGTCTGCTTTAGCTGGGAAAGCTGTCACTCGACCTTCACGACGCATAGGAGCCAAGACAACCTTTACTTTGTTCTTGTAAAAGGTGTACGTATTGTCTTTTCCCTTATGCGTAGTGTTCAAGTCGTACTGCCATGGCCTTCCTAGCAACATGTGACAGGCATCCATGTCCACCACGTCGCACACAACCTCGTCTTTATAGTCTTTCCCAATCGAGAAAGGAATAATGCATTGTTCTGTTACTTTGGTTTCGCCAACATCCCTAATCCAGCCGATACTGTAAGGGGAAGGGTGTTTACGCGTCTGGAGCCCCAACTTGTCAACCATGGTCCTTGACACGATGTTCTCGCTGCTACCTCCATCAATAATCAAATCACAAACTCGCTGATTGACTGTACAACGAGTCTTAAAGATGTTGTGTCTCTGCACCTCTTCCTTTCGCGGTGGGTACATCAAACGTTGTACTACTAGCGATACACCCTCATCCTCATGGGTCCACTCTGTTGGATCTTCTTCTTCGACCTCATCCTCTTGTTGATAGTCTTCTTCATCTCCATGTTCTGCTAGGTTGACGCGCTGCCTCTGCGGGCAGCTATTTGAGTGGTGACCTGCCTCTCCACAACGATAACACTTATCACCTCGAGGAGGCGCATAAGGGTTATTCTGTCCAGCAGGTCTGCCTACAGCTTGCCTTGTATTCGTCTGATTTCTCCATGGGGGCTTTGTTTGACTCTGAGAGGCCTGATTGGAAGTTGCTTCAGCGACTGCCTTTCCTTTGACCTGCTCGATCGGATTTTGCGTTTGAGAGTTGAATGTTCGAGTAGGGGCTTGGCTTCGAACACCTCCTCTGCGGCTCAACTGTGACTCAGCCCTCGTTGCCAATTGGATGGCATCCTGCAAAGTATGAACAGGTTGCATAGTAACAATATCTCGTATGTTAGTACGTAACCCATCCACAAATCGTGTCACCAACTGCCCTTCCGTTTCTGGTAGATCATTACGGGAAGAGAGTCGCTGGAACTCTTCAACATACTCGTGAACTAGTCTGGTACCCTGCTGACACCTTTGGTACTGATGGAATAGAACTTGATCATAATCTGGAGGAAGAAAACGTGCTCTCATCAACTGCTTCATCCGGTGCCATGATCGAATCTTGTCTTTGTTTTGCCGCAGTCGAGAGAGTTGCAACTGCTCCCACCAAGCAGAAGCACCGCCTTTCAACTTGTAAGCGACCAGCTTGACCTTCCTTCCCTCTTCGATATCCATGTAATCGAAGAACCTCTCAACTTCATGCAGCCAATCCAGAAAATCTTCAATGTTTAACTGCCCGTTGAAAGACGGAAGATCCATCTTCATACGGTAGTTATTATTCTGGAAAGCTTCTCTAGGATTCTCATGCATAGCAATCCTCTCGATGTCGTCATCACTTGACTCTCCATCATAAGCTGGGAAGTTTGCGATGCGTCTAGGATGATTTCCTAAGCGGACAAAATTGTTGCGCACCCTTGGCTCACGTGCTTGCTGGACACGAGGAGGGTTACCTATCGGTGGCTGGTTGAGATTCATTCCAGCCAACATGTTACGAATCTCCGTCAACTGTTGTTGTTGCATCTCGGATTGTTGTTGTTGCTTCTCGAGCGCACCCCACAAGGCATCGATATTGTGATCACCTCTATTAGGGTTCGCTCCATTCACTTCGTCGGTAGACATTGAGACAAGGGTGGTCCTCGCTTTGATACCACTTGACGCAGCGTTGTAGCAGAAGAGATACTAGATATCGTTCTAGTAGACGAATGGGGTTAGATATCGTTCTAACAGACGGGATTCTTGACTCCACAAGAAAGAGATAAACACACAATAGAACGAACTCTGAATTTTATTGAATGATTGAATGAATAACAAGGAGGGTTGCACCCTTATTTATACTAGTAGTAGGCCTAGCTAATAAGGTAATGCTTGGCTACCAAGAATACAACTTGGAGTAAGGACCAAGCAAAACAAAATAAGGAAATAAAAACTCTAGGAAAACTAGAAAATAGGAAACTAGAATCGTGCTAAATAGGCAGCACTAAATAAGATCTCCTACTATTATTATTCCCTAACAAAAGTTGCCAAAACAAGTGGCATAAATTAAAAATAAAACTAGAGAATAAAAAGTTCCCATAACTTGAATGTCTTGATCAATACTTCTTCCTTGATTTGATCCTATCAAATCTTTCCAGAAAATCTATAGAGATTTGTTCTACATCAGTAAAATGTGTTACTAATAGATAAAGTGGAGGATAATTGAGACTTATGGAAGTAGACTATAGGGGATAGAGATGAGTGTCTTCAAGCTTTATCTTTGGAAATAGCGTACGGCAGTCAGTGCACATACAAGTCCAGCTCTCAGACTTTCGAGGCCCTAAGTAGGATTTATAAATCGGACCCTTCATTTTTTAATATATTTATTAGTTGTTCAACGTAAGAAACAAGTTAGCCTTGTGGTTTAATAGCAAAGTGGTTGTACAACTTATAAGTTCCGAAGGTCGCGGGTTCGAGACTCCAAATCTTGGTTTTCAGCAACATTTTTGTTATATAGATTCCAAAACTTTGGGATATAAATGAAACAGTCCAACCCAGGATACCACGCCCTATACACGCGCGTCTTAGCACCTTGCTAAATTAGCCTCCTTGTAAAATTGTTGAAACATATAACATTTATTATATTTGATCATTTTCGGGCCCTATTATTTGGCCCAAAACGGAAGGCCTAGGCGGTCGCCTGATGGCCTTATGCTCAGGGCCGGCCCTGTGCACATACAATGTCATGGCCTTAAAACATGTCGCGGCATTATCGTTCTCCTAAATAACCCCTCTTGGTGGTATCATGAAATAGTAATCGGGAAAATTTTTGGCATGTTGATTATGTAAAAATTTACCAAAACTGTAATATAAACACATCCAAAAACACTTATACATTATGCCTCCCCATTTATCTTCCCCCTTTATACAGTGATTATACATGTATTTTGTTTATGGATGCCCTGTTCAACAGGCCAAAAACAATACAAACCAAACTAAGGTACTCATTTTATATCCTTCACAAGAATCTGGAGAAGATCAAGAGACCCCCCATCCTTGCGCAAGAGACATTGCCTTCCCAACAATCCAATTCCCAGATGAAACCAATGCACAGCCTCGTTATCTTCTATAGGCATCCATTATCATACTAGCATTATCATCCTCAACAATCCAATTCTGTAAAGCAGAAGCCTAGTGAAGTGGCATGCATGCCTTAAAGTAAGGGTCTCTGCTCCATTTGCTGATCGAGCAACCATATTTCGCAAAAAATAGAAAGATGTGTCTTCTAATTGATTAGTCTCTGGAGTTTTGCATTAGCTCAAACCACTTAAAATTCAAAAGAACAAGGAGAATAAATCAGTTTATCCAGTAAAAACACCATGATCTACAAGAGAATAGCATTGCAGCTGTTTGTAACTGTACAAACTCACTTGTCTCATCAAATCAGCAAGGGTTATTGGAAGTGCTTCTATGTTCCTGAGGACTATATAGTATGGAAACGGGAACGGGTACAAGTCCTTTGTAACCTTCATTTTTCTACCCCGAAATGCATATCTCTGGAGGCCCAAAAATGCATAATTAAGTTCATGGCGGAGGGGCTACTGCCTTTCAGAAAGTATACAAATCAAGGAAAGACAGTAAATAAATTATTTCTACACTGCCCTTTTGTAAAGTTGATGGGTAATAATAGATAAAGTGGAGGATAATTGTGACTTATGGAAGTAGACTATAGGGGATAAAGATGAGTGTCTTCAAGCTTTATCTTTGGAAATAGCGTACGACAGTCAGTGCACATACAAGTCCAGTTCTGAGACTTTCGAGGCCCTAAGCAGGATTTCAAAATCGGACCTTTCATTTTTTAATATATTTATTAGTTGTTCAACGTAAGAAACAAGTTAGCCTTGTGGTTTAATAGCAAAGTTGTTGTACCACTTATAAGTTCCGAAGGTCGTGGGTTCGAGACTTCAAATCTTGGTTTTCAGCAACATTTTTGTTATATAGATTCCAAAACTTTGGGATAAAAAATGAAACAGTCCAACCCAGGATACCACGCCCTATACACGCGTGTCTTAGCACCTTGCTAAATTAGCCTCCTTGTAAAATTGTTGAAACATATAACAATTATTATATTTGATCATTTTGGGGCCCTATTATTTGGCCCAAAACGGAAGGCCTAGGCGGTCGCCTGATGGCCTTATGCTCAGGGCCGGCCCTGTGCACATACAATGTCATGGCCTTAAAACACGTCGTGGCATTATCGTTCTCCTAAATAACCCCCCTTGGTGGTATCATGAATTAGTAATCGGGAAAATTTTTGGCATGTTGATTAAGTAAAAAATTGCCATAACTGTAATATTAACACATCCAGAAACACTTATACATTATGCCTCCCCATTTCTCTTCCCCCTTTATACACTGATTATATATGTATTTTGTTTATGGATGCCCTGTTCAACAGGCCAAAAATAATACAAACCAAACTAAGGTACTCATTTTATACCCTTCACAAAGATCTGGAGAAGATCAAGAGACCACCCATCCTTGCGCAAGAGACATTGCCTTCCCAACAATCCAATTCCCAGATGAAACCAATGCACAGCCTCGTTATCTTCTATAGGCATCCATTATCATACTAGCATTATCATCCTCAACAATCCAATTCTGTAAAGCAGAAGCCTAGTTAAGTGGCATGCATGCCTTAAAGTAAGGGTCTCTGCTCCATTTGCTGATCGAGCAACCATATTTCTCAAACAATAGAAAGCTGTGTCCTCTAATTGATTAGTCTCTGGAGTTTTGCATTAGCTCAAACCACTGCAAATTCGAAAGATCAAGGGAAATAAATCAGTTTATCCAGTAAAAACACCATGATCTACAAGAGAATAGCATTGCAGTTGATTGTAACTGTACAAACTCACTTGTCTCATCAAATCAACAAGGGTTCTCGGAAGTGCTTCTATGTTCCTGAGGACTATATAGTCTGGAAACGGGAACGAGTCCAAGCCATTCGTAACCTTCATTTTTCCACCCTGAAATGAATACCTCTGGAGGCCCAAAAATGCATAATTAAGTTCATGGCGAAGGGGCTACTACCTTTCAGAAAGTATACAAATCAAGGAAAGACAGTAAATAAATTATTTCTACACTATCCTTTAGTAAAGTTGATGGGTAAAATGTGTTACTAATAGATAAAGTGGAGGATAATTGAGACTTATGGAAGTAGACTATAGGGGATAGAGATGAGTGTCTTCAAGCTTTATCTTTGGAAATAGCGTACGGTAGTCAGTGCACATACAAGTCCAGCTCTGAGACTTTCGAGGCCCTAAACAGGATTTAAAAATCGAACCTTTCATTTTTAATATATTTATTAGTTGTTCAACGTAAGAAACAAGTTAGCCTTGTGGTTTAATAGCAAAGTGGTTGTACCACTTATAAGTTCTGAAGGTCGCGGGTTCGAGACTCCAAATCTTGGTTTTCAGCAACATTTTTGTTATATAGATTCCAAAACTTTGGAATAAAAAATAAAACAGTCCAACCCCGGATACCACGCCCTATACACGCGCGTCTTAGCACCTTGCTAAATTAGTCTCCTTGTAAAATTGTTGAAACATATAACATTTTTTATTATTTGATCATTTTGGGGCCCTATTATTTGGCCCAAAACAGAAGGCCTAGGCGGTCGCCTGATGGCCTTATGCTCAGGGCCGGCCCTGTGCACATACAATGTCATGGCCTTAAAACACGTCGCGGCATTATCGTTCTCCTAAATAACCCCTCTTGGTGGTCTCATGAATTAGTAATCGAGAAATTTTTTGGCATGTTGATAATTTAAAAATTTACCAAAACTGTAATATAAACACATCCAGAAACACTTATACATTATACCTCCCTATTTCTCTTCCCCATTTATACACTGATTATACATGTATTTTTTTTATGGATGCCTTGTTCAACCGGCCAAAAACAATACAAACCAAACTAAGGTACTCATTTTATACCCTTCACAAGAATCTGGAGAAGATCAAGAGACCACCCATCCTTGCTTAAGAGACATTGCCTTCCCAACAATCCAATTCCCAGATGAAACCAATGCACAGCCTCGTTATCTTCTATAGGCATCCATTATCATCCTCAACAATCCAATTCTGTAAAGCAGAAGCCTAGTGAAGTGGCATGCATGCCTTAAAGTAAGGGTCTCTGCTCCATTTGCTGATCGAGCAACCATATTTCTCAAACAATAGAAAGCTGTGTCCTCTAATTGATTAGTCTCTGGAGTTTTGCATTAGCTCAAACCACTGAAAATTCGAAAGATCAAGGAGAATAAATCAGTTTATCCAGTAAAAACACCATGATCTACAAGAGAATAGCATTGCAGCTGTTTGTAACTGTACAAACTCACTTGTCTCATCAAATCAGCAAGGGTTCTTGGAAGTGCTTCTATGTTCCTGAGGACTATATAGTATGGAAACGGGAACGAGTCCAAGCCCTTCGTAACCTTCATTTTTCCACCCTGAAATGAATACCTCTGGAGGCCCAAAAATGCATAATTAAGTTCATGGCGGAGGGGCTACTGCCTTTCAGAAAGTATACAAATCAAGGAAAGACAGTAAATAAATTATTTCTACACTGCCCTTTTGTAGAAAAAGGGGTGTTTGTTTCTTCTTATTACGTCAAAGTATAAACTGCCTTTTAACTTGTTCCTTTTAGGGATGCATTTTCACAAATAAAAGGCAAACTATGCGAACTTCCACGAACAAAGAGTAAAATTGGGTTATTCGTATAGAGAGGGGGAATGTGAAAAACTGAAAACCACAGTAAATAAGGAGATACCGGGATATCCATCATGGACTCTTCAGAGTTATCAAGAAGCAGAAACGCCACCATTCGTTTTCTACTCAAGACATCCCTAACGCAGCGCTTCAAATTTCCCGGCTGCATTTGATTTGGGTATAAAGAAGAATCGGTGAGAAGTACAAACAAGTTCAAACCATATAGATTGCAGGATATGAGCATAATTGCTGCTGTCAAAGTGACAGAAATACGTTACCTTTTCGTGGAGCCGGCCATCAGCTATTATCAGAACAAGCTGCTGTAGAGGATTCTGCCCTGAAGGGAGTCGTGCATCAGCAACTGCAACATCCAGCATGTTGTTCACATACTTCAAGAGATCAACCACTGGTTCATCTTCTATGGTATTCTGTTGCTTAAATGTCAAGCTTGAGATCATCTGTACAAGTTAGTCAAATGTAAGACTCAATGAGAAAGTTGACATTCATTTCTTTTTTACGGAGGGACAAGACAATAGAAAGGGACTGAACAACAAATCCTTCGCAGAATCCAAAGGCCTGTTTGGCTTGCCTTATTCTTTTCATATTTTTGGTCAAAAATTCATACTTCTCCTGGTGACAAGAACCAGAAAACCTTCTTTTTTTTTGACGATATTTAAAGAAAAAGACCGAAAAGCAAAACTAATCTATGTATTTTGCTTATTTGTCTTGTTTCCAAGTACTTGAGCCATCTTCCGAGTTGTGTGTGTGTGCGTGCAAACTTGGTCTTAGCAAAAATACAGACCTTGACCCCAGCCTCCCCTGTGAATGGCTTATCAAACTCGTGGAGTAACCTAATGTTTCCCTTCTTCCCGAAGCTTGCAACAGCCAAGTTCCCCACTTCCAATTGAGACATTGCACGGCATACCGTCACCAAAGCTTCAACAGCAACATCCCCACAATGACTCTCTGACATGCTGAGGGAATCATCCACAGCAACGACAACTTGATAATCACGTTTGTTGGGTCGGGTTCGCCTCAGCCATATCTTATCTTTCCTATAATGGCTTGCAATGTACGGGATCACCTGGCAATTCCCAACACAAATTTTCAATCACCAAAAAATAGTAGCCCATAACTATATGACAATTTTGTTTTTAATATCCCTTACCTTCTTCATGTTAATCCTTTTTCCAGTCTTGTAATCACCTTGGAGCTTGCTAGCTAAAGTGGGCTCCATGACCAGACGCAACTGTTCTGCTAATTCCTGGGACAACCTTGTCGTCTGCAGTTCATATCTTCTCCAGAGAACATTAGCATTTTCGTTAAAATCACCAGGAACTTCCTCAAGATTGTGAGAAGTCCCAATTTCCCTGTCTAGGAGGGAAAGTTGACCAGGTTGGCTAATGTCCTCAGCCATGTACGATCTCTTCAAGGACACCAAACTCTCTGACAGGCTTCTATCACTCTCGTATTGGCCGTAAATTGCTTGGGATTCCTCTTGTGCTTCCTCTAACTGTTGGATATCCACCTGTGCCTTAATCTTTTCTGTATGATTGGAGGCCAAAGTTTTAATAGGCCGCCTTTCGGAATCCTGATTTTCAATCTCCATCTCGTCAAGATATTCCCTATCCAATGCCTTCCCATCTTCATCAGGTTTGTCAACATTGATGTTATTATCCGTCTGTTCAGACGTCGCGGGACCCAACGCCTGAGCCGTTCCCTTATCAAACTCGGAGGTGTACCCAAACTCATCCGCATCCTCATCTGCCACGTCATCTGGAGCCTCTAACTTGTTCTCCTGAAGATCCACTGTCACTTTGACTCTTTCTTTCCATTCCTCAAGCGCATCGCCAACATTACGACAAGGGTTTGGTTGGAGTTTCTGAGATGAAGAATCATGATGCTGAGGCAACTGATTTTGCGGTTGTTGATCATCACTTATTCCACCTCTTCTTGATGAGTCAGGCACTGTGATTTCAACCTCAGAGGCATTATGTTGGCCTTCCATAGGAGCAAGGTCATTCTGAGTGTCACTCGTATTTGACCACTTCGATTCTACAGCTTCTGGAGCAATTTCTCTTAAATCTGTTGCGTGCGAGTCACCCTTCGGTTGTGTAGTGGATTCAGCATTTGGCACTAGGTCAATAGAGTTGTCCGGAGTAGACGAATTAAGCACATGTTTCTCTGGCCCCACCAAGTCCATCTCTTTAGCTTCTTCATTAGTACCACCCATCCCATCCTTCTCACTATTTCCACCTTGTTCGTCATCTTCTGTCTTTTCTGGGAATTCATCCACCGACTCGTTTTTCTGTTCATCACTACTCGCAATTTCAAGAGACTCATCAAGCTCATCTGGGCCCGCATCTTCTGCATTTTCTTGGTCATCCATCTCAATATCTTCAGTCCCTCCGGTAGGTTCATCAACATTCAATCCCGTAGGATCTGCAAAAGCTTCACCTTTGTCCAAGTTCATGTCATCCATATTCTCAGCATTGTCCAGATCATCGTGTTCATCAAATTCGTTAGGTTTAGTTTCTCCAGCTTCATCAGCAGGAGTGCCAGAATCCGACTCATCTTTTGCTCTAAGCTCTCTACCACAAGAATCTGTGTCTTTGACTGAAGGCCCAGACTCGTATTTTTCGTTTGCGTTCTTAGGGGTTTCTTCCTCATCCTTGTTATCCCAGAGTTTCTCATCGATGATTTCACTATCTGCACCAGTTTCCCCCATCGCAGAGTCTAGTTGCTCATCCTCACCATCTTCATCTTCATTGTCTCCTGAATCCTCACTAACACTAAATGTATCAGCAGCAAAATCCTGTTCCATCTCAATACCTTTGTCATTTTTGCTGGGAACGTGACCCAAGTCAGCTTGTTCATCATTTGGCTGCAGAATCACCAAGGAGGAAAAAATAAAAACATCAGGAACAATGTTCCAAATTTCCATCATCTGCTAGCAGGTAAATTGCATCAATACATATTGCCTATGTTTGGTTCCCATCTTTGAAATTAACATTTTACTCTCTGCACAGTTTCCAATAAATTTATCTATCTCTCTCTACTCATTACCACTCATTATATCAAAAATAATTTTCTACGATGGAAACCAAACAAAGCCTTGGTATCTGAAAACTGGATCCATACCTTTTCAGAATCCCCAAGGAGTTGATCTTCGTCTGTTATCTGATCACTGACATCAGTTTGCCCTGCACCCTCTCCCATACCTGTTCCCTTTGCCTCTTGAGTTTTATCAAAATTAGATTCCTCCATTGCTTCTTCATTGCAGACCCCGTATCCTTGCGAATACAACGAGGCAAAAATCTCAGCTAGGACATGAGTTATTATAGATACCTGCCATTAAATTCACAAGAGATCTCTGAAAGTCAAAAGCAGAGAGAGAGAGAATAGCATGTAAAATCAGTGGTTTGTGTGACAACAAAACAGAAGTAATTTAAGATCTTTGTTAACAGACAATGTCAAACTGCATTGACACTAATTCCCGGAAATTTAGAGTGAAATTACATACCATTCTGTGAACAACTAGGAAATCGTGCAGAAGATTTTGGCCGAAGGCCAATACTAAATCAACTAGGGAATGTAGATGCTTCATATGTGCTCCAATGTGAACAGAGAGATGGGGGGTTTCATTGCAGTCGTTTACAAGCTTTACCTGATAAAATCACACCAGATGAAAGAGTAAACCAAGAAGGAACAAAAAGAGCTGAAAGACTACAGAAAAGTGATTTTCAAAGAACAGTCCAATAATATAACTTACAGCAAAATCAATTGCCTTGACTACTGCATCACATATGACGTCTAACTTCAGATTCACTACATGTGTCTCAAAAAAAACCTTCCACAGAGTAATCTTCCCAAGCGATTCAACAGAAAATGTGTCACCGCTATTCCAAGTACCTATGCTGTGAAATACCTCCACAATATGCTTATAAGTTTCTTTGACAGCTTCACTAAACCCAGCTTCTAGAGCGCGCACGGTTTCTGCTCGACAATTGGTGTCGTTCTCATTATGTACTGATTGCACATGGCCATAATAATATTCTTCTAGAGAGCTAGCCTGCAAAAGATTAAACTGGTTGGTTTCAAAGTCCAATTTCAACCACTTCCTCTAGTCTTTTAATTCAAGGATGTAAGTAGACACTTTCTATTTGCATAAGTCATGTTCAACAAATTGGTTGGCTAGATTAAAAAGACTGCATAGGGATCCGAAGCAACAGATTCATTGTGGTCAAATCTTTCAGAGACATGGGGAACATACTGAAAAACATGTATGCATATTTATCATCTTCTTCTTTTGCTCAGCATGAAAACTAGTATGCTGCAATATACATATGAATGAATCTACTACCTTCTTTAATATATCGTCAAAACGACCAAGCAGAACCTCTTTAACTGATCTTCTATCCTCATCTTGCTCGCGTAAAGCACACAGCTGCTTCTCAAACTCCTTTATTGTCTGGAAAATCTGTAAGACAAACTGCTCCATTGGTTTCGAAACGACACAAGGATGCAAAGGTGGTGTCACTGAGGTTAGAACTCTATCCCGACCAAGCAGATGATTATCCAGTAAATCCTGGTGGAAAATTTCCATTAGTAAGAGCACTTGGATACCTCACTAATCCAAAGGGGGACAACCACTTGAAAGAAAAGAACATGACCAATCGAGTTTGTACTATAATGAATAATATGAGCACCTTAGATTTCTGAAAGTCCGGTATAAACTTCTCAAGGAAAACGCAAACCCTATTTGCTGCACCTTTGACACTTTGGCAAGAGCTAAAATGAGTACTTTCAACTGTTTTTAGCAGCAAACATTCTTCAGCCAACATAGAACACAAACTTCCAAGTAGGTGCTGCAAACATAAGCATTGTCACAATCCAGGTCTATAGACGGTTAAGTTCCATAGCAACCATTTTCAATTAGAAAGCTTACCTTTTGTTGCCACATGCAATTATACGTGGTATTCTGGTTTTGTGCAAAAGAGCACTTGCTACCTGCAACAGTGTCACAGACAAGGGAGCTGGAAAATAGATTTTCAAAAACTTCTGTGCATTTCCTTAAGCGCGTCAGCTGGTTAGCAAAACAGTATGCAGCAGCCCGTTGCTGCTGTTGTATTTCAATAAGATGGTCAAGGAAAGAGCCTGACCGGTTAACCTACATAAACAATGATATGTCATAAGGGTCAGAAACAGTGTAACAGCAAATAGAATCTGGAAAATCTCCAAACACAATACCATGGAAGCTGAGCTAAGATCTAATTGTTAAACTAAAAGAAATCCTGTTAGCAGTTTCTTTGGGATGGGCTTGAAAAACTTTTTTTATGTGAACTCAGTACGCAAGTACGGAGTGAAGAAGAAGGGTTGATTGGACAGAATATTCAGCCGGCAGCATTGAATCTCTCCATAGGATTCCCAAAGCAACAAAAGAAAATCTACAACATAAGACAAATCTCTATCCTAATCATCATACTACCAAAAAAATATTGCTAATGAATAAAATATTAGAACTTCGTGTTGTCGACTTTTTTAAACTCTGGTCCATATTTTTTTACTTTTCTACTCTCCCACATCGATACAAATGGTTAATCCAAAAAAATTACGACAACTAACAAAAAAAATTACAAAAAGTATACAATTCCGAGAAAAGTCACTAGACAAAGTTTAGGAGTCGGATTTGCTTTTTACAAATTTTTCCATTCTTAAGATCTTTATGAACATTCCATAGAAACTCAGAATCTTGGACTCCTCTCAATGACAGCTCCCACTTCTGCTTCATGAAACTATGACAGAGCTCCCAAACACACAAGAACCCGGAAATAATAACAATAATTAAATATAAACAAACAAACAAAAAAAGAGAAGAAAGAAAAACTAAAACCAAAGTTTAGTCAGAATACAGGCAAAAAAATTTGCAAGGCTGCCGTAAATTTTTGGGGACCCAATAGTAGATCCTCAATAAACCTTCGAGCATATAGCCAAAAGTAGAAAATGGCAAAATCTAGAGTAAAAGCGTATGAGCTAGACCCGTATTTTTATCAACAAACAAAAAGGATATGATTGCAAACATAGTACAAAAAGAAAGGTATTTCGATTCATTTTTCAACTAAACCCATGGAAAATAATAATAATAATAATAATAATGTAGTATTAGCTTTCTCAAATGTTTTGATACCTGCCTTTGTGATTTTTTTTAAGAAATCAAAAGCAACAATACTTCAGTCAGACTATGAAGCACGGATACTCCGAAACTAGTCACGTACAGGTATCGAATACTTCCCGGATATGGATACGGATACGCCCCGATACGCATCGGATACGGAAAATAAGAATACCAAACCAAACCGAGCCTTATGTCCCAATCACTTGGGGTCGGCTACATGAACCATTTTCCTCCATTGAGCTCTGTCAAGGGCCACTTGTTCACACAAACCTATTATACTCATATATTTGCGCACCACAGCATCTAATGTCAATTTAGGTCTACCCCTCTCCGTAGCAGTGCTACCCAAAGCTATCATATCCGCGCTCTTAACTATTGCATCTCTTGGTCTACGATAGACATGCCCAAACCACCTTAAGCCTATTTTCCCTCAACTTCTCTTCTATGGGTGCTACACCTATCATCTCACGAACCGACGGAAAATAAGTATCCTGTATTAAAATAAATGATTTTAATTTCGGATACGGAAGGGATATGTACCGGATACGGCGGGATACGTGAGGGATACGGCTGGGGTTAAAATGAAAGTTTTTAATTTTAAGGGTCAAACTGCAATAACTTATAAATCAAAAATATAAACAATAGAAAATTAGGCTCTCTCTCTCTCTCTCTATATATATATATATATATATATATATATCTCTCTCTCTCTCTCTCTCTCTCTATATATATATATATATATATCATGCACACAATTTCTCTTTGGAATTATGTTACCAAGTTAGAAAAATTGGGACGTGGAGATGGCAATAACAGTTTTAAATGCAACTAATAGTAGAATAATAATTACAAAAATACATAATTTGTACAGGCATCTCTCCGACGTATCCGTATCCTAATTTTTTGGGTTTTGCCGTATCACCGTATTTGTGCTTCATAGGTCATAGATTACTTTTCCTTAACTGCAAAAGTATTCATAGCGTAAATGATAGGTATTTTTCCATATATCGTGGACAGGGGAAAAAAACCCGACACAAATACCCATGATATCCAGCATTTGAAGTGCCTGCGAACATGACGTGTGGAATTCATCAGGCACTAACCACTACTTTGCGGTTTACCATATGTACTAATTGGAAGGTCCTTTATTAATAAATGTGGCGTAACTAATATAACATGGCAATAATTTGGGCCAACAATTGGCTGGCCAAAACAGTTGCTTCTTCGGCTTCACCCAGACCCTGGTAACATGGTAATTCCCGTCCAGCAAAACCAACTTGAGCTCAATCTTTTCCCAACGGAAAACTTTACCCGGTGGCTAAACCAACATGGCTAGCACTACTGATGGCTCAACCTGTTCAACAACTAAAACATCATGCCCTACAAATTAAAGATCTACCTGTTCAAGAGTAAAGTCTTTATGGAAATTGAGGCAAATATGCCGCAGAATGTGAACTGAGGCTATGCTCCTAAAGTAGTATCGGTTTGCTGTTTCCCATTCCCATTCCCTCTCCAAACACTCAAGGGGAAAACTGGGAAGCTGGCCTGTAGCTGCAAATGAATCATCGGATGGCAATCCACCTTGGGTAAGCAGCACATGCTTTGTATCATATGAAGGCTGCATAAGCCACTGGTTTGGTTGGTCAGATTCCAAGTGATCCTATATTACGCAAGCCAACAACCAAAAAAGCCATTGTCAGACTTGCAACAAACAAGGATTCGGGATAAATAAAGTTCTTCTCAAGTAAGAAGGCTAGAAATCAAAACTTTGGGTAGGCTTATGTACCTCCAAAAATGTGGACCTGTGTTTAGACAACCCATATCCATCCAACAGCTTCAGGAGGTGGGCTAAAGCCCTCCTCTTCCCCAAGCTCTTGGTTTCATCCTTCCAAATCTCTTTACTATCAATTGCAGTTCCACAAATATTTCCAATGGTAGACCGCACTTCCTTGTGTTCTTCCTGGTACATATTGCTTGTAGACTGGGCTGCTAAGAATTGGCTGATAGTACTTCCAACCGCTGCACAATGATTTGTAATGACTTCAGATACAGGAATAACTGCAGAAAAGCAATGTTCTAAAAGACACTAGGCGCTAGTCGGGCGGTTGGCCACCTTCGAGTGATTAATCGGATTAATCGGTGCATATTAATTAGTACTCGGTGAGTAATCGTTAGTCGGACCTAATTGGATAGGCCCCCCGATGATTAATCGGCGATTAATTCCTTGTTTTAGAACACTGCAGAAAAGGAAGTCCCAGGGAAATCCGAAGTCAGATAAACAGAGAATTGGGGGAGAAAGCTTTCAACATCCTTACCAGAGGAATATAAGAGGTCAAACTCAGGTGTCTTCTCAAGGAGCAACTTTTGCAAAACACAATCCACTTTCCTTTTCCAATCTGAAAACCATGTACCCCTACAGAGGAGAAAACAAGCAACAACTAAGGAGCAGATTTAATACTACTCCAAAATACATAATAGAGGAAATTAGAGGCAGCAGTTTGAAAGGATCTATGCCTTTATCATGGAACGCAATGCCCTCACATAGCTCAATGGGAAAAACGGACTCATTTAGCCAACCCCAAATGGGACTTAAGTCTCTGTTTGATTTGGGTTGGTTTCCAAGATGCGTAATGGAAACAGATGAAGATACCTGTCCTTATCTCTGAATAGTGTCTGGTCACATGGTGTCTGGTCACATGGTGTCTGGTCACATGCAACCTTCAGCATCTCCCTATTCTTGTCAGAAGACTCAATGAGGGGTTGAGTACCTTCCCCTGCAGATGGCAGTTTTAACCCTCTTTGCGGTGCTTCTTGGTTGATAATATCCAATATGGGATGTTGCAGCCAACCCTGTACATATTAAATCAATAGACAAACGTAAATAACCAGTCTTTAATCTGCAAGCAGCTAGGCCGGCCGAGTACTGAAAGTTTCATGTTGACAAGAAGAAAACATCCGTAAATTTATTTTAAGTAGAGGTGGCAAATGGGCGGTTTGGGACCTTGGGTTGGGTTTGGGCGGGTTGATATGGGTTATGGGTTGAATATGGGTCAATAGATGGGTTGAATTTGGACGGGTTGAACATGGGACAAGTCAAACCCAACCCATCCTCACCCAACACGTTTTTTGTTCCCCCAGATTCTGTGCTGTTACACATTGCTCATGAAACCGAATAAAAGGGTATAAAACCTAAAGCAAAATACAAATTATTCCCAACTGTACCAAAATTACTCATCAAATTCAATTGAAATAGTAAAAAACATGAAAAATCCTACTACAGTGGTCCCCTACAGCAGTACAGCTCCTTCATATACTCCATCCCCCCACTGTTGCTATCGATTCCCCCAAAATCACCATTTCCCACAATCTACTGCCCTTGTAGCTTATAATATACCAAATTGGCTTCAGGGATTATTTATCTTTCCCATGCAAACTTGATCAGGGAAAATCTTTTGTTTCTGACCTCTGAGTAATAGTCGCTTGTAACTGGAAAATTCCATCAGTTTCCATCCAACAATTGACAAATCTTCATTTCCTGATTCATTGTTGCCTAATCTTGTTGAATTGAACTGTTTATTTATTCCCATTTGAAGATAATATTCTTGTCTGTTTATGCAAAATTAATCATTAGAGTTTATTAGTTGATTTATTCTCGACAACTAGTCTCCCATATAGTTACATGCAGAGAGAGAGAGAGAGAGAGAGAGAGGGAGGGAGGGGGTACCAGCGGGGAGCTTTGTGCATTTGTTGGAAAATCCATTTTCTGAGTTAGTGAAGGCATCGTGTATTTGCTCTCCCATGCTCCAACCCACATAGACCCACTAACATATGGGTTGATGCTGGTTGAACCCGTATAAACCCAAGTTACGTTATGGGCGAATTGGGTTGGTTATAAGTAGGCGGATATAGGCGGGTTCATGGGTTGGGTTGAAGATTGCCACCTCTAATTGTAAGAACTAATACAACATAGAAACTAAATACTATACTTACAGTGTACTTTTCTATGAGATCTTTAACTTTCTGCCTGGTGTGTTTTGACTTCTCTGCAGAAACATAGCATGGGGAAATCTCCCAGCGACCTAGCTTCGAAAATTCTTTCAACTTCATCTCAACCACTTTTCTCTTATCTTCCATGTACTCCAATATCCTGAACAACATACCAGCAACAAAATAAATCAGAACATTTCCAATTGGAAAAAATTTCTTATGAAGCTCAAACATTGACAGACTCACTTTGGATAATATTGCACATAGAAACCAAAGAGATTGTATAAAACCTTCATATTTTCCGTATGGCGAGGACTGCAAAAGAAAAACTAGTCATTGGCTAAAAGAAGAATAATGAAGGCCTTCATATAATTTTGACAAAGGTACATCTTACGAGACACTCCCAACTAAAGACATCAAAGCATGTTCCAATTAAAGAACATGATATACATCTGGAAGTTGTCTTCATAGGGTTTACTAACTACATAGATAAAGCTGTACCTTAAATAAGACCCTCTACATATTCCAGTGCTGATTTGGCCATGGAAAGCATAAAGAAGTTGAAGCCGTTTTCTGAATTCACCAACACTGGATGTTTGAATGAACTCCTTCAAACTGCAGTTTAAGTTATGGTTTACCTTTTGAAAGATGATCAATTCTATCAAACTAAAACTGAAGCTAAATCCCTACTTGCCTTTGGATAGTAGATCTGTCATACTCAACAACATCAGTAGGATGTCTATTTTGAAGAACTGAATATAAAGGAAACCACAGCTGCATGAAGATAGAAATATGTAGTTAGTTACGCAAATGGGACTAATCTATTACAATAGAAGAAACAAGAATACAGCAGCATGATTATTTGGCGCTTGCAGGTTTAAATTACAAAAGGCTCATTCAGGAGCTTATATCCCACCCAATCCTCAAGACCAGATCATTCCGCCGAAACAAGTTGATCAAGAGGGTACGGTGGGTATAGCACCTATAGAGGAGAAGTTGAGAGAAAATAGACTAAGGTGGTTTGGACATATTTACCGTAGATTGTAGATGCAATAGGTGAGAGAGTTGATATGATAGTTTTGGGTAGTGATGCTATGCGGATAGGACAACCCAAATTGACATTAGATATTGTACTGTGCAAGGATATGAGTATACGAAGTCTAAGAGAAGAAAAAAAAAAAAAGGATTCATGTAGGCGACCCCGATTGATTGAGACATAAGGCTCAGTTTGGTATCAAGAGGGTATGATACTAAATTACTAATGTGTAAGCATGAACTATTCAGTTTCACTATGCCTTATCAAAGTACTTGAGTAAATTAACCATACAGCTGGCATGGCTTCAAAGCTCCAAGTCATCTCACACAAGTTGCATTGTTAATGTCGAAGGTTTTTCAGAAAATAGTCACATACAATTTGATAATGTTGAAGTTTTTTCTTCATGGTTGCTTTGACAGTATAACTATCACACTTAAGTTACACTTTTATCAAGTGGCTTTGAAGAAAAGATAAAGATAATATGTATGTTTCAAACAAATCTAACTATTTTCATGATTAATCACAATCAAATTGATTAAATTATTCGTCTATGGGGAAAAAGAATTCATGTAGCCGACCCCAATGATTGGGAAACAAAGCTCGGTATGGTTTGGTTTATTAATTCAAAATGGTTTCAAATTGTTGTTTATAATTAGGATCCTAGATTCATCTTAGATTGGAGAAAAGAAATACATAAAGAAGGAAAGGTAAGAATGGGGTTGGCTTAGCATGCATTCAAAAATATAATTGTGAACATGTAGTATTTGGAGGTTAAATCTTGATGGAGTGAATGTACTATGCCGAGAATTTGATTACAATCCGAATAAAATTTACATAAACTAATCAAAAAGCAAAAAAAGAAAATTCCAGTGGGGTCACGGGCCCCCACTGGACTCTTATTGCCTCCGCCAGTCCCTGCAACTTTCTGATGAATTGCGTCAGTAAGGACTAAAATGCTATGCCTTGAACCATACTCGTACATAAAAATAAAATAAAATAAAAACCCAAACAACATACATTCCCGGCATTGATCTCAAATTGAGTTTGAACTTCATCAAGCAAGGCAGGCCAACACTCAAACTCCAACTTTTGCCACGAGGATACCAAGTGAAAAATTGGTTCCAGTTCACCTGTCACTCAAAAGAAATGGGAGAGTAAAAGATGAGGAAATCAGTAAAGACAGCAAAGCCAGGTCATGAGAACCGCAGTTCAATTTCTTACCAGAGAGCGGAAATTTCGAAACAGTTTCCTGTAGCACCCGGATTCTATTAAGCAGGAACTGCAAACCAGAAAGAGCCTACAAAGAAGAAAGCACATTTCAAGGTGCAGCAATAAGTACCAAATTATTTAATCCAGTTTCATCAGAGAGCATCTAATCTGAATAAACCAATTAATCATTATAGGCATTTTACACTTGTATTCTTGAAGTTATTTGTTGCACTAGAGATTAAATTACGAGTCTAACACCCACTACGATAAAAGGAAATCAGTTCGAAAACCAGAAATCATGAACTAATATATACTACCTTAGCTAATGGGGTGCTTAAAGGAATAGCCAAGATCATTTCAATCACATCCAAGATTTTCTGAAGAGCAGGATGATCATCCCATTCATTTAAAAGAAAAACAATTCGCTCTTGAAGAATTATAACCCGCTCCACCATCTTAGCCATCACAGGAGCATTTGGATCCTTCACATAAAGTTAATATAAGAAGGTAAGAACCACGAGTAAAAATAAAAAGAAAATGGGGATAACAAAAGCTTTGAAAACCTTGTAGAAGTTGTATGCACGAGCTGATTGATGAGATAAATTGAACTTCTGTTCATGCTCCAAACAAAGGAAGAATAAATATTCAGGCGCAAGCTTAGCATCCAAATCAGATGATAATGATCCCTCTAAACCTGGAATAAGTAACAAAAAGATAGCACAAGGGATGTGATATCGAATAAACAAATTACCAGTGAGTTACTACAAAGTCAAAAAACTGTTTAATATTGCTTACGTCTAATCATTCTCACTCCTAGCCTGTATGACTCAGTGAAGGAAGACAACCGTTCCTCTTCAGAGACCTTGAAAACTCTAGGCTGCTTTGAATATCACAAATCGGAGAAAAAGCAGTAAATGGTAAATTTACAAATCAAGATAAAGACGCGAAATAACAAGACTAGGTATTAAATATTCGCCTCAAATTCAGTCTTTTTTGTACCACAACTGAAACGATTTTAGAGAACATACAGTTTGAATGAGATCCATGGACCCAAATAATTGGTTGTGAACATGCACCATATTGTTCATGATGGAGTCCTTCATTAAGTTCCACTCCTCCTCCAGAGCATCATCTTCCTCTTCAGATTTCTGTATCGATGAAAGTGCTTTGTGAGAACAATGACTTCTACACACAAGGAGTGGGAGAGGTTGTGGGAGAGAGAGAAGACATGCTCTATAGAATCATTACCTTAACAGCGACTTCTTCCTTCAAAAGCCAATCCTGCCATTCTGATAGGGTCTCATTTGGTAAGGAACCAACTAGACTTGATAAATCACTTTCAATGATACTATCAATCTTTAATGCACGAGGTTTGAACTTGAATTGCTGAGATTCATGCTCTTGTTTGGTCCTCACTCTAACTTTCATATTCATCCAGAGACTAGCAAACTCATCAAATATCTTGTCCAAGAGCTGATTGACAAACAAAAGATTGGCTTAAAGCCTTGACGTATGTACCTTTATAGGCATAATTCATTTGAAATGATTACAAGGATGGATTCTTACTGCAAAAGAAGCATTATCCAGTAACTGGACCTCAGAAATACAATGTGCAACACGGATAAGAATGTTGTGATGTATGGCAAGTTTCAGTTGTAAGTCTGAAACCTGTCATCAATAAAGAAAAATTAAAAATACATTTTACAATCTAAGTCAAGTAACATGGAGAACTAGAACAGCTATGCAACTCAGAAGACAAATGCTCATTGAGTTCAATCAAATCCTATACGTAGGTTTTAAACTGTAGTCACAGACCATCTTATCTGATCTATCATCTGTTGCTGAAGTAGACAAATTTTCCAGCAAATCCATATCCATTTTCCTTATGTCGATAGGGAAATCTACATCACAGCAAGGAAACCTGGCCACCCCACTATTGATCTTGACAGACACAGCTTCCGATGTGAAGCCCCTAGGAAATCTCATGAAGGAATAAATTGTCTCCTGCCAATTAGTTTTCCAATTTAGCAACTACGACATTTGTTTAGACTCCTTGAATAAGAACAGTAGCAGGGGGGCAGGGGAACACCACCAAAATGATGTACAGTACCTGAACTCTGTCCATATCATCCTGTCCCATTGCATAGAGAACTTTTTTCTGCATGGTACTTGACAGAAGCAGCGATAACCCCAGTTTCATTTCATATACTGCAACCTGAACTGGTTGAATAACATCGACATATGCAGCATATTCGTTTGATAACAGATCAATAAAACAGGAAGCTGTTTCCTGAAACATCAAAGATAAGGAAAAGAGGCAAGTACATCACTAGGTGGGGACAACTTAGGGCATCTCTAGTGGGTGATATTAACCCATTATTTGTGTCAGAAATTACTGACATAAAACAGTTAACAAACATTTTTTTGTGTTTTTGGGCTTTAATGGTTCAATTATAGTCTTGCTACAGGTGTGTCAGAATTAAATCGGAAGTTAACTGTAGCAGAACCCTTAGCGCACAAGGGAGAAGAGAGAGAAAGAGAGAGAAGGTCCAACTCTCTGACTTTGGCAGGTTCTTGACAGGAATGAAGAGAGAGGAGAGAGAAAGAGAGGTATGCAGAAGAGAGAGGTAGAGAGGGTAGAGAGAGAGAATATTATTTTTATATTTTTTAACTCACAATACCACACATCTTAACTACACCACTACAACACACATTCACTTTCTAAATTTACACTCTTAAGAAACAATAAATGGGACCCACTTTATACACTTTATATCATATGACACACAATTTTTAACCAAACCACTAGAGATGCTCTTATGACGTTAAAAATACTATCACCTAACATAAAAACAAAAATAGTTGTCTGCGAGAAAACAACAAATCTTTTACCTGCCAGTTGTACACTTGGTTACTGATATGTTGTTTGTCCACACTCCCAACACCTTTTATCAGATCATTTGAAGTTCCAAACCTTTGAAGAAACTCTTCACATTCGTATTTTAGCTTCGCAAACTTTCCAGGATTAGAACGAAAAACAATCTGCAATAGTAAACAAAGTTAATTAGGAAGGTCGAATCCTGCAAGAAAACTTCATCAAGATGAAATATGGAGACAAAACAGGACGGATACAGAAACAGATAATAAAACAAAATACAAATTAAAGCTACAAGAGGCATCAAGGAAATACAGTATTGTACTGCAGATTCATCATCAAAAAGCAAGGCAAAATCTTACAAATAAAAAATTGACCCTCATGCATATTGAGTATCATAAAATCGGAATGATGTGTAACAATTCACAAGAGCAACATACGAAAATCACAAGCATGTCAATTCTGCTTCTGATATTTGTTAAAGTTGAAACGTATCCAGTTATTTGTTAAAGAACATGAGATATCACAATCCATATTTGAGTTGTCAATCCTCCTGAGAGTACTGAACTAATAGTTAACAGGGCTCAGAAGTTGTATAAAAATGCAGTAGATGAAAAGAGAAAAGAGAATCCCAAACTACTGGTACAGTAAATAACTTGCGAGAAACAGCACATTTAAAGACGGAGGGAAGTGGGCATAGAAGCAGCAGAACCTTATGTTCAAGCCTTTTACACTCAGCTTTGAGGTTTCCAAATTTCATTCTTTGTTCGTCGGGCTTTCCCCATGATAGACATCCAGCTAAATAAGCACTCTCCTCTCGTACCTGTAAGAGATGACATAGTAGGCATTATCAACATCTTAAGGCATTTCAATTATTACCGCAATTCATAATCATATCATTTTGCTCAGATGCAACTGCACGGAAACCCATGACTAAAATTTATGCATGTCTTAAAAGCTTGACTGAAACATTGTAGAACTCATAAAATCAATAAACTCTACGAAGTTAAGCTAATTAAAATTGAGATATACCAATCTGATGCATCTATATGCACCTTAAAATTCATCTTAAACATATCCTGTTTGTTCTTTACTTTTCTATTTTTCTTTACATGTCAAGCAGTATGAGAATAACATTCACATGTTGCATAGATACACATAACTAAATAATTATGCAGGAGTCCGCAATTACTAAATGAAGCTCCATAGACAAAAACGTAAGAAATAGCACCATTTGGCGAAGAAACAAATCAACAAATAAAAGGTTCCTATAGAGCGCAGATTATAATCAATCAAAATTTGACACCTTGACTTCTCAATTAAGAGTGTTTTGATCTTCACTTCTAAACCTTGATAACAGTCCCAAAAAATGCATGTAAAAGCACAAATGTATTCAGTTTAACTCTACTTGAAAAGGAGGAGGCAATTCTAATTTTCATCGCATACCCCATCGCATACCCATAAATACAAGACAAGACTAGACTAACAGATCGCATGCTCACATGAAACAGAAAAGTGTACAGGTGAGGAAAAGACCTCTTTTTCAAGTTGAAGCAAAGCAACTTTTTCAACCAACTTCAAGTACTTGCAAGAGTACTTCATAGCAGGATCCAGATCATCAAAGGCAATCAAGAGACGATAACGTAAGCCCCCAAGTCTTAACCATGCACATCCCAATTTAAATGCGCGGTCTAAAGAACAGATTAACAAAGTCAAAATATTAACTATCGGAAACAGAGAATTCAGAACTAGTCAAGAAAAAATCTAAAACTATGTCCATTCAACAAAAAATAATTTAGAAAGACAGCATACTGACCAGAAGATGAGCATTGAAGATACAGTTCTCCAAGCAATGGTTCAATGACAGAATGCACCATGGAGGTGAATCCGTGGTGGCTCGATGATGTAAGCAGGGAAAGCACAACCTCTATGTTATCCTTCTGTAAAATATTATAAATAAATAAAAAAAAGCCATACGTTTATCGTAGAAGTTTCTGATAATTTGTAACTTTTTCCTAAATGTAGAAGCTTTCAAAACTATTGCATACCGTAGCCATATTTTTCTGGAAGGAAGAAAGAAGAGATTTGATGGCAGCATACTTATCAGCACTAAATGATTTTCTGTGTGCATATATTGTCTGCAAGCAGAAGAATATCAGAGAAATGATTCAAAATATTACTATTTGCATCAGTGCAGAAAAAAACGCTACCTGCTGTAAGAGAGACCGAGCCGTGGATAAAAGAAAAGCTTGCACATTAGTGACTGCTGGACAACTTTGCCACAAAGTACTTGAAGCAGCTCTAATTTTTAGGCAGTACGTCGCATAGTCCTTGATAGGTAACGTAGTTTGCCTGGTTTGAAGTGAGAAAAAAGATATATGAACTACAGAAGTTGGACGCTTTCACTTCGTGAAAAGTGAAGTTTCTCTGATTTTTACGAGCAAAGTCAATCTAAATCTGAAACCAAAGTACACATGAGTAGACAATATGCCGTCTACATTATTTTGTGTTCAGAATGACCACATTATATCAGCAAAACATGGCATGAATAGTCCAACCTCTATTCTTTTAAAACTTCATGGTGACATAACATAAAACCGCAAAAGATAAACATATTGCAGATAGTTCGGTATGAATAAAGCCATTAGACAAGCCACAATAATCCACAGATAGGATGGTTTATAAGTTACGAATACCTAAGTGAATGCTTCAGCCTTTATCCAAAATATTCCACATCCATAAAGTACCACTAGAAGGTATCCAATGACTTATAACTTGATGTTTAGTCAATCACACAAAAGTGAGAATTAAAGCAAATTGAAGCACGAGTAATCAACCGTCAACATTTAGAAACTATTTTCTTACAGAAGTCGGTCAACTGTTGCCATTCTCACAGACTGGAAAAGCATATGAGGCAGTGAAACTGCATTACCATCCATTCTCGCAATGTTCTGCAAGTTGGAAGGAGACAATCAATGGAAGTCTGGATATTAGAATACGAATTTGCCAACTAGCAAAATTTCGATAATGAAACTAGCACATGTACCTTAGTCAACTCAGCCTGAATGGTCCATAAAAAGGAGTGCCAACTAAACCAAGTTTCGAGGACATAACTAGAAATTTTTGCATTTTCTGCAACACAAGAGTGTAACCAATTGTTGTAAACGCCTAAAAGTCTATATGCCTAAATTCACAGAGGGTTTTATATACCTGCATTGACTGATGTCAGTGCGTCAAGAGTCCATAAGATTTTCCGATGTGGCAAGAAATCAGTGGGAGGTCTTGATGACAAACCCAATGACAAGTCCAAGGTTGGTTTCAAAAGGTCAAAGATATTAGACAAAGCCTGTAACAACACAGAAGAGAACCAATGAAGATACTAATCATCAACAACGGGAAGAACTAAAGATAGCGAGGCTAACTCCTGCTATATTTGTGCACCACACAATGGAACAAGTACACAGAATCCAGTCGATGGCTTGGTAATTAACCCTGGCTCTTCTAATTTCACAATTTCCACTACGTACGTTTATTAAATTCATAAAACAAAATGCACAGAAAGCTCTAGGTGTGCTCCATTATGAAAGGAATCGAAGCCTACGACAACCTTCCAGAGTTTTAACCACCTTGACAACCTATGAAGGACCGACACCTCTAGAGGTCGACGTATTGCAGTGTTGGGCACGGGGACGACGGGGACACACCACGTGGCGTGTCCCATAATTTAATTTAAATTTTTGAGGGGGACACGGATGGGGACACGGGGGGACACCGATGGGGACACGGCAGGGGTCAAAGTGTAATTTTCCTTTAAAAATTGGGGGTCAAACTGTAATTTTTCAATTGGGTTGTATTGAACTTATGATGTCTTGTTTTGTTTGAATGCTATTGGAAGTATGAATTTTTTATTTTGTCCACATTTTGCCATTAAAACTTGGGAAAAATTGAAAAACAAATATAAATAAATAAATATACACGTGGCGTGTCCCCAGCCGTGTCCGTGTCCCCATTTTTTTATAATTTCTGTGTCCGTGTCCGTGCATCATAGTTGACAACAATAAGGTATTCCTACAACACCAAAACCTACAACTTTATTCACGCTTGGACATTAGTCTTTTCGCTTCAAGCATCTCGAAGACTATCTTTTTCTTTCAGAAGAGAACAAGTAGCATCGGCAAGGTAACCACAGAAAATCTGGACAAAGCACAGGTTGTCCACTATACGATGCTAGGGAATCTTCACAACATACTCATTACTATTGAAGTCCATGCAATAAATTTCTTAACAAAATCATGATGACTCAGTACACAACTAGAGACACAAATTGATATATAGGAATAAACGATCTTACTGGTTCTAATTCTTTTGCCTCAACCAAAACAATCTGTGATAGCTCTTGAAGTAGCTCCATATCCAAGTCAAAACTGTTGTTGTCGATTATAGGAAGAGTGTCTAGCCAACTATCAAATCCAGACCTTCTACACAACAAATCAGGGGGGAAAAAACAACAAGCGGCTAAATTTGCAACAGGATGTGCATGTTTAGTGCTCATGACAGCGTCCTCCAACTTTTTCTTTTCACATTCAAACCTTGTCAAAAGCATCTGGAAAGAAACAAGATATGTTGCCATTAAAACGCTCAGATTAACCAGCAGGAATGAAAAATAGTTCCCATGCCTCATGAAGGCAAACCTGATACATCTCCTCCAACTGCTGAACAACATTGAGCTCGTCATCGTGATATTCACCCGTAATATATGATGACATGCCGACGGCTATCACAAAAGGTAAACATTATATCATAACAAAATACCACATTGCGTCATGAATTTGGAAGTCAATATAGATATGTTAAGTTAGGAATAGAGGGAACAGGACACTTCCAGTTCCTCCCACAGCAAAATAAGCATTACTACTCAAAAATCCAAAATTATTACTATTCCTGAATCACTATCCAGAGACTATAAAACAGTAGCCTTTTAGCCTTGAAACCCTATTATCTCTTTAGAACTCCAAAATTCCATGTTCATCACAATAAGCACAAAGATTTCTTAGTAAAAAATATCAAAAGTACACTGACTGAAGGGTGAGAGTAGTTCTCGAAACTAATGGGAGGATTATACCTTCCATAGCGAGGCGGCGAAGTGCAGGAATCGATGATACAGCAGCCTCAACGAGACGATTGTGCAAAGCTATGTAAAATTTTGAATTAAAACACCAACATGGGGAAGGTCAATAACAAAAGTAAAGCATCCCAAACGACACACAACATACTAACCTCCCATCCGCAATTTTGTATTTCTCGGCCAAGTTACTTCACAGAAATTGAAGAGTTGTTGCTGCTTCTGATACAGATCAGCAGAATAAGGAAGAAATGGATGACCTCCATGAACCCATAGCAAGGACTTTTGTGAATGGAGACTCCAAGATGAAACTCTACCCAAATTCTTCCCTTCTACCTATATTCCACATATTTCGTATGATTTCAACTCGAAGTATGGACTACAATTTTACAAAGAAAAGTGATAAAGGGGGTGAACAAACTAGCTAACCTGGAACTGTCCAACTTCTCTAGGGCAGAAAGCATGCAATTTTCCTACATTCTTGGTCAAAGAACGCCAAGAAATTAGTGACATCTCAAACTTGGATGACATGGTACCTTTCCAAAATGATATGTGGTCTTCAAGGAGGTCCGAGTAAATTTGATAAAGCACATCAAAAGAAGGAGAGTCAACTAGTATATCAAGGAGACTCTCTTCCACTCTTCTTAAAGATCTCAAAACAGGTACAAGACACGAGTTTTTTTCACTGAAGTCATACTCACTCTCAACATGCCATTGTCGAAAGCTAATCCTCAATAGGGGTACACAGCAGATTGCTTTAAGGAGAAGTTCTCTGGAGGATTTTGGTGAATCACTTGACAGAAATAAGTCAGCCAAATCTGTGGACAGCATTGGTATTGGTCTGGATTCCAAATTTAGTTCATGACACGACATAAGCTCATGACGGCAACGCACTATACAGTTCCATATTGGATGCTTGAGTTCCTTTTTCAATAGATCATAAAAACTACTAAAGAAGTTGCCAGAAGGATGAAGCCGAGAAGCAAACCAACGAAACCAGAGTAGGTATAGCTCAATGTCATTTTCAGTGGCCTGTTCAACTGTCCAGTTGGCAGCAAACATGAGTTTTTTCCCAACAAGTGCCAAATTATTTTCGGTTAGGCCCCCATAATGAGCAGTAATCTCATTGACGTAGTTCGGGAACATCATAATATGCAATATTTTCGCATCCAGCAAGTAAGGACCCATAGATCCGGTCGCACTTAGGGCCTTTTCTACTGGTCTCTGATCCCAAGCCCCCAAAAACTCGAGATACATGCAATTTTGTTTGACATAAGCTTCTTTTGAGTACCACACATAATCTCTTAATTTCAAAGGTGTTGGCCATCCTCCTGGTAAACACAATGAATATCCTTGAGGTGATTCAGGTTTGTAAAGTTCACCAATAGATAAATAAGAACAAATTGCATAAGTAACAATATCCTTTCCCTCAGCCTCTCCCAGAGATGATAGATAAGTATGCTCCCAACTTATCTGCAGGCTCCAGACAGGCCAATTACCATTTGTGAGAAGCTGGTGAAACAATTGCACCCACCGTCCAAGCTCAAGATATGTAATCTTAACATCAAGGCGCAATCCTTCAACCTTAGCATAGATGTGGGCTTTGGCCATTGAATCAACCATCCTAGGTAAAGGGATACCAGAGAGAATGAGAAACCTTTTCACATCTTTAAGTTCACTATCATCACAACTGTCACTACTTCCACCATCAAGCATCCCACATGGCTGCATCATATAGATTTCAACACCTCTATTTCGCATTGCCCGTGATACTTCGCCATATCTAGGGTCAACTGTGAGAAACATCCGAAACTTGGGATGGGGATGGAGAACTAATGGCTTGCCGTCCAAACTTCCACATTCATTGACAGTGATTGATCCATGTGGCTCAACCAAAGAGTTGATCCTATCAAGAACCTGCGTTCACAATAAAAGGGGCAACAGTAAAAATCCGAATCTTTACAAGTCAATACCAAAATGGTCAAAGAACCAACAAGATAACTACACAAGCCAACAGGGAAAAAAAAACTCTTACTGTGGGATTGCAAAGATTTGCATTCTCTAGAACAATCCATTCACCATTTTCTACAGCCTTTACAAGTACTCCGGTCACCCATTCAAATTTTGCCGAAAATGCCCTTCTTTGGTAATCCCTGTGCAACTTTGTGATTGTCTTCAAAGTTCTACCCAGATCCTCGCATGACCAGGATATGGGTAATCTGTTTGCTGCGAGGTCCGACTTTAGATTTTCAATGATCTCAACTAACAAAGGAACAGAATCAAAGGTCCTTGCCCTCCAATGATCAGTGTTCAAAGTTGGACTCGTAGTAGGACCACAACCAATGCTTGATAAGAAGGCAAGCCATCGGGTCATCAGTTCTTTTCTTCTCTTTAGAAATTCCTTTCCCGAAGATTCCAGCTGCAGACTGCAGTACTCACTTACATAAAACTCAACTCGAGCGATAGCCATCTGAAAATGGCGGAAGGCATTATATTGCTCAAAGGATCCAAGTAAGTCAGTAGTATCAGATGCAGATGAAAGACTTATTTCATTTAGTACATTGCCAGTAAGCTGCGCGAGCAACCTTATCAATGAAGTCTTACCAGAAGATGAAGGACCAACCAATATGCTCAACCACTCATGCTGCACACAAAGTGCAGCAGCCTCAAGACTGTGACGTAATCCGGGCAAAATTTTAAGCTCACTATTAGATGATTTAAAAGACTGAGAACGATTGCGATCGATACAAGTGTTTCCAACAACCAAATACCGAGGATTGAGTTGCACACATGGGTAGGGATTCAAAACTGCCTTGCATCCGAAAACTTCCTCATAAAGTTGGACGACCTTTCTGCGGTCAGCTGTAGTACGCATTCTTAGGATATATATGATATTAAGGAAGCAGTCATGTTTTGATCCTTCAGGTGCACCTAAACACAAAGCCAAGCATGTTAAGAAGCCATCCTTTGTTTTTCAAGAATGTTAGCTTTTTTCCAAAAGGCAAGAAAGGAGAAATAACAACCTTGTATAATCTGGCATGAACGAATCACATCACGAAGATTAAACTCCCAAGGGGAACCCTCTTGAGCAAATTTAAGGTGCAACATGGTATCTTCGTGCAGTCTCTTATTAAATAAAATCAGGCGGCGAAGCAAAGATTCCGGAATTGAGGGGTAGAGTGAACGACAGATGAATTCATAGTCACCATCAGTCAACTCATCCACATAAACCTGAAATCAATTGCAAGACTACTAACGTTCTCTTCATTACACATATGGAAAGTATGTGGTCATCAAGACCTAAAGGTCGCAAAGAAAACAAGACAATTGTACCTTCATAAAACGGTTAAGAAAGGACTTGGGCAGCCCTTTACGACCTCCGCCCTGGGCAGAGGGGTTTTGACAAGCAAAAATTCTGAAAGATGGTGGGCACTTAAAAGTAACACCCAACTCCGGGATGAAAACCTCGGCTCGATGATCCAATATTGCATTTAAACCCTAATGTGGATAAGTTTGTTAGAAGATGAATTATATACGTGGTCAGAAAGGTCTACTCACAAACATTTCCCAGACAACAATAACAGCAACCAGACAGTACCTCTAAAACAGATTGAGGAGCAAGATTAAGTTCATCCAGCAGAACCCAAGATCCCTTCTTTAGAGCCTGAAGCAACCAAATAACAACATAGGCAAGTGAACCCACAACTCCATTAGAAAATAAAGGACCACCAATACAAAACATTTTTAACCTGCAAAAGAATTCCATCATGCCATGCAAACTGCATTCCTTCATCACTATCAACAGGCAAGTCTGACCCCAACAAATCCATTATGTCGGTCTGTTCAGCGAATGAATAAGCCCAGATACAAAGTAAGTAAAGAAACTGTGTGCAGCATTAAACGTTAAGGAACAGAAAATAAACGATCATGACCTGCTCAGATAAGTTTATCCGTACAACAGCATGCCCAGAAAATTTGCCAATGGCTTCAATTAAGCTTGTTTTTCCTACTCCTGGACTTCCCTCCAACAAAACTAGAAAGAATTGTCACACTTTAAGACGTCAAAGGGTGGTTTTACACTTTGTTCCAGAGGGTGAGCAAACGTGTGCACTTGACTTGCATGTAGGGACTAGAAGATATTCTCACATATTTGAAAACTACAAATTGAAAGAAACAGCTCAAAACAAAGAATACCAGGCTTTGGAAGCTGCAAAGCACGCAGTACCCGCAATGTATTTCTGTTAGTTGTTGGCGCCGAAAACTCAAATTGCCCTTTCTCGACAACATCATCACCTGAATACCAATACATTGAATCACCTAACAAATGATAACCTTCAAAAATAAGCCAACCACAAGCACTAGTACAGTGACGGAATGTCCACAATCCAAATGGAACAAGAGTACAAGATGTCAATAGTTTGTGTTGAAGTTAGAGCTTAAAATGGCATCAACATTTGTAAGGATTCATTATTTAAAACAGCGTCACCATTTGTAAGGTTTCATTCTTCTTACACACACATCTACACATATTTCAAATTTTGAGACAGCCAATGCGGAACTGAAGAACAAAATATCAACCAAACAATCTAAAAGATATACATTAACACCTAAACATAATTGTGGTCTCGTAAGTGAAAAGTCTGACGAGAACTGCAAAAGCTCCAGCATCACCAAAATATTAAGAGTAAAAGCCAAAGACAGGTAAAACCATGATTGTAACAATTTCATACGGGAATGACCAAAGTTAAAGTACTCAAACCATCCAAGAGGCTTTCCCAGTTTCAAACTAGATGCCAAAACAAATCAAAACTGGACAAAATTCGAGAGGTAGTCTACCTAGTAGTTGTTCTTTTTGGTTCTGATAAAACAATTTTGTGTGTTGATCAAAAAAATAAGAATTACTAATGCCAAACCAACATTTCCACAGTTGTTGAAGATGCCTAGTTGTACAACATAGTCGAGCAAGATGTCAGAGTAGATTAGTACGACCCTATGTGAGTACACACAATGCTGCGATGAACAACAACTCCCCAAATCAGAATCAGAAGAAACCATTTGAATTCAGTTTTTTAAGGACAACAAAAATCTGAAGTTTTTCACCTCTAGTTTCGGTAAAAGTTAAGGGAAAGTACAATACTCACCGTTAGCAATGTAGAAAGGGTGGATTCCAAAGAGATTGTCACATTGCATATTATCATCACATGAAGTATCAGCAGAACTTCTAACATCACTCCAAGCATAATTTGCCATTACGGAAAGGTTCGAGCAATCCAAACTAGAACAGGACATCTGTTGCAGTACAGAACAAGCATTTCTCAGTATCTTGTTCAACATGTAATCAACAGGTGGTATTATTCCAACATTATGATCCATTCTGTTTACAAATTACAAGGTTCGCCAAACTCATTCCGGTAATCAATTCCCTCTGATCTTCAAAGTTTGGTGCAAGCCACAGACCTCTCTCCATAACAGATGTGGTCAAATGTCCAAACTACTCAGTGGTACACTATTCAAAGCCTAGGTGCATTTAAACTAAGCAATAACTTGGGGGTACTATTACTTTTGTCGAACTTTTCTCCCTACAAAGCAGGAGGAAAAAAATTCCTCTGATTCAAGAATGACAGTGACCCGTGGTCAAAACTGAAAAAAGTCAGTGAATGACCGTGAAACCTTTTAATCAACAAGTTCATAAAAAGCGAACCCATGCTTGATGAGATTAAGCAACCACACCTTTAATTGTTCCAGAAGAAAGGACATACATCTTTCCCTCAGCTCTCCAGCATGGCCTTTAGAAATACCTGAACCTGCAAAGGATTGCAGAAGAAAAAGTACGCAATCAAGAAAGGAATTGAAAAGCAAACACTGGAAGTAAAAAATATTGACTTGTTCATTGTTATTATCAGGAACAGGAAACAAATAGCAGAAGGTTTTTAGCAGGTAAACAAAGTTATGAAAGTATTTTTATACCTTAGCGAAAAGACTAACAAAAAGTTTCAAACAAAACAATCCTATACAAGGTGCAAACAAACAATATCAGGAAAAACAGACTCTGAAAAGAAAACGCTAACATACCTAAACTTATTCCATCAAGCAAAACAAGGAAAGCCCCATGTATTAGGGCATCTTCAGGTGGTAAATTCCCCGCGGTTGCATCAATAAATGCTAACCAGGACAAAAGATCTCTGACAGTTAGAGTTCTTCCTGTTTGTAACTGATTGAACCACTGGAAGGCAGGGGGAAAAAACCAAGAGAAGCATAGTCATACAATGGCGTCAGTTGTAGTTCAAGGGTTAGCAGAAAAGGAACAAGCCAACAAGGTCAAAAGTAAAAGAAGCCGAAAGTGGTTTACATTTGCATAAGAGACCAGGTAAGCCCAATGTTAGAATCTGTAAAAGAAATGACACCACAAGCTAAAATGCTGATGCCAAAATAACCTATGGTACTTGCAAGATTTTTACGGCCGAGGTGTAAGAGATAAGAATTGTAATACTGATTCTAAAGCTTACTGCAGACTCGTAAAGAAAGACATCTTCCTTGCACCAGTTGGTTTCGGACTGAAAAGAGGTGAGGCAAAATAGAAAGCCTATTTACACCGAACTAAGCCAAAGAGGAACACGCTTCAAAGCACAATCAAGGAATGATGTTTTTTCCATCCACTGGAGTTGAAACCAGTAACTTATTGTTAATCTCTATCATACACAATTAATCATAAAGGCAATATCCTCTCTTAATCTCTTATATTTGAAGAGTTCATTTGCTACAGGGAAAAAAAAAAAAAAAAAAAACTCCATGAGAAATACAGCAAACTATACCTGCCAAAAATTTAGCATAGAATCAACAACATAAGATCGGCCCGGTTCCGAAATTCTGCAACATTATCGGGAATATTAGAGAAGAACACTTTAGCAAATTAAGCTACATCCAAATTTGCTTTTGAGGTTTCACTTTCACATACCTCTGTAGAACTATAGTTCTCAGCTCCTTTAGGTCATTGACAGGAGGAACCCATATCTCCGTAAATCGATTGCGCAGGGCAGGAGATAGTTCCTTCTTCCCATAATCACCACCAGGATTCATTGTTGCAAGAATCATAAAGTCGGGATGAGCAGTCAGTTTCTCAAGATCAAGACCTCCTTTCTCAGCCAAAGACTGCAAAAAAAAATATGAAACTGAAATTCTGGAAAAAACCTCAAAACATCAAACCAACAGACTGGAAGAGAAGAAGTAGATCATCCACGCTACATGCGAAGATACATTAAAAAACCTGGACAGCAGTGAAACAAACATAAAGTGACTGGGTGAAAACTGCATACACATCACTTATCACCAGGAAAACAAGCAAGTGGTGACCATTTGCCGAAAACGGGCGGAAAAATATTGAGTCGATTGTCAGCATGCTGACAAGGTCAACATAATAGAAACCCCAGAAAGGGACTTTTTTTTCTTTTTTTTCATACACGCAAACAAAATGTCTTCCCAGAATCCCATCACTGAAGTATTTTGACAACCTTTAAAATGAAATGATCAGAAATTCTTGTAAATGTCCTCCGCACATATAGCTTCTAATTATTTACAAGACTCGCAAAATATGTATTGAGGATGAGATGGTAATTCATCTGAAACTGATTGCATTGAATGGCAAGAGGACCAGTGAAGGTCCAGAAATGCAAGTAAAATTAACCTGTAAAAAGTAAGGCATGTATCCCAGATATATGGAATAACACGTACTTCATGTTTTAAGTCCAGGCAATCATCAAAAGCAAACACATCGTCAAATCGCATAGGTAAAATCATATAACTACGATGAGAAAAGGACCGGGTGCTAACTCAAGCAGTTATGAAATTGATATCAAACTATCAATTATCAAACCATATCAAGAAACCAGATCTCCAGAAAAAGTTACCGACCAATTTCCTCTCTGGCTCCAAGACACTATTTAGTCTTTCGAGCACACTATCATCCGCCAAAGAAATCTCATCCACAAGCAAGAGGTCACCATTCTTCATTGCTTGTACAAGTGGTCCATCTTGCCACATGAAAATGGTCTGCCACTTCTGTTGCAGCTGAGATAGGTGCAGTTTCAGTTTTTCAATTGAATCAAGATCTTCTAGAGCAACCTCAGGATGGGAAACAAGACCCTCTCTGTAACTATTTATAACTACATCCAGCTGATCAATAGTCGTTGAAGCTTCACCGATGTCTGCAGATATTTTCTGCAGGCAAAAACAATCAGCTTATGGGTTACCATACAAAAAAAAAACAAGTAATAAAGAGCTGGATAGTAATAAAGAGCTGGATAAAAGAAACATACAGCAGCGCCAGGAAAGTAGACAAAAGCCTTCGACAGCATTACTTGCTTGCATAGATTTTTAAACTCAGAAGCAATAATTGATCTCTCTCGCACAGGAAAAAAACCCTGTTTAATAGTCAATGATAGAAAATTACTATAGCGTTCGCAAAGTTAAACTTCTCCTCTACAACAAGAAAAGAGACAAAAACTTAGCAAGATAAGTCAAAAATAGATTAAAAGGCCACAAACCCCAAGAAAGTCCGATGTCTCCGTGTATTGATGGCAATTCAAAATGTGTAATGTGGAACCTAACATGATGCTAAGTAACTGGCAGACAGTTGTCTTCCCACCACCTGTTTCACCAACAAGGAGGACAGGTTCGCGCATCTTGTAACAGCGTTCGATAAGAAAGTGTAACCTCCACATACTCTCAGTCAAGGCAATGCTACAAACAGGAAAAGAGGTGGAAAAAATTCAGAAGGTTACGCACCGAACTCAGCACAATAAACACAATTATGAGGTAAATTCATACTTTTCAGAGCCATAGCGTAGGCTTAAGATCTTGTCTCTTGCTGCTGGATCCTGAATTACAGAATGAGCACTATTCAACCAAACTGAATGAAGAGATTTTCAAATGCGGTATGTCTACTGCATGCAATTTCCGAAGCATATTGACCAATTCAACCAACAATCTACCTCCAAAGCAGCTTCCACATACTTTAATTAAACCAATTAACAAACAAAACTAACCCAATGTCCACTGGTGGTTCATGTTATATAAGACATTCAAGAACAGGTGCTAAGAATAGTGGATTTATGCCCCTTCACCACACACTGTTTCTATAAATTGTGAACACAATGCCTATGTGGACCTACAAAGTAGAATGGGTGTGTAAAAGATCATGAACACTTGGACACGCTATCCATTAGCAATCAGTCAAATAAAACAACAGAAGAGAATGCATGAAGACAACTCAAGATCCACAATTACAACGGCAAAGTAAAAGAGTCAGCTTTAGGAGGATAGTGGGCAACGTTTATTTTCATAAACATTGTACCATATTATGTTATTCCAAAGAAAATTTTGCACGTTAATTTACCATATGACAATGCCTGGTTAGGCGGACCCAAGTACCAAATGTATCAAAAATACATGTTTCACAGAAGAGTCGGAGTCAACAACAAAATACTTATAATGGCTGACATTTGCTTCAGATGTCAGTGCAACTCCAAAAATTCCAGGTGGCATCATTCAACCTAGTGGCCTAAATACTATAGGTGAGCAGTGCATGCAGTTAATGAGTGAAATGCATAGAGATAGTATATAAACCTTCTGGTACAGACTCTCAGTGGTAAGTTTAACACGGAGCTGCCTCTCCAGCACTTCTTGAACAACAATTTTCTCAGACTCGTCTCTCAGCCTCTCTGCCAACAAAAAATAACCATCACGGGCTAAATCTTCATATGAATTCCCGAATGTCCGGAACCGTTCGGCCCACCGAAACAAGTCACGTGGGGTTATAAACCCATGTTTTCCAGCAAAAACTTTACTACTCTGTCTACGGAACTGCAACTCCTTCATAACTTCAACCATTTTCTTGGCATAACTTTCGGGAATCTTGCACCTCTTCTCCAATATTTCACTCAACTCTCCTTCAGGTATTTCATCAACATGCACTTCCACAAACCGGTTTCGAAATGCTCTAGAAAGCATTTTACGCCCACCATAAAAAGTAGGCGGATTTTGAGTAGCAAACAGCATAAAACCAGGATGTGCACGAATAGTTTCATGTAATTCAGGTATAAATAGTTCCCTATTGTCATCCAGCAACCTGTTCAATGCTTCCAGCACATCAGATGGAGCCAGGTTAAGCTCATCTAGAACTATCCAGTACCCTTTCCGAACAGCCTTAACCAATACGCCTTCATGGAATGTCAACCTTCCACTAGCATCAATGATGTAAGAACCAAGATATTCTTGAAGGTCTGTGTGTTCATGGTTATTGATTCGAACAAACTCATGACCAGTTATTTCAGCAAGATACTGAACAAGGCTAGTCTTCCCACTAGACGTGGGCCCCTGTAGAAGAACAGGATATCTTCCAACAAATATAGCACGCGCCAGGTTTTTTAAGTGCTCCTTCACACTCCTAGTCAGGACATAGTTCTCTGACAAATTATCCAACCTGGACTTATCCCCAACTATCAAGTAAGTACTGAAAGGGACATGTGGCGGTATATTTCCTCCCAACAAAACTGATGAAATCATTTGGTTCATTATTTTAGCACTAGCCCCATCCAATAAAGTCAGGAAAAACATACAAAATCCGTCATAGAGGGCTTTCCGAAATCCGAACTTTCTTCTTGCCTTCTTTGTGTATTCTAGTGCACGGTAAAGAGACCTTAAACTGTATTGGGGCTTCTGATTGGCCCCATCCTGCAGCCTTTCATCAGATTCCTTCTTAGCAGCTTTATAGAAACGGACTATTTGCTTAACAATTTCAACATCAGAATGACCGTCATCCATAAATTGATTTATAAACATCACTAAATCTTCGTCATCTAACACGTCATCAACAAAGTATTCCGTTAATCTACTCCGCAACGAGTAGGGCAAATCTCTCTTTCCAGCATCAGTGGCAGGATTCATGCAAGCAAATAGACGGAAGTTGGGATGTCTATGGACATAATCAATATCACCTCTTTCTGCTAAACAGAGTGAACTGTTTTCGTCTTCAAGAACACCAATAACTCTCTGCAATGTCTCCGGAGGAGCCAAATTCACCTCATCAAGCAAAATCCACTCCCCATTTCTAAGGGCAGTCACAAAAGCTCCCTCTACAAATGAAAATATCATTCCAGCCGAATCATTGATTTGTGCACGAGCAGTTTCAAGTTTCAAAGAAAAATCTTCCCAAGCTTTCACTAGTTCTTCTCCCAAAGGCCTTTTTCGCTTAGTACCAGGCCCATATCTTCGTGTTTCAAGTATCTTTCGGACACCCTTTTGAAATCCACGTAATAACATCTTCCAGTTCTTATCGCTCACAAATTTCTTTAAATGAAAAAGAAAATCCTCATTATCCTGAATAGCGACAACCAATAACACGACTCAGTTATTCCAACTGAAGAAGTTGAGAAGTGAAACTGAAAAGCACAAAACCATAGAAAAACCAACAAGTACCTTTTTAGGAAATGTACTGGTGAAAAGATTATCGAACTCCTTATAAAGAGGAATGCACACAAATTGAGCATTCATAGGTTTAAATCCTCCTAACAAATCAGCAACATCACTTTGCTGGCTTAAATTCTGGTCCAAAACAAATGGGTAAATCATGAATACACAAAAGAATTAATGATTCAAAGGTTCATAGATAAGTGATGAACATACCAAGACAGTAAGTTTCTGACCCAGCCTCAAGGCCAGACTCTGCACAAGAGTGGTTTTCCCAGTACCAGTTTCACCCACCAAAAGAACAGGCTCACTTAGCTTAACAGAGCAAGCTATCCTCTCAAGAACATGTATTGCACTTCGAATTTCAACAAAAGGTTTTCTTTCATAATGGAACTGCAAACACCAAAGTTAAATCGTATTAGCAAAGAAGATGAAAAGATATCATCAATACACAAACAGACAAAATTGATTGCATGCTCTCACTGCATTTTGAGCGCGTTGGAGGCTAATTCGTCCAATACGTAAATCTGAGCTGAGCTCCTGCAAGTAAGTTGCTACTATGAGGAACAATGATAGGATGCCATCATAAGGTTGTGTTTGGATCAAGGATTTGATTGGGAGATGCGGAGGGATTGGCGACAGAAAAGACAACATGATAGATTTTCCTTCACAAGTTCAAGGTTGGTTTCCCATACCTTTTCCTCCCCTCCACACCTCACTCCACAAATCCTTTATCCAAATACAGCCAAAAGGTAAGATGTTGCATGTGGAAATCTTGAAAACCTGGATCAATGGTTTGTTAACAGGATACAAAGTCTCTGACGCAGACATCGGCATAGCCCACATCTTCGCGATGCATTTCATGATATTCAGCCGATTATCCACTGAAGTTGTGAAAGATGCAAAAATATCTACAGCCTAATGAACAATTATGAAATACAAAATTAACTGCTACTTCCCAGTCACAAAAAAGCAAGCATAAGATGATCCCGCGAAAGAGCAGGGACAACTGTTCCAAACCTCTTGATAAATACAGCTACACACATAAGTTGGCAGATCATCCCCACTGACACTAAAACCCAGAGCATCAATCCTCTTGCACCATTTCATCAGATCCCTGCAGTTGTAAAGGGATAAATAGAACTATTATAAGTTGCAGAACTCATAAACTGTGCAGCGATAAAGTCAATTACTATAGGCAATACACTCTATACAGCTGAGTACATCTGCGGAAAAAGTGAACACAGTTAACCACCTTAGGGAGAATCTGCTGAGAGTACCGGAAGAAGCAGAAATTCCAAACTGAAATCTTGTGAGCTGATTAACCCTTTCAAAAGTCTCTGCCAGAATAATCAATAGATGTCAAAGGAAAAAAAACTCAAGCTGAGACAAGTTGACAACTAAAACCATATAGACCTCCCCTACCAATGAGCCTCTCAGCCAGTGACTCCAAATCTGGATAGCGTGCTTTCACTATGCTTCTCAAGTCATCACCACATGGGGGTCCAATCATCACTCTCCTCCAAAGAGCACCAACAACACTCCGACCAACTGTTCAATGACCAGTACCTAAGTATGTCAAAATATCTAACACTAGATGCTTGAGTAAAGTAGAAACCTTTCAATTAGTCAGAAGTTCACAACAATCGTTTACCAACAGCCAACGACACCCCCCCCCCCCCCCCAACTCTCTCTCTCTCTCACACACAGACACGGACATCATAATCATCAATAAATAAATATATAAACATGCATATCGAGATTTGACTTCCTCTGCGAATGAAATATATGGTTTACATAGTTAATAAATCATGGTTATTGCCCAGTGTAGCAACAAGCCGTCGTATAAAAGGAGAGGGTATGTGTCAGTGTGAAAGTACAAAGAGAGTTCGATCATGTTTAATGAAATCACTAAATGAAAATATAGTTAGGTCTCCAAAATGGAAGCCAGCTGAAGTTCAATTGCTTTTACCTTCTGTAGCGTGTGAAATATCAAACTTTGAACTTGACACTGTGGCAAATAGTCGAAAGCTTTCTGCCACCCTTATCACCTGCAAATGTACGGTCTTTCAGTCTTTCCCAAACAATCAGATTTGCAGTGGAAGAATGCTACATATGAATAAATACAAACAGAGGGCAGATGAAGAAATCCTTATGCCAAAAACAGAGTAACACAGAATCGGAAGGGAAAAAGGGCAGAGGGGAAGCACAAAAGGACCGTAGCCAAATCACAAAAAGGCCAGAGCCTCAAAAAACTTACATCTTCTTTAGTTCAAGTCTTATTAGTACAACTCCAAATGGAAAAATAACGGAATTTTGAATGGTGTTTGAAAAAAGAAGATGTCTTCAATACTTTGTTTTTTAACTTTTGTAATGTTACTAAATTGCTTTATAGTATTGATATCATGTAAATTGGAGAAACCTCATTTTAATTAGCAAGAAGACTCATGAACCCTCGTAGAACACCACCTTATAACAAGAGCCAATGTAAACACCAATTTCAAGAAAACTGGAATATTCACATGGATACAACATAAGGGGATAAAGCTCAAAGAATAATTTGAGGCTATTCATCCTGCTCAAGAACAAGAAACAAATAACATGTATGGGCAAATGAAGCTCGGCCAAAAAAGTGCAAATAAAATACTTTGAGAGAGAGAAATAGGTAAATACCTCCCCATGGCCAGTTAAGAATGAACTTGCACCCTCCAATAAAGGCAACAAGATGGATTGCACATCAGACGGAGCTTTATCGATATCCTCAAAAACAACCCAAAGTCCATTGATAATAGCCTAGAAGTAGTGAAAACAATAAATTAAGAATAAAACAAACATTATCAGCAAAAAAAAATCCTTCTATGGAGGACATACCTGAGTAAGAGAACCAGGCTGCCATCTAAATTCACCAGGTTTCTCCGAACAGACATAACTTCCGATCAATGTTTTGCCATCAATTTGCTCATCCATGTGAATAGATAAAACTTCAATACAAAGTGAAAAAACGTAATAAGTGACCAAATAAACATCAAATCAGGGCTGATGGGTAGCACCGTACCATGATAATCAATGGAGACGGTCAAATCAACGCAAAAAGGAACATTTGCAGAAACACAACAAATAATACAGTTAACCCGATAAACAATCAAAACACATGACTCTAAACTAGATGACAACATTATTAGATAAGGTACAAACGCACAGAAGAAATAACCAATCAAAAACACTGATGATTTCTCGACACGTTTTGTAGACTACCAAACACCAAAACTGGAAATTTCAGATCCCAGCCCCAGAGTCTACTAATGTGGTTTTTGATATCAACACCAGAGAATGAGAATACAGCCTCTTGAGATCGTATATAAGAAAATAAAGTGCTCCCTATTAGGAATCTTCTCCACAAGTCCCAGCACCACAATCACCACGAAGTCAATATCTCCAACTTCCTTGTCTGTGAACAACCCAGACATGCTACTAAGACAACTAGATAAGTTAGCCCACCGAACCCCAAAACAGCTAACAACAGAAAAAGAGGTGATCCAAATCACTTTTGGGAGAAGTACATGGTTCTTATGTGGAAAAATGATTAAACCTCCTACACTCCATGCATTATCATACCTAGGTCCACCGCTACACGGTATATCAAAAAAAAAAAAAAAAAAACAAGCTTTAGTGGAGGTTAAGAGAGAAGCAATACTGATAAAATCGAAAAGAGAGAGTAACTAAGTGTTCTCTCCCTCTCCCAACTACTTGCAATTAACAAGTTCTTGTGAGGGGTTTTGGGAAAAATTCCAGCCACCATAAGCCAAAAAAAATATCCAATGCTGTCAAATACATGATAACTAAACCAAGGTAGAAGTACGTACCAGGACTTCCACTATCCCAAGCTAATTCATTAATTAGTTTTGTTTTCCCTGCACCAGGAGGACCATAAAGAAGTACAGGCCACTTTTGGTCCACAGCCAACTGAACCATCTCAAAACTTTTCTTCATGGTTGATGTCAAGATAAAAGGGTGTCGAGGGGATGTCACAGTCCTGAATATGTTGAAAGAGCCAAGATTCAGACAACATAATATGATGCCAAATTAAACCAGTAGAAAATATGGTACACAAAAATGTTATTCTTTTATTATTTCAAGATGGGTGGTGGTGAGTGATTAACCAATCTAACCCACACCACCCGTCTACAAAGACACTGTCACAGGCTCGCCACTTTGTCATCTGTATAAAAAAAACCATTAACAGCAGACTACAAGCTGCATAACTCAACAGAAGTATAAAAATGACCATTCAAAGTCAGGAACATGTACCGTGATGCCGACCTTCTATTCCTATGTGATGGCTCAAGGTCAAGAAACATTGAAGAGGAAGGGGCTGCAAAAGCAGAAGTAGAAGTCCAAAGTCTATTTTTCTGACTGACACCAAGGTTTCCATCAAAAGAAGGGGACCCCTCATGCGAAAGTGGTTCAATATACCAGCCAGCTTTCTCTAATGACACATCTTGACAGAATTCCTGCCAGCTGCAAATGGCATAACAAAAGCTTAAAAAAAGAAAAAGAAACACTGCAAATCACTGAGAATGTACTTCGCATCAAGATTTGCTAAGGGATTTGTTGATGGCAAGGTAAATGTAGAGGATTCCAAGGTATATTTCCCTCAACAATTCCTCAACATATTCTTGAACCCATGAAGCTTGAAAGTAAATAATTTTAATTTAGAAAGACCGCAAAGGGAGGCCAACCGCAGTAAACATGCAAAAGCATCTTTCGGCCCAAGACCAATGTTGTCAGTTGCTCTGTCACTTATTTTGAGAACTACTGACAGGATCTGTATCCCACACCACTTCATGTCTGAAACATTCTCATACAACTTGGCATCATCACCAGGCTCAAGATCTGCAGATTGCGCCACAAGGTCTGAAAAACAGTACCAATCCCAAAGTGCGGCAAAAACTTCAGGTCGTGTCAAGAGGAGGCGGTATGATGCTCGGATAACATTTAATAAATACTGTGTTCCAGTCTGAAAACAAAAGGGTTATTAATTAGTGGCAACGATCCAAAACCACTTCCCCCGTTCAGAGAGGAGAGCTGAATTGGACAAACAACAGAAACAGAAGCAGTTGCAATAAAAAACTACCTGCAGAAGCAAATAACTGGAACAAGATCAAATAAAAACTTAAGACTTCAGTCACACAGTGAAGACAATAACCATGTGCCATAGCCAGCACATTTAAAATAGAAAACAAAGGGGAAAAATAAGGCATTGATAAGAAAAAAGGCATTTCTTTTGTACAGGTAGGCAAGAGAAAATTCATTCTAAGCACAATCAGGGTAAAAACACAACCATGATACCTTAATGGATAACTCAGAAATATATTTTCTCTGCATAATCCGTTCAAAAGGAGGAGGAGCAAATTTGAAATAGCTCAACACAGAACTGCAAAACATAAACAATAAACATCGGTTAATGAACGTAATTACGGGAATGGGATTGTGCATTTGTTTTATGCATGTAAGACATTGAAACACTCCTGAAGTAAATCACATCAACCTCTTCTTTGCAAAATAATTCAAAACACCTCACAAAAAAGCACACCTACCCCAATAAAAAAGGTGCCAAATCCAGAGCTCGACAAAAGGCCAGGCAAGCAAGCTCATGAAGAACTAAAGTCCTCCCACTTCTAATATACACGTCAATGACTCCCATTTCGTTTTTTCCGAATTCCACCACGGGTACATCAGAATCAAGTGTTAAATCAGGCACCAGACGAAGCAACGCCACAGCCCTGTCCACAATCTTCTGAGCTATAAAACGAAAACACCCCAATAATGGGATTGTATAGTTCGGGTTCAGAAAAAGCTCTGCCAATGAATTCACCACTTCTTCCTCTGTCAACGAGTATCCCTGCGCATGCAAAATTTCCACACCATAACAACAAAGTCTTGCAAAATAAATATATTACAATGAGGCGCATACAGTATTTCCAAACAATAAAAACGAAGTCTTGCTAAGAATAGTGATAAGACCCAATACCTGTTGTAAGAGCGAATTGAGTCTTGAAACAGAAGCAAGTTTGGGACACCGAGAGAGGAACCTCTCGAGCTCAAATTCAAGACGAGAACTTTGGTAAATCGCCATTAGGACCTCAACAAGATAACTTAACAAGTTTAACAAGTTTCTGACAATTTAAGAGTGGTCACCACTTCAGGTCCTGGGCAGAAGCATAGAAAGACATTAGCCACTGCTTCAGGAACCAGAAAATAATATGCTTTCATTCACCAAAACCAAGAGAAGTTAGTACTCCTATTAAGGATCTAAGATACCCATAAAATAAGAAATTAAACCGTAAACGGACGGACGGACGAACGGAGAATAACGGAGAGAGAGACGAACAGATGCTTTGGCCGCCGATGGTAGCCGAGCTGCTAGGTTTAACAAAAAGGTTTTGGAGAGGTTTTAGGGTTGACACGTATATATATATATATTCATAGAGTTACATATTTCACCCTATTGTTTTAAAATATTTCATATTTATCCCTATCAACTTCTAAAAGCTATACTATGGACCCTGTTTAGCTCAATTATTTTAAGGTTAGTCCATATGAATTTTTGCTCCTGCTTTAATTGGTCCAAAAAATTAGTCGGAGCTTGGAATGCACATGAACTAAACACTTGAATTATCAAAAAATAATTCAAGCTACAAATTTCTATGTTACCCCATGTGGTCAATTTCATGCATTAGTAATAATGTTCGTTTAGATATTAGCCGAGCCCCTGTGAAAAACCTTGCAATTTAAGATCGAAAAATAACATTCGTCGGCACATAATTTCTTTAATTTATCTGCACCATATTGAAGATCACACGAAGTACTTTTAATTTGGTCTAGAGAAACTTCAAAAACAATGCCTTAAACTGAAAGTACTTTATTTTCAACCCGAAGATTGCACAACTTTTCATTGAGAGCGACCAATTTAAAATGGAGGGAGTAACAAAAGTACTTTAGATTCTGTCAGAATCCCATTGCGTTTTTAGAAAAAAGTCCACCGTAAAGCTTAAGCATCCTTCACCTTTATTGTTTGTGCTTCTAGATTAATATGGCTTGTTAGAATGTCGTGTTTTTCGTTATGTCACACAGTAAGAAGAGAGAGAGATTGCATGTATTATAGTTAAAGGGGGTGCATGTACAATGGCATGTGGGAATGGTAATGAAGCTTGTAACAACCCGTATTTTTGGCCAATTTTTTTTTTCTTCTAATTAACCCGTAATTTTTACTATTAATAATTAGTACTAATAAAATTCTTTTCCTTAATAGATATATACCAAAATAATTATCTTATCTAATTATCCCTTTTTATTTATTTTTTTTTTCTTTAAATTTGCATGCAAGTATACAACTCCTTCCATCTCTCCTACTCCTACTCAATCTCTACCTCCTCCCCAATCCTATTTTTCGTCCATATTCCATCCATCTCAAAGCTAAGAGTTAGAATCCTATTAAAACTCAAACTTATCATCCTCTTCCGAATTACCCTATATATATCCCATTAATCCGACCCTAGGGTACACCACGAAATTTCCCACGCCCTACCAGTCCAGAAGAGAGAGAGAAACCGGAGAAAATCAAGCTCCAATCCATGGAGTTTTAGAGAGAGAAAGAAAGAGAGAGAAAAGTGGGTTTCCTAGTTCCACCCAATCGAAACCCAAATTGATCGATCCAATCATCTTCTACAACTCCTAGCATCACCAAGAAAGCTTCAATTCAGTCCCAAGACCTTCCAATCGCCAAAACCGAAGTCTTCTTTCCCAAAAGTTCAAGATTCGTTTTAAATCGATTCGATCCAAACCGAGGTATTATAATCCCTTCCAACTACTTCTCTAAGTATATTAAGTATTTTTAAGCTTAACCCTATACCCCAAATGGATCCATGCATCAAAACCATCGCGAAACAACAAAAAAACGAATTCTGCACACAACCTCGCGGCCGCAACCTTCGGACCGCAAGGTCCAGTCATTTTCTGGCGAGCCGCAATGTTTGACTCGGTCAAACCTTGCGTCTAGAACTCCCACCGCGAACTCCGTGCGGTTTTCATTAAAATGCGTTCGAAACCATTTTTCGACCCTCCGAACATCGTTTTCGACCCCCGATCTATTTTTCCTAGACTTCTAACACCTCAAAGATCACAACTTGTTAATGTCATATTTTTTTTTATCTATTTATTAATTATTTATTTGATTACGTGTAAAATATTACAAACGAAAAATCCTTGCGACCTCATAAACCATTTTATTAATTCCCAAATAATCTTTTTTAGATTCTTTACACTCCCAAGACAAAACCTTGTTAATCTCACTATTTTTTTTATTAGATTATTTATTTCATAATTATTTTCCTTTCGGTAGTTTTTCGATTATATCATTATTTAAAATAATCTCACGACCCTCCGGACTCGATTTTGACACTCGATCCCACTGTGTAGAATCATAGGAACCTTTTTAAGATCATGCTAATTATTTATAATGTTATTATTTATTTATTGTGTTCATTATGATCTTTAATCAATTTATTTTCTAAATAAAATTTATACAAGCTTAGATTATATTATTTTATTTAAAAACTTTTATTTAATAAAAGTTCCTTGTTTATTTATTAACTTCTTGGTCATACAAGATTAAGGGCAACGGCCCATTCATAAAAGGTTACGTGATTTCTACGCTTACTATTTATTTCGATTACCATTGTGATTATTTGTATATTGCTCCGTCTCTTGATTATTGTACTAGATTGGACCCTAGAGACATGGGGTGACTTATGAGTAGGATTTCGTCTAGACGTTTTTTTTAGACAATAGTGATTAAGGAGAAGGAGATGTCAGAGGATGCCTGCAGGCGGATTGTGTGATATGATTTAAAACCTGGCGGATAGTCCAGCGATATTTTGATGATAAAACCTGGCGGTGGTCCAGTGATATTTTACGATGATAAAACCTGGCAGTGGTCCAGTGATGTTTTGCGATGATAAAACCTCGCGGAGGTCTAGCGATATTTTGTGACAGTAAAACCTGGCAAGTAGTCCAGAGATGTTTATGATGATAAAACCTAGCGGAGGTCTAGCGATATTTTGTGACAGTAAAACCTGGCGGGTAGTCCAGAGACGTTTTCTGTTGATAAAACTTGGCGGTGGTCCAGTGACGTTTTATGTTGATAAAACCTGGTGGTGGTCCAGAGATGTTTTCTGTTGATAAAACCTGGCAAGTGATCCAGTGATGTTTTGTGATGATAAAACCTGGCAAAGTAAGCCCAGTGATGTTTTGTGACGATAAAACCTGGCGGGTGGTCCAGTGATGCTTTGTGATGATAGAACTGATAAGAGTCCAGTGGTGATTCTGATGTGGTGATTTGGGTAAGCAAACCCTAGTTATGGTCTGGGCGTGACTAGTTTTCTCTCGTTGTTAGGCTATTGTACAGAAATGAATAAATTCATGTGTGATACTTCTATTTTACTTTCCTGCATTGATAATAAATGGTTATCTGCTAGCTGTAATGTAAGAGGGGTGGTTGGGTTGGATTATATTACGGGGTGAACTCTTTCACTCAGGCATGGATTGTCTGGCATCCATGTCAGATTTTGCAGAAAATCAGGAGGAAACTCAAGACCCTGAAGGAGGGTAATACTATCTAGGGATGAATCCGAGGATGGAGACTGAGCCCATATACGCTTAGGATCCGTATCAAGCTTAGAAGTCGGCTCTGTTATTTTGTCTATTTTATTACCACAAAGACTATTTTTAGTATTTCCACAATGGTTTGTAATAAATGAATCCTTATGTTGAATTATCTGTTTTGGATTTGAATTTGAATTTAATAAATTTTCTAAAAATTATTATTTATTGCCTCCGATTTTATTCCTGAAATCGGGGCGTTACAAAGCTTGTGAAAAAAGTGGGGAAAAAATTGACTTTATTGCATGCTAAGGGGATTGGTTGAAAGAAAGGTGGTGTTTGCATATAGGGGTGAGGGGGCCTCTCGTTCAGGATTATGACAAGCGATCACAGTCGTGCGTGACTTTATTTATATAGGAGAAAAAAAGTTGTACAAACTACATATTCGCCTTTCTTTCTATTTCGGGAGCAGCCGACTGGTAGCTATCGCTTTTAATCGTAGGCGGAGATAAACAAATGGTCAATATTTAGCCCTTACCATCGAACTCCAAGGGCCAACAAGCAGCAAGAAAGATGCAGTGCGTCCTCCTGAAAATATGGCGGGTTTGTATGCGAGTAGGAAAACAAAGATGCAACGTGCACAACCAACTAGGGGCGAGCAAAAAATCCGTCAAACCGCGAATTCGGTCCAAACCAATCCAAACTAAAAGGTTTGATTCGGTTTTTTAGTAATGGTTTGATCATGGTTTAAAAAAATTAAAAACCGCTTTATATGGTTTGATTTGTGGATTCACATTCACGGTTATAGTTCCAAACCGATCCGAACTATATAATACAATTATATATAATTTAATTATTACCACTACCCTTTTGCTACCTTATTACAATTCAATAGTTTAATTTTAGGAATTATCTTAAGATGTTTAATAGTTAGAATTCTTAGTTTGTTAATTTATCTTTGTAATTTTAAGTATTTTAAATATTTTTTGAAGATGATAGTTTAGTTCAAAGCAAACCGTGGTTTAAACCAAAACCGAACCGTATTTATATGGTTTGGTTCTATGCCTTTTGTGGGTTGGTTTGGTTCTCCAAATTCATAATCTGTAGGTATTGGTTTGGTTATTGGTTTACTACAAAACCGAACCAATCTAAACCATGCTCACCCCTACAACCAACACAACGGTTGTGCGCCTAATTCTGACCGTCCAGATGTGTTTGAACAGTCTAAATTTTAAAAAAACTCTTCTAGGGAAATGTTTAACTTTTTCGGGGAAGAGTTTGAGTGAATCCTGACCATTTATTACAACAACGAACAGCTAGAGATTAGTTGTGTAACAGTGTTTTACACAACCGTTGTGTGAGTATCATTTTTGCCACACTTAAGAATGTGAAGTCAATTATACTATTAGGACTTATTACGTAATTAATCCAGTTGCACATCAAGCTACATAATTAATAAATTAATTTATAAGGCTGTTTGACATTAAAAAAAAATTTATTTTAAAAAATAAGGTCAGAAGCAAGGTCGTTAGAATACTCTTATTCTCCCATCGAATCCATTATACATCCGAATAACAAACCGAAGAATAGAAAAGGAGTAGGCATCACTAGCTGATTTCTATTTAAATCATTGAGGCCATGTCCGCTATTTCTATTTATCTATGCTTTTTTATTCATATTTTGTTTACTTCTAAGTCTATGTTTATGTTTAATGTTCGTCTTGAAGCTTTATTAGGTTTGCGTATGCTTCTATTTTTAGTTTGCAGATTGATCAAATAAAGAAGATATAATTTTGATACATTTATGGTAATTTCTTTCTGAAAATGTGTTTGTTATATACTTCATTATTTTTGTCTTTTTTCTTTCTTTTTTGGGTCTTATTTTGCTATGAATTTTTTACCTAACTCATTACCTTATGATGAAAAAGTTACACGCATAACTTGTATGTAATAGAGCACATACAACTTCAGCACCTCAATTTGAGTAGGATTAACCAGACAGATCTCAAGATTTTAATGTCTATTGTAGAACTTTTTGGATAACATGTCTTTACGCAAGATTTGACAATCACATAGCTCTAAAGCCAAGTGTATGCTTCGGTTGAAAATGTAGAAGGGTGATTCTTCTATTGTTGATGGAGCAACAACATTGGATATTTTGAGGGTTGATTCCATCTTCGGATAAAAATACAGGGATGAACTAACAAATTTTTTTTTTTTTGATTAGTCAAGAAAGGATGAACTAACAATAGATACCTTTTTTTTGACATTTACAGCCCATATGAATTCAATAATAGATAAGAGAGGAATGACAAGTGTGACACCACAAGGTCCCAAAAAGAGTCCCACATCGAGGAGTTCGGAAAATAGTTAAATGGAATGTAATAGATTCCGGCTAGCTACTGTATAATTCGAGATTAATCTTTTGAGTCACATGTTTAGGCTGAGAGTTAAGCAGGTCAGCTGACACGGATTGTTACAATTGGAATCAGAGCACAACCTTAATCTACATGGTAGGGACTACCTCTAGAATCTGGTACGAGCACAATGAACATTAGTGGGGGAGATTGTGACAACCCAAGGTCCCAAAAAGAGTCCACATCGGAGAGTTGGGAAATAGCTAAATGGTATGGATTCCGGCCAACTCCTGTATAACCGAGGTTAACCTTTTGAGCCACAAGCTAGCTGGTGCAGATCGTTACAACAAGTTTCAACTCACTCTAGTGTGGCTCCAAAGTCCAACCTAATGGAAATCACTCGGTTGGAGAAACAATGAGGTATGTTTTACATTACTTGTGAGTTGCAATAGATTACTTAAGCAAAACATGTCCCAATTAAAGTCTAATACAAATATATATTCAATGGTGCTGGTTCTCCACAAAAAAACAAAAGATCGAAAAATCGGAATCACCACTGCCATTGTTACTCGAACTACTTCCTTCCATTAAATGGGATATGAACAGAGGGAGGGGAAACTCTAGCTCCTTCTGCAGCCCAATCACACGAAATTACAATTCAAATATACTAGATTTTGTCAACACCACACCAACAAAATATTTGAATTGAAACTAGTGAAACTTACTGCTAGGCCTACTGCTCCCAATCCGAAAACAACCACAGTTGAGCCCTTTAGTGGTTTGCCAACATTCACAGTGGCACCAAAAGCCTATCAAAACAAATGGCCCCGTCAAGACTCTTATTTTTCAACAAATCAACATAATATCGGCCAAACATTTTGATTTTGTTTCTAAATTAACATCCATAAACTTGCATAACATAAAAGGAGCTTTACGTGATTCGAGAAATGAGAGAAAAAGTATATTAATTTTTTCCGTCATGGATGTGGTTTCTTTTACCCTAATCGAGCAAAAGAAAAAACTCCCTAATTTTGAGCTTTCGAATTCAAAACACACACACAGAGGGAGAGAGAGATGACATAAGTTAATACACACACGCATAGAAATTCACCGAATTTAGCAATATCCTAAACAGATCCAGTTCAAACCAATACAAACCCTAAACTTGTTCAAACAAAAAAAGCCCTAATTACACTACAACAAACTCACAAGCCCTAATTATCTTTGGTGTTCCGTCCTTCGTTCAATTGTCGACCGTCTCTGCCTTTGTTTCTCCTTGCTCGTCAAAATTGCCTCTTCTTCTTCTTCTTTTTCTCCCCCTCCTCCTCTCTCTCTCTTATGTGTTTCTGGTTTCAAACGAGTGAGAAGGGAAGAAAGTAACACGTCCGTTTGACCCGGGAACGTTTCGACCGGTTACTTGGCCGCCTGAGATCCGCGTGAGTAAAACTTGTCTCACATCAAAAAACTTGAGTAAAAGCTTGTTGTAGGGTTGGAGAAGCAAACTTTTGATAGTTTAGTTTCCATTTTTCTCCAAACTCCATTTGGACTAACAGCTCAATGAACAGGAGGGAGATGTCTTTAAACTCCATTTGGACTAACAGCTCAATGAACAGGGGGGAGATGTCTTTATTGTCTGATACAGTGTTATTATTATTTACATATGACAGAACATTATCCTTTAGGGCTTGATTGGATGCGGAAAAAAGAATTGGGAGTATTAGTTAAGAAGAGAGATAAGATAGTAGGGGTATTAGTTAATAAGAGATAACACACATTGATGTGATGTTTATGAAATGGGTATTAAATAGTACTTTGTTTCGATGTAGTATTAGAAAGGAGGTATAAAATAGTACTTGGTTTGGATGGAGGATAAATTGAGGGTTATAAGAAAGAGTAGATGATGTAAAAAACTGTCAAGGGACATGTGGCGGTATATTTCCTCCCAACAAAACTGATGAAATCATTTGGTTCATTATTTTAGCACTAGCCCCATCCAATAAAGTCAATAAAAACATACAAAATCCGTCGTAGAGGGCTTTCCGAAATCCGAACTTTCTTCTTGCCTTCTTTGTGTATTCTAGTGCACGGTAAAGAGACCTTAAACTATATTGGGGCTTCTGATTGGCCCCATCCTGCAGCCTTTCTTCGGATTCCTTCTTAGCAGCTTTATAGAAACGGACTATTTGCTTAACAATTTCAACATCAGAATGACCGTCATCCATAAATTGATTTATAAACAACACTAAATCTTCGTCATCTAACACGTCATCAACAAAGTAGGGCAAATCTCTCTTTCCAGCATCAGTGGCAGGATTCATGCAAGTAAATAGACGGAAGTTGGGATGCCTATGGACATAATCAATATCACCTCTTTCTACTAAACAGAGTTAACTGTTTTTGCCTTCAAGAACACCAATAACTCTCTGCAATGTCTCCAGAGGCGCCAAATTCACCTCATCAAGCAAAATCCACTCCCCATTTCTAAGGGCAGTCACAAAAGCTCCCTCTACAAATGAAAATATCATTCCAGCCGAATCATTGATTTGCGCAAGAGCAGTTTCAAGTTTCAAAGAAAAAATCTTCTCAAGCTTTCAGTAGTTCTTCTCCCAAAGGTCTTTTTCGCTTAGTGCCAGGCCCATATCTTCGTGTTTCAAGTATCTTTCGGACACCCCTTTGAAATCCACGTAATAACATCTTCCAGTTCTTATCGCTCACAAATTTCTTTAAATGAAAAAGAAAATCCTCATTATCCTGAATAGGAACAACCAATAACACGACTCAGTTATTCCAACTGAAGAAGTTGAGAAGTGAAACTGAAAAGCACAAAACCATAGAAAAACCAACAAGTACCTTTTTAGGAAATGTACTGGTGAAAAGATTATTGAACTCCTTATAAAGAGGAATGCACACAAATTGGGCATTCATAGGTTTAAATCCTCCTAACAAATCAGCAACATCACTTTGCTGGCTTAAATTCTGGTCCAAAACAAATGGGTAAATCATGAATACAAAAAGAATTAATGATTCAAAGGTTCATAGATAAGTGATGAACATACCAAGACAGTAAGTTTCTGACCCAGTCTCAAGGCCAGACTCTGCACAAGAGTGGTTTTCCCAGTACCAGTTTCACCCACCAAAAGAACAGGCTCACTTAGCTTAACAGAGCAAGCTATCCTCTCAAGAACATGTATTGCACTTCGAATTTCAACAAAAGGTTTTCTTTCATAATGGAACTGCAAACACCAAAGTTAAATCGTATTAGCAAAGAAGATGAAAAGATATCATCAATACACAAACAGACAAAATTGATTGCATGCTCTCACTGCATTTTGAGTCTGTTGGAGGCTAATTCGTCCAATACGTAAATCTGAGCTGAGCTCCCGCAAGTAAGTTGCTACTATGACGAACAATGATAGGATGCCATCATAAGGTTGTGTTAGGATCAAGGATTTGATTGGGAGATGCGGAGGGATTGGTGATGGAAAAGACAACATGATAGATTTTCCTTCACAAGTTCAAGGTTGGTTTCCCGTACCTTTTCCTCCCCTCCCCTCCACACCTCACTCCACAAATCCTTTATCCAAATACAGCCAAAAGGTAAGATGTTGCATGTGGAAATCTTGAAAACCTGGATCGACATCGGCATAGCCCACATCTTCGCGATGCATTTCATGATATTCAGCAGATTATCCACTGAAGTGGTGAAAGATGCAAAAATATCTACAGCCTAATGAACAATTATGAAATACAAAATTAACTGCTACTTCCCAGTCACAAAAAAGCAAGCATAAGATGATCCCGCGAAAGAGTAGGGACAACTGTTCCAAACCTCTTGATAAATACAGCTACACACATAAGTTGGCAGATCATCCCCACTGACACTAAAACCCAGAGCATCAATCCTCTTGCACCATTTCATCAGATCCCTGCAGTTGAGAAGGGAAAAATAGAACTATTATAAGTTGCAGAACTCATAAACTATGCAGTGATAAAGTCAATTAATATAGGCAATACACTCTATACAGCTGAGTACATCTGCAGAAAAAGTGAACACAGTTAACCACCTTAGGGAGAATCTGCTGAGAGTAGCGGAAGAAACAGAAATTCCAAACTGAAATCTTGTGAGCTGATTAACCCTTTCAAAAGTCTCTGCCAGAATAATCAATAGATGTCAAAGGAAAAAAAACTCAAGCTGACACAAGTTGACAACTAAAACCGTATAGACCTCCCCTACCAATGAGCCTCTCAGCCAGTGACTCCAAATCTGGATAGCGTGCTTTCACTATGCTTCTCAAGTCATCACCACATGGGGGTCCAATCATCACTCTCCTCCAAAGAGCACCAACAGCACTCTGACCAATTGTTCAATGACCAGTACCTAAGTATGTCAAAATATCTAACACTAGATGCTTGAGTAAAGTAGAAACCTTTCGATTAGTCAGAAGTTCACAACAATCGTTTACCAACAGCCAACGACAAACCCCCCCCAACTCTCTCTCTCACACACTCAGACACGGACATCGTAATCATCAAAAAATAAATATATAAACATGCATATCAAGATTTGACTTCCTCTGCGAATGAATTATATGGTTTACATAGTTAATAAATCACGGTTATTGCCCAGTGTAGCAACAAGCCATCGTATAAAAGGAGAGGGTATGTGTCAGTGTGAAAGTACAAAGAGAGTTCGATCATGTTTAATGAAATCACTAAATGAAAATATAGTAAGGTCTCCAAAACGGAAGCCAGCTGAAGTTCAATTGCTTTTACCTTCTGCAGCTTGTGAAATATCAAACTTTGAACTTGACACTGTGGCAAATAGTCGAAATCTTTCTGCCACCCTTATCACCTGCAAATGTACGGTCTTTCAGTCTTTCCCAAACAATCAGATTTGCAGTGGAAGAATGCTACATATGAATAAATACAAACAGAGGGCAGATGAAGAAACCCTTGTGCCAAAAACAGAGTAACACAGAATCAGAAGGGAAAAAGGGCAGAGGGGAAGCACAAAAGAGCCGTAGCCAAATCGCACAAAGGTCAGAGCCTCAAAAAACTTACATCTTCTTTAGTTCAAGTCTTATTAGTACAACTCCAAATGAAAAAATAACAGAATTTTGAATGGTGTTTGAAAAAAGAAGATGTCTTCAATACTTTGTTTTTTTAACTTTTGTGATGTTAATTAATTGCTTTATTGTATTGATATCATGTAAATTGGAGAAACCTCATTTTAATTAGCAAGAAGACTCATGAACCCTCGTAGAACGCCACCTTATAACAAGAGCCAATGTAAACACCAATTTCATGAAAACTGGAATATCAACATGGAAACAACATAAGGGGATAAAGCTCAAAGAATAATTTGAGGCTATTCATCCTGCTCAAGAACAAGAAACAAATAACATATATGGACAAATGAAGCTCGGCCAAAAAAGTGCAAATAAAATACTTTGAGAGAGAGAAATAGGTAAATACCTACCCATAGCCAGTTAAGAATGAACTTGCACCCTCCAATAAAGGCAACAAGATGGATTGCACATCAGACGGAGCTTTATCGATATCCTCAAAAACAACCCAAAGTCCATTGATAATAGCCTAGAAGTAGTGAAAACAATAAATTAAGACTACAACGAACATTATCAGCAAAAAAAAAATTCTTCAACGGAGGACATACCTGAGTAAGAGAACCAGGCTGCCATCTAAATTCACCAGGTTTCTCCGAATAGACATAACTTCCGATCAATGTTTTGCCATCAATTTGCTCATCCATGTGAATAGATAATGATGTAGTATGTAGTAAGGGTACCTATGTCATTTTGTGCTCTTAGTAGTAAGAGGTCTATATATATATGTGTTGGAGTCTCTTATTTGGTAGTAGTTTTTATCATTTTTAACAAATATTATCAAGAGCTAGTCTCTTTTGTATCCCATTTGGGAATTTCTCTCTCTAAGTTAATCTATGGGTATCTTTGGTTGCATCATTTGGTATCAGAGCTTCTGGGCTCGATCCCCACCGTTCAACTTGCCAGAAACCTAAACCTCGCTGGAAAATCTCGCCGGATTAAAACGGCGCCGGAAAACCTCGCCGGAGCTCATATTCCACTCGAAAATCCCAGATCTACCCAACCCAAGACCATAAACTTGATTTCAACTCTCACCACTCACAAATCGACCTGATTCAGTGCATTTCGAGCACTGTACAACCAAAACCCATTTCGGACAACCAACACCCAGATTCGAAGCTCATACTGCTCGATCTACTCTGACCCAGCCTTGTTCGAGCTTTAATCTGTCATTTCGGAACTCAAATCGAAGTTTCAAACCCAGATCTGCCTGTTTTGGACCATTTCGGAGCTGCTACAGTGATTTCGAGGCTGCTACAGTGATTCCAAGTAAGATCCGTGGGTTTTGAGGGTTTTTTGGACTGATTTCAACCCATTTTTGCTGATTTCGGACCAGATCTAAGGTGGGTAATTGTCGAATCCTTATCTATTTTCTTTGCTGGGTGTTGCTAGATTGCTCCTTAGTTGTCGATTTGAGTATGATTACTGTTGATTAAGTGTTTTTGGGGTTGTTCTGTCGAAATTGGTGGCTGAATTGACTGGGTTTTCATTATTTGGGGTTGATTTACTTGTTTGGAGTTGAATTTGGGTATTATCATGGCTTATCGGGCTAGAGGTAGAAGAGGAGGTAGAGGCTTTGTGGTGAACAATGGTGAAGAGAATGAGTTTGGCTACCAAAACCATGAGATCCAAGAGTTGAGACAACAAGTTGCTACCCTAAAGGCGATGGTGCAAGGCTTGCAAGTGTCTTGTGCGGGTAGTGGAGGGTCCGAGGACTCTCATAGTCACTTTGACAATCCGTTTGGTGATCCGAGTTGGCGTAAGCCACCTTCCACTCACTCTCCTTATAGCTGGGAGAGAAACATCAAGATTGAACTTCCCGAGTTCAATGGAAGTCTTAACCCAGATGAGTTTGTTGATTGGATAAATACGGTTGAAAGAGTATTTGATTATGGAGATGTCTCCAAGGAAAAGAAGGTGAAGTTAGTGGCTATCCGTCTCAAAGGAAGAGCTTCCGCTTGGTGGGAGCAATTACAAGGAACTAGGCTACGAAGAGGAAAGGTAAAGATTAGAGAATGGGAGAAAATGAAGAAGAAACTCAATGAGCAATTCTTGCCTTTCAACTATATGCAAAACCTCTACAAGAATTTGCATAATCTCAAACAAGTTGGAAGTGTTGATGAGTACACGGAGGCTTTCCATCAACTTGTTGCTAGAGTTGATTTGAATGAAAGTGAAGATCAAATGGTTGCAAGATACATAAGTGGGTTGACAATCACAATCCAAGATGCCCTTGCTATGCAAACTTTGTGGACGATTTCGGAAGCTTACAATCGGGCCTTGGTGGCCGAAAAGCAAGAAAAGAGCAAGTTTTTTAGATCCGGGCAGCAAAATCAAGGCGGTTCCCAGTCCGGGCAGCCCTTCTACACCTCTTTTCAAGGTGGTTCTTCTAATGGCGGTCAAGTTGGTCCTCCGGGGTTTGATGACCAAAATCGTGGGGATAAAGCTTCAGCCCCTGCTCAAAATCAATCTCTATCCGGTGTTTCGGGGGCTCGAAAACAAGCCCAAAGTGGGAGATTCAAATGCTTCAAGTGTGGGGAACCGGATCACAAGTCTTCGGATTGTCGAAAAGCTTCTGGAAGTCGTAACAAAGCACTTTTTAGTGAAGTGGAGAAAAGTTATGATGATATTCCCTTGTATGATGATGTCGCATGTGAAGAGATAGGTGGTGACTTGGAAGTGGAAGTGGGTCTTTCACTTATGATTAGGAGGACTCTCCTAACACCTAAGCAAGATAGTGATGAAGATTGGTTGCGCGCCAACATATTCTATACTACTTGCAACATAGAAGGGCGTGTTAGCGATATGATCATTGATAGTGGGAGTTGTGACAACATGGTATCTCAAGAGGCGGTTGACAAGCTTCAACTCAAAGTGGAGGAGCATCCCGATCCTTATGTTCTTTCTTGGTTCAAAAGGGGAAATGAAATCAAGGTGAACAAGAGGTGCTTGGTGTCCTTCTCCATCCGGCAAAAGTACTTTGATGAAGTTTGGTGTGACGTGATACCTATGGATGCTTGCCATATCTTACTTGGTCGTCCGTGGCAATACGACCGCGATACTCTTCATGATGGAAAGCGGAATACCTACACCGTGCATAAGGATGTGCAACAAATCACCTTCTTACCCATGAAGGAGAAGGTAACTACAAAATCTCATTATTGCCCGATGTTATTTGCTTCTAAGAAACTTCCTCCAATGAATTTGGGTATGATGGATGTCCCTAAAACCACCAACAAGCTCTTGAAGGAGGATGATACTGTGTTTGGTCAAGAGTTGACAATGAGGGAAGAGTTTGGGAATGACTTTGAAGATTTCCCTATCTATGATGAGTATCTTGATGACGACGAAGGGTTTGAGGATGTGGAGCAAATGGTAAAAGAAAGCCATAGAGGTGCATTGGATTCATATTCAAAGTATGAGATTGTGGAAGATCCTCCAATCCTTGAAGACCTTATAGAGCCAACGGGTGTGAATTGTTTTCAAGTTTTGCCTTCCGCGTTCCCCCCCATGAATGATATACAAGTTTGTGAAGAATTGGTGACCAAACTAGGCTTCATGGGACAACTTGAAGATCCCTTGGGAATGGTCTTCACTCAAGAAAGTCTTGGGTACGGCGTTTTCCTTGTATTTGAATCTTCAAATGGCGATTGGTCAAGGTACTTTTTGGGAGGATGTCGCCTTGTTCAAGACATGCCAAGTGGATTGCTTACTCACACACAAGCATGGATGCGGTGGACAAGCACAAAAACAAGCTCATGTTTAAGATTGGATGTGCTATGAGGGTCGTGTTGGGTCAAAGCACTACAACCGTAACTTGAGGACAAGTTTCTTTTTAGTAGGGGAGTATGATGTAGTATGTAGTAAGGGTTCCTATGTCATTTTGTGCTCTTAGTAGTAAGGGGTCTATATATATGTGTTGGAGTCTCTTATTTGGTAGTTTTTATCATTTTTAACAAATATTATCAAGAGCTAGTCTCTTTTGTATCCCATTTGGGAGTTTCTCTCTCTAAGTTAATCTATGGGTATCTTTGGTTGCACCAGATAAAACTTCAATACAAAGTGAAAAAACGTACATAATAAGTAACCAAATAAACATCAAATCAGGACTGATGGGTAACACCGTACCATGAAAATCAATGGAGATGGTCAAATCAACGCAAAACGGAACATTTGCAGAAACACAACAAATAATAAAGTTAACCCGATAAACAATCAAAACACATGCCTCTAAAATAGATGATAACATTATTAGATAAGGTACAAATGCACAGAAGAAATAACCAATCAAAAACCACTGATGATTTCTCGACACGCTTTGTAGACTACCAAACACCAAAACTGGAAATTTCAGATCCCAGCCCCACAGTCTACTAATGTGGTTTTTGATGTCAACACCAGAGAATGAGAATACAGCCTCTTGAGATCGTATATAAAAAAATACAAAATTCCTGCCAAATGCAAATGGCATAACAAAAGCTTTAAAAAAGAAAAAGAAACACTGCAAATCACTGAGAATGTACTTCGCATCAAGATTTGCTAAGGGATTTGTTGATGGCAAGGTAAATGTAGAGGATTCCAAGGAATATTTCCCTTGACAATTCCTCAACATATTCTTTAACCCATGAAGCTTGAAAGTATATAATTTTAATTTAGAAAGAACGCAAAGGGAGGCCAACCGCAGTAAACATGCAAAAGCATCTTTCGGCCTAAGACAAATGTTGTCAGTTGCTCTGCCACTTATTTTGAGAACTACTGACAGGATCTGTATCCCACGCCATTTCATGTCTGAAACATTCTCATACCACTTGGCATCATCACCAGGCTCAAGATCTGCAGATTGCGCCACAAGGTCTGAAAAACAGTACCAATCCCAAAGTGCGGCAAAAACTTCAGGTCGTGTCAAGAGGAGGCGGTATGATGCTCGGATAACATTTAATAAATACTATGTTCCAGTCTGAAAACAAAAGGGTTATTAACTAGTGGCAACGATCCAAAACCACTTCCCCCGTTCAGAGAGGGGAGCTGAATTGGACAAACAACAGAAACAGAAGCAGTTGCAATAAGAAACTACCTGCAGAAGCAAATAACTGGAACAAGATCAAATAAAAACTTAAGACTGCAGTCACACAGTGAAGACAATAACCATGTGCCATAGCCAGCACATTTAAAATAGAAAACAAAGGGGAAAAATGAGGCATTGATAAGAAAAAAGGCATTTCTTTTGTACATGTAGGCAAGAGAAAATTCATTCTAACCACAATCAGGGTAAAAACACAACCATGATACCTTAATTTGTACAGGTAGGGAAGAGAAAATTCATTCTAAGCACAATCATGGTAAAAACACAACCATGATACCTTAATGGATAACTCAGAAATATATTTTCTCTGCATAATCCGTTCAAAAGGAGGAGGAGCAAATTTGAAATAGCTCAACACAGAACTGCAAAACATAAACAATAAACATCGGTTAATGAACATAATTACGGGAATGGGATTGTGCAATTGTTTTATGCATGTAAGACATTGAAACACTCCTGAAGTAAATCACATCAACCTCTTCTTTGCAAAATAATTCAAAACGTCACAAAAAAGCACACCTACCTCAATAAAAAAAAGGTGCCAAATCCAGAGCTCGACAAAAGGCCAGGCAAGCAAGCTCGCGAAGAACTAAAGTCCTCCCACTTCTAATATACACGTCAATTAACTCCAACCACACCATCCAAGCTTCCAGTTTCTCTGAGGATTTCATTTTTTCCGAATTCCACCATGGGAACATCAGAATCAAGTGTTAAATCAGGCACCAGACGAAGCAACGCCACAGCCCTGTCCACAATCTTCTGAGCTATAAAACGAAAACACCCCAATAATGGGATTGTATAGTTCGGGTTCAGAAAAAGCTCTGCCAATGAATTCACCACTTCTTCCTCTGTCAACGAGTATCCCTGCGCATGCAAAATTTCCATACCATAACAACAAAGTCTTGCAAAATAAATATCTTACAATGAGGCGCATACAGTATTTCCAAACCATAAAAACGAAGTCTTACTAAGAATAGTGATAAGACCCAATACCCGTTGTGAGAACGAATTGAGTCGTGAAACAGAAGTTTGGGACACCGAGAGAAACCGGAAACTTGGATGATGTGGTTGGAGTAATTGACGTGAACTTAGGTAAATTGCCATTAGGACCTCAACAAGATAACTTAAAATTTTCTGACAATTTAAGAGTGGTCACAGCTTCAGGTCCTGGGCAGAAGCATAGAAAGACATTAGCCACCGCTTCAGGCACCAGAAAATAATATGCTTTCATTCACCAAAACCAAGAGAAGTTAGTCCTCCAATTAAGCAACTAAGATACCCATAAAATAAAAAATAAAACAGTAAGAAGGACGGACGGACAGAAGGACGGAGAGAGAGAGAGAGACAAACAGATGCTTTGGCCGCCGATGGTAGCCGAGCTGCTAGGTTTAACAAAAAGGTTTTGGGGAGGTTTTAGGGTTGACACCTATGGCAATGGAACTCATATCACTGGCTCTTTTGATTCAAGATCAGAGGTATCTCTAATGGAGCCTCATTTTGAGTTCCTCAATTTCTCGAGGAGTTTCCCATCACACTCTTCACCCATACCTAGTTCTAAGCATCCGCATAAGAGGATTTTCATTTTGAAAAAACAATTTGACATAAATAAAAAATTCAAAAAAATCCTTTTGAACGGACATGAATGATGGTAACACAAGCAACACCCCAGCAAAATCATATTTTCCCACAACAGACCAAAACACTAGAAAACATAGCAAAAGAACCAAAAGAAAAAAAGATCCCAAAAAAAATATATATTCCAACAAAAACCCAACAGAAAAACAGAGCCAATAACCGTAGGAGTATCAATAATATGTATCTACGGATAAAAAAACATATCAATAGATGCATAAACGGATTCATGTGTATGTGAGGTTTATGAGAGAGAGAATGAGGCTCCGATCTACTTGAATCAGGCCGAGAAGGACATTGACTCCGCGGCTCCGCCATGGCTGCAACGGGGTTGCCCCGCCAGTGAACGGGTCTGTCTCTCAGAGAGACGTTGTGAGAGAGACGAGAGAGTTGTGCTGCTGCCGCCCTAGCAGCCGATTGCTTTCTATATATACCCCAGATGTGGGTGTGATTGTGTGCATATGTCACACCACAATCTGTGTGCACCATGCCACCATGCACACCAAATAGCGGAAAACTCTCGTAAATTCCTATAATGCATCACTCGATGGCTGCCCGAGCTGTTTTTTGAAAATCGGAACCGTCTACCTTTTTATATGGGAGTGATTATATTATTCGTGCAAAAAATGAAGTAAATTGGTTATCGTTATATACTTGATCACATATAACAAAAAAAATCATATTAATGAATCTACGTCCCGATGAAAGGGCTTCCAAAACCCGATAGACCCGATTTTTTTGCGAAAGTGATTAAAACACCAAGAACAACAAAATGAACGGTATGGATCGTCATAACTGTGTCGCAATCGTGTGGCTAGCGTACATTGGACTATAGCGGAATATATTGATTTAGAATCAAATAAGTTGGATGTATAGATTTGAAAGGTAGCTGCAGACTCATTTTTTCAAATGCTTGATCTAAACCGTTACGATTTAAGATCTTATCAAATTTATCATTCTCCCCTAAATAGGTGATGATCGGATGTCGGAAACCACGTGATCGGAACACATTCGGTGCTTTCAAAGGTGTTAAAGTCCTACAATGTACCACTTGAGGGCTACCCGAGCTATTTTAAAAAAATCGGAACCGTCTACCTTTTATGTGGGAGTGATTATATCATTCATGCAAAAAATAAAGTAAATTGGTTATCGTTATATACTTGATCGCACATAAAAAAAACTTTCCTATGAATGAATCTACATCCTGATGAAATGGCTTCCAAACCCCGATAGACCCGAAAATTTGCAAGAGTGATTAAAACACGAAGAACAACAAAATGAATGCTATGGATAGTCATAACTGTGTTGAAATTGTGTGGCTACCGTATAAGAGGCTCATTTTTATAGAATAGAATTATATAATACATATTAGTGTGGGCAGCGTGCCATTGGAAAAAGGATTCCGTTCCTTTCGCCGTTGCGGCCCTTTTTTGAAAACCGAGGGAGCGCGAGCGCCGGTGGCAAGCGCTAAAAAATACAGAGTCGCCACTTGAGTTTTTGAAGGTCCGACACTCAAGAAACCGTATTTCGAAGCACCTGCCGCGCTTTATTTGAAAAAGTGAAGGAAACCAGTCCGTCATAACCATATCTGGGTTCGGGAGCCAGGTTACGAGAAGGGAAGGGTTTTATGGCACCCCTCTCGCCCAATCCGGAGATCGGTCTCTACTTAGACATTTTTATGAAAACCTTTGTGATTCTTCCTCTTTTAATTAATTTTAGCCAATTAGGGCGGGGGAACAGTTAATCGGGGATTAAAACTGTAACAATTTGCAAAATGTTCAAATAACAGCATGGATGGATAGTATGATAAATAATAAACGGAATGATCTGGAAACAGCGATCAGATGCCAAAACCAGGCTCAGGGCAGATTTGCCTTGCACGATGACCAACTTGCATGCCTGAACAGATCTGCATGCAAGTCAACCATCGCGCGAGACACACTGACTCTCGCGCGAGTATTGTCATCTCACCACAGTCCCAAAATCATCCCCTTCTGGGCTCTGGAAGGACCAGTGCACACCCAGGAGGCAAACCAAGCAGTTTATTGTAAGACTGTAAAATACTAATTATTACACAATACTCCAAGCAGGAGCCAAACAAGATGAAACACAACCCCTAAACAGTGGGGGTATCAAAATAGAGGCCAAGGGCCTAGTTACCCATGCAAGGGCCACCCATGGAAATCAGGGAACTGTCGCGCGACAGAGAATGAACCTCGCGCGACACTCCTGACTGGACTTCCAGGAATTGCTTTGCATGCTTGGGGTCCTCAGACAGATCCAGGGGATCCCAAGGGCATTCCAAACTGTTTAAAGTAAATAAACTAGCTACTGTATTTTGTTTTTGCATGCATAACGGTGATCTAAAAAACGAAGTAAAGTACAACAGGCATGAGAACACTGCAAAACAGAAAAGGGCTAGCTTCCCTTCCCCACGAGGTCCATTCTCTTGCTGACACAAGTGTCGCGCGAGTATGGGGGACCATCGCGCGAGGGTGTGGCTGCCACGAATTCTTGTAACTTTGCTGGCTTTAGGACCAGGACATGGTATTGATTACCAGCCTTGGTCCTGTCAGCCCCCTCAGGGATCAAAACAGAAGCAGTTTAAACATTATACCTTTGCTTGGAAAGGGTTTGGGAGTAGATTGGATTGATTGGTATGACCTTGCTACCAATAGTGTATGAACACACTAAGTTCAGAAGCTTAGGAAGTGGTTTGAGGGTTAGTAACTTTGTGCTAGCTAGTGTAGGATTTGTGAAATGACTAATGAATCTCTTAAGCAATTTTTGGAACCCTTTACATGGAAGACCAATGGGGGTATTTATAGGGGGAAAGTAAGGGCTAGTTAGGGTCCAAACAAGACCTTAGGACCAGCCACCAAGGCTGGTCACAACTTGGTTGTGAGGCTAGCCAACAAGGTGAGAGAGTGGTTAGGAGATTGCATGGGGTTAGAACCTGCCAGCACGCCGTTCAGCTGAGGAGAACGGGGTTCCAGCCCATGGGAACCCATGTGCCAAGCAATCATCACAAGTCCAGCTGGATTCTGTGATAGGGACAGGAGGGAACCATCGCGCGAGGGTCCGGGAGTGTCGCGCGAGGGTCAACAGTCAACAGTTTGACTTTGACTACACGTGGCAAGCTAAGTGTCGCACGAGGGACACAAAGACTCGCGCGAGGGTCAACTCTGGTTCTAGGGTTTGACTGAAGGTTCAGAAGGGTTCAAAAGGTTTCGAGCAGGGTTCTAAGCGTTCCAAGCCTAATCCATTCCCAATCCAAGCTCTGTTCGATCCGATTTCATCATCAGGGAAACAAGAAAATCGCAAAACGAAGTAAAACGATTGGGAGACCCAGATTGGGGTGTCTACAATTAGTTGTTTCAATTATAAGCACAACAAGATTGTTGGCCTTGGTGGTTTGAGATGTGTTTCAAGCCCCCAAGGACTTGGGTTCGAACCTCATAGAGATTATTATTTTTAAATCAATTTTGTTTCTTATTTATTATTAGTTGTTCCAAGTAAAAACATAAAACCAATTGTGATGTGTGACAAGTTCCGTAGGACTTGGGTTTGAATCACGTACATGGAGGTTTTTTCTTTAAAATTAGTTTTTTCTCCTTATTTATTGTTAGTTGTTCCAATTTAAAAGCTTATTTTTTTATATAAATTATGAAACTAAAATGCCTTATTTTGTAATTAAAATTATTGTTAATTAATCACATTATATTTTTGAGTCACAAGTCAAATTATTTAATAATTTTTTTCCCGTGTCTTGTGTTGTACCCTTTTGTGCCCGTCAACCCGTGTCGTGCCGTGCCCATGCCCGTGCCTGTCAACCCCTGTTGTGCCCGGCTAGAACCGTATCGTGTCGTGCCCGTGCCGTGCTTGGCTAGAACCGTGTCGTGCCCGTGCCGTGCTTGGCTAGAACCGTGTCGTGCCCGTTCCATGCCCATGCCCGTGTCGTGCCCGTCTAGGCCTAGAACCGTGTCGTGCCGTGCCCGTTCAACTATCGTGTCGTGCCCATGCCCGGCTAAACCGTGTCGTGCCGTGCCGTGCCAGGCCAACTTTCGTGTCGTGCCCGTGCTGTACCCGCCCACTTCCGTGCCCCGTGCCAGTCCACGTGTCCACTAAAATCGTGTCGTGTCGTGCCGTGCCAAGCCAAGACCGTGCCCGTGCCCGTCCACGTGCTCACTAAGATCGTGCCGTGTCGTGTCGTGCCAGGGCACGACCGTGCCTGTGCCTATGCTGTGCCATATTTAACCGTGCCGTGCCTGTGTCGTGTCGTGCCGACCCGGCCCGTTTGACACCCCCGGTCCTGGGTGTGCACTGGTCCATTCCAGAGCCTAGAGGGTTGAGAACAAAAGTTGTGAACTTAGATTTACCGGCGCACGCTAGTAATGTAGTGAAGTACGCAAGTCATCTCTGTATGTAGTGGCGTGGCCAATGCATACAGGTTTGACCCTGCGTGCCTCGTTTCACGTCAGCTTGCTCCAGTTTGTTTAAGCACTCACAAGCGCTTGTTCTCAATCTATTGTATTTGTTTAGATTAAGCATCCATCACATTTTGTCACATAAATGCAACTTGCTACAGCTTAAATTCCCCTTTAATTGTTCCCCCGCCCTAACTGGCTAAAAAGTGATCAATGAGAGAAAAATGCAAACATTTTATAAAATGCCTGAGTAGATATTGATCTCCGGATTGGGCGAGAGGGGTGCCATAAAACCATTCCCCTCTCGTAACCTGGCTCCCGAACCTCAGATATCGAAGGTGACGACGGTCCAGTCTACAAGCCTTTTTCAAATCAAAACGTAGCAAATGTTTCAAGTTTGGTTAATTGGGTGATTTTCCGCAAAACCCTAGTGGCGACTCTGAATTGTAAGCGTTTTGCCGCGCTTTCCAAAAAGGGAGCACCCGATTTTCTACACAAAATTGAAAAATTTTGGGGCGTGTGCCCACAGTGCCCACAATAACCATCCTTAAGATCAAAATACGAATACTTTCGTTCAAGCGATAAGTTCTTATATTTCAAAATCCGTTCTTTCTTCCTTTTTGAGAAGTTCAAAACATCATTTGTTTATTGGAGTAAAAGTGATTATTAAACATGTTCATACTTCTAATAGCAAAATTATGTTTATTAACTATCATGCATTTCAACATACAACAATAACACCTTTCTATTATATTTAGAATTAAAGTATGAGGACAAACTACGTATACTTAGAGCAAGTGAGTAGAGATATTTTACGTATACTTAGGATTAAAGAGTTAGGACATTCTATCGTTCTTCTTGGCGGTAGGGCGGCTACGAAAAGTACGTCGGTGATTGGGCGGAGTAACTTCATACGAAATGCTTATGGTAGCTTCGAAAGAGAAAGGTTTCTCTCGAAACTAGGTCTTGACTAAACTACTAAACTTTTTGAATCGAGAGGGTGGTTGAGTGGCGGTCTTGGATGAGTTTCTTGAAGAACTTAGGAAGAACTCAAGAACACTCAAGAACAAAGTAAGAACAAGAACAAATACAAGGATTTCTAGAGAGAGAAGTTGAAGGATGAAGGTGTGAGTTGAAATGGCAAGTGAGGGGTCCTATTTATAGCAAATTTATTGGTTCTCTCTCCTCTCCTCATGGCCGGCCATATCTCTATCTCTCTCTCTCTCTCCCATGGATTTGTTCCATGGTCTTGTCAAATCATGCTTGAAAGCATGCCAAGACTTTCTTCCCTTGTCCTTTCTACTTTAGGCCATACCTTAAGTTATTTTAAAGGGTTTTTAGTCTTGTCTTGTACTTAGGAGGGCTTGCTTGTATGAAAGGGTGAAAGAAACTCTAGATTTGGTTGTCATGTTGTACTTAGGTTGAGTGTGAGGTTGGCCATAAAGATGACTTGTTTGAGTGAGTCAAAGCACATGCACATGCACACACTCACACTACTCTCTCTCTCTCCCTCTCCCTCTCCCTCTCCCTAGTACTATGTATATATATATATATAAGTACACTTCAAGGGTCATGAAGTCTAGTCTAAGGGTTTTCAAGTGTCAACTTTACAAAGATATGGTCAAGACTTCCCTATAAAAAATAATAGGCTAAGAAGTATATATACCTATATATAAACATATATGTGTACTTAGAAAATCTAGGAAGGTGACTTTGGTGGGAAATCTAGGTATTATCCAATGGATAAAAGTTTCCCTAATATTTATTATCCAATTGGTAGGAGATAAAAGTAACAAGTATGGCCTAGGATTCCTTAGAAATATAATAATAGGTTATGAGGTACATATACCTATATATATGTGTACTTAGAGAATCTAGGATAATAACTTCATAAGGTACATATACCTATTTATAATCATATAAGTGTACTTAGAGAATCTAGGATAATAACTTTGGTGGTCAATGGCAAGTCTAGGTTTTCTATTATCCAAGGGATAAAAGTTTTCCTAATATTTATTGTTCAATGGGTAAAGAAGAAATGGCTTTGGTTTGACTTGTCTAGTCAAGTTTGGATACTCATTGGATAAAGGCTAACCTTACTTCTATTACTCAAATGATAAAATTTTCCCTATGAAATATTGTCCAATGGTTGATGAGAATGAATATTTTTGGAAGAGATATCTTTTTGAAAGTGACATTTCAATGGAGAGAATAATGTACTTTCTAGGAAAGTGATTTAAAAAAGTATAATGATGAGTGGGAAAAATGACAAGTCAATGGTAGTACTATTTTTTAGTCAATAGGATATCTTATTTCTATTACCCAAAGGATAACCATTTCCCTACGAACTATTACCCAATAGATAAAGAGGTGATGAGAAGATATACTTGAATAAGATCTTGAAATGACTAGTCATGGAAGTGAAATGATTTTCTAGTCTAGGGTTAGAAAGGTTCAACTAGGGTGTAGAAAGGTTCATAAAGTTCAAGGGTGGGTGAAAATGTTCACCTAGGAATTAAGAGGATTCATAAGGGTCATAAGGTTCAATTAGATGAAACTAGCTTTGAAAGGTAATTGGATTGGCCAAACTAGTTAGTTAGGAAATAACTAGACTTGCTAAGTAGGGTTTCTAGCCAAGAAATATAATTTATGGATTTTATTTACTAGCTAGGAAAATATACAAGCACTAGTGTTAACCCGTGCTTACGGCACTACGCATCCCAGTTGGAAGGGGATGGCAGTTGTGTGATTTAGGTGAAAACCATGGGCACTTAACCGGGAAGTGGAAGGATGCACTACAGCCTTTGGATCAAATGAATCTAAGTCGTTCCAACAACTTGTCCCCACACCCTTCTGCAGAAGAATGAAGGACCAGAGACAAGGGATTTAGGGTTGTGTCCAAACGTACCTCTTTCAAGAGGGTATAACAGTATATTTATAGGGAGTCCTAGCTTGGCCTTCAAGGTTGTGCCAATGCTCGACACGCGTCGGCTTACGCCACCCATACGTCACTTTAGGGTTTTGTAACCGTTTTAGAGGGTGAGCTGGCTCCTTCACGTGTTCCCATCACCCCCATGATAACCGTTCGGCTGATGTCACAATCGTCATCACGGCCACGGTGGCACTCCCACGTGGGTAAGCTGGAATCCTGGCCCCCACATTCGTTCAGAACCGAATGTGATAACCGACTGTCCGAGAGTCGGTGAGCCGAGCGAGTTGCGACAGCGAGATTCGACTGAGATATCAATACTCGACCGTCGGCTAGCCGAGGCGTAAGATCATCGCCTCGGAGCAAGTTGAGCCGTTAGTCACATGGCACAGTATACGCTCGGTGTGGCCCGAGCCTTCTGACTCGGTGTGGGCAGCATGCCCTGGAAATTCCGGTTTCCAGAATGCAAGGGCCCGGATCGAGGGAGCGCGAGCGCTGGTGGCAAGCGCTCGAAAATACAGAGTCGCCACTCGGGTTTTGAAGGTCCGACACCCAAGGAACCGTATTTCGAAGCACCTGCCGCGCTGTTTGATTTGAAAAAGTTAAGGAACCAGTCCGTCATAACCATATCTGGGTTCGGGAGCCAGGTTACGAGAGGGGAAGGGTTTTATGGCACCCCTCTCGCCCAATCCGGAGATCGGTCTCTACTTAGGCATTTTGAAAACGTTGCGATTCTTCTTTTATTAATCGATTTTTAGCCAATTAGGGCGGGGAACAGTTAATCGGGGATTAAAACTGTAACATGTTTGCAGGATGTGATAGATGGCATGGATGAGCAGTTAGTATAGGATGAGAACAGACTGCTGTTGGAGTTTAAACAGATTGGAAAGCTCCTGTTTTGGAGTGTCGCACGCAAGAGGTAACCAGTATGCACTGATCAAGTCAATGCATGCTGATCATACCTGCGCGCGCTACTACAAGACCTGTGCGCGCCAGTAAGCCTAAGCCCACAGCTCTTATTCTCAAACCTTCTGGGCTCTGGAAGGACCAGTGCACACCCAGGACAAATCAAGCAGCTTTATGCAACATAATATACGCTTTAAAGGTGAAAAGCCTAATAAATAAACAAAAACACCCCATAAACAAGTGTGGGGACAAAATAATAGCCTAAAACCAAGTTAAACATGCAAGGCCACCCACTGGAACATAATGGAACCGTCGCGCGAGGTTTTCGAACAGTCGGGGTGCGCCCTGGCGCGCGATGAGTGCGCCCTGACACCGGTCAACGCTCCATTTGACTATCGCGCGAGGGTTTGGGTGTAGCGCGCGATGGTTCGAGCCAACTTTCCAATGTCTGGTTTTTCACGTCCTGGGTTTTGAAAATGATCCCAGGGGTACTCCAACAGAGCATAACTAAATATTGAAATGCAAGCTAGCAATTTAAGCTCTAAGAAAAGCAATAAACTGATTTTTACATGCATCAACAATGATCTATATCAAAATAAAACTATATAACAGCCATGAGCATGAATAAGACAAGAAAATGATAGCATCCCTTCCCCACGTGGACCAATCTCATGCAGACAGAAGTGTCGCGCGAGTGTTCGGGTCCATCGCGCGAGGGTTTGCTAGGCCACGGCTTTTGAAACCTTGCTAGCTTTAGGGCCAGGACTGGTATTGATTACCAGCCTTGACCCTGCCAGCCCCCCTCAGGGATCAGAACAGAGAGCAGAACAAGGGTAAGATATACCTTTGAATTTTGAGATTTGAAAAGTGTTTGAGCTTTGAGTTTGAGGTTGGGTTTGATTGAAATGTGAAAATGGGGAGGAAGAACAAGCTTTGTTCTTAGGGTGTCTTTGTATCTCTTTTATTAGCTTAAAAGAGTACAAAGCAAAGACCCTTTGTAATGCCAAATTTTTGTTAACCTTTTAAAAGATGAACAAGGGGGGGATTTATAGGGAGAGCACCTTCCATTAATGGAAAGGCAGCTCTGGTCCAAAGAATGGAGGCCAGCCAGCCACGAGGCTGGCTGACTTGGTGATTAAGTTGCCCAGCTGAATAAAGGTGATGGGGACAGGTACAAACAATCGCGCGAGGGTTCCAAATCGTCGCGCGACAATGCGCCCTGGCGCGGTGGTCAATGCTCCGGTTGACCATCGCGCGATGGAGTCAAACCGTCGCGCGGCGGTGCGCCCCGGCGCGCGATGGTCGCGCCCTATGCTTGCGCCCTGGCGCGCAATGATTGTGCCCTGGCACACATCAATAGGGTTTTTTTGGCTTTTGGAAGTGGCTTAAGACTAGGTTAGGTTCAAGGGTTTTGCAAACACTCAAAGCTCAAACACTCGACATTCCCGGGGTGTTCTTGATCCGTTTCATCATCGGGGAGTCAAAAACCGTAAGTAAACTAATCTGGAAGCCCAGATTGGGGTGTCTACAGTAGCCCCCCTTTGACGGCACTTGGAACACCATTGACTTGGTACAAGTAACGTCAAAGGTTTCTAGACACTCCTCAAGGCAATCCAGAGCAGAACATGCTAGCAAAGTAGACAAGCATACTTATAGAACCTGATTGGTTGAATGGACGGACGGACCGTCGCTGGGGATGGAAGTAGAAGTGGACGATTGCATCGCCGCTTGTTGATTGAATTTGGGCAGGACAGGCTGTCGCTGCAGATTTGGACGGGACCGGCCGTCGTTGCTGGGGATCAAGCTATCCTCGGCACAAAGTATTCCAACAAACACGGGTAGGTCGTGTCAGGCAGGTTGAATTCCATCTGTCGGGAATCAGAGCCAATCTCCTTATCAAAGACCATCCGAGACAGAGCAATAAGCCTGCTGGAAGATGCACTTGTGGCTAGATTGAGGGTGATTGTCGTTCGGGACAGGCCAAGACGGACTCTCCTGGGGAACAATCAGTTGCGGATGAACGGACCATCGATTGATAATCTGATCGTTGTTGTGGATTATGGGATGATGTGGTGAACGCAGTTGGGAAATTGGACAGGACCAGCTGTCGTTGATTAGTTTGTCAATGCCACAACACCGACTGAAGAACGCCTCAGCGCGCTTTGATTTGCCAATGCCTCAACACTGACTGAAGAATGCCTCAACGCGCTTCGATTTGCCAATGCCTCATCACCGACGGTTTGAACGCCTCAACGCTGATTTGATTTTCCAATGCCTCAACACTGACTGAAGAATGCCTCAACGCGCTTCGATTTGCCAATGCCTCAACACTGACTGTTTGAACGCCTCAACGCTGATTTGATTTTCCAATGCCTCAACACTGACTGAAGAATGCCTCAACGCGCTTCGATTTGCCAATGCCTCAACACTGACTGAAGAACGCCTCAACGCGCTTCGATTTGCCAATGCCTCAACACTGACTGAAGAACGCCTCAACGCGCTTTGGTTTTTGAACGAACAGATCATCAGTATAAATGACCGAACCGTTGAAGACTGGAAGGGAGGATCATCAGTATAAATGATCGAGCCATTGAAGCCGGGGTGGAAAGATCATCAGTATAAATGATCGAACCGTTGGGGGAATTGACAGGATCAGCTGTCAGTGGATGCGGACGGGGAGATCATTGTGCTGAGTGATCAAGCCGCTGGAGAAATTGGACGGGAGGATCATCAGTATAAATGATCGAACCGTTAGGGGAATTGACAGGATCAGCTGTCGGTGAAAGCGGACGGGGAGATCATTGTGCCGAGTGATCAAGCCGTTGGGAACTTGGACGGGAGGATCATCAGTATAAATGATCAAACCGTTGAAGCTTGGATGGGAGGATCAACCGTATAAATGATCAAACCGTTGAAGCCTGGATGGGAGGATCAACCGTATAAATGATCAACCGCTGAAGCCTGGATGGGAGGATCAAACCATTGAAGCCTGGACAGGACCGGCTGTCGTTGATTTGAACTGGCGGATCGCTATAAAAAGTGATCGAGCCATTGGGAGTTGGACAGGACCGGCTGTCGTTGATTTGAACTGGCGGATCGCTATAAAAAGTGATCGAGCCATTGGGGTTGGACAGGACCGGCTGTCGTTGATTTGAACTGGCGGATCGCTATAAAAAGTGATCGAGCCATTGGAAGTTGGACAGGACCGGCTGTCGTTGATTTGAACTGGCGGATCGCTATAAAAAGTGATCGAGCCATTGGAAGTTGGACAGGACCGGCTGTCGTTGATTTGAACTGGCGGATCGTTATAAAAAGTGATAGAAGCAAGGCGGACTACAGTTGGGGAGAAATTGGTGACAACTGCTGGGCTGTTTACTTGCTGCCTTCGATACCGGGCAGGCTTGCTTTGTCGTTTTGATGGATTTTTCCTGCGTTCAGCATTTGATATACACACAATATGCAATGACATGTATAAAATATTGAAAATGCAGATGCAAGCTTAGGGCGGCTCCTAGAAGGACAACGACACCTAAGGACTACCACTGAGCCTCATCACTGTACTGTCTGTGCTTCTGAGATATGCACCCAGATAGATAGGCATTGAGTGGGCCAGCGTGCCCCAGTTGACGTTTAGTAATGGAATTGGGCCTGCGCGCCCTTTCTTTGATGCTTCGGCAGGTGTGCCCCAGAGATGCTTCGCTTGGCCCTGGGCTGACGTGCCCTATTGCTTCAAGAGATTCCGCTGCTTGTGGATTACAATCACGTTTTCCAGTTTATTGACTCTTTTTTGCAAGTGTTGAAGAGAATGCGAAAACTAACCACTAATATCTAATTTGCATTGACAAGTGATTTGAATCGACACACAGACATGCGCACATATGTACAGACTCGCCTAGCTTGAATGAAAAGGGAGAAAGAGAACCAGGGTACAATGCGAACCCTTAGACACACGGAATACAATGAAACTTTGGGCATTAATGTGCTAAAACTCACAACATTCATGAACAGGTGGAACGGACACTTACGAAAGATGCAAAAGGTACAAAGACCTGTACAAACAAAATCGAGAAAAACACCTCGAAATGACAATTGATTGAAAAACTGGAAAAATGTCGCAAAAATGGACATAAGACGCAGATTATGACACGTATAGGCCCGGACTGAAACCGACACCCCCGTGCAGTGAACCTGTTAAGGCCTCTAGCATTTCGTTCTGTTTTTGATGCTTCAATTATTTTTAGGACTTATGCTCAGCCTGTAAATTGAAGAAGCAGTTTGGTAATAAAATTGAAAGACGAAGGTTTTCCCCCTTCTGGTTCCTCCAATGAAACTTGTCTTGATCTTCGATCCTCTTCGACCTTTGATGTGTACCAAAATGTCAACCATGGATCCAATTGATAGATTGTGACCGAGTCTCAAAGAAAGACTGCCTACGTATCCCAAGCTAGGGAATTAGGTCAAAACGTAGTTCAGGCCAAGGGTTAACTCTCAAGTATTTACCTCTCCTTTTGTGCTCTAACTTTTGCCTAGTACCGCCCATTCGGGTCTTCGGTCTAGCGAGCTTTGATTGATTGCCTATTCATTTTTGCCTAAACCACCTTTATAGGTTTTGGTCTAGCAGGCTGCTCTAACTTTTGCTTGGAACTGCCCACCCTTGGGGTTTTCAGCCCAACGAGCTTCTCACAGGGAAAAGCAACATTTGAATTGATCCAGGTCGACTCAGGGTATTGAATTTGTTGCTGTCGAGGTCGAAGACCTTTGGTTGTAGCCTCAGATAAATGGCTCTGATGACGCAAGGTCAAGAGTGCTTCGGTTGGAAATGTCTTGCTCCGGGCTGTTGTGTACATTTTCTCATTTGTGCTTGGCAAAACGCCACTGTTGTTGCTTTTGAACACGGTATAAGGCCCGGAGCCTCCTGTGCTTCTGCTTTCTGGATTGGCACCCGATAACAGGGGATTTGATGCTCCTTTATCTCAGGATCAATGCGAGGCGTGACTTGATGATACCACGCCAAGACGTCGATGAATTTTTCGAACTTGTCTGACCGGGCACAATGCTCCTCTGGGGGCGGCTTTGAACCAACTTTGAACCTTTCAGGAGGTTATACTTGTCTTTCAAGTTTATTTGAAATTACTTCTTCTTTTAATAGGCTGAGCATGCCTTCCGTCTTCCCTTTCGGCGAGGGAACACATTTCCTTGGGAATGATCCCATCGAAATCTATCCCTTCGTCATTAGGGTTGACACAGTTTATATAAAAGCCAGCGAAGCATGTAGAAGCAAGACGATGCATATCATAAAAACCCTCGGGGTTTGCTAAGTACAACAGACTCAAAACTTGAAACAAAAGCTACGACGTGGAGGGCCAAGAGGCACAACCTCCGACTCAGAGCTAGACTTAGACAAGCGCAAAAGACTCTGTGTCAGACTCAGACAAGACGCCAATGCAAACTAGACGCGGTTTTGAAAATGCAATTGTTAAAAAGCTACCCATAGCTTCCACAAAAGGAGGTAGGATCCAGCGGGTGTCAGGCCCAAGTAATAGCACTTCGGGCTCTTTAGCTTCTTCGACCAAACCTACTCGATGCTCCTTTGAACAATGGACCTTAACCAGTTGGTCATTTCCTTTGCAAGCTCCTCATCACTGTCAAACCAGATGTTGGCAGTGAAAACCTCGGTTGCCCCACCTACAGCCATCATGTTAACCTCCGGTTCGGACGGGATGGATAAGATGGGTTTGGGTTGATTTGCTGGGACGATATAGTGGCTAGGGTTGAATATGGTGGAGCTCGGGTTGATCTGAGTGGAGGTTATAGATACCTGACCAACCATAGGGTCAGACCCGTGTTGAGGCAAGGAGTTGGAAATGACGTTGGGCTTTGGTGGAACTTGAACCGTGCCATCATCAATTAGATCTTGTATCTCGTGTCGGAGACGCAAGCAGTTATCAGTGAGATGGCCAGGCATTTGGTGGAAGGCACAGAAAAGGTTGGCATTGTAGTTGGTCGGAAGTACTTTGGGTGGAAAAGTTGGGGTCAAAGGTTTGAGATGCCCAAACTTGACAATTTTCTCCATCACTGCGGACAGAGATGCCTCGAAGGCAGAGAAGCTTCGGGGTTGTGTTCGAGATCGGAGGCTTTGAGCACTTCGTATTTGGTTGATATCGGCGGCACGATTGGAGTTGAAAGCTGGGGCATCACTCCCACTTGCGGCTGTATTGGAGTAGTTGCTGTCACTAAACAACGCATTACTATTTCCCGAATAAGCCCTTGGCTTGGCCTTTTGAGTGGAGGAAGAGGATTCACCCCTTGGCAGAATACCAGCTTGCAGCGCATCCTCGATTGCTAGGCCAGATTCAAAGAAGGTCTCAAAGTTGGCAGATGCTTGAACCAGCACGAGATGCTTAGCATAGTCGAGATGCAGGTAACAGGAGATAATGCGGAGTTGATCTCTCTCGCTCGGGCGCTCGGTCATTAGAGCAGCTTTGGCTCTCCACCTTTTAACAAAGTCCGCAAAGGACTCATTCGCCTCCATCTTCGTGGATTCCAACTCCCGAATAGTCATCTTGAGCTGAGAGTTGTAGCTATACTGCGAGACAAAGGCAGCCCCTATGTCTTCCCAAGTGCTTCTTTTGGCGATGTCGAGCGACAGAAACCAGTGGAAGGCAGGCCCAGAGAGGGTTTGAGGAAAAAGCTGAGACATGGCCTCACTTTCCACGCCCAGCAGCTTCATTGCGGCATGGTAGCCATAGAGATGTGTTTTGGGGTCACCGCTCCCGTCAAACTTAACCAAGTCAGGCATCTTGAACTTGTCAAGGAGCTTGGCATTAGGGTACAAACAGAGACGATCCAAGTCAATTCCTCCTGCACTGATTTTCTCAGACTTGGAGACTGCCTCCTCCAGCTTTGCCATCTTGGCCATGAGAGCTGCCATATCCGGATTCAAAATAGGCTTGCCACCTACCGGATTTGGGATTGCAGCAGGCGCACGAGCCTCCTTAGGGTTGAGCTGAACAAGGAGACGCCCATCGTGATTCGGATCTGGGACCAAGACAGGCTGTTCCTGGTCGGACTCATCGTCCTCGCCTTCCTCTTCAAGAGGAGGTGGAAGGCGAGTGTGGATAAGGTCATTCAGGCGGGCAATATTAGTATCTGTCTGAGCTGCCCTCTGTTGCATGGCGGTGATGCTATCCTGAAGGTTCATAAGCATGGTTTCCAGAGTGAGTGGTTGATCTGCCATAGCTGGCCTTGAAGATGTTGAAGAAGGGGAAGCCGACGGCGTGGCTCTTTGTAAAATCGATGGCGAACCCGACTGTAGGGCGGCCAACAATGAACCCGGAGAAGCCTTCGTTGCAACTGACTGAGTTTCGAGCCTGACAAGTCTTTGAATTGGATTCCGAAGACGTTCCCAAGTAGGTTTAGCTCTTCCTTTCGGTACTCTCTTGCTCGGTGCAATGGCTCCAAACTAGACAGTAAAGTAAGAGAAAGCTCAGTGGCGTTCCTGCAGCAAAATGCAATGCATACATCGTTGTCGGTGTCAACCCTGGACTCTAGAACTAGAGACAAGTCTGTCTCATGATGTTCGGACGCTGCCAAAATCCTCAGATTTCTTTTCGAGGGTATATCCTTTGAATAGATCAAACTGATCCTAAGAGATGCCAAAACAGACTAAGTCTTCGACTAGTCCCTTTTGAAGATTCGACTTTGAACTTGGAACAACTCGGTATTGATGGCATGACACCTTTACCGGGGTGGCGTGAGCGACAACGCACTTTAGCCGGGGCGGTGTACGTGCGAAGCACGATAACCAAAATGACATCAATATCACGACATCAATACTTTGTGGTTCCTTATTGTCGGTTGAATCCGCAATCAGGCATGAGCCAAGGACTTAATAAGGTTTGATTTCTCAAAGCCTCGCTGATCTAAGGACTTTGAAAAATTAACAACGTGTACCATTGAGATGCACGACTCTTCATCGGGTTATAGCAGCGTCCTAATAAGCATAAGACAGACTCGAAAGTGAGACAACCTAGAAGCCGCCCTAAACATGCTCCTATGCAGAACATAATGTATGCATGCACAGTTCCAGAGACAAGTTTGCCTCACAAGTTTCAGACGTTGCCGGAATCCTCAGAATTCTTTTCGGCGATGTGTCCCTGATTAGATCGACAGATCCTAAAAGATGTCAAAATAGACTAAATCTTTGGCTAGTCCCTTTTGAAGATTCAACTTTGAATTTGGAACAACTCGGTGTTGATGTCATGGCACCTTAACCTTGAACACGGCGGTGTATAGTGACAACGCACTTCAACCTGGGTGGCGCCGCGACACGACATCACCACTTTGTTGTTCCACATTGTCGGTTGAATCCTTAAACGGGCATAAGCCAAGGATGTAGTAAATTTTGATTTCTCAAAGTCTCATTGAACTAAGGAGTTTGCGATTGATAACGAACATTCGACAGAATGAACGACTCCTCATCGGGCCCAACAACGTCTTTAGACAGTGTAAGACAAACTCGAAAGACAAAACATCCTTAAGCATGCTCCTATGCAAAACAGTGCATGCGATAGGGAAAGCAGTAACACATAGGCAGTTACGGAGTTAGATGCAAATAGATCTTAACCTGTGGGTACCTATCTTAGTTTGGAGAGTTCTAGTGCTTTGTATATGCAAAAGGCCGGTTTTGGTTCGTAACAGGTTCCTCAGACTAGGGCCACAGATATACCTCCCGTTACCCGCGTTTTTCGCAGAGTAACAGTCGAACGGTAGCATGACCCATCATCGTCGAAGGTTGTCGGTCATTCGGGGTCCCCGGGCTCCGGTAAATCGTGCCGGATTGCCAAAACGATCCAACGAGGCTTATCCCACATCGATGCAAATGAGATGCTAGAAATTGATTAAGAGAAGAAGAATCGCAAAATCACAAAATGCTTTTTCAAATTTGGCTCACTTTATTTAGTCCATCTTTTAGAGGAAACTACGCAAGCGAACAATCAAAAAAGCCCCAGATTAGAATGGCCGGACACGAGGTCCTGTTAAATCACCATTCCAACCTTCGGCAGCGCGAAGCTAACCGTTTTGACAGACTTTTAAGGGATTGTTCACAAGTGTATTAAACTCTAAGTGTGGATTAATATTGGTTCGATCATCCCCAGCAGAGTCGCCACTGTGGGCAGCATGCCCTCGGAGAGAAAGGATTTCGTTCCTTCCCGCCGTTGCGGCCCTTTTTTGGAAATCGAGGGAGCGCGAGCGCAGGTGGCAAGCGCTCAAAAATACAGAGTCGCCACTCGGGTTTGAAGGTCCGACACCCAAGGAACCGTATTTCGAAGCACCTGCCGGGCTGTTTGATTTGAAAAAGTTAAGGAACCAGTCCGTCATAACCATATCTGGGTTCGGGAGCCAGGTTACGAGAGGGGAAGGGTTTTATGGCACCCCTCTCGCCCAATCCGGAGATCGGTCTCTACTTAGGCATTTTGAAAACGTTGCGATTCTTCTTTTATTAATCGATTTTTAGCCAATTAGGGCGGGGAACAGTTAATCGGGGATTAAAACTGTAACATGTTTGCAGGATGTGATAGATGGCATGGATGAGCAGTTAGTATAGGATGAGAACAGACTGCTGTGGGAGTTTAAACAGACTGGAAAGCTCCTGTTTTGGAGTGTCGCACGCAAGAGGTAACCAGTATGCACTGATCAAGTCAATGCATGCTGATCATACCTGCGCGCGCTACTACAAGACCTGTGCGCACCAGTAAGCCTAAGCCCACAGCTCTTATTCTCAAACCTTCTGGGCTCTGGAAGGACCAGTGCACACCCAGGACAAATCAAGCAGTTTATGCAGTCATAATATACAGTTTAAAGGCTGAAAAGCCTAATAAATAAACAAAAACACCCCATAAACAGTGTGGGGACAAAATAATAGCCTAAAACCAAGTTAAACATGCAAGGCCAGCCACTGATCGGGAACAGAATGGAACCGTCGCGCGAGGGTTCCGAACAGTCGCGCGACGGTGCACCTGGGCGCGCGATGGTTAGGCCCTGGCGCGCGACGGTGCGCCCGGGCGCACTGGTCAACGCTCCATTTGACTATCGCGCGAGGGTTTGGGTGTAGCGCGCGATGGTTCGAGCCAACTTTCCAGTGCCTGGTTTTGCTCGTCCTGGGACAGGTCCAGAATGATCCCAGGAGTACTCCGACAGAACAGAACTAAATATTGAAATGCAAGCTAGCAATTTAAGCTCTAAGAAAAGCAATAAACTGATTTTTACATGCATCAACAGTGATCTATATCAAAATAAAACTATATAACAGCCATGAGCATGAATAAGACAAGAAAATGATAGCATCCCTTCCCCACGTGGACCAATCTCATGCAGACAGAAGTGTCGCGCGAGTGTTCGGGTCCATCGCGCGAGGGTTTGCTAGGCCACGGCTTTTGAAACCTTGCTAGCTTTAGGGCCAGGACTGGTATTGATTACCAGCCTTGACCCTGCCAGCCCCCCTCAGGGATCAGAACAGAGAGCAGAACAAGGGTAAGATATACCTTTGAATTTTGAGATTTGAAAAGTGTTTGAGCTTTGAGTTTGAGGTTGGGTTTGATTGAAATGTGAAAATGGGGAGGAAGAACAAGCTTTGTTCTTAGGGTGTCTTTGTATCTCTTTTATTAGCTTAAAAGAGTACAAAGCAAAGACCCTTTGTAATGCCAAATTTTTGTTAACCTTTTAAAAGATGAACAAGGGGGGGATTTATAGGGAGAGCACCTTCCATTAATGGAAAGGCAGCTCTGGTCCAAAGAATGGAGGCCAGCCAGCCACGAGGCTGGCTGGGGGTTACTTGGTAATTAAGCTACCCAGCTGAATAAAGGTGATGGGGACAGGTTCTGACCGTCGCGCGAGGGTTCCAAACTGTCGCGCGACAATGCGCCCTGGCGCACTGGTCAATGCTCCGGTTGACCATCGCGCGATGGAGTCAAACCGTCGCGCGACGGTGCGCCCCGGCGCACGATGGTTGCGCCCTGGCGCACGATGATTGCGCCTTGGCGCGCAATGATTGTGCCCTGACACACAGCAATAGGGTTTTTTTGGCTTTTGGAAGTGGCTTAAGACTAGGTTAGGTTCAAGGGTTTTGCAAACACTCAAAGCTCAAACACTCGACATTCCCGGGGTGTTCTTGATCCGTTTCATCATCGGGGAATCAAAAACCGTAAGTAAACTAATCTGGAAGCCCATATTGGGGTGTCTACACTCGGCCTGCTACAATAGCCCCTCAATTCTTGCTGACGCTCTTTAGTTGGTAGGGATTGACATTCGGTTAGGCCGAGCCTCAGCCCCAGCCGATGGCTTTCCTTGGATGCTGCAACGGTACAATCCGAGCCCCAATAGTATTTTGACAGATGTCGAAAGACGAAGGGTTGTGTCAGTTGAAAGGACGCCTTGGCAGACGAAGAGACGGTTTCAGAATGCATGGGGGAAGGCGATGGCCACGTGTCGAATTCCCGTTGGCCGGAGGTTCGGCGGAGTGATGATTGCGTGGGAAATTTGAAACATCAGCCTCTTTTATAAATAGACGGGTGAGAAGAGAAAGAATACTTCTTCTGCACTTTCTCTCTCTAAAAGTTCAGACCTTCTCTCTCTAGAGCCTCGCTCCATCCCTTCGATCTCGTCCCAGTCTCCAGATCTCAAGCTTGATTCAGACCTCAGATCTTCCAAGTAAGTAATCGCTCACTTCTGTTTATCACTTTTCTTGACTTTTTCATGCTTTTTATGGGTTTTTGGGGTGATTTGGGGGCATTTTCTGTTTTATAGGAATAGAAACTGCTGGTGGTGAATAGTGCGTTCATCCCCAGATCCAACCTGTTCTTTCGAGCCTCAATAGAGGTGTTGGAGATCTGCTGAGGCCCGTCCCCTGATAGCTTAGGTGGCCGAACGTCAATCTTCTTGATGTTCTAGCCGAACGTTGAGTTGACTTCTGAGATAGCCGAACCCAATTTAGGAACAAAAATGACTCGTGAGCCTATAGCTTTATCCGAACCTCTTTACTCTTTTCTTTCGCCGACGCGGATGTTTGGCATCTTATTTTCTTTGTTTCCTTCTTTCTTCTAGGTCTGGCTCACGAGGTCATTGAAATTTCTTCCGACTCGGTAGAGGTGTCAAATGGGCCGTGCCGGCACGGGCACGGGGCGGCACAGCACATTACAGGCACGGTTTTGGCCTGGCACGACACGAGCACGGGAGTGGGCGGCACAGCACGGGCACGGCACAGAAGTTAGCCTAGCACGGCACGGCACGATACGGTCGTGGACGGGCACGACACGGGCACGGGCACGGAAGGTGGACAGGAACGGCACGGCACGACACGGTTCGTGCCGGGCACGAGCACGGGCACGACACGGGCACGAAAGGGCACGGCACGAGGCACGGAAAAACAACAAAAAATTAAATAAGCCAAATGACTTTTTTTTATTTAAAAAAAAATGTAAACAATTTCTATTCGGTAAAAAATATAAACAATTAAGATATTTAATTTAAAAAAATAGTTTCTTAAAAAAATCATTTGTTTACCTTTAAAAAATTATCAATTTTTATTCGGTAAAAAATATTTGGTTTGTCTTTGTTAGTGAATAAGCTTTTGACCTTTAGTTTGTAAATTTAACATTACAAGATAACAAATAAAATTAAAAAAACTTATCAAAATATTTATGGTGCAAGAGTAATTTAATAGAAAAGGAAATATGCAAGAGTCGTATACTCGTATATTATATATTTTTTACCCCAAATCTAACGAGAAATAAGGAAAAAAGCCTATAACAAAAAAGAAGAAAAAAAATAAATAGTAGAAATAAGGGGAAATAAAAAATAAAAAAAGGGTTGGCTAAATTAGGACTTGAACCCAGGTCCCTAGGTAGTAGGTTCTTTCATACACAAACAAACCACTATGCCATCAATTAACTTGTGTTATAGATTTGAAAAATTAGTATATAATATGTAGCTCTATTATATAAAAACGAGGCCATCAAGCAGTAGCCACTCAATCGCAACGCAATCACGACGATCGATACCATTCAATGCGTTCATTTTGTTGTGCTTAGTGTTTTAATCATGGGATCCAATTTTTTAGTGCGTTGGATTTTGAAAGCTCTTTCATCGGCACGCTAATTCATTGTTTGATTGAATTTTTTTTACGTCCGATCAAGTATGTAGCGATAAACATTTTACTAGATTATTGGATGAATGATCTAATCCCTCCTACATAAAAGTTAGATGGTTCCGATTTTTTAAAAATAGCTTAGGCGGCCCTCAAGTAATGCATTATAGGACTTTAATGCCTCTGGAAGCACCGAATGTATTCCGATCATGTGGTTTTTGACATTCGATTATTACCTATTCAGGTGAGAATGATAAATTTAATAAGATGTTAAATCGTAACGGTTTAGATCGAACATTCAGAAAAAAGAGTCTGCAGCTACCTTTCAAATTTATACATTGAACTTGATTGGTTATGAACCAAGGTATTATGCTATAGTATAATGTACGTTAGCCACACGATCACAAAACAAATATGACGATCCATACCGTTCATTTTGTTATTCTTTGTGTTTTAATGACTCTCACCAATTTTTGGGTCTATCGGGTTTTTAAAGCTCATTAATCGGCACGTAGATTCATTAAAAGGAAAATGAACGTTATAAACAATCAAGTATATAACAATAACCAATTTACTTCATTTTTGGCATGAATGATATAATCTCTCCCACATAAAAGATAGACGGTTTCGATTTTCAAAGAACAGCTCGGGCGGCCCTCGAGTGATGCATTATAGGACTCTACGAGAATTTTCAATAAGTTGGTGCATATGGATTATGGTGCCTCGTATGCACATGATCACACAGATCATATAAAAGGAATGAGATGCTGCCCTAGCAGACATCTCATTCTCCGATCTCTCTCGAAGTCTCAGACTTCTCAACGTCTCTCACACTCTGACTCCTCTCACCTCTGACGAGCCTCAACGTTCGGATTCTGGCACGATATATCGATTCATTCACCTCTCTCACCGATTCATTCACCTCTCACACACTCTCTCTCTCTCTCAACTCTCACGGATTAACTAATCACTCTCAAGTCTCAACTTTCTCTCGGCTCTCTCTCTCTCTCCGTTCTGGCCTCTGGGTTCGTTACATTCAAAGATCCAAAAGTGAAAAGCCCTTGATTTGTCTGTGGAACTTGACGATTGAGGCTCAAACGGTGACAGACGTGAACGGCGAGTTTTCGTTTCCGGTCACAGAGTCAACAGATCTGACCTCTCTCTCACAGGTACCTCTCTCTTTACCCTCTCCAGTTCCACTTATCTACTGTAATTAGGGTATTTAGAATTAGGTTCTGAAATAATTTTTGAAATTAGGGTTCCGAAATGGTTTTTTGAAATTAGGGTTTCCAAATGGTCAGATCTGATGATTTTGTACTGAAATAGTTTCTTGAAATGGCAGAGTCATTTGACTCATTTTCATGGTCAAATTTGACAGATTATTAACTAATGTTATAGTGTACTAATTTTCTCTATTTTGTTTTCAGTTTTTTGTAGGAGATGGATCCTGAAAATATTCATTTCGACAATGAGCGTTTACACCATGACTTGGATGATGGTGGACCAACTCTACCACCGGGAAGGGAGTCTGTAGGTGAAGCTGCTTCAAACATTGCAGCAGCTTCTACTCCCACAGGCGTAACAGGTGGTAACTTTTTCGTATTTTGAAATTTCAGTTTCTACCTGTTTTTCTTTTGTATACTGCTGTTGCAACCTTTTTAGGGCTCTCTGTTTTTCCTTTTAACCTCCTTAGTTTGATTAGGTGTGGTTGACATGCTAATTCCATCGTCTCTAGGTTATTTTCCGGTTTAGGATCATAAGTCGACCACCCATGTGTTTTTCATGTTGATTATCAGAAAGTTTGTGCCCAGAGAAATTTACAAGAAATCAATCAACAAGGGAAACGGAAGAGAAAAAAATCTCAAAATTTGTAGACTTCAGTATTTGGTAACATCGGATGCTACTGCTTGTATTAGGTTTAGAAGACACCTGAAATATCTATGTTAAAAAAGCCTGGTTGATTGAGTTGCTTGCATGGTGTTTGATTTTTGGTTTGTGTCACATTTTTTTAGTAAGCTGGAATTTATGCTCTAAGTTACATGTGATTGGTGATCAAACCGATTATTTACATCGTTTCCGCTTAATTCCTTCTATCAGGTAGGAGAGGATAGCACCTGAAAACTAAAGTGGATTTGTAGGATTGTTGCTTATAGTGTTAGAAATATGGGAAAGCACTTGTGGAGGGAACCTGATGATGAGCTATTTGAGGACCATCACCCGGGTTGCATGTGGGGAATTATTCATGCTCTTGACTATCACCACTAGCAAAATACTGCTAAGAAGATGCTACCCTACAAGAGGCATAATGGATCAACACATACAAAAGGTGAGCAGTATCTATCTGCATAGTTTTCTCTTCTTTTATCCTTTATGTCTTGTCGGGATCCTGGCATTTTTGTTCAAAATGGAATTTGCATAGAGTGAATGAGTTACTAGGAGAAATTTTTAGCATATGCAAAGTTAAGTGAGTAATTGACGTTAACTGATACTTTGTATCAACGACGATCTATCCGTCCAATTCAAAATCAACGACTATCCATCCGTCCTATTCAAATCAATGACGATCCATCCGTCCAATTCAAATCAACGACAATCTATCCGTCCAATTCAAAACAACGACGATCTATCCGTCCAATTCCAATCAACGACGATCTATCCGTCCAATTCAAAATCAACGACGATCCATCCGTCCTATTTCAAATCAATGACGATCCATCCGTCCTATTCAAATTAACGACGATCTTTCCGTCCAAATTCCAAATCAACGACGATCTATCCGTCCACTTCCAATCAACGACGGTCTGTCCGTCCACTTCCAAATTCAAATGATTGCGCACCTTCTCAACAATCTTATTGCTCTGTCTCGGATGGTCCTTGATAAGGAGATTGGCTCTGATTCCCAACAGATGGAATTCAACCTACCTGACGCGACCTACCCGTGATTGTTGGAGTTCTTTATGCCAAGGATAGTTCTGTAACGACCCGCTCTAAGAGAATAGCAAAAACTGTCTCAAGAAAGCTAAATATCAACCTTAATAACATTCAATCCGTAAACGCAAGGCAAGTTGACCAAAAGATTACACCTGGCTTCCAAAATAACATATACAAAAGAACTATACAAGATGAGTTACAACTACTCTTCAAAAAAATTAATTATATTACAATATGTACTATGCCAAAAGAACACCAAGTCGACCCTCATCTCCACTCCTACAGCCTGTCAGACCAGTAGTGGACCAAAACTCTATTCTGGATACCTGAAAGGATTGTGAGTGTTACTGCTTCATTCAAGTGGAAAGCATAAAACGGTTTACAAGAGCAAATATGGATCGAGTAATGCTTCCAATCATATTTAGCAAAAATCGTTCTATCCTTCACAAACAATTAAGTAAACAACAATATTTCAAGAAGCCATAGGGTTGCTTCCCTCGCAACCAGGAGTTATGACGGTACCGTGACCCTGTGAACAGGATACTTTCAACAATTTATACCCTGTTTGTGTACAGCAAATAGACAATTTATACCCTTCTTGTGTACATCAAGAAGAAAGCAAATCCAACCAACATTACAGCTATGGCATGCTCTTGAAATCAAAAACATATTTCAAGCAACTTGATCCATATCCACAATCACCATAAATTTCCAACATTCGCAGAAAAAGCATAAGTTTATTTTTAGCTAGGCACTTCAATGAAACAGCACACTCACCTTAGAGATCCAAAAGACAAAAGCGAAAAGCCTCCTTCTCAACGTTGAGGTGGAGACTCGTCCCCCGATCCTAAAATATGAATGAGACTACACTTAGAATAATTCATACTTCAATTCATATTAAAATGCAAGGGATGATGTGCTTCAATGCTACAAAGATGATTCAATGAGGTTTGATACAAGAATTCCCAAGAATAAGGCTTAGTTCCTAGCCAACGTGTACTATTCTGACCGTATCCAAAACATAATCATGAATTCTAAGAATTTCACTTAAACCGTTGAAAAGTTAACTTCCTCCTCTTCGAATCGACAGGTCATACATCAAAAACGGAGTTCGGGTGACTTTACGACGGCCTCGCGATTATAACTTAACGTAATGTTAAAACTGGTGCAGGGACAGATTTTGGGTCGACTTTAACAGCAAATCTGTTATTGCTCAGGCATAACCACCACGCACGGGTTACATCGTTGGAAAGCTCTACGTGTCTAGTTTTCAGCAAAGCAAGCGGAATGTGTTTTCGAGTCTCGAGCTAAAAGATATGACTGTTTTTCCAACTTGTGTCAGCGCAGACTGCTCAATTCCGAATTTGAGTGATGCTAGTTTAAAAAATTCTATAGAGCTCAATACTTTGAACTAGAACCCGAAATTTTTACTGTAGATAGAAGACTCCTAGAGAAACTCTCAGAAAAATTCCCAGAAATTTCAGAACTTCCGAACTATCTCAATAAAATTCCCCAAAATCAGACAAATATGAACTTTCCAATTCTGCAGAATTCTAAACCAAGAAATTTCTGTTCTAAACTACTTTAACTACACAAAATCCATTCTTCTATGACCTAATTAGGATTCAAACTACATGAATATGCAGGTATACACATGTTTGATCAATACCCAAAACATAAATTAGGTATAAACTAGGGTTTACCTTCAATTAGTTCCCCTAATTCTTTCCCCTTCTTCTTCTTCTTCTTCTTCTTCTTCTTCTCTCTCTCTCTCTCTCTACGTTGAACAATAGAACGGGAATGGAACGGTGTAGAATACCGTGGAAGGTTTATTAGGGAAGAATTATCCCATGAGGTTGGGTGTATGGGTTTAAATAGCTATAACTCATCTTAACCCTTCATTCCACCTACCAAGTCAATCCCTTTTTAATTAACTTAAATAAACACTCAAATTAAATCATGTATTGCTAGACAATTAAAGAATGATATACGGATGATAACACAACACGTGAATCAAATAGCATGACCCATGCAACATAAAGTTAAATGTCATATGCGATGCACGTGCATGCTCGGAACGGGTGTTACAATTCTCCCCTCCTAATAAAATTTCGTCCCCGAAATTTACTTACCTTGTCCAAATAAATGAGGGTATCGCTTCCGCATATTAGTTTCAGCTTCCCACGTTGCATACTCTATTGAACGACTCCTCCACAATACTTTTACTAGCGATAAGGTTTTGTTACGAAGGACTTGTTCCTTGTGATCCAAAATCGGTTGTTCCACGTAGGTCATATCATCTTTCAATTCCATCGTTTGAGGAACCACATTAGATGAATCTCCTTTGCACTTACGAAGCATGGATACGTGAAAAACATTATGCATCTTAGCCAATTCTAAAGGTAAATCTAGTTGATACGCTGACGAGCCCACCCGTTTTACAATCTCATAAGGCCCTATATATCTTGGACTTAATTTACCCTTTTTACCGAATCTCAACACCCCCTTCCATGGTGATACTCGAACAAATACTTGATCGCCCACATTAAACTCCAAGTCTCTTCGTCTTGTATCAGCGTAACTTTTTTGTCGACTTTGCGCTACCTTCAACTGTTTTTGAATCACTCTTACCTTATCAATAGTAACTTTTACTAATTCTGGGCCCAGAAACTCCTCTTCGCTTACCAACTTCCTTTCACCCACCTCACCCCAACACACTGGAGTCCTGCATTTTCGGCCGTACAATGCTTCATATGGTGCCATGCCAATGCTTGAGTGATAACTATTGTAATATGCAAATTCAATAAGAGACAAGTATTGATCCCAACTACCCTGGAAATCAAGTACACAAGCTCGCAACATATCCTCCAAAGTTTGAATTGTACGTTCGGACTGTCCATCAGTTTGAGGATGAAACGCTGTACTGAATTTCAGAGAAGTACCCATAGCATTTTGAAGTCTAGGCCAGAATCGTGAAGTGAATCTAGGATCTCTGTCTGAAATAATAGAAACTGGAGCGCCATGTAGTCGAATAATTTCATTCACATATATGCTAGCAAGTTTATCCAATGAATATGTGCTTTTAACGGCTAAGAAATGTGCAGATTTAGTAAGTCTATCCACGATTACCCATATACTATCATTTCCTGTTTTGGTTCGAGGTAATCCAAGGACAAAGTCCATAGTAATATGCTCCCATTTCCATTCCGGAATAGGAAGAGGTTGCAATAAACCTGCAGGATGTTGATGTTCTATCTTCACTTGTTGGCATACCAAACACTCAGATACAAATTTAGCAATTTCACGCTTCATACCAGCCCACCAATAATTCTCTCGAAGGTCACGATACATTTTGGTACTGCCAGGATGCATAGCATATGCGCTACTATGAGCCTCCTCAAGAATTTCTCTTTTCAAAGACGGATCATTAGGTACACATATCCGATTCCCAAAGTACAAAACATTTTCATCTCTCATTGCAAAGTCCTTGTGTTTTCCTTTTCTAACCTTTTTCTTAATCTCTTCCAAATTCTCATCTGATTGTTGCATTTCTCGAATACGATCTACCAAAAGGGGTTTAAGAGTAAGGCTAGCGAGTAGAGCTGCTCCATTAACGGAAAATTTTACCCGCAAGGAACGTAGATCATCGAGTAAATTCTCTTGTATGCCCCGCAAAGAAGCCAAAGTGCCCGCAGATTTCCTACTCAAAGCATCAGCTACCACATTGGCTTTACCCGGATGGTACTGAATTGTGCAGTCATAGTCTTTCACTAACTCCATCCATCTACGTTGTCTCAAGTTGAGCTCCCGTTGTGTGAACAGATACTTCAAGCTCTGATGGTCGGTGTAGATTTCACATGTTACCCCATACAAGTAATGCCTCCACAACTTCAATGCAAAAACAATAGCAGCCAATTCTAGATCATGGGTGGGATAATTGTATTCATGAGGTTTCAGTTGTCTAGAGGCGTATGCAATTACTTTGCCATGCTGCATCAAAACACAACCCAATCCTTGTCTAGAAGCATCGCTATAAATAACAAACCCATCATCACCTGAAGGAAGAGTTAACACTGGTGCAGTAGTCAACCTTTTCTTCAGCTCCTGAAAACTCTTTTCACAATCTTCAGACCACGCAAATTTTACCCCTTTTCGAGTTAATCGGGTCAAAGGAACAGCAATAGAAGAAAATCCTTGAACAAACCTGCGGTAATAACCAGCCAAACCCAAGAAACTGCGAACTTCCGTCACACTAGTTGGTCTCTCCCAATTGGTAACTGCCTCTATCTTTTTAGGATCAACAGAAATTCCATCCCCTGATACAACATGTCCCAAAAACACAACAGAGTCTAGCCAAAAATCGCATTTACTTAACTTTCCATATAATTTCTTTTCACGTAAAGTTTGTAATGCGATTCGAAGGTGACTTGCATGTTCCTCTTTACTTCGAGAATAGATAAGAATATCATCAATAAACACTATCACAAAGGAGTCAAGATATGGCTTAAACACTCGATTAATCAAATCCATAAAAGCAGCTGGGGCATTCGTTAAACCAAATGGCATAACAAGAAATTCATAATGGCCATACCTTGTACGAAAAGCAGTCTTCGGAACATCCTCCTCCTTTATTTTCAATTGATGATATCCTGATCTAAGATCAATTTTGGAGAATACTGTCGCCCCTTGCAATTGATCAAACAAATCATCAATACGCGGTAAAGGATATTTGTTTCGGATGGTCACCTTGTTCAACTGACGGTAGTCAATACACATCCGCATCGTACCATCTTTCTTTTTAACAAACAAAACTGGAGCACCCCACGGAGAAATACTAGGTCTAATAAATCCTCGCTCCAATAGATCTTCCAATTGGATTTTCAATTCCTTTAATTCGGCAGGAGCCATACGATAAGGTGCAATTGAAATTGGTTGTGTACCTGGCAGAAGCTCAATGAAGAACTCTACTTCTCGGTCCACTGGCAACCCTGGTAATTCTTCGGGAAATACATCAGGAAACTCACAAACTATTGGTATATCCTCCACCCGCGGTGTACTTTTGCTGCTATCAACAATATGTGCAAGGAATCCTTGACAACCCTTTTTCAACAACTTCTTGGCCTTCATTACAGAAATTATACGAGCAGAAGTTCTATCCCCACGGAATTTCAGTTGTGGATTATTTGGAATCTGCAATGTTACTTCTTTTCGGAAACAATCAATAGAGGCATGATAAGCTGATAACCAATCCATACCAAGGATTATATCGAAATCAGTGATATTCAATGGCATCAAATCAACTGACAACTCCCTATCGCCCATTCGAAATTTACAGTCCCGATATACAACTCTAGTTAATAGAGTCTCTCCCGCAGGAGTGGAAATCGCCATAGTATATTCTAATGGACTTGGGGGTCGGTCTACATGCTTTGTAAATGACAATGCTATGAATGAATGCGTTGATCCAGAATCAATCAGAATACGCGCTTCTTTACCAAAAATAGTGAGCATACCTGTGACAACATCCGGAGTAGCAAGTGCTTCCTGTTTATTCATAGCAAAGATTCTCCCTTGTGCTTTAGGTCTACCAACTGAGCCACCACCACGGCTTTGATTTTTACCCTGAGAAGTACCTCCACCCATCTGAACGCTACCCGAAGATGAAACAGACCTCGATGTTCTAGGACAACTTGAAGCCAAATGTCCTGGATCCCCACATCTAAAACACCTACGGAATGATTCTGGTTCGGGACAATCTCGAATAAAATGATCAGGTGATCCACACCTATGACATGTAAGGGCATTGCTGCGACCACTAGAAAAAGTAGAACCTGTCTGACTTTGTTGCTTTGACACATTCGCTCGCTGCCCAGATTGGAATCCCCGAGATTGACTCCCACCTCGGCTCTGAAAGGTAGAAGTTCCTCTCCCTTTATTTGTGGATTGTTGGCCAATGTTCCTTCCACCTGATGTAGATTCAATTTTGCTTTTCTTATTCTGGTCCCGTTGTTCATTCAATAACCCCAAATCCCGTTCTAAATTCGTTGCCACTTCGATCATATCCGCAAAATTATTTAACCGTTGATTTACCACATAAGGCCGAAGTTCTATATTCAACCCATCCTCAAACATTCTGCACTTGTCCTCGTCCGTGCTAACAAGATTCAAAGCAAAACGTGATAAGGTTGTAAACCGGGCTTCATACTCTGCTACTGTCATATTCCCCTGCTCCAACCTCATAAATTCCCGTCTCTGACCCATTTGGTAACTCCTTGGAAAATACTTTTCATGGAAAGCTTTGGTGAACATAGCCCAAGTGATGACTGTAGGTATAGGAGGAGCATCATTATTTTCAAGATTTGCCATTGGTGCAGACCATCTTTGTTTGGTAACCTCCCACCAACGTCGAGCATCTCCTTTTAACATAAAGGTAGCCAACAAAACCTTTTGTTCATCCGTCACGGCCATTATCTGAAAGATTTCCTCTACCTTATTTATCCATTCCTCAGCATCCAAAGGGTTAGGTGGTCCATCAAACTCTGTAGGCCCAAGCTTTTTAAACCGACTATATATGGTGTCCCGCTCAGTGCGTGCCCCAAAGTAACTTGCTTGTGCGGCTGCCTGAGACTCGAAATATCTTGCCTGTTGAGTTGTTAATTGCACTATCGCATCCAATAATCTACCATCCATGGTTGGCTGATTTTGTGCATTGCTAGAATTTCCCGCTCCAGCATTATCATGATGACCATCGCGATCCATAGCTAGATATGCAAAAATTTATCAAATAACATCTCAAATAACAAAAGTAAATGCATGACATGTTTCATGATCACTCTATCCCTTCCCATCCCCACGGACACAAGACAAACACCCTATGGTCCACCACTAGTCTAAACACGGCTAGTCTACAGAATTTACAACCTATGCTCTGATACCAACTGTAACGACCCGCTCTAAGAGAATAGCAAAAACTGTCTCAAGAAAGCTAAATATCAACCTTAATAACATTCAATCCGTAAACGCAAGGCAAGTTGACCAAAAGATTACACCTGGCTTCCAAAATAACATATACAAAAGAACTATACAAGATGAGTTACAACTACTCTTCAAAAAAATTAATTATATTACAATATGTACTATGCCAAAAGAACACCAAGTCGACCCTCATCTCCACTCCTACAGCCTGTCAGACCAGTAGTGGACCAAAACTCTATTCTGGATACCTGAAAGGATTGTGAGTGTTACTGCTTCATTCAAGTGGAAAGCATAAAACGGTTTACAAGAGCAAATATGGATCGAGTAATGCTTCCAATCATATTTAGCAAAAAACGTTCTATCCTTCACAAACAATTAAGTAAACAACAATATTTCAAGAAGCCATAGGGTTGCTTCCCTCGCAACCAGGAGTTATGACGGTACCGTGACCCTGTGAACAGGATACTTTCAACAATTTATACCCTGTTTGTGTACAGCAAACAGACAATTTATACCCTTCTTGTGTACATCAAGAAGAAAGCAAATCCAACCAACATTACAGCTATGGCATGCTCTTGAAATCAAAAACATATTTCAAGCAACTTGATCCATATCCACAATCACCATAAATTTCTAACATTCGCAGAAAAAGCATAAGTTTATTTTTAGCTAGGCACTTCAATGAAACAGCACACTCACCTTAGAGATCCAAAAGACAAAAGCGAAAAGCCTCCTTCTCAACGTTGAGGTGGAGACTCGTCCCCCGATCCTAAAATATGAATGAGACTACACTTAGAATAATTCATACTTCAATTCATATTAAAATGCAAGTAAAATGCATCAATAAGTCTAGCATAGATCTTCTTTTTATTCTCCATCCCTAATATGATAATGAATGAGACCAATGCAATAAAAATGATGGATGATGTGCTTCAATGCTACAAAGATGATTCAATGAGGTTTGATACAAGAATTCCCAAGAATAAGGCTTAGTTCCTAGCCAACGTGTACTATTCTGACCGTATCCAAAACATAATCATGAATTCTAAGAATTTCACTTAAACCGTTGAAAAGTTAACTTCCTCCTCTTCGAATCGACAGGTCATACATCAAAAACGGAGTTCGGGTGACTTTACGACGGCCTCGCGATTATAACTTAACGTAATGTTAAAACTGGTGCAGGGACAGATTTTGGGTCGACTTTAACAGCAAATCTGTTATTGCTCAGGCATAACCACCACGCACGGGTTACATCGTTGGAAAGCTCTACGTGTCTAGTTTTCAGCAAAGCAAGCGGAATGTGTTTTCGAGTCTCGAGCTAAAAGATATGACTGTTTTTCCAACTTGTGTCAGCGCAGACTGCTCAATTCCGAATTTGAGTGATGCTAGTTTAAAAAATTCTATAGAGCTCAATACTTTGAACTAGAACCCGAAATTTTTACTGTAGATAGAAGACTCCTAGAGAAACTCTCAGAAAAATTCCCAGAAATTTCAGAAATTCCGAACTATCTCAATAAAATTCCCCAAAATCAGACAAATATGAACTTTCCAATTCTGCAGAATTCTAAACCAAGAAATTTCTGTTCTAAACTACTTTAACTACACAAAATCCATTCTTCTATGACCTAATTAGGATTCAAACTACATGAATATGCAGGTATACACATGTTTGATCAATACCCAAAACATAAATTAGGTATAAACTAGGGTTTACCTTCAATTAGTTCCCCTAATTCTTTCCCCTTCTTCTTCTTCTTCTTCTTCTTCTCTCTCTCTCTCTCTCTCTCTACGTTGAACAATAGAACGGGAATGGAACGGTGTAGAATACCGTGGAAGGTTTATTAGGGAAGAATTATCCCATGAGGTTGGGTGTATGGGTTTAAATAGCTATAACTCATCTTAACCCTTCATTCCACCTACCAAGTCAATCCCTTTTTAATTAACTTAAATAAACACTCAAATTAAATCATGTATTGCTAGACAATTAAAGAATGATATACGGATGATAACACAACACGTGAATCAAATAGCATGAACCATGCAACATAAAGTTAAATGTCATATGCGATGCACGTGCATGCTCGGAACGGGTGTTACAAGTTCGATCTCCAGCAATGACAGCCCATCCTGTCCAAACTCAAACGACGATCAGCCATGTCGTCCTCTCAATGATGATCAGCCATGTCATCACCGACGATCAGCCATGTCGTCCTCTCAACGATGATCAGCCATGTCATCGCCGACGATCAGCCATGTCGTCCTCTCAACAATGATCAGCCATGTCATCACCGACGATCAGCCATGTCGTCCACTCAACGATGATCAGCCATGTCATCACCGACGATCAGCCATGTCGTCTATTTCAACGATGATCGGTCATGTCATCACCGACGATCAGCCATGTCGTCCACTCAACGATGATCAGCCATGTCATCCCCGACTATCAGCCATGTCGTCCACTCAACGATGATCAGCCATGTCATCACCGACGATCAGCCATGTCGTCTATTCAAACGATGATCGGCCATGTCATCACCGACGATCAGCCATGTCGTCCACTCAACGATGATCAGCCATGTCATCACCGACGATCAGCCATGTCGTCCACTCAACGATGATCAGCCATGTCATCCACTCAACAATGATCAGCCATGTCATCACCGACGATCAGCCATGTCGTCTATTCAAACGATGATCGGCCATGTCATCACCGACGATCAGCCATGTCGTCCACTCAACGATGATCAGCCATGTCATCACTGACGATCAGCCATGTCGTCCACTCAACGATGATCAGCCATGTCATCCACTCAACGATGATCAGCCATGTCATCACCGACGATCAGCCATGTCGTCTATTCAAACGATGATCAGCCATGTCATCACCGACGATCAGCCATGTCGTCTATTCAAACGATGATCGGCCATGTCATCACCGACGATCAGCCATGTCGTCCACTCAACGATGATCAGCCATGTCATCACTGACGATTAGCCATGTCGTCCACTCAACGATGATCAGCCATGTCATCCCCGACGATCAGCCATGTCGTCCACTCAACGATGATCAGCCATGTCATCACCGACGATCAGCCATGTCGTCTATTTCAACGATGATCAGTCATATCATCACCCCGATCAACGGCGATTAGAAAATTGCCCGCGCTCACCCCAATCAACGGCGATCAGAATATTGCCCGCGCTCACCCCGATCAACGGCGATCAGAATATTGCCCGCGGTCACCCCGATCAACGGCGATCAGAATATTGCCCGCGTTCACCCCGATCAACGGCGATCAGAATATTGCCCGCGTTCACCCCGATCAAACGGCGATCAGAATATTGCCCGCGTTCACCCCGATCAACGGTGATCAGAATATTGCCCGCGTTCACCCCGATCAACGGCGATCAGAATATTGCCCGCGCTCACCCCGATTAACGGCGATCAGAATATTGCCCGCGTTCACCCCCTCAACGACGATCAGAATATCGTCCGATCGATCCACGACAACGGTTTGCCCGTCCAATCAGTCTACAACACCGTTCACCTATCCTAGTCCACATCGGTCTACAAAAGTGGCGCATCGTCCAATAGTCTTATTGCTCTGTCTCGGATGGTCCATGATAAGGAGATTGGCTCTGATTCCCAACAGATGGAATTCAACCTACCTGACGCGACTTACCCGCGACTGTTGGAAGTTACTTATGCCGAAGAGGGTTTAATCCCTAGCGGCGTTAATCTACCCGCGGCTGATTATTCCCCAGGAGAGTCCGCCTCAGCATTCAAAGATGGTCCACCCATCCCTATCTTCCAACAGAGTTCAAACTCTTTTCCAACGATCTTCAGATGGTCCGCCCGTCTTCAATCTCCCAATGGACGGTACATTTAAATACATGTCCGCATTTTCTATTTCTTCTGGATAGCCTGGAGAGGGTGTCTAGAAACCTTTGACGTTACTTGTACCAAGACAATAGTGCTCCAAGTGCTGTCAAAGGGGGGCTACTGTAGACACCCTATTTTGGCCTTTCCAGAATAGTTATTTACGGTCTTTTGATTCCCCAATGATGATTAAGGTCAAGAACATACCGAGTTTGTTAAAGGATTTGAGCTTTGAGCGTCCTGAACCTCATCCGAACCCTTTTTAAACCCTTGTCGAACCCTCAAGCCAGAACCAAATGGCCTCAGCAAAACCCTACTGAAGTACGCTGGTGGATGACTAGCGTGCGCTGGAAACACCTCCACGTGTCAGTCATCCCCAGTTACTGGCGCACGCCACTAACAAGTTGCGTACGCCAGTCAGAGCCAGTCAAATCAACTTTATGCCAGCCATGCACGCGGGAGTTTTGGCGCCACCTGGCGTCTGCCAACAGTCCTCTAGTGGCTGAGGACGTCCTCCTGCTCCCTCCACTCCTACACTACCTCTCAAGCCTTGTCCCATGCATTAAATGCATGGAAGGCTTACCCTTGGCCTAACCAACTAAACACCCCCTTAAGGCCCCAACTGACCAGCCTTGATTAGTTGTCCTCTAGCCTATAAATACCCCTCTTGCATTTATTTGCAAGGGGTTAGCAACATTAAGGAAGCCAAAGCCTTGGCCATCCTCTTTTCCCTTCTCTTTTCTCTTGTTTTCTCTTGCATCCATTGAAAGATAAGGCAAGGAGAAGAGTGTCCAGTCCATAATACTCCATACTCACTTCTCAAACCCGCAAACTTCAAGCTCAAGCTCAAGCTCAATCTCACTTCCAAACTCACAAGCAAAGGTATAATACCTTTTGCTTCTGTCTTCTATTCTGACCCCTGAGGGGGGCTAGCAGGGTCAAGGCTGGTAATCTATACCAGTCCTGGCCCTAATGCTGGCAAGGTTTCAAAACCGTGTGCAGTGAATAGTGGCACACGCCAGTAGTGTGAGCCGTACGCCAGTCATAGCAGTACATGCAAAACTGGCGTGGGGACCATGGATCATTGTTTTATTGCTTTATTTGTGTTCTGATCACCCTGATGCATGCTAAAATCAACCTTCTGCTTACTGTCTTTTAGAACTATTTTCCTTTCGTTTGCATCTTGCTGTAGTTTGGCCTCTGGGAGCCTTCTGGTCATGTTCCAGAGCCCAGATGGTGCAAAGCCAAAGCACTGGAGCAAAGGCATAACTGGCGTACGGCCATATACTACTGGCGTACGGTAGTAGCCCAGCTTCCAGTGGCTTGGCCCTTGCATGGATCTTCCATCCAGGCCTTTGATCATCCTCCCCTCACTGTTTAAGGGGTTTTCTGTTCATTTGGTGGCTTCTTAGCCCTTTAATCTCTCTGTAATAGCTTAGTAATCTATATCAACTGCGTGGTTTGTCCTGGGTGTGCACTGGTCCCTTTCAGAGCCCAGAGGGTTGATAACAGAAGCTGTGGACTTGAGCTTACCGGCGCACGCCAATTGTGGTGTGGCGCACGCAGGTCACGGCTGCATGCAGTGGTTCAGTCAATGCATGCAGGCTTGCTTCTGTGTGCACCACCGCACAGTTAGTGTGCTCTAGTCTGTTCAAAATGTTCACAGTAGCTTGTTCTCAATCTATTATATTTGCTTAGATCAAGTATCATCATCCATAAGCATTTTGCCATCGATTTGTACATAACTGCAATACGTGTTACAGTTTTTTTAATCCCCATTAACTGTTCCCCCGCCCTAACTGGCTAAGAAAATGATCAAATAAAGAGAGAAATGCAAATATTTTACAAAATGCCTAAGTAGAGACCGATCTCCGGATTGGGCGAGAGGGGGTGCCGTAAAACCCTTCCCCTTCTTGTAACCTGGCTCCCGAACCTCAGATTTCAAAGGTGACGACGGACCAGTCTACAAGCCTTTTTCAAGCTCGAACAAACGCGGTTCAAAACGTTTTCAAAAGCACGGTTTCTTGGGTACTCTCCACAAAACCCGAGTGGCGACTCTCTGATCTGCGAAGCACTTCGCCGCGCTTTCCGCGAGATAGGGCGCACCCGGAATTTTCATGCACTAAAAACGTGGGAGTTTTTTTCGGGGCGTGTGCCCACAGCACCCGGAATTTTCATGCTTAAAACCGTGGGAGTTTTTGGGTCGTGTGCCCACAGTTCCAGAGTCTGGAAAAAGGTCGATCTGGCGGCCGAGTAAAGGATCTTGCGGCCGTGGAATTGGTGTCTCGGCCGAAGGATAGATCTTGCGGCCGAGGAATTGATCTCTCAGGGAGATTTTGCTGGCAACAGGTTGCTCGGGTGAGGAATTGATGTTATGGCCGTTAGATCGATGTTACGGCCGTCAGATGGTTTCTCCTAGGCTTCTGTATTTCTGTCTGAAAGGCTGTATGGCTTTGAATTGGGTCCTCTAAGTGGCTCAAAGTTCTTACCGAAAGTCCTAAGGTTCTCAAGGGAGCAATCAGCAATCACTGTATCCATTTCGTCATCGGGATTGTCCCAAGGTGGGACTTGAAATAATCGTTAGGCCAAATTGGGGTGTCTACAGATGCCCCTCTTTGACTGAACTCAGACGGATCCCGAGACATGTTTGAGTAAAAGTCAAAGCTGTAAAAAGCAACTCAATTTGGTCCAACCACTATTCCAAGGGGTTTTCGAAAAATGTTTTTGTTATGGTCAGACCGGGAGGCTGCCAACGTATTCTACAAAGGAAATTCAGACCAATCGTAGTTCGGACAATAAAGAAAAATAAAAAGTTTGGAGGGTTAGAGATAGAAAACGTACCTTTGGGCTTAAAAAGCCGTAGTGCAACGTACCTAGACTGAGCCAGGGTTTTGGCGGAAAATAGTTGAAGGAGCGCGGGGCTGCCGGTAGAATTTTTGCGGAGAGCTTCCTTAGTATTTTGGGGTAGATCAGTACACGGCAGGTGCGTTTGCTTTTCTTGATCATCCTTACTTTGACTGAGAGGAGCTCGGTAGAGTAGTCTATCCTTGCGAATGAGCTGGAAGGAATTGATGTAATTGGGGTGGAATCCAAGCCATCTACTGGGGATGAATCGGATGCCGGTTTATTTTGGGATATGGGGGGCGCAAGGCCAGTAACTGAAGCACGGAGCTTTGGGGGCGAGGGAACTGAGGCACGGAGCCGGTTGTAGTCATGAGGCGAGAGCCTGAGGTGAGCTTATAGCTTTGGAACCAAAGCGCGGAGCTGGTATTGATTCACAAGGCGAAAGCCTGAGGTGATGATTTCTGGTATAGTGGAACCGAGGCGCGGAGCCGGTTGTAGTCACAAGGCGAGAGCCTGGGGAGATTGGATAGGACCGAAGCGCGGAGCTGGTGTTGATCATAAGGCGAGAGCCTGAGGTGTCAGAGCTTTGAGCTTGACGTGATGAACCGAAGCACAGAGCTGGTGTTGATCATAAGGCGAGAGCCTGAGGTGACTAGATTGAGGCGTGGAGCCTGCTGTGGTAATGAGATGAAGGCCTGAGGTGAGCTCAGAGCTTGATGGGACCGAAGCGCGGAGCTGGCATAACGCAAGGGCCTGAGGTGAAGGAACTGAAGCATGGAGCCTGAAGTGATTGAGGCGTGGAGCCTGTATGCAGTCTTGAGGCAAGGGCCTGAGTTGTCGGAGCTTAGAGCTTGACGTGATTTGAACCGAAGCGTAGAGCTGGTTGCATTCTAATGGTCTGCGCACGGAGCTTTTCCATCATAAGTGTTGGCGTGGAGCCAAAGGATCGAGGCGCTGAACCGATCAATAAAACCGAGGCATAGAGCCAGTTGATTACAGGGTTGACCTGTTTCATGAGAGATATGCAGAGTGTATATGTGTGATGGTGGTTGTTAGATGTGAACAGATATGATGATGCAGACTCGATGTGATAATGCAATATGTGCACAGGCCCGTGCGTGTGTTTTTTTTTTTTTTAAGCTTAGAGCTTCTATCAAGTTCCGGACTTGAGCATTCAGAGCGTAGAGCTCGAGCATTCGGACGGCAGAATCCGAGCATTCAAAGTACAGGCTTTGAGCGTCCAGTACGCAGTGGTTGGGCATCCAAGCGTAGAGCTTGAGCATTCAAGTGTATAGCTTGAGCATCCAGTACACAGTGGTTGGGCATCCAAGCGTAGAGCTTGAGCATTCAAAAATGTTAGATTTTTGAGCATTCAGGCATAGAGCCTGAGAATAAATGTCTTGATTGTTGGGGCGGCGTAGAGCCTGTTGCTTGTTTACGGCTTCGAGCCAGTTGAGATAGTGGGCTTTGAGCCGCTGAGATTTGTTTGTTTACAGCTTTGAGCCAGTTCAGATGATAGATATAGGCTTTGAGCCTGTTGAAGTAATGGGCTTCGAGCCGCTGAGATTGTAATAACAGGCGTAGAGTCTGTTGCTGTGATGGTGAGCATAGAGCTGCTGAGATAGTAAACATAGGCTTCGAGCCTATTGGGATAGTGGGCTTGGAGCCGTTGAGATAAGGGGCTTTGAGCCGCTGAGTGAGTGATAGTGAGCATAGGCTTCGAGCCTGTTGAGGTGATGGCTTGGAGCCATTTTGAGATAATGGGCTTTTGAGCCGCTGAGATTGCTTGTTTACGGCTTTGAGCCAGTTGAGATAGCGGGCTTGGAGCCGCTGAGTTGTGTAGAGACGACGGGCACAGGGCCGCTGAATTGATACGGGCGTAGAGCCTGCTATGATAAAGGGCTTAGAGCCGCTGGGTGATAATAGACGAAGGCTTCGAGCCTGTTGAGGTAACGGGCTTCAAGCCGCTGAGTTGAAAGCGTAGAGCCGCTGAGTGAGTGAGTATGGGCGTAGAGCCTGTTAAATTGTTTTGATGGCAGTGAATAGCAGAGCTGCTGATAGTGATTGGGCTTTAGAGCCGCCAGGTGTTCTGACTTGTTTTGGCCAGCAGTTTGTGGAGAGAGAGAGACCTTCGATGCTTGGGCATTCCCCCAAGGCTAGTTTTGATTATGTTGTGTTGGCTCGAGGATGCCCCCAAGGCTACTTGGTTGGTTGAGGACTTAGAAGTCTGTAATCGCTTGAGTTGGTGTACTGAGCAAAAATCCGTTGGGGCTAAAAGGAATGGATTAGAAGGGCCAGGAGATCGATCTCTCGGCCGAAGGATTGATGTATCGGCCGAGGAACCGATGTCTCGGCCGCTTAATCGGTTCATTTCCAGGGGCCTATAAAAGGTCACGGCCTCAGCCGTTTCATTCCATTTCTCTCTTTCCTCGGTTTCTCTCTTCATCCGAGAAACCCACCGAAAACTCCTCTCACCCTTTCTCTTCGTTTCCGACAGCTCTGGGCTATGGATGATACGATGACGTGGCTTGCGCGCACGGAGGGAGACCGCGTTTGCTTTTGGTCTTGTCTTGATGCTTGATTTGGGACCCTCGCATGGGTATGCTTGATTAGGGGCCCTCGCATGGGTGGCTTGCTTCCGTGACGCGGAGCTCCTGGCGTGGCGGTGGTACGCGGTGTGGTGGTTTTTCTGGGCCATGTGGTGATTCTTTTGAGCCATATGGTGTCCCTTCTGCACCGTAGTACTCCTTTGGTATACATCGCCCCAGGGGCGTCCTCTTCTTTTTTGCAGCTGGTCTTTTTTGTTCGGACCACCAGAGGGTTCGACATCCTCTTCTGCTTCCTCTTTTTTTGTTTCTTTCTTTGTTTCTATTCCTGCATAGGTTAGTTTGACAGGAAATCGATGTATAGTTTGTTTAGGAAATGTGGGATGATCCACCTTGTGATGTAAAAAGCTTTCGATATATGAAACAAAAACCTTTTGCTCTGCGATTGTGATTGTACATGCTGTTTCTACGTTGTTTGCGTGTGATATTCTCGTTAATCCAACGAAACGAACTGAACCGTGGGAACAGTCTGTAAAATAGCCGTTCTGGCGGCCGATCTAATGATTACGCGGCCGAAACTTCGATCCTTCGGCCGAAGGATCATTTTGTTTGCCTGGGTTTGACTTGCAGGTCAACCCTGATATCTACGGGCCGATGGATAGATCCTACGGCCGTCACATCGAAGTATCGGCCGAGAGACCGATTGAAATTCTGAGGATTAAGAATCCGAATCCGATTCCGATTCGAACTAAGACTCGACCTAGTCCTATAAGTACGCGTTCTACGAACCCGATAGCATTGTCAGCAGCAATTCTTTGCACATGGCACAACCAGTCCTTGATCAGTGATTGAATTCCTTTAATGGCCTTGACCGTCTTCAGTTTAAGTCCTTTGGCATGGACTTCCTTTTTTCCCTTCGTCACATTCCCGTGAATTTTGCCTTCCTTAGGGCAGCCGCTAGTTTGTGGGACCCTGATTTTCACGTCTTTCGCTTTAAGAGAGAGGAGTTGTGTCCTACTATCGTGGAATTTGCGGCCATTATGGGCCATTCAGACAGGGAAGGTTTTGTTGTCCCTAATCCTTTGTTCAACCGAAGTGATCTCCTGAAGGATTTACTCCAAGTCCAGAAACATGAAGTTAAATTCTTCCTAGTGAAAGGAAGGCTGGAGATTCTGCAACTTATTCAGCGTTTTGGTACAGCTGAGGCCCATCGCCAAGTTTCCCTACAGAAGTCGTGTTTTCATGCGTTGTGCATTTGTCTCCTTCATTACTACTTGCTTGGCCCTTCCTCTGGTCATGCTGATCCTGTATTGCTTAACCTTGCTCAGCAAATTGGAAACCGTGTGGGTTTCGCTGGCTTAGTGTTGGCAGAGACCTTGATGGGCCTAGATGTGATGAAGGGTAGTCCTAAAACTCAGTTTTCAGGCAGTCCCTTACTATTGCAGGTTCGCTCTTTTATTTGTTTATTTGTCAAGTTTATCTTTTCACTCATCACTCTTTTGTTTTGACTCACGTGTTCTCTCAACTCACAATTTTCCCTTGTTCTCTAGGTGTGGTTGTTTGAGAAGCTAAAAGTGTGGGATGCGCCGGAACGACTTCCTTATAATCCAGACCAGTGTACGGAGCGTCACATGGTTAAACAGTTCCCAACTGAGGCTGCTTGGGAAGCGTGGATGAAGATTTGCAGAGGTGATTGGATTCAATGGGTTTGCCCCTGGTATGGTATCGAGAGCATGACTGCGAGTACCATGAACCACTTTGGTGTGGCAGTGATTGGCATTACTCGGGTCGTTTTCTACTTCCCTGCTCGCTTTCAAAGGCAGTTTGGGGCTGAACAAGCCGCAATCTTGGGTGACCCTGAGTACACCGTCTCTAAGATCCATGATGCCAACTTCTGTCGCAATATGCTGCGTCTTTGGCCAAATAGGGTGATGCAGGAGGTTGCTGAGAACTTCGTTGCCAAGCTATCGGGTTCTTACAAACGCTGGTTGAAGAAAAACCTTTTGGAGGATAGTAGTGCAAAAAGAAGGAAGATCTAGAGATTGATGCTTTGCTTATGTTTTTCAAAAGATGTTTGTTTGATTCTAGCTTTCATGGATTAAGAATTGGTTAGGTTTGCTTTGTCCTTTTTCTTTGGAAATAATAAAACATTTGGTCGTTTTATTTGAAGATGTCATTGCCATGATTTGATAGTGATCATGCTTTAGGATAGACCTAGAAATCTTGGAAGTGATAGCAGTGGCCGAATCTCAAACTTGGAGATTGCCTACGTATCCCATGGAGGGAATCAGGCCATAAACGTAGTTCCAACAAAGGGGATTTGTTTTGTTTTTAGTTAGGGTCCACTCGGGTATTTTCCTCTCCTTTTGTACTCTAAATTTTGCCTAAAACCGCCCTTGTGGGTTTTTGGTCCAGCGAGCGTTTTATTTATGCCTTAGTTTTTGCCTAAGCCGCCCTTGCGGGTTTTCGACCGAGCAGGCTGCTCTAATTTTTGCTTGGATCCGCCCACCCTTGTGGTTTTCGGTCCAACGAGCATCTCTCATGGGTAATACTTCATCAACTTGTCAATGTTGACTGGCGTTGCGAATTCCATTCCGTCCAAGTCTGCAATGTATGCTGCTCCTCCAGAAAGTATGCGTTTGATAAGGTAGGGGCCTCCCCAGTTTGGTCTAAACTTGCCCCTTGGGTCTGAGACGTGGCGACGAATTGCTTTGAGCACCATGTCTCCTACCTTGATGTCCCTAGGTTTCACCTTTTTGTTGAATGCTCGTGCAATGCGGCGTTGATACCCTTGTACATGGTATAAAGCTCTCAGTCTCCTTTCGTCTAGTAGTGCCAACTCGTCGTAGCGGTTTCGAACCCAGTCTTCTTCGATCATTCCAGTCTCAGCTAGAACCCTCAACGAAGGTAATTCCAATTCGATAGGCAAGACAGCTTCCATTCCATAGGCCAGAGAGTAGGGAGTGGCCCCAGTTGAAGTCCTTTCAATTGTTCGATATCCCCATAGCGCCAGAGGTAGCATTTCTGGCCAGTCTGTGTAAGTGTCGGTAGTCTTCCGCAGAATCCTCTTGACATTCTTGTTTGTAGCTTCAACTGCTCCATTAGTTTGAGGTCGGTAAGTAGATGACCGATGATTCTGTATCCCAAATTCGGCGAAAAGCTTCTTTGTCGCCCCCTTGAAGTGCGATCCATTGTCACAGACAAACTCGTGAGGTACACCATATCGATAGATGATATTAGTGCGAATGAATTTGGCCACATGAGTGGCTTTGAGAGTAGCATAAGAAGCTGCTTCTACCCATTTGGTGAAGTAGTCGATGGCCACTAGAATGAACTGATGTTTGTATTTCCCCTTTGGATTTATGCTTCCAATGACGTCTATCCCCCAAGTGGAGAATGGCCAGGGGGATGTCATACTATACAATTCTGTAGGGGGAATACGCATACGATCAGCGTGAGTTTGGCATTTGTAACATCGGCGGACATAATCAGCGCAGTCGGCCTCCATTGTAGTCCAGTAATATCCCTGACGTAGGATCTTCTTTGCCATCGTTGCTCCATTCATGTGTGGCCCACAAATTCCTTCATGTATTTCCTCCATTACCCTGCGGCTGTCCTCCGTTGTGACGCAAAGCTGACTTGGACCCAAGTGTGCCCTTCGGTACAATGCTTCTCCACAGATTACAAACCGGGCAGCAAACTTCCGCAGAGCTGTTTTGTCCTTCGAGGTGGCCTCGGATGGGTATTCTCTTTTTTCCAGGAATTCCTTCACATCTTCGTACCACGGCTTGCCATCGTCTTCACCTTCCTCGGTAAAGGTGCATTCGCATGCTGGTTTAACTTTTTGTTCGATCATGAGAGGCCGCATCGTGAATCCCAGGGGTATTTCGACCATAGATGCTAATGTTGCCAGTGCATCTGCAAATCTATTGCTCACTCGAGGAGTGTGCGTGAAGATAGCAGAATCGAATTGTGGAATTAGATCCTCCAGCACAGAGTGATATAGCTTCAGTGTATCCTCCTTGACCTTCCAGTCTCCTCTTGCTTGAGATACCACCAGGTTTGAATCCCCAGTGATTTCTACCCTTTTTGCCCCTAGCTCCAGGGCTGCCTCCATTCCAGCAATACAAGCCTCGTATTCAGCTTGGTTGTTAGTGACTTCAAACCTCAGTTTATATGACAAAGGGATGTGAGAGTTGTTTGGGGAAACTAGCAATACCCCTATGCCATATCCACATTGGTTTGATGCTCCATCAAAGTAAAGTTGCCAGGTGTCGTCTAAGAGACATAAAATGTCCTCGTCGGGGAACATGAAGTCCTCTGCCTCGGCCTCTGTCACGGGGTGATCTGCCAAGAATTCTGCCACAGCTCTTCCCTTTACTGATTTCCTTGTCATGTATTTGAGGTCGAATTCTGCTAGCAGCAATAACCACCTAGCTAGCTTTCCGATAAGTGCTGGCTTTTCAAAAAGATACTTGATTGGGTCTAAACGAGAGACCAGCACCACCGGATGTGCTAACAGGTAGTGCCTCAGTTTCTTTGTGGCCCATACTAGCCCCCAACAGGTTTTCTCGAGGGGAGTGTACCTTGTCTCATAATCCATCATCTTTTTGCTGAGGTAGTATATGGCGCACTCTATTTTGGCGTCGTTTTCTTGTGCTAGCATGCATCCCATGGATGTGTCTGTTACTGAAAGATACAGAATCAACGGCTTCCCAGGGATGGGCAGCGACAGTACAGGTGGATTCTGAAGATATTCTTTGATTGCCTCGAACGCTTGTTGGCAGTCCTGGCTCCATTCAAAATCAGTACCTTTCTTTAGCAGCTTGAAAAGAGGTTCACATGTGGTTGTGAGTTTGGAAATGAACCTGCTGATGAATTGTACCTTCCCCAAGAAGCTCCTTACTTCCTTCTCCGTCCTAGGCGGTGATATCTCCATGATAGCCTGTATCTTGGAAGGGTCTACCTCGATTCCTCTTTGAGTGATGAGGAATCCTAACATCTTTCCAGCTGTTACCCCAAAAGTGCATTTTTGAGGGTTAAGACGTAGTTTGTAATTCCTAATCCTCTCAAAGAACTTTTGGAGTGCTTCATAGTGTCCTTCCCTTTCCTTTGATTTGACTATCATATCGTCGACATATACCTCGACCTCTTTGTGCATCATGTCGTGCAGCAGTGTTGTTGCCATCCTCTGGTAAGTGGCTCCAGCATTCTTCAACCCAAACGGCATCACTCGGTAGTAGTAAGTTCCCCAAGGCGTAGTGAAGGTGGTTTTCTCTCTATCCTCCGGAGACATAAGGATTTGATTATACCCAGAAAATCCGTCCATGAAAGATAGCAATGCATGGTCTGCGGTGTTATCCACTAGCTCGTCTATGTGAGGTAATGGGAAGTCGTCTTTCGGACTGGCTTTGTTGAGATCTCGGAAATCTACGCAGACCCTGATTCCTCCAGTTTTCTTTGGTACGGGAACGATGTTTGCTACCCATTGTGGATATTCGGTGACTATGAGAAAACCGGCGTTGAGTTGTTTAGTGACTTCTTCTTTTATCTTTAGGACCCAATCAGGGCGCATATGTCTCAGTTTTTGTTTAACTGGTTTTGCATCAGGATGAAGAGGAATTTTATGTTGAACAATTTCAGGGTCTATTCCAGGCATGTCCTCGTAAGACCAGGCAAAAACATCTTTGTATTCTTTTAGCAAAAGGATTAGTTTTTCACTTTCTTGAGGAGACAGTGCGGCACTAATTTTAACCATTTTGGGCTCGTTTTCGGAGCCTATTTTGCTGTGATTATTTCCTCAGAAAAAGGTTTAGCGTGCCTTTCCTCTTCTCTCTCGATGAATTCTAGAATTTCTTTTGGAATCTCTTCCTCAAAATTTGGTTTGTCGGAATCCACACAATTGATCATAGGCAAAGTGAAATACTCTAAATCTTCCTTCTCATTGCTAAGTTTATCAAAAGACATTTCAGAGTCGAACTCAAAGTAAATGCTATGCCTTGGTACTTTGAACAGGTTTTCCTCACTAGACTTAGTAGTTTCAAAGGATGAAAAGCTTGACTCGGACTGAGTCGACTCGGAGTCGGAATCGGAATCGGAATCAGAACTAAGATCAGAATTAGCACTTTTCATTTTGTATTTTAGAGTGTGTTCCACGGTCCAGTTAGGGTAAGCCCCTTTTTCAGCATCCACAATCAGCTCAGAGCAGTCTTTTTCATCACCAAGGTCGATCACCAGTACCTCACTGTCACCTTGATTCGCACTTTCATCATTGTCACCCTGCAAGTCTTGGAGGGCCATTTGATTTGCTATTGCTGTTATCTCCTCCAATTGAGATTCAACCTCGGCTTCATCGCTGTTGTCGACCCGTCGTGTGCCAACAAAGCCCCACCAATTACCAAAGCTATCTATGATGGGGTGGATCACCCTTATTTCATTGTTGGTGACCCCCTCATCAAAGAGTAGGTTTAGTGATATTTCGTCTAGTGGGTCATTGTCGACAGCCTCTTCTTCCTTTGCCTCTTCAGTCTCGAGGTTGTTGACCTCGTCTATTGGCCAATAATCATCGGTAGGTGCATAAGGGTCATAAAAGTAGATTGGAACCCTGCGAAGCCCTTCTTCTTCAATCAGGTCTTCTACCTCTTCCTCATAAACCGTTCCAGCGAACATGACATGGTTGTCTTCAATGATAGCCACCATAGGCTTTGGTTGATTTCTTTGCCGAGCTGTATTCAGAGGGGTTGAAATCTTCAACAGCAAAGTGGAGCGGGCCAGACAGCTTGGTGACAACTTGAAAGTGCGAATCAGACATGAACAATGATGCAGTCATTTTTCCTGAAAAAGGTTTTTGCTTTAGTTAGATTGATTAATCTTACCTACTGTTTATTTGACTTAGAGAGATTCCTAAGGTTTAACCTGCAAAAGAGAAATTTTACAACATACATATACAATGGGTGTGAGGAAGAACTTGGAAGCAAAATGCAAGTAGGTTCCTAGCCTGTAGGTTCCTGTCTTAGTTTGATAAGTTCTATGGCTTTCTAAAACATGAAAGGTTTTGGTAGTCTCAGGGTGCTCCGTTGTCAAAGGGCACCAATCCTCTCACCAGCCCATCATAGGCGGCGATTGGGTGATTTTACTTTTTGATATACCACTAGGTACGAGTGACTGTGGAGTTTGCTGGAACCCCCAACATAGCCCGTGTCATGCCGGGATATCAGGTGAACTCAACGGGTTGCCCGCTCGATGCATATGATAAATGAATTAGACAAGGCATGTATTAGTCTTATGTTGAACTTTTTGGTTATGGCTCTCATATCCCCAGCAGAGTCGCCAAAAACTGTATACACCTCCCAAACGGGGCATCGCCAAACAGATTGATCACGTTTGTTTGCTCGATTGGTTGCTCGCTTCGTAAACCAAAATCATGGACATTCCCATGGCTAGGAACATCGCCACATGATAACGGTTATCATCAAATAGAGTCGCCACCCAGTTTATTAAAACTGGGAAAACAGATAGAGATTCTGGATACGGGAGCCAAAAGTACAATAAGGGGAAGGTGTTAGGAACCCCTCTTTGCCCAGTCGTGAGACTGGCCCATAATCATTCAACATAAGATGTATAGATGCTTTGTTTAATTCCAACATATAGTCTGTTCATTTATTCCTTTAAACAGTAAGCAAAGTGAGCTAGTGCGATAAATAAAGCATGCATCAGAAAGCAGAAAAGCAAACAAAATGTCCCAGGGAGATGGATCCCGCGGCCGGTGAATGGATGTCACGGCCGAGGGATCCTCCTGGTTCGATGTACCGGCCGAGGGATCGAAACCCCGGTCGGTGTTCTTCCTCACACCAGACAGAAAGATTAATGGATAATCAAAATGTTACGGTTAGTTAAAAATACAGTAAATTAAGACAAACCAGAGGCCGTTGGGCCTCACCACCTTGATCCCTCAGTTGCTTGATTGCTTTGGATTTGATTGTGATTGACTGATCGCTTGATTGAAAACCCTAGGGTTAGGGTTTGAACTTCGGGGTTTGATCGCCGGATTGACGGCTTCCTTCGGGAGGTTAGGGCTTTTGAAGTATGGGATTGAGAGAGTATTTTGGCAGAGCTTTGAGGCTTGAAAGAGTGTGTAAGTATATCAATTTCGTGTGTTTATTTTGGAGCTCAAAGGTCCTTTATATAGGCATAGGATGACTCACTCCGGCCAATCAAATCACGAGATGACAATTGCAATTGCAATGCATCTCAAACTCTACGTCGTAATCTCTGAGCGTAGCCCGAACGCATCGGGAAGGTAGTGTAGTTGGATCAAACCAAACGTCTGACAGAACGTTCCAGAGTCTGGAAAAAGGTCGATCTAGCGGCCGAGTAAAGGATCTTGCGGCCGTGGAATTGATGTCTCGGCCGAAGGATAGATCTTGCGGCCGAGGAATTGATCTCTCAGGGAGATTTTGCTGGCAACAGGTTGCTCGGGTGAGGAATTGATGTTATGGCCGTTAGATCGATGTTACGGCCGTCAGATGGTTTCTCCTAGGCTTCTGTATTTCTGTCTGAAAGGCTGCATGGCTTTGAATTGGGTCCTCTAAGTGGCTCAAAGTTCTTACCGAAAGTCCTAAGGTTCTCAAGGGAGCAATTAGCAATCACTGTATCCATTTCATATTCGGGATTGTCCCAAGGTGGGACTTGAAATAATCGTTAGGCCAAATTGGGGTGTCTACAGCTATATTCCACATGCTCGAGATTGTCCCCAAGGCTAGTTCTGAGTATGCTCGGGATTGCCCCCAAAGCTAGATTTCCATTACCTCCACTGCTGGGAGTGCCTTTCAGAGGCCAAACGCCTCTTAGCGACTCAAATGTCTTCTGGTGGCTAAATGTTTTTTGCAAGCTGGCAACATAAACGCTTTCTGGAAGCTAGCAACATAAACGCCTTATGGAGGGTGCATTGAGTGGAAGCCGCAGGATTGTTTTGCTGGCTTGCTGAGCGCGAGGTTGTGCACATGGCGTGGCATAGAGCTGTTGATGTGTGGGCGTAGAGCCGCTGAGCAGCACTTGAGCATCCTCAATGTTTCGGTAAGCTTCCTTAAAAGTAAAAGGTTTACCTTAGTTCGGAATTTTAATTTGCATGATCAAAAGTGAGTTTTTTTGTTTTGATTTGCGGGATGAGATCCCTCTTAGCCAGGGCGTGAATGAGAAGGACCCGTGGTTGGGTCGAAGTTGTTCTGTTTAAAGAAGCTAAGATAACTGTGCCCCCTGTTTAGGCAATGCATGCTTTTTTAACGTCGATTTGATGCCCCTAGATTTCTATTTATTCATGCAATCGTGAGATTAACTCTCTTTGGCAGAGAAACAGGAGACTGGAGGCTCGCGGTGGAGGCAAAGAGGTGCCAAGTGGTTTGTGACGTTGCCAGAGCAGGCTCGGGAGTTAGTACGCGCTGCTGGTCTTGAGCTGTTTGTTTTGGGCCTCAATCTTCCGAAGATGGATTGGTCGTTGATGACCTCGTTGGTTGAAAGATGGTGGGATACTCCCAACATGTTCCATTTTCCTTCTGTTGGTGAGATGACGATCACGCCAGGTGATTTTTCTTTGCTTACTGGCCTATGAGTAGGTGGAGCTCCTCTTTGGGTTAACCCTAGACTTTGGGAGCGAGTAGGGGATTTGGAGTAGTTCTTGGGCAAGGTACCCCCTCTTCACTCGCGTGGTCATGTTGACGTCTCTTGGCTGATCAAGACTTTTATGAAGGTTGATATCTTGACTCAGGTGAGTGTTGAGTAGTTGACACGAGCCTTTCTTCTTTACCTCGTTGTTTGTCAACAAGGATAGTTCAGTGCATAGGCAGTCTCTAGCCCCTTTGCAGTATTTGGAGGCTGTTTGGGAGCTTGATTGGGGAGCATCTGCCTCGGCCACCTTGTATGGCCTCCTTAGGGCTTGTTCACGGGACAGGACTCTTGGCGGTCTACCGGGTACTTGAGGTATATCCTTTTTCTTTTCTCGTTATGATTTTTCCCTTGCTACGAGCGATGGTTGGTGGGGCAACGAAAGCCACAGTCGCCAATTTTGAGCCTTGGCGATGAGTTTTGGACCGATTGACCAGGTACCCCTAGCATTCCTTGTTTTTAGATCTCCATTCCTCTGTGTTGTGGCTGATTTAGACTTTGTTTGTAGGCGAGGTTCGGCCCTTGGAGTGGTGTATCAGAGGACACCCCTCTTGCACGTTCCAGGGTTCCAGATTGTACTCGTAGCCTGTTCGAGGGTCCCTTTTGTTAAGTACTTAAGCCTGGTACTTATGTGATCGGGTGGCCAGCTAGTGGCGCCCGCGTGCTGAGGATCTTCAGTTTGTTCCTCCTCCTCCTCCGGCGTTGATGAGATCTACTTCTTCGATGTCTAAAGTAGACGTGGAGAATGCTCAGATCAGAGACTGGGCGGGTTTGCTCTTTTAGGTAGGTGATTGTATGGAGTACTACCATTTTTCCTTGGTTTTGCCTGCTGTTCCTTCAGTTGCTCCTGTTTGGCCACGGGCCCTTTCCTTTGTCTCATCCACTCTGATGATGGAGAAAAGGAGCGCTTGGTGCTTGCCCCTTGTTTTGTATTCTTTTCCTTGTAGCTTGAGGCTGAGTGAGCACCAGCTGTCAGTGGGGAGGATAGCTAGCAATCCCCTTCCTCATCTTAGAGATCGACTCAAAAATGCCGTCACGACCAGCTTTAGGATTTTCTTTTTCCTTCCTATTCATGGTTAGCAAAGAGAGAAGCAGAAACTGTATTTGTATAGTGAAAATAACCACAGTGATGATTTTGTAGACAAGTTTTTGTTCATAAAATGAAAAATGCTTTTTATGCCCCTAGATGTCTTGAGCTTGCATGCGATAGTCAAAACATGGTTTTTTGAACAAGTATTTGCTGATAGATAGCAATTTGCGTGAAAATAAAATATTGGCCGAAGAATCGATTACTTGGCTAAAGAATCGATGTTGCGGCCGATGTATCAATTCTTCGTCTGTTACTTTGATTTTCCAAAGGTAGATTTTGTTTTGGCCAAGTGGCATCTCCTTTTATCTTCCTCCTTTTATCTTCCTTCTTATACTTGGTCTTGATTTTCTGCCCTTTGCTTTTTCCATGCTCCATAGTCTGATTGCCAAACTTGAGAGTTTTTGAGGTATCCTGCTCATTGTGTTAATGACCTTCAGGTTAGAGGGGATGAACAATAATTCTTGTGCCTATTATTGTTGCCAATTCCTTGAGAAAAGCGTACTCATCTTTTGCAAGCTCAATACGCAGGGTTAGCTATGCCTATCAATGAGTACAAATTTGTTGATGTTTTTCCTTCTCTCCAAATGTTTGGGCCGCATCTCGATGTGAGATTGCCTACGTATCCCTAATCTGGGAATCAGGCCTTTTACGTAGTTCCAAAATTATCACCTTTGAGGTTGGGTTTTTCACTCTTGGTTTTTCTTCTCACATGCTCTTGATTTTGCCTAGGTTACCTAATGGAGGTTGAGTCCCTAGCGAACTTTTCTTTGAATGCCTTAACTTTTGCCTAGGCTGCGTTTTTGCATTCTCTTGCCTTAGCAGGCTTTGCTCTTATTTTTGCTTGGATTTTCAGGTTATCCAACGAGTACTTCTCTCAATAGGGTTTCTGCGTTTCAGAGAGGAATTTGTTGGAGATATTTTTCTAAATCTCCCTTGTGTTTGTACCTTCATAATGGGCGAGCTAACCCTAAGTGTTCTCGCGGAGATAGTGTCTTCTTTCTAAGTTTTGACAAAAACCTAGTTTCTTAAGCAATTAGAGTTCATCATTTCCTTCCTTTTTGTCAGTGACACAAGGAACTTGATTCCTTGAAATTTCCTTTGTTTGGCAAAGAGACTATAGTGTTTGGCAATTGCCATTTAGGAAATAAATCATTGAATAAGCATAGTCTAGAGGATGAAACAGGAATTCACTTTAGCAGAAATTAAATGCCCAAACAGGGGCTCAAAACATGTTTTTATTTGATAAAAGCAATGTTTAACGTTCTTTGCCATGTTGTGACTTCTTAGCTACCGTAGCATTTCGAGGTCGTTTTCAAAACCTTTGCCTTTCGCAATTTTATACTCTTTTCCACCATCTTCTTTGCCAAACAGGGCCTTTGAACTGGATCCATCTTCACTGCTTGCACGGTGGCTACCTCTTTGAGACATGATAGTCCCCAAATGGAAATGTCAGTCTGGGTTTTCATCACCTCTTTTTCTTCCTCGTTGATTATGCAATCATAAGAGAGATTAGTTACTTCCACTTGGCCGAATAGTGATGTTAAGGAGATTCCATCGAGTGGATCATCGTATTCTCCTTCCATTTCGTCAAAATCACTTTCCCCTTTGCTTGTTCTTCTTCATTACTTTTGTCAGACATGTCGGGATCGATCACTTCCGATTGATCGGACTCATCGTTTTCTTCCTCCTCCATCATGAAACATTCATCCTCCTCTGGGAAGGTAAAGGTTGGCCTGGCTTGGTTGTTTTGGACAATGTATCGGCCATGATTGTATGTGGGGTTGTGAGATAGGCTTATGAGATCGATGTTTCTTCTTTCCCAATGAGGCCTAGCTTGATTCCCTCTTCAATCTGCAGCCCAGTAGCATGCAGGCGCTTGAAATCAGTGATAGCCTGAGTGTAAATGTGCGTGAGGTACTTGGGCTGCAAACTCTTGACAACTATTCTCACTTGATCTTCCTCAGAGGGGCGGTTTTTCATCTTGGCAGCTTTTTCTCTCCATCTAGCCACAAAGGTTGTAGAGTCTTTGTTTGACTCCTACTTAGTCATTTCCAAATCTCGAGTTGTTAACTCAATTTGGACGTTGTATGCATATTGCTTGACAAAAACATTGGCAATTTCTGGTCAAGTATGATAGTGCACAAACTCCAAAGTGAGAAACCAATCGAGAGCGCTTTTAGTAAGAGTCCTTTGAAATAACTAAACAATTAGCTCATCATTCAAGCCCATTGGCTTCAGAGTGTTGATGACATGGCGGACATGGCTAGTGGGATTGCCAATTCCATTGAACTTCTTAGGTAGTTGAGAATCTGGAAAAAGGCAGAGTCCTTCAAAATCCAGAATTTGGTCCCCTTATGAACGGGCCAGAGCATGTTTGATCTCCTTGACTTGTTTGGCCGATTCAGGGTTTTCTGCCAACACCACTTCTTGAGGATTCTCATCTTCCACCGATTTCTCTTCGTCCTCAGCATCTCTTGCTGTTTTCTCTGCTAGTAAGGTAGCGACTTTGAGCTTGGTGATCAGCAATGATGGCGTCGTTATCTGCCATGAGAGTGAGAGGATTACTTGATGAAGCTTAGAATTTGGTAGATGATTGAGTTTGTTGAGGAGATGACCGCGAAGTCCTTGAAAGTGATTGGAACCGTTGCAGTGCAGGTGTTTTGGCCGGTGAGGGTGACAGATGGGACGGCTGCAAAGACCTCTGTTTGGCATGACTTCGGGTGTTGTAAGAGTATAAAATTGGCTGTGGTTGCTTCTTTGTTTTACTTATTGTGTCTGCTTTGAAAAGTAGAGTACCTGTAAGTCAATACTTAGCTTGTGTAGGGTTAGGATTTGGGCCGAAAATCCCAACCCTTCTGCACAGAAAAAGTTATTTACAACAACATATACAAGGTGTGAGGAAGAACTTCTGTAAAAATGCAAGTAAATGCAAGTAGGTTCCTAGCCTATAGGTTCCTGTCTTAGTTTGATAAGTTCTATGGTTTTATAACACATGAAAGGTTTAGGTAGTCTCAGGGTGCTCCGTTGTCAAATGGCACCAGTCCTTTCGCCAGCCCATCATAGGCGGTGATTGGGTGATTCCCCTTTTTGATATACCACTAGGTACGAGTGACTGTGGAGTTTGCTGGAACCCATAACATAGCCCGTGTCATGCCGGGATATCAGGTGAACTCAACGAGGTTGCCCGCTCGATGCATATGATAAATGAATTGAATAAGGCATGTGTTAGTCTTATGTTAAACTTTCTGGTTATGGCTCTCAATTTCCCAGCAGAGTCGCCAAAAACTGTAGACACCTCCCAAACGGGGCATCGCCATACAGATTGATCGTTTATTTGCTCGTTTGGTTGCTTGCTTCATAAACCGAGATCGTGGACATTCCCATGGCTAGGAACATCGCCACACGATAGCGGTCATCATCAAAACAAAGTCGCTACCCAGTTTATTAAAACTAGGAAAATAGATAGAGATTCTGGGCACGGGAGCCAAAAGTACAGTAAGGGGAAGGTGTTAGGCACCCCTCTCTGCCCAGTCGTAAGACTGGCCCATAGTTATTCAACATAAGACATGTACATGCTTTATTCAATTCTAACATATAGTTTGTTTATTAGCCTTTAAGCAGTTAATGGTGAGCTGAGATGATAAGTGAATCATGCGTAGGAAAGCAGAAAACAAAACAAGGTTGTCCCAGGGAATGGATCCCGCGGCTGGTGAATGGATTTCACGGCCGAAGGATCCTCCTAGTTTGATATACCGGCCGAGGGATCGAAGCCCCGGTCGATGTTCTTCCTCACACCAGACAGAAAAGTTAATAGATAATCAAACGCTACGATTAGGCATAAATACAGTAAATAAAACAAACCAGAGGCCGTTGGGCCTCACCACCTTGATCCCTCAGTTGCTTGATTGCTTCGGATTGATTGTGATTGACTGATTGCTTCTTTGGAAAACCCTAGGGTTAGGGTTTGAACTTCGGGGTTTGATCGTCGGATTGATGGCTGCCTTCGGGAGGTTAGGGCTTTTGAAGAGAGGGTTTGAGAGAGTATGTGTGCAGAGTTTCGTGGCTGATGAAGGTGTATCTGTAGGTGGAGAAAAACAGATGGTACCTAGAACAGCGCTGAATCTCCTTACGTCACGCGCTGTTCGGCTGGAACCCTAGTATCTTCGCCTGAACCCTAACCTGTAAAACAGACAAGGGGTGAGCGCACCTTTGCCTCTCGTAGCAAAGGCCCTCCGATGCCTAAGTTAGTATCTCATACTGTCTCAAAACCCTAAAAATCAATAGGAAGTGTGGAATGAATGCAACTTATTGCGTACCTTTTTCCTCTAGGTTTACCTCGTATTTATAGATATGAGCATGCTTATTTTCCAAGCATCCTTGTTGCCTAGGTCTCCTGCCTCGTGTAGGAAGCCTGACTCTCTTGGGGATCTCTTGCCCAATCAACCAATCAACCGAGATCCCTTCCTCATAGGGTCTTTTCTTACCATAGAACTCATCCTTTAACAGGACTGTTTCTTGACTCATCTTACCGTATACTGGGTTCATTTTACAGAACACCCCTATTGCCTTATCTCTTAAGACAATGTTTCATCAAGTAACTCCATCTGTTCGGCATATGCCCCTACCGAACAGTCTACACTAGTAAATGACTTCTCATGCCACTGGCCCATCTGGGCCGAACAGAATAAATCAACTGATGACTTCTCATGTCACCGGCTTATCCCAACCGAACAGATCGTCTAATCCGGTGCCTCCTCGTAGCACTAGACCTTACCGCCGCCGTTCATCTCATATGGGGTCCCATATCACTTTCCTCATTACACGGATCTGGCGTACCACGTGTTCGGCCAGTATTTGTACCTGTTCGGGAATACCTCCCTACAGTATCAACTTATAATTTCGGAACCCAAAGGCTCCTTTATATAGGCATAGGGGTGACACACTCCGGCCAATCGAAATGCATGATCAAAATTAGAGTTAGAGTGTGATTCTAACTCTTCATGACAATCCTCTAACGTAGCTCGAACGCATCGGGATTTGGCTGCTAGGGTTTGGTGAACGAATCAAACGTTTGACAGAACGTTCGAGAATCTAGAAAACAAGGGATCTGGCGGCCGAGCAATGGATCTGGCGGTCGAGGAATGGATGTTGCGGCCGAAGGATAGATCTTGCGGCCGAGGGATGGATGTTGCGGCCGAATGATAGATCTTGCGGCCGAGGGATTGATCTCTCAGGGAGATTTTCTAGCAATAGGTTGCTCGGGTGAGGAAATGATGTTAAGGCCATGAGATCAATGTCACGGCCGACAGATGGATTCTCCTAGGATTCTGTATTTTTTGTCTGAAAGGCTGTATGGCTCTGGATTGGGTCCTCTAAGTGGCTCAAAGTTCTTACCGAAAGTCCTAAGGTTCTCGAGAAGGCAATTAGCAATCACTGTATCAATTTCATCATCGGGATGGTCCCCAAGGTGGGACTTGAAATAATCGTTAGGCCAAATTGGGGTGTCTACAGATGCCCTCTTTGACTGAGCTCAGACGGATCGCGAGACATGTTTGAGTAAAAGTCAAAGCTGTAAAAAGCAACTCAATTTGGTCCAACCACTATTCCAAGGGGTTTTCGAAAAATATTTTTGTTATGGTCAGACCGGGAGGCTGCCAACGTATTCTACAAAGGAAATTCAGACCAATCGTAGTTCGGACAATAAAGAAAAATAAAAAGTTTGGAGGGTTAGAGACAGAAAACGTACCTTTGGGCTTAAAAAGCCGTAGTGCAACGTACCTAGACTGAGCCAGGGTTTTGGCGGAAAATAGTTGAAGGAGCGCGGGGCTGCCGGGGGAATTTTTGCGGAGAGCTTCCTTAGTGTTTTGGGGTAGATCAGTACACGGCAGGTGCGTTTGCTTTTCTTGATCATCCTTACTTTGACTGAGAGGAGCTCGGTAGAGTAGTCTATCCTTGCGAATGAGCTGGAAGGAATTGATGTAATTGGGGTGGAATCCAAGCCATCTACTGGGGATGAATCGGATGCCGGTTTATTTTGGGATATGGGGGGCGCAAGGCTAGTAACTGGAGCACGGAGCTTTGGGGGCGAGGGAACCGAGGCACGGAGCCGGTTGTAGTCATGAGGCAAGAGTGTGGGCAGCATGCCCTGGAAATTCCGGTTTCCAAAATGCAAGGGCCCGGATCGAGGGAGCGCGAGCGCAGGTGGCAAGCGCTCAAAAATACAGAGTCGCCACTTGAGTTTTTGAGGGTCCGACACTCAAGAAACCGTATTTCGAAGCACCTGCCGCGCTGTTTGATTTGAAAAAGTTAAGGAACCAGTCCGTCATAACCATATCTGGGTTCGGGAGCCAGGTTACGAGAGGGGAAGGGTTTTATGGCACCCCTCTCGCCCAATCCGGAGGTCGGTCTCTACTTGAGCATTTTGAAAACGTTGCGATTCTTCTTTTATTAATCAATTTTAGCCAGTTAGGGCGGGGGAACAGTTAATCGGGGATTAAAACTGTAACATGTTTGCATGATGTGATAGATGACATGGATGAGCAGTTAGTATAGGATGAGAACAGACTGCTGTGGAGTTTAAACAGACTGGAAAGCCCATGTTTTGGAGTGTCGCACGTAAGAGGTAACCAGTATGCACTGATCAAGTTAATGCATGCTGATCATACCTGCGCACGCTACTACAAGACCTGCGCGTGCCAGTAAGCCTAAGCCCACAGCTCTTATTCTCAAACCCTCTGGGCTCTGGAAGGACCAGTGCACACCCAGGACAAACCAAGCAGTTTATGCAGTCATAATATACAGTTTAAAGGCTGAAAAGCCTAATAAATAACCAAAAACACCCCATAAACAGTGTGGGGACAAAATAACAGCCTAAAAACCAAGTTAAACATGCAAGGCCAGCCACTGATCGGGAACAGAATGGAACCGTCGCGCGAGGGTTCCGAACAGTCGCGCGACAGTGCGCCCGGGCGCGCGATGGTTGCGCCCTGGCGCGCGACGATTGCGCCCTGGCACACTGGTCAACGCTCCATTTGACTATCGCGCGAGGGTTTGGGAGCAGCGCGCGATGGTTCAAGCCAACTTCCAGTGTCTGGTTTTGCACGTTTCTGGGCTCTGGGACACGTCCAGAATGATCCCAGGGGTACTCCAACAGAACAGAGATGAATATTGAAGTGCAAAGCTAGCATTTTTAAGCTAAAGAAAGCTGTAAAATGGTTATTAGCATGCTCCACAGTGACTTAATACCAAAATAAACTACACAACAGCTATGGAAATAACCAAAAATAAGAAATGACCAGCACCCCTTTCCCACGTGGTCCAATCTCATGCAGACAGGACTATCGCGCGAGTATTCGAGACCATCGCGCGAGGGTGTGCTTGATCTACGGTTTTTGAAACCTTGCTAGCCTTAGGGCCAGGACTGGTATTGATTACCAGCCTTGACCCTGCCAGCCCCCCTCAGGGATCAGAACAGTAAGCAGAACAAAAGTGTTATACCTTTGGCTTTTGAGGTTTGAAAGGTGTTTGAGCTTTGAATTGGATTGAGGTTGAATGAGTGTTTGAGTGGAAGAAGAACAAGTTATGTTCTTGGGGTGTCTTTGTATCTCTTTTATTAGCTTAAAAGAGTACAAAGCAAAGACCCTTTGATTGCCAAAATTTGTTAACCTTTTAAAAGATGAACAAAGGGGGGTTTTTATAGGGAGAGCACCTTCCATTAATGGAAAGGTAGCTCTGGTTCAAAGAATGGAGGCCAGTCAGCCACGAGGCTGGCTGGGGGTTACTTGGTAATTAAGCTGCCCAGCTGAATAAAGGTGATGGGGACAGGTTCTGACCGTCGCGCGAGGGTTCCAAACTGTCGCGCGACAATGCGCCCTGGCGCGCGATGGTGCGCCCTGGCGCGCGAGGGTCAACGGTCAAACTTTGTCCACCTGGCAGTTTGACCATCGCGCGAGGGTTTCAAACTGTCGCGCGAGGGTGCGCCTTGGCGCGCAATGATTGCGCCCTGGCACACATCAGTAGGGTTTTTGGCTTTTGGAAGTGGCTTAGGCTAGGTTAGGTTCAAGGGTTTTTCAAACACTCAAAGCTCAAACACTCGACATTCCCGGGGTGTTCTTGATCCATTTCATCATCGGGGAATCAAAAACCGTAAGTAAACTAATCTGGAAGCCCAGATTGGGGTGTCTACAGTAGCCCCCCTTTGATGGCACTTGGAGCACCATTGAATTGGTACAAGTAACGTCAAAGGTTTTCTAGACACCCCTCAAGGCAATCCAGAGCAGAACATACTAGCAAAGTAGACAAGCATACTTACAGAACCTGATTGGTTGAATGGACGGACGGACCGTCGCTGGTGATGGAAGTAGAAGTGGACGATTGCATCGCCGCTTGTTGATTGAATTTGGGCAGAACAGGCTATCGCTGCAGATTTGGACGGGACCGGCCGTCGTTGCTGGGGATCAAGCTATCCTCGGCACAAAGTATTCCAACAAACACGGGTAGGTCGTGTCAGGCAGGTTGAATTCCATCTGTCGGGAATCAGAGCCAATCTCCTTATCAAAGACCATCCGAGACAAAGCAATAAGCCTGCTGGAAGATGCACTTGTGGCTAGATTGAGGGTGATTGTCGTTCGGGACAGGCCAAGACGGACTCTCTTGGGGAACAATCAGTTGCGGATGAACGGACCATCGAACGATGTTCTGGTCGTTATTTGTGGATTTGACAGGACCGGCTGTCGTGAGGGCGGACGGAGAGATCATTGTGCCGAGTGATCAAGCCGTTGGAGGAATTGACAGGATCAGCTGTCAGTGAATGCGGACGGGGAGATCATTGTGCCGAGTGATCAAGTCGTTGGGAACTTGGACGGGAGGATCATCAGTATAAATGATCAAACTGTTGAAGCCTGGATGGGAGGATCATCAGTATAAATGATCAAACTGTTGAAGCCTGGATGGGACCGGCTGTTGTTGATTTGAACTGGCAGATCGCTATAAAAAGTGATCGAGCCGTTGAAGATTGGACAGGACCGGCTGTCGTTGATCTGAACTGGCAGATCGCTATAAAAAGTGATCGAGCCATTGAGGTTAGACAGGACCGGCTGTCGTTGATTTGAACTGGCGAATCGCTATAAAAAGTGATCGAGCCATTGGAAGTTGGACAGGACCGGCTGTCGTTGATTTGAACTGGCGGATCGCTATAAAAAGTGATCGAGCCATTGGGGTTGGACAGGACCGGCTGTCGTTGTGTTGATCCAAGTAGCACAAACAGTGGATATCATGGATAGAAGCAAGGCGGACTACAGTTGGGGAGAAATTGGTGACAACTGCTGAGCTGTTTACTTGCTGCCTTCGATACCGGGCAGGCTTGCTTTGTCGTTTTGATGGATTTTTCCTGCGTTCAACATTTGATATACACACAATATGCAATGACATGTATAAAATATTGAAAATGCAGATGCAAGCTTAGGGTGGCTCCTAGAAGGACAACGATACCTAAGGACTACCACTGAGCCTCATTACTGAACTGTCTGTGCTTCTGAGATATGCACCCAGATAGGAAGACATTGAACGGGCAGACGTGCCCCAGTTGACGGTTAGTAGTGACATTGGGCCTGTGCACCCTTTCTTCGATGCTTCGGCAGGTGTGCCCCAGAGATGCTTTGCTTGGCCTTGGGCTGACGTGCCCTTTCTGCTTTACGAGATTCCACTGCTTGCGGATTATAGATACTTGGGTAGCAATGTAACAATTACGCTTTCCAGTTTATTGACTCTCTTTTGCAAGTGTTGAAGAGAATGCGAAAACTAACCACTAATATCTAATTTGCATTGAAAAGTGCTTTGAATCGACACACAGACATGCGCACATATGTACAGACTCGCCTAGCTCGAATGAAAAGGGAGAAAGAGCCCCAGGGTACCATGCGAACCCTTAGACACTCGGAATACAATGAAATTTTGGGCATTAATGTGCCAACACTCACAACATTCCTTAGACAAGCAAAACTGACACTTACGAAAAGTACAAAAGGTACAAAGACCTATACAAACAAAATTGAGAAAAGCAACCCGACATGACAGTTGAAAAACTGGAAAAATGTCGCAAAGACGGACATAAGACGCAAATGATGACTCGTATAGGCCCGGACTGAAACCGACACCCCCGTGCAGTCACATTAAGTCCATATGACTTGCATGGTATGACAAGACTTGGCAAAAGCCCCTGGAACGACATTCGAGGGTAGTAGCCAACTGCTACTGCCTGCTGCAAGAAGCATGCGCAGGTTTGAGACCAACGCGCATCACTCGAACAAACGCGCTGCGGTAGCTTACACCAGACTTCGCTGAACTTAGAATAAACTGTAAGCCTATTAAGGCCTCTAGCATTTCGTTATGTTTTTTATGCTTCAATTATTTCTTTAAGACTTATGCTCAGCCTGTAAATTGAAGAAGCAGTTTGGTAATAAAATTGAAAGAAGAAGATTTTCCCCCTTCTGGTTCCTCCAAGGAAGCTTGTCTTGATCTTCGATCCTCTTCGACCTTTGATGTGTACCAAAATGTCAACCATGGATCCAATTGATAGATTGTGACCGAGTCTCGAAGAGAGACTGCCTATGTATCCCAAGCTAGGGAATCAGGTCAAAACGTAGTTCAGGCCACGGTTCGACAGAGTATGACCGAGTCCCAAAGAGAGACTGCCTACGTATCCCAAGCTAGGGAAATCAGGTCAAAACGTAGTTCAGGCTACGGTTCGACGGAGCATGACCGAGTCCCAAAGAGAGACTGCCTACGTATCCCAAGCTAGGGAATCAGGTCAAAACGTAGTTCAGGCTACGGTTCGACGGAGCATGACCGAGTCCCAAAGAGAGACTGCCTACGTATCCCAAGCTAGGGAATCAGGTCAAAACGTAGTTCAGGCCAAGGGTGAACTCTCGAGTATTTACCTCTCCTTTTGCGCTCTAACTTTTGCCTAGTACCGCCCATTCGGGTCTTCGGTCTAGCGAGCTTTTGAATATTGCCTATTCATTTTTGCCTAAACCTCCTTCATAGGTTTTGGTCTAGCAGGCTGCTCTAACTTTTGCTTGGAACCGCCCACCCTTGGGGTTTTCAGCCCAACGAGCTTCTCTCAGGGGAAAGTTGCTTTTGAATTGATCCAGGTCGACCATGGTATTGGATTTGTTGCCATCGAGGTCGAAAACCTTTGGCTGCAGCCCTAGATAAAATGGCTTTGATGACACAGGGTCAAGAGTGCTTCAGTTGGCATGCCTTGCTCCGGGCCGTTTTGTACACTTTCTCATTTGTGCTTGGCAGAACGCTGCTGTTGCTACTTTTGAACAAGGCCCGGAGCCTTCTGTGCTTCTGCTTTCTGGATTGGCACCCGATAATAGGGGATTTGATGCTCCTTTGTCTCAGGATCAACGCGAGGCGTGACTTGATGAGACCACGCTAAGACGTCGATGAAATCTTCAAGCCTGTCTAACCGGGTGCAATGCTCCTCTGGGAACAACTTTGAACCAATATTTGAACCTTTTGGGAGGTTATACTTGTCTTTCAAGTTTATTTGAAATTACTTCTTCTTTTAATAGGCTGAGCATGCCTTTCGTCTTCCCTTTCGGCGAGGGAACACATTTCCTTGGGGATGATCCCATCGAAATCTATCCCTTCGTCGTTAAGGTCGACACAGTTTACATAAAAGCCAGCAAAGCATGTAGAAGCAAGACGATGCATATCATAAAAACCCTCGGGGTTGCCAAGTACAGCAGACTCGAAACTTGAAACAAAAGCTACGACGTGGAGGGCCAAGAGGCACAACCTCCGACTCAGAGCTAGACTTAGACAAGTGCAAAAGACTCTGTGTCAGACTCAGACAAGATGCCAATGCAAACTAGACGCGGTTTTGAAAATGCAATTGTTAAAAAGCTACCCATAGCTTCCACAAAAGGAGGTAGGATCCAGCGGGTGTCAGGCCCAAGTAACAGCACTTCGGCCTCTTCAGCTTCTTCGACCAAACCTACTCGGTGCTCTTTTGATCAATGGACATCAGCCAAACGGTCTTTTCCTTTGCAAGCCCCTCATCACTGTCAAACCAGATGTTGGCAGTGAAAACCTCGGTTGGCCCACCTACAGCCATCATGTTAACCTCCGGTTCGGACGGGATGGATACGATGGGTTTGGGTTGATTTGTTGGGACGATATAGTGGCTAGGGTTGAATATGGTGGAGCTTGGGTTGATCTGAGTGGAGGTTATAGATACCTGACCAACCAGAGGGTCAGACCCGTGTTGAGGCAAGGAGTTGGAAATGACGTTGGGCTTTGGTGGAACTTGAACCGTGCCATCATCAATTAGATCTTGTATCTCGTGTCGGAGACGTAAGCAGTTATCAGTGAGATGGCCAGGCATTTGGTGGAAGGCACAGAAAAGGTTGGCATTGTAGTTGGTCGGAAGGACTTTGGGTGGAAAAGTTGGGGTCAAAGGTTTGAGATGCCCAGACTTGACAAGTTTCTCCATCACTGCGGACAAAGATGCCTCGAAGGCAGAGAAGCTTCGGGGTTGTGTTCGAGATCGGAGGCTTTGAGCACTTCGTATTTGGTTGATATCGGCGGCACGACTGGAGTTGAAAGCTGGAGCATCGCTCCCACTTATAGCCCTTGGCTTAACCTTTTGAGTGATGGAAGAGGACTCGCCCCTTGGCAGGATTCCAGCTTGCAGTGCATCCTCGATGGCTAGGCCAGAATCGAAGAAGATCTCAAAGTTGGCGGTCGCTTGAGCGAGTACCAAGTGTCTGGCATAGTCTGGCTGAAGATTGCGGGAGATGATGCGGAGTTGGTCTCTTTCGCTGGGGCGCTCAGTCATTAGAGCGGCTTTGGCTCTCCACCTTTTAACAAAGTCCACAAAGGTCTCCTTTGCCTCCATCTTTGTGGATTCTAACTCTCGAATAGTCATCTTGAGCTGAGAGTTGTAGCTGTACTGAGAGACAAAGGCAGCCCCTATGTCTTCCCAAGTTCTTCGTTTGGAGATGTCGAGCGACAAAAACCAATGGAAAGCAGGCCCAGAGAGAGTTTGAGGGAAAAGCTGAGACATGGCCTCACTTTCCACACCCAGCAGCTTCATGGCGGCATGGTAGCCATAGAGATGAGTTTTGGGGTCACCGCTCCCGTCAAACTTAACCAAGTCAGGCATCTTAAACTTGTCAGGGAGCTTGGCATTAGGGTACAAACAGAGACGATCCAAGTCAATTCCCCCTACATTGATTTTCTCAGACTTGGAGACTGCCTCCTCCAGCTTTGCCATCTTGGCCATGAGAGCTGCCATATCCGGATTCAAAATAGGCTTGCCACCTACCGGATTTGGGATTGCAGCAGGCGCACGAGCCTCTTTAGGGTTGAGCTGAACAATGAGACGCCCCTTGTGATTCGGATCTGGGACCAAGACAGGCTGTTCCTGGTCGGACTCATCGTCCTCGCCTTCCTCTTCAAGAGGAGGTGGAAGGCGAGTGTGGATAAGGTCATTCAGGCGAGCAATATTGGTATCTGTCTGAGCTGCCCTCTGTTGCATGGCGGTGATGCTATCCTGAAGGTTCATAAGTATGGTTTCCAGAGTGAGTGGTTGATCTGCCATAGCTGGCCTTGAAGATGTTGAAGAAGGGGAAGCCGACGACGTGGCTTTTTGTAAAATCGATGGCGAACCCGACTGTAGGGCGGCCAACAATGAACCCGGAGAAGCCTTCGTTGCAACTGACTGAGTTTCGAGCCTGACAAGTCTTTGAATTGGATTCCGAAGACGTTCCCAAGTAGGTTTGGCTCTTCCTTTCGGTACTCTTTTGCTTGGCGCAATGGCTCGAAGCTTTGACAGTAAAGTAATGAAAGCTCAGTGATGCCCTTTCAGCAGTTTATTGAAAGAATTGAAAGAACGAAAATGCCGAGATCATCGTCGTTAGTGTCCTTCTAGACTTTAAACTAGAGACAAGCTTGTCTCATGATGCTCGGATGCTGCCAGAATCCTCGGATATTTTTTCGAGGGTTTATCCTTTGAAAAGATCAAACTGATCCTAAGAGATGTCAAAACAAACTAAAACTTTGGCTAGTCCCTTTTGAAGATTCGACTTTTGAATTAGAAACAACTTGGTATTGATGGCGTGACACCTTTACCGGGGTGGCGTGAGCGACAACGCGCTTTAGCCGGGGCGGTGTACGTGCGAAGCACGATAACCAAAATGACATCAATATCACGACATCAACACTTTGTGGTTCCTTAATTTCAGTTGAATCCTCAAACGGGCATGAGCCAAGGATTTAATAAGGTTTGATTTCTCAAAGTCTCGCTGATCTAAGGACTTTGAAAAATTAACAACGTGCACCATCGAGATGCACGACTCTTCATCGGGCTATAGCAGCATCCTAATAAGCATAAGACAGACTCGAAAGCGAGAGACAACTTAGAAGCCGCCCTAAACATGCTCCTACGCAGAACAGAATGTATGCATGCATGTACAGAACCAGAGACGAGTTTGCCTCACAAGTTTCAGACGTTGCCGGAATCCTCAGAATTCTTTTCGGCGATGTGCCCCTGAGTAGATCGATAGATCCTAAAAGATGTCAAAATAGACTAAATCTTTGGCTAGTCCCTTTTGAAGATTCAACTTTGAATTTGGAACAACCCGGTGTTGATGGCATGGCACCTTAACCTTGAACACGGCGGTGTATAGTGACAACGCACTTCAACCTGGGTGGCGCCAGTGACACAACATCACTACCTTGTTGTTTCCTTATTGTCAGTTGAATCCTTAAACGGGCGTGAGCCAAGGACTTAGTAAATTTTGATTTCTCAAAGTCTCATTGAACTAAGGACTTTGCAATTGATAATGAACATTCGACAGAATGAACGACTCCTCATCGGGTCCAACAACGTCTTAGACAGCACAAGACAAACTCGAAAGACAAAACACTCTTAAGCATGCTCCTATATAAAACAGTGTATGTACAGAGCATGCGATAGGGAAAGCAGTAACACATAGGCATTTACGGGGTTAGATGCAAGTAGATCTTAACCTGTGGGTACCTATCCTAGTTTGGAGAGTTCTAATGCTCTGTATATGCAAAAGGCCGGTTTTGGTTCGTAACGGGTTCCTCGAACTAGGGCCACAGATATACCTCCCGTTACCCGCGTTTTTCGCAGAGTAACAGTCGAACGGTAGCATGACCCATCATCGTCGAAGGTTGTCGGTCATTCGGGGTCCCCGGGCTCCGGTAAACCGTGCCGGATTGCCAAAACGATCCAACGAGGCTTTATCCCACATCGATACAAATGAGAATGCTATAAATTGATTAAGAGAAGAAGAATCGCAAAATCGCAAAATGCCTTTTCAAATTTGGCTCACTTTATTTAATCCATCTTTAGAGGAAATTACGCAAGTGAACAATCGAAAAAGCCCCAGATTAGAATGGCCGAACACGAGGTCCTGTTAAATCACCATTCCAACCTTTGGCAGCGCGAAGCTCACCGTTTTGACAGACTTTTAAAGGGATTGTTCCCAAGTGTATTAAACTCTAAGTATAGATCAATATTAGTTCGATCATCCCCAGCGGAGTCGCCACTGTGGGCAGCATGCCCTGGAAATTCCGGTTTCCAAAATGCAAGGGCCCGGATCGAGGGAGCGCGAGCGCAGGTGGCAAGCGCTCAAAAATACAGAGTCGCCACTTGAGTTTTTGAGGGTCCGACACTCAAGAAACCGTATTTCGAAGCACCTGCCGCGCTGTTTGATTTGAAAAAGTTAAGGAACCAGTCCGTCATAACCATATCTGGGTTCGGGAGCCAGGTTACGAGAGGGGAAGGGTTTTATGGCACCCCTCTCGCCCAATCTGGAGGCCGGTCTCTACTTGAGCATTTTGAAAACGTTGCGATTCTTCTTTTATTAATCAATTTTAGCCAGTTAGGGCGGGGGAACAGTTAATCGGGGATTAAAACTGTAACATGTTTGCATGATGTGATAGATGACATGGATGAGCAGTTAGTATAGGATGAGAACAGACTGCTGTGGAGTTTAAACAGACTGGAAAGCCCATGTTTTGGAGTGTCGCACGCAAGAGGTAACCAGTATGCACTGATCAAGTTAATGCATGCTGATCATACCTGTGCACGCTACTACAAGACCTGCGTGTGCCAGTAAGCCTAAGCCCACAGCTCTTATTCTCAAACCCTCTGGGCTCTGGAAGGACCAGTGCACACCCAGGACAAACCAAGCAGTTTATGCAGTCATAATATACAGTTTAAAGGCTGAAAAGCCTAATAAATAACCAAAAACATCCCATAAACAGTGTGGGGACAAAATAACAGCCTAAAAACCAAGTTAAACATGCAAGGCCAGCCACTGATCGGGAACAGAATGGAACTGTCGCGCGAGGGTTCCGAACAGTCGCGCGACAGTGCGCCCGGGCGCGCGATGGTTGCGCCCTGGCACACTGGTCAACGCTCCATTTGACTATCGCGCGAGGGTTTAGGAGCAGCGCGCGATGGTTCAAGCCAACTTCCAGTGTCTGGTTTTGCACGTTTCTGGGCTCTGGGACACGTCCAGAATGATCCCAGGGGTACTCCAACAGAACAGAGATGAATATTGAAGTGCAAAGCTAGCATTTTTAAGCTAAAGAAAGCTGTAAAATGGTTATTAGCATGCTCCACAGTGACTTAATACCAAAATAAACTACACAACAGCTATGGAAATAACCAAAAATAAGAAATGACCAGCACCCCTTTCCCACGTGGTCCAATCTCATGCAGACAGGACTATCGCGCGAGTATTCGAGACCATCGCGCGAGGGTGTGCTTGATCTACGGTTTTTGAAACCTTGCTAGCCTTAGGGCCAGGACTGGTATTGATTACCAGCCTTGACCCTGCCAGCCCCCCTCAGGGATCAGAACAGTAAGCAGAACAAAAGTGTTATACCTTTGGCTTTTGAGGTTTGAAAGGTGTTTGAGCTTTGAATTGGATTGAGGTTGAATGAGTGTTTGAGTGGAAGAAGAACAAGTTATGTTCTTGGGGTGTCTTTGTATCTCTTTTATTAGCTTAAAAGAGTACAAAGCAAAGACCCTTTGATTGCCAAAATTTGTTAACCTTTTAAAAGATGAACAAAGGGGGGTTTTTATAGGGAGAGCACCTTCCATTAATGGAAAGGTAGCTCTGGTTCAAAGAATGGAGGCCAGTCAGCCACGAGGCTGGCTGGGGGTTACTTGGTAATTAAGCTGCCCAGCTGAATAAAGGTGATGGGGACAGGTTCTGACCGTCGCGCGAGGGTTCCAAACTGTCGCGCGACAATGCGCCCTGGCGCGCGATGGTGCGCCCCGGCGAGCTGGTCAATGCTCCGGTTGACCATCGCGCGATGGAGTCAAACCGTCGCGCGACGGTGCGCCCCGGCGCACGATGGTTGCGCCCTGGCGCGCAATGATTGCGCCCTGGCACACATCAGTAGGGTTTTTGGCTTTTGGAAGTGGCTTAGGCTAGGTTAGGTTCAAGGGTTTTTCAAACACTCAAAGCTCAAACACTCGACATTTCCGGGGTGTTCTTGATCCATTTCATCATCGGGGAATCAAAAACCGTAAGTAAACTAATCTGGAAGCCCAGATTGGGGTGTCTACAAAGAGCCTGAGGTGATAGGATTTAAAGCGTAGAGCCTGCTGTGGTCATGAGGCGAGGGCCTAAGGAGATTGGAGCTTTGAGCTTGATAGAACCGAAGCGCGGAGCTGGTATAAGGCGAAAGCCTGAGGTGTCGGAGCTTAGAGCTTGACGTGATTTGAATCGAGGCGTAGAGCCGGTTGCATTCTGATGGTCTGTGCACGGAGCTTCCTCGTCATAAGTTTTGGCGTAGGGCCAAAGGATCGAGGCGCTGGACCGATCAATAAAACCGAGGCGTAGAGCCGGTTGATTACAGGGTTGACCTGTTTCATGAGAGATATACAGAGTGTATATATGTGATGATGGTTGTTAGATGTGAACATATATGATGATGCAGACTCGATGTGATAATGGTGATGCAATTGATGCAAATGTGCACGGGCCCGTGCGTGTGTGTTTGATATAAGCGTAGAGCTTCTTCCAAGTTCCGGACTTGAGCATTCAGAGCGTAGAGCTCGAGCATTCGGACGGCAGAATCCGAGCATTCAAAGTACAGGTTTTGAGCATCCAGTACGCAGTGGTTGGGCATTCAAACGTAGAGCTTGAGCATTCAAGGTATAAACCTTAAGCATTCGAACATAGAGTTCGAGCATCCAGTACGCTGTGGTTGGGCATTCAAACGTAGAGCTTGCGCATTCAAGTGTAGAACTTGAGCATCCAGTACACAGTGGTTGGGCATTCCAAGGGCTTCGAGCATTCAAAGTGTAGAATTTTGAGCATTCAAGCATGGAGCTTGAGAATAGATATCCTGCTGAGTAGTGAGTTCGTAGAATTGCTGAGTTGTTGAGTATTCCATCTTCCATCCTACACGGGGTTTGATTTGTTCCTCATGCTTGGGATTCTTCCAAGGCTAGTTTTCACATGTTCGGGATGTTTCCAAGGCTAGTTCTGAGTATGCTCGGGATTGCCCCCAATGCTAGTTTTTTTTTAGTATGCTCAGGATCGTCCCCAAGGCTAGTTTTTTGAGTATGCTCGGGATCATCCCCAAGGCTAGATTCCACATGCTCGGGATTGTCCCCAAGGCTAGTTCTGAGTATGCTCGGGATTGCCCCCAAGGCTAGTTTTTTTTTTAGTATGCTCAGGATCGTCCCCAAGGCTAGTTTTTTGAGTATGCTCGGGATCATCCCCAAGGCTATATTCCACATGCTCGAGATTGTCCCCAAGGCTAGTTCTGAGTATGCTCGGGATTGCCCCCAAGGCTAGATTTCCATTACCTCCACTGCTGGGAGTGCCTTCCAGAGGCCAAACGCCTCTTAGCGACTCAAATGTCTTCTGGTGGCTAAATGTTTTTTGCAAGCTGGCAACATAAACGCTTTCTGGAAGCTAGCAACATAAACGCCTTATGGAGGGTGCATTGAGTGGAAGCCGCAGGATTGTTTTGCTGGCTTGCTGAGCGCGAGGTTGTGCACATGGTGTGGCATAGAGCTGTTGATGTGTGGGCGTAGAGCCGCTGAGCAGCACTTGAGCATCCTCAATGTTTCGGTAAGCTTCCTTAAAAGTAAAAGGTTTACCTTAGTTTGGAATTTTAATTTGCATGATCAAAAGTGAGTTTTTTTGTTTTGATTTGTGGGATGAGATCCCTCTTAGCCAGGGCGTGAATGAGAAGGACCCGTGGTTGGGTCGAAGTTGTTCTGTTTAAAGAAGCTAAGATAACTGTGCCCCCTGTTTAGGCAATGCATGCTTTTTTAACGTCGATTTGATGCCCCTAGATTTCTATTTATTTATGCAATCGTGAGATTAACTCTCCTTGGCAGAGAAACAGGAGACTGGAGGCTCGCGGTGGAGGCAAAGAGGTGCCAAGTGGTTTGTGACGTTGCCGGAGCAGGCTCGGGAGTTAGTACGCGCTGCTGGTCTTGAGCTGTTTGTTTTGAGCCTCAATCTTCCCAAGATGGATTGGTCGTTGATGACCTCGTTGGTTGAAAGATGGTGGGATACTCCCAACACGTTCCACTTTCCTTCTGTTGGTGAGATGACGATCACGCCAGGTGATTTTTTTTTGCTTACTGGCCTATGAGTAGGTGGAGCTCCTCTTTGGGTTAACCCTAGACTTTGGGAGCGAGTAGGGGATTTGGAGTAGTTCTTGGGCAAGGTGCCCCCTCTTCACTCGCGTGGTCATGTTGACGTCTCTTGGCTGATCAAGACTTTATGAAAGTTGATATCTTGACTCAGGTGAGTGTTGAGTAGTTGACACGAGCCTTTCTTCTTTACCTCATTGTTTGTCAACAAGGATAGTTCAGTGCATAGGCAGTCTCTAGCCCCTTTGCAGTATTTGGAGGCTGTTTGGGATCTTGATTGGGGAGCATCTGCCTCGGCCACCTTGTATGGCCTCCTTAGGGCTTGTTCACGGGACAGGACTCTTGGCGGTCTACCGGGTACTTGAGGTATATCCTTTTTCTTTTCTCATTATGATTTTTCCCTTGCTACGAGCGATGGTTGGTGGGGCAACGAAAGCCACAGTCGCCAATTTTGAGCCTTGGCGACGAGTTTTGGACCGATTGACGATTGACCAGGTACCCCTAGCATTCCTTGTTTTTAGATCTCCATTCCTCTGTGCTGTGGCTGATTTAGACTTTGTTTGTAGGCGAGGTTCGACCCTTGGAGTGGTGTATCAGAGGACACCCCTCTTGCACGTTCCAGGGTTCCAGATTGTACTCGTAGCCAGTTCGAGGGTCCCTTTTGTTAAGCCTGGTACTTATGTGATCGGGTGGCCAGCTAGTGGCGCCCGCGTGCTGAGGATCTTCAGTTTGTTCCTCCTCCTCCTCCTCCTCCGGCGTTGATGAGATCTACTTCTTCGATGTCTAAAGTAGACTTGGAGAATGCTCAGATTAGAGACTGGGCGGGTTTGCTCTTTTAGGTAGGTGACTGTATGGAGTACTACCATTTTTCCTTGGTTTTGCCTGCTGTTCCTTCAGTTGCTCCTGTTTGGCCACGGGCCCTTTCCTTTGTCTCATCCACTCTGATGACGGAGAAGAGGAGCGCTTGGTGCTTGCCCCTTGTTTTGTATTCTTTTCCTTGTAGCTTGAGGCTGAGTGAGCACCAGCTGTCAGTGGGGAGGATAGCCAGAAATCCCCTTCTTCATCTTAGAGATCGACTCGAAAATGCCGTCACGACCAGCTTTAGGATTTTCTTTTTCCTTCCTATTCATGGTTAGCAAAGAGAGAAGCAGAAACTGTATTTGTATAGTGAAAATAACCACAGTGATGATTTTGTAGGCAAGTTTTTGTTCATGAAATGAAAAATGCTTTTTATGCCCCTAGATGTCTTGAGCTTGCATGCGATAGTCAAAACATGATTTTTTGAACAAGTATTTGCTGATAGATAGCAATTTGCGTGAAAATAAAATACTGGCCGAAGAATCGATTACTCGGCTAAAGAATCGATGTTGCGGCCGATGTATCAATTCTTCGTCTGTTACTTTGATTTTCCAAAGGTAGATTTTGTTTTGGCCAAGTGGCATCTCCTTTTATCTTCCTCCTTTTATCTTCCTTCTTATACTTGGTCTTGATTTTCTGCCCTTTGCTTTTTCCATGCTCCATAGTCTGATTGCCAAACTTGAGAGTTTTCGAGGTATCCTGCTCATTGTGTTCATGACCTTCAGGTAAGAGGGGATGAACAATAATTCTTGTGCCTATTATTGTTGCCAATTCCTTGAGAAAAACGTACTCATCTTTTGCGAGCTCAATACGCAGGGTTAGCTATGCCTATCAATGAGTACAAATTTGTTGATGTTTTTCCTTCTCTCCAAATGTTTGGGCCGCATCTCGATGTGAGATTGCCTACGTATCCCTAATCTGGGAATCAGGCCTTTTACGTAGTTCCTAAATCATCACCTTTGAGGTTGGGTTTTTCATTCTTGGTTTTTCTTCTCACATGCTCTTGATTTTGCCTAGGTTACCTAATGGAGTTTGAGTCCCTAGCGAGCTTTTCTTTGAATGCCTTAACTTTTGCCTAGGCTACGTTTTTGCATTCTCTTGCCTTAGCAGGCTTTGCTCTTATTTTTGCTTTGATTTTCAGGTTATCCAACGAGTACTTCTCTCAATAGGGTTTCTGCGTTTCGGAGAGGAATTTGATGGAGATATTTTTCTAAATCTCCCTTGTGTTTGTACCTTCATAATGGGCGAGCTAACCCTAAGTGTTCTCGCGGAGATAGTGTCTTCTTTCTAAGTTTTGACAAAAACCTAGTTTCTTAAGCAATTAGAGTTCATCATTTCCTTCCTTTTTGTCAGTGACACAAGGAACTTGATTCCTTGAAATTTCCTTTGTTTGGCAAAGAGACTATAGTGTTTGGCAATTGCCATTTAGGAAATAAATCATTGAATAAGCATAGTCTAGAGGATGAAACAGGAATTCACTTTAGCAGAAATTAAATGCCCAAACAGGGGCTCAAAACATGTTTTTATTTGATAAAAGCAATGTTTAACGTTCTTTGCCATGTTGTGACTTCTTAGCTACCGTAGCATTTCGAGGTCGTTTTCAAAACCTTTGCCTTTCGCAATTTTATACTCTTTTCCACCATCTTCTTTGCCAAACAGGGCCTTTGAACTGGATCCATCTTCACTGCTTGCACGGTGGCTACCTCTTTGAGACATGATAGTCCCCAAATGGAAATGTCAGTCTGGGTTTTCATCACCTCTTTTTCTTCCTCGTTGATTATGCAGTCATAAGAGAGATTAGTTACTTCCACTTGGCCGAATAGTGATGTTAAGGAGATTCCATCGAGTGGATCATCGTATTCTCCTTCCATTTCGTCAAAATCACTTTCCCCTTTGCTTGTTCTTCTTCATTACTTTTGTCAGACATGTCGGGATCGATCACTTCCGATTGATCGGACTCATCGTTTTCTTCCTCCTCCATCATGAAACATTCATCCTCCTCTGGGAAGGTAAAGGTTGGCCTGGCTTGGTTGTTTTGGACAATGTATCGGCCATGATTGTATGTGGGGTTGTGAGATAGGTTTGTGAGATCGATGTTTCTTCTTTCCCAATGAGGCCTAGCTTGATTCCCTCTTCAATCTGCAGCCCAGTAGCATGCAGGCGCTTGAAATCAGTGATAGCCTGAGTGTAAATGTGTGTGAGGTACTTGGGCTGCAAACTCTTGACAACTATTCTCACTTGATCTTCCTCAGAGGGGCGGTTTTTCATCTTGGCAGCTTTTTCTCTCCATCTAGCCACAAAGGTTGCAGAGTCTTTGTTTGACTCCTACTTAGTCATTTCCAAATCTCGAGTTGTTAACTCAATTTGGACGTTGTATGCATATTGCTTGACAAAAACATTGGCAATTTCTGGTCAAGTATGATAGTGCACAAACTCCAAAGTGAGAAACCAATCGAGAGCGCTTTTAGTAAGAGTCCTTTGAAATAACTAAACAATTAGCTCATCATTCAAGCCCATTGGCTTCAGAGTGTTGATGACATGGCGGACATGGCTAGTGGGATTGCCAGTTCCATTGAACTTCTTAGGTAGTTGAGAATCTGGAAAAAGGCAGAGTCCTTCAAAATCCAGAATTTGGTCCCCTTATGAACGGGCCAGAGCATGTTTGATCTCCTTGACTTGTTTGGCCAATTCAGGGTTTTCTGCCAACACCACTTCTTGAGGATTCTCATCTTCCACCGATTTCTCTTCGTCCTCAGCATCTCTTGCTGCTTTCTCTGCTAGTAAAGGTAGCGACTTTGAGCTTGGTGATCAGCAATGATGGCGTCGTTATCTGCCATGAGAGTGAGAGGATTACTTGATGAAGCTTAGGATTTGGTAGATGATTGAGTTTGTTGAGGAGATGACCGCGAAGTCCTTGAAAGTGATTGGGACCGTTGTAGTGCAGGTGTTTTGGCCGGTGAGGGTGACAGATGGGACGGCTGCAAAGACCTCTGTTTGGCATGACTTCGGGTGTTGTAAGAGTATAAAATTGGCTGTGGTTGCTTTTTTGTTTTACTTATTGTGTCTGCTTTGAAAAGTAGAGTACCTGTAAGTCAGTACTTAGCTTGTGTAGGGTTAGGATTTGGGCCGAAAATCCCAACCCTTCTGCATAGAAAAAGTTATTTACAACAACATATACAAGGTGTGAGGAAGAACTTCTGTAAAAATGCAAGTAAATGCAAGTAGGTTGCTAGCCTATAGGTTCCTGTCTTAGTTTGATAAGTTCTATGGTTTTATAACACATGAAAGGTTTAGGTAGTCTCAGGGTGCTCCGTTGTCAAAGGGCACCAGTCCTTTCGCCAGCCCATCATAGGCGGTGATTGGGTGATTCCCCTTTTTGATATACCACTAAGTACGAGTGACTGTGGAGTTTGCTGGAACCCATAACATAGCCCGTGTCATGCCGGGATATCAGGTGAACTCAACAAGGTTGCCCGCTCGATGCATATGATAAATGAATTGAATAAGGCATGTGTTAGTCTTATGTTGAACTTTCTGGTTATGGCTCTCAATTTCCCAGCGGAGTCGCCAAAAACTGTAGACACCTCCCAAACGGGGCATCGCCATACAGATTGATCGTTTATTTGCTCGTTTGGTTGCTTGCTTCATAAACCGAGATCGTGGACATTCCCATGGCTAGGAACATCGCCACACGATAGCGGTCATCATCAAAACAAAGTCGCTACCCAGTTTATTAAAACTAGGAAAATAGATAGAGATTCTGGGCACGGGAGCCAAAAGTACAGTAAGGGGAAAGTGTTAGGCACCTCTCTCTGCCCAGTCGTAAGACTGGCCCATAGTTATTCAACATAAGACATGTACATGCTTTATTCAATTCTAACACATAGTTTGTTTATTAGCCTTTAAGCAGTTAATGGTGAGCTGAGATGATAAGTGAATCATGCGTAGGAAAGCAGAAAACAAAACAAGGTTGTCCCAGGGAATGGATCCCGCGGCTGGTGAATGGATTTCACGGCCGAAGGATCCTCCTAGTTTGATATACCGGCCGAGGGATCGAAGCCCCGGTCGATGTTCTTCCTCACACCAGACAGAAAAGTTAATAGATAATCAAACGCTACGATTAGGCATAAATACAGTAAATAAAACAAACCAGAGGCCGTTGGGCCTCACCACCTTGATCCCTCAGTTGCTTGATTGCTTCGGATTGATTGTGATTGACTGATTGCTTCTTTGGAAAACCCTAGGGTTAGGGTTTGAACTTCGGGGTTTGATCGTCGGATTGATGGCTGCCTTCGGGAGGTTAGGGCTTTTGAAGAGAGGGTTTGAGAGAGTATGTGTGCAGAGTTTCGTGGCTGATGAAGGTGTATCAACTTATAATTTCGGAACCCAAAGGCTCCTTTATATAGGCATAGGGATGACACACTCCGGCCAATCGAAATGCATGATCAAAATTAGAGTTAGAGTGTGATTCTAACTCTTCATGGCAATCCTCTAACGTAGCCCGAACGCATCGGGATTTGGCTGCTAGGGTTTGGCGAACGAATCAAACATTTGACAGAACGTTCGAGAATCTAGAAAACAAGGGATCTGGCGGCCGAGCAATGGATGTTGCGGCCGAAGGATAGATCTTGCGGCCGAGGGATGGATGTTGTGGCCGAAAGATAGATCTTGTGGCCGAGGGATTGATCTCTCAGGGAGATTTTCTAGCAACAGGTTGCTCGGGTGAGGAAATGATGTTAAGGCCGTGAGATCAATGTCACGGCCGACAGATGGATTCTCCTAGGATTCTCCTAGGATTCTGTATTTTCTGTCTGAAAGGCTGTATGGCTCTGAATTGGGTCCTCTAAGTGGCTCAAAGTTCTTACCGAAAGTCCTAAGGTTCTTGAGAAGGCAATCGGTAATCAGCAATCACTGTATCCATTTCATCATCGGGATGGTCCCCAAGGTGGGACTTGAAATAATCGTTAGGCCAAATTTGGGTGTCTACACTGAGCTGTTTGGATCATGGCCATCATTCATCGGGCCTGTTTTTGTTGTTGAGATACTTACATCAGTATTTTCGGAATAAGACCATATCTACAAGCCATGTTTTATTTCATAAATAAGATTTCTTAAATCATCTTGGGTGATCAAACGTAACAAAAGTTGTTTTGTGTTCATGGCTTGAAGGAATGGTACTGTCTCGAGGTCGGGTGACGTTTTGGATGCTGATGACAGTTTGATAACAGGAAAGGTCCCCCGCACGGCATACTATAAAGCCATGCGTGACATTACAGAATGCCGTGTAGGAGTTGGCCGTGGTCTAGACAGTTTGTTGATGTAATTTTTCCTCTTTTTTTAATTTATTATTGCATCATTTTTATCATTTCTGTACAGTTTACACCACAAGCACGCCAATGTGTTATATTTAATCCCGTGCCCCTTTTTTGTACATGTTTTAAAGTTAAGTTTTTCATATGATATTAAATCCCCCATTTAAAATGCTTAGTAGAGACCGGTCTTTACCGGGTGCTTTTTCAACAAAATCTTCCCCGCTCGTAACGTGGCTCCCGAATCCAAAGTTTCAACGTTTTCGCTGGATCAAATGCCTTTTTCTTTCAAACAAACTCTCGGTTTCTCGGATCATCCATCTCAAAAATCCGGGTGGCGACTCTTCGAGCGCGCTTCGGGCGCAGGAGCCCACAGCTGGGAAGTTGATCGTGATAGCACTTTCGTGCAACACACCGCAGGGAGTGACAAGGACAACTCCTGCACCTGCGCCGTTGCTGTTTGATGCACCATCAACATGAAGCTTCCATACGTCACCACTGAAAAGGTTCCATGTCTTCCGAGCTTCATGCTGCTCCAACATTCTGTAGTCTGGCCGAAGCAAAGCTTCGTCGTCGGGGCTTCCCGGAGTGAAATCGGCGATGAAGTCGGCTAACACTTGGGCCTTTATTGCTGTTCGAGGCTCAAAGTGGATGTCAAAATTGGCCAACTCGACTGTTCATTGGGAAACTAGGCTTGAGAGATCCGCCTTCCGAAGTAGATTCTTCAGTGGGAATTCTGTGAGGATGATGATTGGATGCTCTTGGAAGTAAGGGAGGAGCTTCCGAGCTGCCATCACTAAAGCAATCAGAAGTTTTTCCAAAGACAAGTATCTCGTTTGGGTCGGAAGCAACGTTCGGCTGGTGAAGTAGATAGGCTGGTCTTCAAGACCTTCGCGTCGGACAAGGGCTGAGCTAACGGCTGTAGGGAGGTATTCCCGAACAGGTTCAAATACTGGCCGAACACGTGGTACGCCAGATCCGTGTAATGAGGAAAGTGATATGGGACCCCATATAAGATGAACAGCGGCGGTAAGGTCCAGTGCTACGAGGAGGCACCGGATTAGACGATCTGTTCGGCTGGGATAAGCCGGTGACATGAGAAGTCATTAGTTGATATATTCTGTTCGGCCCAGATGGGCCAGTGGCATGAGAAGTCATTTACTAGTGTAGACTGTTCGGTAGGGGCATATGCCGAACAGATGGAGTTACTTGATGAAACGTTGTCTTAGGAGATAAGGCAATAGGGGTGTTCTGTAACATGAACCCGATATACAGCAAAGGATGAGTCAAGAGACAGTCCTACTAAAGGATGAGTTCCATGGTGAGAAGAGGTCCTATGAGGAAGGGATCTCGGTCGATTGGGCAAGAGATCCCCAAAAGGGCCAGGGTTTCTGTACGAGGCAGGAGACCTGGGCAACAAGGATGCTTGGGAAGCAAGCATGCTCATGTCTATAAATACGAGGTAAACCTGGAGGAAAAAGGTAGGCAATAGGTTGCATTCAGTTTACACTTCCTTTTGATAATTAGGGTTTTCGATACAGTACGAGATACTAACTTAGGCATCGGAGGGCCTTTGCCACGAGAGGCAGAGGTGCGCTCACCCCTTGTCTGTTTTACAGGTTAGGGTTCAGGCGAAGGTATTAGGGTTTCGATTGGACAGCACGTGAACGAAGGAGACTCAACGCTGTTCTAGGTACCATCTGTTTTTCTCCACCTACAATTGGCGTCGTCTGTGGGAAACGAAAGAGTTCCCTTTTGAAATACGACCATGGTGGAGGTAGATCCAGTCACACCGATTACCGATAAAAACCAGGCTGGTGGTGGAGGGGATAAATCCCCACCAGGAGCTCCGAGAAAGCCAACTAGCAGGCATGATAAGAGGACAACGAGCAGGGATCCTCTTACCATCCGCGACAACTCCAAGAACAGGGAGGGCAAAACGGCTACAACCTCCACGCGAAGGAGTAAATCCCATCACAGGGGAGAATCAGTTGCACATTCGAAGAGTGTGCACAGCAACGAGGATATCCTCGATAAAAAGAGGCAGGAAGTCGAGGAATATGCTCGACTAATACGGAAAAGGGAACACGAGATCCGAGAGTTAGAGCGGATCCGTGAACATCCTGAGGACTCTGGGTTAGCAGAAAGGAGATCCAGGGGAGATGGACTGGTCATGGTGCAATACACAAAGGCCCCTTCACGAAGAAGGAGGAGCAGGTCCAGAAGCCCCACTCCTCCCAAAAAGAGAGTTTCTTCACGAAAAAGAAGAAGCAGGAGTCCAAGCAAGCAAAGAACTCCCCCACGTTACAGGGGAAGCAGGAGCCGAAGCTCCTCGCCCGAGGAAGGCGTAAGAAAACACCCCAGGGACAGGTATGAGAGACCTGATAGTGATTGGAACAGGGCAGTGACCCACGAATCCAAAAAGCGAGAAGATGGGTCTATGACTGCACGAGAGGCAGCAAGGCGGGCCCTGAGTAATATAGCAGCGTCACCTTTTTCAAAAAGGCTACAGGACGCGCGTCTGCCGAGCAGAGTGAAGCACGGGTCGTTTGTACTTTACGAGACAAATGCAGATCCCGTTGCTCACGTACAACATTACCAACAGGCAATGTTCATGCATGATGGAGATGATGCCATCATGTGCAAGATGTTCCCTTCAAGCTTGGGAAAGGTGGCTTTATGTGGTTCCATAAGTTGGAACCACGTTCCATACGAGGATGGACGCAGTTAGCAGAAGAGTTCACTGCTCAGTTCTTAACGAGTAGAAAGGCTCCCAAGACGTTCGAAAGTCTCTCAATGATGAAGCAGGAGGATAACGAGCCGATCAGAGACTACGCAAAGAAATACTGGGAGACCTTTAATGAGATAGACAGCAGTGAGGAGTATGCCATTGCTACCTTCAAAACTGGCCTGCCTGTTTGGGGCGAGTTACGCCGGTCATTGAATAGGCATCCTATGGCATCATTGGCAAGGCTAATGGAGCGAATCGAACAACACGCAAGAATGGAGGATGACATACTCCGGGAGGAAGGCAGAGTTGTTGCCGAACAACCAAAGACTCCAGCAAAGAGGGCAGATAAGCCAGAGCCCAAGACTTATCGGAAAGAATATGGGCAGGCTAAGAAAGAGCCTTACAAGGAAAAGCAGGCACCTGATCCTAAGTCGTTCTTTTCAATAACCACAGTTTGGAAAGAGCCAATCTACAGGATTCTTTATCGAATAAAGAATCAGCCTTTCTTCAAATGGCCCCCAAGTCTAGGTGGAGATAAGGAAGCAAAACGTGCTACGAATCAGCACTGCAGTTACCACAAGGATTGGGGTCATATGACAGAGGATTGTGAGATGTACAAAAGACATCTCGACGATTTGGTCTCTCGAGGTTATCTTAAGGAATTCATTCAGGAGGATCCCAAAGATAAAGGGAAAACGATGGAGCTGGATTACGAGCAGAATCCTAGGGGCGTAATCCATATGATACATGGATTGGCCACACCTTATACGAGGAATGAGGTAAGACTGATGCAGAGGCAGGTCAAGCATGACCAGTACGTTATGCGAGTGGGGAACAAAAGAGGGCGAGATAATGACATGCCCAACGATGTCATAGTCTTTACAGATGAGGATCTGGGAAAGGTTCAGGTGCCCCACAACGATGCATTAGTCACAACCCTACGAATTGGGGAATATGACATTGAGAGAATCCTGGTAGATTCAGGGAGCTGCACAGAGGTGTTGTACTACGATGCATTCAAAAAGTTGGGATTGAAGCAGACAGGTTTGGAACAATCTATTACGCCCTTGGTTGGATTTGGTGCAAGTGCTGTATGGCCCCTTGGGAAAGTAACTCTGCCTGTTCAGGCAGGAACGGTGGTTCTAAGGATAGATTTCTTGGTCGTGGACGTACCATCCTCCTATAATGCAATTATAGGAAGGACTTGGTTACATAAAAATGAGGGCTGTTTCTTCTACCTATCACCAGATGGTGAAATTCCCAGGGTCTAACGGGATCGAGAAGATAAAAGGAAATCAAAAGTCAGCACAACAGTGCCTGATTTCCATCATCAAGAAAGTTCCAAAGGCCCATCAAGTTCATACAGTAGAGGTACCCGATCAACCAACTGTTGAGGATGTTGGAAGAGATCCAGCAGAAAAAGTGGTAGAAGGCCTCAAAAAGATACTGATCAACGAGACTGATCCTGAAAGGTATTTTCTGATTGGAGAATCATTGCCGGATGAAGAAGAATCCGAATTGGTGGGTTTCTTGAAAGAACATGTTGATGTGTTTGCATGGGTGCCAGAGGAGATGCCCGGAGTGGATGCAGATGTGATCTGCCATCACCTGAATGTTGACCCGCAGCATAAGCCCGTTATTCAGAAGAAGAGAAGGGCAGCAGTACAGCATGTTGATGCTGTTATTGAAGAGGTGGATCGTTTGCTAGAGGCCAAAGCAATACGAGAAGTCTATTACCCAGAGTGGCTGTCCAACACTGTGGTCGTGAAGAAGAAGAATGGGAAATGGCGTGTCTGTGTAGACTTCACAGACTTGAATAAAGCTTGTCCTAAGGATAGCTTCCCTCTCCCAAGGATTGATCAGTTGGTTGACGCCACTGCTGGGTATGAACGAATGAGTTTCCTCGACGCATATCGAGGATACCATCAAATTGCCATGTTTGGGCCTGATCAGGAGAAGACTTCTTTCATTACACCACGAGGGTTGTACTGCTACAACGTTATGCCTTTTGGGCTGAGGAATGCAGGAGCAACTTACCAAAGGCTGGCTACAATCATGTTTAGGAAACTTGGCCAGACTATGGAGGTATACATAGACGATATGGTAGTCAAGAGCAGGACCAGGCAGGGGCACATTCTGGACTTAAAAGAGGCCTTTGGAATCTTGAGGAAGTACAAGTTGAAACTCAACGCCTCGAAATGTGCGTTTGGAGTTGGCTCTGGAAAATTCATGGGCCACTTGGTGACTCTGAGAGGAATCGAGGCGAATCCTGATCAGATAACGGCCTTACAGAAGCTCCAAAATCCTAAGACTACGAAAGAAGTCCAGAGACTGACCGAGATGGCTGCAGCCCTAAACAGGTTCATTAGCCGTTCAAGTGATAAATGTAGGCCTTTCTTCCAGTTGCTAAAGAAAAGAGAAGGGTTCGAATGGGGAGCAGAATGTGAGCAGGCATTCTAGGACTTGAAGAAATATTTGGCTCAAGCCCCCCTCTTATCAACTCCAGACCCAGGTGAGACTTTGATTTTATATCTAGCAGTTTCTGAACATGCTGTGAGTGCGGTTCTATTAAGGGACAAGGGATCCGAGCAGATCCCGGTGTATTATGTGAGTAAAACACTTCTGGACGCAGAAACGAGGTATCTGCCTCTCGAAAAATTGGTCCTTGCTCTAAGGACGGCAACAAGGAAGTTGCCTCATTATTTTCAGAGCCACAGAGTTGTGGTTTATACTGAGTTTCCATTAAGATCACTACTACGAAAGGCAGACTTCTCTGGACGGATCTCGACTTGGTCTGTTGAGTTAAGTCAATATGATATTGACTTCCAGCCGCGCACTGCAATCAAAGGCCAAGTGTTGGCTGATTTCGTGGCAGAATTCTCACCAACCGTAGCACCTCAGCCTCCTACGAGACAGGAGCAGAAGGTTGAACCGTCAAGAAGAAAGGGTAAGGCACCTGCTGAACAGGACCCTTTGGAATGGAAATTATTTGTTGATGGATCTGCCTGTAACACTGGTTCAGGCATTGGAATTGTTTTGTTCCCTCCTGGAGGGGTTATGTTGGAGCAATCTGTTCGGCTAGGATTCAGTGCATCGAACAATGTAGCAGAGTATGAGGCTCTCCTGGTAGGCTTGAATAGTGCAAAAACTCTGAAAGTTAAAAGGATCAGAGTCTATTGTGATTCACAATTGGTGGTAAACCAACTGTCCGGCGAGTATGAAGCTCGAAATGAGAAGATGGCAGCCTACGTGGAGGCAGCCAAAAGTCTACTTAATACCTTCGAAAGGGTGTGTATAGAACAGATAAGCTCCGGACAGAATTCTCATGCGGATTCCTTGGCTTGGTTGGCTGCAGCTGTCCCAACTGAGTTCAAGCAAAAGGTAGCAGTCGACTACTTGGCCGAGCCGAGCATCGGAAGAAGTATGGACTTGGTCCTGGACGTGAACCAAGGACCAAGTTGGATGGATCCAATCGTAGAGTTTTTACGAGATGAAACTCTCCCTACGGATAAAAAGGAGGCACACAAAATCAAAACCAAGTCTGCAAGGTTTTGGCTGTCCCCTGATGGGAAGTTATATAAGAAGTCTTTCACTGGGCCATATTTGCTTTGTGTGCACCCTGAGATGGTGCAAAAATTCCTCCATGAAATCCACAAAGGAACATGTGGAAGCCATGCTGGGGGCAGATCCATTGCCCACCGAGCAATCACCCAAGGTTATTGGTGGCCGAACATGCAGGAGGATGCCAAGGTCTATGTTAAGATTTGTGAGAAATGCCAAAAGTTCTCACCTATGATAAAGACACCAGCCGAAGACCTGGTGCCTTTAACTAGCCCCTGGCCGTTTGCCCAGTGGGGAATGGACATCGTGGGTCCGCTCCATAAAGCAACAGGAAATCGAAAGTTCCTGTTGGTGGCCACTGATTACTTCACCAAGTGGATCGAGGCAGAACCCTTGGCCAAAATCACTGAACCTATGATAGAAAGGTTTGTGTGGAAGAGTATTATCACTCGATTTGGAGTCCCTTACTCTTTGATCACAGATAATGGGGCACAGTTCCAGAAAAAGTTCAAAACATTCTGTTCCCAGTATGGGATAAGGAACTATTACTCGACCCCTGCTTACCCTCAGAGCAACGGACAAGCAGAAGCTTCCAACAAAACCATTCTTGATGGGATCAAGAAGAGGCTAGACAAAGCAAAAGGCAAGTGGCCTGATGAACTGCCTTTGGTGTTGTGGGCACACCGAACAACACCTAGAAGGTCTACGGGAGAGACCCCTTATTCATTAGCGTATGGTACAGAGGCAGTCATACCCCTGGAAGTTGGACTTCCAACCAATAGGACTGCATTGGTTGAAAGTGGGGGGAATGACAAGGCTTTAGAAATTGAGCTTGATCTGGCCGAAGAGAGGAGAGAAAGGACCCTGGTCCACTTGGCCTCATACCAGGAATAGCTAATGAGATGATACAATAAACATGTCCACCCTCGAGAATTTGGCATTGGAGACCTTGTGCTTCGAAAAGTACTTGGCAACACCAAAGTGGCTAATGAGGGAAAGCTTGGAGCTAATTGGGAAGGTCCATATCGAGTGACTGAAATTGTGGGCATCGGAGCTTATAGGTTGGCAGACCTGAACGGGAACCCTGTGCCAAGGCCTTGGAATGTCCACAATTTAATAAAGTTCTTTGTTTAAAGGACTTGATTTGTTTTTAAAATTCTGTTTTAGGATTTTGTTATTGTGTGGGGATTACGAAGAAAATCCCTTTGTTTTTAAATTCTGTTTTAGGATTACGTTTTTTGTGTGGGGATTACGAAGAAAATTCCTTTGTTTAAATCTGTTTTAGGATTATGATTGCTTAGGATTACGAAGATAAATCCTTTGTTTTTTAGTTGCAAGGAGTACGCCTAACGACCCCTTGAGTTTATGAATAAAAATTATGTTTTTACAACATACTTGATTTTTTAGAAATTTTGTTACCTCCGATATATGGATGTTTTTTGACTTGTGAATCCGAACAAAGGCCAAACTGTCCCTCCTTCGTATTGGGGAACAGGTAATTGGTATGAATATTTTAGACGTAAGAAAATACGTGCTAATAGAATGAAGTACGAAATACTTGTTTGCGCGAAATGCTAAGTACGAGAAACTTAAACAGAAGTACGAAATACTTGTTTGCGCGAATCGCTAAGTACGAGAAACTTAAACAGAAGTACGAAATACTTGTTTGCGCGAAATGCTAAGTACGAGAAACTTAAACAGAAGTACGAAATACTTGTTTGCGCAAATCGCTAAGTACGAGAAGCTTAAACAGAAGTACGAAATACTTGTTTGCACAAATTGCTAAGTACGAGGAACTTAAACAGAAGTACGAAATACTTGTTTACCCAAAATTGCTAAGTACGAAGAAACTGGGATGCACACTAATATGTGCACGATCAGCTAAGTAAGAGAAAAACTTAGAAGCAAACAGCTAAGTACGAATACACTTAGGAGTTTTTAGAACTTGGGAAACACACCAGGATATGCAGATTTATCTTAAGTATGAGAACACTTGATAAATATCAAGCATGCACGAAAAACTAAGTATGAAAAAACTTAGCAAAATCAACATAAACATTCGGTCACGAAGGACCCTGCAAAATCAAAAGCCACGAGGGCTGAACAAACCAAAAGTAGTGCCACGAGGGGCCAAAAAACCAGTGTTACGAGTATACTGATGCCACGCAGGGCTAGAGGTTACGGTCACGCAGGACCAGAAGAGTGTTTTTTATGATTCGGCAAAATAGATTAAAACTTACCAAATCAGTCCAAGTTCTGGACCTCGGGGGTAGTGTTGCTTGGAACCTCAGCAACATTGCCGTCTCCGGCTGGTTGCTCCTCCAGGTTCACGGTTTCAGTGGTTGTTCCTCCAGTGGTTGACTGCTCGGGATTCCTTTCCTGAGATTCAGATTGAGCACCTTGGGACTCCATCTGAATCTCTTCATCAGCGTCAGCGAAATTGTGGGCAGCGTGCCCTTCGGAGGGAAAAGGATTTCGTTCCTTCCCCGCCGTTTGCGGCCCTTTTTTGAAAATCGTGGGAGCGCGAGCGCCGGTGGCAAGCGCTCAAAAATACAGAGTCGCCACTTGAGTTTTGAAGGTCCGACACTCAAGGAACCGTATTTCGAAGCACCTGCCGCGCCGTTTGATTTGAAAAAGTGAAGGAAACCAGTCCGTCATAACCATATCTGGGTTCGGGAGCCAGGTTACGAGAGGGGAAGGGTTTTATGGCACCCCTCTCGCCCAATCCGGAGATCGGTCTCTACTTAGGCATTTTCATGAAAACCTTTGTGATTCTTCTTCTTTTAATTAATTTTAGCCAATTAGGGCGGGGGAACAGTTAATCGGGGATTAAAGCTGTAACGATTTGCAAGATGTGTTCAAATAACAGCATGGATGGATAGTATGATAAACAGTAAACGGAATGATCTGGAAACAGCGATCAGATGCCAAAACCAGGCTCGGGGCAGATTTGCCTTGCACGATGACCAACTTGCATGCCTGAATAGATCTGCATGCAAGTCAACCATCGCGCGAGACACACTGACTCTCGCGCGAGTATTGTCATCTCCCCACAGTCCCAAGATCATCCCCTTCTGGGCTCTGGAAGGACCAGTGCACACCCAGGAGGCAAACCAAGCAGTTTATTGTAAGACTGTAAAATATTAATTATTACACAATACTCCAAGCAGGAGCCAAACAAGATGAAACACAACCCCTAAACAGTGGGGGTATCAAAAATAGAGGCCAAGGGCCTAGCCACCCATGCAAGGGCAACCCATGGAAATCACAGGACTGTCGCGCGACAGAGACTGAGTCTCGCGCGACACTCCTGACTGGACTTCCAGGAATTGCTTTGCATGCTTGGGGTCCTGAGACAGATTCAGGGGATCCCAAGGGTATTCCCAACTGTTTAAAGTAAATAAACTAGCTACTGTAATTTGTTTTTGCATGCATAACAGTGATCTAAAGGTCAAAGTAAAGTACAACAAGCATGAGAACACTGCAAAACAGAAAAGGGCTAGCTTCCCTTCCCCACGAGGTCCATTCTCTTGCTGACACAAGTGTCGCGCGAGTATAGGGGACCGTCGCGCGAGGGTGTGGCTGCCATGAATTCTTGTAACTTTGCTGGCTTTAGGACCAAGACATGGTATTGATTACCAGCCTTGGTCCTGTCAGCCCCCCTCAGGGATCAAAACAGAAACAGTTGAAACATTATACCTTTGCTTGGAAAGGGTTTGGGAGTAGATTGGATTGATTGGTGGGCCTTTGCTACCAAGAGTGTATGAACACACTAAGTTCAGAGGCTTAGGAAGTGGTTTGAGGGTTAATAACTTTGTACTAGCTAGTGTTTGCCTTAGAAAATGACTAATGAATCTCTTGGTTAATTCTTGGAACCCTTTACATGGAAGACCAATGGGGGTATTTATAGGGGGAATGTAAGGGCTAGTTAGGGGCCAAACAAGACCTTAGGACCAGCCACCAAGGCTGGTCATAACTTGGTTGTGAGGCTAGCCAACAAGGTGAGAGAGTGGTTAGGAGATTGCATGGGGTTAGAACCTGCCAGCACGCCGTTCAGCTGAGGAGAACGGGGTTCCAGCCCATGGGAACCCATGTGCCAAGCAATCATCACAAGTCTAGCTGGATTCTGTGATAGGGACAGGAGGGAACCATCGCGCGAGGGTCCGGGAGTGTCGCGCGAGGGTCAACAGTCAATAGTTTGACTTTGACTACACGTGGCAAGCTAAGTGTCGCACGAGGGACACAAAGACTCGCGCGAGGGTCAACTCTGGTTCTAGGGTTTGACTGAAGGTTCAGAAGGGTTCAAAAGGTTTCGAGCAGGGTTCTAAGCGTTCCAAGCCTAATCCATTCCCAATCCAAGCTCTGTTTGATCCGATTTCATCATCGGGGAAACAAGAAAATCGTAAAATAAAGTAAAACAATTGGGAGACCCAGATTGGGGTGTCTACAGTAGTCTCTCTTTGACGGCACGCGGAGCACCATTGACTGGTACGGGTAACGTCAAAGATTTCTAGACACCCACTGAATCTGCCCAAAAGCTGATTAAATGGAAAATGCAGACGAGTATATAAAAATACAGTGCACCAAGGGGAGAGATTGGAAGTCGGACGGATAGATCGTCGCTGATTGATGATCAGACGGATAGATCGTCACTGTTGATTGATCAGACGGATAGATCGTCACTGTTGATTGATCAGACGGATAGATCGTCCCTGATTTGATGATCGGACGGATAGATCGTCGCTGTTTTGTTGATCGGACGGATAGATCGCCACTGATTTGATTGACCGGACGGATAGATCGTCGCTGTTGATAATCGGACGGATAGATCGTCGCTGTTTTGTTGGTTGATCGGACGGATAGATCGTCCCTGATTTGATGATCGGACGGATAGATCGTCGCTGTTGATTGATCGGACGGATAGATCGTCGCTGGTTGATTGGTTGATCGGACGGATAGATCGTCCCTGATTTGATGATCGGACGGATAGATCGTCGCTGTTTTGTTGATCGGACGGATAGATCGCCACTGATTTGATTGACCAGACGGATAGATCGTCGCTGTTGTTGATCGGACGGATAGATCGTCGCTGTTTTGTTGATCGGACGGATAGATCGCCACTGATTTGATTGACCGGACCACTGCTGGGGATACCAAAATCTTCGGGTCCGAGGGCAAGGCTTCCAAAATGACCCTCAAATTCATTGGCAATATATCAACATGTCATGGACCCAAAAAGAGTGCAATTGAGATCGGGCCAGACTCAGAATCTGGATTGGGCCTGAGGCCCAAGGTGTAGTGTCGCGCGACACTCATGAACCATCGCGCGATGGTCATAAGTTAGGGCTTGGGTCTGGACAAGCCCAGACCCGGCCCAAACCCGTTCCAAACGTTTAAACGTCGTGGGGACGTTACAGAAAACAGTAACAGGAGTTTCAAAACTTCTGAACTCCTTCCCTCTCTCGTCTCTTCTCCAAAACCACTTCCAAAAGCCACTCAAATCTTGATCAAACCACCAAACCAAGAAACCACAAACATCTAACGTGATCATGGCAAACCACGGCGAGGATGAAGGCGGGGGTGACGTTATTGATCGATCGGAGGACCGAGGAGGGCCCAAGGGTGTTGAAACAGGGGATCAACCACCGACGGAGGTTAGTATAGACGCCAGTGCAGCGGCGATAGGTGGCGGCGATGGCGAACAGGGTCGCGAGCAGGCGACCGTTGGTGGCGACGAGAATCGCGCGATCGAGCCAGAGGCTCGCGCGACCGTTGAGCCTGGGCTTGTGAGTCACAGCGTTGAGCGGCTGGATCCGGTCACGGCCGTAGAGGGGTCAGTGGTGGCTGGAGTGAGTCCAATGGACATAGGAGATATTGGTGCTGGAGAGCACCATCGCGCGACAGAAGAGGGGCCTCGCGCGACGGTGGATGCTGGAGGAGGCAGTGGGGCTGGAGGTGATATTGTTGAGCCGTCCGGGTCCCCGCCGAGGGATTCGGCGAAGGGTAAAGGGCCTGTCGAAGAGACTGCGGAGGTTCCGGCTGCGATCCGTGAGGAGGATGTGCTGTTTCGGCCAATGGCGATGTCGTCGAGTCACGTGCCGATTACGAAGCACGACGTCGCCGAACACCTTCCAGACGAAATGTTGGCGAAGCTGTTAGAGGATAACCCCTTGGTCGGGGAGATAGTTTTGAAGGCCAAGGAGGACCGGGCGAGGGCCATTGCTGCATCGGAGGCGGCGGAGCAAGCCGAGAGAGAGAGACAGGAGAGAGAAGAGCTCTTGAGAGATGCAGAGGCCGAGGAGAGAGCCAGAGTTGAGGCACAGGGGCCTAGGGTGACGGCCGTGGAGGAGGCAAAGAACACAAGTCGGCCGGGTTTTTCAGCGGAGGCATACGTGCTTCCTGCGCTGCACCTTTTTGTGCCGTCGGGCATTGCGGTCCGTGCACCGTCGCAGAGAGACTACGACGACGAGTTGGTGTTGAGGGATCCCCGGGCCCACATTGCAGCGACATGGATGGAGGTATATTCCCAGAAAACACCCTTTGTAATTTGATTTCGATATTCTTGCTTTGATAGTTCACCTTCGATACTTGCTTAGAGCATGCTTGAACTTAGAATTTGCACAAATGACCTTGTGGACCAAAGCATGCTAAAGCCACGTATTTCTGTAGTATAGGCCCAATACGTAATAACTTGGACCAACCATCCGTCATAGGCTTCATTGATTACCTAGAACTTGAGAATGAACTTCCCGCATACTGACGGACCATTTGCTGCTTGTCTTTGTATCTGAAACAGGCTGGAGCTGAACAGAGGGACCTCCGCGGCTTCGGGGGCGCGTGCATGTCCTTGCGGCTGTACGAGGGGTTGCCGGAGAGAGTGAGGCGCCTGGTAGACGAGGCGGGCTTTGGGGAATTCGTGCGGACTTTGACCCCAGCGAGGATTGACCATGCCGTCCTCGTTGCACTTGCTGAGAGGTGGAGGGATACCACCAATACCTTCCACCTACCTCCTGGGGAGATGACGGTGACGCCTGCTGACTTTGCAGCGATCACAGGGCTGAGGGTTGGGGGCGAGCCCATCCCGTTTGACTCAGGGATCTAGGAGGATCGGGCTGCTCTGGAGTGGTTTCTGGGCAGAGTGCCCAAGATAGAGGGAGGAATGGCGAGGTATGACCAGTTCAAGGGCTACCTGAAGAAGGAGGTGTCGAGTGATCGGGAGGCGGAGCAGATGGCCCGGGCGTTTCTGCTATACCTGTTTGGTGCCACGTTGTACCCAAACAGGCGAAGCAACGTCCATCTTTCCTACTTGCCAGCGTTGAGGGATTTGAGGACAGCCTCGCGCTTTGACTGGGGCGGAGCGGCTCTTGGGACGGCCTACCTCTTCTTTGGCGACTCGTCGAGGACGGGCAAGAGCACGGCTGGCTACTGGAGGGTCTGGGAGGTACAATTCTACCCCTTTTGAGCACAATTTGATTATGCTTGTCCATTGTTTAGCTTGCTTGACTGTTTCGATTTCAAATGCTGCCTGCCTTGACCAATGTTTTGAACTTGTCTAAACCTTGCAGCTTTGGGCTTACGAGGTTTTGCGGATGTATGCACCGGTGTGTAAGCATCCAGACTTGAGCACTCTCCCTCGCGCGCTGAAGTGGAGCAAGGCGAGCACTGGGAAGAAGGAAGGGAGAGGCGAGCTCAACGCCTTCAGGCTGTACCTAGACGAGCTCAGAGCGTCACAGGTATGAACACATAATCATAAGTATTAGATGTGTATTCGTTTCCCTGCTTTAATGTTGTTGCTGATCAATTGCTTGCATTGCTTGTTTGCTTTGACTTGCAGGTCAATTGGGATCCCTGGAGGAGAGCGGGGCTAGAGCCAGAGTACCTGGCCAGGAGCAGGGCTGTTACGGCCAGTAGGGTGTTGTTGGAGTCTGCCTTTGGTTGGCAGTGGTACTTGGGAGACCGAGTGACGCGCCAGTCGCTTGGTTGCCCTGAGTTCTGGGTGCCAGGGCCGCTCCCACCTCAAGCTTCACACACGGGAGAGTACACGCGGGCTGAGCTAGAGAGGTACACGAGGCCGGATATTGGGCTTGAGCGCTACTTGCGTCCTGGTAGGGACTATGTAGTCTACCAGCGAGACTTCCTGGCGGGTCCGTGGCCGGAGAGAGGTGCGAGGCCAGGCCGCAGGGGCCGCCGAGGAGAGGAGAGCAGCCGGAGAGGGACGGAGAGGCGGTGAGAGCCGGGCCAGGCGAGCCCCGAGCGGACCAGCAGTTGGTGGACTTCCTGCCCTGCTTTGGAGGATTCCTGTGGTTGACAGCCAGGGGAATCCTGCAGAGTTACAGTTAGTGCCCGCGAGAGCGGAGCCTGCTCCTGTGACTGTGTCGGTAAGAATCAGTTTCCAATATTGCTTTTGAACTTCAAATGCTTGAATTATCTGCTGAATAGTCTGATGAACTTGAATTGCATGCAGGTGCCAATTGAGTGGGTGAACGAAGCCGTTCGACGCATGCTGGCGTTGGAGAATGTGGTGAGAAAGGCGGCGAGCGGCACACCACTGGAGTTGCAGTACCAGGCGCCGACACCACAGCCGATTCAGCCAGCCGTTGTTCAGAGGACCCAGGTATGAAAACGATACATTCCCGCTTTCGATACGTTCCTGCTTTCGATACGTTCCTGTCTTGATAGCTTGATAGATGTACCTATTTTTTAATACAGACATACAATATGCGCAATATACTTATGCTTTGAAATGCAATGATAATGCAGGTGGAGGGGAAGATGAACCCTAGGCGGAAGAGTGCGCGAGATCCGCCACCGAAGAAGGTGGTGGCACAGAAATCCGCGCCTCCGGTTACCACCACGCGACGACAGACGAGGGGTTCACAGACGGCGCGCGCACGTGAGGAGGAGGCCAAACAAGCCGCGAGGCAAGCTGAGCTTCGGTACCAACTGAAGAGGCGCGAGAAGCCGCCATTGGAGAAGCCGGGGCCGACTCGCAGGTTGAAATTGATCATGAGTCCTACTTCCGAGGATGAAGAAGAAGAAGGGGAAGAAGAAGCGGGTGAAAGAGAGGGCGAGGAGCACTCGTCCACCAGCAGTGGCTCTGACGACTCCATCGATGATCCGAGGTATAAAGATGATCCCCGAGACCTCCACGATACTTCAGACAGCGATGATGGACTTGAGGGGCGCTGACGAGGCCTCCGTTACCCTTTTTGCTTTTGATTTAGGGCCTGCGTGCCCAAGTAGATAGCTTTTGACGGACATACATTTTGAGAGCCTGCGCGCCTCTTTTTGATTGGCGGGCGCATGTGCCCTGACTTGTCTTGGTAGCTTTTGATTGGCCGAGGGCCATAGATACAGTAGTCCTTTTGCTCTTGACATGGATAGATCATGGTTGAGTATATAAAAGTTGCATCCTGAAGTTTTAGCTTCTCATTGTGCATAAGAATCAGTAAAACCCGCCACTAATACCAAACTTGCATTGACAACACATCGAGACCACACACAGACACGTATGAGTGTATAAAACAGCCTAGCTCCGAAAGAAAAAGGCGAGATACCCTAAGACACAATCAGGATACGAGGATACGGGAAATAATGAAATTTTGGGTATTTAATACACCAAAACTCACAACACCTTGAAAAAAGTGAAAACGACGCACTTAAACGATCAACGGTGGTCAACATGACCTGCACCAATTGACGGGATTGAATAGAACGCACCAAGAATGGACTTATACCGAAGAATGCTCAAAATAACGCAAAAATGGTATAAAACATTGAAAGATGACTCGATTATGTCCCGGACTGAAACCGACACCTCCATACAGTCACTCAAGGTCCAGGCGACCCGTATGGCATGACCAAAATAGGCTAGAATCTCCGAAACGAGTTTCGGACTTCCGAAATCTTGGTTTGAACTTGAAACGGGCCTCCGAGGGCCCAAAATCTTCGTTGAGCACGGCATTCGGGATCCGCTGCTTGGATACAGTCACATATGCTTATAATGACTGGCTGGCACCATCAAAAGTACCAAATGACCTCTGGAATGAAAATCGACCAATTTGGACAGTAGCTGCTGAAATCTGTCAAAACTGTAGACCAACCATCGCGCGATGGTTTGGAACTGTCGCGCGAGAACCGTATGTCGCGCGATGCTTTGAGAGTGTCGCGCGAGAGTCAACCTCTGCTAAGCAGCCTTTGTTTGACCAAATTATTGGCATGGAGCTGTTCATTGCTTCCACGTCTTGAAAGTTGTTCTGGGCTTGCAGAAGGAAGGTTGTTCTTCCATGCAAGGTGGTAGGACACCTATGCCTTGGTCTCACCAACTCCTTGGCTATTTGAAGAGAAGTTTTAAGGCTTAATGAAGTGTACACTCCTCCAACTTATCTAAAATGGGAGATTCACTAGTGGAAGCCCTTGATCCTTGGCTAATGAGAGAGGAAACCATAAATTGGGCGAGCCCCCGGTCTCGCTGTTTATCCTCAATTCGGGATCTCAGATTTGCCCGACCGTGCGTCGAAATCATCCAAGCCGCATTGCCTTTCTGGGACCCCATCGTGCATGTCTTCCGGTTCCGTGAAGACGAGATGTGCCCCACAATAGAAGAGTTCCAGGCATATGTGCCAGGGTTCGCCAATCTAGACGTTCTTGCCGTGCCGCCCGTCCATGGGGACATGGAACAAATTTTACAGGCAAAACTCAACATTCCCGGGGCGGTGACAGCCAGCATCATTCGGAACGGCGAGCTCAACATCCTTCGCCTAATCGAACTGTATGGTCCGGAGGCTGGCCTGGGAGACTATGTTGGGGAATCTCAACGACGCTTCGTTTTGTCTATATGTGCACTGGCTGCGTACATGTTGGTTCCGATCGATGGAGGGGTAAATCCCAAATTGGTGAGCATCGCCTCACAAATGGATGACGGGAAAAACATCATGCCCCTGGTTTTAGCGGAGACGCTCACGGGCTTGGATATGATGAAACTTGAGCAAGCCGACTCTTTCAGCGGATGCCCCATCCTGCTCCAGGGAAATACACATTCGACATATTTCCTTGCATTTTGAGTTTCACACACAACGCTTGGGCTGTATTCGATTTCTGACCTGTCCTCTGTTCTCATGCAGCTCTGGCTGGCAAACAAAGTGGGGGTTTTGGAAGAGCCGCAGGCTGGCTTTGAAGAGTTTCCCAGATTGCTGGTCGCAAGACCGATGCTGTTCCCCGACTTGTCAGTGGACATATGGTTTGTATTCCTGAACGAGTTGCAATCCGAGGACATAGTCTGGAGATGCCTTTGGTTAAACATTCCGGCAATGACGCTCAAATCAGCGGGGTACAAAAGAGTGATAATCGCCGGCCTGTCTGGCTTCACATTTTACGTCCCTGGGCGTACGCTCCGCCAGCTCGGAAGAAGCCAAGGATACAAGCGATACGGAGCGGAAGACTTCGACCTCCCCGCGTTCACTTCCTGGGATTTGCGCTGTTACAGAGACAACTGGGGTGATAGGACGTTGAAGGAACCAGCTCCAGAGTTCAGAACGTGGCTGGAAAATCGTTACATAAGGTGGCTCCGTGTCGAAGTTGAAGCAAGACTGAGGGGATATTTCTGAATCCCGTGGGAGAACAAATCGTAATTTGTAAGGCCATTAGGCTCCGCTTTTCAGCACTTGCTTTGTAAATTGTATGCCACTTTGCCTGGCTTGATCGGCTAAATAAAACCTTTGAATTATCCGGCCGTTATTCCTTCGAGGGACCGAACTTGTCATTGAACGCGTAATTTGAAGAAACAACGCTTCGACGTAGTCATAAACACTCATAATGACCTACTGGAAGCATCGGAATTTCAAAATCTGGCCCGAGTCAAAATCCGGAAAATAACCCCAAAAAGGCAGTAGCCTGCCCTACTGTGTCGAATTAAGCTGAACTCTCGCGCGAGCAATCAAAACCATCACGCGAACACAAACAGTCGCGCGACACTCCAGGACCCTCGCGCGATGGAGAATCCCTGTTACAGTGGCCAGCTTTGACTCATTCGGACAAAAAGGGGTGGCAGGCTTTGTCAGCAGGTCTGGGCGTGCAGGGGGCTCCTGGCTTTCTCCAGAGATGTTCCCTTGATCTTTGGCAAGTGGGGGGACACCTTGCAAGGCCACCTCATTCAAATAGGAAAGGCATGCCTCCTTCCTTGGCTTATAAAGAGGGATGAGTCCCTGAATGAAGGGTGTGCCTCCGTGGGACATCTCTAGCACTGTTCCCCAAATGGCAAATCATCTCCCCACCTTAATCGGCTCATGGCTCGAAGAATTTGTCACGAGCGATTGGCTATGCTTTCATTCCCACGGGTTGGCGGCGTTTCGCTTCTTAAAAAGCGTAAGGTTCCGCCCCGAAATTCTGAGAGCAGCCCTGCAGTTTTGGGACCGGGACGTCCATGTGTTCCGATTTGGGGACAACAAGTTGTGTCCGACCGTTGAGGAATTCCAAGCGTATCTCCAAGGCTTTGCTTCGAGCTTGATTGTCGTGCCACCTTACCGTCAAAGCATGTCAAAGTTGTTGAAGACGTGTCTGAACATCCCCAGGAGTGCGGCGGAAAGCCTGTTGACCGGCGGACAAATAAACATTGCGCGCCTGATGGAATGGTACGGGCCTGATGGCGATCCAGCGGATACGGTTCTGCAGGCTCGACGTCGGTTCGCCATGTCAGTCAGCATACTGGCCGCATACCTGCTGGTGTCTCCGTATGGACGGCCCGACCCCTCGTTGGTACACGTGGCCGCGGAGATGGGCGCCCGGAAGAACGTAGTGCCCCTGGTACTCGCTGAGACACTCATTGGTTTGGATTCGGTAGCCACAGGTCAGACAAACACATTCGGTGGCAGTCCAATCTTGTTACAGGTAAAATCTCACTCAGCTCACCTTTCTCCGGTTTTCACACAGTCTGTTTTTATCTCGACTCTCGGCTAAGGCTGTATGGTAGCTTCTTACTTGTTTTCTCGCTCGTGCAGCTATGGCTATGTGACAAGCTTGGACTAATCTCGGCTCCTGAAGCGGACTGGTCCCGTCTGCCCGGGCGGATGCACCAAAGGGGAATGCTGTACCCAGAAATGTCCGAGGAGGAGTGGTACACCTTCATGAGAGAGATGTCTCCTCGCGAGATCGTCTGGCGGCATAGAGTCCTGAACATCCCGGATATGGCTCTGCACTCTGCAGGTTTCGAGAGAATGGTGATTGCTGGCCTGTCCAGTTTCACGTTCTACATCCCAGGTCGCATCCTGCGGCAACTGGGCATGAGCCAAGGCTTTCATCGAGCTGGGATAGAAGATTTCCACATTCCAGCTTTTACAACCCGACATCTAGCAGGGTACGAACACAACTGGGGTTTGAGAGAACTCAGAGGAGCAGAAGACGACTTCAGCACAAGACTCAAACATCGCTATGTAGCATGGTTAAGAGAAGAGATCGAAAGCAGACAAAACGCGGACTGACTCCTGACTCAAATCCAATGATCTAGAATAAACTGTGAGCCCGTGAGGGCCTCTTAGCATTTCGTTCTGTTTTTGATGCTTTACTGCCTTTTTTCTTAGGGCTCTGCTCAGCCTATGTAATAGAAATAATAGTTTTGAATAAAGGTGAAAGATTAAGAATTTTCCCCTTTTGGTCCAAGTGTTGAACGCCACGTTGTTTGAAAGTTGAGGTACGCTCCGGAATGGGAAACCTGGATCGAGTTGATTGATTGTGACCGAATCTCACAAAGAGATTGCCTACGTATCCCAAGCTAGGGAATCAGGTCAAAACGTAGTTCAGGCTATGGTTCGACAGAGTATGACCGAGTCTCAACGAGAGACTGCCTACGTATCCCAAGCTAGGGAATCAGGTCAAAACGTAGTTCAGGCTAAGGTTCGCTCGTGTGTTTTGGCTCTCCTTTTGCGCTCTAAATTTTGCCTAGGACTGCCTTTGCAGGTTTCCAGCCTAGCGAGCTTCGATTGAATGCCTATTTATTTTTGCCTAAACTGCCCCCTCGGGTTTTCAGTCTAGCAGGCTTGCTCTAATTTTTGCTTGGGACCGCCCACCCTTGTGGTTTTCGGTCCAACGAGCTTCTCTCAAGGGTAGTAACGTTTAAGTTGATCCAGGTTGACCAGAGTGTTGAACTCGTTGCCGTCCAGATCAACAAGCTGAGCTGCTCCTCCCGAGAGGATGGTCTTGATAATGTAAGGTCCCGCGCGCTTCGGGCGGAACTTGCCACGTAGATCGAAGATGGGAGCCCGGATTTCCTTTGTAACCATGTCCCCTTCAGCCAAGTCATGAGACTTCACTTTCTTGTTGAATGCTCGAGCAATCCTGCGCTGATATCCCTGAACATGATACAAGGCACGGAGTCTTCTCTCGTCAAAAAGCATGAGTTCGACAAACCTCCCGCTAAGCCATTCGGACTCCGCGAGTTCACATTCAGCCATGATTCTCAAAGTCGGCACTTCCAGCTCGATGGGAAGGACGGCTTCCATCCCGTAAACCAAGGAAAAAGGGGTGGCTCCCGTTGATGTTTGAATTGACGTGCGGTACCCCCAAAGAGCTAGAGGTAGCTGCTCATGCCAGTCCCTGGCGGACTCTGCGGATTTCTTGATGATAGTCTCGATGTTCTTGTTGGCTGCTTCAACCGCACCATTCGTCTGGGGGCGATAGACCGTTGAGTGATGAACCTGGATCTGGAATTCTTCGAAAAGCTCCAACACCCTGCCTTTGAAATGGACCCCGTTGTCAGAAACAAACGCCTGCGGAACCCCATATCGATAGATGATGTTCTTCCGGATAAACTGAGCAACCTGAACCGCCGTCAGGGTCTTGTAAGATTCGGCCTCAACCCACTTGGTGAAGTAATCTATTGCCACCAAAACGAACCGATGCCCGTTCGAAGCAGAAGGCTTGATCATGCCGATAACGTCGATGCCCCAAACAGAGAACGGCCAAGGCGATGTCATGCCAAACAGTTTGGAAGGAGGGACGTGCATGAGATTGGCATGGATTTGACACCTATGGCAACGGCGCACATAATCCACACACTGGGACTCCATGGTAGACCAAAAGTATCCCTGTCGTAAGATTTTCCTGGCGAGCATGACCCCGCTCATGTGAGGGCCACAAATTCCCTCGTGAATTTCCTCCATGATTTTGATGGCCTCAGCGCCGTTGACACAGAGCTTGTGCATTCCGCAGTGGGATCTCCGATACAGTTTCCCACCACAGATAATGTATTGAGCGGCCATTCTCCGCAGCGCCGCTCGATCCTTCTTAGTGGCGTCAGCTGGGAATTGACCACTTTCGACGAAGTTCCAGATATCGTGATACCAGGGTAGGCCGTCATCGACGGCGTTGACATACTGATAAGCAGGCAAGTCCCGCTGTTCAATTAGAATAGGACGAAGCTTGATACCAATCGGAAGCTCGATCATGGAAGCCAGAGTTGCTAGAGCATCAGCGAGCTGGTTCTTCATCCGAGGGATGTGTGTGAAGGTGACCTTGTTGAAACGAGGAATGAGATCCTCCAGGTCTTGGTGATAAGGCTTTAATCTGTCCTCCCGAACTTTCCAGTCCCCGTTAGCCTGAGAAACGACAAGGTTGGAGTCACCAATGACCTCAAGCTTTTCAACACCGAGCGTAAGAGCAGCTTCCATGCCAACAATGCAGGCCTCATATTCAGCTTGGTTGTTCGTGACATCGAAATTGAGTTTGAACGCAAGCGGAATATGAGCACCATCGGGGGTTATAAGCAAAATCCCAATTCCGTATCCCTTCTGATTGGCTGCCCCATCAAAGTAAAGAGTCCAGGAGTCTTCGACAACTGCCATCACTCCTTCATCCGGAAACGTAAAATCTGAGTCCTCTGGCCCCTCGACGGGGTGATCAGCCAGAAATTCGGCGACCGCGCGCCCTTTGACAGATTTCCTAGTAACATATTCGAGGTCAAACTCTGCGAGCAAAAGCAACCAACGTGCTAGCTTACCAGTAAGCGCAGGCTTCTCAAACAGATATTTGAGAGGATCCATTCGAGAGATCAACTTCACTGGGTAAGCCAGCATGTAGTGTCTTAATTTCTTGGATGCCCAAACAAGAGCCCAACACGTCTTTTCGAGAGCAATGTAGCGTTCTTCAGCGCCCACCATCTTCTTACTTAGGTAGTAAATGGCCTTTTCGATTCCCTTTTCTCCCTCTTGAGCCAGTAAGCACCCCATAGATGAAGGATTCACAGACAAGTAAAGTATCAAAGGCCTCCCTGGCACCGGTGGCATTAGAACCGGAGGGTTCTGCAGATAGGTTTGAATGGAGGTGAAAGCCGCCTGGCACTTGTCTGTCCAAACGAACGGGGTATTCTTCTTCAATAGGCGAAACATCGGCTCGCAAGTTAATGTTAACTTGGCGATGAATCTGCTGATGAACTGTACCTTTCCCAAAAAGCTTCGCACTCCCTTTTCAGAATCTGGTGGCTTCATCTCGAGGACTGCCTTGATTTTAGACGGGTCGACCTCAATTCCACGAGAAGTGATCATGAAACCGAGCATCTTACCTGCCGTAACCCCAAAGGTGCATTTCTGAGGATTTAGGCGCATGCGAAACTTTCGTAATCTCTCGAAGAACTTCCTAAGCACAGGAACATGACCTTCTCGAGTTTTGGACTTGGCGATCATGTCATCGACGTAGACCTCGACTTTTTTGTGCATCATATCGTGCAGGATAGTGGTAGCAGCTCGCTGATAAGTGGGCCCAGCGTTCTTCAATCCAAAAGGCATGACCAGGTAGCAATAAGTCCCCCATTCAGTGATGAACGTGGTTTTCTCGCGGTCCTCGGGCGCCATGAGAATTTGGTTGTAGCCAGAGAAGCCATCCATGAACGAGAGCAAAGCGTGCCCCGCAGTGTTGTCCACAAGCACATCGATGTGTGGCAAGGGAAAATCGTCTTTGGGGCTCGCTTTGTTCAAGTCCCGAAAATCAACGCAAACTCGAATTTGACCATTCTTCTTAGGAACAGGGACGATGTTGGCAACCCACGTGGGATACTGAGAGACCATGAGAAAGCCAACGTCGATCTGCTTAGTAACCTCCTCCTTAATCTTCTGAACCCAATCCGGCCTCATCCGTCGGAGTTTCTGTTTCACAGGCTTGGCATCCGGAAACAAAGGAATGTGGTGTTCTACAATCTCGGGATCAATTCCGGGCATATCTCGATGAGACCATGCAAAAATGTCACTGAACTCGGTGAGCAGCTCTTTGAAGTCACGATGTTCCTCCGGTGAAAGTGTGGAGCCCACTTGAACCATTCGGGGATCGTTTTCATCTTTCAAATTTATAGAAACTATTTCTTCTTTTAATGGCTGAGCATGCCTTTCATCTTCCCTTTCGATGAAGGCACGGATTTCCTTGGGAATGTCCCCATCGAAATCTATCCCCTCATCGTCGGGGTCGACACAGTTTATATAAAGATCATTGAAATAGTCAAAAGATGCTTCGTTCATTTCACAAGCCCCTGAAGGGTTACCAAGTACAAGATAGTCGAACTCGAAATAAAAGCTATGACGTGGAGGGCCTAGAGGCACGAACTCCGACTCAGAGCTAGACTTAGAGGACATGACAGACTCAGACTCAGACTCAGACTCAGACTCAGACTCAGACTCAGACTCAGACTCAGACGTGTCGTCAATGCAAGTCAGGCGTGGCTTGAAAATGCAATTATTCAAGGAGCCCTCGGCTTTCACAATGAGAGAAGTGGGATCCTCGCGGGCGTCGGGCCCGAGCATGAGCACTTCGGCTTCTTCAGCTTCCCCAGCCAAACCCACTTGGGAGAATTCCTGGAATAGCATCTCCAGATTCCCTTGATCGATAGATCCCAGCCAGTCAGTCTTGGTCTTCAGCTGATTAAGCTTCCTCTTGAATTCTTCTTTTGCTGGTTCATCATCACTGCTTGACCAGGTGTCATCAGCGAAAATCTCAAACCCAGGCAGCAGCTCCCCGGTTTCGGCATGAACGAAGGGCTCAGCCTGCCCAGTGTAAGCGGTATTTCCTACCTCGCGCACAAATTTGGGACCGCTGCAGAGGGTCCGAGGTTTTCCCATATATTTCCTCCGTTTGGCATCTTTGGCAGAGGCGATATACCCCAAACCAAAGCGGCCCTCGTTGAAAGGAAAAGTAGGGAACTCCGGGACCCCTTGACGGCGAGAGCCTAAACCAATGCCTGGGAAGTGAGACATCCTTCTCATAATGTCCAGCGCGACAGAGCTTATGAGGAAATTCCCGTCCACATTGATGGCCATTACTATGCCTGAAGTATCGAATGAGAAAACCCCGAGATCGACGTCTTCTTCGCCGTGTTGAATTCCCAAAACAGGAGTCCCGTCCTCCTTGAGCGGGCGGATGCCTGAATCCCCGCAGATGGTTAGAGTACCAGTGGGTAGTCCCAGAACGACCTTTTGGTGGAGAGTAGACGGCACAGCCATGATGTCAGATCGATGAAGCCATGGCCTGCCCAACAGAAGATTGAAAGTTGCAGGAATATCCACGACATGGAACTCCACGTCCATCTCGAAACCCTCAGCATCGAGTTTGAGCTTCAAAACGCCTTCGACTACGCGACGGGTGCCGTCGTATGCCTTGACAGCTAGATTAGAAGGTGCCAGATCCTTCTTGGTGAGTCCCAAACGATAAGCGACCCGCAGAGGGCAGACATTGATGGCGGAGCCGTTGTCAATAAGAACGGTCGGGACCCAGAGTCCTCGACACTTGACGGTGATGTGCAAGGGGCGATTGTGGTCGACTCCTTCGACTGGCAGGTCCTTGTCTGTGAAGATCACCGTATGCTTGGAGGTTGGAGGGAGGATGAGAGATATCATCACCTCTGGTGTGACGTCGGCCTGGACTTCAAGGCGGGATAGGGCGTGACACAGCCTCTGACGATGCTCCTTGGATGAACAGATCAGTCCCCAGATAGAAATAGCGGCAGGAATCCGCTCGAGTTGTCGCTGAACTAGATCGGGAGCTGGATTGCCGGCTGATACTTCAAAAGGTGCAGGCCTTGGGAAAGAAACAGGCTCGTTCCTTTGATTAGCAGGATTGGAGGAATTCCCGGCCTGCAGATTAGCAGGCTGAAAAATCCGTCCACTCCTTGTAACATTGTGAACGTTTCCCAAAGAGGGCACGAGTCGAGGGTTTTCCTTCACATCCCAGAGATCAGCAGGGACATCCCCCAGTTTGCGTTTTCCCTTGTCAGTAGTCGGCGCAGAGACGGGCACTTCCATGTCTAAGCCCAGATCTTCAGCCAGATCTTTCATCAATAAGGAGTCCCAGAAGCTTAAGTCTTTTACGGCAGCAACTTCAGCAACAGGCTCTGGATTTGCAATGAAAGGGACATCCCAAAGACCAGTGTCAGCCAGGGTACGATTGACAGCCCAGACTTCATTCCCAACTTGGACATCCACTATGTCGTTAACTTCCCACAGATTAGCAGGCGGAGCGCGGTCTATGACCATGATACTGCAGTCCCTGTTGTTGGGGTAAGGCACCTGAGGGCGTGGATTTTCTTCATCGACAATGTAGGAACAGGGGTCATGGTCAGTGTCGGGGTTAGTATCGCAAACCGAATTAAAGACCGAACCAAAGAGGGAAATGTGGTCTCCCAATGCCCGTGGATCATCCTGGACAAGCTCATCCTCTGCGTAGTGAAGCATGTAGCCCGGCGTGGCATAGCCTTGTAGAGGGTTAGGGTCGACATCCGTGGGTGCAAACCAGGTTGGCTTAGGATCCCAACAATATTCTGCTTCGGGAACTGGAGGTTCGATCGGGTTGAGCATCATGTTCAAGGAGAAACCGTCCAAAGGGTCAAGCAAGGCCGCTTCATAACCGGCCAACCAGCCATCATACCAGGCTTGATCGAATGGGATGTTTCCGGGCTGTGGAGGCATCCCGTCCATTCCAAGGGTGGACCACTCATTGAGGAGAGGAGCGGCATAGTCCCAATGGTCCGCTATGGCCCAGCCAGTGGCTTGCATGTTGTTATCTGAGGGAGGCACCCAAGGCTGATAGGGATCCGGGAATGGGCCAGCATCGGTTGCGTACGGGCAGTCAAGCGACGAGGCAGAGTTGATTTGCACAGCAGGGATTGACTGATGGAAGAGGGAGCTGACAGATTCTTCGGAGACAGGTGAAGCAGCTTGTGAAAGTTCTGAAGGTGCACCGGCGTCAACAACTTGGCCTTCAACCAATTGTATATAAGAAACCTCGGTGGACGGCTCGAGCGGGAAAGGCACGACGGGCCTGGGTTGATCGGTTGAGGCTATATAGTCAGTAGGGTTAAATATGGTGGAGCTAGGGTTGATATAAGTGGAGCTGAGAAATATTTGGCCGATGTGCGGTACAGCGTTGTGCTTAGGGAGAGAGTTGGCAATGACATTGGGTTTCTGAGGTGGTGGGGGAGTTTCCAGCGTGCCATCGTCGATGAGGTCCTGGATCGCATGACGGAGGCGAAAGCAGGAGTCAGTGAGATGACCCGCTCCTTGATGGTAGGCGCAGTAGAGGTTGGCTTTGAAGCCGGGTGAAGGGTTCTTGGGTAGAGGAGTTGGATCTAGGGGCTTCAGATGCCCTGACTTGACCAACTTTTCCAAGACCGAGGACAGAGGTGCCTCGATAGCGGAAAAGCTGCGGGGTTGATTCCGAGGTCGGTTGTTCTGCGGATTTTGAACTTGGTTGACGTCCACGACGTGATTAGCAGCACTGGAGGAAGCGGCATTAGTACCGGCGGTCGCCGTGCTGGAGTAAGTCCCTGTTCCGAACAGTGCATTGGCGTTTCCAGAATAAGCCCGAGGTTTTGACTTGGGGGCATGCGAGGATTCACCCTTTGATAGTATTCCACTCTGCAAAGCATCTTCGATGGCCAGGCCAGAGTCGAAGAAAGTTTCAAAGTTAGCGGAGGCCTGAGCTAGGACTAGGTGCCTAGCATAGTCTGGCTGGAGGTTGCGGGAAATGATACGGAGCTGATCCTTCTCACTCGGGCGATCAGTCATCTGGGCGGCTTTAGCTCTCCACCTTTTAACGAAGTCTGCAAAGGTCTCCTTAGCCTCCATTTTGGTAGATTCCAGTTCTCGAGTAGTCATTTTCAGTTGGGAGTTGTAATTGTACTGCGAAATAAACGCAGTCCCAATGTCTTCCCAAGTCCTCCTTTTGGCAATGTCGAGTGACAAAAACCAATGGAAAGCGGGGCCCGAAAGGGTCTGAGGAAAGAGCTGTGACATGGCCTCCGGCTCAACAGAAAGAAGTTTCATGGCGGCGTGGTAGCTATAGAGATGAGTCCTGGGGTCGCCGCTTCCATCGAACTTAGGCAAGTCCGGCATTTTGAACTTTTCAGGAAGCTTGGCGTTGGGATACAAGCAAAGGCGATCCAGATCGATCCCTCCTGCATTGATCTTTTCGGTTTTAGCAATGGATTCTTCCAGTTTGGCCATCTTGGCCATGAGTGCGACCATCTCGGGATTCTGAGTTGGTTCTTCTGGGTTAGGAGGTAATCTGCCGCCTGCGAGATTTGCAGCGGGCCTGCGAGCCTCCCTCGGGTTCAACACCATGAGACGTCCTGCGTGAAGCGGGTCCGGAACCAAGATGGGTTGCTCCTGGTCAAACTCATCGTCCTCGCCTCCTCCCTCGGGAGGGGGTGGAAGGCGAGTGTGGATGAGGTCGTTCAGGCGAGCAATGTTAGTGTCGGTCTGAGCTGCTCTCTGTTGCATAGCGGTGATACTGTCCTGAAGGTTCATGAGCATGGTCTCCAAGGTAAGGGGTTCTGGTTGCGGCTGTTCCATCGTATTGGAAGGTTCAGAGGTACTTGATACGGATACCGGGGTAGTCGGACGCCCTTCTTGAAAAATCGGTGGTGAAGCTGACTGAGAACCTGACTGAGATTCTGAGTGTTGTGGTGCCGGAGGTGAGCGCAGAGAGTCTTCCGTGATGACTGACTGAGATTGTAGCCTGACAAGCCTTTGAACCGGACTCAAATGCAGACGTTCCCAAGCGGGTTTGGCAACTGGCCTCGATACTTTCCTTGGCGGTGCAATGACTCAGATCTTTGCTTGCAAGGCAAAAGGAGGTTTAATAAGGGTCCTGCAGTAATTTTAATCTAAATAAAAGACTAAAGCGGATGCAGCCAACGTCGAGAGTGCCACCCTAGACTCTAGAACTAGAAGACAAGTCTGTCTCACGACGCTTTGGACACTGCTTTTAGGCCCTTAGAATTCTTTTCGAAGGTGTATCCTTGTTTGGAACGAGCGGTCCTGAAGGATGCCAAAAGGATTCTAAACCTTTGTTCGTTTCGATGTTCGGGGTTTCAAGTTTTTGAAGCCAGAACGACTCGGTATGAATATCATGATGCCATAACCAGGTTGGCGTAAGCAGCACTGTGCTATTAGCCGGGCGGTGTAAGTGACGAGGCACTTGTTACCTTTTGGTGTAAGCATCATGGCATTTTACTCCGTGGTTCCTCGTTTTTTGTTTGAAACCCTAAACAAGTACACGGGCAAAGGTGTAGAAAAAGCTTCTGATTTCCTAAAGTCCCACCGTAAAAGGATTTAAAAGATGATAACGCGCATCATCGAGATGCACGACTCCTCATTGGGCCGTAACAATGTCCTACTAAGCCTAAAGACAGACTCGGAACAGATTGAGAACCTAGGAGCCCTCCTAGACATGCTTCTACGCTGAACGAGATGTATGTACAGTTCATGCGATAAGGAAAGCAGTAACACGTAGGCATTTAGAGGTTTAGATGCAAGTAGATCTTAACCTGTGGGTACCTGTCTTAATTTGGAGAGTTCTAATGCTTTGTATATGCAAAAGGCCGGTTTTGGTTCGTAACAGGTTCCTCGGACTAGGGCCACAGATATACCTCCCGTTACCCGCGTTTTTCGCAGAATAACAGTCGAACGGTAGCATGACCCATCATCGTCGAAGGTTGTCGGTCATTCGGGGTCCCCGGGCTCCGATAAACCGTGCCGGATTGCCAAAACGATCCAACGAGGCTTTTCCCACATCGATGCAAATGAGATGCTAAAATTTTGCTAAAAGAAGAAGAATCACAAAGTCGTAAAAATGCCTTTTCAAATTTGGCTCACTTTATTTAGTCCATCTTTAGAAGAAACTACGCAAGTGAACAATCGAAAAAGCCCCAGATTAGAATGGCCGGACACGAGGTCCTGTTAAATCACCGTTCCAACCTTCGGCAGCGCGAAGCTCACCGTTTTGACAGGCTTTTAAGGGATTGTTCCCAAGCGTATTAAATCCTAAGCGTGAATTAATATTGGTTCGATTCTTCCCCAGCAGAGCCGCCACTGTGGGCAGCGTGCCCTTCGGAGGGAAAAGGATTTCGTTCCTTCCCCGCCGTTTGCGGCCCTTTTTTGAAAATCGAGGGAGCGCGAGCGCCGGTGGCAAGCGCTCAAAAATACAGAGTCGCCACTTGAGTTTTGAAGGTCCGACACTCAAGGAACCGTATTTCGAAGCACCTGCCGCACCGTTTGATTTGAAAAAGTGAAGGAAACCAGTCCGTCATAACCATATCTGGGTTCGGGAGCCAGGTTACGAGAGGGGAAGGGTTTTATGGCACCCCTCTCGCCCAATTCGGAGATCGGTCTCTACTTAGGCATTTTCATGAAAACTTTTGTGATTCTTCTTCTTTTAATTAATTTTAGCCAATTAGGGCGGGGGAACAGTTAATCGGGGATTAAAGCTGTAACGATTTGCAAGATGTGTTCAAATAACAGCATGGATAGTATGATGAACAGTAAACGGAATGATCTGGAAACAGCGATCAGATGCCAAAACCAGGCTCGGGGCAGATTTGCCTTGCACGATGACCAACTTGCATGCCTGAATAGATCTGCATGCAAGTCAACCATCGCGCGAGACACACTGACTCTTGCGCGAGTATTGTCATCTCCCCACAGTCCCAAGATCATCCCCTTCTGGGCTCTGGAAGGACCAGTGCACACCCAGGAGGCAAACCAAGCAGTTTATTGTAAGACTGTAAAATATTAATTATTACACAATACTCCAAGCAGGAGCCAAACAAGATGAAACACAACCCCTAAACAGTAGGGGTATCAAAAATAGAGGCCAAGGGTCTAGCCACCCATGCAAGGGCAACCCATGGAAATCACAGGACTGTCGCGCGACAGAGACTGAGTCTCGCGCGACACTCCTGACTGGACTTCCAGGAATTGCTTTGCATGCTTGGGGTCCTGAGACAGATTCAGGGGATCCCAAGGGTATTCCCAACTGTTTAAAGTAAATAAACTAGCTACTGTAATTTGTTTTTGCATGCATAACAGTGATCTAAAGGTCAAAGTAAAGTACAACAAGCATGAGAACACTGTAAAACAGAAAAGGGCTAGCTTCCCTTCCCCACGAGGTCCATTCTCTTGCTGACACAAGTGTCGCGCGAGTATAGGGGACCGTCGCGCGAGGGTGTGGCTGCCATGAATTCTTGTAACTTTGCTGGCTTTAGGACCAAGACATGGTATTGATTACCAGCCTTGGTCCTGTCAGCCCCCCTCAGGGATCAAAACAGAAACAGTTGAAACATTATACCTTTGCTTGGAAAGGGTTTGGGAGTAGATTGGATTGATTGGTGGGCCTTTGCTACCAAGAGTGTATGAACACACTAAGTTCAGAGGCTTAGGAAGTGGTTTGAGGGTTAATAACTTTGTACTAGCTAGTGTTTGCCTTAGAAAATGACTAATGAATCTCTTGGTTAATTCTTGGAACCCTTTACATGGAAGACCAATGGGGGTATTTATAGGGGGAATGTAAGGGCTAGTTAGGGGCCAAACAAGACCTTAGGACCAGCCACCAAGGCTGGTCATAACTTGGTTGTGAGGCTAGCCAACAAGGTGAGAGAGTGGTTAGGAGATTGCATGGGGTTAGAACCTGCCAGCACGCCGTTCAGCTGAGGAGAACGGGGTTCCAGCCCATGGGAACCCATGTGCCAAGCAATCATCACAAGTCCAGCTGGATTCTGTGATAGGGACAGGAGGGAACCATCGCGCTAGGGTCCGGGAGTGTCGCGCGAGGGTCAACAGTCAATAGTTTGACTTTGACTACACGTGGCAAGCTAAGTGTCGCACGAGGGACACAAAGACTCGCGCGAGGGTCAACTCTGGTTCTAGGGTTTGACTGAAGGTTCAGAAGGGTTCAAAAGGTTTCGAGCAGGGTTCTAAGCGTTCCAAGCCTAATCCATTCCCAATCCAAGCTCTGTTTGATCCGATTTCATCATCGGGGAAACAAGAAAATCGTAAAATAAAGTAAAACAATTGGGAGACCCAGATTGGGGTGTCTACAGAAATCGTCAATTTGCTCTTCGATATCATCAACAGCAGGTTCCTCAGGATCGTGAGGTTGCTGGAGACGTTTGCTGGGCAAATCATTTTCTGTCCAGAGTCTGCAATCGTCGGGAGCTCCCACCTTTGTCAGGCATGTCTCCTAGCACACGCTCCAAATCTGGTCCTGAATGCCAGGCATCTGCTCCACATAGCTTGCTGTGGCAGCATCAAACCCTTTCTTGAACCCGTCTTCATGAGCTGCCTTTTTTGTGCTGTCAATTTCGGACAGCGCCTGGCGAAGGTTTTCCTCAGCAGCATCCAACTTCACCTTCATACCATCGGCTTCCAGCTTAGCTTTATCTCTCTCTCTCTCCAGCCTCGTGACTGATCGGATCAGACTGGTGTTTTCATTCATCAGCCTGTTCCTTTCAGCCTCAGTCTCTTGAAGCCTCTGGCCCATTGTAACCATCTTTTGAATAAACTAAAAGACCGACAAAAAACTCAATTTGTAGTTAGACATCCTTGGAACTACCGAGACGAATATGGGATAAAAGGCAGGAGTAACAACTTGGGATTACCTTGATTCCACTGACGAGTCCAGTGGATAAAAGCCGTTCAGAAGAATTGGTAGACTCTTTTTGCATGTCCACAGGCAGCAGCAACCCTTGTGCAAGGGCCAGTGCAGTCTCAGAAGAACTTGCACTGTCCCCAACATTTATTGGCCGGTCACCCCTAGTGAATTGAGGGGCCCAGGCATCGTGGATCACTTGAGTAACAGGGGTAGGAGGCCCCAGACTTGCATCAGCAACGGCTTGTGAATCTGAGGCCCCGGTTTCCTGATGCCTTGAGCGTTTGTCCCGATGGGCATCAGCAGCCTCAACAGAACTGTCCTGTTCCCGAGGAAAAGAGGAGGACCGTGTATTAGGGCCCCTAGAGCGACGGGGTGGTGGGGGAGCCTGGCCAGTGGATGCCGCTCTGCCCGGGGCACCACGCCCCCGAGGTGAGATTGTGAGAAGGGTGCTGAGGTTCAAAGGTTGGTAAGACATGGTACCTGAACCTGGAGGGGATGGAGAATATCCTGGAAAGGATGATTGGCTTGTGTGTTGTTGGGGAGCTGATTGTTCGGGCTATTCTTGGATGGCCTCTTGTCGACGAGAGGACCTCCTAAGAATTAAGCGTGGCAAAGGGATTCCTTCCGAAATTGGGAATTCCCCTGGCTCTCCGGCAATCGTTACGCCGGCGCTAGATCTTGAACTTCTGGCTTTTGGAGCAGTCGAAGTGGAGGCGCCACTAGTACTTGGGTGAGCAAGTCTTCTATCGATAAAACCTTTGTATGACGGGTCGTAGCCTAGTAGAACGCTTGCGTCGCACCCCCGTCCAGCAGTTCGTGTACCTATCACCCCTTTGTATTTTAGAACCTTGCCGATGTCCCTTGCCCGAATGTAGCTTGGTTCTCTGGTTGGGCGATGGTTTGCATTTTTTGCTGAAATAACAAAGGGACATTCAGTAATATGGTTTAAAGTACAGACAAGCGAAGGAATTGGAATACAAAACAGAGAAACAGAAATTAGAAGCGTACGTGGGAAGCCCCATTCGTGGGGAACGTGGACACCCACCACTTGGCCATCTTCCCCAGTGGGCTCGAAGGCTCCAGTTACATACAGAAAATCCATCTCGTGGTCCCGAGCGGAGTCTGGCAGGTTAAGCACGAAATGCTTCTCTGCCTTTCTCACTTTCAGATAATACGTATTATATTCCCGATTTAATACAATGCTATACCACCATTGAATATCCCAAATTCCTAAGTTGGTTCCCAAAATTCTATTTAAAGCCACGACTCCCATCACCAATCTGAAAAAATTGGTGGATACTTGCATGGGGTTAAGTCGATACCAGTTGAGAACACGGCGAAGTAGTGGGTCAAAGGGGAAACGAACTCCACCCTCGACAATGGCCACGATTGGGACGCACGTTCTGTCCCACGTACAAGCATTTCTGATCGCGCCCAGAGGGGCAAGTTCTAAACCTACGGTCTCAGGAACGTTGTAATCCTTCCTAAATGCTGCCATTGCAGCCGGAGTTTCATAAAGTTTTCTAAATTTCCCTGGCTTGGGTTCCCTATCATCATCCGCCATGGATGTTTAAAGAAGTTCTAACGACAATGGAGCGGAGTCTGAAAAATGGGTATGAACAGCGCCCTAACTCGAAAGGGAATTTGAGAAACGAATTCTCGAAATGAAATAAAGGAGAGGCGAGATTAAGAGTCTTACAGGAATGTAGGGAGGATTTCCTAGGATGGAGTCGAGTTTGCAGACGGCGGCGATGGCGGACCGGAAACGAAAGAGTTCGCCTGGTTTGAGAGAGAGAAAATCTGAGATTCAAGCTCTTCGATAAAACCCAAAAAGATACCCTTTTTTTGGGTTTAAGAGTAAAGTGACGGAGACGAAACGTCTACGCTGACGACGTTACATGAAAAGTAACGGTTGCAATAGGTGGATAGCTGACGATCAGACGCCGTTTGAAAGAAGCATCAATTCGAATTTAATGCTAGGTGTACGAAACACGCCACGTGGAGTCATTATTTCGAGAAAATTATGACTAAACCGCCAAAGGACATCAATGGGAACCCAATGACTATATCTGCACGGGATCTGATCTGTTCGGCCTCAAGTTCATTCTTTGAGCTTTACTCATCATCTTCGAACAGTAGTGATAAGCAAAAGCTGGGGAGCAATTGTAGGGAGGTATTCCCGAACAGGTTCAAATACTGGCCGAACACGTGGTACGCCAGATCCGTGTAATGAGGAAAGTGATATGGGACCCCATATAAGATGAACGGCGGCGGTAAGGTCCAGTGCTACGAGGAGGCACCGGATTAGACGATCTGTTCGGCTGGGATAAGCCGGTGACATGAGAAGTCATTAGTTGATATATTCTGTTCGGCCCAGATGGGCCAGTGGCATGAGAAGTCATTTACTAGTGTAGACTGTTCGGTAGGGGCATATGCCGAACAGATGGAGTTACTTGATGAAACGTTGTCTTAGGAGATAAGGCAATAGGGGTGTTATGTAACATAAACCCGATATACAGCAAAGGATGAGTCAAGAGACAGTCCTACTAAAGGATGAGTTCCATGGTGAGAAGAGATCCTATGAGGAAGGGATCTCGGTCGATTGGGCAAGAGATCCCCAAAAGGGCCAGGGTTTCTGTACGAGGCAGGAGACCTGGGCAACAAGGATGCTTGGGAAGCAAGCATGCTCATGTCTATAAATACGAGGTAAACCTGGAGGAAAAAGGTAGGCAATAGGTTGCATTCAGTCTACACTTCCTTTTGATAATTAGGGTTTTCGATACAGTACGAGATACTAACTTAGGCATCGGAGGGCCTTTGCCACGAGAGGCAGAGGTGCGCTCACCCCTTGTCTGTTTTACAGGTTAGGGTTCAGGCGAAGGTATTAGGGTTCCGATTGGACAGCACGTGAACGAAGGAGACTCAACGCTGTTCTAGGTACCATCTGTTTTTCTCCACCTACAACGGCGTGTGGAGAAACAGCAAGGTACAGGTACAGTGTCTCAAAGGGCTTCGGCTTGACGAGGAGTGGAGCCGAGCCGAGATATGCTTTGAGTTCATCAAGTGCCGTGTCACAATCCTTTGTCCATTTGAAGCTCCGTCGGCTTTGCTTCTTTAAGGTTTGGAAGAAGACGTGGCATTTATCCGAGGAGCGATTGATGAATCTGTTAAGAGTTGCGGCCATGCCTATTAGCTTCTGTATCTCCCGAGGAGTTGAGGGAGCCTTCAGTTGTTGGACCGCCAATATCTGGTTTGGGTCGGCTTCAATCCCTCTTCGAGTGACAAGATATCCAAGGAATTTTCCAGAACCGACACCGAAGGCACATTTCTCAGCGTTAAGGCGCAACTTGAATTTCTTCAATATTGCAAACACTTCGGCTAGGTGGGCTAGAAGATTTTCTGCCTTGAGACTTTTAACGACCATGTCGTCGATATAAGCCTCCATGATTTCACCAATGAGCAAGCCGAACAGCAGATAGACCATCCTTTGAAACGTGGCTCCGGCGTTTTTGAGGCCGAAGGGCATCACAAGATAGCAGAAGAGACCCTTAGGTGTAATGAAAGCCATCTTTTCCATGTCGTCCGGGTCCATTGCTATCTGATGGTAACCCCTATAAGCATCCATGAAGCTTAATCGAGCGTGACCTGCTGTTGCATCCACCAGTTGGTCTATTTTGGGGAGAGGAAGGCAGTCCTTTGCACAGACATCGTTTAAATTGGTGTAGTCCATTCAGACTCTCCACTTCCCATTTTTCTTCTTCACCACCACTGGATTAGAGAGCCAAGTGGGGTATTGGACCTCTTTGATAGCCCCTGTTACGAGGAGCCTATCCACCTCTTCATTTACTGCCTCGGCGTGGATAGCTGCCGAACGTCTTGGCTTCTGGATCACAGGTTTTGCGGATTTGGAGACATTGAGTGAGTGCCGAATGAACTGTGGGTCAATGCCAGGCATCTCGTAAAGGGTCCAAGCAAAAACTTCAATATTCTCCTTGAGGAATTGGACCAGCTCATCACGCTCGGCATCCGTCAAACCGGAATCGAGCAAGAAGAAGCGGAATCCGTCTTCGTTGATTGGTATCTTAACTAGATCTTCTATTGACTTTTGCTCGGCTAGAGCCCCAACATCTTCAAGGACGGGCTTGTCAGGAACTTCCACCCAATGCACTCTCTTAGAGTTTGGAGCTTTTCCCACTGCCAAGAGATAACACTGTTTGGCTTGGACTTGATCACCGTGCAAATCTTCCTGTCGGTATGTTGCTCCAATATCCCGTACCACCTGGTGGTAGGTTGAGGCGATTGCCTTGATAGTGTGCAGCCAATTTCGACCGAGGATTGCATTGTAGGGGCTCGGTGCGTCCACTACGATGAACTGGAAATTAGCAGCGACCGAGCCTGTGACAATGGGGAGGACCACTTTGCCGAGGGGCCAGACTGGCGTTCCTCTAAATCCCACTAAAGGAACGTCACTCGGTATAAGGGATGACTCCGGAATTTTAAGTTCTTTGAAAAGAGACAAGTACATGATCTCAGCCGAACTTCCTTGATCTACAAGGACCCTTTTGACCGAGTGAGTCGAGATCTGCACCGTGACCACCAGAGCGTCGTTGTGAGGAGTTTGTACACGTTGGAGATCTCAGTTGGTAAATGTAATTGACCAAGGGCGTTTTGATGTCTTTGGCCGTTTGAGAGCATTTGAGACATAAAAAATTTCTGCGGATTTTCTGGCTTTATCAAGTTCAGACCGAAGCTGCTGTGCTCCTTCTTTGGTAACTGGCATGTGGATCACGTTGATGACGCCGACTGGTCTAGGAACCTGATTTTGGCCTTCGGCGTTCGGCTGGCGCCTGGGTGTTTTGGTCCAGTCGATGTGATCATCCAAGAGTCCTTGGGCTGCCAGATTTTCTAAGAATGCCTTGTAGGGGGCGCAGGCCGTTGTGTAATGTCCGAGCTCATTGTGGTAGGAACATCTCTTCCGAGTGTTGTCGTTCCCTGCTTTGATGTTGAGCTTGGGTGGGTTCGGCCATACAAAGAACGGCTCGCGCTCCAAGGTTCGTAGGAGAAAGTAGATTGGCTCTTTGAATACCGTTGTCTCGGCTATGTAATCGTGAGCCTTCGGAGCCTTCTTGTTTGCCACTTTTACCGTGTTGACTTGTTTCTTCGGCTGTGAGACAGCTACGGGTTTTGGTGCAGAAATTTGAGGGGTAGGGACGTGAAGTTGCTGAGGGACGGCTGAGGTTTGTCCGCCTTGGAGTTCTCGCTCGGCGAGGAACTCCTCGTAGGAGCAGAACTGCTCAACCGTTCTCATAAGTTCGTTCTTCCCGTGGGGTGCCCGAATTGCCAATTCATTTAGGATTTTACTTCCTGTCTCCAATCCATTCTTGAAATTTCTTGCAGCCCAGTACTGGTCAACACCTGGTATCTCATTGAACAATTGCCAGTAATGCTCGGCGTACTTCCGAAGCGTTTCGCCAGGCCTCTTCTTCATTTGAGCCAAGGCATCTTCCTCTTTGGCTTGCTTGTTGCTCGTGATGAACCGATAGTTAAAGGCTCTTTCAAGCTCTTTGAAACTATGGATTGATCCCGCTTCCAGTTGATTGAACCACAGCAAGCCGAGGCGTCCAAGGCTCGAGGGAAATGCTTTGCACATGATGGCATCGTCATCGGTGACGCAAGAGATGGTGCTTCGGTAGCTGATGAGGTGGGTGTAAGCCTCGGTTGTGCTGGGGTCGAATTTCTGAAACTTCTGCAGGTGGAGTCCGGGCTTCAGCAAGGTTGCTTGAATTTTGGCCGAGAAGGGAGATTCGGTCAATTTCTTCAGCTGATATTCGTGCGTTGGCCGAGGCGGGCGTCCATCTCTTTCACTTCGACATCTTTTTGAGGCTCGGTAATCCTTTTCTTTGTTGGTTGCCTCCTCTTGCCGACGCTGGTGTATCCTTTCCCTTTTGTCAATGGGGACCTTCAGCCGATCCTCATCAGGGAGATTTTCCGTACGATAGACTTTGCGTCGGCTAGGTTGTTCATCGTGCTGAACGACTACACTCACACTCTTTTCGCGAGGAAAACTCCGTGGGTTTCTTGAGTTTACCGTGCGTCCGACATGGGTATTTTTCCGAGGGAAATCTTCATTTTCTGAGGGAAAAACTTCAGGGTCTTTGCCATTCCTTCGAGACGTTCGGCTCTTACGCTGTCCTGAATCGTAAGGAATTAGGGCCTGATCATTTTCGTGGTCATGAAATTCAACCATGTCGTAACTTTGAGATTGAGAGTATTCACCCCCAGCCGACGAGCTTGAGTAAACTGTGTAAGGGCTTCCTTCCCTTCTTGCTTTTTCGCCCCTATGCCCTGCACCACTACCGAGACGTTGATGAACCGGGAAACGTTGCTGCTTAAAGCGAGCGCTGTCCCCAACTCGGTTGTCCGTTAGTGGTGGGTCCAGGCGATCATATACTGAGACTCGATGTGGTTCCCCATCACCGACCAGAGGAGGTGGTGGTGGCAGGATTCCTCGCCGACGCCTTCCTTGGGAGCCAGAGTGGGAGGCCGCTGGACGTTCGTTTGCCTTGATTCTTGCGATTTCCATTTTGAGAATGGCAACATCAGCGTTGGTTTGTTCCTGCTGCTGCTCCAGCATTTGAACATAAGCCAGAGTGTCTTCACTAAGTCCAACCAGACGCTGAACGGAGGTGCTGACGCCGGGAGGGGTAAAGCCAGGGGATGAGATGGGGAGGCGGTGCTGACGCCAGTGTCTGAGAGAATTTGCAAGGAAGGGTTGAGGGGTTGGAAAGGTGGTGGTGCTCCGCCCATTTTCGTAGAGTTTAAATGTGGTGGAGCTGTGATGGAGAGAAGTTTAAGGGATCAAATGAAAGGGAGGACAACGAAGGAGCCGCCGTGGATCAAAGAAAGGTTTCACATCGGGTTCACCAAATTGTGGGGCTCCGATCAGGATGATTCGCTCCTCTTTGTTCTGCGATTCGAGTCCAGTTCCTAATCCTCCAGTGTCCTGCAAAAGAGAGCACGACTAAAAGACCACACCTGAGGCTCTCCGGGATGGCCCTCCGGTGCAAAAATCAGAACACTTGCAGAAGAATGAAGGACCAGAGACTAGGGATTTAGGGTTGTGTCCATACGTACCTCTTTCAGGAGGGTATAACAGTGTATTTATAGGGAGTCCTAGCTTGGCCTTCAAGGTTGTGCCAATGCTCGACACGCGTCGGCTTACGCCACCCATACGTCACTTTAGGGTTTTGTAACCGTTTTAGAGGGTGAGCTGGCTCCTTCATGTGTTCCCATCACCCCCATGATAACCGTTCGGCTGATGTCACGATCGTCATCATGGCCACGGTGGCACTCCCACGTGGGTAAGCTGGAATCCTGACCCCCACATTCGTTCAGAACCGAATGTGATAACCGACTGTCCGAGAGTTGGTGAGCCGAGCGAGTTGCGACAGCGAGATTCGACTGAGATATCAATACTCGACCGTCGGCTAGCCGAGGCGTAAGATCATCGCCTTAGAGCAAGTTGAGCCGTTAGTCACGTGGCACAGTATACGCTCGGTGTGGCTCGAGCCTTCTAACTCGGCCTGCTACACAAAGCAAACCGTGGTTTAAATCGAAACCGAACCATATTTATATGGTTTGGTTCTATGCCTTTTGTGGGTTAGTTTGGTTCTCCAAATTCATAATCTATAGGTATTGGTTTGGTTCTTGATTTACTAAAAAACCGAACCAATCTAAACCATGCTCACCCCTACAACCAACACAACGGTTGTGTGCCTAATTCTGACCGTCCAGATGTTTTTGAACGGTCAAAATTTAAAAAAAACTCTTACAGGGAAATGTTTAACTTTTCCGGGGAAGAGTTTGAGTGAATCCTGACCATTTATTACAACAACGGACAGCTAGAAATTGGTTGTGTAACAGTGTTTTACACAACCGTTATGTGAGTATCGTTTTTGCCACACTAAGAAATGTGAAGTCAATTATACTATTAGGACTTATTACTTAATTAATCCAGTTGCACATCAAGCTACATAATTAATAAATTATTTAACTTAAAATTTTATTTTTATTTAAAAAAATAAGGTCAGAAGCAGGGTCGTTAGAATACTCTTATTCTCTAATTCACCAAAGTTTCAGTGTGATCCAACGAATCCATTATACATCCGAATAACAAACCGAAGAATAGAAAAGGAGTAAGCATCACTAGCTGATTTCTATTTAAATCATTGAGGCCATGTCCGCTATTTCTATTTATCTATGCTTTTTTATTCATATTTTGTTTACTTCTAAGTCTATGTTTATGTTTAATGTTCGTCTTGAAGCTTTATTAGGTTTGCGTATGCTTCTATTTTTAGTTTGCAGATTGATCAAATAAAGAAGATATAATTTTGAATCGGCTTTGTTCGATTAACCTTTTAGTTTTAGTTTTAGTTTAGTTTTTAATCATTACCCTATTTCTTTCTCCAATCATTACCCTATTTCTCCAATTATTACTTTCTTATCTCTCTCTATCTCTCTCCAATCATTACCCATATCTTCAATCATTACTCTATTTCTCTCTCCACCTACTACCAAAACTAAACTCCCAACCAAACACAACCGATACTTGTATGGTAATTTCTTTCTGAAAATGTGTTTGTTATATATGTAGTACTTCATTATTTTTGTCTTTTTTCTTTCTTTTTGGGTATTATTTTGCTATGAATTTTTTACCTAACTCATTACCTTATGATGAAAAAGTTACACGCATAACTTGTATGTAATAAAGCACATACAACTTCAGCACCTCAATTTGAGTAGGATTAACCAGACAAAGCTCAAGATTTTCATGTCTATTGTAGAACTTTTTGGATAACATGTCTGTACCCAAGATTTGACAATCACATAGCTCTAAAGCCAAGTGTATGCTTTGGTTGTTAATGGAGCAACAACATTGGATATTTTGAGGGTTGATTCCATCTTCGGATAAAAAATACAGGGATGAACTAACAATTGATACCTTTTTTTGACATTTACAGCCCATATGAATTCAATAATTGATAAGAGAGGAATGACAGGTGTGACACCACAAGGTCCCAAAAAGAGTCCCACATCAGGGAGTTGGAAAATAGTTAAATGGAATATAATAGATTCCGGCTAGCTACTGTATAATTCGAGGTTAATCTTTTGAGTCACATGTTTAGGCTGATAGTTAAGCAGGTCAACTGACACGGATCGTTACAATTGGAATCAGAGCACAACCTTAATCTACATGGTGGGGGCTACCTCTAAAATCTGGTACGAGTACAATGAACATTAGTGGGGGAGATTGTGACAACCCAAGGTCCCAAAAAGAGTTCACATCGGGGAGTTGGGAAACAGTTAAATGGTATGGATTCCGGCCAATTCCTGTATAACCGAGGTTAACCTTTTGAGCCACAAGTCAGCTGGTACAAATCGTTACAACAAGTTTCAACCAATGTTATCAATACCGTTCCGTACCGGCCGTTTTTACCAATAACCGATACCCGGTACCCTAACCCCCCAATTCCGTTCCGGACGCAATACCGGTCGGTATCGACCGTTTCGGAGAATACCGCCGAAATTTTGAACATGTTTTTTTTTGTGTGCAGATCTGGGTCCAAAAAAAAACGTTGTTTCAGAATAATGTGATCTGGGTCCCAAAAAAAAACGATGTTTCAGAATTTGAGCAAATCGTGGGCTTAACTATGGTACGTGCGCGAGGCTCAAATCTCGGATTTGCACCCCACTGCGTGCGAATAACCCGTGACTGGTTTCCGAATCAATTTTTCCAAATTGTCTTCGGCCACGGCCCATTTTCCCGAGCGCGCGAGACCTCTTCTTGGGTTCTCATTCACAAGCCCACTAGTGTGCAAAGCCATTTAAGATGAAAAAGAGTTTTGTAACTAGGCAATGTGGGACAAGAGGCAAACACATAGGTATTTTATGATGAATTGCATGGTATGAGAGATTTTTTTGAATTATAATTATATATAATTATTATATATATTGTAGTTGCGGTAAATCCGAAACAGTACCCAGTATTTGACCGGTACCGATACGTACCGTACCAGTAGGAAACCGGTACCCTGGCCGGTACGATATTCAGAACATTGGTTTCAACTCACTTCGGTGTGGCTCCAAAGTCCAACCCAATGGAAATCACTCGGTTACGTTGGAGAAACAATGAGGTATAGTTATACATTACTTGTGAGTTACAATAGATTACTTAAGCAAAACATGTCCCAATTAAAGTCTAATACAAATATATATTCAATGGTGCTGGTTCTCCGCAAAAAAAACAAAAGATCGAAAAATCGGAATCACCACTGCCATTGTTACTCGAACTACTTCCTTCCATTAAATGGGATATGAATAGAGGGAGGGGGAACTCTAGCTCCTTCTGCAGCCCAATTACACGAAAATTTCAATTCAAATATAATAGATTTTGTCAACACCACACCAACAAAATATTTGAATTGAAACTAGTGAAACTTACTGTAGGGAGTAAATCCCGAACGAGTACAAATAGGGCCCGAACACGTGGTACGTGGGACCATGGTATAATTACATTAAGAACAGTCGCCGTGCAGAAATGGTGATCGGCGATAGGGACCAGTGATATGAAAGATCATTGATCCGGGGAGTCTATACTGAGTCAAGGTCCAGTAACACGAGAGAGTATCGGACCGAGAGATTAACGAAAGAGCAATGACATGCGAAGTCATTGGTCCAAGTAGGCTGTTCGGCAATGAAAGAGCCGAGCAGGGGGGGTTTGTACGAAGAACGGTCCCAGGCGCAGGAAACGTTCCAGAAGGATCCGGTGACAGGGATATTCTGTGATTACTATAAGATCCCAATGAAATAGGATCTTGGAGAGATACCCAACGGGAATGGGAAGTTCGGCCAGCTGTGGAAAGAAGTCCTAAACGGACTAAGGTAATGAACTGGTAAGGGAACGAGAATCCGAGATATTCTGGGTTTCCTATACGAGATAGGAAACCTAGGGCAACATGGATACTTGGGCGGCAAGCATCCATAAACCTATAAATACAAGGCAAACCGAGAGGAGAAAGGTACACAATACACTGCATTTATACGTCTTCTCTTATGCTTAATTAGGGTTTCCCTTTAGTACGTGATACTAACTTAGGCATCGGAGGGCCTTTGCCACGAGAGGCAAAGGTGCACTCACCCCTTGTCTGTTTTGCAGATAAGAATCCCGGCGTCGTATTAGGGTTCCGGCGGGGACCTCGAAGTAGCCGTTACGTTCTTGTGCTGCTAAAACTACTCTTAGTTTTTCTGCACTTACAATTGGCGCCGTCTGTGGGAAACGAAAGAGATCCCTCTGAAAAGCGACCATGATGGAAGAAGATCCAAAAACTCCACATGATTCGAAACACCAGTTGGGGGGAGGAGGTGGCAACTCCCCACCAGATCCTCCAAGAAAGCCCGACGGTGGGCAAGCAAAGAAGCCCACAAACAAGGATAACCCCCTGACTGTCCATGACGACTCCAAGAACAAGGAGGGAAGGACGGCCACAGGATCCACGAGAAGGAGTAAATCCCATCGTGAGGGAGAATCAGTGGCGCATTCAAGGAGTGCACACAACCGTGACGATATCTTGGATAAAAAGAGACAAGAGATCGAAGAGTACGCTCGTTTGATTAAAAAACGAGTGTATGAGATACAGGAATTGCAACGGATACGAGGACATCCGGAGGATTCTGGACTATCACGAAGAGATTCCAGAAGAGAGAGGCTGGCAATAGTGGAACACAAGAAGGCTCCTTCACGAGGAAGGAGGAGCAGGTCCAGGAGTCCCACTCCGAAAAAGAAAAGGGCTTCTTCACGGAAAAGAAGAAGCAGAAGCCTCACCCCAAAGAAGGAGAGATTAGAAGACATCACAGGGATAGGTACGAGAGACCTGATTCCGATTGGGAAAAGAATACTCCCAAGAAAGCAAAAGGACGAGAGGAGGGAGCCATGTCTGCACGAGAAGCAGCACGGAAAGCCCTCAGCAACATAGCTTCATCCCCTTTTTCAAAGAAGTTGCAGGAGGCAAGGCTTCCTAGTAGGGTGAAGCACGAGGCAATCGTACTTTACGAAACAAATAATGATCCCGTGGCGCACATACAACACTACCGGCAGGCAATGTTCATGCACGACGGGGATGATGCGATTATGTGCAAGATGTTCCCATCGAGTTTGGGGAAAGTGGCCTTGTAATGGTTCCATAAGCTAGGACCGAACACCATACGAGGATGGAGACAGTTGGCCGAGGAATTCACTGCTCGGTTTCTGACGAGCAGTGAGGAATATGCTATAGCCACGTTCAAAACAGGACTGCCTGTTCGGGGAGAACTACGTAAGTCCCTAAACATGAGCCCGGTAGATACATTGGCAAGGCTAATGGAACGAATTGAGCAGCATGCCAGGAACGAGGATGACATACTGCGAGAGGACAATAGGATAGTTGCCGAACAGGCAAAGGGTCTACCGAGGAAGGCGGATAAGCCGGAGCCCAAAACCTACAAAGAAAAGAAGGAATACGGGCAGATCAAGAAAGAGCCATATAAAGAGAGGCACGCCCCAGACCCCAAGTCTTTCTTTTCAGTGACAACGGTTTGGAAGGAACCAATCTATCGGATTCTTTACAAGATAAAGAATCGCCCATATTTCAAATGGCCCCCGAGGCTGGAGGGGGATAAAGATGCAAAGAGGGCTACGAGTCAGCATTGCAGTTATCATAAAGATTGGGGACATATGACGGGGATTGCGAGATGTTCAAGCAACACCTCGACGATCTGGTCTCATGAGGTTTCCTGAAAGAATTTATTCAGGAGGAGCACAAGGGTGCAGAGAAAGCGTTGGAATTGGATTATGAGCAAAATCCAAGGGGGGTAATCCATATGATACATGGATTGGCCGCGCCTTACACGAGAAGTGAGGTGAGGTTGCTTCAAAGACAAGTAAAACACGACCAGCATGTGATGCGGTTGGGAAAGAAGCGAGGGCGTGAAGAAGAGGATTGCAATGGAGGCATAGTCTTCACGGATGAGGACCTGGGTGGAATCCAGGTGCCACATAATGATGCCTTAGTCATAACCCTACGGATTGGGGAATATGACATGGAAAGAATCCTGGTCGACTCAGGAAGCTGCACAGAGATACTGTACTATGACGCGTTCAAGAAGTTAGGGCTGACACAAGCAGACTTAGTGCAGTCAATAACCCCTCTGGTCGGATTTAGTGCAGGAGCAGTCTGGCCCTTGGGCAAAGTAACTCTTCCTGTTCGGGCAGGAACGATCGTGCTAAGAACCGATTTCCTAGTGGTGGATGTGCCATCCTCTTACAACATGATTATTGGAAGAACATGGCTGCACAAGATGAGGGCGGTTTCCTCCACTTACCACCAGATGGTAAAATTCCCAGGGTCGAATGGTGTTGAAAAGATTAGAGGAAATCAGAAAGTAGCCCAGCAGTGTTTGGTCTCAATAATCAAGAGTGCTCCCAAGGCCAAGTTAGTCCAAGCAATTGAGGTCCCGGACCAGCCGACTATTGAGGATGTCGGAGGGAATCCCGCCGAGAAAGTGGTGGAAGGGTTGAAGAAGATCCAGATCAATGAGAATGACCCAGAAAGATATTTCCTGATTGGGGAGAATCTGAATGAAACCGAAGAAAGAGAATTAGTGGGGTTCCTCAAGGAGCACGTCGATGTGTTTGCTTGTGTCACGCCCTCGATTTTTCAACATAAATAAACAATCCTTTTTAAATGAAAGTCTCTCGCATATCATAAATAATACCCAAAAGAGTCTTCCACCTGTTTAATTTACAAATCGAGTCCCCAAGATTAAACAAAGTACAACTTGGCACACCGGCCTAAAGTTAAACTTAAGTACGAGTACAAACAAGTTTTCTTTAAACTTACAACAGTTTAGTCAACTAGATTCAGAGGTTTTCAATCTACAGTGTCACTTTTAACAAAAGGGGGTCATTACAAGACGATTAAGTACTTCATGAAATTAGCTTCCAAAAATATCTTCCACATTGACCACATGATGCAATGCGAGCTACCGCCCAGCTTTGAAACCTGAAAAGAAGGATTTTGTTGAGCTACACAAGCCCAGTAGGTAATTCCATACTCAAGTTATAAGAAAATGCAATGAAATATGCGCCCAACGAGAATGAGACTCAACAAACGAACATAAGATGCAAGAGGGGTTACCAAGATGGACAACCAAATTTTAGACTTCAGGAATTCGGACATCTTAGAGATAACCATAACTATCCACATGTCAACTAGAAGTAGTATTAGGACTCATATCAATCAAACAAACAACAACAATAGTTCAACCATATAACAACGTTTCAAATGAATTCCACAACCACTTCCTCTTTTCATACCACCCACCAAGGGGTCTCATTTCATAAAACTTTCCTTTTAGATTTCCAAAACGATTTAGAGAAAACTCAAGACCATCACAGGTCAAGCTCCGTTGATTCGAGCTTGAATGCCGGAATTCGTTGATTTGTGCCCAAATACCGAATCCGTTGATTCGCTCAAGAATACCGGAGGATTTTTGATAAAAATCCTCTTTTCAAAACTCAAATTGCTTTCTTTGATAAAAATCAACCTTCCATTCTCTGTCTCGGCAACCACAATCTCAAGCAATCATGCAATCCAAACATCAATATAGACCTCTAAGGTCAATCAAAATTCTCTTCATCATACGAGACATTCAACTGTGTTACCACCCCTTGCGTCACATTGAATTCTCTCAACCTGGGTTTCCGCACTACCACACCTTGCGTTGCGGGCCCTCTAGAGTCTCCGCATTACCACACATTGCGTTGCAGGACCCTCAATTCAAAATTCACAAATCACGTAAACGTAAAAGCATTATCAATCCGTATATAAGCGAACATCACTTTCCAAACTCACAGTCATTCTTACATCATTATCCATGTATACCAAACTTATAAGCACACCCATTGCACATTGATAAATACTTTAAGCCCACGTTATTCATCAAAGTCTATCACGACGCCCTACGTCACGTATCGAATCCACAAAGACTCTACGACACACCACCCATTAGGTTCCTAACGGAAAACATAAAGAACGAGGACACGAGTCACAATACCACCCATAGGATCACTAGACTAACTCACGTCTACTCGTAACATTCACCACTTATCCCTTTATAGCCCACGGTAATCCAATCAACGAAACTAATATTATACTCTAATGAGTGCTAAGAGACAAGATCGAATAACGAGCCATTAGGACACGAGCAACCATACTCAAGAGTGACTCAAACATATTCTAATCATATAGGGAGTCATAACACGGAACCAAAATAACCTTAGGAGTAGCCGCAAACATCGACCGACTGACACACCTCTACTCAAATGGTCATAACTTTTCGTGTACTAAGAGTTTAAAGGTGATTCCGGTGGCAAACGAAAGCTAACTTCAAGACCTTCGAATCGATATAAAATTTTCATGAAACGGACGTCGGACGAGGAAGTTATGGCTGTTCAAAGTTGGGCTGAAACCTAAAAACGGGCTGAAATTCCCGGATTCGACCGAAACGCAAAACCCAACCTCAAGCACGAAACAAAACACGGTCTAGGTACATAAACATCACACAAACGCATAACGAGAGTAAGAAATCCCTACCACAATGGGTTTTGAGCAAAACCCTAAGTAACCCAAGCTTGAAACACCAAGATCTAGCTCCTCCCAAGCTACAATACGAGACCTAGGTCCAAGATTTCCCAAGATCAAGAGAAATAAGTGAGGTTCAACAAGTGATTGAGAGGAGAGGGAGAGAAATCCGAAAATGATGTTCTTACCTCTTTGAGCGCAATAACCTTGATTCCGGATGAAATTAGGATGAACAACCCATAGATCTTGAAGATTTTGAGGTGTTTGATGTGGAAATCTAAGAATTTGGGTGAGAGATTAAAGAGAGAAGGTAGAGGGGCGATTTTAGGGCTTGGTTCGTGGCCTTGGAGTGAGAAAATAACATAAGAGGTCTATTTATAGAGGTCCAAGGAGCGCGCTGAAAAAGTGCAGAAAACAGACCATGTACCGGTACGGGTAAAAGCTGTACCGGTTCATGAACCTTCAAACTGTCAAGAATCTCAACTTCTGGATACCATGTACCGGTACGGGAAAAAGCTGTACCGGTTCATGAAGGGCAGAAAAGGAAAATTTTTCAACGGACACCGAAACGAACCTGACTTGGTACTAACACTTCCAAACATCATTGCAACATCAAAACTAACATTTTACTATCCTACGAGAGTCCGATACACACCCGGATACGTATCTCCGTACACCCCACAACATACGAGCGATTTTACCAACAATACAACTAATTGACGAAATAAACGATTTCTGAAATTAAAACAAATTTGCGAGTCTCTACAGCTTGGGTGCCCGAGGAGATGCCTGGAGTGGATGCAAACGTGATTTGTCACCACTTGAATGTGGATCCACAACATAAGCCTGTGATGCAGAAAAAGAGACGGTCTGCCGTACAGCACGTGGACGTTGTCATCGAGGAAGTGGACCGGTTGCTCGAAGCAAAAGCTATACGGGAAGTATACTACCCAGAGTGGTTGTCCAACACCGTGGTGGTAAAGAAGAAAAATGGGAAGTGGCGAGTCTGTGTCGATTTCACCGACTTGAACAAAGCGTGTCCCAAGGATAGCTTCCCCCTTCCCAGGATAGACCAACTTGTTGATGCAACAGCTGGGTATGGGCGGATGAGTTTCCTTGATGCTTATCGAGGGTATCACCAGATAGCCATGTATGGTCCCAATCAAGAGAAGACTTCCTTTATCACACCAAGGGGGCTGTACTGTTATAGTGTCATGCCCTTTGGTTTGAGGAATGCAGGAGCAACATACCAGAGGTTAGCAACGATTATGCTAAAGAAGTTGCTCGGCAAGACCATGGAGGTTTACATAGACGACATGGTAGTCAAAAGCAAGGAAAATGAAAACCACATTGTTGATTTGAAGGAAGCCTTTGAGATACTGAGAGAATATAGGCTCAAACTCAACGCCTCGAAGTGTGCGTTTGGGGTAAACTCAGGAAAATTCCTAGGGTATTTGGTGACCATAAGAGGGATAGAGGCAAATCCCGATCAAATTACTGCGTTGCAAAAACTCCAGAGTCCTAGGACCACGAAGGAGGTCCAGAGATTGACGGGAATGGCAGCAGCTCTAAACAGATTTATCAGCAGGTCCAGTGACAAGTGTAGACCTTTCTTTCAGTTGCTGAAAAAGAGAGAAGGATACGAATGGGGAGCAGAATGTGAGCAGGCGTTCCAAGACCTGAAGAAATACTTGGCGGCGGCTCCCCTATTATCCACACCCGAAGAAGGTGAGTCTTTAACTTTGTATCTGGCAGTATCCGAACACGCTGTCAGTGCAGTATTATTGAGGGATAAGGGATCCGAGCAAGTCCCTGTCTATTACGTAAGCAAGACATTACTGGATGCAGAAACGAGATATCTGCCCCTCGAAAAGTTAGTCTTGGCGTTGAGGACGGCGGCGAGAAAGTTGCCCCATTATTTCCAGAGTCATAGGATTGTGGTATACACTGAATTCCCATTGAAGTCTTTGCTACGAAAGGCGGACTTCTCGAGGCGTATCTCGACTTGGTCGGTCGAATTAAGTCAGTATGACATAGACTACCAGCCGCGCACTGCAATAAAGGGGCAGGTGCTGGCAGACTTCGTAGCTGAGTTTTCACCTACGGTGGCTCCCCAACCTCCTATGAGACAGGAGTCGAGAAAGGAGCAGAAGAGGGAGCAGTCAACGAGAACAAAGAAAGCTCCGGCCGAACAGGATCCCACGGAGTGGAAATTATTTGTTGATGGCTCTGCATGTAACACGGGTTCAGGAATCGGTGTGGTATTTTTTCCTCCTGAAGGAGCAATGATGGAACTGTCCCTTCGATTGGGGTTCAGTGCTTCGAATAACGTGGCAGAGTATGAGGCACTCTTGGCAGGGTTAAGAAGTGCAAGGACCCTGAAGGTGAGAAAGATACGAGTGCATTGTGATTCACAGCTCGTGGTGAACCAGTTGTCCGGAGAATATGAGGCCCGGAATGAGAAAATGGCTTCCTATGTGATGGCCGCCAGAGATCTGCTTGACACTTTCGAAAAGGTGTATATCGAGCAAATAAGTTCTGGGCAGAATGCCCATGCTGATTCACTTGCCTAGCTGGCTGCAGCTGTACCAACGGAATTCAGAAGACGGGCATTGGAAGAAGTGTGGAATTGGTCTTGGATGTGAACCAAGGACCGAGTTGGATGGATCCAATAGTGGAGTTCCTACGAGATGGGGCACTCCCCACAGATAAAAAGGAGGCTCACAAGATAAAGACAAAATCTGCACGATTTTGGTTGTCACCAGAAGGGAAGTTGTACAGAAAATCCTTCACTGGTCCCTACTTACTTTTTGTGCACCCCGAGATGGTGCAGAAATTTCTCCACGAGGGAACGTGTGGAAGTCATGCTGGGGGGAGGTCCATTGCTCACCGAGCAATAACCCAAGGGTACTGGTGGCCTCACATGCAAGAAGATGCAAATGTGTATGTAAAGATTTGTGAGAAGTGCCAAAAATTCTCACCAATGATAAGGACACCAGCCGAAGATCTGGTGCCCTTGACAAGTCCTTGGCCCTTCGCACAATGGGGGATGGACATCGTGGGTCCACTTCACAAGGCAACTGGGAATAGGAAATTTCTGTTGGTAGCAACAGACTATTTCACCAAATGGATTGAAGCTGAACCACTGGCTAAGATCACGGAGCCTATGATAGAAAGGTTCGTGTGGAAAAGCATAATCACCCGGTTTGGGGTCCCTTATTCCCTGATTACGGATAATGGGTCCCAATTTCAGAAAAAATTTAAGGCTTTTTGTGCCCAGTATGGGATAAGGAATTATTACTCTACCCCAGCCTACCCACAGAGTAATGGGCAGGCGGAAGCGTCCAACAAAACTATACTTGATGGGATCAAGAAGAGGTTGGACAAAGCAAAGGGCAAGTGGCCCGATGAATTGCCTCTGGTTCTATGGGCGCACCGAACAATGCCTAGGAGGTCTACGGGAGAGACCCCTTACTCATTAGCATATGGAACAGAGGCTGTAATTCCGTTGGAGGTTGGTCTACCGACCAACAGGACCGCTCTGGTTGAAAGTGGAGGCAACGACAGAGCCCTGGAAATAGAACTGGACCTTGCCGAGGAACGGAGAGAAAGGGCTCTGGTGCATTTGGCCTCATATCAGGAGCAGCTGATGAAAAGCTACAACAAAAATGTCCACCCCCGAGAATTTGGTATTGGAGACCTTGTGCTTCGTAAGGTGCTCGGCAATACCAAGGTGGCCAACGAGGGCAAGTTAGGAGCAAACTGGGAGGGCCCATACAGAGTTACAGAGATTGCGGGCATTGGGGCTTATCGTTTGGCGGACCTGGACGGGAACCCGGTGCCGAGGCTGTAGACACCCCAATTTGGCCTAACGATTATTTCAAGTCCCACCTTGGGACAATCCCGATGATGAAATGGATACAATGATTGCTGATTGCTTCCTTGAGGACCTTAGGACTTTCGGTGAGAACTTTGAACCACTTAGAGGACCCAATTCAAAGTCATACAGCCTTTCAGACAGAAATACAGAAGCCTAGGAGAATCCATCTGACGGCCGTAACATCGATCTAACGGCCATAACATCAATCCCTCACCCGAGCAACCTGTTGCCAGCAAAATCTCCCTGAGAGATCAATTCCTCGGGCGCAAGATCTATCCTTCGGCCGAGACATCCATTCCACAGCCGTGACATCCTTTACTCGGCCGCCAGATCGACCTTTTTCCAGACTCTGGAACGTTCTGTCAGACGTTTGGTTTGATCCAACTACACTACCTTCCCGATGCGTTCGGGCAACGCTCAGAGATTACGACGTAGAGTTAGAGATGCATTGCAATTGCAATTGCCATCTCGTGATTTGATTGGCCGGAGTGAGTCACCAATTGCCTATATAAAGGGCCTTTGGACTCCGAAAATAAACACACGAAATTGATACACCTACACACTCAATCAAGCCACGAAACTCTGTCAAAATACTCTATCAATCCCATACTCCAAAAGCCCTAACCTTCCGAAGGTAGCCGTCAATCCGGCGATCAAACCCCGAAGTTCAAACCCTAACCCTAGGATTCTCGATCAAGCAATCAATCAATCACGCCCAATCCAAAGCAATCAAGCAACTGAGGGATCAAGGTGGTGAGGCCCAACGGCCTCTGGTTTGTCTTAATTTACTGCATTTTTGACTAACTGTAGTGTTTTGATTATCCGTTAATCTTTTTGTCTGGTGTGAGGAAGAACACCGACCGGGGCTTCGATCCCTCGGCCGGTATATCAAACCAGGAAGATCCCTCGGCCGTGACATCGATTCACCGGCCGCGAGATCTATCTCCCTGGGACATTTTGTTTGCTTTATCTGCTTTCTGATGCATGCTCATTTATCGCACTGGCTCACTTTACTTACTTTTAAAGGAATAAATAAACAGATTATGTGTTGAAATTAAACAAAGCATCTATACGTCTTATATTGAATGATTATGGGCCAGTCTCACGACTGGGCAAAGAGGGGTGCCTAATACCTTTCCCTTATTGTACTTTTGGCTCCCGTATCCAGAATCTCTATCTGTTTTCCTAGTTTTAATAAATTAGGTGGCGACTCTATTTTGATGATAACCGTTATCATGTGGCGATGTTCCTAGCCATGAGAATGTCCATGATCTTGGTTTATGAAGTGGAACCAAACAAGTGTGATCAATCTGTATTGCGATACCCCGTTTGGGAGGTGTCTACAGTTTTTGGCGACTCTGCTGGGGATATGAGAGCCATAACCAAAAAGTTCAACATAAGACTAATACATGCCTTGTCTAATTCATTTATCATGTGCATCGAGCGGGCAACCCGTTGAGTTCACCTGATATCCCGGCATGACACGGGCTATGTTGGGGGTTCCAGCAAACTCCACAGTCACTCGTACCTAGTGGTATATCAAAAAGGAAATCACCCAGTCACCGCCTATGATGGGCTGGTGAGGGGATTGGTGCCCTTTGACGACGGAGCACCCTGAGACTACCAAAACCTTGCATGTTTTAGAAAGCCATAGAACTTATCAAACCAAGACAGGAACCTACAGGCTAGGAACCTACTTGCATTTTGCTTCCAAGTTCTTCCTCACACCCATTGTATATGTATGTTGTAAAATTTCTCTTTTGCAGGTTAAACCCTAGGAATCTCTCTAAGTCAAATAAACAATAGGTAAGATTAATCAATCTAACTAAAGCAAAAACCTTTTTCAGGAAAAATGACTGCATCATTGTTCACGTCTGATTCACACTTTCAAGTTGTCACCAAGCTGTCCGGCCCGCTCCACTTTGCTGTTGAAGATTTCAACCCCTCTGAATACATCACTCCAGTAAATCAACCAAAGCCTATGGTGGCTATCATTGAAGACAACCATGTCATGTTCGCTGGAACGGTTTATGAGGAAGAGGTAGAAGACCTGATTGAAGAAGAAGGGCTTCGCAGGGTTCCAATCTACTTTTATGACCCTTATGCACCTACCGATGATTATTGGCCAATAGACGAGGTCAACAACCTTGAGACTGAAGAGGCAAAGGAAGAAGAGGCTGTCGACAATGACCCACTAGACGAAATATCACTAAACCTACTCTTTGATGAGGGGGTCACCAACAATGAAATAAGGGTGATCCACCCCATCATAGATAGCTTTGGTAATTGGTGGGGCTTTGTTGGCACACGACGGGTCGACAACAGCGACGAAGCTGAGGTTGAAGCACAATTGGAGGAGATAACAGCAATAGCAAATCAAATGGCCCTCCAAGACTTGCAGGGTGACAATGATGAAAGTGCGAATCAAGGTGACAGTGAAGTACTGGTGATCGACCTTGGTGATGAAAAAGACTGCTCTAAGTTGATTGTGGATGCTGAAAAAGGGGCTTACCCTAACTGGACCGTGGAACATACTCTAAAATACAAAATGAAAAGCGCTAATTCTGATCTTAGTTCTGATTCCGATTCCGATTCCGACTCCGAGTCGACTCAGTCCGAGTCAAGCTTTTCATCCTTTGAAACTACTAAGTCTAGTGAGGAAAACCTGGTCAAAGTACCAAGGCATAGCATTTACTTTGAATTCGACTCCGAAATGTCTTTTGATAAACTTAGCAATGAGAAGGAAGATTTAGAGTATTTCACTTTGCCTATGATTAATTGTGTGGATTCCGACAAACCAAATTTTGAGGAAGAGATTCCAAAAGAAATTCTAGAATTCATCGAGAGAGAAGAGGAAAGGCACGCTAAACCTTTTTCTGAGGAAATAATCACAGCAAACATAGGCTCCGTAAACGAGCCCAAAATGGTTAAAATTGGTGCCGCACTATCCCCTCAAGAAAGTGAAAAACTAATCCTTTTGCTAAAAAAAATACAAAGATGTCTTTGCCTGGTCTTACGAGGACATGCCTGGAATAGACCCTGAAATTGTTCAACATAAAATTCCTCTTCATCCTGATGCAAAACCAGTTAAGCAAAAACTGAGACGTATGCGCCCTGATTGAGTCCTAAAGATAAAAGAAGAAGTCACTAAACAAATCAACGCCGGTTTTCTCATAGTCACCGAATATCCACAATGGGTAGCAAACATCGTTCCCGTACCAAAGAAAACTGGAGGAATCAGGGTCTGCATAGATTTCCGAGATCTCAACAAAGCCAGTCCGAAAGATGACTTCCCATTACCTCACATAGACGAGCTAGTGGATAACACCGCAGGCCATGCATTGCTATCTTTCATGGACGGATTTTCTGGGTATAACCAAATCCTTATGTCTCCTGAGGACAGAGAGAAAACCACATTCACTACGCCTTGGGGAACTTACTGCTACCGAGTAATGCCGTTTGGGTTGAAGAATGCTGGAGCCACTTACCAGAGGATGGCCACAACACTGCTGCACGACATGATGCACAAAGAGGTCGAGGTGTATGTCGACGATATGATAGTCAAAGGAAAGGGAAGGACATTATGGAGCACTCCAAAAGTTCTTTGAGAGGATTAGGAATTATAAGCTACGTCATAACCCTCAAAAATGCACTTTTGGGGTAACAGCTGGAAAGATGTTGGGTTTCCTCATCACTCAAAGAGGAATCGAGGTAGATCCTTCCAAGATACAGGCTATCATGGAGATATCACCACCTAGGACAGAGAAGGAAGTAAGGAGCTTCTTAGGGAAGGTACAGTTCATCAGTAGGTTCATTTCCAAGCTACTGAAGAAAGGTACGGATTTTGAATGGAGCCAAGACTGTCAGCAAGCGTTTGAGGCAATCAAAGAATACCTTCAGAATCCACCTGTACTATCGCCACCCATCCCTGGGAAGCCATTGATTCTGTATCTCTCGGTAACAGACACGTCCATGGGATGTATGCTAGCGCAAGAAAACGACGCCAAAGTAGAGTGCGCCATATACTACCTCAGCAAGAAAATGATGGATTATGAGACAAGGTATACTCCCCTCGAGAAAACCTGTTGGGGGCTAGTGTGGGCCACAAAAAAACTGAGGCACTACCTGTTAGCACATCCGGTGGTGCTGGTCTCTCGTTTAGACCCAATCAAGTATCTTTTCGAAAAGCCAGCACTTATCGGAAAGCTAGCTAGGTGGTTATTGCTGCTAGCAGAGTTCGACCTCAAATACATGACAAGGAAATCAGTAAAAGGAAGAGCTGTGGCAGAATTCTTGGCAGATCACCCTGTGACAGAGGCAGAGGCAGAGGACTTCATGTTCCCCGACGAGGACATCTTATGTCTCTTAGACGACACCTGGCAACTTTACTTTGATGGAGCATCAAACCGATGTGGATATGGCATAGGGGTATTGCTAGTTTCCCCAAACGACTCCCACATCCCTTTGTCATATAAACTAAGGTTTGAGGTCACTAACAATCAAGCTGAGTACGAGGCTTGTATTGCCGGAATGGAGGCAGCCCTAGAGCTAGGGGCAAAAAGGGTAGAAGTCACTGGGGATTCAAATCTGGTGGTATCTCAAGCCAGAGGAGACTGGAAGGTCAAGGAAGATACACTGAAGCTATATCACTCTGTGCTGGAAGATCTAATTCCACAATTCGATTCTGTTATCTTCACACACACTCCTCGAGTGAGCAATAGATTTGCAGATGCACTGGCGACGTTGGCGTCTATGGTCGAAATACCTCTGGGATTCACGATGCGACCTCTCATGATCGAACAAAAGGTTAAACCAGCATGTGAGTGTACCTTTACCGAGGAAGGTGAAGACGATGGCAAGCCATGGTACGAAGACGTGAAGGAATTCCTGGAAAAAGGAGAATACCCATCCGAGGCCACCTCGAAGGACAAAACGGCTCTGCGGAAGTTTGCTGCCCGATTTATAATCTGTGGAGGAGCATTGTACCGAAGGGCACACTTGGGTCCAAGTCAACTTTGCGTCACAACGGAGGACAGCCGCAAGGTAATGGAGGAAATACATGAAGGAATTTGTGGGCCACACATTATGGGGCAACGATGGCAAAGAAGATCCTACGTCAGGGATATTACTGGACTACAATGGAAGCCGACTGCGCTGATTATGTCCGCCGATGTTACAAATGCCAAACTCACGCTGATCGTATGCGTATTCCCCCTACAGAACTGTATAGCATGACGTCCCCTTGGCCATTCTCCACTTGGGGGATAGACGTCATTGGAAGCATAAATCCAAAGGGGAAATACAAACATCAGTTCATTCTGGTGGCCATCGACTACTTCACCAAATGGGTAGAAGCAGCTTCTTATGCTACTCTCAAAGCCACTCATGTGGCCAAATTCATTCGCACTAATATCATCTATCGATCTGGGGTACCTCACGAGTTTGTCTGTGATAATGGATCGCACTTCAAGGGGGCGACAAAGAAGCTTTTCGCCGAATTTGGGATACAAAATCATCGGTCATCTACTTACCGACCTCAAACTAATGGAGCAGTTGAGGCTGCAAACAAGAATGTCAAGAGGATTCTGCGGAAGACTACCGACACTTACACGGACTGGCCAGAAATGCTACCTCTGGCGCTATGGGGATATCGAACAACTGAAAGGACTTTAACTGGGGCCACTCCCTACTCTCTGGTCTATGGAATGGAAGCTGTCTTGCCTATCGAATTGGAATTACCTTCGTTAAGGGTTCTAGCTGAGACTGGAATGATCGAAGAAGACTGGATTCAAAACCGCTACGACGAGTTGGCACTACTAGACGAAAGGAGACTGAGAGCCTTATACCATGTACAAGGGTATCAACGCCGCATTGCACGGGCATTCAACAAGAAGGTGAAACCTAGGGACATCAAGGTAGGAGACATGGTGCTCAAAGCAATTCGTCGCCACGTCTCAGACCCAAGGGGCAAGTTTAGACCAAACTGGGGAGGCCCCTACCTTATCAAACGCATACTTTCCGAAGGAGCAGCATACATTGCAGACTTGGATGGAATGGAATTCACAACACCAGTCAACATCGACAAGTTGAGGAAGTATTACCCATGAGAGATGCTCGTTGGACCGAAAACCACAAGGGTGGGCGGATCCAAGCAAAAATTAGAGCAGCCTGCTAGGTCGAAAACCCGCAAGGGCGGCTTAGGCAAAAACTAAGGCATAAATAAAACGCTCGCTAGACCGAAAATCCGCAATGGCGGTTTTTAGGCAAAATTTAGAGCACAAAAGGAGAGGAAAATACCCGAGTGGACCCTAACTAAAAAACAAAACAAATCCCCTTTGTTGGAACTACGTTTATGGCCTAATTCCCTCCATGGGATACGTAGGCAATCTCTAAGTTTGAGATTCGGCCACTGCTATCATCATCACTTCCGAAATTTCTAGGTCTATCCTAAAGCATGTTCACTATCAAATCATGGCAATAACATCTTCAAATAAAACAACCAAATGTTTTATTATTTCTAAAGAAAAAGGACAAAGCAAACCTAAACAGTTCTTAATCCATGAAAGCTAGAATCAAACAAACATCTTTTGAAAAACATAAGCAAAGCGTCGATCTCTAGGTCTTCCTTCTCTTTGCACTACTATCCTCCAAAAGGTTTTTCTTCAACCAGCGTTTGTAAGAACCCGATAGCTTGGCAACGAAGTTCTCAGCAATCTCCTGCATCACTCTATTTGGCCAAAGACGCAGCATATTGCGACGGAAGTTGGCATCATGGATCTTAGAGACGGTGTACTCGGGGTCACCCAAGATTGCGGCTTGTTCGGCCCCAAACTGCCTTTGAAAGCGAGCAGGGAAGTAGAAAATGACTCGAGTAATGCCAATCACTGCTACACCAAAGTGGTTCATGGTACTCGCGGTCATGCTCTCGATACCATACCAGGGGCAAACCCATTGAATCCAATCACCTCTGCAAGTCTTCATCCACGCTTCCCAAGCAGCCTCAGTTGGGAACTGTTTAACCATGTGACGCTCCGTACACTGGTCTGGATTGTAAAGAAGTCGCTCCGGCGCATCCCACACCTTTAGCTTCTCAAACAACCACACCTAGAGAAAAAGGGAAAATTGTGAATTGAGAGAACACGTGAGTCAAAACAAAAGAGTGATGAGTGAAAAGATAAACTTGACAAATGAAACAAATAAAAGAACGAACCTGCAATAGCAAAGGACTGCCTGAGAACTGAGCTGTAGGACTACCCTTCATCACATCTAGACCCATCAAGGTCTCTGCCAACACTAAGCCGGCGAAACCCACACGGTTTCCAATTTGCTGAGCAAGGTTAAGCAATATAGGATCAGCATGACCAGAGGAAGGGCCAAGCAAGTAGTAATGAAGGAGACAAATGCACAATGCATGAAAGCATGACTTCTGTAGGGAAACTTGGCGATGAGCCTCGGCTGTACCAAAACGCTGAATAAGTTGCAGAATCTCTAGCCTTCCTTTCACCAGGAAGAATTTAACTTCATGTTTCTGAACTTGGAGTAAATCCTTCAGGAGATCACCCCGGTTGAACAAAGGATTAGGGGCAACAAAACCTTCCCTGTCTGAATGGCCCATAATAGCCGCAAATTCCTCGATAGTAGGACACAACTCCTCTCTCTTAAAGCGAAAGACGTGAAAACCAGGGTCCCACAAACTAACGGCTGCCCTAAGGAAGGCAAAATTCACGGGAATGTAACGAAGGGAAAAGAGGAAGTCCATGCCAAAGGACTTAAAGTGCAGACGGTCAAGGCCATTAAAGGAATCCAACCACTGATCAAGGACTGGTTGTGCCATATGCAAAGAATTGCTGCTGACAATGCTATCGGGTTCGTAGAACGCGTACTTATAGGACTAGGTCGAGTCTTAGTTCGAATCGGAATCGGATTCTTAATCCTCGGAAATTTAGTCGGTCTCTCGGCCGGCACTTCGATAAGACGGCCGTGGGATCAATCCATCGGCCCGTAGATAATAGGGTTGACCTGTAAGTCAAACCCAGGCAAACCAAACGATCCCTCGGCCGCCAGATCGAAGTTTCGGCCGTGTAATCATTAGATCGGCCGCCAGAACGGCTATTTTTACAGACTGTTCCCGCGGTTCAGTTCGTTTCGTTGGATTAACGAGAATATCACACGCAAACAATGTGAGAACAACATATACAATCACAAGCAGAGCAAAAGGTTTTTGTTTTATATAGCGAAAGCTTTTTACATCACAAGGTGGATCATCCCACATTTCCTAAACAAACTATACATCGATTTCCTGTCGAACTAACCTATGCAGGAAAAGAAACAGAAAAGAAACAAAAAGAGGAAGCAGGAGAGGATGCCGGACCCTCTGGTGCTCTAAACACCAGAGGCCTGCTGCAGAAACTAAGAAGAGGACACCCCTGGGACGGTGTATACTAGAGGAGTACTATGGTGCAAAAGAGACACCACATGGCCCAGAAAAATCACCACACCGCGTACCACCGCCACGCCAGGAGCTCCATGTCATGGAAACAAGTCACCCATGCGAGGGCCCCTAATCAAGCATATCCATGCGAAGATCCATGATCAAGCGTCAAGACAGGACCAAAAGCAAACGCGGCCTCCCTCCGCGCACGCTAGCCACATCAGCATATCACCCACGGCCCGGAGCTGTCGGAAACAAGGAGAAGTGGAGGGGGGGTCTTCGGTGGAAGCCTCGGACGGAAGGAACGGAGAGGGAAGAAAGGAAATTGAAACAAACGGCTGAGGCCGTGGCCTTTTATAGGCCCCTGGAAGTGAATCGATTAAGCGGCCGAGACATCGGTTCCTCGGCCGATACATCAATCCCTCGGCCGGGAGATCGATCTCCTGGCCCTCCAATCAATTTCCTTCGACGAGAAGCAGATTTTGCTCAGTGCACTAATTCGAGCCATTACAGACTTCTAAGTCCTCAACCAACCAAGTAATCTTGGGGGCATCGCCAAGCCAATGCAACATGATCAAAATCAACCTTGGGGGCATACCCAAGCATGAGGAAAATCTCTCTCCACAAACTGCTGGCCGAAGCTCCTACTACGGCAAAACAAGACACCTGGCAGCTCTACGCCTCCACCTACTAGCTTAGCGACTCCCAGCCCACCATTTCAACAGGCTCGAAGCCATGACGACCAGTCTCAGCGGCTCGAAGCCCATTACTCCAACAGGCTCGAAGCCTATATCTACCATCTCAACTGGCTCAAAGCCATAGCAACTCATTTAGCGGCTCCAAGCCCTCGACTCAGCAGCTCTACGCTCGCTATCATAAACTCAACGGCTCAAAGCCCATCATCTCTACGCAACTCAGTGGCTCTACGCCCCCACCTACCAATTCAGCGGCCCTGTGCCCATCGTCTCCACACAACTCAGTGGCTCGAAGCCCATTTATCTCAACTGGCTCGAAGCCATAACAACCAACCCAGCGGCTCGAAGCCCTTTATCTCAGCAGCTCTATGCTCGCTATCACGGCAACAGGCTCTACACCTGTAATCATTCAGCCCAGCGGCTCTAAGCCCATTATCTCAACAGGCTCGAAGCCTATATCTACCACCTCAGCGGCTCCAAGCCCATTACTTCAATAGGCTCGAAGCCTGTATCTACCATCTGAAATGGCTCGAAGTCATAACAAACAACTCAGCGGCTCAAAGCCCAACATCTCAACTGGCTCGAAGCCGTAAACAAGCAACAGGCTCTAAGCCGTCCCAACAATCAAGACATTTATTCTCAGGCTCTACGCCTGAATGCTCAAAAATCTAACATTTTTTTGAATGCTCAAGCTCTACGCTTGGATGCCCAACCACTGTGTACTGGATGCTCAAGTTATACACTTGAATGCTCAAGCTCTACGCTTGGATGCCCAACCACTGTGTACTGGACGCTCAAAGCCTGTACTTTGAATGCTCGGATTCTGCCGTCCGAATGCTCGAGCTCTACGCTCTGAATGCTCAAGTCCGGAACTTGATAGAAGCTCTAAACTTAAAACAAACACACACGCACGGGCCCGTGCACATTTGCATCAACATTATCACATCGAGTCTGCATCATATCTGTTCACATCTAACAAACATCGCACATATACACTCTGCATATCTTTCGTGAAACAGGTCAACCCTGCAATCAACCGGCTCTATGCCTCGGTTTTATTGATCGGCCCAACGCCTCGATCTTTTGGCTCCACGCCAACACTTATGATGGAAAAGCTCCGTGCGCAGACCATCAGAATGCAACCAGCTCTACGCTTCGGTTCAAATCACGTCAGGCTCTAAGCTCCGACAACTTAGGCCCTTGCCTCAAGACTGCATGCAGGCTCCACGCCTCAATCACTTCAGGCTCCACGCCTCAGTTCCTTCATCTCAGGCCCTTGCCTTATACCAGCTCCGCGCTTCGGTTCATCACGTCAAGCTCAAAGCTCTGACACCACAGGCTCTCATCCTGATCAATACCAGCTCCGCGCTTCGGTCCCATCAAGCTCTAAGCTCACCTCAGGCCTTCGCCTCATAACCGCAGCAGGCTCCACGCCTCAATCCAGTCACCTCAGGCTCTCGCCTTATGATCAACACCAGCTCCGCGCTTCGGTCTTATCAAACCAATCCCCTCAGGCCTTCGCCTCAAGATTGCAACAGGCTCCACGCCTCGATTCTATCACTCTCCAGGCTCTCGCCTCATGACTACAACCGGCTCCGTGCCTCGGTTCCCTCATCTCCAAAAGCTCCGTGCTCCAGTTACTGGCCCTGCGCCCCTCACATCTCAAAAGCAAACCGGCATCCAACTCATCCCAGCAGATGGTCTGGATTCCACCCCATTACATCAAACCCCTTCCAGCTCATTCGCAAGGATAGGCTACTCTACCGAGCTCCTTTCAGTCAAAGTAAGGATGATCAAGAAAAGCAAATGCACCTACAGTGTACTGGTCTACTCCAAAATACTAAGGAAGCTCTCCGCAAAGAAACTCCCCCGGCAGCCCTGCGCTCCTTCAACTACTCTTCGCCAAAAACCCTGGCTCAGTCTAGGTACGTCACACTACGGCTTTTTAAGCCCTAAGGTACGTCTTCTGTCTCTAACCCTCCAAACTTTTTACTTTTTATTTGCCCGAACTACGATTGGTCTGAATTTCCCTTGTGGAATACGTAGGCAGCCTCCCGGCCCGACCATAACAAAACCTTTTTCAAAAACCCCTTGGAATAGTGGTTGGACCAAATTGAGTTGCTTTGACTCTTACTCAAACATGTTTCGCGATCCGTCTGAGTTCAGTCAAAGAGGGGCATCTGTAGACACCCCAATTTGGCCTAACGATTATTTCAAGTCCCACCTTGGGACAATCCCGATGATGAAATGGATACAATGATTGCTGATTGCTTCCTTGAGGACCTTAGGACTTTTGGTGAGAACTTTGAACCACTTAGAGGACCCAATTCAAAGACATACAGCCTTTCAGACAGAAATACAGAAGCCTAGGAGAATCCATTTGACGGCCGTAACATCGATCTAACGGCCATAACATCAATCCCTCACCCGAGCAACCTGTTCCCAGCAAAATCTCCCTGAGAGATCAATTCCTCGGGCGCAAGATCTATCCTTTGGCCGAGACATCCATTCCACGGCCGCGACATCCTTTACTCGGTCGCCAGATCGACCTTTTTCCAGACTCTGGAACGTTCTGTCAGACGTTTGGTTTGATCCAACTACACTACCTTCCCGATGCGTTCGGGCTATGCTCAGAGATTACGACGTAGAGTTAGAGATGCATTGCAATTGCAATTGCCATCTCGTGATTTGATTGGCCGGAGTGAGTCACCAATTGCCTATATAAAGGGCCTTTGGACTCTGAAAATAAACACACGAAATTGATACACCTACACACTCAATCAAGCCACGAAACTCTGTCAAAATACTCTATCAATCCCATACTCCAAAAGCCCTAACCTTCCGAAGGTAGCCGTCAATCCGGCGATCAAACCCCGAAGTTCAAACCCTAACCCTAGGATTCTCGATCAAGCAATCAATCAATCACGCCCAATCCAAAGCAATCAAGCAACTGAGGGATCAAGGTGGTGAGGCCCAACGGCCTCTGGTTTGTCTTAATTTCTTGCTTTTCTGATTAATCGTAGCATTTTGATTATCCGTTAATCTTTTTGTCTGGTGTGAGGAAGAACACCGACCGGGGCTTCGATCCCTCGGCCGGTATATCAAACCAGGAAGATCCCTCGGCCGTGACATCGATTCACCGGCCGTGAGATCTATCTCCCTGGGACATTTTGTTTGCTTTATCTGCTTTCTGATGCATGCTCATTTATCGCACTGGCTCACTTTACTTACTGTTTAAAGGAATAAATAAACAGATTATGTGTTGGAATTAAACAAAGCATCTATACGTCTTATGTTGAATGATTATGGGCCAGTCTCACGACTGGGCAAAGAGGGGTGCCTAATACCTTCCCCTTATTGTACTTTTGGCTCCCGTATCCAGAATCTCTATCTGTTTTCCTAGTTTTAATAAACTAGGTGGCGACTCTATTTTGATGATAACCGTTATCATGTGGCGATGTTCCTAGCCATGGGAATGTCCATGATCTTGGTTTATGAAGTGGAACCAAACAAGTGTGATCAATCTGTATGGCGATGCCCCGTTTGGAAGGTGTCTACAGAGGCCATGGAATGTCCACAACTTGAGGAAGTTTTTTGTTTGAAAAAACTTCGGTTTATTTTTTATTCTGTTTTAGGATGCACATCGTGATTGTGTGGGAATTACGAATAAAATTCCCTTGTTTTTATTTTTGTTAGTTGCAAGGGGTACGCATAATGCCCCCTTGAGTTTTTTTCTGAATTATGAATAAAATTCTGATTTTGTTATGAGACATTGTTTCTTTATCTTCGTTATGATTAGAATACGAAGTTAGGCTTGGTCCTTGCTCCTCACTTCGTATTGGGGAGCAAAAGGATAGGTTTATGCCAAATTCGAATATATTTGAGCGGATTCACAAAAAATTTTGCAAGTACGAATATACTTGGCGTGCATACGTGAATGTACACGCTTTTCCCAAATACGAAAACATTTGGATAGACTAAGTACGAATACACTTAGACTTACGAACAAACGTTTGGCATGCATACGAAAATATGCATAGCTGCCCCAAATACGAAAACGTTTGGGAAATCTAAGCACGAGTAAACTTAGATAGCTTTTTAAAAGTCCAAACCGATAAAAAATGGGGAGCAGACGAATATATGCAAACCTATCTAAGTACGAGCACACTTAGAATTGTCTCCAAGTACGAGGAAAACTTGGGCAGCATACGAAAAAATGCTGATCAGTGGTATGAATACACTAAGGACTATTTCCAGTTACGAGGATAACTTGGAAAACATACTAGCGATGTTAAAAAACACACTCAAAATACCTAAGTACGAGATACTTGGGCAATTGAAATCAAACGATTGGCCATGAAAAGGGCCACTAGCGACATTAAAGAGGCCACGAATGGCTAAGCAAAACAAAGTTAAACGCCACGAAGGGCCAAAAACCTAAGTTAGAGTGCTGAAATGTATCTGTGCCACACAGGGCAAGTTTACAGCCACGTAGGGCCACTACGGTATTCCGAATATTGTATTGTTTGTGGGGTTAGAATGCATACCTATTGCTCCGCAACAGAATCTTGAGTAACAGGAGTTGGGGTTTCTGCGGGGATGTCTTCTGCAGCCACGCTCCCATCGGTTGGACCACCACTGGCTTCCTTTTGGGCAGGGTTGGTAGCTTCATCGTTGGCAACAGCACCAGCATCAGGCTGCTCGGAGACATCCACGTTAAGCTCCTCGTCCAGATTGTCCACTTCTTCCTCGATCTCATCTTCATCTTGGACCACTATATTGCTCGGAAGATCAATTTCCGTCCACAGGGCAGAAGAATCAGCTGTACCAGACTTCCTGAGGCCAGCGGTCCACCCAGCAGCAAATATCTGATCTTGGATCTTGGGCATCTAATTTTTATAGCTGTCAGTAGCTACATTGATCCCTTCATTATACCCCTGCTGGTAGGCCTCCTTTGCCTCATTTTTGCTCGTTTCCAGCTCTATCAGGGTCTGGTTTAGGCTATCTTCAGCACCGTCCAGTTTAGACTTCAACTCGTTTGTTGCATTTCGAGCCTGGTTTCTCTCTCTCTCGAGCCGGGCAACAGTGGTCAACAACTTGGCGTTTTCACTGGCCAGTTTTGCACGTTGGGGCTCTGAGTGGCCCAGCTTTTGGGCCATAGCCACCATCTTTTGCGCAGCCTAAGCATATTATTACTAACTCAGTAACACAGTTGAGAAAGGGCCGAGCTATAAGAACAAAAGACAACAACTTTACCTTAAAACTGTGCACCATGAAAGATCCAAGCAGGTTGTCCGGAGAATTGACCACCTCCTTCTGCATATCCCCAGGAAGCATGAGAGCCTGAGATAGGGCCAATGCAGTCCCTTCAGACTCCACACTGTCCCGCACAGTGACGGTCTTGCTGCCATGAGTGAATTGGGGGGCCCAGATTGGAGTTTGGGTTATGGGTGTCTGAGTCGAGGACCCCCCAGGCGCTTCCAAGCGCGGGCGTTTGTCCCTGTGGCTAGCAAGTTCCTCGGGAGAAAATCCAGGGGGAGCGTCAAGTTGTGTTGTTCCTCGGCGGCCATGCGAAGGCGCCGGGCTTGGGGAGCGACCTCGGCCACGAGCAGTGCCGCGGCCTCTCCCTCGGCCAGCTCCTGGGATTGTGAGGAGGCTCTCGAGGTTGATCGGCTGGTTCATCTCTTGAGGACGTGGGGGATAACCGTCCGATGACGTGGTTGCTTCCTCGCAAATTTCCACAGATGCACTACGGAACGGAGGGGTCCGAGAACGCCTTTCCTCCTCTATTTGCTCGGGCTGAGCGGGCTGTGCAGCAGCAGGTCCAGGAACTGGTGGGTCGTCGGCTGCACGGATGCGCCGGTCAATAAAGCCCCCGTATGAAGCCCTGTAACTCAGAAGCACTTGTGCTCGGCCAGCCAGATAGGTGCCCTCACCGTTGAAATTTAGGGCCTGAGTGATATGCGCTACATGAACTTGGGGGGTAATGATAGCATACCCCTGGTTGATATTTTCAGCTGCAACACGAGAAGTTGACAGTCAGAAGATGGATAAAATTGAATACGCAATACGAATGAATTGCTAGGTGAATGAGTTTTACGAAGAAGAAAGAACTGACGTGGTCGCCCAAATCTGTGAGGGGCGTGAAAGCCTATCACTTGGCCGTCCTCGTTTCTGGGCTCGAAATTTCCAGTAACGACGAGGAAATCGTCATCATCTCCTCGAGCGGAGTCGGGCAATTCAAGCACCAGTCGCCTTCTGGAATCTCTACTCTTTAGGTAGTAGGTGAGGGCGTCTTTCGTACGAGAAATGCTGTACAGGTGATGAATATCGTACAGGCCTAAAGATGTGCCTAACATATGGTTTAGGGTATTGATACCCATAACGACTCGGAAAAAATTGGCAGACACCTGCATGGGGGATAGCCTGTAGTAAGCCAGAACCTGGCGGAGTAGTGGCGCCAGGGGGAATCTAACACCGCCCTCTACAACGGCAACCACTGGAATATGTAGAATGTCGTTGTTGGGGCTCTGGCGTATAGCGTCTACAGGGGCCAAACTGATGGCCACATCGTCGAGGATCTCATAGCGAGATCTAAACGAGGCCATGGTCTGAGGAGTGTTGCAATGACGCCTAAACCTCCCCATTATGAACAGGAGTGAAATGGACAAGTAATATGGGTACGAAGAGACCCTGACAAAATCCCTAGATCAACGAAAGATAAGGGAAGGAGGAACGATGACTTACGGTTATGGTGATCAGAATCCTAGATGCACAAGGAAGAAACCTCGAGATGGTGAACAGGGCTCCAATGGCGGGTGCGCTTGAAAGCTCTGGTTGCAGAGGGAATCGAGACAGAGAAAGGGGGTTTCGAAATAGGGTGAAAACCCAAATGTACCCCAATTAGTTGGGTGACGTATGCGAAACGTCGCCCCAGACGCCGTTTGGGCGTTCCGTTCCCCAAGAGGTGTGCATCCGCATTTAATGCGAACGGTACGATAGGTGCCATGTGTAAAGTAAGGGGCATGAGACGTCTTGGAGAGCCCAAACGATTAGACGTTCCGTTTGAATTAATGATGATCTCTGCACCAACTTTAAGGGATAAAGGATAGAGGAGCAAAAGAAATGTTGCTCGGATCCTGAGAAGCTTTGCTCGTCATATTAAGAGTAAATAACGAGTAAAGCTGGGGAGCAATTGTAGGGAGTAAATCCCGAACGAGTACAAATAGGGCCCGAACACGTGGTACGTGGGACCATGGTATAATTACATTAAGAACAGTCGCCGTGCAGAAATGGTGATTGGCGATAGGGACCAGTGATATGAAAGATCATTGATCCGGGGAGTCTATACTGAGTCAAGGTCCAGTAACACAAGAGAGTATTGGACCGAGAGATTAACGAAAGAGCAATGACATGCGAAGTCATTGGTCCAAGTAGGCTGTTCGGCAATGAAAGAGCCGAGCAGGGGGGGTTTGTACGAAGAACGGTCCCAGGCGCAGGAAACGTTCCAGAAGGATCCGGTGACAGGGATATTCTGTGATTACTATAAGATCCCAATGAAATAGGATCTTGGAGAGATACCCAACGGGAATGGGAAGTTCGGCCAGCTGTGGAAAGGAGTCCTAAACGGACTAAGGTAATGAACTGGTAAGGGAACGAGAATCCGAGATATTCTGGGTTTCCTATACGAGATAGGAAACCTAGGGCAACATAGATACTTGGGCGGCAAGCATCCATAAACCTCTAAATACAAGGCAAACCGAGAGGAGAAAGGTACACAATACACTGCATTTATACGTCTTCTCTTATGCTTAATTAGGGTTTCCCTTTAGTACGTGATACTAACTTAGGCATCGGAGGGCCTTTGCCACGAGAGGCAAAGGTGCACTCACCCCTTGTCTGTTTTGCAGATAAGAATCCCGGTGTCGTATTAGGGTTCCGACGGGGACCTCGAAGTAGCCGTTACGTTCTTGTGCTGCTAAAACTACTCTTAGTTTTTCTGCACTTACACTTACTGCTAGGCCTACTGCTCCCAATCCGAAAACAACCACAGTTGAGCCCTTTAGTGGTTTGCCAACATTCATAGTGGCACCAAAAGCCTATCAAAACAAATGGCCTCGTCAAGACTCTTATTTTTCAACAAATCAACATAATATCGGTCAAACATTTTGATTTTGTTTCTAAATTAACATCCATAAACTTGCATAACAACATAAAAGGAGCTTTACGTGATTCGAGAAATGAGAGAAAAAGTATATTAATTTTTTTTCATCGTGGATGTGGTTTCTTTTACCCTAATCGAGCAAAAGAAAAAACTTCCTAATTTTGAGCTTTCGAATTCAAAACACACACAGGGAGAGAGAGATGACATAAGTTAATACACACACGCATAGAAATTCACCGAATTTAGCAAAATCCTAAACAGATCTGGTTCGAACCAATACAAACCCTAAACTGGTTTGAACAAAAAAAGCCCTAATTACACTACAACAAACTCACAAACCCGTAGAGAAGAGAGAGATCCAGAACGAGAGAGAGACCTTGGTGTTCCGTCCTTCGTTCAGTTGTCGATCGTCTCTGCCTTCGTTTCTCTTTGCTCGTCGAAATTGCCTATTCTTCTTCTTCTTCTTCTTCTTCTTCTTCTCCTCCTCTCTCTCTCTCTTATGTGTTTCTGGTTTCAAACGAGTGAGAAGGGAAGAGAGTAACACGTCCGTTTGACCCGGGAACGTTTCGACCTATTACCCGGCCGCCTGAGATCCGCGTGAGTAAAACCATTGTCTCGCATCAAAAAATTTGAGTTAAAGCTTGTTGTAGGGTTGGAGAAGCAAACTTTTGATAGTTTCCATTTTTCTCCGAACTCCATTTGGACTAAGACAGCTCAATGAACAGGAGGGAGATGTCTTTATTGTCCGATACAGTGTTATTATTATTTACATATGACAGAACATTATCCTTTATTATGTCCAGCGTTAACAGGAGTAATATGTATGGTTTCCACCTTTTCTCTTCCTCCCTTTCAGAAAATTTTGTGTATTTCAAAAAGTACTTTTTGAAAATTGTATGTGTTTGGTTTCAAAGCTGCACACTTTGTTAAAGCTGTCAAAATAAATTAACAAACAATTACTGGAATAAATCCCTGTTTTTGAACGCCAAATAAGTAATTATTTTTTAAGAAGACAATTTAAAGCTTAAAAATAATGGGCTTATTGTAATATAAAAATATGCAATATGGATCCTGTTTAAAAGATCTCATTGAGATCTATAATACGGTGCAAAAAAAAAATCAAAAAATTATTTTTCATTTACATTATTTTTGAATTTGAAAATGCGAAATAAGTACTTATTTTTTAAGGAGGTGTTCTGGAACAACTTTGAGCCTATTATGTAATGGGCCTAGGTTGGCGTGCAAACCACTGCCTAGTTTTTTTTTTTTTTAAATCAAAAAACACAAGCATTATATCCACAGGCAGGCGCCTATAAAGGAACCAAGTTCCAAGATGTGGCTTACACTTCGGCAAGTTAAGACAAAAATGCCCCTGGCTTCAAACACTTGAATTTCAATTTGCTGCTTCTTGTGTTAGGGCATTTTAGTAATTACATACTCAAAAGTGGTGGGCCATGGACACTATTTATGTTATTTACAGATTACTTTAACGGGTTTTTGGACTTTTGAGATTTTCACTCTGGTGTTCTTTTTTTTGCATTCTATTTTGTCTTTTGTGCTCATTTGAGAGAGTTTTTTTGGGTAAAATCAATGACCCTAACAGTGATTTGAGATTTTCACTCTGGTGTTCTTTTTTTTGCATTCTATTTTGTCTTTTGTGCTCATTTGAGAGAGTTTTTTTGGGTAAAATCAATGACCCTAACAGTGATTCACGCAAATTACGTTACTCTCTCTCTCTCTAAAACTGGTGAACGATGAGTGAGAGAGCGACCGAGAGGATTCCTCTCTGAAGATTGTATGAAGATTTTAATGTGGAGCTGCCAACGCATGAATGAAAGGATACAACGGTCTACAACAGCACTTGCTTTTTTTCTTTAACGGAAAAGGAAACGGGAGAGATGTCCAATAGTCATCTCCGTCTCCTTAATCCTGTCCTTTTCCACCCACTCCATTGGGAAAAAAATATGGGATTGATCCAGATTTTTGTGGGTTTTCGCAGAGGGAGTCATCATTGGAAATCTAGAAGATGGGACTAATGGGAAGCTGATGAGAAGTTTGGTCGGTCCCCAAAGTCGATTTACACCTATATGAAAGGAAAGGAAACACTTCTGATTCTTTTTCCTGATCCCCATTCTTCTTCCTCCCTACTTCCGATTCTGATTCAGAATTTGGTGACGCCTTATGTCTCAATTCAGCCCAGAAAAGTAAGGGCATATTAAGGCTTTTTTGGGGAGCTATGTTTTCTGGAAATGGCTGATTTTGTAAACGGCGGGATCGAACTCTAGGGGTTTTATGTTTTGTTCTTGGCAAAATTATGGGAACGGTTTTTGCCATGGGCGATCTGCTCCAAAATTAAGCTTGATTTGTTCAATGTCTTGAGTATGGACTGATGTTTTTCGATCCAAATTAATGAGAGAGAGAGAGAGAGAGATTGTTTGACCTCGTCGCCGTCGAGAATAGCCAGGAACGGAGAAGAAGAACGGCTGTCCGGTACTCCGTTAGACAAGTATTTCCCATACGGCGCCGTTTGGTTAAGAGGAAAAAGCAAGTGCTATTGTAAACCGTTGGATCGCTGAATTGATGTGTTGGGAGCTCCATGTTAAAAGCCTTGGAGCATCTCCTATCCATACTCCATTTCTTCATTTTGGAGAAAAAATATTTTCCAATCCATCCTTTAAAACTCTCCTCCATTTGGGAGGATGAACTTTGATCCTCTAAATATAGAAGATGAAGGAAAAAATAGAAAATCTTCTCTAAATATGTGTTAGAGTTGAGAAATAGAATGTTAGATTAAAATTGAGATAAATAATACAATCCTCTGAATCTACTTTTCAAATAAAATAGATTAATTTTATCCTCTCAAAAATAGAAATTTGGAATGTGTTGGATTGGAAATGCTCTTACATGATACTCATAGAGGATGCGGATCCTACGGGGAGAACGAATTCGCGAAGACGGACCATCGTCACAGATATCGATGAGATCAACTCCAACGGCGTCACGAATCCCAGCGTCGCAGGCCGATCATCAGATAGGTTGCAGAAATCGAAGATTGAACTGAAGAAGAAGAAGAAGAAGCCGTACATAGAAGAGCAAAGCGAGAGAAAACTCCCAGCCTTCCCATTCAAACCCTACTCGATTCAGAGCGATTTCATGAACGCCCTCTATCAATCTCTCGACTGAGGCGGCATTTCCATGCTCGAAAGCCCCACCGGTACTCTCTCTCTCTAGATTGAATTGGTTTTTCCTGCTTGCCAATTGTTAGTCCATATAATGCACGTTATATGATGTATTTTCAAAAAAAAAAAAAAGAGAAGATTTTTCATGGATGAGTCATGGGAGGAGGAAGCCGTAAGGGATGGGTGTGGTTCTGTACCTCTCCCTTTCATTCCGGAATAAAAGGGAAGGACGGAGAAGAAGAAGGCCTGATGATGGAAGCCATCAAAATAGAGGGCATTTTACCCATTGTACACCTTCATAGTTTCAGCGAAAATCATGGGAGAAGCCAGAACAAGGCACTCTCATTGCATTCGGACAAATGTCTCTGTTTGAATCGGCCGGACTGATCCCCTTCAGTGCCCATTTTTCGTACTGTGTCCCACCTCTATCGTGGGATCGATTGTGGCCTCTGTTTTGGGGTTTCCATTTCCAGTCAATTTTTGACTCACCCAGCAATCTTTGAAATTAGAATCATGTTTTCTTCCTTTAATGATTTTTGTAGATTTGTATAACATTTGTCTTTTGTAATTAGTTACATTAATTGGATCGTTAATTTTTAAGTATAAGTTTCTTACTGGGGTTTTTCTATAATAGGTCTATGCAGAGGGAACAGCTCGACCTACTGGTGGTGCAGCAGCTATTGCTATGCTTATAGGGCCTGATGCACCTATAGCATTTGAAAGCAAATTGAGGGGAGGCCATATGTCTCATGCTTATGATTTTTACAAGCCCAACCTTGCAAGTGAATACCCGGTAATTCACTGCGTACTTCTTTTTGATTTTTTTTCATGTTTCGCGAAAGCTATCAATGTTGTGTGTGTTGTAATGGGTACTTTGATCATGGCTCCAAAAGAGACTAAGATAAGGAATTTGGATTCTAATCTTTGTTGTTTGTCTACTTTCTAATCAACAACATAGAAAATGGGAAAGCAGAATTTCCCTTCAGTGCACATAAATTATGTTGCCTGTAAAAGTAGTATTGAAGTACTACATAATTTTATTACAAAATTTCGTATCTTTCAAGAATATTTAACTGCTGTCATCGAAATTTAAGGCATGCTGTTGGGTGAAGGTACTTCCTGCTTCATTGGTTTGACCATCTCAAAGTAGAGAATCAACTTTTTGGAAACCATGTACAAAGGTTCCCTCGTACTGCATGGTTGCTCGCAAATATGTTGGACATATGATAGATCTCTAATATCTATTGCGCTTGTTTTGTAGGTAACATTATGCTTAAAAAAATTCCAAAATTTCCCAGGAATTGTATGACTTCAGGGAAACACCACAAGAATTAGTATGCAACGTGGCTATATAGTTCCTATTTGTTTGTGCACAGCTTTCTTGCATGCTGGTCCTATAAAACTTTGAGGCCATAATAATGCTTCTAGATTCTGATGATTTTTGCTCATTATCATTATTATTATTTTTGGGTGAACTGTTGCTCATTAGTGATTAACTAACAAGTGGGAAAGTAAACATGACAATATACTTGTAGCTGTTCACTGTGCCAACCTTTTTTCCCACTAAATTGGAGATCTCTTCTTTATTGCAGCCTGATTCTCATCTGTGGACAATTACTTTTTATATGTTGTTGACGGAAAGCTCTCACAGACTTGCTATCTCATGGCACTTGATTCTTGCTACAAAAATTTGCAAAAAGTATGCTGCTTTTGATATTCTAAAGCAGATATCTTGTTTTGACGTGGACGAAGTCTGTGTGATATACTGCTATGTGAATTTCTCAACGTTTTGCTTCTATATAGGTACGAGAAATTGGAGGGCAAACAATTTTCAGCTGATGATGCTGACTATTTTGTGCTTCATTCTCCATATAACAAGGTTATTTATCTTAGACTGTTAGAAGTCTACAATTTCTCTTTCTTGCCTTCCATTTGAACTTTTATTTTGTCTTTGACGAATAATGTGTCTGAACTTTTTGCTCAAAACAATGCAGCTTGTTCAGAAGAGCTTTGCACGGTTGGTGTTCAGTGATTACTTGAGGAATGCAAGGTTGTTATATATTCTCCATCCTTGATTATACAAGTTTTGAGCATTTTACCACCTTCTATCCAGGAGTTGCACTATTACCTTGTGAATGATCTAATTTGCGTTTACTGGCAGCTCTGTTGATGAGGCTGCTAAAGAAAAGCTAGCTCCATTTTCATCTCTAACTGACGATGAAAGTTACGCAAGCCGTGATCTTGAGAAGGTTTGACTCAAAACATAGTAACCTCTCTCTCATCCAACATTTTCCTGGTTAATTAAGGCCAACAAATAAAAGATAGTGATTTGTGGGATGGGTGATGTTCTTATAACTGTATAATTGCCGATGTTGGACTCTTCTGCTGATTAGCAATCAATGTCAATTAATTTTGCAGGCATCCCAGCAAGTTGCAAAGCCACTATATGATGCAAAGGTTCAACCAGCCACATTGGTACCAAAGCAAGTCGGCAACATGCACACTGCGTCTCTGTATGCCGCATTCGTGTCTCTTATTCACAACAAGCACAGCTCATTGGTAATTGCTTAAACTAATTCTCTTGTTGGGAATTTTGTATGATACTTTATACGTTAGCATCTTTGTTCTAAACTGCTCTCGGATACGGTTATAGGTGGTTGAGATTTTGTAGGTTCTCAATAGCTTTGTTTGAAAACTAATGTTTGGGGTACTGAATGGGTTTTGTGATAATTTTGCGAGCAAAGACTGAGAATTAGTGGCTTTTGGCTGAGTGATGCTACTCAGAATCCCTAGGTGAGGTTATGTGTTTGAACCAAACCCCTTGCTTCACCTGTATGTCAATAGATGTTTTGTTCACTGCATATCTTTTCGGCTTTATAGGTTTCAATTTTCTCTTGTTCTAATTCTACTGGTAGAGCTGGTTCTGTGCAAGGCAACTCATAGGATCTAGCTTTGTTGGTCTTAATGTTGACAAATTCTATTCTATTTTCGTTACAGTTCCAGTGAATCGTCTCATCAAAAGGTCTGAACAAACTCCTTTAAAAGAAAAAGGCAAGTTTCTTTCTTTTCCCCCCTGTTTGACTTTTATCTTTATTGTTCTTGTACTTTGGCTTGCCTCTTTAGTTACTTTGACGTGATATTCTGAGTCAGATTACGGATTTTTGCAATGATTTGCAGAAATTGGCCACGAGGGTGAAAGTGAACGAAAATGCGGAGAGGGGCAATGGAAAGAAGAGTCCAGTGGTTGCAAAGAAATAGAAGGAAAAAGAATGTGATGGTGATAATATAGGGGAATTGGATGTGAGGGAGAAAGAGTGGAAGCCATTGCTTGAGGTGAATAAAGAGAAATGTGAGATAGTGGAGAAGGGCAATGTCAAGGAGAGGTTGAGGAAGAAGTAACTCTCTCTCTCGTTATGTAGCATGTGAATGAACACTTCTAATAGCACCTACATGCTAAATTACACCCAAATTTTCCCATTTCAATGATGAAATTGGTAAATAAAGAATGCACAGTTTTGACTCCACATACATAAAATTTGAAGACTGTTATGAAAGATAACCATTGCAATGATCAGAGAGGTTGACAAAGTTTATGGTTCTGCTCTCCAATTTTTTACTTTCAAGTGCTGTATGTTGTGATGGAAAGGTCCAGTCCATATAATCTATATGGTATGTGACCGTTCCAAATGTATAGAGCACCCGCATCGACTACTCAACACTTCATTAAGGGTTTGTGATGTGTTGACACAAAGATGAACATTCATCCAACAACCATGTTTAGTACTTTTGACTTTTCCGTTTAGAAAAGTCATATAGTGCATCAAATGCTCTATCGTTGAGTATCCTAAGGAGAGCCACTATTAGCCAAGTTTTATTTTTGCTCTTTAGGACATGTGTGAATAATTTCTTACCAGATAAAGAGTGCAGTGGTGATTCAACTTGTTGAGTGTATTGTGTAGGAGAGCTGAAGAGGCAGAAAACATTCCAATCTCTTTGGATGCGAAGAATGTAAACGGCAAAGAAGGTGACATTTTGTCGCAAATTAGAACCTGTCCTCCATCACCTCAATGTTTTTCAGTTGGTCTTGCCCCCAACAAAGCCACCCTCTAAAAGCTTCCAGATCCAGGCCTCCGGTAAGTAGTGAATAGGCTCTCTCTCTCTCTCTCTCTCTCTCTCTCTCTTCTTCTTCTTCTTATCATCTGCGTTGTGCTTGCGTTGGAATCATGATTAGCCTACAGAGCGGTAAACAAAGCAGACTATAACAACATGATTCCTAGCCAGTTTTTTTTCCAAGTACAATAGAAAATCATATCTGGTGTTGGCTATTTGCTGTCGCAGGATCAGTTTCACTAGATTACCTTGCGCATTCTTCATTGTTTTTCCCCTAATAATGTAGACAGCTATGTTAGCTGCTTAGGATGAGTGATCCTACCAGATTAGATGTGAGACAATTGCCAACATTCACATCCCCTAGAGATTATATGATTCAGTCCAATGGCCAATTAAGCAAGCCCTAAGTGATTTAAGTCCCCACTAGAGGAGAGTTGATAATTTTATCATGCACTTTTTTTCCTGGTGAGGACACATACTTTGTGGGTAGAGATTCTCACACTCCCCCTTTCTATAGTGGCAGTCCTTTTATCTCATCTTGCATGTGAGTAAGGACGCCATTTTATGTTTTATCTTCTTTATATATGAAATATGAAAGACAATGTTGTGAATTCACTTGCTTGTCCGGAACAACACTCTTCCTATGAATCTGAGATTCTGAATGAGTTTTTTTGGTTTATTTACAATATGCATCACCGTTGTTTTGAAATTCTATACCCACAGAATCGAAACCAAAATGAAAATAGTTTCCAGCTTTTGAAGGTTGTGATAGAACTAGGAAGATCTTTCAATGATTCTTCTTATGCTTGGCCAAATAAGTATGTTTCTCCTTATGGTAGGTGTAAACTTGTAAGCTTCATCTTGTTTGCAAAAGACGAACAAACAAAACATAAATTTTTTCGTGCTTTTGATGGTAGTGTAGATCTGAGGAGAAAGAAAACACTGAGGTGGTTCTCCATATTGGTTATAACAAATTGTAATGGAGCTCCGTTTTGGTTAACATATTGTAAAGGTGATTCTCCGTAATTTTATTCTTTGAACTAACAAAATTGCCAAACTGAGGAAAAGTACTTTAAGTCATTAATAGTTGGCATTACTTATCATACAGGAGAGAAGAATCCTTGGAGAGCTGGATCGCTGCAATACAGAGCCTCCAAAGGAGGAAGCTGTGGACGATAAAAATGTGGGAGAACCGCCTCAATTGTTGCTGAAAGAGAAAAACCCTGTATGTTTTCTGGTTCTTGAAGCCTTGCACACTTTCTAGCTATAGCTAAAACAGTAAGCCTGAATCATTTAAGTCATTCTTTCATTCTTTTTATTTTTCCTGCCTTTTGGAGTTCATAGTTTCTTCTCATCCGGCGTTCCGATTATAATCCAATGTTTGATGTTAAGTTAGATTTCCTCACTGTTTTGCATTTTCGATTCATTTGCCTTGAGGCGGAAAAAAAATGTAATTAAGAAGGCAAATGTTCAACACTTGTACTCAAAACCAAGTTCAGTGAATAAAAATTTTCATTTCTGGTATTGTCATTTTTTTATCTTGGCGTAGTCACGTAGCATCAAATATTCACCTATTATATCTTCATTGGCTGGCATTACGTTTGTCTGTTTTCCAACTCAGAGCCCCTGCCCTTGCTGATTGTCAGCATGATTTCGATAAGGGTGGGTATTGAAAGAGACAATTTGTCTTAAATTGACTTTAGTGTTATTTTATTATCTAGATTATCAGGGAGTTCTCCTCCCACTGGAATACTAGATTTGCAATGGTTCCACACTCTACATGTTGATGGTAGTGGATATATGAAATCTGCTTTGAAATGGGGACATTGTAGAATGTAGGTGCAACGTAGACTAGCTGGTTGGCCCCAACCAGTTAAACCAAGTAGTTTTTGTGATGTTGCTTGTCTAATAAATATATTAGTCGTATCCTGCATGGGATTTATGGACCTAGCTGGTTGGCCCCATCAGTTTATGTGATGTTTATGGACCTAGATCGTTCTTTGTTTCGTTGTTTGAGTTGGGCTTTGTGTTCCTGTCTAATCTGGAAATTTTCTGCTCGAAACTGATGGGTTTAAGTGGTATCGATACCATCAAGTCTCCTGGACGAACAGACGTGGTATCGATACCAGGCCTCTTGGAGGCAGTTTTGGCTCATGCTGACCCCTCTCGATTGTATTGATCTCCGACCATTTCCAATACACTCAGAACATCTTTAAATTATTCCCAAACGTGTTTGTTCACATCCCAATGTTTCGTTGAACGTTCTCAATCCTTTAACATTCGTTAAGCGTTACTTTAGCGTCGTTGTATATGGGAAACGTACTGTAAGGTTGATTGGGAGCACTGTAGACTATATGAAGTGTCGTAGTGAGTGATACGGTTAAATGTGAGCAAGTCTAGTGATACGAGTGGGAAAAAGGATCTCGTCCTCTTGATTCGTCGAACTATTACCTTTTCTATGGCGTTCGTCATCTAAGACTTATGTATCGAGGCTAGTGGATAGGATGTTGTAGGGTTACTTATGGGTTAGAACGTCGTGTAGGACATGGTGATAGATGTTGTTTAGGAAGGAAAAGTGTGTAGGGTGTTAACTAACCCTAACACACGTAAGCTTTATTTATATTATGTGGTGACTAGTTACATAACATAAGCAACCAATGTGGGACTTAGTCCAACTCTATTCTAACACTCCCCCTCAAGCTGGAGAATAAATATCACAAAATCCCAGCTTGTTACATAACAACTCTAAACGTGGTTTAAATAAAGGTTTGGTGAAGATATCTGCCAACTGAGCCCCTGTAGACACGAAAGGAGTAGCCAACACGCTACTATCTATCTTCTCCCGAACAATATGACAATCTACCTCGATATGTTTGGTTCTCTCATGAAATACTGGATTCGAAGCGATATGTATTGCTGCTTGATTATCACAATACATAGGAATAGGTAACTGTACGCCAAACCCCAACTCTTCGAGTAAAGCTCTCAACCATACAACCTCGCATGTAGTATGAGCCATGGCACGATACTCTGCTTCAGCACTTGACCGAGCAACCACAGTTTGTTTCTTGCTCTTCCAGGTAACCAAATTTCCACCAACAAAAGTACAGTACCCAGTTGTGGACCGTCTATCAGATGGTGATCCCGCCCAATCAGCATCAGTAAAGGCCTCAACACGCAAACGACCATTTGAACGATAAAAGAGGCCACGTCCAGGATGAGCCTTGAGATACTTCACAATACGAAGACAAGCTTCCCAATGTGGAAGACGAGGAGCTGACATGAACTGACTTACCATACTAACAGCAAATGAGATATCAGGCCGTGTATTGGTGAGATAATTCAATTTGCCTACCAAGTGACGATAACGGTCTGGATGAGGGAATATCTCCCCCTGATCAACACACAATTTGATGTTTGGATCCATAGGGGTCTCTACAGGCTTTGCTCCCAATAAACCAGTTTCCTCTAGAATATCTAGTGCATACTTCCTTTGGGACAAACTGATCCCTTCCTTGGATCTTGCTACCTCAATACCCAAGAAATATCGAAGCTTACCCAAATCTTTGGTGTGAAACTGACGTTGTAAAAACTGTTTTAACTCATCAATACCTTTCTGATCATCCCCAGTAATAATGATATCATCCACATACACAATCAATACTACTTTCCCCCGTTCTGACTGAATAGAGAAGACAGAATGATCAGAATGGGAGCGATGCATACCAAACTGCAACACAGCATCACTAAACCTGCCAAACCAAGCTCGAGGTGACTGCTTAAGACCATAGAGGGCTTTGCGAAGGCGACACACCTGAGAACGCTCCCCCTGAGCAACAAACCCAGGAGGTCGTTCCATATAGACCTCCTCGAGCAGGTCACCGTGTAGAAATGCATTCTTAACATCCAACTGAAATAAGGGCCACCCAAGATTGGCGGCCAAAGAGATAAGAATGCGAACGGAGTTAATCTTGGCCACCGGAGAGAAAGTCTCGGCATAATCAACTCCATACGTCTGGGTATAGCCTTTGGCCACAAGACGGGCCTTGTACCGTTCTACGGTGCCATCCGGATGATACTTGACGGTAAAGACCCACCGACATCCAACGGTAGACTTTCCTGGCGGAAGAGAAACCAACTCCCAAGTGCCATTGTCATGGAGAGCAGACATCTCAGCCTCCATAGCTGTCCGCCACTCAGAAACAGATAAAGCCTCCTGAACAGTGTTAGGAACAAAAATGGACGAAATAGAAGTAGTAAAAGCACGAAGTGACGGAGACAGATGATTATAGGAAACAAACTGAGCAATAGGATGAGTAGTGCAAGACCGAGTACCTTTGCGAAGAGCTATAGGAAGACCAGGTGACGGGGGAGGTGGTGGTGGTGATGCAGGATCTTGGGACGGAGGAGGCACGGTGGCAGGTACTGGTGGGGCTTGTAATTGTTTCCGTTGACGAACATATACCTGCAAGGGTGGCACAGGGACAGGAGGAACATCTATAGGAATAACATACTCAGACTCAGAAAAGACATATTCAGACTCAGGAGTCCCCGAAAAGAAGGGCAATGACTCATTAAAGGTGACATCAGCACACAAAGTGACGACGAAGAGAGGGTGAATAACACTTATACCCTTTCTGAGTACGCGAATAACCGAGAAAGACACACCGGATCGAGCGGGGATCAAGTTTGTCCCGGTCAGGATCTAGTGCATGAACATAGCATGTGCACCCAAATACCCGAGGGGGTAAAGAGTGGAGAGGCCGACCAGAAAATAAAACCTTGTGTGGTATTTGACCACCAAGAACAGTGGAGGGCATACGGTTAATCAAGTAACAGGCTGTAAGAACAGCATCACTCCAGTAAGACTTAGGGACCTGCATTTGGATTAACAAGGCACGCATAACTTCAGATAAATGTCGGATCTTGCGTTCGGCAACCCCATTTTGTTGTGGAGTCCGAGCGCAAGAAGACTGGTGAATTATCCCATGATCATCAAAAAAGCGAGAAAGAGCATTATGAAAATATTCACGTGCATTATCGGAACGAAAAATACGAATGCAAGTATCAAACTGAGTCTTTATTTCTGCATAAAATGACTTAAAGACAGAAGACAACTTTGATCTCGTTTTCATGAGATAAAGATATGTAACACGAGAAAAATCATCAACAAAAATAACATAATACTGAAAACCAGCTAAAGTGGGAACATGAATAGGACCCCAAATATCCGAATGTACTAACTGGAAAGGACGTGACACACGACGCTCAACCCTAGGATAAAAAGACACTCGACGGTGTTTACTAAACTCGCAGACTTCACACTGTAAGTCCTTAACTTGAGTACATGATGGCACCAAACGCTTCAGATTCTGGAGTGAGGGATGGCCCAGACGACAATGGTGTTGATAGGGAGAAACAGATGACTGAAGAGCAACAGATGCAGGACAGATGTCATCAGTAAAGTAATATAGGCCGCCACGTTCAGTACCCCCACCAATCTTCCTCCCCGTCTTTAGATCCTGAAACACACAACCATGAGAAGAAAAAGTGATGGAGCAGTTTAAAGATTTCGTAAGTTTACTTACAGACATAAGATTAAATGGAAAACTAGGAATATGAAAGACAGGGTCCAAAGTAAGAGATGGAGTAACAGAAACGGGACCCAAACCAGTAACTGCAGAAGTAGAACCATCAGCTAAGGTGACATGAGATGGTGGACCAACAGACCGACGATTGGAAAAGATAGTAGATGTACCAGTCATACGATCAGAAGCACCAGAATCGATAACCCAAGGGGTGGAAGAACGAGAAGAGGCAACACAAGCAACGGAGGAACCGGTCTGAGCGAGCGTAGCAATAGAGGATGAAGTCTGATTTGACACAAGTCGCTGATACTCATCTGCAGAAATAGTCACCACAGAGTCGGCAGGGTGAGGAAGTGGTTCAGCATCCTCAAAAATAGCAGCCTGGTGAGCCTGAGGGAATCCATGGAGATCATAGCAAGTCTCCATAGTATGATTCGTCCCCCCACAATGAGTACACGATCGGGAATCACGACCACGACCACGACTACCTCCCCCTGACATGCGACCACCGAAACCACGGCCAAAACCACCAATACCAGAGCCACGATTACCCATACTAGAATCACGCCCACCAAAACCACGGCCAGAACCACGTTCACTAAATCCAAAGTCACGACCACGGCTGTTAAAACCAGACTCACGGCCGCGACCACGACCACGGCTAAATGAAGTACCAGAAACAACGGAAGCCAATGCTGAACGATCAGGAGGTGGCGCAGACACAGATACAGAAGACTGACGAAGGCGACTAAAGACCTCGCTGAGAGTAGGTAGATCACGAGACCCCAATAGATGATTACGAACCGGACCATATGTGGATGATGCACCAGATATAAACCGAGCAACCTGCATACGCTCACGCTGGCGCCGCATGACCTGAACATCAGAGGAAATCGGCTCACATATATTAAGCTCCTCACAGATACCACGGAACTTACCATAATAAGATTCCAAAGATGAGTCACCCTGTGAGATAGAAAAGAAGGACTGATGAAGATCATAGGTGCGACGGAGATTGTTAACACCAGAATACATCTCTTGAGCCTGTGTCCAAACTTGTTTGGCCATGGGTAAGAAAACCAGTGTGCTAGCAATATGTTCTTCCATCTATTCCATAAATCAGACCGAATATTAGCATCCTCATATACTCATGCCTCATAGGTAGTAGCAGTTGCTGCGGGAGGATCATCTGTCAAATAATGATAACGTTTCTGACCCACGTAATAAACTTCGACTGCTCTAGCCCAAACAGCATAATTCTTACCATTCAAAGGGGTGGAGGTAATAGACAACCTCTCACGAAACCGAGAAGAACCAGACAAACTTGCAACAGTAGTAGAGCTAGTAGCAGAATGAGATTCAGACTTGGACTCATCCATTGCACCGAATCAATACCAAGAACAAACAAAATCAACTACAGGAGCAAAACTCAACCGCCAATACTAAGATAACATAAACCACCTACGACCAACAACCAACCAACCAACCGAAATATCCAATCTCAAACAGATAGCAACATAAATAGGTATCACAAAGCCAGAAACCCACCAAACAGATACTCATAAGGCTTGCACTATAATAACCAGAGTATGAACAGCAGAGATATGGACTGGAAAAATTACTACGGACTGAAAAATCATTGATCTACCTCAAACTCATGCTGATAAGTCAAGTAGGAGAAGACCCAGTGGTGTTTGAAGAAAACCCAGCAGATCTAGGGTCTCATGGAGGTCGATATGACCTGGAGAAGGTTCGCCGGAGGTCGGCGATGGCCGACGATGGGTGGCGATGACCGGCGGTGAACTGGGTTAGCGCTTGAAGGTTGGGGTTTCGACTGTGGAGGATCTCGGAGAAGATCCAGCAGATCATTGGAGGTCGGTATGACCTGGAGAAAGGTCGCCGGAGGTTGGTGATCGTCGGTGATGGCTGGTGGAGGGTGGCGATGGCTGGCGGTGGACTTTGGAGGATTAGGGTTGGGAGGTTCTGATGTCGGCAGTAGAGGAGGATAGGAATCTGATGTCGGCAGTAGAGGAGGCTAGGGTTTTGGTGAGGAGGCTAGGGTTTCGACTAGAATGGTTGATGATGGATGGTGGACAGCGACGGGTGGTGGTACGACGATGACTGGTGGACGAGAAGGGTTATGGTGGCAGGCTAAGGTTAGGATCATGCTCTGATACCATGATGTTTAGGAAGGAAAAGTGTGTAGGGTGTTAACTAACCCTAACACACGTAAGCTTTATTTATATTATGTGGTGACTAGTTACATAACATAAGCGACCAATGTGGGACTTAGTCCAACTCTATTCTAACAATAGACTTGGGGAAAATGAGTGGATTTATTTAATAGTTGGTGATATGATATGGTGGATTGTTTGAAATACTTTGAATTGTGATTGATCAATCAATATGTGATTATGACGAGGCTTTACACTACGGGTATCACCACTCAGTGGTGAGATGACCGGGTTTGACACTACGGGTATCACCTTTCGGTAAAACGACCGAAATGGTGAGATGACCGGGCTGAAACTGAATGAGCATCACCATGGACATTCGGTGAAATGATTGAACCACGCGCGATACATGCGAAAATCGAGATTGATGATATGTGGATTAATGTGCGATTATTGAGAAATGGATATGTGGTTGATTTCTATAAAGATTTTGAAAAGAAATGATTTTGGGTTTTGGATTAAAAATCCTTCGGTATTCTTGAGCGAATCAACGGTTTCCGGTATTTGAGCACAAATCAACGGACTCCGGTTATTCAAGCTTGAATCAACGGAGCTTGACCATTATAGGTCATGTATTTCCCTACATTACACCTATTTGAAAACAAAAGAGAATAGTTTATGGGAAAAAGGATTTTGATGATTAATGATAAGAAAAGGAGAATGAATGTGAAATGAGAAAGATTGTGATATCGTGTGAGGTGTGGTGAAACAGTTGAGAAACTAGTTACTGGTTTATTACGATTGAAGTGAGGATGTTTATGGTTCTAGTTTGACATGAGTTGATAGGTATTGCATATAGAACGTCTAGAGTCCATTGGCCATAGTGTGTTGTTCTTTGATAGCCATACGTACCTTGGGCATATCTGTCTTTATTCACTCACTCTAGATGCATAACCCATTATATTTTCTCATAACTTGTGTATAGATTTCTCTACTAGGCACGTATTTGCTCAAACCTACTATCATTTCAAGTACAACACAGGGGCAGTGACATGAAGTGCATGAGTGGCGTTTTTTTTTTTATTATTATTTAAAAGCTGTTTTCAAGGGCTATCTATGTGTTTGTAAAATTAACTGTATTGTACCATACTGTAATACCTAATTTGGAACGTTGTATTTGTGGACAAGTTTGTGGAATTGGGTACCGTATTGTACTTTGGAGTATTGTATGTACTATTGTGAGGATTTTGTATTTCAAATGGTATTGTTATTTATGTTAAAAATCGAGGGCATGACAACTTGGTATCAGAGCGTAGGTTTAGAACACCTAGAGACCGGGAGACATTTCGTCTCATGGGTTCAAAACGTCACCTCTTTTAACATAACTTGTGCATGCTTGTGTGACTAACATTCATGTGACTACTTGGCATTGCCCTTTTATTATGGTAGAGTGGCGTAGAGTCGTTGAATCATGTTGGAAGGTTGGAGACTTGCATCATGTAGAGATGTGATTAATGCTGATGACTTCCTTCCATATGTTTTGTTTTCTTTTATAGTAGGATGTCTTCGAGACGTGGAGTGTAGATGAAACCCTAACCGAGTAACTATTTTTGTATGTTGATTTTGGATTTTGATTACCGAAGCGACGGTTGCATAATGTTGAGACCTTTTTTACGATTTGAACTTATTCTTCCCATCTAGTGTTATGTGTTTGTTTTCTGTGATTGCGAATACATATTTATGTAGCGGTTTTTTGTGTGTGTGGAATTGAGTATTAGGATAACTGTGCCTAGGGAAGACCTATGATATTACGAGACTTCGATTTTCAAATTGTACTCCCTCTGTCCTATTTTCATTATCCATTTTTGAATTGTGTCATTTTTTAATTGCTTATATCTTTCAATCTATAATATTTTTCGTAATTTTGGATACTTTGTATTATAGAACTAATCGAGATCTATCAAATAAGATCTATATTGCATATTTTTCAAGATCCACACTAAAAGATATAGTCAAAAGATATAAAAGAGACAAATAGAATAATGGACAATGAAAATGGGACGGAGGGAGTATCATTAATTATATTAAAAATTGAAGACATTACAACTTGGTATCAGAGCTTAGGTTTGAATACTTAGGGACCGGGGAGACTCTTAGTCTCATGGGTTCAAAACCATTGCATCTTTTTCATGATTTGTGGATGCTTGTGTGTTTGACATTCATCCAACTATGTGACATGCACATTTGATTTAGTAAACTTGTGTAGTGTTGTTAACCACGGCGGGAAGGTTGTAGGCTTGCATCGTGTGATGATATGGTTGATATTCATGATTTTCTTTCTTATGCTTTTATAGTAAGATATTTCCGAGACATAGAGTTAGGTGGGGTGGGACCGGAAATCATGGTCACTAGGGCCGTTGTCGAGGCCATAGTTCACCAAGGGAGGATGAGGTGAGTCTGCTTACTAGGGATGAAGTTATGTTAACTGAGATTGTCGAGTGTGTAAGGGGTGTTGAGGCTCTGAGGGATGCGCAGAGAGATGTGAACATGGGGAGAACTAGACATCGAGTTGTTAGCGTGAGTCAGCTTACTAGGGATGAAGTTATGTTTCCTGAGATTGTCGAGTGTGTAAGGGGTGTTGAGGCTCTGAGGGATGCGTAGAGAGATGTGAACGTGGGGAGAACTAGACATTGAGTCGTTAGCATGAAATCGTCTTCCAGGAGTGTTGAAAGTTCGGGGGGAAGAGACAGAGAGGACCACATCAGTCTTTGCAGGGCCGGAAGGGCCTTAAACCAAGGCTTCTTTCGGGATTCCGGGAGTTTCCTTTAAGCGTCAGATTGTGTGCCACAAATGTGGCCAACCTAGTCATATTCGTGCCCAGTGTCCGCAGCTTTCAAGGTCTTGCCATGTTTGTGGCAAAATCGGTCATGTCATAAGAAATTGTCTTCTGAAAGAGGGAACGCATAATGGGTCGAGCTCAGCGCAGCAGTCGAGGCCAGTGCAGAGTGTTGGTCAGCGGTAGCATACGGGTACACAGAGACAGCAGCCGCCTTAATGCGGTCGGACTACTCTGGGTCAGGGGTCACATGTTGATCATGGAGTGAGTTCTTTTGCACTTAGTCAGGGTTTTGGACTGAGGGATAGACACGTACAGAATCAGAGTATTCATGGGAAAGTCTTCACCATTACCTCAACTATTCCACCATCTTTTGCCACTTCTCAAACTCCAGAGACTTACGTTGTGAGGGGTACTTCCCTTTCGCTCATTCTTTCATTAGAGTTCTCTACAATTTTGGAGTATTGCTTCTATTCATTGTTGTATCTTGGCTTGCGTCTTGAATTTTAAAATCGAGGAATGCTAGTTAATTGTTGATTGTTGATACACTGTTCGGGGTAGAGTATCTCTAGATTGTATTTGCCGGGGGTGTGGACTAGTCGTTTGGAATTGTCGTCTTGCCTTCGACATCTTTGTTTCAGGAATGATGGGGTTTGACTAAATTCTGGGAACGGATCGTTTGTTCAAGTTTCACATGACTATAGTATACTTCAATGTCGAGTTGGTGTTTCTACCCGAGGAGGATTGTTTTGAGTCCCATGGGGGATAGTTGGAAAACATTGAAACCTCGTTTATGTAAGTTATGGGAGTGAGAGCTGATTTATTGTCTTTTGGCGAGTTTAACACTAGACGAGTACTTGTTCACGTATGGGGATTTATTACAAGTTTGCGGCATTCTAGATCTGTTTCCTTGGAGAGTTACCAGGTTTACCACTCAAGGAGAAGTTGAGTTTACGATAAGGTTACTTTCAGTTGAGAGTTAAGGGAGAACACTTCAAATGCTATTCGTATTTACTTTGGCCGTTATGAGTTAGTGGTTACGTTTTTGGACGGACAAATGCACAGACAACTTTCATGAACTTGATGAATCACATTCTTTGAGCTTGCCTTAACCGCTACGTAGTTGTTCTTGTGGATGGTATTCTAAATCTTCTCGTCTTCGAGGGAGGAACATTAGTCCTACTTTAGCATCGTTCTATTACTCTCGTGAAAGCATCGTTTGTGCACCAAGCTTTAGTGAGTGTGAGTCTGGTTCATTCTAAGTGAGATTCTTGGGTCTTGTCGTGTCGTATAGTAGAGTGTCCATTGATCCGGGGAAGAATGAATGGTTATAAGTTAGCAACGACTGAAGAACGTGTTTGAGGTTCGAAGTTCCTCACGATTAGCCGGTTATTATCATTGTTTTATTTTCAACCTTTTTCGGTTTGTGGTTCTGCTAACGAGGGCTTTATGCCACGAGGAGCTTGTTGCGTTTGGGGTGATGCATGTGAGGCGACCTTTGAGAAATTTGAAGCCTTAGTGTCCTTGTACTTTATCTTTGTCGAATTATTTGAATTGGCTGCCACCTTGTTTATATTGGATTATCTAGTGCCATTTCAACCATTATAGTTGAGTATTCTTCGATATGTTCTCTAATGCTTACATATCGTATTAGAATGCTGTTTTAGTTCGATTGTTGATGTTGGTGTACCTGGTACAACTTTCGTGGTCGACTGTGGTCTTCTTGTTCTTTGTTGGAGTTTTCTAATGGCGATTGCTGCTTTATCTCGAGTCCAAGTGTTACCATTGCTGCTCATTGGGTTAAAATTCGAGGTCATCTCATTCACGGATGCCAATTTATTGGGACTACCATCTTCCTATGCTATTGTGGTCGTTATCTTCTTTGATATTAAAATCTATTGTTATTTCTTGGCATTGGAAGCAACTTGCTTGTCCTATACTTATCCACTTGTGACTTGTCGAGAGCTTTGCCTGCTCCTAGTTTTGGACCTATGTCTAAATGCTTTGGGTTCCTAAGAGTTGGCGTATCGACTTCATTGTTAAGTCTCGTTGAGATATGATTTGCTTGTCCGAGTGTCTTGTTGCAACCTTTTCTAGCCCTTGAACTTTTTCAGGTAACGAAGCTTAGAAGTTTGATTGGAGGTGTGTCCGGCCGGCGCACCTTCAAATTTGAAATCTAGCTTAGTTCCCATCTTCATTATAACTTTGATTTGATCTCAAATATTACCTATGCTAGTTTTCTTGAATTGAAGGGTTGTGGATTGTTTGACATTGTTCAGAGTGTTTAGATTGTCGTGTTCGTATTTGGGTTTATATGTTTTGAGTTTGAACGTTGGGTTATTGAGTTCACGAGAGGATCACTTGCAATTAGCAGAGTCAACGATGATAATAACTATCGGTTAAAGCTCGCGTTATCAAGGGAAGTTGTTCATACCCGTTTCGTGTCAAAAAGTGATTTTGCGGGAGTTTCACCATTCACCTTGAGTTGTTCATCCAGGGGGTACAAAAATGTATCATGACTTGCGTAAACAATTTTGGTGGTCCGGGATGAAGAGTAGGAATGGCAACAGGGTGGGGTGGGTTTTTGCGTACCCCGACCCGAAAATTATTACACAGCCCCGAACCCGACCCAGTTTTTTTTTTTTTTTTGGGGGGGTATTTTTTGGGGGGGTACCCCGTTCCCCCCGATCATGGAACGGGTTTACCCGCTCCGCTCCGTAAGAAATTAAAAAAATTTGGTAATCTAAAAGCAAAATAAAAGAAAATAGTTATAAAAAAGTGGTATTTTAGTATAATGATAAAAATATAAAATTAAGAATATAAGATTTTTTAGTATAATGATAATAATATTAGGGTAAAAATGTTAAATTTTAAGTATAATGATAATTAAATTAGGATAAAAGTATAATTATATATATGAGTGCATGTCGGAGTGGGTAATGTTGGAGCGGGTATTTCAGGGTAGGTTCGGGGCAGGGTACTTCCACCCCGAACCTTACCCGAACCGGTCGGGTTTTGAAATTTTAACCCTGACCTTATACCCGAAAATGAGTTGGAAACGGGGCGGGTCCGATTGCCATCCCATTGAAGAGGGACGTCGTGGCTATAGTGTCCAAGTGTTTTACGTGCTTACAAGTGAAAGCCAAACATCAATTACCCACGGGGAAATTGTAACCATTGCTGGTAGCCGAATGGAAATTGTAGACACCTTAATTTGGCCTAATGAGTATTTCGAGTTCCACCTTAGGGACCATCCCAATGATAAACAGGATAAGTGATTGATGGTTGACTTCTCGTAAACTCGAGGGACTTTGGGCCCAGGTACTTCACCGCCGGGCCCCATCAATGCCAAATTCATTATACCTACAAATAGGAACGGGTTATAAGAATTTTTAACTTTCAAATCAAGAAGTATGTAGACATTTCTCTCGAGACCACCAAATTCTAAGAGGTGAAGCAGAGCCGGATTATCAAGATTCAAGCAAAACACACCATGGCCTTATGATACAACAACTTATAGTAGTTACTACATTTGCTTTTGCACTGATTGGGCTTTGTAAAGTCTTTTCCAACGTTGCCATTCAAAACATGCAATAGTCTTTCTCTTCCTTTACACAGGGACAAAACCAAAATTACACATCCCTTTCATGCACCTAAAAGTAATCATTCAACTCATGCCGCTCGCAAGCCTACTCTTTGGCGATCTTATTTCCATTTATAATCAACCGGACACAAACTAAGTCCGTTGGATGAAAACGGAAAGAAGACATTCATTCCATATACCACCACCACATACGCATCCTGTTGTTGTCAGGGGAAGGGAGCAAACAACACTTCGCTAATTGGTTCCACACAGCATTTTGCTAATTGGTTCCACAACCAAATAGTCCCCACATCGATTCCCTTCAGAACATCTTGCCAACCAAACTTTTCATAAAAGCACTATATTTGCGGCATTTATTTCTAGATAAATCTCTTCATAACTGCCTCCGTCCACAAATCTCGATCAAAAAATCAGAGAAAGGAACTAAAAATATGATTCACTGCTCCTAGATGTTGCAGCACTTTAACATCAAGTTTTCAAATACTATTTGTATAGCACAAACACCTGCACTTCTAGTTCTAGAAGCTAAACTTACTGTTGTACTGAATGCCTATCCACATTTTTCAAATCCTTGATCAAACAATAACACACACAGCTACTAAAAAATTGCCAAAACACATTATCTCAATTGATAAATTGCAAAAACATCTGAATTAACATTCTAGGTTTGAAAGTTGTCCTCAATTTAACTTGAATTATAAAAGTAACTCATTGCCGCACAACTCGACTAATGGTCAATCCGACCTCATGTATTTTCAGATTTTCAGTATGGTTTCTGACCCAAATCAATTGTTTGGGATCTTCTATATTAGCATCTCCACCCCTTATTCAGATTTTCACTCAAGTTTGAGTAAAAATATGAGTAAAAATTTCATGGGTAAACTCAAACCCAAGCACAAATATGTAGAAATTTGAGTAAAAACTTCAATAATGGCAATATTGTAAATTTAAAGGTGTGAAATTTGCCTTCAAAAATTTGAGTAAGGGTTTGAGTCTAACCAAATTTGAGTGGAGGAGAGTTTTGGGTGATTTTTACTAAAATTCGAGTTTGAATCAAGATTTGAGTAAGGATGAGAGATGCTCTTATGCGATATTTGGTTATTGGAACGCTAATTTCAAAAAATCCTAATTTCAAAAAAATCCTAAATTTAGGGATCTTCTATATTAGGCGGTATACAAAATAAAGCCAAGCTTGGTTATTAGAACCCTAATTTCAAAAAAAAAATCCCCAATTCACATGTTATTGGAACCCTAATTTCAAACAAAAAATCACTAATTTCATATCAAAACAGAACCCTATTTTTTTTGGGTTGAACAAGTTATAGTGGGGAAACTGAAAATCTACCTTATATATATATATATATATATATATAGAAAGAGAGAGAGAGAGAGAGAGAGAGTATGGTGTGGCGTCGGTTGTATTCGCCAATGCTGGGCCGACCAGATTTCGCCTCTTGTGGTGGTTGCCGGAGATGGAACCGTGGAGGTGGCCGGAGGCGCCGCCGGTAGTTCTGGTCGTTGATGGTGCTGGTCAACTGTGGTGGTGAGTGCTAAATTCCCGGCGCAATTTCCGTGAGTACAGTAGAATGAGTACACAATTTTACCAAAAAGCCCTCCAACCCAGCCGCACTAAAAGACAAAATAGTGTATAAAACCGGGACACATAGGGAAAACATCGAAAGTCCGAAAACTTGTTAAAGTAATCTGTAAATAACCCAAATAGTGGCCATGGCCACCACTTTTGAGCACGAAATTACCAAAACGCCCAAACACAAGAAGAAGCAAATTGAAATCCCAGGTGTTTGAAGCTAGGGGCATTTTCATTCGAAGATGGCCAAAGTGTAAGTCACTCCTTGGAACTATGTTCCTTTATAGGCCCAGCCAACATAATGGTAGTATATGATAAATTATTCCAAGAGGCCAAGAGATTACACTATCTTAGCAGCTCCAAAATTGAACGTTCTACCCTCCAGGTTTGTCCTTAATTCATTTTACCCAAAAATACATTCACTAAAACCAAACCTTAATCTTGCACAGTACATGGCAATTTTCCTTGCAACCACATTTCCTCCATCCATCCATCCAATCAGTCATTATCGTTTTCAAAAATTTCACTTGGTCTACACCTATGTTAAGGTCTCGAAACCAAATACCTAATACCTTACTTATAAACCCAGAAAAAATAAAGATAATTCTCATAGATAAATAATTTACCTATGCAATTCATTATATACTTTCTTTTTCCATTTCTTGCTTATGGTTTTACCCTTCAGATATGAAATTTGGCTTATTAGTTTCAATCTTTAGCAAGTTTGAAATTTTAGCAATCCTAATTAACTAGCACTACTCATGAGCACACCAAGAACCATCTCTCGTGGAACTATGGTAGTCAATTTCACAAACTTATAGTCAACGCAACATACTCCCCAATAGAAATATTCTCAAGAGTACTCCCACAATAATTGATGGTAAGTCTCCAAGATCCAGAACAATGATTGTAACAATAAACCTAATCTATAAACTTCCCACCTCACAATATTGCAACGATACAGACTTTGAATTTTCGTTGTAAAAGTTTTATCATTCTCAGCTTGTTCCCTCAAAACATGAGCAAAACAACTCTCTTCTAATACGAGAATATTTTTCTTTCTTTTTATCTTCTCCGATAGCATCAGTTATATCTCTACTGCAGCTTCAGAAATAATAAAGAATTTCACCTCCAACAATTAACTTAGCAAAGAAAGCAAATGATACCTTCTCAAACTTTACAGTACTCTATTGATAAGTTAAGCTCAAGGTCCTCATCACTTAGATATTGACCAACAATGGGACACGTCAACATAGATCTAAGATTCATCCTTCTCTTATTTTATATTTGGCAAGCAAAACTGAAGCTCCCTACAATCGCTTTTTTTTTTTTTTTCTTTCTTTCAATCAAACCGTTTATCCAATTTCTCTTGGAATTGAACATTCACTTCCCAAACTCTGCCAGTGCTAACCTTTGGGAGACCCTCAAAACGCCAAGAATACTACGAGTAGTTTGTCACACAAATTTGTTACCCTCATTGGCAATAGAACCAAGTGACTAAAGCACTTCTCTCAAAAAGTTATGACTTGATACACTACCAATCTACTTGCCATTAATGAAAACCTTAATTAGTCATGCCCAACATAATATACCCGAACATAAACTCATGCCTAGGAATCTTAATTGTACAGGGTAGACCGATTTGTCTTTCTTAAGGTCACATTACCCCAAATTGGAGCCTCCGCACACAGAAAGTTTAATAATAATAATAATAATAATGTATGTCTATCTAAGCTCAAACCTAATTCAAGTGTTGGTGTGATTGACGGCTATGACTACCCATTGTCAATGTAATATCATAGGAATGAAACATTATGACATCTCACTTAAGCCTCAAAATCTTATTGAATGGAAGATGATTACATCACCAAGCTCAAAGAATTTTGTATCTATTTTGTGTATGCCTCACAACAATCGGAAAATCCTCAAATGCTATTGAACAAATACCTAAAAGTTTTAACTAGGATCTCTCCATTCACCTCAGTAGCAAGTCAACAAATTTTCTGTGATCGAGAAAATTGCACAATACTCACAAGTATTAAGCGCAAGTTGTCTAAAGACTTACCCCTCTCTCATTGCCTACTTCGTTCTCACTCCAACATAATCAAGGGTTATCAACGCCCAAAGAAGGAAGAAAAGGAATCCGTCCTCAAAAGGTTCAGTGCTTCAGTGCTGGATTAAAAAAAAGTTCAATCTAGTACAAAGAACAGACTCGAAGAGTTTTTTTGCAATTGGGTTCAAGAAGATTAGGGCACACCAGTAGGGACTCATCTAGATATCTACTTTGAAGTTGCTTCGGCCAGAACGCACTTCAAACCAAACATCCAAGACTAGCCACCAGACATGGTGTAAAGAAGAAAAAATGAAATTTAGGAAGTTCCATTGATCACGCTTTACCACAATTTCCCAAGGGTGAATAACCAACCATATCTACTGAGACTTACATTCCACCATATTGAAGGAACGAGGGGTTATAACAAGTATCACAAACTCAACAATGTGTCTCACATAATCTCAGCAAATTGACTACCTTTTCAACCACCGACTAGCCCAAACGTAACTTCCTTAATGTCTTCCCATTTTACAGGTATCACACATAACAATGATACATTCCAGATAGCAATAGATATGCAAAGATACATCAAATAACTTCTCAAGTAAAAGAAAAATAAAATGCATGGCATGTTTCATGTTCATTCTATTCATTCCTACCCCCGCGGACTCAAGACAAACTCCCTATGATCCACCACTAGTCTAAAGACGACTAGTCTACAGAATCTATATAACCTAGTCTACATAATCTATATAACCTATGCTTTTTTCGGCTTTACCTGCAATCAGTAAAACCGCTGCATAATATACAGACTTGACAATCATCTCATAACTTCTACACACAACGCAAGATTACACCTTACCACAACTTTACCCAGGTTAATATCCAGTTGATTTCTCACAAACCACTCTGTCAGCTCAGATTCATCCAACTCTGTTCCCTATATGCAATTTCATGAGTGCCGGCAGAAAAAATTTCACGCAAATAAAGCAAAGCTCCAATAGAACAAACAAAACTTCAAAATGAATTTCTCACAAAACCAAATATTGTTGCCCATAAACCACAAATTAAATAGGCACACACTAATCTCACCCTTTGAACAGGAATAAGAACAACCAAAAACCAATTTGAAGTCATGATGCCAATCTAGTAGTAACTTACGGTGAGTATGCATAAAACTTTGAGCTGTCAAACTTCTCAAATAGTAAAGAGGTAAAATTGTGAAATTGGGGCGGTAATACATTTGGGTGAGAGAAATGGTATCAGAGCCAACCTTAATCCCATATGGGTCATTGTGGTTGTGTGATAGGGGAGTAGAGGCTCTAGAGAGAGGTAGATATGCCACAGTATGGGCAGCTCTGTGCCCGCTTATGGACTACCATCCACGTAGCCAGCCAGGGGAAGATTCTGGGCAATTCAATGAGGGCGTCACGTACTTGAGTGGGGATACTGTCATATCCCATCTTACACCAATGGATTGGGCGGAAAACATCTGGTACATAATGAACCGTGTGGACTACTACTGGTAACACAGGCTTAAGCATTTCTTATGCAAGTTATTGGGTAAGTAGGCAACTAGGGGCAAGACAAAAGGACAAAAACAACGCAGAGGGACACAGTCAAGGACCAGACAATAGTTACCACAAATATAAACATCTGTCGGTCTTACAAAATTGAAAACCTACAAATGAGTTGACGTCTCATGCATATGAATCTAGCTAAAACCTAAGCACTTTTAGTCACTTGATCCTTCATCGTTCATATTGGGCAGTCACAACATGCCGGTGACTGCTTGGATTTTCAAGGGATGATGCCAATACATGAGCATTACTGAATTTTGGAACTTCACCATGATAAAGGGGATGTGAAATCAAAAACATTCTACAAGAGCACTTTACATACTGAAACCTCAATTATCTGCAATAAATACATCTATACCCATAAATGTATCTATCTTTGTATCCTTAGTAGCTTTGAACTGAAATATACTGGAATCCACAGTAAACTCATGCTTTTATGCCTGTTAAAGACTTTAGCCAGCCCATGAAACACACAAAACAGCCCATGTACCTGGCAAATAGAAAAGGGGTAGACACTTTTTCTTGTGTATTAAATCAGAAAAATGAGAAATCTTATTAATTTGCGTAACGATTACGACAAGTTATAAGGGAAAGGATACTAGCATCGTTGTCAAGAATGTTAATCCCAACTAGGTCGGCACCAACATCACGAACAATCACATGCTTACCCGAAGGCAACAATAGCTGGCATGGAGTCAACAAACCAGCAGAATACACCAAACACCAAAGATGGCACAAGCCAAAGCAAAGGGGGAGGCAAAGTGGCCAAAATAGACACGTCGCCACGTCGGTATGCATAGAAAAAAAAACCAGAGGCTACAATATGTCTACACCAGCAAGCAACATACAAACTGAACCAAAGGGTTTTTCATACACGACTAGGTGCACTCTGCAACGTAAAGATGCCTAAAATTGGGAGAACAAAGTTATAGAAATAATCATCATAAGGAAATAAAACACATTTTAGCTTCTCATCAGAAGGATAGAAAACATATTTTACCTTCTATTCCTGATAATTTATCTATCAGAAATTCTACGTCTGCAAAGATCTAAGCCACAAACGTCCCCCAAAAAGGAGATACACTCAATCAATGAAAAAGGACAGGGCCTAGGCCCAAACAAAAGCCAATTTCCAAACCCTAGATAAGCTGTGAAACCGGAACGAGAGAGGATACCGAAGGGAAACCCTTTGTCCAGCATAGTCAAACCATTGGGCGGGCATGGAGCAATGGTAAAGTTGCTCCATTTTGACCTGGAGGCCACAGGTTTGAGTCGTGAAAACAGCCTCTTTGCTTGCAGGGGCAAGGTTGTGCACATCAACCCTTCCCCAGACCCCGCAATGGCGAGAGCCTCTTGCACTGGGTTTGCCCTTTAGATGCCCTCATAGTCAGAGGTAAAAAGCTCTATATGCACCCAGAGAGAAGTTGCACTAGGATAATTTGAATTTTCCCACACAACCGAATCTGAACTAACAGGTGTGTATCTGAGATACAAATTGGTCAAGTTCTTTTTGTAAAGTAACACTAATTATGCAAGAAGAAGACACAAAAGCGACCAACCATTTTTTGCTTGGCATAGTTGCTCAGCTTGCAAGCATTGATTGTTTTAGCATTTTCTCCGACAAGTGAATGAAGCTACATCTTTCAACAACTCAATGCATTGCCTCATTCTTCTAAATGTAAACAACAGCCTCGCAATACGTCAAAAATGTTGATTCTACTGACGTGTTAAACAAATATTGGAAATTGACGGTAAAACTGTTAGTGGCAACACCACTAAGGAAATGAACAACTTAGACACACAAGACCAATAATGCATCTACCTCTCTATGCCACTAAAGATCTGCAACATATGTAAAAGGAGGACATAAAAACCAGTTTCAATAACTCATTTACAATCTACAAATATATGGTAGTTCTAAGAAACTTGCACACTCTCTTGAGTGCTATAAACGAGGGGCAACAAGCATCTGCATACGCAAGGGGATAAACTGGCATCGGTCCAGGTCTCTCCTGTCCACAAAAAGTGAGACACAAACTGTCGCTAAACAGTAGTAGTTAATAATACAAAACCGTACTCTTGTAGTCTTGTTTCTTACCGTAGTAGTGTGCATCCCTCCGGTAGTCAACCGAAAAAATATGTAGAGCCCAAACGAAGAACAAAGTTCGACTGGAAGCGATTCCAGTGGGATTTCTGAATTTCTTCGGCGGCCTCTTGGAAGATACTCTCCCTCGGATCCATCCGGTCAAAGCAAGAGACAACCTCTTCCATGTCCCTCTCGTTAACTTGAGTCCCAACCTCAACCAGATCTCCTGTGTAGACAAACTTCTGGAGGACAATTCGTGCCGCGGGCATCAGCTCACTGGACGAGGGCACAACGAGCCGTGGAACGGAAGCTTGGACCACCTTGATGTTGCGAAGCCACCTTGGATTATACTGCCCCACTTTGAAGCGGTCGAGATCCTTGCCTGTCAACACAGTCCTTGGACCCCTTCCCCGGGCATCAATCATCGTGAACGACTGCAAGTGCGGATGGTGAGGCGACTGTTGAACCAATAAATCCAACCTCAGAGCGGCATCTTTGGCCACAGCCTCCCATGGAATTCGACCGAGGTTACCATCCTTCAGCATTGCAGACACGCTTTGTATAAGGCCATCCCCAAATGGATGGCCCATTTAAAGACCAACTGGTTCGTGTCATCTATGAAGGACGGCACCTCGATAGTGAGATGTCTAAGTCTTCCCAATTGGGAGACAAATCGGAGTACAGAGAGAAAGCGAGATACCGGAGGGAGACAGTTCGGCAAACCCATGAAGGGAGGGATGGTGTACGGCCTCACCGCTCCGTCAATGATGCTCTCTATCAACTCCTCATTCACCAGCACAGAGAGATTTCGTATACGGGCGGTAAGAGCCCCGGAATCCCGTTGAAAGCATGGGAGAGAAACACACACATTCTGAACGTTGCCGACGATGCGAGCGAAGCGCCTCGAGACCAGATATGTCATGAGAAGCGACTTGACATCTGGAATCTTGTCCACGATCTTCTGGAGTAGATCATCGGGGAGTTTGCGAATGCCGATCAAATTGGCCATCTCGTTCACTCTCTTGGCCGTCTCTCTCTCTCTAATTTTCAGTCGACTCTATTCTAGGGCTTTTTCTTAGAAAATCACCCTTGTATATACGGATTCTATTCTATTTGGACCGAGGCCCAATCGAGAAACCGACGTGGGAACCGACCACGGGTACCCACCGCCACGCGGGCCCCATATGGGCCCTGACCGGAAAATCCGAATCTTTCCATAATTTTATATAAAAAAAAACGAGTGACTCCACGGGAAATCAGTTCAATCCAACATGCGTAGGTGCTGGGATCAATCGTCCCATTTTTCATTCAATGCACTTACGCATGTCGGATTGAGCTAATTTCTCACGTATAGGCACTTGTTGTTTTTAAAAAAAAATATTGAACGGTTCGAATTTTTTGTGTGAGACCCGTAGTGGACCCTGTGCCACTGCGTGGTTGGTTCTCGGTGTCGGTTTTTTAGCAGCGTTCGAACTTAGCCGAGTCCAGAGTCAAGGCAAACCACCGGCCGGACTTAAAGTGGAATTTACAAATTTACCCACTAAGAGAGATTGTTGGCAGCGGGTAGGGGTGTTAGTCGAAATCGAAAAATCGATCAAAACCGGAAAAATCGGACCGGATTGAATTTTTTAAATCGGTTGAATAATTTCGATCCGGTTCTGGTTTATAAAATTTTATAAACCGGAAAAATAATTTCGATCCGGTTTATGTGTTTTGAAAACCGGTCGAAACCGGACCGGTTATATATATGTATATTGGTTTAATAAATATATTTATTATATAAAATCAACCATATATATATATATATATAAACTATTTTTATGGGCTTAATTATATTTTTATGGGTTTTTTTTTATGTATTGGGTTTAAAATTGATCCTTTTTTGTTGAGCCCAAAAAAAGGGGTTGAATTATGGGTTTTTGTTTGATATTTTGTGTAGGGGTGTTCAAGAAAATCGCCCGAACCGTAAAACCGATCAGATCCGGACCGGACCGTCCTATTTGGTCCGGTTCTGCGGTTCTATGATCAGGTTATGGTTCCAAAAAAATAAGAACCGTTAATTTTGGTTCGGTTACTGGTTCTCAATTAAAGAACCGTGGTTAGAACCAGACCGGACCGTTTAGAACTAATATATAGAATTATATAAAAAAAAATATATGTGTAGAGATTGGTCTACTTTTTGAACATGGAAAAAGTTAGTACTGATGATTTAAGTGATGTTTTGGGCATTGGAGTTGTTGTTCTTTACTTTAAGACGTGCTGCTATATTTTATAATTTATGATATAGGTTTAATTTTTGTCCTAAATATAATGGGTCAATAATATTTTTCTGTCGCTGAATTTAATTATTCCATAAGTGATTTTGGCTACTTTATTGATGGTTTTTGTCAATGTTTTTCGATCGAGTGTCAAGTATTTCGTGAACCATATTGGGTTTTGATTCTTAATAAAATGTCTATTATTATTTTATGAGTTATTTGATGCATTAAATTTTTAATTTTATGAGTTTATATTTTGTGAATAAGTGTTTGGATGCTAATTGGATAGAACTGGAACCGAACCAAAATCGGACCGATTTTGTAGTTTGGTTCTGGTTAGGTTTCACGCATATATTGGTTAGGTTCTGGTTCCCAATTTCCTAGAACCGTTATAAATGGTCCGGTTACTGGTTTTCTAGAGAACCGGACCAATCCAAACCGTGTACACCCCTAATTTTGTGGGTTGAATTGTGAATTTTTTGATGTGTTGGGTCCAAAATATGTCCCGTGAATGAAAACCGGATAAACCGGACCTAAACCGGTTGAGCCAATCGAAACCGGACCGGATTATCTCAACTGATTTCGACCGAAAAATATGCTAAAACCGGTCGAAACCGGACCGGTATCACCCCTAACAGCGGGAGTCGAACCCAAGCCTTTCAAGCGAGGTAGATGATCCTTACCAATTGAAGTAGCTCTCATTGGTTTTACATTTAAAATTTAAGTTCAATTAAACTTGGCCAGTCCAATTAAAAAGCATTTTCAACTCTAAAGCATCTCTGGATAAAAAAAAACACTTGAAATTGGGTTAGAGTCCAAAATCTAGCCTTATTGTGAAACTGGTGTATCTTCCAACTTGTGGATTTGATTGCTTGAGAATACATCATCCACTGATTTTTTATTTTTTTTTCAGGAGTAAATGTTTTTGATATTGGGGTGAAAAAAACTGGAATTTGAACCCTTTTAGTAATTATTTCCATGCTGCGAGGAGTGTTGTCCAAAAAACTGCAATTTTTCTAATAGCTAGGTTCTCCTGCTCAAAGACAATCGGACGCGGGGCGTTGCTGTCCCTTTAGAGGCAGTAGCTTGTGGCTGTGCCCGAATTTTGGGTCCACTCCGGTCTCGCTCCGATGATCAGAAACGTTCATTTCGTAGAGCTCGTTGAGTAAAATAATTATGCACAAAAATCAGCTTAATTGGATATCATTAAGTGTCTGATCGAACCCCCCAATTGGCTATCCTCGGAAAGCTCTGTTGGAAATTTTCCAGGAAAATCGGATGAATAAAATCGAGGCATACGGAGGGTCTCTCGAGGCAACCGATAGGCTTCTATTTGGTTCAACGAATCTGGATGTGGACTAATGACCAGGAGTTACAACCTGGTTTACTCCTCCCCATTATGAGGTTAATGGCAGATTTGAATTCTCAAATTCATTGTGGGAGTTACATGCAATTCAATTCCTGAATTCATTATAGGAGGTTTCCATCCTTTATATTGGTGTATCACATTTTGGTAGAGACACTAGAGTTTCGTATTGCTCCATATACTCTGAATATTGTTCTTGTGAGAGAGAGACAGACGCTTGTTCAGTTCGCCAAAGCGGTCGACGGCGGTGTTCCGACGGCTTACGGTTTAGCCGAGCCAACCCTGGGAGGAAGACGTTGGTGCAACCTACAACACCCTCGGTAGGCAGCGAATCTTTCTTAAGGTGACTGTGGTATCACACAGGACTCGGTTGCGATTCAGAGAAGTTCTACTTGTATCTCGTTTAGTTAAATCTGCTCGGTATTTGTAATTTGTTTCAATCATGTGATTGTTATCAATGAAATTGTTCTCTGGATTTTTGCTTTTTGCCGAATTTTTCCCAACAAGCTCAACAATGGCACAGGTAATAAAAATTGGGACAAATGATTCATTCCCAATAACCTGCAATAATGACTACTCCATTAATATAAAAATAATAAATTCACATTAAAAATGTAACTTCGTTGGAGAAGAGCATGTATTTACAACTTAAGGTATTAACGCCTAAAGACTTGGAGGTGTATGTATGATAGGATACAGTATACCAACCATTTACAGGATGGATCATCATTTCCAAATATCTGAGAACAATTAACGATAATTTCAGGTAAAATTTTTTAATAATAAAGGACCAAAAAATCTTACAAAATAAATCACCTCGTCAATCGAAAGGATAATAACCACCAGGATGGAGTCGTGTGGACATAAAAATCAACCATGCAAGAAAGAATTTTTTGCTGTGAGAAGATTTTCACACGATTTGGTAGCTTTTAAAAGAGTAAGAAACAGAAGTAGAAATCCCAACAAATCTGACATTTGAATGTGTGGAGGTTGCGGATCAAAAAAAAAAATGTGTGCAGGTTTTTCACATCAAATGAACTGTATTTCACAGACATCTATCACATGAAGCCGACACCTGCACTTTAGTATTTCACATACATCTATCACCAAAAGGGGGGAAAAGTAACAGATAAAATCTTTTATCTACTTGCCTCAAACAAATCAAAAGGAGAATGATATTGGCACTTCAAAAATTGATAGAGGCATTTCAAAAAATAAAGGAAAATGACTTTAGAATTACACTGATTTTGGAGTGCCTGCGCCAATTTTTGGAGTGCGAATATTATTTACCAACCAAAAAGAGATCAACCATAAGTTCAAAACCTGTGACTATATTCGATCAAGAAACATGCCATTTTCATTTATCTACTTCAAATTGGGACAACGAAGCATGCCATTGAAAAAGTCAAAATACCACAAAAAAAAAAGAAGGCAATCTGAAACTACACATTGTAAAAATGTCAAATTTTTGGAATGCAAAGTTAAGTTGTTATAACCACCAAAAAGGAGAAAACAGAGCAAGGGCATACCCTTGAACTCAAAACAATCAAGGAATAACAGAAATGACAAACATATCTACTGGTTTACATGAAAACAACAGAGGGGACACGCCAACCTTCCAAAATCCTGACATTCTCCCTAGTCCGCTCAACGTTCTGCCAACCACAAAGGCAAGCCCGCACATTCTCTACAATCAGGTTGAAGACACCCTGCCATGGCATCTCTTTAGCTTTGAAAATTCTATTATTCCTCTCACCCCAGAGAAAATAGATGGAAGCTACAGAGAACAACTTGAAAATCAAGCCATGCACAGACTTACTTCTATCATTAGCAAGGCCCCAAGAGATTTCATCCCTAAGAGGTAAAGGAGGTCTAGAAATACTGCACTTTAGCAGACAAAGATTCCACACAGCAGCTGAGAAAGGGCAGACAAAAAAGATATGGTCATGGGACTCCTCCGACCCCCCGCAAAGGACACAGCTTTTATTAGCAATAATCCCCCAAGAAAACAATCTATCCCGAGTCAATAATTTTCCATGAAAAGCAATTCATTGAATCATAGCCCAACGAGGAATGTAATGCTTGAACCACACCAGATAATGCCACCTAATTTCTTCACCAGGAACTCTCAACGCTCCCCAAGCAGATTTCAATGTATACTCCCCAGTAACAGTAAGGTTCCACACAACCTTATCCTCTCGATCAGGTTGAGGGAGTAAGTTATCTGGAGTATGCCTTATAATCTCTTGTACAATGGCATTCCGAGCTCGAGGCCATCTCCAACAGCCATCTGCGATAATCAAACTTACCCTCGCATCCAAGGACCTGCCTAGATTGAAGACTATTCCATTCCCAAACTTAGAAAAAAGAGATCCCAAGAGATGCCAATTATCCAACCAAAGAAAGGTGGACTCACCATTGCCAATGATATTTGTGATTAAAGGAAAAGCAACTTTCATCACAAAATAGACACGATTTTCAAGAGAGAACCTTACTTATAAGAGCATGCCAAAGAGTAGCACATGCATAATGTGCCAACTACATTCTTTATGACCCGTAACGAAATAAAGAAGAATGTGCGATGGCTCAGCGCATGAAAGTCTCGAAGAAAAGCGAAATTCCTCAAATGAGCAAGCCCAGTGTGTTTCGAGTCTAATGAATCAAACCCAGTTGAATTCGAGCGCAAACGTTGTTCGCCGGTGGCTGGAAATCGATCTCCGATGGTCGGTAAGGGTCAAAGGATGATCAAACCCAGTTAAAAAGTCTGGCGAAGATGATCGAACTCAGTTAAAAGGTCTCATCAGAGGCTGTCGCCGGCGAAGGTGTCGTAGCAGATCGGAAAAGGCCTGTCGGTAGGAGATAAGGCTGATCGACAAAGGTCGATCTGAGGAAAAATCGTCGCTGAAGCCTAGATTGATTGACAAGGCTGAAGGTTGAAGAAGATCAACGTGAAAATAGTAGATCAAATCGCTCTGATACCATGTTAAATATATAACGATTATTCGGGGGGAAAACCCACAATTAGGGTGATTTCTCATTATGTGAAATATTTATTTATTCAACACAATACAATAATTGCACTACGATCCTAGAGAATGGAACTAGTTATACAATAGAACAAATGATACACTACCTACATATACACCTGTAATCTAACAAAAACACTCAAGGGGTGTTCCACTAAGTTTTTATTTTATTTTATTTTGGCTTATTGGCTTTCTTTGTTGTTATACTGTGAGAGAATGACCGACCTGCCTTGAATTTCGGAATAAGCTGATTCTTTTTTTTTTGGAACACCCCCTCAATATATTAATCAACTCAATCACTAAGGCCTTGTTTGGTTGAGTTTTTAGATTTTGGACTCTAATGCTGTGTTTGGATGAATTTTTGAAAAAAAATTTGGGTTATGAGTGGAGAGAAATGAGAGTAATGATTGAAAGTAGGGGTAATGAGTGGAGAGAGAAATAAGAATAATGATTAGAGATATGAATAATGATTGGAGAATAATGATTAAAAGTAGGGGTAATGAGTATTTTTTTAGTTGGAAATTTTATTTCAAAAAGGGAACCAAGCAAGGCATAAATTATTAGCCTACTCCAAAATCCATTTATTTTCAACTGTAACGCCCCGATTTTCAGACACGTTAATTAAATTATTTTTAATTGATTTAATAATCCATAAAATTGATTTAAGAAATGAAATTTTATTAAATAGAGTTTAGCAGCGGAAATCTCAAATACCAAATTTAAAACCACTTAACTGTCTTACAACCCAACGAAATAAAACATAGTTTGACAAATGTGATAATACTTTTGGAAATTCAAATAACAATATTTTAAATTAATGGAGCTTCTAAGGGTAATATATCTGAGCCCTTCAAAATTATTCAGTGTGGTGGGTGCATGAATGCATATTTTTTTCCCATTACAAACAAATACAATGAAGAAAGAAGAATAAGACTACGACCCTGTATTATTCAGTGTGGTGTGGTATATTGTATTTTTTGTGGGGTTTTCTGCCTTGAATACATGTATTTGGTTTTGAAAAGTTCATTTATCGAATTTTATTTGATTTTCGTTTATAATTATTAAGGGCCTCACTTTCGAAGATCATTTTAAGCCTAAAAAATCTCAGAGCCAGCCCTAACGACGATCAATATATGTATTTATACTATTTATTTAAATTTAATATGAATTCCACGATCCGGTTCAATTAAAATTCAAAATACCAGGGGTGTTCCAGTTTCTAAAAAAATAAACTTTTGGAAAAGGAAAGTAATTTCAAGCTCAAAAATTATGTGTTTACGCAAATAATTTTCCTACAAATATAGATCTTATTTGATAGATTTCATCGAGATTTTTTAAACGGTGCAAAAAGAATTAAAAAATTATTTTTATTTTCATTATATTTGAGTTTTGAAATTACTTTTTTTTTTTTTAAATTAAAAAGAAAGTAGAACGGCACCTATACGGTTTCCAGATCAAGGTTCACCGGTTTTTTGAGAGACCCTAGCATTGCTGCGCGGATGTGCGTTCTACTATAAAACACCACAACACCAGTAAACCGCCTTTACTAGACTATTGGAGGAGTAGTAAAGGCAGCACGTATACTTTTTTTTTACACACTCTCTAAACCCTCTGAGCGCCTTTGAGTTTGTGCGACGGCAATGGCGTCTGGTGGAGCGAATACAGCAGTAGCGGGGGAGTGGCACCAGAGACCTCCAAACCCTGACAACCCTATCGTCTTCTTCGACATAACCATCGGCGATAAACCTGTTGGGCGTATCAAGATGGAGCTCTTCGCAGACATCGTTCCCAAAACCGCCGAAAATTTCAGGTATCTCTCTAGTCTCTACCGTTTGAAAAATATCTGCACACAAGTCTAGACACAAACTTATAAACGAGGTTTTTTTTTTTTATGTATACGTACGTAGTATCATACTCTTCAGAGATATTACGTACCGCTACAAGTCGACTACAGAGTTGAGCATGGGTCCTTCATAAACATCAATACTCCTACCAAAACATATGCAATTCCCCACACAATCAAACAGCTAATATCCAAAATATATCCAACTCCCAAACCTAGGTATTAGACCTTCTTTTCTTTTCTTTTTTTGTGTGTGTGGGTACCACCAGAAATTAGTTATTAGACTTTTATGTTTTACGCCAGAAGGAATATCCACAGGCGCCTATAAAGGAATGGAGTTCCTAGAAGTGGCTTACATTTTTTGGCCATCTTCGGACGATTATGCCCCTCGCTCCGGAAACTAGCTGATTGAATTTACTTCTTTGGGATTTTGGGCATTTCCGTCATTTTGCGCTTAAAAGTGGTGGGCCATAGACACTATTTAGGTTATTTACGAATTACTTTAACGGGTTTTCGGACTTTCGATGTTTTCCGTCTGCGTCCCGAATTTTCTACACTATTTTGTCACGAAGTGGTGTTGGGCTTGGGGGCTTTCCGGTAAAATTGCATCCTCCGGTTACTGTGCGCACGTGGATCCTTCCTGGAATCAAGGCTTTTTCTGTTTTTCCCAATTCGTGTGTTCACATCTTCTTCCCACTTCCCATTTCCCATTTCCATCCATCCGTCTACCGCTCTTCGCTTCCAAAATGCGCGACGAAGAGAGAGAGAGAGAGAGCGAGAGAACAGAGAAATCGATCGACCGAAGAAGACGACGACGACTGAAGAAGAAGAAGATCGACTAAGAACAAGGTCTCTCTCTCTCTCTTTGTGGCTCGTTCTCTATCTCAGAAGTTAGGGTTTTTTTCAGATCGACGAAGAAGAGAACGACTGAAGGTATTTCTCTCTCTCTCTCTCCCCTTGCGAATCTGTATTAGAGTGTAGGGTTTGTGACTGCAGAAATTTCGAATCTGTATTTTTTTTTTTGTAAACACGCATTTAGATTCTTACTAGATCTAGGACTTTACTGGTATAATGGAATTTTAGCCTGAGGCGACTTTATTACTCCTCTACATCAATATTGATTCAGTTCTTTTCAACTTTTTATTGTAGATTTAAAGGTTCTTTTTTTGTATAAGAACAGATAATTTATTAACTTGAGTAGTATAATTGCAAAGAATATGGAGGGTGAAAAAAACATCATAGTTGAGGATGAAAATACAAAATACTTGGCACATCAAACAGATTTGTTTTTACTGGCTTATTGAGTGAGCTAAGAGCATAAGGTGTATGATGTAAGGTCGCAATGACATTTCCAGGGATATAAGTTTTTGTATGAAGTGCTTTTGTGAACTGCTATTGTATTAGGATCTTATGAACTACTTTTGTATTAGGATGAAGTGCTTGGAGTTTTTGTATCGGCTTGTTGGTAAATGTTGGAACTGCCTTCAAATCAATGGCTCCTCCATATTAGCAGTAAATCAAATCGGAGTTGTTGCCTTGTTTGGGAGCAGCTGATAGGCATATAAGGTCTACTGCTGGGACCATTATAAGTGTAGTTGTTCAGATTGGGGGGGTTTTCGGATAGCCTGAGCTGCTTCATACCCTTGTTAAGTGCTTGGAGAGTAATGAATTAAAACACATGGAAGGTGGTATGGATGCTTTGTCCAAGGTATGTGTTGTGAGATTGTTCATTCAACTTTCCCGGTCTTACTTTGTTAGCTGTATAAGATCTTTTGTTCATGCTGTGATGGTATTATGATTGTCAGTGTCTCATTCATTTTAGACTACTACCATGATAACATGTGGTACTGGCCATGGATGTACAAAAAAGTACAGCTTAAGGGCATTTATAGATCATGTTTCCTTATTTTGCTACGGATGTTGAGTTATGGTGCTGGAAAGAATGGCGATGGGGTTATTCTGTGGCAAATTATAGAATATCACGAGGGACTACGATAAGATCTTTAGACCTGCTGTTTGTACCTGCTACAGTAGTCATGTTTCTTCCTCTTTCGATTAATGCCTCTCTTTAACACATGGATGATGTGTGTAGGACAGATTTGTGAGGATATTCCTCAAGTGCTTGATGTAGATATGCCTGGATTAACTGAGCGATCCATCAATGTTTTCCTTCCTAGATTATTGCAGATGACTGAGCTATTACTGTTGTCAGAGACGTTTGGTTATAACTTCTTCTTTTAAACTTTTGACATGTGGTTTCTATTAAAACAGCTTTTTCAGTCACCGCATGCCTCACTAAGAAAGCTTTCCTTGGGTTCTGTGAATCAATACATTATGTTGATGCCTGAAGTGAGTACATCTTGTTGTTTATTCCTTTGTATTATGTGCATTTTTTCCTGCTAATTGTTGTTCCCAGGGACTTATTACAACGTTTTATCTCCTTGTAGGCTTTATATATGTCCATGGATAAATATCTGCAAGGTTTGTTCATTCTTGCTAATGACCCTGCTGCGGAGGTGCGGAAGTTGGTAAGTTGTTGATGGAATGGCGCTTCTGTTACACTACTGTTTCATTGTTGAAATCCTTGCTTTTGTGGGTCACACTCTACACTATCTGTCCACTTGTGCTGCGGACTTGTATGGTGTTTTGCAGCATTAACTATAGTTTGAGATGACATGTATGATACTTGTGCTGCATTTTTTCCAAGAAATGCGTTGAAGTGCTAGGATGTAGAAATTCATTTTACAATTTCATGATTAGAATCATGGGATGCTATTGATTTTATCTTTGTGGTTTCTATTCTTCCCTTTCCTCTGTTCTTTTTGCTAGGCTGGGGAAGGGGTTGGTGGTGGGAGCTAGGCGTTGGTATTGAAACTACCACATGGTCTATATGTTGGATTCTTGGGAGGTGGTTCGTCATTAAAATGAATAACTGAAGTAGTTTAGATAGTTGTGAAGATTGCAACCTCGAGCTTCTGAGTTATTCAACGAAATGGCTATTGAAATCTATTATGTTTTACAAGGCTTTGTCTTGCTTTCATCTGTTTTGTTGCTTTCTGTATTTAAATTAGGTCTGTGCGGCATTCGTTCAATTAATTGAAGTTCGTCCAGATTTCTTGGAGGTGAGCATTTATCCTGTTGTATTGTAGTTTGAAGGGTTCTCAATAATCTATAGTCCTAAATCGGGTGTTTTCTCTTCGGTTTTATTCTCCATTTTTTTAGGAGATTTAATAGTTATTGGAAGAAACATGTATTAATTGGGACTCAGAAAGGTAGAGAAACCCTGTTTCAAAACAGATAATTTGTGATTGAAAATGATAAAAATAGTGAATCGCATAGAAAAGAATGGAATTCGGAAAGAAATTCGAGAACCCAAGAAGCCAAGTGATCAAATTGGGACTATTTCTACAAAAACCAGAAGTATGGTTTTTGTCAGGTAATAAAGAGGGAGACCCTAATTTTAGGAAGAGAAATCCTTGATGTAAGGAAAGGAGAAGAAAAATTCAAAATAGTAAGGGCATATACACATATACCTAACGTATATATAACCATACCATCTCAACTATAGGGATTGAAAAGTAACTGCCGATGATATTGTTCCTAAGTCTGCTTAGCTAAAACACTCTAATAACTGAACTAAACCATGTGATTGTTATAGTTCTCAACTAAAGAAGCTAGCGATTCTCTGTATCTGTTTTTGGTTTTAATGTCACAATGTGATGTTCAAGACTTGGGGATATCCTTTTTTGGAATGTCTAATTCTGTATATGTGAGCATGGCTTTTGCTTGGTGTCCTTTTGATCCTTACAAGGAATTTATTCAGAATCAACTAATATGGGTTTGGTAAACCTTTTACATAATACATACTGTCCCTTTCAGGAAATAGAAGGTTTTTTTAACCCACAGCCGCCATGAGATTGGAAAAGTGCTGGTTATGCTCCTCCTACTGCGTATCTTGGACATGGTATTCAGTTTGTTAGGAATGATGCAAAGGTAGCGTTGTGCGACTCTTTGTCCTTCTATTCTCGTTTTTGGGGTATATGACCACAGTACAATGGTGTTCCATAGTTACTATTGTCTGATCAAACAAAGTAATTAATTGTCTGGAAATCAATTATTATGTATGAACTTTTGCAATTTACACAAACCTGACCTAGCTTGGTTTTCAATTCCATAGGGAGATATTGAAAGTTTGTTTACATGGTTATGTCCTATCAGTAATTTCAGAGAGTGGGTGCAACATGCTTAATGCTTCCTATGGACTATTCAGGGCTTAACAGTTGTTCCTATTTGCATTTACAGTTTGTGAGATTCTGGAGTATGTTTATTTAGGGGCTATCTCATGACGTGTTAATGTTATAGACAATGCAAATATAATAATCAGTGTTAGTGTCAATGTTCAAGTTAGAGCTAATAAAGCTTCTTGACCTAAGACCACTGACAATCACTCCGAAATTCAGATATTCCGATTTTTTCGGTCAAAATGTCACAAGAACTTTAAAATGAAGAAGAATCCACATAAGGTTAAATGGACCAAGGCTTAACGATAACCCTTCCAACGAGATGGAAGCTAGGGTTATCGTTTTTCTTTTAAACTTATTACAAGTTCAAATGTTGGTGGGGTAGTTGAGTGGCTATCGTCAACTTGGTTTCTATTTCTGATTTCATTATGGCTCTTTTTCGATTGTGAATTGATTTGGTCTGTTGTTGATTGTATTTGGGTTCTATGCAAATTGCAGAGTTCAGATTCTATGAAACTAGGATGGGTTGTGCTGTCATGTGACCTTTACATTTTGACATTCAGGATGTTTGATTGAAAAAATGTTGGGTTTGGGTGTTAACCTAAGAAGCACGGACACGTTTATTGGGCTCACGTATCAGTGTTGGTCACGGACACGACATGACACTCTTTGAACACATGTCAAATATGCCTAAGAACATGTTTGGTTTTTCATTATATTTCTTTTACTCTAGACATTGTGTTGATACTCTAGGAAAAGTTGGGGACAATGTTGGGACATGCTAAGGATAGATTAGGAGGTTAAAAAGCTTAAGACTTGACCCAGAATGAAAATTTTCATATTTGTATGGTTCAAGGGTACTTGTACAGGGACAGTGATTTATTTCTTCATGATGTTGGTCTTAATTGATAGAGACAATGTTTTTTTACTTCTATATGAATTCATATAGATACACCTACAGTGAAAAGATATTCTATGTTTGAAGTGTCCCCAACGTGTCTGGGTCCTAATTTTTAAAGGAATAACGTGTCCGCTTTTAATTGCATGTGTATTTCTTTTGCAGGTTAGTCCCTTTTGGAAAGTCTCTCTTTGCCCGCGATTTAGTCATTCCAAAAGTGGTGTGTCAGAGTGTAATTATTCTTCCTCTATCAAAATAGAAAAACCGTTTCCATGCCTCTTATACTTCTCTAATTTTCTTAGTTATAGAAATTATACCTTTTGCGTTTGAGACTGGTAGGCATAGAATTTTAATTTTCTGAGAAATTAGAGCTGGATGTTTTTTTTTTTTTTGCCACGTTGGTTTGTTATTAATCTAATTTGCTTTGGTAAATTAGTCAAACATTCAAGCCTTACTAGCTATTGGTGTTTTCCCATACTTCACTTAGTAATGTGGATTGGCCTAGGTGCATTGTTGGTAAACAAGGAGGATATGAAGGACAAATGGAGCTCCAACATATTGAAAGCTAGCCAATTGAAATTTTGTATAAGATATGCATAGTTTTCGAGAAACTATGCTTCAATTTTTAGGCATCCAATCTTTCGGAGTGCAATGATGCATATCATCAATTATTTGTTTCCTATTTTTCCAAAAAAATGGTATATGAGATCTTCTCTAACTATTGATGTCGTATGTGATATGTTAGTCTAATCATTTTTTCCTGTCAGCATATATTGTATAAGACCTTGAATATAGACAAATACCTTGTGTTAGTCATAGTTGCTTTCTCGAATACCCAACTTAGATAGAACCCTAAACTTGACTTTAATTGCGTAGTTACTTATACCCAAATCCATTCGTAAGAATCCTATGGAGAGATGCATTCACATAATTGCGGTTGGAATTGTCTTTGTCTTCATGGATTGATCTATTACTGATAAAGTTTGGCATGAGAAATTGATGGTTAGTTCTTAGCAACTCGTGAAATGACTTCAAACTAATGCAGAATTGGTGAAAACAAGATTTTTTCTTTTTTGATCAGCTAGAGATTGTTACATAAACCCTAAGCTTTATTTCTCTATTCTCTATGCTACATAAACTGTAAATCTTATTTTTTTTACTGGTTCTCTCATATTGCAGGCTTCACAATACAATATCCAAGCAAACAGAGGACTAGAGTTGGAATCTCCAAAAATACAAATCTAGGTAATGGAAGAATCTTTTGATTTAACGTTAATTTCTGACTGTAATTGTTTCGATGGATTTATCATTTGACTTCTAAAATTCCAATCCTTTGAGATTATTGTCCTATTTGGATATAACTTATGTTGGTACTATTGCCATCCTTTCTTATATTTTTCCCCTTCGGTTTGGTAGAGATGAATATGGTACTGAATGAATAATCATAATTTTATACTGATTTGGAAACATTGTGAGGTGTCTCTGTATTCCTCTCTTGAAAAATAGGCCTCTGATTATAATTTACTAATTACTTGAATACCATGTTGACGTAAAGAATACTGGATCCTATCTGAAATGAATCTATTCATAGCATTAAGACTTTCACGTTTTTTGTTGGTCTTTATTGGTGATTACTGAAAAGTTCGAAAGAGATGTATTCACATGCTTTCCGCCTGTGGTTATGTGGAGGAGTGCTAAAGTTTTGTTATTGTTACCTTTCAGGTCATTTCAGGTATATCGAGTTACTGATTCGTATATATCATCCTTTCCATGTGAGCGAGGTAAAGCAGTTGCTTAGCCTATCATGTTTAAAGTGCTTAAAGATGAAGAATAAGAAGGTATTGCATATTCTTACTTTCTTACATGTTGCAAGTTTTTTTTTTAGTTATCTTTTTGTTTTGGTTATCTATTGGCTAAAAATGAAGAATAGGAAGGGATTAGAAATGCTTTTGCCTTACTTTTCCACAGGATGGATGGAAAAGCTTCTGCGTGACAATACACACACACACACATCCATTTGTTTATTGAAAAGGATGGAAAGAGACCTACTATGATAGAGGAATTAGCCTCGGTATGCTCTTTTTTCCCTCTCTTTTGTGGTTTTCAATAAACAAATGGATATGTTTACTCATTCCGCTCTCAAAGCACAGAATTTTTCCGTAAATTTTGTCCATTTGTTCGTATAAGGTCGTGCTTAAATAGATTTTCATAAGAGTGCAAGCACAAAATTGGTCATACATACTGCAATAAAATTGGTCACAGATACTGCAAGAAAAGAGCCACTGTTGAATGCCTGTGTCCAACTGGAGAAATCTTTTGTAGCATAATTATAAAATTTTGGTTCTTATCAAATTATCTTTGGCTGTTAAACTGAATAGAAACCAATTGGCTATAAACTGCAAGTTACAATTATGACCTTATATATATTAGTAGTATATTTAAGTCACTTTTGGCCTACGAAGAAAACAACAGAGAAGAAATTGTAGCTTTTATCATACATTCTAGATTTTGGGACACAAATGTTTGAAGATTCAAAATTCTGCATCTTTTACTCCATATGGATCTAAACTCAGATATGCTTATGATTTTCCATTTCCTACCAGGAACTTGGACTTAGCCCGTCAATACCGGTTCATGTAGTTCTCCAAGACTGGATAAGACAAGCAGACGGCAAACTTAGTTTCCTAGGGTTTGTCAGACTTCTTCATGGAGTTTCTTCTTGTTCGTTTTAGAAGGCTTGAAAGAAAACCAACTCTACGAATTTTATCTTCAGCTCATTTTTCGTGTCCCCAGACAACGGAACTAAAATCTTGCGGTTGGGGGACAAAATGCCTGCCCAACTCGAGATGCATCCCAAACAGGCAACTACCACTTAACTGTGCAAAGGATCACTGCACATTGAAATTATATTTGAGGTTGCATGAGGAGCAACCCTAAATCATTTTGCAGCATAGTCTCATGTCAGTATGTTATGTTCAAATCCTTTTTTTGACCCCTCTCCTCGTGTAATAATAGCTTTTTAAGTGCTTTGTGCCATTGAGATTTAGAGGATTGTACAGATGAGGGTAGATCACAAAAATGTTTTCAAGGGTTACAAAACATCTTAAGAATGGAAGTGAGTTTCGCGGTCTTGTGTGTATCCCTCATGTACCTAGATACACCTGATTTTTCCATAAGTTTCTTATTGTGATCTCAGTTTCCATTTTTCTTATATCAACTACTTAATTTCTCTCTACTCAATGGTTTTTTCCCCTGATAGTTCTTTTTTTTCTTTGAGCATCGGAGATTCATTCAAAAAAGCCATGCGAGATCTACAAAGGGGATCTGTGACATAAACAGAGGAAAGAGCCAAAACCTATACCAAGACCTGAAACATCACATATTGCAAAGCAGATTGAACATAGTTCTGATATAGCGGTAGCGGTAGCCAAACAATGAGGACGTGAACAAGCTCCAACCGGAACCTGAAAATAGCTATATGATATTTGGTACTTGTTTACTTTTTTGTTTCCCATAACTGCTCAGAAAAGATGGAAGGGAGGGACCAGTGGCCATTTTCCCCACAAAATATGGTGCTCTATCAATTTATCGCAGATTAGTACTCAATCCTAATGTACATATAGAATTACATACCATGGTGTTTGATCCGAACAACTGCGAATGGATCTACTTTTGGTATTGAACTTCTACCTAATGAATGCATGTATAAAAATTAATCATCCTTCAATTCGCACCAAACGTCATCATACTCCAATCCTCAAAAAAACGACATTGCTTTGAAATTTTTTACTGAGCACGTGATTCGTGCGGAGCACGTGATTCGTGCGAAGCACGAACCCCGACACTAGTATATGTAAATAAACCATTTATGTTACATAGATGTACATATACTCAATTCAAATTTCTCGATCCCAACTCAGATTTCTCGATCCCTACTCAGATTCTGTACAATACTAACAACCCTAGAATACCCAAAATAAACCCGAGGGGTAAACATTAAAATCTGTATCAATGTTTTGTGTTTGATGGTAAGTTTGCAAAAGCGATGAGAGAAAACTGGCGAGGACTCCAATCAACTACACGGACGGATGAAGGGAGAAGACGGACGGACGAATCATTTTACTCCATTGAGCTCTGTCAAGGGCCACTTGTTCACACAAACCTACTATACTCATATCTTTGCGCACCACACCATCTAATGTCAATTTAGATCTACCCCTCTCCGTAGCAGTGCTAACCAAAGCTATCATATTCGCTCTCTTAACTACTGCATCTCCTGGTCTACAGTAGACATACCCAAACCACCTTAGCCTATTTTCCCTCAACTTCTCTTCTATAGGTGCTACACCTATCATCCCACGAACCGACAGAAAATAAGTATCCTGTATTAAAATTAAATGATTTTAATTTCGGATACGGAAGGGATACGCACCGGATACGGCAGGATACGTGAGGGATACGGCTGGGGTTAAAATGAAAGTTTTTAAAGAACCAACTATAAATTTTAAAGGTCAAACTGCAATAACTTATAAACCAAAAATATAAACAATAGAAAATTAGGTTCAAAATACTCTCTCTCTCTCTCTCTCTCTCTCTCTCTATATATATATATATATATCATCCACACAATTTCTCTTTGGAATTATGTTACCAAGTTTGAAAAATTGGGACGTGGAGATGGCAATAACAGTTTTAAATGCAACTAATAGTAGAAGACTAATAATTACAAAAATATATAATTTGTACAGGCATCTCCCCAACGTATCCGGATCCTAATTTTTTGGGTTTTGCCGTATCACCGTATCTGTGCTTCATACTTTCATAGGTCATAGATTACTTTTCCTTAACTGCAAAAGTATTCATAGCGTAAATGACAGGTATTTTTCCTTATATCGTGGACAGGAAAAAAAGAAAACGACACAAATACCCACGATATCCAGCATTTGAAGTGCCTGCGAACATGTCGTGTGGAATTAGTCAGGCACTAACCACTGCTCTGCGGTTTACTATATGTACTAATAGGAAGGTCCTTTATTAATAAATGTGGTGTAACTAATATAACATGTGGCAATAATTTGGGCCAACAATTGGCTGGCCAAAACAGTTGCTTCTCCGGCTTCACCCAGACCCTGGTAACATGGAAATTCCCGTCCAGCAAAACCAACTTGAGCTCAATCTTTTCCCAACGGAAAACTTTACCCGGTGGCTAAACCAACATGGCTAGCACTACTGATGGCTCAACCTGTTCAACAACTAAAACATCATGCCCTACAAATAAAAGATCTACCTGTTCAAGAGTAAAGTCCTTATGGAAATTGAGGCAAATATGCCGCAGAATGTGAACTGAGGCTATGCTCCTAAAGTAGTATCGGTTTGCTGTTTCCCATTCCCATTCCCTCTCCAAACACTCAAGGGGAAAACTGGGAAGCTGGCCTGTAGCTGCAAATGAATCATCGGATGGCAATCCACCTTGGGTAAGCAGCACATGCTTTGTATCATATGAAGGCTGCATAAGCCACTGGTTTGGTTGGTCAGATTCCAAGTGATCCTATATTACGCCAGCCAATAACCAAAAAAGCCATTGTCAGACTTGCAACAAACAAGGATTCGGGATAAATAAAGTTCTTCTCAAGTAAGAAGGCTAGAAATCAAAACTTTGGGTAGGCTTATGTACCTCCAAAAATGTGGACCTGTGTTTAGACAACCCATATCCATCCAACAGCTTCAGGAGGTGGGCTAAAGCCCTCCTCTTCCCCAAGCTCTTGGTTTCATCCTTCCAAATCTCTTTGCTATCAATTGCAATTCCACAAATATTTCCAATGGTAGACGGTAGACCACACTTCCTTGTGTTCTTCCTGGTACACATTGCTTGTAGACTGGGCAACTAAGAATTGGCTGATAGTACTTCCAACCGCTGCACAATGATTTGTAATGACTTCAGATACAGGAATAACTGCAGAAAAGCAATGTTCTAAAAGACACTAGGCGCTAGTCGGGCAGTTGGCCACCTTCGAGTGATTAATCGGATTAATCGGTGCATATTAATTAGTACATGGTGAGTAATCGTTAGTCGGACCTAATCGGATAGGCCCCCCGGTGATTAATCGGCGATTAATTCGTTGTTTTAGAATACTGTAGAAAAGGAAGTCCCAGGGAAATCCGAAGTCAGATAAACAGAGAATTGGGGGAGAAAGCCTTCAACATCCTTACCAGAGGAATATAAGAGGTCAAACTCAGGTGTCTTCTCAAGGAGCAACTTTTGCAAAACACAATCCACTTTCCTTTTCCAATCTGAAAACCATGTAGCCCTACAGAGGAGAGAACAAGCAACAATTAAGGAACAGATTTAATACTACAAAATACATAATAGAGGAAATTAGAGGCGGTAGTTTGAAAGGATCTATGCCTTTATCATGGAACGCAATGCCCCACATAGCTCAATGGGAAAAACGGACTCATTTAGCCAACCCCAAATGGGACTTAAGTCTCTGTTTGATTTGGGTTGGTTTCCAAGATGCATAATGGAAACAGATGAAGATACCTGTCCTTATCTTTGAATAGTGTCTGGTCACATGCAACCTTCAGCATCTCCCTATTCTTGTCAGATGAGGACCTTCCCCTGCAGATGGCAGTTTTAACCCTCTTTGCGGTGCTTCTTGGTTGATAATATCCAATACGGGATGTTTGCAGCGAACCCTGTACATATTAAATCAATAGACAAAGGTAAATAACCAGTCTTTAATCTGCAAGCAGCTAGGCCGGCCAAGTACTGAAACTTTCATGTTGACAAGAAGAAAACATCCATAAATTTATTGTAAGTAGAGGTGGCAAATGGGCGGTTTGGGACCTTGGGTTGGGTTGGGTTTGGGCGGGTTGATATGGGTCAATAGATGGGTTGAATTTGGACGGGTTGAACATGGGTCAAGTCAAACCCAACCCAACCTCACCCAACGCATTTTTCTTTTTTCATTCCCCCAGATTCTGTGCTGTTACACATTGCTCATGAAACCAAATAAAAGGGTATAAAACCTGTTGCAATTTACGAATTATTCCCAACTGTACCAAAATTACTCATCAAATTCAATTGAAATAGTAAAAAACATGAAAAATCCTACTACAGTGGTCCCCTACAGCAGTACAGCTCCTTCATATACTCCATCCCCCCACTGTTACTATCGATTCCCCCAAAATCACCATTTCCCACAATCTACTGCCCTTGTAGCTTATAATATACCAAATTGGCTTCTGGGATTATTTATCTTTCCCATGCAAACTTGATCAGGGAAAATCTTTTGTTTCTGACCACTCAGTAATAGTTGCTTGTAACTGGTAAATTCCATCAGTTTCCATCCAACAATTGACCAATCTTCATTTCCTGATTCATTGTTGCCTAATCTTGTTGAATTGAACTGTTTATTTATTCCCATTTGAAGATAATATTCTTGTCTGTTTATGCAAAATTAATCATTAGAGTTTATCAGTTGATTTATTCTCAACAACTAGTCTCCCATATAGTTATATGCAGAGAGAGAGAGAGGGAGAGTGGGAGGTTGGGGGTACCAGCGGGGAGCTTTCTGCATTTGTTGGAAATTCCATTTTCTGAGTTAGTGAAGGCATCGTGTATTTGCTCTCCCATGCTCCAACCCAGATAGACCCACTAACATATGGGTTGATGCTGGTTGAACCCGTATAAACCCATGTTATGTTATGGGCGAATTGGGTTGGTTATAAGTAGGCGGATATAGGCAGGTTCATGGGTTGGGTTGAAGATTGCCACCTCTAATTGTAAGAACTAATACAACATAGAAACTAAATACTATACTTGCAGTGTACTTTTCTATGAGATCTTTAACTTTCTGCCTGGTGTGTTTTGACTTCTCTGCAGAAACATAGCATGGGGAAATCTCCCAGTGACCTAGCTTCGAAAATTCTTTCAACTTCATCTCAACCACTTTTCTCTTATCTTCCATGTACTCCAATATCCTGAACAACATACCAGCAACAAAATAAATCAGAACATTTCCAATTGGAAAAAATTTCTTATGAAGCTCAAACATTGACAGACTCACTTTGGATAATATTGCACATAGAAACCAAAGAGATTGTATAAAACCTTCATATTTTCCGTATGGCGAGGACTGCAAAAGAAAAACTAGTCATTGGCTAAAAGAAGAATAATGGAGGCCTTCATATAATTTTGACAAAGGTACATCTTACGAGACACTCCCAACTAAAGACATCAAAGCATGTTCCAATTAAAGAACATGATATACATCTGGAAGTTGTTTTCATAGGGTTTACTAACTACATAGATAAAGCTGTACCTTAAATAAAACCCTCTACATATTCCAGTGCTGATTTGGCCATGGAAAGCATAAAGAAGTTGAAGCCTTTTTCTGAATTCGCTCTTGAAGAATTATAACCCGCTCCACCATCTTAGCCATCACAGGAGCATTTGGATCCTTCACATAAAGTTAATATAAGAAGGTAAGAACCACGAGTAAAAATGGAAAAAGAAAATGGGGATAACAAAAGCTTTGAAAACCTTGTAGAAGTTGTATGCACGAGCTGATTGATGAGATAAATTGAACTTCTGTTCATGCTCCAAACAAAGGAAGAATAAATATTCAGGCGCAAGCTTAGCATCCAAATCAGATGATAATGATCCCTCTAAACCTGGAATAAGTAACAAAAAGATAGCACAAGGGATGTGATATCGAATAAAAACAAATTACCAGTGAGTTACTACAAAGTCAAAAAACTGTTTAATATTGCTTACGTCTAATCATTCTCACTCCTAGCCTGTATGACTCAGTGAAGGAAGACTTCAGAGACCTTGAAAACTCTATGCTGCTTTGAATATCACAAATCGGAGAAAAAGCAGTAAATGGTAAATTTTCAAATCAAGATAAAGACGTGAAATAACAAGACTAGGTATTAAATATTCGCCTCAAATTCAGTCTTTTTTGTACCACAACTGAAACGATTTTAGAGAACATACAGTTTGAATGAGATCTATGGACCCAAATAATTGGTTGTGAACATGCACCATATTGTTCATGATGGAGTCCTTCATTAAGTTCCACTCCTCCTCCAGAGCATCATCTTCCTCTTCAGATTTCTGTATGGATGAAAGTGCTTTGTGAGAACAATGACTTCTACACACAAGGAGTGGGAGAGGTTGTGGGAGAGAGAGAAGACATGCTCTATAGAATCATTACCTTAACAGCGACATCTTCCTTCAAAAGCCAATCCTGCCATTCTGATAGGGTCTCATTTGGTAAGGAACCAACTAGACTTGATAAATCACTTTCAATGATACTATCAATCTTTAATGCATGAGGTTTGAACTTGAATTGCTGAGATTCATGCTCTTGTTTGGTCCTCACTCTAACTTTCATATTCATCCAGAGACTAGCAAACTCATCAAATATCTTGTCCAAGAGCTGATTGACAAACAAAAGATTAGCTTAAAGCCTTGATGTATGTACCTTTATAGGCATAATTCATTTGAAATGATTACAAGGGTGGATTCTTACTGCAAAAGAAGCATTATCCAGTAATTGGACCTCAGAAATACAATGTGCAACACGGATAAGAACGTTGTGATGTATGGCAAGTTTCAGTTGTAAGTCTGAAACCTGTTAAGAGGAGGCGGTATGATGCTCGGATAACATTTAATAAATACTGTGTTCCAGTCTGAAAACAAAAGGGTTATTAACTAGTGGCAACAATCCAAAACCACTTCCCCCGTTCAGAGAGGGGAGCTGAATTGGACAAACAACAGAAACAGAAGCAGTTGCAATAAGAAACTACCTGCAGAAGCAAATAACTGGAACAAGATCAAATAAAAACTTAAGACTGCAGTCACACAGTGAAGACAATAACCATGTGCCATAGCCAGCACATTTAAAATAGAAAACAAAAGGGGAAAAATAAGGCATTGATAAGAAAAAAGGCATTTCTTTTGTACAGGTAGGCAAGAGAAAATTCATTCTAACCACAATCAGGGTAAAAACACAACCATGATACCTTAATTTGTACAGGTAGGGAAGAGAAAATTCATTCTAAGCACAATCATGGTAAAAACACAACCATGATACCTTAACGGATAACTCAGAAATATATTTTCTCTGCATAATCCGTTCAAAAGGAGGAGGAGCAAATTTGAAATAGCTCAACACAGAACTGCAAAACATAAACAATAAACATCGGTTAATGAACATAATTACGGGAATGGGATTGTGCATTTGTTTTATGCATGTAAGACATTGAAACACTCCTGAAGTAAATCACATCAACCTCTTCTTTGCAAAATAATTCAAAACACGTCACAAAAAAGCACACCTACCTCAATAAAAAAAAAGGTGCCAAATCCAGAGCTCGACAAAAGGCCAGGCAAGCAAGCTCGCGAAGAACTAAAGTCCTCCCACTTCTAATATACACGTCAATTAACTCGAACCACACCATCCAAGCTTCCAGTTTCTCTGAGTCGTGAGACAGAAGTTTGGGACACCGAGAGAAACCGGAAACTTGGATGATGTGGTTGGAGTAATTGACGTGAACTTAGGTAAATTGCCATTAGGACCTCAACAAGATAACTTAAAATTTTCTGACAATTTAAGAGTGGTCACAGCTTCAGGACCTGGGCAGAAGCATAGAAAGACATTAGCCACCGCTTCAGGCACCAGAGAATAATATGCTTTCATTCACCAAAACCAAGAGAAGTTAGTCCTCCAATTAAGCAACTAAGATACCCATAAAATAAAAAATAAAACTGTAAGACGGACGGACGGACGGACAGAATAACGGAGAGAGAGAGAGAGAGAGAGAGACAAACAGATGCTTTGGCCGCCGATGGTAGCCGAGCTGCTAGGTTTAACAAAAAGGTTTTGGGGAGGTTTTACTGCTAGTAGGGGTGATACCGGTCCGGTTTCGGCATATTTTTCGGTCGAAACCGGTTATCCGGTTTGGGATTTTTTGAAACCGGAACCGGTTGAAATAATACGGTCCGGTTTCGACCGGTTCAAACGGTTTCGGTCCGGTTTATCCGGTTTCTTGCTCTGCCATACAAAAAACACCATTGAAGGGTTTCGAAGCTCTGATTTTAAGGGGTTTTGAAGCGAAAATCAGTAGATCCAAAGGGTATTCAGTCGATTCAAACAGAGATGATGGACGAAGGGAATGAGAACGAGTGGGATGATGGGTTTTGTAGATCTTCTACTTCCAGATTTTGTGGGATGTGTGTGTGTGTGTGTGAGAGAGAGAGAGAGAGAGACTGACGGAGAGAGAGGGACGGAGAGACTCACCCTTGGGTTTGGCCAAATCGCCATGGAGGAGTGCTGAGTGAAGTCGGCGTGAGAGAATGCGATGAATCTGGAAAAGTTCTTAGGGCTAGTATATATATATATCTAACTTTTATGTACTTCTATGTAATAAATACGGAGTATATTTATTCTTTGCTAAGGACGTAAGTAGTTGTATGTCCAAGCGGTAAAGAGTCCTTCTTTTAACGTGACGGACGCGAGTTCGAGTCCTACTATTCGCAAATTTTTTACACATGCATTAATCCGGTTCGGTCCGGTTTCGACCGGTTTATAAAACACACAAATCGGAAACCGGACCGGTTTTAAAAAAAATACTCCCTCCGTCTTAATTTAATTGTCCCAATTTGCATTTTTTGCCGTCCCAAAATAATTGTTCCACTTCTAAATTAGATGGGTAATGATTAACAAATTTCCAATTTTACCCTTCCATTTTTCAATCATTACTACTTCTACTAACAAAAAAAAAAGAGGGAACTTTTACAAATTGAGTACAACTGGTACGGAATACTAGTACAACTGGCGCCTAATTGAGTGTTTTCAAAAAGAAATATTTGTACTCCATCAAATTTACTAGTCCATAATAAATGAGGGTAAAAGAGGAAATTCAAGTGTTCAAACATGTAATAATTATGTTCCCTTAAAAAGTTTAAATCCCCAAAAAGGACCGTTAAATCCGGACGGAGGGAGTAAATTTTATAAACCGGAACCGGATCAAAATTATTCTACCGGTTTGAAAAATCCTGTCCGGTCCGGTTTTTCCGGTCTCGACTAACAGCCCTAATTCCAATGTCGTCACATAACCAACTGGCCTGATTTGCACACTTTTCTACATTTCTCATGACGTTGCCACAAGATACATTCCTTATCTTATCTATTGTTATTTCTGTTTAAAAGCTATCACCAGCCTTTCCCTTCACGTTTCCTTTGCTTGTTCTTATCAAAGAATTGCAGTTAGAGAACACAAAATATATGAACCCAAAGTGCCAAATCCCCTATAAGCCTTTAAACTTGGCTCATAACTTCACCAAGAAACAGAAAAGCAGAATGAGTCATAATAAGGTTCCTTCACAAGGGGCAGTGCCCTTCTCATGGGAGAAGAGGCCTGGAGTAAGCAAGGTGGCCGCCCACTGGTACTGCTCGGCAGATGTGGGGCAGTTTTGGCAGAACCTACCCCCACCGCCTTGCCCGCCGGAAAGTGCTAGGGCTTCTTTTCATGAGCTTCCAGTCCCTCTCCCTCCTTCTGTGTTTCAACTCCCGACGAGGAGTTCTTCTAGGAGAGGGATTAGGAAGCAAGATGATCCTTTTCTCAATGCTTATAGGGAGTGTACTAAGGGCAGTGTAGAAGGGAAAGATGGTGGCGGATTTCGGTTAAGGAAGAACATGAACTTTCTTTCATGTAAGCACTCTGTAAGTGTGAGAGATGACAGTATGGTTAGGATCTCTAAGCTTCCTAACTCGAAATCAGACAGAGATAGGGAGCTCTAATTCTCGATGTCCATGAAGTTTGCCATGTGAAATATGCTGTTGTTGCTTTCTCTTTCAATACCATTCCTTGTTATTGGTTTGCTTGATGATGTTGGGACTTGGGGATGTCGAGATTAATGCCAAAAAATAATATAACTCGAAATCAGACAGAGATAGGGAGCTCTAATTCTCGATGTCCCTAAAGTTTGCCATGTGAAATATGCTGTTGTTGCTTTCTCTTTCAATACCATTCCTTGTTATTGGTTTGCTTGATGATGTTGGGACTTGGGGATGTCGAGATTGATGCCAAAAAATAATATTCGAGATCGACAATTATCTTTCCGACAAGATGTATCTCACCGCTTTTCTTTTTCACATCCTACACGTATCTACACACAAGAAGAAAACAATTACCACATGAATAGGTATGAACTACGCGAACAGAGTCACAGACACATACTATTTTGTCAATTCTCTACCCTTCTGCAAAATTGGCTATAGTGAGTTACTAATATTTCCTCCCCCGGAAGGCAAGGGGTGCTATGTAAATTTAAGCTCACTGGTGAACTAAGATGTACGGTGAGCTCCACCAAGAATCAACTTTCCCACTAAAACTTGGAAACAGCCAAATGCCCTAGGGATTCCCTGTAAATTGTAATAGAATCATCTTTCACTACTAAACAGATAAAATCTGAAGAAATATGAAGGTGTCAAGAATTAAGTCTATGATTGAGTAAAAAAGTAAGTTTGAAGAAATATGAAGGTGTCAAGAATTAAGTCTATGATTGAGTAAAAAAGTAAGTCAACATAAATACATGGTAATGAGGATTAGCATATCCCTAGTATTTTGGTTCTCAAAGGGAGAAAAAAAAAAGAAGTAATGTCAAATAAGTTACTGGATTTCATTACATAGAGTACAACTATTCTAATCAATACCCAAGAGATTTGGGTATTGAAATTGGATTTTGTGATTTCAATTTCTCAAATTTGGATTTGAACTCACTTTGGAGAGACACGAGTGATTTCTGGCGACGTGCAAAAGCAACGCCAAACTGCTTCATCTCTTCTTCAAGATGTTTTCTTCTCTGCACTTCAGAGTTCAAATCCTGCCAAATTCTATCCTTTTCTTCACTAACCTGTGCAAGGCTTTTTGATGAACTGGAGACTGTTTGGAGCAAAGTGTCACGTTCTTCATTCAAAAGATGGAATTCCCTTTCCAAGATATGATATCTTTCCTTGGAAAGCTCGAGAAGATGAGTATTGACATTCAACTCTTTCTCCAAGCTCTGGTACTTTTCCGTGATTTTACTGAGATCCTTACTCAGCTTCTCCTGCGAACAAGCAATTTCTTCTCCCAAAGTGCAATCCTAAGCATTTAAAAACTAACTCTTAAAATGGGAGAGAGACATACCAACAACTACTGCAGGAATTTGAGCTGAAAAACAGTTCACATGCTAGGTTCTAAGCAGCCAGAAGCTAACTCAAACATTATTAGTTTGTTCACTCCACTGTCTCCATAGTTCGTACCTATCTAATTTCAAACCCGTGTTCCTTCTGATATAGCTACTTAATCCGTTCATTTACTAACACAATTCACTACATGTATAAACTGCCACCCAATGTTGTGTGTATGATGTGCATAGCCATATAGGACTTAAAAGTTAAAACTAATTTCTAAAGCAGGAAAGAGTACTTAATAGTTAATACCAACCATTAACAATCATAAGTCACTAATCGGGAATGTTACAGACCTCATTTTCGTGCATCTGACAACTATTGGATGTAAATTTCAAGCACACTTTCTACTTGCATGGCTTAAACCAATGGGAACATATGCACTACCACACGGACTGTAGCCAAACTACTACAGTATTTTGCTGTTCACAGAGTAAAAACAATGGATTCTTTGAGAAAATCTAAAAACTGTTACTCTGTAGTCTCACATATGCAACGGAACTTGAAATTAGGTCCAGCAAAGGTTTACATGGAAAACATCAAAAGGCATGCAGCCCCCAATGAAGCTAGTCAAAATGGGATATCAGAACGTCAACACCAGCAGATGACTACATAGTGAATATATGAAGAAGAAATCAATTTTCATTTATAAAGTAGGACACAATAGTCAAATGAACTAAGAAGAGCTGATAATGAAATCCTATCAATTCTTTGCGGGAAAACAAACAAAAATATATCCACAGATTATTTGCAATATCAGGAACATGTTTTGCTTATTTCAATCAATATTCAACCTCAATGGAGGGGCATAGCATACAGCAAAAGAAATAGGGATATCATAAGAAGATTAGGTAGTGATATCCCAACATCAGAATTAGTGACAATATTAAAACTGACCAGTGGCATTTTGACAATGGTGAGACAGCTACCTTATAGTCCCAGTTGCATAGTAGACTTCTCGACAATTTATCCTCATTCTTTGGTGATTCTGATAGTACCAAGGACTTAATTGTGCTGTTCACTCTCTCACAAAGCATTTTGCTTTGTTCTTCAACGAGAATATTATTTCCTGTGGAGGTTCTTTGGTCTTCTATAGCCGTGGAGAAGTGAGTTTCCAAAGTTGAGAACAGACTTGTACCGATCTCACTTGTGCTAGAGAGTAACTTTGAGGCTGAAGATTTCTCATCAGTCACAAAACTCTGTTCAGGTGTCAAAAGAACATATAGTTAACAACTTAACCTCAAATATTGAACTTTCTAATAGTAAAGTTGAAAGAGGCAAAAATGAAGTACAAACCTGCAAAGTCCACAAAACATCACTATACATATCTTTACAATTTGCTACAGACTCGAGCAGTTGTCTAGGAATTTCTCGAACTAGCTGTGCCTCTTGTTGAATTTCAGATATCTCCCCCATTAAACATTCATTCAGCAGTTTTTGTTCAGCATGATTTCTCTGGAATACACAATAGCCAAGAGAGCTTAACCAGAAGGTTAGGAAGATTGTCTAGTTTGAATCACTATGGTTGCTTATTATATTTACTAGTAGCAAATAAGAAAACTGATAACAGTTCAAGAGCTTGAGGTGCTTGAGTATGTCATTGTGGCCTTATAGGCAATGAAAGAGCAGACACAACAAGTAGGTGAAAAAGAAATGTGACAGAAACCTCCTAGTTATGAAATACTATCGGCATTGCGAGTATTGTTCTTACGATAAAAGATTGCACATGCTACCATAATTGGAGTAAAAAGAGGATTCCTAAGCTTTTATAGCACTAAAGCTGTTGTATTCATCATTAGTTAAAGCATCTATTCAGAAGTGACAGTAACAATAAGATCACTAAAACATTGCCTTGGACTGTATATTGTTTCTAGCGCGACTATCGGAATCATGCATTTTAAGGCAATCAGCAAATGCATATTGTAGTAGTAGAATACTAACCTTGAGTTCATCTTTTTCTTTTCTTTCAATTTCCAATAGTCTCTTGAGATTTTGTATCTCTTGCTTGTAATTCCCAATTGAGCAACCCTGAAAGCCATAATAATGAGCCCTTCACATAATGTATTGAGTCAATTGACATTCAATAAGAAGACTATTTACTTAGGCATCAATTGAACTGATTGCTAGTCATCTAAGGATAATAAAGAGTTCATATTAGGTTTTCTTTCTTTCCCTTAGGTAGAGCGAAGTGCTTCCCGTGGCCAGGCCAGTTCCGACGTTTCTTACCACCTTTCCTCGCACTGTCCACGCGCAAGACTATTCATCAAAATCTGAATCCTCTCGGGCTCTCTTTTTTTCTCTATCCGAGAGAAAGTCCGGAATTCGTCGAAGAAAGTTTTCGCATTGGGCGAATGCTTTCCGATTTTTAGTTTTCGGAAAGCGTTCTCCTTTGTATCACTTTTTCCTATACACAGACGTAATCACATTAAAATCATAACTGTTGTAAACGCAGTGCATTTTTCCTAAAACTAAAAAAGACCTAAAAGAGAAAAATTACATGCAACCGTCCCAAAGGTTGCAAACATGCAGAAATATTTAATTTAAATGTCTTTTCCCATCCTTCGCCATGCCTATACAGAAATAAGTAATTTTTTGCTAGTCACTAGTAGTGCTAAAAGGTTCGTATTAACTTATATGGCAGAGTGATTTATTTAATTATTTATAATAACGAGTCATAATTGCAACTTGAAAACATAAAGAGTTCGATGGATGCATGAAATAAACTTACTGGAGTGATGTCGCCGTCAGGGAAGGATTGAACTTTCCTTGCAGGAGTCATGTGAAGTGAATCAAGGTCTGCTTTATAGCCTTTGTTCATTTTCAACCAGGTGTCTTCATCAGCAACATTACTAAATGTATCCGGAAGAGGACTATACTCAGGTTGCTGACAATAATTTGACCTTTTCATGACGAAGGCATTAGGAACTGCCTTAAAGCAAGGGGTACTAAAAGCATCTTCCTTGAATATACTATGACCATCACTGCCATCTTCCTTGAGGCTCCGTTTTGAAAATTCCTGGCCCTGCTACCATAATATATCTCAATGAGCTACACTGAACTCACAGAATAAGGCAGAATTTGTAGCACCTTGTAGACTACGGTAACACACATTTTCTGTTTCATGGAAAATAAGAAGAAGAATCACAATTTCTGCATCACCCAGGGTGGAATGGATCATATCCTACCATTTATATCAAATGCTCAAATCTCACCAATCTCATTATTTTAGCAAGACTAGCTTTGTGATAATCAATCAGACCCTTTCAGGATTTCTAAAAAAACAAGCCCACAACTGGCAGACATGTTATACCTACCTTAAAATTCTTGAAATTGATGTACTGATCCAAAAACATGTTAAATAAAAGGCCTTTTGATAATTATGTAGTTACTACAAACTTATAGAATACTTGAGGAAAGTGAGAAAGGAGAAAATGAATTGTTTGGGCCAGGAAAACACTTGGGTGACTCTTTAATCTAAAATGACCCAATATCTATAAAATTCTGCTTAGAAGGATGTTACGTATTCTTTTCTATCTTTAGACTTATGAAAAAAAGAGAACAATGGTGAATTAGACAACATCTTTAACTTAGCAAAGACTTGCAATTCAAACAGATGGCATCAATAAAGATTTTAAAGGTATTGGGTTGTCTATACCTGGCTAGACTTTCTATCAGAGTCCGACAAGGTGACAAGACTACTGAAATTGTCAAGTTTCATTTGTTGCTCCTTAATGCATTGATCTCGTTCTTTGTGTGATTTCCTCTCCTCCTCCAGTTCCATGGCAAGCTTCTCATGCTCTAGCTCATACTGATAAAGAGAAAATGGTGAACAAATGGCATTACAAAAGAGCAACAGTAACAATGCTCAGTGCAATAGAAGATGGACAAACAAAATAAACAGAGAAAAGAACTGACCTTGAGCATGTCATTCCGCAATTTCAAGATTTCTTGTTCCAACACCTCGGCCCTAGACCCCTGAAAAAGATGTTTTCGGAATTTTAATCGGTTGTTTGCCTGTTGGTAGTAGGCAAAGAAAAAACAGAAAAACAATCGTCACCTGAAGCTTACTGCGTAACTCCTCTATCTCTAGTTTTTGGCGCTTCAATAAAGCAGCATCTGTCAAAATCTACAACAAATTCACCTCAAATTAGACATAATTTTTGGAAGGAGCAAGGAATCAACTCCAAAACAATAACTACTACTGTAGAGGATATGATCAATCATTATGTGACAACTATCTGCAGCCAAAAAATGATGCCACGCATGGAGTGACGGCTCCCAAGGCCCATATCCAGATATGTTTAGCTCTTTCCCTAACAGAGATCTACGTTATCAATTTGGTGATCAAAACACAAAGGAAATTACAATGTTATCATAATGCAATAACTCAGACTGGTTAGATCCTCCAACTTTTAAACCTCTGACAAAAACCCATTACCTCTATTGAATAACTAGGAATATTTTCAAATCAATTGAAGTTGATGCCACATTATAGTTATCAACTAGCTCAAGGCCCAACTTTGTGTTACACGGTCTTGGGTGGAACTCAACCCCAAAAGCTAGCTATTGAAGTGACGGTGCCCTCACGCTTATATTCTTCATATTACTTTGGTACCCAAGCAATGTGGGACTTCGCTTCACACTTTGTAGTTAGCAACCACTATGTCACAACAACGAAAACATACTGATGTCACACACCAAAACTGGAAATTTAGACAACAATGACCATCCGATCAACAGTAAGCTGCTTTTGAATGGAATGCCTATTTGGTTCCAACTCATTTAAATTATAACTCCCCCATTGTAAAGTATCAATCAAAGAAAAGGTAATGTCTAAATAAGGCATTAACAGTAACCAATATCCATGATCTTAAGAATGTTTAACAAGCACCGCATCTCAAAAACTTCAAACTCGAGGCCTAGCTCCACTGGGTCCATAGTCCATACTTTTTTCAACTTCAACAACTAGATTACAATAAATTGTTAACCAGACAAAAACATGCCAGCTACAGTATCACATATCTGAGTATATGTTAAAGTATCATAATCCTACTAGGTTGAACAAGAGGTAAAATGTTAGTAAGCAAAATAACAAACAGACCTCATTTACTTGAACACAATTTGTTATTCTTTTGGCCCTGCTAGCAAACTGGAGGGTTCCTTTTGTTTCCTCTATGTGAACCTGGACAAAACAGAATTCCAAATCAAATTGTTACGTGAACTTCTTGTAAGATACAACATAAGCATACGAATATATGATACAGGAATAGCTACCTCTTCTGGTGCAACAGTGCAAATAATAGATGTTTTGGCATTGCCACCAAGAGCAGGTTGAAGTATGCGAGTGAGTTTACTATCCCGATAAGGAATGTGTCCCCTGCATTAATATTTCGATTCACTTAGACCTGGCTCTCGTATGAGAATGCTTAATACCGAAGAGGCAAATACCTTTGTTTTGCACCTTCACTTAGTTTGTTAATCACATTGCCAAGAATCATTAAGCTCTTATTGATGTGTTTCCCTTCCTTCAAACGAACTCCGCCAGCACCAGTTTTAGCAATCCGTTCAGAACCAGCTAAATCTACCAAGTTCTACATCCAACAAAAAAAGAACATAAAAAAATTAGCGGCATACGAAGGATGGACGATAAATATACCAATCTAAGCAAAAAAATAAGGACCATAGATTCATAACACACGTGGAATATTATCCAACTTTAGTATCTGTAGAAGACCAGCAAAGAAATACGAACCAATACTGAAACACGAATTGCATCATCTGAACTTGAATAATCACCAAGACTGGTATTCTTTCCCTTGCTTTCAATTACCTGGTACATATAACTATGACCATCTCAGTAAATGACATGACGAAACAGTTTCAAACTCGAGCAGCATTTCCACGAAAACATCAAGGACATACCATCCTAAATATTGTGTGAGATCTACTACTTCGAACATTCATGTTTGTCTCACCAAAGTGCCGGTTAACTGTAAGGAGCCATGACAAAAGACTATATCAGCATCCGATCGGAAAGTATGGCATGCTTATAACATGCCTAAAGAACTTAATCCAATGGAGGATCAAACCTTCTCCGGATTGGATGAGCTTAAGGACTTGTTCGGCACTATTAACTATTTCTTCCCTAAGGCCTGCAACAAAAATTCCACGCTAGAAAACAAGAAATGTCATGTTTTATCACCTCTTCAAAAAGCTTACAAAAGTATCCAACTTTTTCTGTCCATAACATACCTCTAAACTCTCATGAATTTGAAGTTTCTGGTTCTCCACAGCAAAAAGATCGTTGATTTCTTCATTATATATTTCCATGTAGGAAACTCGAATCAGAAACTCCCGGTCATTTGTCTGGGAACAATAACACTAAAGAACTAGTACATAAACACCGTAAGAATTCCAGGAACATTACATTGAAAATAAATAGCAGTAGTGATTGTAACTTGCATAATCCTACTGGCCAATAAAAGTGACTATTACAAAAAAAATAAGGCAATTGAAATAAGAAATTACCATCTGAATTTTGGTAAATATATCTTTCACTGCCCGGTGAATAATTCCTGGGTCAGTTTCGGAACCATTCATCGTAAAAGTCTTGCCACTGCTGGTTTGCCCATATGCAAATGCAGTCCCTGCATACGTTGCAACGATTCCCTTAAGAAAATGCTTTTCTTCTTATATGTTAGTGGCATATAGCTAATTCTATTTTTCATATGAACAAAGGAAAATAAAAAAACAAAAATTATATAACAGCTTGAAAAATACTTCTTTCCGTTCTTAGTTCCTTAGTGGAGGCCTATCAAAAACCAAAACATACAACTCAAAATTTATTTCCATTCTTACGCTCAGATTTCACAGAAATTAAACCAACACCAATTGGACCAACAAGATAAATGAAAGCATTAAAGAACCTTCTTGACATCAAAAGAAAGGTCGATTGACAAAAAATAAGAAATCTAGAAGGTACAATCGAAATTTCCAAAAAAATGATGTAAAATGAAAAACAAAATAAAAACTTCATGTACTTATTCTTCAAAACACATTAATACATGTGATGTATCTATTATCTTGGTTGGTTACTAGATATTATCTTGGCTGGTTACTTGTTTTATCACTTACAAGTTACATCCATTTCCAGCTCAAATTATTCCAGCTAAGAAAAACAAATAAGCACCTTCAAAAACCAATTAGGGAAATTGAAAAAAACAAAAACAAAGGAAGCATACCATTGAAACCCTCAACGGCGGCATGAATGATCTCCTTTGTAAGGAGCTCGTAAACCGTTTCATTTCTGCAGTCCTGATCAAACACATAATCTGCAAGCCATCCATGTCAACAAACAACTCATCCACTGCATTATACATATATGCATCTATTACTACTATAAAGGTTGAATTTGTTGGCATCACAACAAAAGTCTTTGGTGTGAACGTAGGTTTTGAGGCTGACTCGGTACTTTTTTCCTCCAACAACTACCCCTTCAACCACCTACACAAACTGCTAATAAAAAAAGAGCAATGCTAGGAAAACAAAACTCCATACACAACTGCATCCAGAGCAGTTTGAAGCACATGACTCACATACATTGGACGGCTTCACACATAGTTGTGTTCTTAGACTTTTTGTTAAAGAATCGACACTCCAAAATTGTTTCTCCCCTCTTTTTTCTACTGTCACACATCAGATTTCATATTAACCTCAATTCAAGATTTTTCTAGTTTTTTAATAGATAACATGATTTGCACGCACATCCATCTCAACAAACAAATCATCCACTGCATATACATATACACATCTATCACTACAATAAAAGTTTATTTTTTTGGCCGCACAACAAAAGTTTTTGGTGTGAACGTCAGTTCTGAAGCTGACTTGTACTTTTTTCCTCAAACTTACCCCTTCAATGACCTAACCAAACCGCTAATAAAAAAGAGCAATGCTAGGAACATAACTCCAAACACAACTGCATCCAGAGCAGTTTGAAGCACGTGGCTCACATGCATGGCTCCAAACATACTGGGTTCGATTTGGGTCTAGAAATCAACCATTTCTCCCTGCGCATAGTCCCTGATAAGTTTTCTCCCCAATTATTACTCTAATTTCTCTATCTCTCAATCCACTCATCACCCAAAAACCTCCCTCAAAATCCGAACCAAACAAAGTCAGTGCCCGGAAAATCAACACTCCAAATTTCTTTCTCCCTCTTTTTTTTTTCTACTTCACACCTCAGATTTCATACTAACCTTAATTCAAGATTTTTCTCTTTTTTCTAATATATGTAACTCGATGTGCACACACATCGCGTGTGCCCGGGCGTTTAGTGTGTGCGTATGTAGAGAGAGAGAGAGAGAGAGAGAGAGAGAGAGAGGATACCGAAAGCGTAAGAAGCTCCAGAGATGGGAGTGCTCAGGGACCTGTGAAGAGAAATGCGACGATTATCTTCGATCTTCCAGAATGTTCCATTCGAGGTTTCTTCGCTCACAGGCGGTCTCACTCTCACCGCTACGCATATCTTCTCCATCTCTCTCTCTCTCTCTCTCTCTCTCTCTCTCTCTCTCACACACACACACACACACACACACAAAGAAGAAAGCTGCAGTTGTCTGTCTTTTGGTTTCAAATCGGAAACACCGGGCGGGTTTTACGCGTTTATTTGTGATTTCGAAATTGTGTGATTTCCGGAAATACCCCTTGGTTTCGGCCCGTTTGGTACCCTAGCATTGGATTGGGCCGGATCCGGGGCAAGGTTAGGGCATGTGAACATCATAAAATAGAGGTCCAATTGTAACATGTTGTCATTAAGACTCAGTTTTGACTACATTTTACTATTCTTCTAATTTGACTATTTTTCTTGAGAGCATCTTCATCAGCCTCGTGGAAACACCCTGTACGTCAAAATAGTGAGCGATTCCCTCAAAACCTCATGACAATCAGCCTCGCTTCATCGTCTGAGAGAAGTAGCAGTTTAAAGTGTTTGATCGAATTTTCAAGAGGTCTAGACTGGTTTTCTTAATTTGATCGCATTGACAAGAGGAATAAAAAAAAAGCTTAATAATTTGATCTAAACCCAGAAATTGTATTAGAAGGTTTTTTAGTTAGCAATCCAAAGTATTAGCGATCAATTTTATTTTATGTGTTCAAGTTTTCAAGGTTAATTTATGAAATTTTTTAATTCGATTTCGTAAGCAACCAAAAAAACTTGAGATAAAGTATAAGTGAGTTGATATGTGGAATTACTCTCTTACCCTCTTACAAAGAGATAAAGTCTCAAAAGTCAGCTTTTTACATTGTTTTTAGTCCGTAAACGCAAAACACAAATTATATATGACGAGCAAGCATTGGGCCCATCCCGTGGGCCCAATCATTTGCATGTGTTATTGGGCCGAACAAGAGTAATTAGCTGGAGCCGTTTTGAGTTGCGACAGGCTAGGCCTAGTGCTTTGAACCCATATCCCCTGGAATAGCGCATGAGTGACCATTGGGCCGAATGACGTTGGACCAGGCCCAGCACTTAAGGATCATCTGATCCAGTCTAGGCCCAATGGAAGTAAGGATGGCACTGCTTGGCCCTATGGCGGAGACCGACGTGGCGCTCGACAGATGTCATGCACACAAGGCCGTTACGAGAGCAATGAGCGCGGAGATGCTTGGAGGCCAAGTCACTCTCTCTATAGAAAATACACGATGAAATTCTAAAGAGGTACGTACGTCTATATTCTACTTTTACCTTTGGATACTTTTTTCAGAATTGAGCTTGAGTTAGGCATAAGAGTGCTCTCTGAGTAACTTTTGGTTAGTTGTCGTTTCAGACGCAGGAATCTACCTCACCGTTTTCGTAAATATCACTTCATTCTTTATCTTGTCCTCTTCTTAAGAATGATACTCCCTTCGTCCCTATTTAATTGTCCACTATGGTTTTGCGTGCATTTTTAACAGTTTATATCTCTCAACGTATATTGCTAAAAATATTCAATATGGATCTTGTTTGATAAATCTCAATTTTTTTTCTATAAAACAATGATTTCAAAAATATAAAACATAATATACGTCAAGAGATATAAGACGTTGAAAATGCACGAAAAACCGTAGTGGACAATTAAATAGGGACAGAGGGAGTAGCATGCATCGTATTCTTCCAAAATAATACAAAGTCTGGAAAATGCTAGTATAGATAGTACGCATCGCTAGTTAACCATCTTGAATTGCCTTGAATTGATGGCATCTTTCATAACTTCAAAACATCTTAATTTTGTATGTTATAAGTTTTTATTTTAATATTATAAAAAGTTACGCAAATCTTATGAATTTGTATGTAAATGCGTCTTATGAATTCTTCGACATACATCGTGGTTCAAAGCGATTCAAGTGGTGCTTATAATAAACACTCAAATAATAGTGTGTCGTATCTTCCGGAATTAGTTGACCAGGGCACCCGAGTTATAAAAAAAAAGGAGTGTGTATCTTTACACTTCCCTATTACAGTATAAGATGGGTACAAGCACAGATCAAGGCACAATGTAAGGAACCTACTTCTTCCCATTGGCATTTACTTTAGTTGATTAGTGCTTTGCATTTCTTAGGATTCCTTACTGTTGACTGTCTTTTAGAAGAGAAAAACAAAAAAGTTAAAGCAGCATGTGCAAGTGGTCACTATGATAACCAGAAGGACAGCATCATTAAAAATCACCAAAAAAGTATCAAATTTTTTAACTAAACCAAAGTGCCTTTTAGTCCATGCCTTTTACTTTTGCTACATTTTCAAATAATTGTTTGTTGTGAGTAGCTTGTACACTAGTTGGTTCAACATTCAATTGTTCAAACCTAACAACCAAACGCCACTAAATCTAGCATACTGATCCAATCTGAGATGACCTGTCTCGTAAAACGTAAAATAAGTACTTAAAAATAAGAATCTTGACGGAACGGGACCTAAATCACAATAGTAGTTTCTATTAGTACCACAAGTGTGGTAAGCTAGACCTCTGGATCTGTGATGCATGTCGATCAAAGATGATCAAGTTCAACCCCCGATCGAGGTACTCGCGTGGTAGTAGTGATCACCTAAGAATTAGAGGCCTTGAGAATCATTTGACCTGAGATACGACTCTTACTGCCTGCTGTCAATTTCTGAAGGCGTTTTTCATCGGCTTTAATTGGCCCCTGCTAGTGGATAGTTGGAATTGAGATCTCCGAATTACCTCGGTCCATTGAGCCGGATGCTGATATATGTATATACATATATGAAGATGATCAAGTTCTTGATTTATCACAATCTTCCTCTAACATTGATGCAAATTATTCAGAATAGAATGAACAATCTAAACAACTCATCACCCAACAAAAGCCCAAGCAACTCATCTTCAGCCCACAGAAAAGCAAGTACAATTTGGAATTGTTTGAAGTTAATTTGCAAGTGGAAGCATACAAAGAAAGACAGTAAACATAACTCATAATCATCCTTTTTTTTTCCCATAAAAGCAGCAAACTCACACAATTCCAAAAGACCTCAATGATAATACAGCTTACCAAAACACAACATAAAAATGCAGATTCATTCCATTTAGTAATCTTCAAGGGAAGCCCCTCCCTTCTTTCCTTTGCCAGCTGCCCTCCTCCTCTGGCTGCCGGAACCGCCGTCATGGCGGTGGTTCCCCTCGACGTTAAATATCAGCGGCAAGTCGTTGGCATCGTCGCCGTCGTCCTCGGTGGCGATACGGATGCAAGAACACCGTTCTAAGGACGCGAAGAACGCGCTCGCAACACCATTGGCGACCCACATGGCCACGCCATCAAGTTTTCCACAACCCGGCGAGCCGTTGCCCCGCGAGGACCGGACCCCTGGCTCGACCGGATTGGATCTGAGGTTGACGAAGGTTGTGCAGCTGGTTGATGTGGTAGCTGCCATGAATTGGGTGATATTCCAAGTAGTGAGACACAGAGAGAGAAAGTGGTGGAGCTATTTTTAAGTTGTCTTTAGGCTTTTAAAACTTTGCTGAAATAAGATGCAGAATGATTAGGAGGCGAGGCTTATTTCCACCAATGCCCTTGAGGATTTACATAATTGCTAGCGTGGAGTAAACAACTGATCATGAAACATTCCACAGCCAAATACTTTAAGGCTCCGTTTGTTTCGATGCAAAATATTTTACCATGTCAAATGTTTTATAATGTAAATTATTTTCTATGTCAAATGTTTTTTTATAAAACAAATTTTAAACTTTTATTTTTCGGTGTTTGGTTGGCACTTGAAAAATACCTCCAAAAAAGGGGACAAAAATAGTGTAGAAAGAGGGGGTTTAAACGGTGAAGAGATCTGAGAATATTGGAATTGAACGTGAGTCAGGACTGACGACCGAAGAAATTGAGCAATGAGAATTGGAGTAGAAGGCAGCGGTTCATTTCGGAAAATAACTTACGGAAGATTTGAGGGTAAGTCATTTTCATCCAATTAATGAAAAATGTTTTACATGTAAAATATTTTCCTTATATTTTACACAACCAAACACCGGAAAATAGATAAAATATTTTACCGGAAAACATTTTACGCCAAAACAAACGAAGCTTAAAACAAGATATAGTAAGCAAATATAAAAATGGTAAGAAATTGATTGTTGCACGTATTTATCCGGTCTAGGGGACTACTTGAAGGCTAAAAAAATTATTTAATTAATTTGAATATATTACAAGCATGTTAATAAATTGTAGACCAGAATGTGTATCTGAATCCATGATTGGACGGAATGTAGAATGAATGGATGAATCGTGGGTGGAAGCCTTCTCCTTTCTTCTCTTGCCGTTAAGTTGCTAAGGGGTTGTTCGGCCTAATAAGCCAAATGATTCTTTTTTTTTTGTCCTTATTCAAGTTTTTTCGCATTTGTTGGTTTTTCGTGAATTATTGTTACGTCATGACGAGAGGAATCTAAAAAATTACGACCAAAACTTAATTTTTTTTAAATAAAGACAAAAAAATTGGCTTATTTTTGTATTTATTCAAAAAAAATGGGTTTCGATCGTAATTTTTACTTTTTGGATTCCTCTTGTCATGACGAAGCAATAATCCTCAAAAAATTAATGAAAAAACTAATAAATGCAAAAAAAAAGTTAAATAGGAACAAAAAAGAAAAACCATTTGGCTTTTATTAGGCCAAACAACCCCTTAGTCTAATGGGGAAACTACAGAACCATAGAACGAGAGAAGGAACCAATCTCTCATATTTACAACTTTTACACAAGTCCTAACCCATAAAATCTGTAATCCTAGGACTAGAGCCCGTTCCAGAACACTTTCTTAAAAAATAAGTACTTATTTCATATTTTCAAACTCAAAAATAATATAAATGAAAAATCACTTTTCAATTTTTTTTGCACCGTATTAAAGATTTCAATGAGATCTTTCAAATAAGATCCGTAGTGCATATTTTTAGATTTCAATAAGTCCATCGTTTTTGAGCTTGAAATTGCCTTCTTAAAAAATAAGTACTTATTTCGCGTTCCGGAACGGGGCCGACAAAGAGCACGATTTGGATTCCTAATTGTTATTTCTTGTCACGCGTGGTGTACGTACAGTCATAGCTAGTACTAGTAATGTCACTTGTCGCTTGTCATTTTTATTTTATTTTATAATCTTATGTTCAGGACAACGTACACCCAACTCAATTAATCCCGAGACACTGAAGTAAATATCCAACCAAATTTCTAGTGGCCTCAAGAATTATACTCGTCAAAATGTAGTAATAGACAACTAGAAAAAAGAAAACAGTGGTGCAACAAAACAAAAGGGCAAACTCGCCCTAAGAAAACATACATTGTGGAACTAGTACAAAATGACGTAGGCCATTTGCCGGAGTATTATTATACTGTAAAAATCGCATAAAAAAAAAAGGTTATTAGAGACATGGTACAATAATGAAGTTGTGTGTAATAATGGAGAGGATATTAACAAGAGGCTTTTGATTTTGCCACTCTTTTTTTATTAACGCCACTTCACTGTAAGTATATTTTTGGTGCAAAAATACATTTACGGGAGAGTACCGTTAAAAAAAAAGGAAGTGACAAAATCATTTCCCCTAACAAGAATGAGAATAAAGTACTGTGTGTAGGGGAAAAACATTTGGCTAAAGACAATGATGAGACCCAAAGATTAAAGTCTCTCTCATCATGGGTTACCCACTTGCCTTCTCCATCTAAGTACTAGAGAGAGAGGGAGAGAGAGAGAGAATAAATTCTTCAATAATAGTAGCCAATTAAAGTTAATGCATGCCCACTAGAAGAGTCTTTGTAGATTTTAAGATTTGATACTGCACAGATTTCGAATTAAGGTAAGCCTGCTACTATACACTGAACTGAATGACCAATACTTGGCACCAAAATGAGAAAATGGAACTATATGCTATGCTGGTCCGATCGTGGCACGTCCTAAGACAAACCACGAGTGTCCAGCTCTGACAGATGCTTACAAACACTGACGACTATTTCAATTCAATTTAGTTACGAGTTGGTAAAGTAGCCGAACTTAAGCGTAAATATGCATCACAGGATTGAGTTGATCTGTCGCGGCTGTAGCTATGTTAACCAAATACCATGCAGTAGCGGCTTCGTTCTGCTCGCACCTTGGTGGGATGGTAGAAACCTAAAGTATTAATTGAATATTGATCCATCCACTGCCCGTCCTACTTGCTACTCCACTAGCTAATACTAATACTTACGTGCTACCCACCCTTCCTCCTCTCCTTTGAGATGGTTCGGCCTAGTAGATTGAGCACTGAGGTTCACTGGGCCTGTTGCCAATAATCTGATAATCAGCCACTCATGAAAATTCACACTCCGGCCACTTTACAATGCACGTTTAAAGGACAAAATAAAAACGTTGTAGTCTACAAGTTTGTAGTTTAGTGGAAACGGGGGCCTAGCAACACATACCCCCTTTTGTTACTCTTCTATCTCTCCTTTGAGCGTTAGATTTCGATATATATGACATGCACATTTTCTCTTCCTTACTCTCTCTCTCTAAAAGAAGGGGAGGTGGGAGGGCAGTTGGGATAGTAACAAAAAGAAAAATTATTAGATGCTCCTCGGGCATGGTATAAGGTGGATGTCGCAAATTTTGTGGAGCCCACCACAAATGTGTGTCGAGCCACACAATGTATGATGAAGAGGGAGTTGGGGCACCGACCTCCCATGCCCCAGGCACTGAATAATCACTCCAAATAAATCAATCAGGGTAAGGTGGTCAGGATGGACAATGGATTATCAAATATTTTTTACTTTTTTGGTACGTCAAGTCTAGACACACACACACACAAATAATGATCAAAATTGTAGAAAAGTTACTAAAAAAAATGAAAAAATTGTCAACTTTGACCTGGTAAATTCGAAAAAGATCGAAACAATAACAAATTGAAAATTAACAATAGTGATCCACATATATATATAAATATAAAATATGTGCATCGCGCGGGCACAATGCTAATATGTGCCGTTCGATTCTTCTAAATACGTCCTCCTCTCTCACACGTCTTTCTCTATGTTATATAATTACAATGCTCTCTCACACGTCTTTCTCTATGTTATATAATTACAATGTATTATTTCTAACAAAATTTCAATATGAAATAAAAGAGCCACATAGGTAGCTACTTCCTTTTTAACTTTATCGGCGAATTTCTCACCAATAAATAGTCCGCAGACTCTACACATCTCTTGATTGGTATTTTCCTTATTAACTAGTGTTGTGTCAATTCAATGCACAAGACCACAAGAAAAGAACGAGTTTTTTTTATTCCCCATGCATCAAACGGGCACAACTCTAATTGCACTTATTTAAATGATCAAACGTAAAGCAGCGCTTTTTTGGCAGAGTTTTAGGCGGCAAGAGACTGACGGGCTTGTTGGAGCTGCTGAGCATAACGAATCGAAGCCCATCAAGCTAGGTAGCTTGCCTTCCAAGCCCATAGGCGAAGAGACCAAGGATGGAAGGGGTTGTTTTGCATTGCTCTATTTTTTTTAAATAGCAAAAGAAATTTTATTAATATTTAGAAAAAACAAATTACAAATATTAAAAAAATCCCAAGTATGAGGCACCAAGCCGAAAGAGGAGCATAACCTCATAGAAGGCACAAGTTCCGACAATCATATGCTGCCAGGATTCGAAGGGAGAGAAATAATAACCCGAGACTGCCAAGAAGTCAATTAAGGCATAAGTTTAAAAGGAAAACCAACACCCAAAGAGGTACAAAAACCAACCGATGCAAAAACAACACCCGAAGAGACATCTTAAGTATGATAGTAATCCTTAATTTAAAGTCAATTCGTCTTCTGCAAATCAACGCACGCATTTGGTATATGTAATTAGATGCAAAACCATTGATTGGGAACCTGGATTACTAGAATAGAAATTTTCTTGATCTTTTGCAAATCAAAGAAAGTTCACTGTAAGGAAAAATAAAAAATAAAAATTTAGTGACGAAACGGCGGCGAGGAAATTTATAACCGTCGGTCAGGGCTGGCCTTGGGCTGAAGCCCAAGAAGCCATGGCTTTAGGCCTCCAAAAAACACAAATTTTTAGGGCCTCAAAATGTCTAGTGGTCTTATATAGTACTATATCCAAAAAATGGCCCATTCCAAATTAAAAAAAGGCCCACACGGATACAATGAGAGCTGGGCCAAAAAAAAAACTTGGTGGCAGTTTTGTAAAAAAGAGAACTAGATGGTCCATTTTCAAAGAAACAAAACCAAACTCTCTCACATTTTTTTCCGAAAACGAATTGAAGCTAGAGGGCCTCCTCTGAAATTGAAAGAATGAACAAGGGTTTTCTTTTTTCCCTAAATTAATCGGCTCACATCACCACGGCACGTCGTCACCAATCCACACCCACCAGTGAAGAACGAACAAGGGCCTCATTTTTCATTATGGCTTTAGGCCTCCGAAAACTCAGGGCCGACCCTGCCGTCGGTGGTGGTCGTGCGTCGGTGGTGACCCGTCCGGCCATCGGTGGTGGTGGGGACGGGGTATGTCGGTGGTGGCAAGGACGGGGTGCGTCGGTGGTGGTGGTGGTCGGGTTTGGAGAGATGGTTTGGGCGGGGATGCATGGAGGAGAGAGGACAGATGGAGGAGTGAGGACAGAAGAGATGGAGGAAACACAATTCTGTAGGACAAGTTTCGGACCGAAGTGGGCCAGGGGTGCGTGCCAAGCATATCACCGTGAAGGTCACGGTATAGGTGTTGTCAATTACAAATACTAGTAAAATTGTTGGTCCATTTCCAATAACAATATGGATTTAATAGCAAGTGAAATATATCCAAGAGAAAATTTCGTTAACATTAATTGAAGTGATATACATCAAAGTGAAAATTTCGTTAATACATATCATATTTATCTTCTACTTAAACCAGAATCTATTATCATCTACGTAACTCTTCTTCCCAAAGAATTCTAGAGAGAGAGAGAGTCCGTCGAATACAATTCTATCGCGCTTCGATGTCTCCTTTCGAGTCTCCTGCAAAAAGACGTCTAATCATGGCCTCCAATGGGCAAACTCCACCGAAATTCCAGGCTATTGCAACTATCCATAACGATAGTTTCAACCCCATAAATCAAGAGCAAGAAGAAGAAGAAGACCAAACTTTTGGCGACATCAATAGCAACTTCATCCACTTTAATGGGTACCGATATTTGGTTTTTCTTTTTATTTATTTTTGGTTATTAACATAGTGCCGGAGTACGATGTATACGTTGTTATTTTTTCCGGAAATCTAGAACTAGGGTTTTAAAAATAGGCTGTTACGTAACTGTTTTTTTTAGCCCTCTTAAAAGCGTTATATGCCCCGATACACTGGTGAGATGAAAAATCCCATGCGTATAGCCGGTTCGCGTTACTTATCAATTTGAAAATCTGGGGGAATAGTGGAACCGTAGAATGGGCCAAAAATAAAAATTACCATAAGAAGAACTCTGTTTTATAGTAGCAGTAGATTCAGGATACCATTGCAAATACAAGGGCTGCTGCTATCACGGAAGTAACGTACAATCATTATAAGCACTGAATAGTGGCCAAGAAAAAAAAGAATAGTGGCCAAGAGACCAAATCTATCTACTGCTACTATAAAACGCAACGGGGTCTGAGCCGTTCGTTCGGCAATTCAATGGTCCAAATCTCATCTCATCGCAGCAATGAAGGGCTCAAATGCTACATGGTGGAGATGAGATTTGGACCGTTGGATCGCCGAATGGACGGACAGAGTTTTTCTTATGGTATTTTTTGTTTTCTGTTTCTCGCCCATACTATGGTTCCACTATTCCCCAGATTTTGTGATTGAAGAAGATAACAATTGGATGTTGCAGGGGTGGAAGGGTCGGATAATGTATGCGAGCTCTTGTTGGGACATGGCTAGTTGAATACTTAGAAAATTTTGGTTCAACGTTACGGCCGATACTTGACTGTTACGGGTGATAGAGATAATTAAACCATTTCACGGCTTTGTTTACATTGTTATTTAATTTCTTTCTACCCTTTTGATAATTTTTTTTTCTTGTTCATGTATGTAATTAAAAAAAAAAACAGGAGCCAGACCCAAGTTATCCCGGCTGGGTACAGGTTCTGCCCGTACGACGGGGAGCTCATCTTCTTCTACTTGAAGAAGAAGATCGATAACGAGGCGTTGCCGCTTGACGGAATCATAGATGTGAATCTTTACGAGCACAATCCGGACTACCTTACAGGTTCTTCTCTCTCTCTCTGTCTGTGCTTATTCGTATCTTTTGGTTGTTTTAGGGCACATGTAGCCGCTTGTGTGTAGGTTGATCTTATGTTCTAGGGTTTATGGAAAGGTTCTCTAGTGCAAGTTTTGGATAATTAGTTTTAGGGTGTTGAAAAGAATATTATTCAACAGGCTTTCGAAGGAATTCTGGGGATGTAGCGGCCCATCATAGATGATATGATCATCACAAACTATCCCATAAGAAAATCAGTTATTGCGGCCCATCATAGATCATAGATCGATGTGAACATCACATGCATGTTTTTTTTTTAACAGAATTTTTTTTATTTATTAATCTTTAGAAACGAATCACAAAAGTTAAAAGGATTCTACGCACGACACATCACTCGGGACGGAGGGCATAAGCACAGTGCCCCCATACTTCACCGTTTTGGTTCCAAAATTGACACAAACCTCCACTCCCTCCATTCCCCGTTTGGTTGCAAACACTGAACATAGGTCTAAGCCAGGCTACCTTAAAAATAGATCTTTTTCTTTTTCTTTTTTTTTTCTTTTCATTATAGCAGTTTTTGTAAAATTTAAACACGCATCCATTGGATTAAGGGGTGGTTCGCCAAAATTAATTGAATGATACTTTTTGTTAACTTTTTTTTTTTAGAATTGCTTAATTTTTTTGATTAATCATTCGTCTCAAATAAATAAATCCAAAAATTATAGTATATCATGATCCATGTTAAAATAAAGGTTCACTAAAGACGGAAAAAGCAAACTTTTTTTTAGTATGTGAAGTTGTGTTTGGTTTACAGAGAGGTTAATTCAGTAGTGGAAACTTGAACTTTGGACAAAGTCGAAGTTCGAGTCCTCACTCCTCATATTTAAAAAATATATGCGATCCTAACAGAAAATCAAAAACGTCAACAAAAAGTACGCACCATCCAATCTTCACATGGTCACATGTTTGAATTCCACTAAGGCTAAACATTTTAAATCTTGAGGTCACTGGAGGGTTTGCCCGAATATTACTTTAGGATTGGAATTAGTCGAGGTGCGCGCAAAATTGGTCCGGACATCCCGTTATCAGAAAAAAGGTACCATTAAACATACCTTTTAATTAGTTAGCCTGACTTCATCGGAGTTTGTATCATTTCAAACCCTATTCTTATCGTGACTTATTTCATTTCATTCTTCTTTAATTTCTTTATAAGCTAGGTTCGACTCGATTTATATAATCTATGATTTATGATTAATTATTTAGTGATCATGGAGCTCCGTCACGTTGTGATGTCCCAACCCTATCCACAAACATACGTTCATGCAGGATTGATACACTTGGGTGCAGGTTCCTCGTGGATGTGTGGTTGTGAATGTATTTGGGGCACGCCGTGACGGTGTCCCAGGAACACCCAATATTTTTCATGATTTGCGGATGATTGTTGGATTTTATCCCGATTTCCCTTACAGCTAGGATTTGTTCTCTTTCTCTACTACTCCTACTTGTTTTGCCCAATTCTCCTCCTCCCTCTTCCTCCTCCGCCTCCGCCTCCTCCCCCCGCAAACCCACCGCCACCACAAAAACAACAATTACCCATGCACCAAACCCTCCCAAATCCCACAACAACCACCCTCCCTCCCCCACCGGCACCGACTCCGACTCCGGTATCGCCCGAGCACTCTCCTAGGTGTTGTCCATCGTCAATGACATCCCCGTCAGCTCACGGAAATTGGATACTTTGTATAATTTTATGGAAAGATTCATAATCATTTTTTAAATTGTTCTACCATTATTTTCTTGCTTAGTTATGATTTCAATTTATTTTTTTTTGTTTCGTATTCGAATAACAAGTTTTATATGTTCTCTTATTTGCAATTTCTCAATGCTTGATATGAGTACTTTGTATTCAAAGAGTTTTTTTAATGGCTAAAAATTATTTAATTGTTGGGCTTCAAATGTTAAATTAATTGATTGGAGTTTTCAAAAGTATTTCTTATGGATATTTGAACCGTCCAAATAAAAAGTTGAAGAAAGAAATAATTGCGATGATATATTTTATTAAATGCAGAATAATTCAAGTAGTACAACGTACGTATCATGTAAACCTAAAAAAGCTTGAATCATCATGCATTATTGTTGAGTTGAGATATAAATGAAACTTTTGGTTTGAATTCCCCCCCCCCCCCCCCCCTTCTTCTAATCGTTCTTTAAAAATTCCACGTGCATTATTTGAATTAATCGCAGATCGTTATCCACCGTTAGGGGATAAGCATTGGTACTTCTTCACACCAAGGACACGAAAATATCGCAACGGAACACGTCCTGATCGAACAGCGGGTGATGGATACTGGAAAGCCACAGGAGCAGACATGCCCGTGCACCATAAAGGTCAAGAAGTTGGGTATAAAAGGGCATTGGTTTTCTATCTTGGAAAGCCACGAGAGGGTATTAAGACCAATTGGATCATGCACGAGTTTATAGTCGATAAGCCTTCAAGAACTAAAGAAGGAGAAAATGATATGAGGGTATTAATTACTATTTCCTTCCTCAATTTTACTAGGTTTTCATAAAGCATCGGATCCCGTGATAGGCCAAATTTGGATTGTTCATTGCTATAAACAATAATTTGGATTTGTTCAGATACTATTTTTATCGGTAAGAGTTCACTCAACAAATCCAGACGATTAGTTATACCGGTGTATGGTTCAGATGTAGGCTGTCCGATCAAGTCCAAACCTTGGACTTGAAAGGATCCAAACCCTTTTCATATTCGTAAAATATGACTTTGTTTTTTCACGTAGTACTTGACTATTTTTCTTGCAGTTGGATTGGGTTTTATGTAAGATTTACAAGAGAGAATCAGGAAAAAGGAAGGAGGGTGCCGATCCCACTACTCTGCTCGCTTCCTCTGTTGATGAAAATGATCAGATGTTCGAAAGCTCCGAACACGACGACGTATGCGTTCAATCGACCAAACTTTTGCAAACCTTGCGATCCACGGATGGTTTCCTCCCAGATCACGCCTCGATTGCTGTTTCTGATCAACCGATTCTCAATGGTGAGACTCGACCAGCTGAGGTGAGATATCCTGCTTTCCAGCACCTAGACAACAAGTACTTTCAAGAGGATGACATTTTGGCTGATTTGGACACTTCCCTTTGGGGGATGGAAGACAATTGCGGGTTATATCCGGATGACGATTTCGATGATTTGGATACTATCCTTGGGGGATTGGAAGAGGATCACGGGTTCGTTAACCCGGATGGCTTGTTCGCTCAACCCCCCAATCTCGCCGGCCAGAATTTCGATATATCGGTCTAATTATGGTACCAATAATCCTTCAAAACACCACCAAAAATTTGATTTTGTGCTTTATAACACTTGAGTGTAACTTTTTAGGCTGTGTGGGGATTTTCAGACCATATACACTATCCATTTTCTTCTACTTATTTGTTGGACGTTTTTCTTCTCATGTTCTCACTTCTCACCTCTGTAGTTGTTATATTTGGATTCACATATGATTATTATGCTGTCTTTTTTTTTTTGATTCGTTGTTAGCAAAAATCCGGGCAAACGAGCCCAGCCGAGTCGAGTTTTGTAGTGTTCGACCTCGGCTCATTTACTAAATGAGCTTAAAACTCGAGCTCGAGCTCGGCTTGTTTACTCAACGAGTTGAGCCGAGCCATGAGATGCTCGCGAGCAACGCGATTCGTTTTCATCCTACTCGGTATATGGTTGCTGTTTTTTTTCGGTTTATGAAACAAGGAAGATGATTGTTTTATGTTCTCAATGCTTTGGTTCGTTGAGATGATTTCCGGAGAAGAGGAAAACAGTTTCTGAAATAATTGTGGTTAATTTGACTTGAGTTGAGAGGACTGGGCCTGCAGTCACTTCGGTCGCAATATGCCGTAATTCGAGCAATCTGCAATTTCATTTTTCAAGGTATAATCTACGCGTAGAATCTATAAGATGAACGTTTCGAATCGTGGAAGAAGACTCGTGATAGGTTTCATTTTGAGTCAAATGAGAGACCACGCGAGGAATTATCACGTAAGAGAACCCTTGATTGGTCCCATCGCAGGCCCGAGTCCCCAATTCAAAAGAGTTTCACAATCTACAAGACAGAGATTGTCTCAATGACCAACTCATGAATTACTCTACATAACTACATAAACAATACTCCTATCGATTGACAAAAAAAAAACACCGTCCAGGGAAATTGGACCGATCAAACATGAAATATTGGTGCAGCCGTGCAGGACAGCAAGTCGTTCCATGAACCTCAAGGCTCGTGTCCTCGAGGTGCAAGGTACCAATTTTCCAAAACGCCATCGTCGTCACTGCCCTTCAACCTCACGCATTCAAGAAGGCAGAAGATATATTCAAACTTCTCGAAATGATTTTACAGGATCGATGTCATGTTCAAGATGCCAAGTTCTTCAACTTCATCATCCAAAATGCGAAGTTTCAACCTCGTTCTTGTGCGTGCGTGTTCATGGCATGGCTATGGGTCTTGTACGAGTAATCCCTATTCCTCAAACTCTAGAGTCTAATACCCAAAATAACAAAAGGGTAAATTACAGTTAACCCCCTCTAACTATGCCTCGGTGACACTTAACCCCCTCTAACTATTATTTTTGGCACTTAACCCCCTCTAACTAACTGAAATTCAAACGGTCATAACTTCAAACGGTCATAACTTCTTCGTCCGAAATCGAAAACATGCAAATTATATATCGATTTCGAGGTCTTGAAGTCAGCTTTCTAATGACACCAAAATCACATCACGATTCAAAGCACACAGAAAGTTATGATCAAAACGGTCTTTCTGTCTACCAGCCTTTACTCTTTTGAAGTTAATTTGCAAGTGGAAGCATACAAAGAAAGACAGTAAACATAACTCATAATCATCCATTTTTTTTCCCATAAAACCAGAAAACTCACACAATTCCAAAAGACCTTAATGATAATACAGCTTACCAAAACACAACATAAAAATGCAGATTCATTCCGTTTAGTAATCTTCAAGGGAAGCCCCTCCCTTCTTTCCTTTGCCAGCTGCCCTCCTCCTCCGGCTGCCGGAACCGCCGTCATGGCGGTGGTTCCCGGCGACGTTAAATATCAGCGGCAAGTCGTTGGCATCGTCGCCGTCGTCCTCGGTGGCGATACGGATGCAAGAACACCGTTCTAAGGACGCGAAGAACGCGCTCGCAACACCATTGGCGACCCACATGGCCATGCCATCAAGTTTTCCACAACCCGGCGAGCCGTGGCCCCGAGAGGACTGGACCCTCGGCTCGACCGGATTGGATCTAAGGTTGAGGAAGGTTGTGCAGCTGGTTGATGTGGTAGCTGCCATGAATTGGGTGATATTCCAAAGCAGTGAGACACAGAGAGAGAGTGGTGGAGCTATTTTTAAGTTGTCTTTAGGCTTTTAAAACTTTGCAGAAATAAGATGCAGAATGATTAGGAGGCGAGGCTTATTCCACCAAGGAGGCGGATTCTCTGCAGTTGGACTGCAGAAAATCCCAGCAGTCCAATCACAGCTGTTCATCTTTGCATCCAACGATCCAAATTTTAAAAATAATTTCCTCCCCGGAAAAGTTTTTTTTTTAGATCACGACCATTAAAAATATCATCCGACGGTTGTGAACACTCCAACCGCACCTCTGCTGCCCAAATGTGGACTGAAGTCAAGCCTTATTCTTCCACCAATGCCCTTGAGGATTTACACGTTCCACAGCCAAATATACTTTAAAACAAGATAAAGTAAGCAAAAAGTGGGAAATGATAATGCCAAAATTATTTTTGTTTATGCCAAAATTCTAGAGCTTAAAAGTCTTGTACCTTGCACATGGTACAAAGGTTTTATGCATTTCAGTTTTGACACAAACAAAAAACAGTTTTGGCATTGGCAACGCCCATGTAAAAATGGTAAGAAATTGATTGTTGCACAGTAATTAATTTGAATTAGAAGCATGTTAATAAAATTGTAGACCATAATGTGTATCTGAATCCATGATTGGACGGACTGTAGAATGAATGGATGAATCGTCGGTGGGTGGAGGATTTACATAATTACTAGCGTGGAGTAAACAACTGATCATGAAACATTCCACAGCCAAATACTTTAATGCTCCGTTTGTTTCGATGTAAAATGTTTTACAATGTAAAATATTTTACATGTAAAATAGTTTTTTTTTTTTTAAATTTCAAACTTTTATTTTCCGGTGTTTGGTTGGCACTTGAAAAATATCTCCAAAAAAGGGGACAAAATAGTGTAGAGAGAAGGGGGCTTAAACGGTGGAGAGATCTGAGAATATTGGAATTGAATGTGGGTCAGGACTGATGATCGAGGAAATTGAGCAGTGAAAATTGGAGTAGAAGGGAGCGGGTTCATTTCGGAAAATTACTTACAGAAGATTTGAGGGTAAGTCATTTTCATCCAATTAATGGAAAATGTTTTACATGTAAAATATTTTCCTCATTTTTTACACAACCAAACACAGAAAAATAGATAAAATATTTTATCAAAAAACATTTTACGCCAAAACAAACGGAGCTTAAAACAAGATATAGTAAGCAAATATAAAAAAGGTAAGAAATTGATTGTTGCACGTAATTATCCGGTCTAGGGGACTACTTGAAAGCTAAAAAAATTATGTAATTAATTTGAATATATTACAAGCATGTTAATAAATTGTAGACCAGAATGTGTATCTGAATCCATGATTGGACGGAATGTAGAATGAATGGATGAATCGTGGGTGGAGGGCCGGAGGCCTTCTCCTTTCTTCTCTTGCCGTTAAGTTGCTAAGGGGTTGTTCGGCCTAATAAGCCAAATGACTCTTTTTTTGTCCATATTCAAGTTTTTTTGCATTTGTTGGTTTTTTGTGAATATTTGGCTTTTTTTTTGTCCTTATTCAGTTTTTTTTTTTTTTTGCATTTCTTGGTTTTTCGTGAATTATTGTTACGTCATGACGAGAGGAATCTAAAAAATTACGACCAAAACTTAATTTTTTTTAAATAAAGACAAAAATTGGCTTATTTTTGTCTTTATTAAAAAAAATGGGTTTCGATCGTAATTTTTACTTTTTAGATTCCTCTTGTCATGACGAAGCAATAATCCTCAAAAAATTGATGAAAAAACTAATAAATGCAAAAAAAATAAATAAATAAGAACAAAAAAGAAAAACCATTTGGCTTTTATTAGGCCAAACAACCCCTTAGTCTAATGGGGAAACTACAGAACCATAGAACGAGAGAAGGAACCAACCTCTCATATTTACAACTTTTACACAAGTCCTAACCCATAAAATCTGTAATCCTAGGACTAAGGCCCCGTTCCGGAACGCGAAATTAGTACTTATTTTTTAAGAAGGCAATTTCAAGCTCAAAAACGATGGGCTTATTGAAATCTAAAAATATGCATTATGGATCTTGTTTGAAAGATTTCATTGAGATCTTTAATACGGTACAAAAAAAATTGAAAAGTGATTTTTTCATTTACATTATTTTTGAGTTTAAAAATGTGAAATAAGTACTTATTTTTTAAGAAGGTGTTCTGCAACGGACTCTAAGACAAAGAGCACGATTTGGATTCCTAATTGTTATTTCTTGTCACGTGTGGTGTATGTACAGTCATAGTACTAGTACTGTCACTTGTCGCTTGTCATTTTTATTTTTTTTTATAATCTTATGTTCAGGACAACGTACACCCACCTCAATTAATCCCGAGACACTGAAGTAAATATCCGACCAAATTTCTAGTGGCCTCAAGAATTATACTCGTCAAATGTAGTAAATAGACAACTAGAAAACAGAAAATAGTGGTGCAACAAAACAAAAGGGCAAACTGGCCGTAAGAAAACATACATTGTGGAACTAGTACAAAATGACGTAGGCCATTTGCCGGAGTATTATATATACTGTAAAAATCGCATAAAAAAGGTTATTAGAGACATAGTACAATTAGGGCCGTAAACGAATCGAATTGAGCCAAATCCTGTTAAGTTCGGTTCGGGTTCGTTAAGGTACAAGTCTGGCTTGAGTTCGATTCGAGCCTGAACAACTTGGCTCAAGTTTGGCTTGTTAAAATTTTTCAAGGCTCGGGTTCGGTTCGGTTGGGTTCGTTAAGGTACTAGTCTGGCTCGAGTTCGGCTCGGGTTCGATTCGAACCTAAATATCTTGGCTCGAGTTTGGCTCGTTAAACTCAAACGAATCAAGCTGAGCCAAATCTAAGATCGAATTGAGCTCGTCAAGACTCGGGTTTGGTTCGGCAAGACTCATTAAACTCAAGCGAACCCAAGCTCTCTCATTGATCGTATAGAATTTGGGAGAAAAATAAGTATTGAATTATATATACAACTTTAAAATTTTTTATATTTATAAATAGACCCCTATTGAATTATTAATTAAATTTAAGTATAGGTTCGCGAGTCTAACCGAGCCAAATACCGTTAGGCTCAGGTTCGGCTCATTTACGGAGCGAGCCTAGAATTGAGGTTTAGGTTCATTTCGTTTAGCAGACGAATCGAACTCGAACGAACTCCTGCCGAACCGAACCTCAAACAGTTCGCAAACGGCTCAGTTCATTTACAGCTCTAAATACAATAATGAAGTTGTGTGTAATAATGGAGAGGATATAAAACAAGATTGAGAATAAAGTACTGTGTGTAGGGGAAAAACATTTGGCTAAAGACAATGATGAGACCCAAAGATTAAAGTCTCTCTAATCATGGGTACCCACTTGCCTTCTCCATCTAAGTACTATAGAGAGAGAGAGAGAATAAATTCTTCAATACTAGTAGCCAATTAAAGTTAATGCATGCCCACTAGAAGAGTCTTTGTAGATTTTAAGAGATTTGATACTGCACAATAACAAATTGAAAATTAACAATAGTGATCAACACACACACACACACATATATATATAATCTGTGCATCGCGTGGGCACAATGCTAATATGTGCACGTTCGATTCTTCTAAATACCTCCTCCTCTCTCACACGTCTTTCTCTACGTTATATAATTACAATGTATTATTTCTAACAAAATTTCAATATCAATATGAAATAAAAGAGTCACATAGGTAGCTACTTCCTTTTTAACTTTTATCGGCGAATTTCTCACAGAAAAATAGTCCGCAGACTCTACACATCTCTTGATTGGTATTTTTCTTATTAACTAGTGTTGTGTCCATTCAATGAACAAGACCATAAGAGAAGAACGAGTTTTTTTTTATTCCCCGTGCATTGAATGAGCACAACTCTAATTGCACTTATTTAAATGATCAAACGTAAAGCGGCGCTTTCTTGGCAGAGTTTTAGGCGGCAAGAGACTGACGGGCTTGTTGGAGCTGCTGAGCATAACGAATCGAAGCCCATCAGGCTAGGTAGCTTGCCTTCCAAGCCCATAGGCGAAGAGACCAAAGATGGAAGGGGTTGTTTTGCATTGCTCTATTTTTTTTAATAGGAAAAGAAATTTTATTAATATTTAAAAAAAAACAAATTATAAATATTAAAAGAACCCTAAGTATGAGGCACCAAGCCGAGCCGAAAGAAGAGCATAACCTCATAGAAGGCACAAGTTCCGACAATCATATGCTGTCAGGATTCAAAGGGAGAGAAATAACAATCTGAGACTGACAAGAAGCCAATTAAGGCATAAATTTAAAAGGAAAACCAACGAACACCCAAAGAGGTACAAAAACCAACCGATGCAAAAACAACACCCGATGAGACATCTTTAAGTATGATATGATAGTAATCCTTAATTTAAAGGTCAATTCGTCTTCTGCAAATCAACGCACGCATTTGGTATATGTAATTAGATGCAAAACCATTGATTGGGAACCTGGATTACTAGAATAGAAATTTTCTTGATCTTTTGCAAATCAAAGAAAGTTCACTGTAAGGAATAAAAAATAAAAAATTTAGTGACGAAATGGCGGCGAGGAAATTTATGACCGTCGGTGGTGTCCCGTTCGGCCGTCAGTGGTGGTGGGGACGGGGTGTGTCGGTGGTGGTGGTGGTCGGGTTTGGAGAGATGGTTTGGGCGGGGATGGAGGAGAGAGAACAGAGGAGATGGAGGAAACACAATTCTGTACGGACGAGTTTCGGACCGGAGTGGGCCAGGGGTGCGAGCCAAGCATATCACCGTGAAGGTCACGGTATAGTTGTTGTCAATTACAAATAGTAAAATCGTTGGTCCATTTCCAATAACGATATGGATTTAATAGCAAGTGAAATATATCCAAGAGAAAATTTTGTTTAACATTAATTGAAGTGATATACATCAAAGAGAAAATTTCGTTAATATATCATATTTATCTTCTACTTAAACCAGAGTCTATTATCATCTACGTAACTCTTCTTCCCAAAGAATTCTAGAAAGAGAGAGAGAGAGAGAGAGAGAGAGAGAGAGAGAGAGAGAGAGAGAGAGAGAGAGAGAGAGAGAGAGAGAGAGAGAGAGAGAGTCCGTCGAACAAAATTCTATCGCGCTTCGATGTCTTCTCCGTCTCCTGCAAAAAGACGTCTAATCATGGCCTCCAATGGGCAAACTCAGGCGAAATTCCAGGCTATTGCAACTATCCATAACGATAGTTTCATCCCCGCAAATCAAGAGCAAGAAGAAGAAGACCAAACTTTTGGCGACATCAATAGCAACTTCATCCACTTTAATGGGTACCGATATTTGGTTTTCTTTTTATTTATTTTTGGTTATTAACATAGTGCCGGAGTACGATGTATACACTGTTATTTTTTTCCGGAAATCTAGAACTAGGGTTTTAAAAATAGGCCGTTACGTAACTGTTTTTTTAGCCCTCTTAAAAGCGTTATACGCCCCGATACACCGGTGAGATGAAAAATCCCATGCGTATGGCCGGTTCGCGTTACTTATCAATTTGAAAATCTGGGGAATAGTGGAACCGTAGTATGGGCCAAAAATAAAAATTCCCGGTGGAGATGAGATTTGGACCGTTGGATTGCCGAACGGACGGACATAGTTTTTCTTATGATATTTTTTGTTTTTTGTTTCTCGCCCATACTATGGTTCCACTATTCCCCAGATTTTGTGATTGAAGAAGATAACAATTGGATGTTGCAGGGGTGGAAGGGTCGGATAATTTATGCGAGCTCTTGTTGGGACATGGCTAGTTGAATACTTAGAAAATTTTGGTTCAACGTTACGGCCGATACTTGACTGTTATGGGTGATAGAGATAATTAAACCATTTCACGGCTTTGTTTATATTGTTATTTCTTTCTACCCTTTTGATAAATTTTTTTTTTCTTGTTCATGTATGTAATTAAAAAAAAAACAGGAGCCAGACCCAAGTTATCCCGGCTGGGTACAGGTTCTGCCCGTACGATGGGGAGCTCATCTTCTTCTACTTGAAGAAAAAGATCGATAACGAGACGTTGCCGCATGATGGAATCATAGATGTGAATCTTTACAAGCACAATCCGGACCACTTTACAGGTTCTTCTCTCTCTATATGTGCTTATTTGTATCTTTTGGTTGTTTTAGGGCACATGTAGCCGCTTGTGTGTAGGTTGATCTTATGTTCTAGGGTTTATGGAAAGATTCACTAGTGCAAGTTTTGGATAATTAGTTTTTGGGTTTTTAGGGTTCAACAGGCTTTGGAAGGAATTCTGAGGGATGTAGCGGCCCATCATAAATCGATATGATCATCACAAACTATCCCATAAGAAAATCAGTTATTGCGGTCCATCATAGATCGTAGATCGATGTGAACATCACATGCATGTTTTTTTGTTAACAGAATTTTTTTTATTTATTAATCTTTAAAAACGAATCACAAAAATTAAAAGGATCCTACGCACGACACATCACTCGGGACAGAGGGCATAGGCACAATGCCCCCATACTACACCATTTTGGTTCCAAAATTGACACAAACCTCCACTCCCTCCATTCCGGAGTTGGGGGAGCTGTTGTCCCTCAAAGGGACAGCAGCCTGCTATCTCTGCCAAGGGGGCCGTGCTCCGGTCTCGTTCCAATAATCGGAAACGTTCACTATGTAGAGTTCGTCGATTTGAACAAGTATGTAAAAAATCAGCTCGATCGGATATCATTAAGTGTCTAAATCGAAACCTTTTTGTCTTGAAAAGAATGGATCCGAAACACTGGATTAAATCTACTAGAACCCATTATTGGCAAGTTATATGTGTTCCGATCAGGCACTTAATGATATTCGATCAAACTGATTTTTTGCATATTTATTCAACTCTACGAGGTGAACGTTTTCGATTATCAGAGCAAGACCGGAGCGGGACCCCCTCGGCAGGGACAGCCCCGTCCCTCCATTCCCCGTTTGGTTGCAAACACTGAACATAGGTCTTAGCCAGGCTACCTTAAAAATAGATCCTTTTTTTTTTTCCTTTTCATTGTAGTAGTTTTTGTAAAATTTAAACACTCATCCATTGGATTAAGGGGTGGTTCGCCAAAATTAATTGAATGATACTTTTTGTTAACTTTTTTTTTTTTTTTTTAGAATTGCATGATTTTTTGATTAATCATTCGTTTCAAATAAATAAATCCAAAAATTATAGTAAATCATGATCCATGTTAAAATAAAGGTTTACTAAAAACGGAAAAAGCAAACTTTTTTTTAGTATGTGAAGCTGTGTTTGGTTTACAGAGAGGTTAATTCAGTAGTCGAAACTTGAACTTTGGACAAAGTCGAAGTTCGAGTCATCACTCCTCATAGCCCTCAGTGTGACTTAAGATACTGTAAACACCTAATTAATCTAAAAAATATATGCGATCCTAACAGAAAATCAAAAATGTCAACAAAAAGTACGCACCATCCAATCTTCATATGGTCACATGTTTGAATGCCACTAAGACTAAACATTTTAAATCTTGAGGTCACTGGAGGGTTTACCCGAATATTATTTTAGGATTAGAATTAGTCGAGGTGCGCGCAAAATTGATCCGGACATCCCGTTATCAGAAAAAAGGTACCATTGAACATACCTTTTAATTAGTTAGCCTGACTTGATCGGAGTTTGTATCATTTCAAAACCCTATTCTTATCGTGACTTATTTCATTTCATTCTTCTTTAATTTCTTTCTTAGGTTCAACTCGATTTATATAATCTATGATTTATGATTAATTATTTAGTGATCATGGAGCTCCGTCACGTTGTAATGTCCCAACCCTATCCATAAACATACGTTCATGCAGGATTGATACACTTAGGTGCAGGTTCCTCGTGGATGTGTGGTTGTGAATGTGCTTGGGGCATGCCGTGACGGTGTTCCAGGAACACCCAATATTTTTCATGATTTGCGGATGATTGTTGGTTTTTATCCGGATTTCCCATACAGCTAGGATTTGTTCTCTTTCTCTACTACTCCTACTTGTTTTGCCCACTTCTCCTCCTCCTCCTCATCTCCTCCACCCTCTTCCTCCTCCGCCTCCGCCTCCTCCCCTCTCAAACCCACCGCCACCACAAAAACAACAATTACCCATGCACCAAACCCTCCCAAATCCCACAATTAACAACTACCCTCCCGCCCCCACCGGCACCGACTCCGGTATCGCCGAGCACTCTCCCAGGTGTTGTCCATCGTCAATGACATCCCCGTCAGCTCACGGAAATTGGATACTTTGTACTATAAGGTTATGGGAAGATTCATAATCATTTTTTAAATTGTTCTACCATTATTTTCTTGCTTAGTTATGATTTCACTTTTTTTTTTATTTTCATATTCGAATAACAAGTTTTATATGTTCTCTTATTTACAATTTCTCAATGCTTGATATGAGTACTTTGTATTCAAAGAGTTTTTTTAATGGCTCAAAATTATTTAATTGTTGGGCTTCAAATGTTAAATTAATTGATTGGAGTTTTCAAAAGTATTTCTTATGGATATTTGAACCGTCCAAATAAAAAGTTGGAGAAAGAAATAATTGCGATGATATATTTTATTAAATGCAGAATAATTCAAGTAGTATCATGTAAACCTAAAAAAGCTTGAATCGTCATGCATTGCTGAGTTGAGATATAAATGAAACTTTTGGTTTGAATTTTTTTTCCCCTTCTTCTAATCGTTCTTTATGAATTCCACGTGCATTATTTGAATTAATTGCAGATCGTTATCCACCGTTAGGGGATAAGCATTGGTACTTCTTCACACCAAGGGCACGAAAATATCGCAACGGAACACGTCCTGATCGAACAGCGGGTGATGGATACTGGAAAGCCACAGGAGCAGACATGCCCGTGCACCATAAAGGTCAAGAAGTTGGGTATAAAAGGGCATTGGTTTTCTATCTTGGAAAGCCACGGGAGGGTATTAAGACCAATTGGATCATGCACGAGTTTATAGTCGAGAAGCCTTCAAGAACTAAAGTTGGAGAAAATGATATGAGGGTATTAATTACTATTTCCTTCCTCAATTTTACTAGGTTTTCATAAAGCATCGGATCCCGTGATAGGCCAAATTTGAATTGTTCATTGCTATAAACAATAATTTGGATTTGTACAGATACTATTTTTATCGGTAAGAGTTTACTCAACAAATCCAAACGATTAGTTATACCAGTGTATGGTTCAGATGTAAACTGTCTGATCAAGTCCAAACCTTGGACTTGAAAGGATCCAAACCCTTTTCATATTCATAAAATATGACTTTTGTTTTTTCATGTAGTACTTACTTTGACTATTTTTCTTGCAGTTGGATTGGGTTTTATGTAAGATTTACAAGAAAGAATCAGGAAAAAAGAAGGAGGGTGCCGATCCCACAACTCTGCTCGCTTCCTCTGTTGATGAAAATGATCTGATGTTCGAAAGCTCCGAACACGACGACATATGCGTTCAATCGACCAAACTTTTGCAAACCTCGCGATCCACGGATGGTTTCCTCCCAGATCACGCCTCGATCGCTGTTTCTGATCAACCGATTCTCATTGGCGAGATTCGACCAGCTGAGGTGAGATATCCTGCTTTCCAGCACCTAGACAACAAGTATTTTCAAGAGGATGACTTGTTGGCTGATTTGGATACTTCCCTTTGGGGGCTGGAAGACAATTGCGGGTTATATCCTCCGGATGACGCTTTCGATGATTTGGATACTATCCTTGGGGGATTGGAAGAGGATCACGGGTTCGTTAACCCGGATGGCTTGTTCGCTCAACCTCCCAATCTCGCCGACCAGAATTTCGATATATTAGTCTAATTTTGGTACCAATAATCCTTCAAAACACCACCAAAAATTTGATTTTGTGCTTTATAACACTTGAGTGTAACTTTTTAGGCTGTGTGGGGATTTTCAGACCATATACACTATCCATTTTCTTCTACTTATTTGTTGGTCGTTTTTCTTCTCATGTTCTCACTTCTCACCTCTGTAGTTGTTATATTTGGATTCACATATGATTATTATGCTGTCTTTTTTTTTTTTGATTCGTTGTTAGCAAAAATCCGGGCAAACAAGCCCAGCCGAGTTGAGTTTTGTAGTGTTCGACCTCGGCTCATATACTAAATGAGCTTAAAACTCGAGCTCGAGCTCGGCTTGTTTACTCAACGAGTTGAGCCGAGCCATGAGATGCTCGCGAGCAACGCGATTCGTTTGCATCCTACTCGGTATATGGTTGCAGTTTTTTTTTCGGTTTATAAAACAAGGAAGATGATTGTTTTATGTTCAATGCTTTGGTTCGTTGAGGTGATTTTCCGGAGAAGAGGAAAACAGTTTCTGAAATAATTGTGGTTAATTGACTTGAGAGTTCGTTCGAAAAAAATTAGTCACTTCGGTCGCAATATGCCGTCGTTCGAGCAATCTACAATTTCATTTGTCAAGGTATAACCTACGCATAGAATCTATAAGATGTACGTTTCGAATCATTGAAGAAGACTCGTGATAGACTTCATTTTGAGTCAAATGAGAGACCACGCGAGGAATTATCACGTAAGAGAATCCTTGATTGATCCCATCGCAGGCCCAAGTCCCCAATTCAAAAGACTTTCCCAATCTACAAAACAGAGATTGCCTCAACGACCAACTCATGAATTACTGTATCTCTACGTATCTCTACATAACTACATAAACAATACTCCTATCGATTGACAAAAAAAAAAAACACCGTCCAGTGGAAATTGGACCGATCAAACATGAAATATTGGTGCGGCCGTGCAGGACAGCAAGTCGTTCCCTGAACCTCAAGGCTCGTGTCCTCAATGTGCAAGGTACCAATTTTCCAAAACGCCATCGTCGTCACTGCCCTTCAACCTCACGTATTCAAGAAGGCAGAAGAGATCAAACTTCGTGAAATGATGTTACAGGATCGGTGTCGTGTTCTTGGTCCTTTAATCGCACGTGTTCAAGATGCCAAGTTCTTTAACCTCATCATCTAAAACGCGAAGTTTCAACCTCGTTCTTGTGCGTGCGTGTTCATGGCATGGCTATGGGTCTCGTACGAATAATCCCTATTCCTCAAACTCTAGAGTCTATACCCAAAATAACAAAATTAATGGGCCTGCATGTAATGGGCCCTCCAAACATGTTGGAGAAGGCCGAGCGACGATTCGACCCATCTGGATTCCATTGGGCTGGACGATTTTCCAGCCTGGTTTCTTGGTATGGTCCTAGGCCCGGGAAAATACAATATCAGGCCCGCACAGCCTGCTAAGTATAGCCTGTTCTATTTGAGTCTCTCTCTCTCTCTCTCTCTCTCTCTTCCTTAATGAGATTTTCGTTTAAATTATTTCCAACCATATTTTCTAGTATTTTTTTATGATTATTGGAAAAATTTGAAAAAAAAAAGAGTATATAAATTGTGAAGACATGTGCTGAGTGGATTTTTAAAATTTGGTACCCTTTTTCTTTTAAAGTCAAGTATATCTTTTTTCCGTCAACTGCTTTAACAACATTGACTTCTTTTAATAAAGCAACATCTGTCTAAAGTGAGTAATACGAAAGACCAACGAAATGCTTTGTGGAACCTTCGATATTTCCTTATGTAGTAAAATGCGAATTGAATTCTAATTACCATGTGTAGGTCCAGAAGTTCCGTGGGGTCGCTTACGTGTGAATTCGTGTGAGTTGGAGAGGTGCGATTAGTCGATAATTAGCAAGGGAAAAAGGGGAAGTAATCTTGTGAGGTGAGGGATGGAGCAAGAGGTACAGAAGGAACAAAGGCAGCGTGTCCCTGTCGTTCTCCGCGGAGGGGTGTCTGGCTCTTTTCGGATCTGAAGGGGTGAGGTCACCTTTTTTCTGGGGAAGAATGTTCTCCTTCCTCAAATTCAGTGCTCACACTCTCTCTTTTCGGGAAAAATCAACTCTCTCTAATCATTGGGGAATGTCATGGGTATTTATAGGACACCTGGGCCTAGGTCAGGCCCAGGACAACGCTCCTATGAAACTCTGACACGTGACCCTACTGTACCTCCAGGCCTTGGAGAAGCTCGTCCTCTCGCGGAAACTTTTCCACGGGAGAGCTCAAATCTCCGCGGCGCGTCCTCCATCCCAAGCCACAAGGAATTCCCCAATTCCCGCTGGAGCAAGGTCACGACCCGCGGCGATCGTGTTCCCTCCCGGAGTCCCTCCTAGACCCTGCCTCTAGGCCAGGATGGAACCCCGGGAATTCTTCGATGTAGCTTTCTTGCAATCTTGAGAATTCAATAACTCGCGGGACCTTATTTATAATTTTCTGCTGCTGAAACCGTCTCGGAGGTACATTTTGGCTTTCCGCGAGACGGGCGGGGGTCCCGCGGTAGTTACCCCTCCTGCAGATATTTTCTGTGGGCATATCCCTCTTCCTCCGCACATGTGTTCTTTTTCCACTGGATAGTCAACTGTTCTCCTTTAAAGGTAGTTTTGACCAAGGCTTCCTCTCCGCGCGGGTCCTATTGCCATGTGTCCGGTGTCAATTGGGGGTTCAAACAATCTTCTCTCGTTTGGGATTAATAATTTTGACCGCGCCTACACCATGTGATGTCGTGAAACATCTGAATCTTTCAATATGTTACACTACTTTAATGGCTAAGTTAGCTGTCCCTTCTCGACGGTCATCTGGTCAGGACATTTCCCGCCAAACACCACTGGCCGGAGTGTCCCTAACTATACGTTCTGCAGGTGATAGAGTTTACAATAAAGTGGTCTTTGCATAATCTACCATGTACACAATTCATACTGCGAATTATTTTTTTAACGGCGAAAAAAAGAAATTTAATTAATCCCAAAAAATTACGAGAGATTAAAAGAACCCGAGGCATGAAGGCATCACATTAAGAAGTGAACATCCCAACAAAAGGCAAATACCCTTACAACCCGACAATCATATGCCGCTCAGAACCCGAAAAACAAAGTTCGCAAGAGGCCAGTGATGAAACACCCCTAAACCACCCTACCTCCTAAGAGGCAACCAAGGCACTAGACCAACACCTCTACCTCAGTCCCTCCTCAGCCAACTCTTCATCAATTTCTTCCATATGAGCTCCCCTTCATCACCATCATAACCACCCAAAGATTTTTCAATTCCCAAAACTGCTTGTGCCTCATTGAGAAAGATTCTATTTCTATTATTGACCCCCTTTGAAGAAATAGATAGTGAAATTGCAGCGATTGAAGATCTGTGTTGGAAGTGTGGCTCATTACTGTGAGATGGGAACAAAGGTGTAGCTAGCGCTACATGGTTTTGTATGTAGCACTAGCGGTTTGCTTCGGGCCATAACAGAGCTGTGGGTAGCGCTACATAGGTTTATGTGTAGCGCTACCGGTTTTCTTCGGGTTAGGATTTGTATAGAGCGGGTATATAAGGCTCTCTATTGTAAAACCCTAATGTACAAAAAACTGTGATAATAAGAATAGTAGCCGCTCCCGTGGACGTACCCGGTTTTGGGGAACCACGTATATTGCTGTGTTGATTTCTTTACTGTTTATACTCGTAAATCGTGTGCGTGTGTGTTTCGATCCTAACAAGTGGTATCAGAGCTTCAGGCTGTTTCTAGTCACGCGAAGAACGATGTCATCGAGTTCGTCTGTTACGAAGTTCGACGTTATAAAGTTCGATGGAACTTCAAATTTCGGATTGTGGCAACAGCGGGTAAATGATCTGTTGGTGCAGCAGGGTTTATACAAGGGGCTGAAGGCGAAACCAGAGGCCATGTCAAACGACGATTGGGAAGAACTCCAGATGAAGGCGGTGAGTACGATTCGTTTGTGTCTAGCAGACGAAGTCATGTATCACGTGTTGGGTGATGAATCGCCGGCTGGGGTCTGGACTAAACTGGAAAGCAGGTATATGTCGAAGTCATTGACGAACAAACTGTTTCTGAAGCAGAAACTGTTTGGGTTGAAGATGGCCGAGGGTGCTGATCTGATTCAGCATATCAACACGTTCAATCAGGTTGTGAGCGACCTGCAACAGATTGACGTAAAGTTTGAGGAGGAAGACCAAGCGCTGATGTTACTGTGTTCACTACCGATTTCTCTCGAAACTCTCGTTACAACCTTACTCTGGGGGAAAGAAACCCTAGAACTGGAGGAAGTCACTGCAGCCCTTCTGGCGTATAATCAACGCAAGCAACAAACAGAGTCGCTGCAGGGTGAAGGTCTGGTGGTTAAGGGGTACGAGGATCGTGGCAGGAAGAAGGACAGGGGTAAATCAGTTTCGGGGCGTGGGAGGTCTCAGTCAAAGAACAGGTCCGAGGGCACGTTTGAGTTCAAGTGTTACAGGTGTCATGAACCGGGGCACATGAAGAAAGACTGTCCGCAGAAAGGAAAGGGAACTGACTGGAAGAAGAAAGGAAAGGCAGGAGAGAGGAAAGATGGGTCATCAAGTTCTGCGAATCTTGTAGAGCAGGAATCAGATGACGGTGACATGCTTTCGGTTTCAGCAACTTCGGATCACCTGGCAGACTCATGGATTCTGGATTCAGCATGCTCGTTTCATGTGACGCCTAACAGGGAGTGGTTTGACACCTACAGTGGGTTAATTGTGGTAATGTTCGAATGGGTAATGATGTATCATGTGAAGTCATTGGAATAGGCACAATTAAGATCAGGATGTTTGATGGTGTTGTAAGAACCTTAAGTGAAGTTAGGCATGTTCCAGATTTGAGGAAAAATTTGATTTCGTTAGGAACCTTAGACTCTAATGGCTGTGAGTATAAAACAGGAGGTGGAGTCATGAAGGTAACGAAGGGTGCTTTGGTGATTATGAAGGGTATTAAAATTGCTGGTAATATCTATCATTTGATAGGAACTACAGTTGTAGGTGGAGTTGCTGCTGCCACCACAACCGAGGATACTGATGATACCATGCTTTGGCATATGCGGTTAGGACATATGGGAGAGCGTGGGATGTTAGAGCTGCATAAGAGGAATCTGCTGAAAGGGGTTAAATCATGTAAACTGGATTTCTGCAAGTTTTGTGTTCTGGGGAAACAGTGTAAGGTGCAGTTTAGGAATGCAACTCACAGAACAAAGGGAATTCTTGACTACGTTCATTCAGATGTTTGGGGGCCAGTGAGGGTAGCTTCGAAAGGAGGATCTCTGTATTTCTTGACCTTTATCGATGATTTTTCGAGAAAAGTTTGGGTGTACTTCATGAAGCACAAATCTGAAGTCTTTGCGAAGTTTAGAGTGTGGAAAGCTGAAGTGGAAAACCAGACAGGGAAAAAGATTAAGTGCCTCAGGACAGATAATGGGAAGGAATTCAAGAATGGGCCTTTTCTAAAATTTTGTGAGGAACATGGGATTCAGCGGCACTTTACTGTTCGGAAGACACCACAGCAGAATGGGGTGGCAGAAAGGATGAACAGAACTATAGCAGAAAGGGCATGGTGTTTGAGATTGAATGCGGGACTTCCGAAGGTTTTTTGGGCAGAAGCAGTGAGTTTGGCATGCTTTGTTATAAACAGGTCACCGAGTGCTTCTTTGGAAGGGAAGGTAGCTGGGGAGATGTGGACAGAGAAAGAGGTTGACTACTCAGGGTTGAGAATCTTTGGGTGTCCGGCCTATGTTCATGTTCCCAGTGATGAGAGGTCAAAGCTTGATGCGAAGTCTAGACAGTGTATCTTTCTTGGTTATGAGAAAGGGGTCAAAGGGTACAAGCTTTGGGATCCAGAGACAAAGAAGGTGGTGATCAGTAGGGATGTGGTATTTGATGAGGACTCTATGATCAAGGCACATCAGAAGGTTCAAAATTCTGAGTCAGAGAAAGTGAGCAGCAGACAGCAGGGTGTAGAGATTGAGTTGGAAAGTATTGATAGGGGTGATACTCAACCGGATGAACAGCTTGATCAACAGCAGCAGCAGAAGCAACAGCAAAGCTTGGCCGCTGGGAGAACCAAGCGCACTATCAAGCCACCAGTGAGGTATGGGTTTGAAGACTTGGTTTCTTATGCATTGACTACTACCAGTGGGGATTCATCTACTTTTCAGGATGCTATCACGAGTTCTGAAAGGGACAGATGGATGGAAGCCATGGTGGAGGAAATGGAGTCTCTGCATAAGAATAAGACTTGGGAGTTGAAAGAACTGCCCAGGGGAAAGAAGCCAGTGGGTTGTAAGTGGGTATACAAGCGAAAAGAAGCAGCAACAGAAAAGGAGAGGGAAAAGTTCAAGGCTCGGTTAGTGGCAAAGGGGTATTCACAGAGGAAGGGGATAGATTTTGATGAGGTCTTTTCTCCAGTGGTGAGGCATACGTCAATCAGGATTATCTTGGCATTGGTGGCTGGTTATGATCTTGAGTTAGAGCAGATGGACGTGAAAACGGCATTCCTCCATGGTGAATTGGAGGAAGTCATTTACATGGAGTATCCTGCGGGGTTCAAGCAGCCAGAGACTGAGCATCTTGTTTGTAAGTTAAAGAAGTCACTTTATGGGCTGAAACAGTCTCCAAGACAATGGTACAAGAGGTTTGACTCTTTCATGATACGGATTGGGTACACACGCTGTGAGTATGATTGTTGCGTTTATGTTAAGAGTCTTGATGATGGTTCCTATATTTTCTTGCTTCTTTATGTGGATGATATGCTGATTGCTGCAAGGAGTATGGTTGAGGTTAACAGGTTGAAGTCTTTATTGGGTAAAGAGTTTGACATGAAGGACTTGGAAGCAGCTAGAAAGATACTTGGGATGGAAATTCGAAGAGATAGGTCAGCTGGTAAGTTGTGGTTATCTCAAAAGAATTATGTGGTGAAAGTGTTGGAGAGGTTTAGTATGGATAATGCCAAACCGGTCAGCACTCCATTGGCAAGTCATTTCAGATTATCTTCAGCTCAGTGTCCGGTGTCAGATGAAGAAATTGAGGATATGTCAAGGGTTCCTTATGCGAGTGCAGTGGGTTGCTTAATGTATGCAATGGTTTGTACGAGGCCCGATTTGGCACATGCAGTTAGCACAGTCAGTAAGTACATGGCCAAACCAGGCAGAGAGCATTGGAAGGCAGTCAAGTGGATGTTCAGATACTTGAGAGGTACTTCGGATCGTGGGATTATGTTTGGTAGGCAACGGGATCAGATTTCAGTTGTTGGGTATGTGGATGCGGATTATGCTGAGGGTTTGGATGACAGAAGGTCTACAACTGGTTATGTGTTTACAGTGGGCCTATTTGTTGGAGATCCATGGTACAACCTCTGGTGGCTTTATCTACTACTGAGTCTGAGTATATGGCGGTGACTGAGGCAGCTAAGGAAGCATTGTGGTTGAAAGGGTTTGTGAAGGAGCTTGGCATAGATCAAGGTGGAGTACAGTTGCATTGTGATAGTCAGAGTGCCATTTATTTGGCAAAGCATCAGGTGTATCATGCTCGAACTAAGCATATCGACGTGAGGTTTCACAAGGTGAGAGAGTTGATTGATGCAGGTGATTTGATACTGGAAAAGGTGCATACTTCTGAGAATGCAGCTGATATGTTGACAAAGACGGTTACTGTTGACAAGTTCGAGCATTGCTTGGACTTGGTTAATGTCTCCAGGTGCTAGACAATCGGAGACGCCCCTCCACGAGTTGACTGGATTGGAGTGGGGGGGGTCATCTCCTGAAGGGGCGAGTGTGTATTCGCCAAGGTGGAGATTGTTGGAAGTGTGGCTCATTACTGTGAGATGGGAACAAAGGTGTAGCTAGCGCTACATGGTTTTATGTGTAGCGCTAGCGGTTTGCTTCGGGCCATAACAGAGCTGTGGGTAGCGCTACATAGGTTTATGTGTAGCGCTACCGGTTTCCTTCGGGTTAGGGTTTGTATAGAGCGGGTATATAAGGCTCTCTATTGTAAAACCCTAATGTACTAAAAACTGTGATAATAAGAACAGTAGCCGCTCCCGTGGACGTACCCGATTTTGGGGAACCACGTATATTGCTGAGTTGATTTCTTTACTGTTTATACTCGTAAATCGTGTGCGTGTGTGTTTCGATCCTAACAAGAAAATAGCTTTAGGTTTGTGCCTTTTCTATCCCAAACACCCCAAGATTAATTACCTTTTCAGACAATGAGTATTTCTTATATTTATATAAAAAGAAATTCTCCATATTCTTGAGATTAAGAACTCGTCTCAACCACCGGAATCAAAAAAATAAAAATAAAAATGAAAGTTGAAGAAATTCAATAAAGACAAACAAAAAACTCCAAAACTGCCTTTTTTGAAATCTTTTTTTTTAATTTTTATTGAACTTTTTCTTACTTCTGATAATATTTTTCAGATTTTTCGCGTTGAGACTTGAGACCATGTCTTAATCACAACAAATTGGATACATAAGTACCAAAATTTCTGAAAAGACAACAAAAGAGACATGTTTGGATGATGTTTTTTTTTGTGAGAGCAAGATCGATAAAAGGAAAAGTACAACATCTGAATTATACAAATCCTTGATCCATTGAAACCATTAATTAATAAGCTAACAAAAGCATCCAATAGATAAAAATGCCTCAATAATTCAGGGTCAATGTAGCATTGTAGCTACCTCCTACCCTCTTTTAAAGCAAAGCTTAAAATATGGCTGATGATTTTGTCAGTACTCTCTTTTTTTTTAACGCCACCCCCTTGCAAAAATACACTTGCAGGGGAGTGGCGTTAACAAAAAAGAGAGTGGCAAAATCATTTCTCTAAAATATTAGCCAAATCCAAATGGGTCTGATTTTGCATTAAATTTGCATCTCAAAACTTTTTTTTTTGGGTAAATACATCTCAAAACTTGGTCCTATATTAACTCCATCTCCATTTGACTCCTTGACTTGGGTCTTTGTAGCTTTACAATGAAACCATGTCCACATTATGGTTCTCTGACAAAAAAATGTAAATTTTTTAGGGAAACCAGAAGTTTTAAACTAGTACTATTGTACTAATGTTGAATTATTTTTTGCATGGGGACAGCAATAATATAATGGAAGATAAGATCAGCCAGAGGACCAAGCGATATGTATGCCAGAAGCAAGACATTAATAGCATAGCACTCCTCTTCTTCTTTTTTTTCCATTGACCAAATAGAAAACCCTGAGGGTTGGCCTAGTGATAAGGTTTGGGATTCGGGTTTCCTTCCCATTTCTAAGATTTCAGGTGCTATCAATTCTTTCGGAACCTGTCTACATATATAGAGTTTTGCTCTGACTTTAATTGGGACACCCGCAAGTATGCGATGGGATTGGCCTCCAATTGGGACACCCGTGCGATGGGGTTGGCCCCTAAGAATTATTTGAGGTGTGCGTAAGTTGGCATAGACACACGAGTTATAAATTTAAAAAACTGATATACATAAAACACTCATACCCAAAAAAAAAAATCCCCTTAATATGGTAGACCTTGTTCTTATCTTTCCAAACTAATACTCCAAGAAACACCCACTACATTTTTTACTACTTTTAATAAGAATTTTATATTATATGGAAAATATAGTTATCATGTAAATTTGGTTGGATATTCTATAATGATGAAGTACTGCTCAAAGTCAAGCATTTGGTCATCATTTATCCATGCATTTAAAGAATTTCCAAAATTACATTGGCAGGCATTAAGAAGTTGTACCATAAAGTCTTCAAAGTTCAAACACTTGTCTCATTTTGTAAAGCATATTGAAAGTAGTTCTGAGTCATTCATTATTTTTGAATGCGTTTTTATGAAAGGTATTGAGACACCACGTAAGAGCATCTGAAGAGCAACTTCACCCATAGTTATATTGACTGCCAAGCCATATTTGAACTTCATTTACCCATGCATGCATTTGAGAATTTCCAAAATCTACATAGGCACTAGCTAGGCAGGCAATCGAGTCATTCATTATTTTTGGATGCGTTTTTATGAAAGGTCAATAGACATCACATAAGAGCAACTTCAGCCATATATTGACTGCCAAGCCATATATTGACTGCCAAGCCATATTCAAACTTCATTTACCCATGCATTTAAGAGCTCCCAAAATCTGCATACGCACAAGCTAGGCAGGCAATTAATCCATCTTAAGATCGAAGTTGTACCATGAAACTATGAAAGTGCCAACTGGTTCAAACAACGCAGCAGGGTCTTGTTGTGCTCATTAATACTATGGAAAACCCATCACAGGCCGAAGAAAGTTGTTCGAGTCTTTCATTATTTTGGCATCTATTCTTAGAAACTGGAAAGGGTATTCAGACACGTAAGAGCATCAAAGAGTAAGTTTACCCGTCGCCATATTGACTGCCAAGCCAGAATTAAGTGAACTTCTTTAAATCACATTCAAGGTTTTTTCCCTCAGCGAAAGTTTGGTAGTAGTTATTGAAATTTTTAACCCTTGTGAAATGCATGAGAGTGCATAATGCCTATCACTTGGCCACCGCTCCACTTGCGATCACATTTGAGTTCAGTGTTGTTAGTTTTTGTTACAGAAAAAGAAAATTAAAGTCGTCATCAGTTCTGAATTTGAGAGCAATTTTTGACTTCACCAAATTTGCAAGATCACTCAACTCATCGAATTTTCATGGAAAAACAAAAGGGAAATGATTTTCATACTCCCTTTTTTATAATTCACACTTTTTTTTTGTCTTTATCCACATGAATTTAAAAGGTTGCGCTTGGGTGTGTGAAAAATTATATCAAAAAAAGAGTAAAATAGTAAATTAATGTGGATAGAGACGAAAAATAGAGTGTAAATTGTATTAGAGGAAAGTGTGAAAATCACTTCCCAAAACAAAACAAAAAAAGGGATTTAATTAAATCAGCAGTTTGAATTCGATATTCTGCCATGCTACCAAATCGACACAACTAACATTGTTATGTGTGACTCTTTTGTAGATAGATATATGTCCGCATCCACCTTAGGTCTTAGATATTTCTTCTTTGTATTTAACTTCTTCTTAAAAAAAAAAAGACATCTAGAGACATGTAGCAGCAATGACTAATTTCCTTATGAAACAATCCGTAATATTCACATCAATCTATGATGGGCCTCTACGCAGGGACGGAACTAGGATTTCTTAAACGCAGGGGCCGAATTATGAACAACAAATTTTAAAATTCCAAGGTTCAAAAATGTGAGAGTTTATTTGGTTTAGGTTTCGAGGAAGGTCTTTTTGCATAATAAGTGGAAAGATATAGAAAGAGAAACGAGAGTAATAATTGAAGAGAAAACTGATTGGAGACTATGTATAGAGAGAGAAATGTTGGATTTTGGAACCCAAAATGAACAGTCTAAAGTATTTAAATATCTAAATAACACCCAATATAAAAAATATGTATATAGTTGCTCTTAAAAAAAAAATTCGAAACTACGCGGGGGCTGTGGCCCCCATAAGCCTCCATTTAGCTCCATCTCTGCCTCTACGTACATCAAGTATTCGTTCAACCTGAAAGCCTAATTATAACTTTCTAGAAGGCCGTTGATTTTGCCCCCTCTTTTTTGTTAATGCCACTCCCTTGTAAGTGTATTTTTGGTAAAAAAATACACTTACAGAGGAGTAACGTAAACAAAAAATAGAGCGGCAAAAAATCATTTCCCTTCTAGAAATGTAACACATCATAGTACTTACTCCAACTTATAAACTACTTTACTGCAATAATTTTTCTTTATTAGTTGTAATTAGCACAAAAGTGTCTGGCCGTCTGCCAGTCAGTCCATTCAAACGCATCTAAACAACCAGGGAGATTTGACCAGATTCAACTTTAAAGCTAGGCTTAGCTGTTTTTTCTCTCAAGTTTAAAACAAATGTTAATTGGGAGGGGTGGAGTGGGGTGGGGGTCTCATCAGTCAAAGATCCCAAATTGCCAATGCCAACAAAAGTACAAAAACTTGTGCCCTACTCTCCTTTTAAGACAAGGCAATGTTTCCTAGCTCTTTTTTCTACGTTAACTTTTTTTTTTCCCCTTCTTCTTCTACCTGCTGCTTCCTTTTTTCCTGGTCCAAGGCAGTGTACGTGGGGCACTCATTTGTGACAAAAAGAAAGAAAAAGTGGATTCCCACTGCCCCTCTAAACAGCAATTTTCTGCATCAAAATCCACGGAATAAAGAGACCCTTTTACTGAGATCTAAAATCCCATTTCTAACCCTCCTTCGATACATCATGTGCACGCATCAGTTTGAAATTTTTGGCACGCATGTGCACACATCAACTAATTTTGGAGCCTTTTAAGTTAACGACAGGGCAAAATCCTCAAGTGGCCACAGGGTTTGAAATTTTTGGCCTCCATGAGATTAGCTAAAGAAAGGAATCCGTAAGTCCCGCAGAAAAAGAAAAAAACTCAATCCAGAGGAGTGAGGGGATGGGTATTCAATAAGGGGAGAGTGGGTTCTTTATTTGCTTCTTCATGCCTATTTGGCCAAACTCGAGGTTTGCTATCCCCAGGTTACTCCATTATATATACAATTAATCACAAAACACGATTTATTTGATAGATTTTTGTTCAATAACCGGATATCCGATTGAATTTAAGCTGCTGATTTTGTCACTCTCTTTTTTGTAACACCACTCCCCTGCAAGTGTATTTTTGATGCAAAAATACACTTGTAGGAAAGTGACGTTAACAAAAAAGAGAGTGGCAAAATCATTTCCCTGAATTTAATGGATAAAGTATTTTATACTATAACCTATCTTAATGGATCCCTTTAAAATTCGTTTTGATTTGATTTGCTTCTTATATCTTTTTTTGAATCCAAGATTTGCTTATTATACCTGATACTATAGAAAAAAAAGACTTTACATTTTGTTTTCACATAGTTCAGGTATTAACCATTTCAAATGTTTTTTGATAACCAGGTGTCTGGACAGCTTACGCGCACCTCAACTAATTCAAATGCTCTTTGTCAACATTTGGTGGATGGGTAATTTTTACTCATCCTCAGCTACCCAATTTTGACCCATTGGCTCAATCTAAGACTCTTGAGCCAAAAAACAAAGAAGTTTCATCAAGCATTCATTTGCTTCAAGAACACTGTAATGTAATTGCCTGTGGACTAAATAAAGTTCATCGATCTTTCAAGTTGAAAAGGATGAGAAACTATACTTCTTTTGAGAGCAAGCCATATTGTCAAAATGCCATCAAAGAGAGAGCAACACTTGAGGCTTCTAGCAAACAAAAGCAAAATATGGAAAACTGAAATAGACAATCAAGTATATGAAGGAATGGGTACTCATTGCTTATGTTGATTTTCTATTGCAAGCCCAAAAAAACATACACAAAGTCTACAATGGTGGGACTCAGTAGCGAATCACCCCTTTGAACAATGAACAAAATTGGACTAATAAGTGAGAAGCCCCCACAAAACCTTCAGAAAGAAGGCATTGGGGAGGGGAAAACTGGGATCAGTGGGAAAGGGAACTTACAAAATTTGACTATAATTACAATTGACAAATACAAGTCTAGCTGCCGCTGCTCTAATGCATACAAGTTCTTGAGATTTCGCATCCAACCCGACACTATTCGCTCAAAAATGAGATCATTTGCAGATTCAAACAACCCAACGACATGTTGCGGATTGGTATCTTTGATGAATAAACATGTGGATCCATTGGAACACAACCTCACATAGGCTTATTGAATCCATTGGAAATAAAAATGAGCCCAGAAATTCACATTATGAAGCTTCCTATGTGAAACCAAATGATCAAAATTTGACATTCTTGAATATTCACAGGTGAAAGAAGGGTGTACCTTGGGACCCATTTCACGTTGCTTTGAGTAATCATCTTGGATCCCTTCTCTTCAACCCCATCATTCCCACAATAGCAGGAAAAATGATTAGTTCATATGCACAACTATGCCAAAAATTTCCCTTCATTGTATTGTTCTTGTAAGCTTGCACTTGGAAATGAAAAGAGTAGTAGTGTAATTCAAACTACACAACTTCAATAGCTCAGCAGACCGTTGCTTCAACACCGGATTGCAACCGCTCTGAATTACCAAAAGAAGCTTAGCCGCTAGCCCTGCATCGACAGCTATTGGCGCACACTCTTCTGGTGAAATTTCGCAAACCCCCCACAAGATCGTAAGCGCCAACTGAGTGCAATTCTCTGAGACCCTCATTAACAACCTAACCATGTTGGGGATTGTGTTGGGACAATCTTTCAAAGACATTTTTCCTTCTGGAAGGCTAGATAAGGCTTCCAGTACATAAAGAGCAAATTCCAAACACTCAGAACTCAAATTGGGCAAAAGCTCAACTATTTGAGGGACTCCCCCAATGCTCACAATTGAACTCCTCACCCCTTCATAAGAACTTACCAACTTGAGCAACCTGAATCCTGCTAATACACCGTTTGGGTGTTTTTTATCCTTCACTAATCTCAATAGCCCCACCAAAAGGCTCAAACTAGAAAAACTTTTTGATTCCAATTCCTTCCCCTCCATCAACATCTCAATCATTTTGGCGCAGTTGATCTTCGTCTCAACCGATCCCTCGTTCAACATGTCCACCATTAGTGATACTTTCGCGGGTTCTACCAAATTCTTCTTTGATTCCGAATCCAAATCCAGCTTCACAAGAATCCCGATTGCCTCAGACCCAACAGCATGTGAAGTAAAAGGACCCAATAAAGAACAAATCATCCCAATCCCACCATTTTCCGCCACTGTTTGCTTAACCGAATCATGGCTATTGACAATTTGCCTAAGCTCTTTAAGGGATTGAACCCTAGCTTGACCCTTAACTTTTTTCTTTAAAACCTCCAAAATCTCCAACCCCCTACCCTGCACATCCTCTGCCTTCTTCTTCATTGCCGTATACTTCTGCGAAAACCAACTATGAATCAAATGGCTCAGAGTATTATTCGGCGTAATCGAATCGTCCCAAAGCTCTTGCATTGTAGTGGGGCAAGTCAAATGCCCCAAACTGAACCATTTGAGAATGTTAGACCTCTCATAGGTCTGACCAGTACAAAGGGTAACTGGATCTTGCATTGGTTCCAAGGAAATCGGGCAAATGAACACCGATGGGACTTCTATCGAATCGAGCCGTTCAACCATCGTTTTCAGATCCAATTTCTCCCCCATGGCAACCACCCCACCTCCGCCCCCCAAAATCCCATCTTTCACGGCGGTTTCCAGATCTAAAACCTGGCCACCCCCACCCACTTCTTTCTTCCATTCCCCATCCCTCCTACGACTAGATGGTTGATACATCGGCATTTTAAAATACAATAGATTATCAAAAAACCCAAAACTGAAGAACCCTTTTGAAATCAAGAACTAAGAATCGCTTTTGAAACAAGAACTGAGGAACCCTTTAGAATTCACTCCGAAACAATCAAGAAAGGTACAAGAAACGAAACGTGTGGTGGAATAAAGATGGGGGAAAAGCAAAAGAAAGACGCTTACACTCTTTTGTATCTCTATATATCAGGATCTTGACCTTATTGGCAACTGAAATCAACGATACAGATCAAAGGGGGCATTTTTTTTCCTTCTTGACGACCTGCTTTTGGCTTTATCTGATCTCTTTTCTTTTCCCTGGTCAAAAGATCCAAAGTGTAGATTTCCAATTATCACGAACGTGTAAAATCTTCGTCTCCAATACCGAAGCTTTACTTGTTCTTGAAGCTGAAAAGGAGTGAAATGATTCTGACCCAGATGAGAAAAGGAGTAATCAAAGGAGAGAGAAAGAAGAAATATAATCACTATCAAATAAGTTTACAAGGGAGTTTCGACGAATTCTGGTGACAAGAATAGAATTGAAGAGATCAAAAGAATGGGAAAACCCAGAACCAGGAGAGAGAGAGAGAGAGAGAGAGAGAGAGAAGCTATCTATCTATCCCTCTCGTCAGTCTCGTGGACAGGTCTTTGTTTTTTGGGATGAAGATGAAACCCTACAGAAAATTCGTTATTTAATGGATTTTTTAATTAATTTTTGTGGTGTTGGAAAAAATAAAGTGGAAAAAACTGGGAGACTGGGCCCTTGGTGCTCCGAGCACCACACGTGCTGCGGTGTCCAAAATCACCTATAAAGTCTAATTTTCTAAATGAAAAATAAGAAAAATACTTTTTTTTTCTTTTTTTGGCAATGACTTTTACACTGCCTTATTCAAATAACTTCACTCTATGTTTTTCCTTAATGAGGGAAATTTTCAAAGATTCTAGAAGTAATAAGGAATTATGTAATATGTAGTGATTTTATTTGACCGCCTATTAGTTCTCTTCTCCAAAAGTGTTCACGACCACTAAAAGAGTAGGTATTACTTTTAAAGTACTACCGTCTTGAAAAAATTCTAACCCATTATTTCCTATACTCATCCAGTAACAACCATAGTCAAGTTGCCCCAACTCTTTTGCCGCTCCACCACCATGCCCGCTGCTCCAAAATCACTATAAATTCGGTAGTTTGTTTTTACATTTTTCTTGTGAAAATAGAAATTGATTATATGAAAGAAAACCTATTTGCGCCGTAACAGAAGATATATATGAGTAAAGACTAAATTAAGAAAAGTGCATATAATCACTTGTATCCCCCTTAAAGCACTCGTCTTTTATCAAACCTATAGATTAATTGAAACTTGACATGCCGCGATACCATGACGGGAAATTTCATTAAAAACTAAACCACGAAATGCATCTACTATTTGTTGACACCCAATTAACAAGAATGTCTAGAACAAAAATATATGCAAGTTTCGTACGGGGATACGATAGCGGAGGGGTGGTAGGAGGGTTAGGTGACGGCTAATGGTGGTCTCAAGTGAGTACAGAAAAAGTATTAGGTTTAGAGTTTGATGAAAACAACTACACTTCAGAATAAATAAAATTTGCAAAGGGGTCTTGGAAAAAATAAGATTTTTTTTTATCAGCTTGAAAAAAATAAAATTAGAGAGTGCAGTATTTTTTTAATTAATTGTTCAAACAATTGAATATTGAAAAGTAAAGGGTAAAGGGCAATATATAGTTGGAAAGAGGTGGAAGCCCGTGGCAGGGGGGACCCGCAGAGAGGTGGAGCGTTGCTTTTCATCTGATGCCAGGTGGGCAGTTTGACTGGTTTTTTGTTTGGGCCTTTGACTGAAAGTGTGTACAGTTTAATTATTGATTCTTTTTTTTTTTAATTATTTAATGCAATTATTGCACAGTTAAGTAGGGAACATGGGAATTTGAGATTTGACTAATACTCCTATTCCTATTCCTATTTTGTGGCAGGGAGGGAGCATAGGTGGTGGTGGTGCCCTACTTGAGGACAAGCTGGTCACAAGCAAGGGCTTGGATCCCAACCAGTTTGGTCTAGTTATGGACCGTTTTAAGGCATTTTCTGAGTCCACAATAATGATCAAAATCGTTCATTTTTTGAGCTCGTCGAGAATATTGACCACGCCAAAAAGCAATTTGATCGGATCCCGTTTGATGTGATATAGAAAGGCATTGATCTTCATATAATTGTGTCAAATATATTTTTTTTGGGTTAATTGTGTCAAATATATTGCAATAAAAGTTGCACACTTTTTTTCTTACAAACTTAATGCATTTCAATGTCTTATCAAACGGTGTTCGATCAACGTTATTTTTGGCGTAGTCAATGTTTTCGATGAGCTCTAAAAAGTGAACGGTTTCGATCATTGTTGTGGGTTCGGGAAGGGCTAAAAAACAGTCCATAACAACGGTCCATAACTGGTTGGAAGCCCAACTGTTGAGATCCAAGCCCCACAATCAAGGGGTTGAGTAATGCCTTAATGTATTTTAGGCCCCGTTTGTTAACGCCCTTCCGCCCTGGGATTGGACTAACAATCCCAATGGCTTCCTAATCTCTTGTTTGGTAACCCAAAACTACTCCGGATTATGAATTCCATGGGATTAACAAGACCCCAAATTGGGGGTATTCGTAATACTCATTGGGACTTGGTATTTATAGTCTAATCTCAACCCCTTCTCATTACTAATCCCTTCTCATTATCAATTTATGTCTATCAATCCAATCCCATCATCTAATCTCATCCCAAACAAATATACTCATTACCATTCCCTACTCATTATCAATCCCTTTTCGTTACCAATCCCAATCCTAGTCTCATCTCCTTACGAATTACATCCATCTATCATTGTTATCAAACAGGACCTAAAAGTACTATTTAAGTAACCTCAGGGTGCGTTTTTGGCAGTAAATAAGTTCTTGAGAAAAAATTTGTTGCAATCAAGTTGTTAGATGTTTTCGTTAGTGAATAAGTTATTGAGAAATGTTAAATTGTTTCCGGTAGTGAATAAGTTATAGATGTGTATGCGAGTGAAAAAACTGTTGAGAAAGAAGTTATTGTTGCCAAATTATTAGTTAGTGTGAACAACAAGTTAAAATGCCAAAACTTGTTAATTAGTGTGAACAAGATGATAGAATGACATTCGTTTTTTCACCAAAATTTTAGTGGAAATACCAAAAACAAAATGGTAAAATGGCCCAATGTATTTTAGAGTGCATTTAAGTAACCTCAGTTTGTAGAGTTTTTTCTGAACGTTATTTTGGCATGAAAAGTCAAATTAATAGGACATTGACAACAACACGATCAAGATAGATTTATCTTTAGAATCGTATCGATCGTAGCAAATGTTGTTCGACCAATAGAGTAATGATATTAAATTAAATTAATTTTTTTCCCCTAGATAATCTACCAAGAAAACTCTACAAATTGAATGTTTTAGATCCCAACGATGAGTTGTCATAGGACTGAACAAGGCGCACTACACCTCGTAGTACACTAGCGCACCATGGGACCCCTTTGCTGCCTACTTGAGGGCACGACTCTAGGAATGACAATTTCATTCGTAACCGGTGAGCATCTGAACCGATTGGATCGGTTCTTGTACATTTTTTTAACATGTGGATATGGTTTCGGATTTTAGTCAGAAAAATTTTTGGGTTTGATTTTATACAATAACCGCACCAAAACTCAAACTCAAACACATACCGAACCCGAACCCTATTTACACAATGTCGTCATATATGTATAGCGGTATAGGCACGCACGACACGTATATACAAACATTGGGTTTGGAGAAAAACCAAACCGATCCACGCCAGGTACTTGTAAAATTCAAATCGGTTCGATTTTGTCAAGAAACACAGGCTGAACTTGCAAAATTCAAATTTCAGTTCGATTTTGTCAAGAAACACAGGAAGAACTGACCCATTGCCATCCCTACATAACTACTCCTATCCACATGAATATTTCCTGTAAATTTTTGTGTGTGATTCTTTGTCTTGACGAGAAGAATCTCTGTAAGTAAAAAGTATGTCATCTTCTTCTCATATCTTAGGTTGTAAATATTCGGGGCTGAATGATGCTAACCCCACGAGGCTGCCTGAAATATTTGGAAATGAGCATTACGGCTCCGTTTGTTTTGATGTAAAATGTTTTTTCAGAAAATAATCTTCAAACTTTTGTTTTCCAGTGTTTGGTTGGCACTAGAAAAATATTTTCAGAAATCAACAAAATAGTGTAGAGAGGGGGCTTAAATGGTGGAGAATTTGAGAATATTGGAGTTGACGTGAGTTAGGACTACTGATCGAGGAAACTGAATAGTGAGAATTGTAGTAGAAGGCAGTGGGTTCATTTCGAAAAATAATTTACGGAAAATTTAACGGCAAGTCATTTTCATTCAATTAATGGAAAATGTTTTCCTTATTTTTTACACAATCAAACACCAGAAAATAGGTAAAACATTTTACGCCCAAACAAACAAACGGAGCCTACATCTGACCTGTTGTACCCATTTCGACCCCAATGTTAGAAAATAGTAGTAACCCACTCTCAAATTTAGACCACATCATTGGGATTTTCCTGTCTCTTTCTCTTGTTCGGTGCTTAACTTCAACAACAGCGAATTTTTAAATTTCCTGATAAGCATTCAAATTTATTTCGGACGTACCAGTTTGGTGTGAAATTTAGTGTCCCTACTTTCGTTTATAATTGCACCAACCTTTTGACACATCTGTAAGCTCTTTGCAAAGTTCACAATAGTGGGACTCAACTGAATCGCCGGAGACAGATGTGTTCGAGAGCGTTTGATGCACGTGGGACTTACGTACATCATGTGAATGCGAACACATCTCCGTCCAGATTCGTGTCCCAAGCATTTCAGCTCGATCATCCATCCAACAATGAACAAAAACGAAACTACTGAGAGTTTAGGGGGGGAAAGTTTGGGTCAATGGGGCAGTGAACTTAATCACATTATCTACAATTACAACTGCCAAATACAAGCCTAGGTGCTACTTCTGTATCCCATGTATGAGTTCTTCAGATTCCACATCAGACACAAATCCATTGCACAAAAATGATCATATTTCATTTACAGATTCAACCAACACAGTTACATGTCGCGAATCAGTATCTTTGTCGGGGGAAATGTGGATTCATAGGGACTCAAAACTAACATAGGCTTATTGAATCAACTGGCAATAACAATTAGCCCATAAACTTGCATTGTGTGAAACCAATGATCAACAATTGACATTCTTGAATATACACAGGAGGGAAAAATGAAGGGTACCTCAGGAACCCATTTGACTTTGCATTTGAACACCTAAGTTCACGAGTCGGTGATAACCGGTCACATACTGCTGAAATTTCCGCGGGCTAAACCACCGTCTCTCTGGTGTCCCGAATCCCACAAGCTCTTCGTATGAACAAGTATGCCAAAACTTCGCTTCATTGTATTGTTCTTGTGAGTTTACACTTGGAAATGAAAATGGTAGCTGTGTAATTCAAACTACACAACTTCAATAGCTCAGCTGACCGTTGCTTCAACACCGGATTGCAACCGCTCTGAATCACCAAAAGGAGCTTAGCTGCTAGCCCTGCATCAACGGCAATGGGTGCACACTCTTCTGGGGAAATTTCACAAACCCCCCACAAGATCGAAAGCGCCAATTCTGTGCAATTCTCCGAAACTCTCATCAACAACTTAACCACATTGGGAATTGTATGTGAACATTCTTTCAATGCCATTTTGCCTTCTGGAAGGCTTGATAAGGCTTCAAGTACGTAAAGAGCTAATTCCAAACATTCAGAATTCAAATTGGGGAGAAGCTCGACTATTTGAGGGATTCCCCCAATGCTCACAACCGAACTCCTCACTCCTTCATATGAACAAATCATCTTGAGCAATCTGAATCCGGATAATACCCCGTTTGGGTACCTCTTATCCTTGACTAATCTCAATAACCCAACCAAAAGGCTCAAACTTGACACAACTTCAGACTCGAATTCCTTCCCCTCCATCAACATCTCTATCATATTCGTGCAATTGATCTTTGTCTCAACCGATCCCTCGTTCAACATGTCCACCATTAGCGAAACCTTCGCGGGTTCCACCAAATTCTTCTTCCATTCGGAACCCAACTCCAACTTCACAAGAATCCCAATTGCCTCGGACCCAACGGCATGTGAAGTAAAAGGACCCAACAAAGAACAAATCACCCCAATCCCACCACTCTCTGCCACAGTTTTCTTAACTGAATCGTGGGCATTGACTATCTTTCTAAGCTCAATGAGTGATTGAACCCTAGCTTGACCCTTCACTTTTTTCTTCAACATCTCAATAAGCTCCAAAGCTCTCCCCTGCACATCCTCTGACTTCTTCTTCATCGCCGTATACTTCTGCGAAAACCAACTATAAATCAAATGGCTAAGAGTACTATTAGGCGTAACCGAATCGTCCCAAAGCTCTTGCATTGTAGTGGGGCAAGTCAAATGCCCCAAACTAAACCATTTGAGAATGTTAGACCTCTCATAGGTCTGACCAGTACAAAGGGTCACTGGATCTTGCATTGGTTCCAAAGAAATCGGGCAAATGAACACCGACGGGACTTCTATCGAATCGAGCCGTTCGATCATCGTTTTCAGATCCAACTTCTCTCCGGTGGAGATAGCGCCGCCTCCGCCGCCCAAAATCCCATCTTTCACGGCGGTTTCCAGATCTAAAACCTGGCCACCACCCCCCACTTCTTTCTTCCAATCCCCATCCCTCCTACGACTAGATGGTTGATACATCGGCATTTTTAAATACAATAGATTATCAAAAACCCCAAAACTGAAGAACCCTTTTGAAATCAAGAACTGAGGAACCTCCAGAAATCAAGAACTCAGGAACCCTTTTGAAATCAAGAACTCAGGAACCCTTTTCAAACCACTACGAAACGACCGACTAAAATGCAGGAAATGAAGCGTGTGGAGGAATAAAGAGGGTGGAAAAGGAAAGGAAAGAGGCTTACAGTCTTTCTATCTCCATCAGTATCTTGACCTCATTGACAACGGAAATCAACCAAAGGGGGCAATTTTTCTTCGCGGACTGCTTTTTTGCTTTTATCTGGTCTCTTTTTCTGGTCAAAAGACTGGTGGTGTACGTTTTCATCATCATCAAGATCTAGCACATCATGAAGGGGTAATCTTGTGCTCGAATACCGAAACTCACTTCCTCTTGAAGCTGAAAAGGAGTGAAATGATTCTAACCCAGATTAGAAAAAATGGGAAAAGGAAGAGGAAGTGATTAAAAGTTGAGAGGAAAAAAAAGGAGGAATAATCACAGTCCAGGACTCAAGGACGGACTGTGCCCTAAGGAAATTGAGAACATCAAAGAATTGGGAAAACAGAAATGGCCAAAAGGCCCAAAACAATGAGAGAGAGAGAGAGAGAGAGAGAGAAATGGGAGAGAGTTTATCTCTCTCGTGGACGGATCTTGATTTGAGAGTGAAGCTGAAACCCTACCAAAAAAAAAAATTTATTCTTTTTTCTGTTTGGGAAAATACTTCCATGAGGTTCGGGCTAAGCCAGTGGACTGGGACGATGTGGACCGTGGTGCACGAGCACCACACGTGCATTGATGTCCGAACTCCAAAATCGGGTTTTCTTAAGAAAAATTAAAAAAAAAAATCTTTTTTTGTGTTTCCATTTTTTTTTTCGGATTTCAAACCCAAGTCCATGCGTAGGGCTGCATACGGATAATCTGCTCACGAGCTGCTCTTAACTCGGCTCGTTAAAATTCGGCTTAGCTTGACTCATTTAATAAACGAGTTGAGCTTGAATTTGAGGCTCATTTACTAAACAAGTTAGGGGTTTACATGGTCTGAATTGAATAGGTTTTTATAGAGAATTCATGAATCGAACCATATCTAATAGTTCCAAAGAATTGAGAACTATAACAAGGCCATTACATATATATGGAACCAAACCGTTAGACTCGTTTGATTTGGTTCGGTTTCCGATTCTAAACCATGTTAGCGTCTAAAATTTGCTAGGAAGAAAAAACATGAATAACATACCACTAGCCTTTTAAAATAGATAACAAAATAGACCGCAAAATAGTTGCAACAGCTTCACTAATTCTTTAAGACAGCTAACATACTTAATACTCCCTCCGTCCCATAAAGTTTGGCATTTTCAGGAATGCGAGCTATTTTTAAATTGCATATATCTTTCAATCCATAATGTTTTAGGCAATTTTTTGAATTTTGTTTAATAGAGCAAATTAAAAATCTATCAAACAAGAGCCATATTGCTTATAAAAAACATTACGGATTAAAAGATATAGTTAATTTTTTCATAGGGCTGGAATAGTGAAAGTGCCAAACTTTATGGGACGGAGGGAGTAGGATTTTGGGAAACAGAAGATTGTGATGGGGGAGTGGAAGAGCTCGAACATGATGAAGCTCGGCTCGACTCGTTTGTATCCCTCCCCTATCCATGCGTAAGCACAAGTATGAACACGAACGTGAAAGGATTTTCTTAAAGTATCTTAAACTACCACGATTTGAGAGAACGCAAATTGAGAACGAAAAGTGTAGAATGAAGATTGATGTCGGAGTAGAAGATCCAACTAAAGATTAACCTTGTTTGTTTGGAGTCTCAAAATCCTCTCCAATAAATTTGCTCTATCTATCTCTATCTACTTATTACTCTAAAAAACTTTCCTCAAAACCCCCAAACGAACAAGGCTGAGGCGAACCTCACATTTTCATCAAATTTATGTATTATATTTGAAAAGTTTTAATATTCTTTGATTAAAAGTGATCAATACAGTATCAAACAAAGGGTAAAATTATTTGAAGTTTCTAAACAACAATAGAAATCTCACATGAGGTTTTTGAAAATCAGTCCTCCTATATTTTTGCTGATAGTACTTCTGAAAAATCTCTCTTCATTATCCAAACGTCTAAAAACAGATAGGAGTACATGCTTGGTGATGTCACACCAGGCTAACTTTCAGAACATGGGCAGCGAAAGGACATCCTTTGATATCGTGAGCAAAAGAAGGGAAGGCAGAGTCATTTCAAAACCTGATAAAAAAAGAGTCATTTCAAAGCTACGGTGTCCACCCGCTATTTGGGGATACCGTAAAAAATGGCATAACTGACCATTACAAGTATAACAACGATCAGTGATGTGTATAACCAAAACCTTACAAAGGCATAACTCCCAAAATCCCCAGAATTTTTGGGGATTTTGGGGGTTATGCTTTTGTAAGGTTTTGGTTATACATATCACTGGTTTTGGTTATACCATTAATGGTCAGTTATGCCATTTTTTACGGTGTCCCCAAACGGCGGGTGGACACCGTAGCATTTCCACATTTCAAAACCTAAATATTTACACTGTTCAAATCCTAAACATCTACGAGACAGGAACGACTTCGGTGTCTCAACCTCTTTTTGGAGATACCGTAATTTTTGGCATGACGGAATCATTACAAACATAACCAAAACCATTACAAGCATAACTAGAACCATAACAAGGCATAACTTGGTTGGTTATGCCTTGGTTGGTTTTTGATTATGCCTTTGCCTTGTTATGGTTCTAATTATGCTTGTAATGGTTTTAGTTATGCTCATAATGGTTTTGGAATGTTAAAAATTATGGTGTCTCCAAAATGGGTGGAGACACCAAAGTCATTCCCAAGATTGTCTTCATTTGTTACTGCGATCGTCAACTTGATCGCCGTTGTTATCTTCTTCATCTTTAGATGACAATTTTAGGCTAAGTTTCTCTTATTGTCTAAATAGACTAAAGCAGATTAAACGAACTGAAACCTTAACTAAATAGATTAGGTAATTCTTCTTACATACATTAACTAAAAATTTATTTAACGAAAATAACTTGTATAAAGCCCATAAGCTACGGACAAATTTTTTGAGGAAAACCCACCCTTTAACAAAGATAAATGAAAACATCATCGGCGGCCGTTCCAGTCGCCGGAATCCACGTCACCGGTAGCCGGAGAACCCATACAGTACAGCCAAAATAAAGAGTCGAAAATTGTTTAAAGAGGTTGGGGAGCTGGAAGCACGTGGCGGAGGGACCCACTGTGAGGAACGGGGTACCACTCACTAAACGCCAGGTGGACAGTTTGACTGGTTTTTCTTTTCTTTTTTGTTTTTTTGCTTTGGGTCTTTGACCGTGTGCAGCAATTAATGAACCTCGGGTGTAGAATTGTCGGGTTGGGGTTTGACCGTGCCAGATCGTTCATAAATTCTGCTGCTTCTTTTTTACGTAATTTTTAATTAAGCAAATCGAAAATACAACCAATTGGGGTTAGCCAATTGGGGTTAGCTTGGCAGGACTCGTGCATCTCACTAAGAGATCAGGAATTTGAATATTCCCCCCCCCCCACCCCCCACCCCACAATTGGTCTTGTAATTGGAAGGGTGAGGTCTAGCGCAACGATAAAGTTGCTTCATTGTGACCTGAAGGTCATGAATTCGAGTCGCGAAAACAGCTTTTCTGAGTACAACGGCCCTTCCCCAGACCCTGCAATGGTGGGAGCTTCGTGCTCTGAGTTTTTCCTTAATTGTTTAAATTAGCTATCTCATGGACTCTCACACAATTAATATATACGAGTAGTGTCTAGTGGTTTGTAATTTTATACTAGTATCTATTTGGAAAAAAAAGAAGGGAAATGATTTTGCCACACCATTTTTTGATAATGCCACAACTTGCAAGTGTATTTTTGCACCAAAAAATACACTTGCAGGATGTGACATTATCAAAAAAGGGTGTAGCAAAATCACTACCCAAAAAGAAAAGCCAAATACAAAGTACATGGACACGTGGCGGTACGTGGGGTCCTGTAACCCTGGTTGATCTGATCTGAAAAGAGAAGAGTACTTTTGTTTTGATTATTGTTTTAGTACGAGTATTAAGTATTTGGTCCCAGTAGTTTATTGCACGGTTTGGTTAATTAATGGACCCCTTAATTAATTGGTTAAGTAAAGGAGTCGTGGGAAGTTGGGATTTGACTAACATTATCTTGTCGCAGAGAGAGAAATTATTGTTGCATAGAAGTATTTGATGGCAGTAGGCCATGCCTCTAATAGCATGCATAAGTCTTCATATTTATGTCCCAAATGAAAAACAAGAATTCATTGGTTTATTTGTTTAAATATGTACTTTTCAATTATAGATTAGATATAGGATTTTTTATTTTTTTTGTTATTACCAGTGGACCATGTTCGTTTTGAGATTTTGAATAATGAGTAGAAATGGATAGATGGAGAAATGATAGTAACAATTGAAAGAATTTATTGAAGACCGTGCGCGCAGAGAGAGAATTCCAAATCCCAAAACAAACATGGTCGTGATGTTTGGGTCATGCACACCATGATTAATTTCCGAAAATTAATACCACCAATCACTAACGTGAACCATTATTAAAGTCAGGACAAAACTCTGAATGAAACGATCCTACAAGAACTCTCGAAGCTCGATTGTGGGCTCCCGCACCCGAAGCGCGATCGACAGAGTCGTCACCCGGATTTTTGAGATGGATGATCCGAGAAACCGAGAGCCTGTTTTGAAAAGAAAGGCTTTTTGATCTAGCGAAACCGTTGAGATTTTGGATCCGGGAGCCAGGTTACGAGCGGGGAAGGTTTTGATGAAAAGCACCTCGCTCGCTCGGTGAAAACCGGTCTCTACTAAATATTTTAAATGGGGGGAATTAATACCATTCGGAAAACCTTAAAAACACATAGAGGGAAAGGGGAACAAGATGAAAAATGTCACGTTGCCATGCTAGTGGTGCTTGCTGTACAGAAATGATAAAATATGTCATGGCGATAATGTAAACAAGGAAGATATACAAACGGGCTGTCAGCTGGATCACCATCTCCCGTCAGGCGGCATATCGCTTTACAACGCACGGCTTATTAATATGCCGTGCGTGGTTCTGATCTCGATACCAAGCTTTTATTGTTTTGCAAAGCCTCGCACGGTGTACCCATTACATCGTACGGTGTTATTTTTAAAACTTCAGAAAGCTCATAGTCATCAGATCATCTCAGATCTGCACCATTCTTTTAAGCCATGAGTAGAAAACCATTTTTGATACGTTTGTTCGTTTTGAAAAGGTCTATGAAGTTTAAAACATGGCTTGTAGATATGGTCTCATTTTGGGACTGCTTTTGGTATACAGAAACAGATCCAACAACAGACGATCGTAACCCAGACAGTTTGAACAAGAAAACAATAGCATTTTGAAATGCCGTGCGTGTGAGTCTACTACGTCGTGCGACGCTTCAAAGCGCCGCGCGGCGTAGCATACCCTGCACAAAACACTGGTTTTGTTTTGTAAAAGAGGTTTTGGGTCAGATCCTAACCAAAAGGGTTAAGCCTGAAGACAGAAAGGTCCCCTCAGGGCCAGGACAGAGTCTAACCCAAGGAAACTTAGTTTTCATCTTTGATCTTGAGCTTGAATGAGTATTGATGAAAATGGATGGACGTCGGAAGGTTGGAAAAGAGAATAGAAGTATGGATGTGTGTAGTGGATGAGTGTATTGGGTGGTTGGGTCTCAAAGTTAGTAAGGAACTAACTTCAATGGTGAAGAGAAAAATGAAGTAAAAGAGCCTAGAGAATGTCTTTTGAGAACAACATTCTCAAGGCTTGGAAATGAGAAAGTTGGTGTGAAAGCAAGAAGAGAGAGAAAGGGTATAATAGTGATCAAGGGCCATTTTCCCTTGAGTGGAGAGGTGTATTTATAGGCAAGAGCCTTGGATTTTGAATTTCAAATGTTGGAGGTATTTTCTGGGCGGGCCAGAAGTGTGCTTTCGGCTGAGCCATTTTGCAGCTGTGGCTCAAATGGGCGTGGCCGACAGCTTTCTGAGCCAGTCAAACTTTACCTGAAATGCCGTGCGGCTAACCTCATGACCGCGTACGGTGTATTAAATTTCGATATGCCGTGCGGTGTAGAAGTGTCACGCGCGGCATTATAGGCTCACTCCAGGGCTTTTGGGTTTTCTGGGCTTTTGGGTTTGTTTTGGGCTGACGGTTTATTTGGGTTGAGGATACGTTTGGGGTTAAGGGAGTCCCTCATTCAAGCTCGCAAAGGTTCCGTTTCCTTTATTTCATCATCGGGGTGAACAAAGACCCTTCGAGATCCGGATTGGGGTGTCTACATCGATTTTTGTAGGTTATCCAAGGTTGATCGCAAAGACACACACCCAGCCCACTGCCTGGCCAAACGGGCGTTGCAGTCCTCTTTTACATTTCCAGTAGCACGGGGAATCCTGTTTTGGACAGGAGCTACCACGGGCCATTTCTTTTTGTTTATCTAGCCCCTATCCATTGCTTATTTTGTTGTTCTTGTTGTTCCCCTTTATGTTTCATTGTCATCTGTAACTCTATAACTTTATCCTTTTATCAATGCATTTATATTATGTTCCAAAAAAAAAAAAGTGGGGGCCAAGCGAGCATAGGTCCCCATTCGATTTTGTAGAATTATATTACTCCCTCCATTCCAAATTGGATGTTAATTTTTGATATTTGTGCCAATTTCAATTCCTTATATTTTTCAATATGGATATCAAAAAATATGCAATATGGATCTTGTTTGAAAGTTCTCAATTAGTTCTATTATACAAAGTTTTCAAACTCATGAAAAATATTATAGATTGAAAGATATAAACGATGAAAAATGACACAAATTTCAAAAATTGTCATTCTTTTTGGGACGAAGGGAGTAATTTTCTTGAATATCTCAATTATACCCAATAAATTTGTGATAGTGTTACAATAAAATTATTCTAGATTTCTATTATGAGGATATTTTCCTAATCAATTTCTTCAAGTACTAAATTTCACATCATCTTTTTTCTATAAGCACATCCCTTTCTACTAATTATAAGATGAAATTATAAGAGAAATGATGATGCTAAAATTGATTTTGTTGGTGTCAAAATTCTAGTACACAAAAGGCTTGTACCATGTGCAATATCACTACCCAATTACATTTTTTGGCATAATCAACACCCAATTACAAATATACTCGTCAATTTGTTATTTTACTGGCAAAAAAATGTATTAATTGATGAATTATGAATTAAATTTACTAATTTGTGTGCCCCAATTAATGCAAGTTTTAACCCGAGTCTTTGGAAGGAGAAATCTTATGGCTCATCGACTAATATATCTTTTAAAAAAGTATTAGGAGTATGCTATGTTCTAACGCTTTGTAGTTAAATAAACAAAACACGAATTAGGTCATACCAATCCAACATGTCACTTAGGCTCCGTTCAGTTGTCGAGAAAGTTGTGTGGAAAAGAAAAAGAAAATTATTTTCTTGTGAGTGTTCATTTGACAAAAGAATTTTGCAAGAAAAATTAAGGTTTAGTTGTTCATTTGTCAGGAAAAAGAAACTTTCGGGAAAATTTTGTGAGTGTTCACTCATTTTCCTTTTCCCGCGACGCAAAATCCTGTGTTTTTTGCAGGATCACTTTTGCAGGAAAGTAATTCCTGCAGGAAAACTTAAATTGGTAAGTCCTAGAATTTTCCTGCCAACTGAACACTAGGAAAGTTATGGGAAAGTTGATTTTCCCATCCTTTCCTGTACTTTCCTGGTAGCTGAACGGGGCCTTAGGGATGCTGTCGAACAGGTGCAGAGTGGCCGATGAGACTGTTCATCTCGGCACATAAGGCTCGGATCGAATCTGAGCGTATACAAATGAACCGTCCATTACTGGGTTAAGATTCGAGGCGTCGATTGCCGAGATAAGTGGCCGGATCGACCACTTTGCAGTACTGCTCTACAGAGAGATGCTTGGTAGCATCTCCCATTCCCTGAACACCTCCAAAAGAAAAACAACACGACAAAAACCTAAAACCCAACACAAACAAAAGCTACAACTGCACCCCATTTTTGGCCGTGTTCCAGGTTCCAAAACATTCTACCACCTCCCCTTCTGGTTAAAACAAAAACACACCCATTTGTCAGTTTCCAAACAAAGTCAGAAAACCACGCCCCCTGTGTAGATAATGGTGAACGATATACAATCTTCCCTGTATGGGCCATGATGTGTTCAAGAATTGTTGTTCTTGAAAATTGGTGAGTGCATTCTGCTCGATATATAATGGTTCGGTTCGAGCTTTGTCCACCGGCCCGAGGGAATCTCTGTTTTACTAATCACCCAACCAGTTTTTGGTTCTGATTAAACCTTAAAACTGTACCGCTAGAAGTTGACACAGCGGAATTAACAAAGAGGTTAGTTGCGTACTAATCGAACGAATAATAAACTCGAGTCCACGAGAGAAAGAGATAAAGTCTGAATATTATTGATAAAAAGCTACATAAACATTATGTTACAACCCCTTTTATAGGAAAAATGCGTAATCCTAGCAAAATCCTAACTCAAAAACGAAAATTCTCAAAATTTGAGGAAAATAATAAAATTGAAAAAATAAAAGAAAAACATGACTTTCCCAAAAAGAAATCAACTTCTACGGAATTATACGCTTAAAGTTATTAACGAAACAAATATTTCCTAAAACAGCAAAAACGTCCAATTGGAGGCCTAAACGAAGGAATTAGGCCGAAAAACGCCATCAGTCACGACTTAGGGTGGTGAGTATTGACCGCAACGTGAAAATAAGTCAGCCCACCAAGTTTGGGCCCAATCCGAGCTCGTCCGAAAGTTGCCAAATTGGATAATATGCAATTAAACAACGTTTGGACTTCCGAGACTTCGACCGGTTCAATTGATCATGAAATTGGGCGCCCTTCACGTGTTCTACATCAGAAGTTTTCAAAATTTTGGCCAAAAGAAAGTGATGCACATGAATTCAATGACCCAGAGGCATATCGTAGGTGAAAATCATGCACGAATGTATCATAAATGACAGCTCCTCCAACTGCTCAAACCAAACAATGTACGGTGCCACCCAACACTCCATATTGATAGAGTGCTGCTGTGGGTACATACAAAATGTACATACAATGTACATATAGATTTTGTGAGGCTCAAATCAGGTTCCACAAAGATGATCCAAACCGTCGGGGCGACGAGTAGTTTTCGCCCCCACAAATTCAGAAAAAATCCTTACCGATATCGGGTTGAGCTGATTTTTTACAGGGATCCATAAAAATATGTTTTAAAAATAATGGGCGGTTCGAATCATCTTTGTGGGACCCGATTTGAGCCCCACAAAATCCATATGTACATTGTATGTACATTTTGTATGTACCCTTAGCATTTTTGATATTGATACTATCAACTACCAATATAATTAACGTTATCCATTGTTTCTAGAGAAATTTGTAAGGCCCCCGCTAACTAAATTTTATTTTTTGAATTAAAAGCGATGTATTGTGAGAGAATGACTTGCATGTCTTGTAAAACGGAAAATATAAATAAGAACCTTAGCAAAACGGGATCTAATTCAAGACTCTATACCAACCAACAAATTAAAACATTTACCCGCACCGTGAAACAAACAGTGTGTAACTATTGTTGGGAGGTCGTCCGATGCATCGACCCGCCACTGCGTGCTCAAGGCCCAATTTGTATGGGAGAAACGGCAAAGAGTCCACCACATTACTTGGGCCCAATATACACTGAATGACCCATATCCACTTAAAAGGCTAAGCCTTGTAAGTGGTGAGCCATCCAATTGTATATTAAGGTCCAACTCTTTTTCTGTTTATCCGATGTGGGACTCAACGTTCACACATGTTCTAACAAATCTCCCCCTCATGTGTGAACCGAACATTGGGCCTTAACCTCTCTTTGCATCCAAGCTCCCCCTTGATTCTGATCTACTACTCTCAACCCTATCTCCTGAACTGGGCTTATTCTGCACCCACTCAATCGATTCAGAGTCATCTCAATTGGAAGCCAACGTGCCTAGTCACCGGCACTATGCTCCCCCACGAGAACTCCATTGAGAGCCAATGTGCTCATTAATTCGATAGCACCGTGCTCTCCGACGAGTCAAACTCCATCGACAATGAGCCATCCAATACAGCACTCCAACATCGAGCCACCTTGCTTCATCGGGAGTCACCTTTGGATTTTATACCGCTCCACGAGTGTTTTCTGTGCAAACCCATTCAATGGTGCGCTGAGAGTCTTCCCATAGATCATCAGCCATCGGCTCTGATACCATTTGTTGGGAGGTCGTCCGATGCATCGACCCGCCACTGCGTGCTCAAGGCCCAATTTGTATGGGAGAAACGGCAAAGAGTCCACCACATTACTTGGGCCCAATATACACTGAATGACCCATATCCACTTAAAAGGCTAAGCCTTGTAAGTGGTGAGCCATCCAATTGTATATTAAGGTCCAACTTTTTTTCTGTTTATCCGATGTGGGACTCAACGTTCACACATGTTCTAACAACTATTACCCTTCGTGGTGTCATCAACGATAAAAAGCTTGAATGAAATTGAATATGTGAAAGTGAAACATTCATTCTAAATTAGCAATTCAACCATGTGCATGTCCTACGGGTGCAATGGGAGGTTTCTCGTTCGCCGATAGGACCAACACATGACTACACTATTACGTACTCCGTTTAATCAGGATCGAGCATCTCAATAGTTGGACTACAGAGAAGTTGGTGCAATTCATTCTTGGTAAGAGAAAAGAAATATTGTATTGAATTGTTTGAAAACAAGACTAAAACAAGCCATCTAGCTACTTTAGAGCATCTCCAATCCTTGGCTTCAAATTGGGGATGTCAAATTTTTCTTTGAAGGCTTATGTGACACTTTTAGCATCTCCAATTTGACATCAAAGTCTCTTCTCCAACTCTTATGCTGATTTTATTTACTATTTGATATCAAGCTATCCCTCTACAACCTTTATGTCAATTTATATTATTCAAACGCGAACATTTTCAAAATCCTAACTGTCAATTTTTGAAATTTGGCATGGGAGGAGGTTGCTGCCAAAGTTGGCATGCTTGGGCTTTCCTTCAAAGTCACGTAATTTTTGGCATGGTAAAAGGCACCTGGGTTGCATTGTGAATTAGTGTCAAATATTACCGTTATAAGCTCCACATCAGATTTGGCATCTCCCGTTGGAGATGCTCTTAAGTAATATTCTCCGCAAATAATCAATTAGCGTTGGCAATAAAGAGATTCAGTAATTTGGAGGGTTTTTTCTTTTCGCCACAACGATAACAGTTGATATTTTATATCACCAAAAAGAACCATTACATCAAGAATGAGACTCGTCCCGAAATAATGGAACAAGAAACCATGACGGCGGGGAAACAGTCCAGAGATTAGACCCCATACCAAACAACCTCAACATGCCAGTAGATAAGCAACCGGAGCTGCTACCCAACAAACGCTAGTGGAAAAAATACCCCCGAAAGTGCTACCCAACAAAGTCAAAACCGCCGGCATGCTTGTGTCAGAAGGCCACGGATCGCCAACAATCAAACACCAACGGACGGGTCCTCGCTGTCATTGTGAGGATTGAGTGCCATTTATTTGCAGGTTGTTCACCACTAAAATAGTTTGATCCTTCCAAATAGAAAATCATGCAGTCTGCCGCTAGACAAAAGACATAGGTCCTCCTTGAAAGTGGTCGTTGATGTATATAGAAATTATGATATTTTCTTAGTCATTTTCCCTTCACTATTTTTCTTGAGTCTCGCTCGTCCACATGCGCTTCTCTTCGAAGTTTGCCTTAGCTATCTGAAATGTCAGAGTCGTGAGTCATTCTTGCTTTTATTGGGTTTGTGAAGCCTGATACGTTATGATTCGGCAAATATCTCTAACAATTTCCGTCCAAATAAAGGAAGGAGTAATTATAAGTTATTTGCTGATGAAAAAAAAAAACTAATAACCAGTTATTTAGGTAGTTTTGGGGTCACGGAAGAGAAATTGTAGAGGAGAAAATAAAGAAAAGAAAATTAAAGCAATCTAAATAAAAAAAAATATGTCAAAGTTTTTTGTTTTTCCTTCAAGGCCTTAAGCTAAACATCAAATGAGGCCTACATTATTGGGCCAGATACGACGCCCCTGATCATTTTGTTCATTGGGCCGGGCCATCTTGTAAAGGAAAGATGCGGCCAAGCATCTTCCCATAGAGTAGTGCAGAGCAGCTGATCCGGCCGCTCATCTCGGCAATCAACGGTTCAAATCTTAACCGAGCAATGAACGGGTCAAATATGTATTGGCCATTGAACGGGTCAAATCTTAACCGAGCAATGAACGGCTCAAATCTTAATCCGAACCGTCTGTACCGAGATGAACAACTGAATTGGCCACTCTGCACCCGCTCAACAGGGAGCTACTCGATAGCATCCCCAGATCCGTCGATCTTCCATGGGGCCTTCTCTGAGGCTTTTCCACAAGCATCTAAATTGTGAGGTATTTCATGGGCTTGGATGGGCCGATATCATCAATTACTTAATTTACTTGACAAATTTATCACAAATTTATCATAAATTGGGCCAATTCTATTCAACGGTTAAGTATTGGGGTTTTAGGATAATTTTCTATTCTAATTGGTCTTATGACAAAATCTTGAATATAATAGTATCTTCAATCACATAAAAAATTAAGTTTTAAATATAAGACACTGGTTTTTATCTTGAAGAAACATTATTTTCTCTTGAGACGGACCAAAATCTTTGATTGGGCCTTTCATGTTAAAGAGGCATTTATTTTAGGAATGTTATAAGATCCCGAGACAAATTGAGACCCACCCAAATTTGAGTAAAATTTTGAGGCCGAAGGATGGCCGCATTGTAGGCTTCGGCCTAGAGCCTTCCCTGAGGGGCAGTGGTTTTTGGTGTTTGAGAATTGGTTCTTGTTATGACAACCATGAAGTAGAGAAAACAAATCAATAAGTAATGAAAACAAGGATACAAAGATTTATGTGGTTCTGCCTAAACACAAAGCTTAAACGTACTATATGATCAAAGAGTGAGAGGAGATTTACTATCAACGAGGAGAGAATAGAGTTAGAAATGTTTAAAAAAGCTCTCATTCATGTTCTTTTTTGTGGAGAGAAAAATGCAAATTCATGCCCCCTTTGTTTAGATTATTTGTCTATTTTTCGACGGAACATATTAAATTGACCTTGTGTTTAGGTCTTCAAAATTATCCGTCAACTTTATAATTGTTACTTATATATATATATATATACAAGGTAGGAAAATAAGAAAATTTTGCATAATTTGGTTTATTATATTGACCTTGTGTTTGTTATTGGTTTTTATTAATTTGTAAAAAAAAGTTTAACTTGTTTGCTTGAATGAGCTGTCCAATAGCTTTTTATAAATCGAATATCTAGATTGCCCTTGTTCATAGTTGTAAATGGTAATTTTTCCTAAATGGGCTTGGATTCCTTCGTCCATTCTTGTTTTAACAACTTAAAAATATAAAAAAGAAATCTTCAAATTGGAGCTTAAAACAGTTTACTTATTATTATTATTATTTTGGTTACATTAGCTAGAAAAGCTAAATAAGTGATTATCCACAATTGTTAACAAACACCATTCATTAGTCATTTTAACCAAATAAGCTTAAATAAGTTAAATCATACCCATTTTTGTCAAACCCTCTTTTTACTCTCATTAATTACACGTGTGCCATTCAGTACTAGATATGGGTAAAAATATCAGTTTTGCATTAGAGATGCCTTACCCAAATCAAACTTTTGACCCAAATCTCTACCCAAATTTGGGTGAAAAAATGGGTAAGGATTGGAGATGCTCTAAGTGTTAGCAAATGGGGCCTGTTTTAAGTACTAAAATTTACCCTGACGAGCTAATGTTTTATAATCGTGGCATATTTGTCATTCGTTAATTTGTGGCATACGGAGTATTTATGAGTTTAACAAATCAATCTATCATTCGAACACTTATGATTTTTGTGCTAATGCGATCTGTCTAGCAATTTTCGTCCACTTAATTTTTCTGGGCTACGTATCAAAATGCAATGGGCTCAGTTTAATTCTTGTTCCACTTGCATTTAGCAATTTTTTGGAGCAGGGTATTGTTTATTTTTCGTAGGCTTTTAAAGAGAAGAGTGAGAGCATCTCCAATTCTATTTTTTTACTTTACCTAGCAAAAAGTATAAAATAAGTCTAATATTTACTTTGCCTATTCACTTTGGCCATTTATGTGTAGGTACTGAAAATTCAAAGTAATTCTCACCGGGTCAGGCCCAAATCATCAAATACACCTTTAAGGTAAGTCAAAATTTTATACTAAAAATACTCCTCCACCACTATTGATAATTGTTGACCAAATATCGTCATTGATCGTTGACCATTGAGAACGTTCTCAGATGTTCTCAGCTCTGAAAACATTCTCAGCACACGCCTAGACTTAATGGTAATACTGACAATTTTGGATATTTCAAAGCCGGTGAGAACGTTTTCAGAGCATTCTCAACACACGCCTAGACTTAGTGGTAATTCATTCTCAGATGTTCTCAGTTCCGAGAACATTCTCATACGTTCTCAGCATTGAGAACATTCTTAACACATGCACGCCGAGACTTAGAGATAATTCATTCTCAGACATTCTTAGTTCTGAGAACATTCTTAGACGTTCTCAGCACTGAGGACATTCTCAACACACGCCTAGACTTAGTGGTAATTTGTTCTTTGGCATTCTTAGCTCTTAGAACATTCTCAGCACTTGACTAGACTTAGTGGTAATTAAAAAGAGTGTTATTCCTTAATGGAAATTAAGGTACAATATTCTGTATACTACAACAAATAAGGTACAATTTTCTAAGCACCTAACTTGTTTCCCAAGCTAATGTAATGAATCTTTATTCAATAGTTGAATTGTTTATTGTATATTGATATTTGGATATAGTTGGTGTTGAATGGAATAAATCATTTTTGTTTCTTAAATGAATTACCATGATGTTATTTGAAAATGCTAATATATTGGTATTTATAGAATTTTAAAAAAAATGTAAAAAGTTGGCTAATATAACGTTCTTAAAACGTTGTAGAAACATTACATTCTATAGCGTTTTTAAAATGTTGTAGAAACTTTTCATTCTATAGCGTTTTTGGAATGCTATAGAAATTTTGGAATGCTATAGAAATTTTGGAATGCTACACTTATGGCACATGGTTGGCACATGTGTGTGGGAGCCTATTTAGCTTCGAGAAATATTATGGAACATGAAATGTTTTCATGAAACTGAAATGGATGGTTTAGTCTCTTGGAATAGGAAAAAGCGTGAGTGCATTGTGTGTGCTTTTGCGTGGAGAAGAGAGGAGTGCTCCTGGTGTGTGTACTCTCGGTGGAGAAGAGAAAAGTGTGTGTATCAAGTGTGTGAGTGCTACGGTGGTTAAGGACAAGGAGCAAGGGAAGATTTGTTCTTCCATTTGCAGCAGTCTTGTGCGCTAGTTTTGGGGCAAATTTGTTCTCGGTTTCAGGCTCCGAATTGGAGGGGCACTATTTTGGTGAGATCTTTCCACTATTTTGTTGTATTTGGTTAGGTACATTTTTAAATTAGTGGTCACCCCTGGATCCCAAGCTTTTGCACCACAGCCCCATGCGTCTCGAATTCGCCCACATTCTCGATTCACGGGGTTTGGGCTTAAGATCGTCTGAATTCATCGATCAGGTGTACGCCTCCGCCCCCAAGTCAACTGGGTCAAAGGAAATTTATCCGGGTAATAATATCCTTTTGAATTAGTTTATTCTGTGTATTCTGCAGCCATTGGGATCCTTGCATATAGATTTACTGGTGTATTAGCGCATTCTTCCATTCGTTTTAATTTTTTTTTTCAATAGCTTTTCTCTGGAGTATGAATGGTTTTATTGTGTATTCTGCAACCATTGGGACCCTTGTATGCTGATTTGTTAGTGTATTGGAGCTCTTCGAAGAGTTATTTCAGTCTATATCCTCGCAAATTTTAGGAGTACGAATGGTTGCAGTATGGAGAATGCTGTGTAAATTTCCCAGAGTCGAATGACTATTTGCACTTTGGTGTGACTTCTCTGGTAATGGTGTATAGTTATTTGAAAGCTAGGCATAACAATTTGGTGACATTGGTTGAGATGCTGGGTTATCAACCAAGGACTTCGCTGGTTCCCAACCAATTTGCATGCAGTATCCAGCAACACTCTACAATTCATTTTCAGTTTATTGTCCGGTGTGAAGCCGTGGATGGTGGAATGTTTCAGTTGGAAGACTTGGTTTTTTGCTTTGATGTGACAGAAGCTGTGAACAACTGCGTTGGAATATCAGAGATGCTTTAATGAATGACTATCAGCCTATTTCAGTATTTTGTTGTTACTTTTCTTTTTCCTCCATGAATGATTATCAGAGATGCTTGTTGCTTTGGTCTCCTCCTCTGAACTACTTCACTTTTAATTATTGTCATTTCCGGGTTGGTTTCTAGTAAGACTACATGCAACAAACTAGGCAATGAGTTCTAGAAAACGTAGCAGCACTGTAGTAAGAGGATCCTTCTCCAATTTTCAGAGTCAAATGCTCCTCTCAAGCATCATTTTCTTTTTCAGGATCTAGTTGTAGGAAAATATAAAAGGGGAGAGATTGCAATTTGCATGGATCAAACTATGGGAGAATGGGTTATGCAAATTCTTTTCCTTCCGGGTTATGCTTAATTATGCTGCCTCCAACGGACATAAGTCCACACCGATGAGAGCAATTTAAACAAATTGGTCACGGACCACGTAAAAGTCCTGAAAATTCATACTGTATTTGCATACTCTGGCTTTTTCTTTGTCGTCTTCGTCAATTTGGTCTCCCAGTCATATATTTCCATTTGGGCGTGCATTAAGCCTAGATGTGGCAAACGGGCAGGTTGAAATGGGTCACGGGTCAAATATGGGTCAAAAAGTAAATGGGTTGAAACGAGTCGGGTCAAATATGGGTCAAGCCAAACCCAAACCAGCCCAACCCGACTCGTTTTCCTTTTTTTTTTTTTTTTAATTTTAATTTTAAATTTATTTATAAAAAAACTAATTCCTCTATATCGAAACTCAGACTTGGCTAAACAAAAATACCACATCTACGAACATTTCAGAATCAATAAGGAAAAAAAACCCCAAGTCATGCCTTAAAAAAAAACACGAAATCGTATCTGGTTTTACTATTAAAATCAATGATGCTTGTGCAAGAATATGGTTAGTTTATGTATGCAGAGAGAGACTTGCGAAGAGCCGTAGCCACCGCTTAGGTTTGGATTAAAAAGTCAAGTGACTTTTTTTTTTTCTCTATTCAAATTTTTTTTTTTGTATTTGCTTGTTTTGCGACAAACTTTTTACCCCTATTAGTTCGCCTCGACGTCGTCGACTATGATTTAGATAAAGAAAGATATTCGTCGATTTTGGTTATAGTTTCGATTTTAGGTATAAGTTTTGGTTTTAATAGCCAAATCGAATTATGCTGCTATCATTTCTAAGGCTTAGAGATTTGCTCTCCCTGAAGGTTTCAAGTTCAAAAGTTATAAAATGTTCAGCTCCTTTTTTTGGTACAATCCTTAAGAAGTTTTGTCAACTTTAGTTTAAGCTCTCTGCAATTCTAGGAATGAAATTAGGCCTGGACGCGTAAACAAAAAAGAGTGTTTTTTTTTTTTTTATATCATAAGCAGAGATGAGATTAGGCTTGAAAGTGTTTTTTTTTTTTTTGCATCTAAAAAAAAAGTTATTAACTTTCTGTTTTTACTTTATTGATCTGCAAGTTAACTTTCAGTTTTTTCGAGGTAAAAAAAAAAAAAAAAACCTTCAGTTGAATCATTTGTTTTGGTGCCCGCTGCTAAAAGTGAGCACATGGAAGTGGAAAGCTGGTTTCATCAGGATACAAAAAAACGGGATTTTTAGCTTAAAAGTAGAGGTGGCAATCTCAATTCATATTTTTTAACCCGTCCATATCCGTCCACTTATAACCCAATCCGCCCATATTTTATAATGGGTTGAACCCATATAAACCCACATTTACATGGGTTTAAGTGGGTTAAAAATGGGTTCAATATGGGTTAGAATTAAAAGACCCACCCCTGCAAAACAGTGAACTAAGGGTAATCGATCGACTAATCTCTCGCTCTGCATCCTCTCGCTCCAACTGTACGCCTCGTGTACAAAACAAGAATGAACTACTATTTTTGCTAGAAAAAAGATCCGGTGAGATAAGTACATCCGATCCTCACAAATATATTCTCTCTCTCTCTCTCTCTCCATTTCAAAGACTTTAATCTCCAAAATCGATCACTCTGACCAGGCCCGTTCCACTAAGAACGAGGAATTTTTTGATGCCGGGTTGGTATATCCCACACGGTACCCGCTCGGCACATTTGGGCTGTCAAATTCATCCACACAAATTCTCTCTCTCAACCGGAATTTCTGGCGACACACATATACCTTCCCTCACCTAATCAAGCCCCTTCCCTTCCCGTTTCTTCCGAAGCATCCTGTTCCAAACTGAACCAAAACTTGGTCTCGATCTAGACCAATCGCCGAGATCCGTCGGCTATCGCCTCCTCTTTTCTCTCTTCTCAGTCGAGACAATAGGATAAAAAAAATTTACTTTTTTGATTCTCTCGTCGAGACGAACTAATAGGGATAAAAAGTTTGTCGCAAAACAAGCAAATACAAAAAAAAAATGAACAGAGACAAAAAAAAAAAAAAGTCACTTGACTTTTTAATCCAAACCTAAGCGGTGGCTTCGGCTCTTCGTAAGTCTCTCTCTGCTACATAAACCTAGCAAGTTTGAGTTTTGATATGGGGGAATTAGTTTTTTTTTTAATTTAAAAAAAAAAAAGGAAAACGGGTTGGGTCGGGCGGGTTTGGGTTTGGCTTGACCCATATTAGACCCGACTCATTTCAACCCGTTTACATTTTGACCCATATTCGACCCTCCCAAACCCGCCAATTTGCCACCTCTACTTAAAAGTAGTGAATGAGTTTTTAATTTCAACCCCTTTTTAACCCATCTAAACCCTATAAATATGGGTTGATATGGGTTAAACCCATATCAATCCATTATACAATATGGGCGGGTTGGATTGGGTTATAAGTGGACGGATTTAGACGGGTTAAAAAATATGGATTAGGATTGCCACCTCTAATATTTTATTAACAAACTTGGACTTTGGAATTGGGCTTCACGGATTGAAGCTTGGAGTTGACAATTTACATGAACAGAGCACAGATCAATGTTGGATCCGTTTTGGGTCTCATAAAGGTGATTGGAGTCGCTCATTTTGTTCAAAGTTTGTTTTTTAGAGTCACTGTAAAAAATCATTACAATCCATATCGGTAAAGAGTGTTTACGAATCATCCAACTTTGCTCAGAATTTGGCTAAGATGAGATATCGAAAGTTTCAACTTTCAACTTCATGTTTCGTTTACCAGGGAAGTGGAACCCTTAAAATTGTGATTTGAGAAGGAATATTACCAATGCAAACACCAAGGCATACAATGCTTTTACCTGTTTCTGTAAAATCAGTGATGCTAAAAATTTGTTTTCCTCATCCGTCCATCGATCGCATGGGTTTATAGCTAGTTATATATGTATATCAATAGAAAACAAAAAGTACTATATTGCAAAGGAGCGTGTCATTAGGTGGTGTTCCACTTTTACAAAAAGTACTTGTTTTTCAAAAAAAGGTAATTTCAAACTCAAATATAATGAAAATGAAAAATATTTTTTCAAATTTTTTTGCACCGTTTAAAAGATCTTAATGAGATCTATCAAACAATATTCATATTAATAGGAAAATTATTTGCATAAATACATGATTTTTGAGCTTAAAATTACCTTTTTTTTCAAAAAGTACTTTTTTAGAGAAAGTGGAACACCCCCTAATTGTTATGTTTGCGCGAGGGACGAAAATGTGCATACATATTGCCGTTGTTTAAGTTTATTTGCGCCAACCAAAAAATAGTTGATAAGTTGAAATTTTAAGGGTGGCTTTTCCCCTTGTCCATACATACATAGGAACTTTCGAAAATAAATTTACACGGAAGAGACTTGTATAGGCCAATCTCATTTACCACGGTTAAGGGTGCATACAGTATGCACCGTTACGCCTATTTGGTAAAACGTAGGGATGGCAATGGGGATGGATCGGGGCCGGAGGGTACTATCTCTATCCCCGATCCCCAAACCACTTCCTCGTCCCCATTCCTGACCCGATTCCCAACGGGGATTTGTTTCTTCCCTCCATCCCCGCCCCAAACGGGGAACGGGAAATCACCACGGGGATTCGGGGATCCAAAGTTAAATTGGAAAAAAAAATCACAGATTTCAAACAACATAAAATTCCAAGAAATTCCTTTGGTCAAGTTTCAAATAAAAACGTCCATTGAGGCGTCACTAATAACGTCAATAATAACAAAACAGGAAAACAATAGATTTCAAACAAAGTCCATTGAGGTGCCATTAATAACAAAACAAAAAAACCCAGGTTTCAAACAACAACGCCATAATGAACAACGGGAATTCGGGGACGGGGCGGGGCCGGATACACAATAGGGAATGGGTATGGGTAGGGTTCGGGGCGGGGATATGTTTGTCCCCGCCTCCAACCCGTCCCCGAATTTTTAAAATAAATAAATCTCCATACCCTACCCAATCCCCGAATGGATCTCCAAAATTTGCCTCCGTTTGGGGCGGGGATCGGATCGGGGGGCGGTCCGATCAGACAAAATTGCCATCCTAAGTAAAACGTTAGACCTATTTGATAAAATGTTATGCCAATGTTACACCTATTGGTAAAATATTACGTCTTGCAATGATAAATGTTATGCCTATGTACAGGTGTGCACTGTAGCCGTTCCCTCTACTACGCAAGTCAAATCTAGATGAGTGGAGAGGTCTTACATCAATACCCTCTTTTGCCTACCATCTGGAATAGCAAAGAGAACAATGGGCTTAGAAGGCCTAACGAAGGGCACATCGCATCTAAAATAGCCTTTTCTCTCCAGCTGCAGTACATCTCCACGCTGCAAGTTCCGCATGTTTGAATCCCCCAGCGCTGCAGTCTCCTTTTTCGTATTTTCATTAAGCACGTCAAGGAAATCCTTGCCTTCATCGACCTTCTTTTTGGTAATTAGATAGCCAAACTCCACCAAAGAGAGACTCACCAGCTCACTCGTTTCAGGTAACCAGGTAAGCTTCAACTTTGTGGTCTTGACAGATCCTTCAAGATGCAGAACCCCGGTTGACTCCAATACCTTTCCATTCAAATCCTTCTTGATTTCTTTCACTATCGCGTTGCCCCAGTCCATCAAAGTTATTTCCTCATCAATTGAGATGGATTTGGCATCGACAGAGTCTATCCATATTTGCCTTGCATACGTCGTAGCCTTTTGTCCAGCATCTTCGAACTTCTTATGCCTGGGAATGATGCGGACAAATGGTTTCTCTGGCCCATCAGTTAGGGTTAACATGACACGTCCTTCTTCAATCACAGCAGTATGTCTGGGACAATCAAGATCGATTTTTTTCTTATTGATGGTCCAGAGTTTATCCCATTCCATGAGATTCAGATTCTTTGAAGCTCCCTGAGATGCAAAAAAAAGAAGAAGAAGTTACAAACAGAATTGAGCATCACGGGAATAAATACGCTAGCTAGACAGTCTTCTGTAAGGCATGCTACGCTACATAATTCAAAAGGTGAGTTCCCGATCAAAGATAATAGATAAAATTGAAACAAGATAAAAACTTGTATCGAAGCGACTTCTGGCATAACCGAAAAGGAGGAAAGAAAATCTTCTGTAAAGCATGCTACAACATTAAGGAATATTGCAGGGATGCATGTTCTTACTTGTTTTTTAACGAACTCTTTCAGCGCTTCGATGGTCAGACCTCTCCGCACAACTCCTTGTACCGTTGGGAAGCGGGGATCATCCCATCCGTCGACCCTTCGATTCGTAACGAACCAAGCAAGCTTTCGCTTGCTCAGTAGGGTATAAACCAAGTTCAATCTACTGAACTCGTGTATTTCAACCTTGGGAAGTACAGTATCTTCCTGATCCTACGATACTGAGCATTGCGGTCATGATACTCACTAGATCGCAATGCATGCGTTACCCCCTCCAACGCATCCACGACTGGACATGAAAAATCATAAGTTGGATATATCTTGTAACATGAGCCAACACGGTGGTGAGGAATTGGATTGCAGCGGTAATACACCGGATCCCGCAGCGACTTGTTTCGGTGCTGCATACCCAACTTACCGCGTAGACAACACTGCAATCCCCTTTCAGATCCAGCACTCATTTCCTTCCACAATTTCAAATTCTCCTCTGTGCTGTTATTCCTACACCTCGACTCCGTGCCATCCATTCTCTCTTTTTGCATTTGCTCACGCGGTGTATCGTCAACATAAGCCTTCCCTTGAACAATCAACTCCTCAGCCATTTTCATTAGTTTCGGGAAGTAATCAGAAGTATAAGTTACTGCATCAAACTTGATACCCAAAGTTTCTATGTCCTTCAGTATATTTTCCACAAAGTCATTGCTCTCTTTAGCAGGATTAGTATCGTCAAAGCGCACAATCAGCTTCCCTTTCCACTCTTGAGCATATTTCTGGTTTAATATGGCTGCTTTACAATGTCCGATGTGAAGGTAACCACTGGGTTCTGGTGCAAACCGCACACAAACTTTACCGACAACAGCATCCTTGAGATCTAGTACTCCTTTTCCGTTGTCATCAACATGCCTCTTGGCTCGCTCTTTCCCTTTTACTAGTTCATGCCTGCATATTAGGTTAGGTTTGGGGTTAGTAAGCACGGGAAATCAGACGTTCAAATCGAACATCGCAAACAGATTAAGATTCACCATGATAGATGTTTTAACACGACCACAACTCTAATAATCAGAATATATTGGTTTCAAATAAAAATTCTAATCAGAATCGTACTGCTTGTCAATCTCCGATTGAATCCAAATAAAAATTCGTATAGTATTAGTTTCGAGATAGAACCAATCCACCAATGTTTTGGAAACAACATAGTCAACAGTCCATGTAATCTCAAACAACCACACAAAACAAACGATGAAGAGAAACATGATCAGAGTCATCAGAAAACCTTACCCCGCCGGACGATGGGCGACTTCCGCCGCCGCCATGTAGCAACCACCGCGATTGGAATTGAAACAAGCTGAAAACAAAACCTTGTTCGGGAACAAAGTCTCTTATCGGAGATGATCGAGAAGCCGGAGAAAGAATAGAGTGATGGTTTGGGTAACTGTGCGTGTGAGAGTGTGAGCGCGGTATCTTGATTAGGTTAGGGTTTTGTGGCTTCTGTTCTCCCCTTCTTAAGAATATGCGAAGAGGCGGTTCCAACGCTGCATTGTCAGGCGGTGGCTATTCCTTATACGAGTAGTACTGGAATGGGAGATCCTGCATGCAGTGCAACCCGGGGCTGTAGGCGGCCGAATATTCGGCCGTTTATTTTGACGCTGACAATTCAGATTTAATCTAAGCTCTTATTAATCCGAGCCGTCCATTACTCGAATTAAAATCTGAGTCGTCCATCGCTAAAATAAACGGTCGGATCGCCGCCTTATAGCCCTGCAGTGCAGTTGGTCTAGTAGTACTTCAAAAATTTTAGAATAAAAAGAAATGAATGATTTTCATGGATTTAGTGTCATGATGTATGGTATCACTCCTTGTAGTACTTTGTTATCTAAAATCTGATCCAAAAGCATCTCAAATTCAACTTTTTCATAATCAGGGTTTGGAGCATTTTCCAGCTTATAAGAATCCCTAGAATCCTATAACTATTGATAATTCTTTTGACAAACAGTCAGAGCATCCATAGTGGAATAAGCAAAGCAAAAGGTTGCTAAAATTAGTAATATTTGCTAAAAAAAGTGTTCACATTGGAATAACCAAACTTGACAATCTCTTAGCAACTCATCAAATTTTGGCTTTTGAATAATCAAAACTAGCAACCTTTTGCCAATAACCAAATTTAATGATCCCCACATTTTCTCAATCAAGTACACCCGTTATTACACCAAAATCTTCTCTCTCTCAACAATGTTTTCAAAAAATAATTATAAAAAACTATTCTTTAATTTCAGAAACTTTTTCTATAAAAAAAAAAATCGTCTTTCTATGAAAACTGTTTCTTCAATTTTTTAAAACTATTTTTATAAAAAATGGTATTTACACAAAACTGTTTTTTTACACATTTTTTTTTCATAAACTATTTTTTTATCCAACTGTTTTTAACTTAAATTGTTTTTTCCTTCCAAAAACTGTTTAATAAACTGTTTTTTTCAAGAACAAATATTTTTTATAAAAATTGTTTTTAACATAAACTAGTTTTTCAAAAGATTTACGTGAAATGAAGGGAAAAAGTTTGGAGAAAACTCAGGGAATGAAGCAATGGTCCCATTGGTTTTGATTATGAGCAAAAAATAACCAATGTGAGACTTGACATTGCTAACTATAGCAACCTCTAAATGGATAATAAAAATCTGATGTGGCATGTTTTGATTATTCGCTTTTGCTTATTCCATTGCAGATGCTCTCACAACAGATTTTTAAAAATTAAAATCTTAAAATTTACTCGTAGAATTTTTCGTAACCACGCACTTGCACTCTTTTTTTGTGCTTTTTTTTTACCAATTAATGTACTCCTTCGGTTCCTAAATAAATATATGGCTCGCAAATCAAGACCTTTAAAAAGATGCATTTTTTTCACAAATCAATAGATATCAATGAGTTCTTATAAGTTGTGAGAAAAATTGAATTTTTTAACGACAAAATGCATCTTTAAATGGCTTAGATTTCCGCGCCGAATATTTATTTAGGCATGGAGAGAGTAACAAGTCTTGAGGCCGTTTGTTGGTCGGACTAGTTTCGAGAATTAAATAAGAACGGCAGATAAGAGGAGGATATGGTAAAAGGGTAGATTAAATAAGTAGGATAAATTGTTTTATATTTGTTTGATTGCTAATTTGTTTGAGTGGATAAAATAAGGTGGATGGTGCAAAAGGTGGCCGATGTATTACTACCTCCGTCTCAAAATGTTTGTCCAGTTTGCAAAACAAGAACTAAAAAATAATGTATTTCTTTCAAGAAAAAATTCAAACTTTTTTCATAAATTAAAAGAACTCATCGATATCTAGTGAATTGTTGAGAAAAATTTAAAATTTTCTTGGAAAATTATTTTTACGTTCTTATTTTGCGGACCGGACAAACATTATGGAATGGTTCCCTTCTTTTTTAAAAAGTACTTTTTCTTCAAATTTCAAACTCAAATATAATGAAAATGAAAAATAATTTTTTAATTTTTTTTGCACCGTATAAAAGATCTCAATGAGATCTATCAAACAAGATACATATTGGTAGAAAAATTATTTGCGTAAACACATAATTTTTTGGCTTGAAATTACCTTCCTTTTCTTAAAAGTTCTTTTTTGAGAAACCGGAACGGCACCTGAGTATTTGCTTGCCCTTTAAAGTTTCTTTTACTGTGAGTAAATAGGGCATAATAGCCCTAGGTTAACCCAATTTAAGCACACCATACTTCATACTAGTATCATTTTTTATTTTTTATTTTTTTCTGAAGGTGACTTGGGCTATAGCCCACCTTAGCCCTAATGTTAGAGGTGGCAATCTTAACCCATATTTTTCAACTCGCTCAAATTCACTCACTTATAACTAGGGGTGTAAACGAGCCGAGCCGAGCTTCGGCGAGCTCGAGCTCGGCTCGTTTACTTAACGAGCCAAAAATTCGAGCTCGAGTTCAGCTCAAGCCTTAACGAGCCGAGCTTAGTCATTTACTAAACGAGTCTCTTTAATCGAGTCGAGCCTCCCTTAACGAGCAGAGCTTTTGTCGAACGAGCCGAGCTCGCGAGTAGCTCGGCTCACTTACAGCCCTACTTATAACCCAACTCAATCCGTCCATATTATATAATGGGTTGATATGGGTTGAAACTATCTCAACCCATATTTACTTGGGTTTAGATGGGTTGAAAATGAGTTTAATATGGGTTGGAATTAAAAGACTCATTCACTATTGTTAAGCTAAAAATCCCATTTCTTTTTATCCTGAAACAGCCGTGGAATTTCACGTGCTCAATTTCAGCACCGAGCACCAAAACAAATTTGATTCAACTGCAGGTTAATTTTTTTTTTTTAAACTCGAAAAAAACTGAAGCTTAACTTGCCGATCAATAAAAAGTAAAAACTGAAAGTTAACTAAAGCTTTTTTTAGTTAATTCAGTCTCTAATTCCATTCGTGCAATCAATTTGCTAATATTCGTTTTCAATTATGACCGGTTACAATTACTGTTACCGGTCATAATTGATTTTCAATATGGAGCGTCTAAAAACACTTTGGACGTGTGCGATTGGCCTCCATAAAACCTTCTTTACAGAAGAAAAAAAGTTACTCAATTTTTAATCCAAATGTACCTGAAGCCGGCGTTGGAATACCGGATATTTTAGCTTAGGTATATACCTACATTTTGATTCCCTTCAACACGTATATATACAAAGATCTCCCCTATTTTTCAAAAAGGGAGAAAAAGAAGTAAAACGGGTTGGGTGGGTTTGGACCATTTTTTAAAATTTTTTGATTCATCTCTTTGAATAGAACCAATAATTCACAAAAAATTGACGCAGAACGTACAAATAAAAAAAATTAAAAATTGGCTTATATAGCCGAAAGACCCCACGTAGAAAATTTGTTTGAGATCGTGCGCAGAAATTTTGAGTTCCCAAACGAACAAGGTCGCTCCCATCCGAAGATCAGCTGGGATTCATTTCGTTGGCTTTTCAAAAGAGAAGTAGTACGAGTAGTTCCCTTCAGAGATTTTCACAAACTCTTTCAATATCGAACGCACCTTCATCATCTGCTGTGGAAAGTTATAAGTATCCATCTCAAAATTAATTGACAATGAATAGAGAAGTCTCAAATGTTATTAAGTGATCACTCATTCCACTTTTAAGTAATATGAGATTATATTTAGTTAACATCCTCCCCTCACGTGCATGACAGATGTGGGTCATATCATTGAGCATTCTTTTTGTTGCTCTGTCATCGTTGAGTATGGTGAGATATTTTTTTTAAAAGGCTCCACTCCAATGCCATGTGGAAACTTAAAATGCGAAATGTTCTAACTGTTCTATTTGCAATAGTAGATTTATATTATGGAGTATGACTTCTTCACGTAATTCGTTAAAGGTAATTCATGGAGTTCCCTGAACATTCTCCCCACAAGGTGTTGACTTCAGAATGCAAAGCCCTTCTAGCTCTACGGGATGCACTTTAAAATACACGTTTTGGAAGGGCAATTAGGTAGCGGATAGATGGCTAACACGGGAGTTGAACCGAGAAGACAAAAATGGTGTCACATGTCATCCCCCGAATGATATCATTCCGCTTTTAGAGGTGGATATGCGAAGTGTGGCTTTTAAGAGATTTTAGTTGTTATAAGGCGATAGTATTTACTTTTCTAAGTTAGGTTTCTAAACACTTATTTTAAAGTTGACTTTAAAGTAGTAAATATTTATTTACATTCTACTAAATATTTTATTTGCAATAGTAGATTTATATTATCCAGTATGACTTCTTCACGTAATTCGTTAAAGGTAATTCATGGAGTTCCCCAAACATTCTCCCTACAAGATTTTAACTTGAGAATACAAAGCCCTTCTAGCCTCCTCAGGATACACTTTAAAACACACGTTTTGGTGGATAAATTGGCTTACATGGAAGTGAACCAGGAAGACAAAAATGATCATCCCCCAAACGATATCATTCCATTTTTAGAGGCGAATCTGGGAGGTGTGGTTTTTAAGAGATTTTACTTCTTGTTCCTTTTCCATCGTACCCAAAAAATTAGGGAAAATGACGGTCCAAAACATGTTTTGAAAAAGAACTGATTTCATTTATGTGCAAATTGATAAATACTGAATGGAGTCACTTCCACATCCTCCCTTAACTGAAACTAGGCTCTCTTTGAATAGGAAATTCAGTTCACCCGAAAGCTGCAAATCCCTAGCCTGTTTGGTAACAATGTCGTACAAGAATGGGGTTCCTCCAGTCCAGTCTGTTTTCCAAATTAGAAGCTCATTCTTACTCCAGAAACCCATCAAGACACATGGCCAGGGATGCGACAGTTCCACAGTAAATTCATGAGACCAACTGTATGAGGAGAAGGATACCCCAGCCTCAACCATGCGGTCAGAGTCCTTCTTCATCACCCATAGTTCAACTGTTGTGTGGCTTTCCTTGAAGAAAGATAAATTTGCTGCAAGGGAGTCCCTTAGCAATGAGAAGAGACATTGCTTCCGGATGTAGTTCGATAACCTGTTGTGCATATTGTACTTTTCTGGCTTCGGTGTCACTTGGAACAACTCCCTACTCATGTCAAACGAAAGAACAACCTCCACATAGTCTTCATCTCCACGGAATACCGAGCACCAATGAAAAACACCATCGTTGTTATTGTACATGCTGTGTTCATCGAAAACATATACCTCTTGGAGAATATCATCCACGTCGAGAACTCTCCAAGAACCAGAGCCTAAGTCGTAAACTTCAGCACAATTAAGGTAATCATTTGGCGGTGCTTCATCCGTGCAAATACTTACAACTTTAACCACCTTGATGCTTTTAGTTGTGAGATCAAAACCAAACCCAACCAGGCAACAAGACACCTTCTTATATGGTGGGAAATCAAATCTGGACTTGGGGAGAATGCTAAATGCCCTAGTTGCAGGATTCCACAGCACAATAGTCGGTAGTCGCTCGACACGAGGTACAACTGGAGCAGAATCATATTTAGTTGGCCCCCAGTATAGACAAAATATGCCGTCACAGGGACCCATAACTAAATCTGGTTTCCTGTCAAACCCGAAATTAAGATTCACAGGTTGGAAGTCAGCTGTGCGATTAAATACTGTGAATACGTGAAAGCCATCATGCCTAACTATGAGACCATTGTCGTTACCATTCCAACTGGCCAGCCTATTAGGAGTATTAATATGTTTGAGATGTGAGGCAATAAAGCTAGGGTTTGTAGGAAGAGCATGCCATCTTTTACAAACACTCTTGAATCGTATTAGAGATTTGACAGGCAATCTCGAGAGGATTTGATCAATCACCAGATCTTCAGGAAGAAGATACGAGTTGCTGCTTGCCAACCCTTGATCCTTGCAGAACAAAAAAAGAAAATATCAGGGCAGAGCAAGCTCTAAAAAGAGATCACAGAGTAGAGTAGTGTGCATAATTCGTCAATCAGTTTGCTGTTTTTGCACAATAGAATTCTTTTTTTTTTTCCAAGGTAGATAATGAATTCATTTCATGCCCAAACAAGAAAACAAAAGCACGGGGCATACGCCAGACACAGTCATCAGCCAACAGGCTACACAGTATCATAAACAACTAACGCAACTAACAAACCATCTCCAAGACAGAAAACAACAAATCAGAGCACAAGTTCACAAGCTAAATCATGAGAAAGAAAAAGAAGAAGACACCAGTTCATAAGCATCATTTAGGAAGAATTAATATGCTGTAGGAGAAACCTCAAACTTGACATAGCAGCCTGTTCTCAATGTTATCCTGCACCCACCTCAAAGAGCTTATGGCATCTCTTACGGCACTCATTAACTTAAGGATGAAGACATCAATAGTCATAGCTATGAGTTGGAATACCCTAACATCCCTCTCACACGAGCTATGATATCTGACTGCAGGAAATTATAGTTTCAGAACAGCATAATTGCAGCAGTTCCCATAAGCATGTTGCATCAACCAAATTACCTCATCATCCTAGTTCAAAGGAGCTCTACCGATCACACCTCTTATCAACACAACCCCCCACACGAGAGTTGAATACTAACATTCAGAAAATAAGTATTGGTGAGATTCCAATCCATGCCAACCACGTAATACACAGTTCAGACCACACAATATGCCCCATTTCGATTAATTTTCTTTAGTAGTAAGCCTATGTTGCACATAGATCTACAAAGAGAATGCCCATCTAGGCAAACTAAACCATTGCATGCCATGCCTTGACAGTAAAGTGAGCGGTAATTGCCTCCTAGGCAGAGCTAACTGAGTATTCACCATTTCTGGATGGTTTCCAGACAACACTATCTTCTCGAGAACTGTGAGGCACCGATGTGATGAGAGTACACTCAATAATCTCCCAGTAACCCTATTCTTGCTCTTGACCATCTCCACGCACTATCTTGAACTATAGAATCAGTTTTAGAGTAAGAGACCCACCAGGATATTGCACCACCCTTTCCCCACATCTGTTGAACAAAGGCCCCCAGCCAAAGGCCACAGCGGGTGCCAATTTTTTTGGGTAAATACACTCCAATTGTTAAGCCATTAATACATTCTTTCCGTCCCTTATTTTACACCGAATCAATGGTTGCCCTAGGGATGGTAGGCTACCTAATATTAGAGCTTCAGTTGCACACGTGCACGCCAAGCCGGAAACATGTAGGCTTCAGAACAAAACGAGGATAATTAGATGCAGCTCTCAATCAGTCAACTCAAATATAGTTAGGAAGGTGATGTAATCAAGTTGCGCGGGCAAGTATGACTGAGAAAGTTAGTTTTAGTGGTTAGCTTAGGTATGAAAAAGGGAGAAGAAACAGAGAATCAGTTTTTGTGTGTGTGTGTGTGTGTAAGCTTGAGAGAAGGTAATGGACGGGCATTCCATTATCCTCAGTTCATTCCGTTTCTGTAAGTGAGTTCCATTCAGCTCAAGAAAACTCTCTTTTTTTCTTTGATTTCCACTCATTTCTAGCTTCTTTCTTATCATTTGGTATCAAAGCGATCTCCATTACTCACCATGGAATCGCCTCAAGAACTTTCGAACCCTATTCACAAAGATTTTTGACAGATTACTGTAATTGTTCCCAAAGTTAATTGAAGGCAACAGAAAACTCATTGAGAACAATAGGAATTAAAGGAAAATCTTGATCATCTTGAACTCTAGGTTATGAAAATGGATTACATAGAACCAGAGATTGGGAATGAAGAACCGAAGATCAGAGATGAAGATGCAATACAATAACTCCTTGAATTAAGGGCAAATAAATGAGATTAGAGAATGCAATTACTAGTTTAGTGAATTAGCTAACAAATTCGCTGGGTTGCCTCAAGAATTCTGACTTTGTTGCTTCACCAATGGCCTTAAAGATGAAATAAAGGATGGAGCCGATGTTTTCAACCTCCAACTGGGGAGAAAGATATCGGAATGGCTTTACTGAATGAAGGAGCATTGAAGTTAGCTAGAATTCACAAGAACACGCTGGAGCAGATGGAGAAAAGGAAAGACACAGTTTTCAATGAAAGGGAACCGAGGGTTGCAATTCGCCGTTGCGAAGAGATGCAACAATTGATTTGTTCTAGTCAAAAGACTCACAACCACACCAACTCCCACTTGAAGGGAAACTCCAAGCCAGTAATGTGCAATCATAGAAATCCACCAACAAGAAAGACTGGTAAGTGTTGCTTATTGTTGAGAACCTCGATTCTTCTATTACGAGTACTAGATCGGAAGGATTTTTCAGCAAAATTGGAATTATACTTTCTTGGAATGTAACTAAGGTACGGGGTAATGGCAAGTCTCTTGGGTATGTTAGGTTTGATCTAGAGGATTCATCAATGGTGCTCTCAATGCCCTCCATTGTACCATGCTTGAAGGGAAAAAGATGTGTGCAAGTTTGTCAAGAGAAGTGAGAGAAAAGATGCACATAAGCTGCTTATTAAAACCACTCAACATAAAGCAAGAGCTTCTGAAATGCAAATAACTGGAAATGAGCAGCTGATATTTAAAAAGTCAAATGGCTACACAAGTCCAAATCTGCACAATGTTGTCTTTTTCCTACAATGAGTTTGCATATGAAGTAGTTTAACTAAGGGGATTTTCATTTACGCCCCTTGAACATTGATCACTTTTTCTTTTTTTTTTTGAGTTACCCAAAAAAAAAAAAAACATTGATCATTTTTAAACTACACTCCCTCGACTTCATTATTAGATACATACATGATACACCCACTGAACTTCCAATTAAAGTGCAAATATGGAAGGCCTTAGCAAAACTAACGACAAGTCAAAACAACCCACGCAAAACAAACAAATTTATCACTACTACCCCTATACTTCTTCCAATTCTTATCGACAGACTTTTGTAAAAAATCTCATTACTTTCTTTTCCATATCTTTGCTTCCGATTAGCCCAAAACATCACAAATTAGAAAGAATTTGCGATGAATTCCTTCTACTTTATCACAAATTAGACACCTTCTTATATGGTGTCTATGAAACCTTTGAGGCGTGATCGAATTGACGAGCATAAGAATTGAATTCTCGAACAAACAAACAAAGTAAGCAGCATACCTCATTAGGTCGGAATGACTTGGCAGGAATGAAATTCTCGCCAGGAAGTAGTTTTCTAGCCCTAATAGCAACCAGCCTGAACAATTCACCAGCATATACCAGAGAGAGAGAAAGTGAGGACGATAACCCTTCTTTGACGATTTCCGCAGACTGAGAAGAACGCACGAGATCGGAAACGAAGTAGCGAAGGGCTCCGGCGAGAACCACCCCTACCGCTAGAGGGATCAGCGCCCAATATCTGATCGCTTCGTCGAATAGCAAAACTTCCGCCATCGTTGCGTCAGAATCTCTCTCTCTCTCTCTCTCTCTAGAACCTTTGTGTAATAATAATGGACTTTTTTTGTTGTTTGTTTATAATAGTAAATGGGCTTGAAAAGAACAACCCGAAAATGGATCTTGCCCATGTTAATCTTTTTCTAAAATGGGTCCAGCCCATGGAATTAAAGCACCTCTACGTACTTAGTTTTTTTGGTACAACGGAAAAGTAACAACAACAATTAAAATCTCTTAAAGCCACACTTTGCATATTCGCCTCTAGAAGCGCAATGATATTGTTCGGAGGATGACATGCAACACCATTTTTGTCTTTCCGGTTCACTTTCGTGTTAGTCAATCTATCCGCTACCTGATTGCCCTTCCAAAGTGTGTGTTTTAAAGTACATCCCGTAGAGCTAGAAGGGGCTTTGCATTCTAGAGTCAAAACCTTGTGGGGGAGAATGTTATGGGAACTCCATGAATTACCTTTTAAGAATTACGTGAAGAAGTCATACTCCATAATATAAAATGTACTATTGCAAATAGAACAGGTAGAACATTTCGCCTTTTAAGTTTCCACATGGCATCGGAGTGGGGCCATTTAAAAAAACTATCGCACCGTACTCAACGATGACAGAGCAACAAAAAGACTGCTTGATGATATGACCACATGTGATAGACCTTAAATACAAATGCACGTGAGAGAGGATGTTAAATAAATATAATCTCATATTGTTTGGAAGTGGAATGAGTGATTACTTAATAACATCCGAGAATTCTTCACTCATTATCAATTAATTTTTAGATGAATATTTATAACTTTCCACAGCTTTTGCCCGCTCGTGAGTTCGAGAATGATGTGTATGTAACGGCAGTACAAATTAGAGTGGGATTTCCTACTTACTTCCTACTCCTCTTAAATAAGAATCAGTTTTCGCTTGGCTTTTTGAACTGGGGTGTTGGTCAAGTGGGTGGTATGGTAATTTTACTTCTTCTCTTTTGCGAGATACGTGGCGCCATGGGTGAAGGGAATATCACAGGTGTCTTTGATTTGGGTGGGACAGTCATGCACTCGAAAAATTTCTCCCTTTACTCTACTCTCATTCTCCCTTTACTCTCTCTCTCTCTTGCAATTTCACGCAGACACGATTCCATGGCCGCATTCCCTCTCTCTCCCTCTCCCTCTCTCTCTCCTGCAATCGTTGTTAACGACTCCATGGCATCTCTCTGTCTCTCTCTTATTTTTCGAAGATCGGAAAAACAGCCTTCGTCGCCGGTCTTCTCTCGTCCATCATCCATAGCCTCTTCGTCACTGACGCCCGTCATCTCGGTCACTAGCCATAAGCTCCTCAAGTACGGAGAGAGAGTATGAGCAAAGCAAGGAAACCAGTCAACTCACACTCACTGGACGATCCCACCGTCAAATCTTAAACCCTAGGCCATGAAACCCGACTACCAGAAATCACACAAGGTATACATATTTTCTATGGGTGTTAATCCTTTCTGGTTGTAGATCTAGGGTTTTCTGTGAATTTTGTTTCGATATACTCCCTCCGTCCCATAAAGTTTGGCATTTTCAGGAAATGCGTGCCATTTTTAAATTGCATATATCTTTCAATCCATAATGTTTTAGGCGATTTTTTGAACTTTGTTTAATAGAACAAATTAAAATCTATCAAACAAGATCTATATTGGTCATAAAAAACATTACGGATTAAAAGATATAGTTAATTTTCTCAAAGGGCTGGAATAGTGAAAGTGCCAAACTTTATGGGACGGAAGGAGTATCTGATTTTTCAGCTTTGCATGTGTTTGTTAGTGCTAATTTCTCTGAGTATTGATTGTGATTGTGATTGTGATTGTTGGTATTGATTTTGCAGAAAGGTAAAGTTGGTTACATGGTTCTTTGGTTAGTGTGTGAGAGAGAGGGGGGAGGGTTCAAGCAGAGAAGAAGAATTGAAGGAACGAATGGGTTGTCAAATCTTGATTTGCTTCTCTTGGTAAGATGTTACTCTACCTACCAGTTTGATACCAATTGTTAGTTCAGTGGTTTGTTTTTCGAGGATCTATAATTAAACCATCATAACTTGGGTTAAGAAATTATGTACTTAGATATGGTGAAAATTACTCTAACTTAACTTGAAAGTGCAGAAGCTATGGATTTTGACTAAAAATATGTTCGTAGTAGTAGTTACCCACTGAATTTGTTGTTCAAGAGCTCAAACTATACCTTAGTAGTGCTGAAACTTGAGACTTGAAGTTGAAATCAGTTGACTAATTAATGCAATTATGTTGTATATTTGGGAAAATGTGTTTTTATATGCTGAAAGTTATTGTTAAGCTACAATTTAGTGCCTAAATTGCTAAAATTGTATTGTGCATGCTGGAAGGGCTGAACTATTCATGATTAATAGTTTCATAAATGTGGATTGTGTTTAGGCATTAGCAAGGCTGGAGATTCGGCGATTGTGTTAAAAAAGTGAACGGGGACTTGGCTCACTGGGTCATGTAAAAGGTGAGTACCCTTGACACAACTTATATCTTTATAAATTGTGATATTTTTATGCACTCTAGAATGTACAATATTTTTTGCTAGCAACGGTAGCATGCCAATCAGCCTATGAGGTTGATTTATATATGGTTTGGGTAATTACTTGGTTTGGTGGTCACGTGACATGGAAGTGTTGCCATGGAAATCTTCAAAGTATAGCATGGAAGTGATGCTATATTTTCTTGAACTGACCGTGGTTTCCTTAATAGACCATGTGGCTTCTTCCACTTTCAGTGGGACCAGCTTTACTTGAGGAAATTCCGTATTTTGGACATCAATTGCTCTTAACAAGCTCTTTCAAAAGTGGTATGATCACTATAGCTCACCCCCACATTGTTTATTGTTTCGGTAGGTCTTATGAGATGAGAAGTTGAAAGAAGCAGTCGAATACTTTTATCCCAATGGTAAAATGGTGTTTACATTATGTCAAAGACCATTTCATTCATTATATTGAAGACTTTGCAAAGCTATATAATGAGATTACTAAATACATTCCTGGGTAAGTGTCCTAGAAGCAAAAGTCCAAGTGCCGAGTTTACAACACAGTTACTTGATATATGGAGAAGTTGACTGTGATGTTCAATTGCATTTTTTTAATGGTTGATAATTGCAAGAACCAGGGAAGAAGAAGAGTCTAGCTTTGCACATTTGCTTATATCTCCCTCAACTTGTAAATATAGTAGGAGGCGAGACATGTTCAGAGACAGTATGCCTCAAGTATTTATATCCATAGTCTCAACTTCTATGACAAGTCAAATATTTCTTCCGATGCTTATGACTAGAGCCCCAATTTGCTCTTTACGTATGCCACAAGATGACTAGAACCACAATTTGCTCTATACGCACGTATCTATCCATAAATTAGAGATAACCAATAAAATATTTCAGAGAGGAGTATGATTATGCTGATCAGTAGAGTATTACTAGAGGGAAATGAATTACCATGCTTTTATCAAATTCCGTGCTAGAGTCATGTCTGCAATGATTAATGCACTTTAAATTGAAAGCTTAAAAACTATATTATTGTCAGCTGAAAAAATGTTTAGAACCATATATATATATATTGCATGGCAAGATTTAAATTCCATTTAGACATTAAAATGAGAAGCAATTATATGAATAGTGAAAGAGGAAAAACTCTAGCAGTCCCTATTATGATTTTTGTTTTCTTAGTTCCAATCATGATGCTCCTATTGGAAACACTGTATATTCACAGCCCCTTTGGCAACATAGGTGAAAAAAGAAAAGAAAGGGGTGTGGTCTCCCTTATTAGTGAAAAAAGAAAAGAAAAGAGTTTGGTTTCACACCATCTCATTTGGATGGACAAAATATAGGTGAGAAAAGAAAAGAGTGTCAAATATATTTTTACCGATACACCCTCCCTTTTTATTCAGCCCTCCATTCCCATCTGACACCTATCATCTCTTCTTCTAGGTGAACTACACTGTTTTGGCACAACTATATTATATGTTCACTTACCACATTATGTACTTTTAGTTAATTTGACTGAGCTAAAGCTATGTTTCCTATGCAAACTGCTACTTAAATGCTACCAATTTTGATAACTGCAGTTCTGCATTTTCTGTATTAGTTCTCTTTTGCTTTACTAATTCTAATGATTCATAAAGAATACAGCTAAATCTACCATGCATAGACTGTCACTGTACTAATCAGCAACACCTAACCTTCCTTTCATTCTCTTCCTGTGCAGATACAGTATCTGAATGTGCAAGCAATAGCAAGGGTTACTGATTTCTCGCAATCTGCGAGAAGGCAACAAATGCATACAGAAACACAGACTTTTGGTGCAACTACTGTGCCCAAAAAGTGCCAGCACTGACAAAGTAAAAAACCTTCTCTACACGGCTCCACCTTCATGCAATTTCTCATTCACAACAACAAACACAACTGAATAAAATCACCCTAATTTGCAGGATCAAATTCAACATCCAGATCACAACTCAAGTATCTCAACCTCCGGCCCAGCAATCGACATCCCAGCAAACAGCAGCCCAACAACAAACTCCCCAACGACTAAAGAAACTCAAGACAGCCACAACAAAAACAAATAGTTAGCTTCTATTGCAACCTTTTGGCATGGAGAATTCGCAGACCAAAGACTTTTGCTTTGTCTAAGTTGCACGAACTCTACTTTTGCTTTCTCTAACCCTTTGGCAGTTGCCCAAAGTCGTGCCATTAGCCAAATAACTTTTGCCTTTTTGTTAAATGCAAGAACTTATCTATAATTGCAGGAACAACGAAAACCGATCTCCATAATGGGCATGACTCGGTTTTCCGTAACGGGCATGACGGACGTGCCTTGCACGTCGGCATGCACCTAGTCAACTTAAAAGATGATGAAGGTGCGTGCATTGGATATTGAAAGAGTTTATGAAAATCTCTGAAGGGAACTACTTCTCTTTTTAAAGCCAACGAAATGAATCGCACCAGTTCGCTTCTCGGTCATCTAGTTGCATACGGCTCTTTTATGCATGCATTGCTCTTTATCAAAAAGTGCAAAAAGCTACTATGTTGGCATCGGCCGCACTTGGTATCGGTTGGTCTCTGTGAGAGGCATCGTCAATTGTGGAACCCCATGACAGCTGGACATCAACAAGAACCATGCGCGGCTCAGACACCCGACTGTCTGATCAATTTATTGCTAGAGTCGTATCCTTAATTTCAAAAAAGCTCTTGAACTTTCAGGAACTTTACAAAAAAATACCTGAACTTTAACTATTGACAAAAAAGCACCTGAACTTACCATTCCGTTAACAATAAAGCCCCCGCCGTCCAATTCCGTTAATTTGTAATGGATGGAACTAACAGAATGCGCTAACCTTCCTATTCTCTTACTTTTTACTTTTAACTCTTTCTTTTTTTAGTAGTAAATCAATATGCAATAAAGCCTTCTTTTTTTTTCTTACTATTTTCCAAAACTTACTTTCACCTCCGTTTTTTTAAGGGAAATGATATTGACACTCCAAAAATTGATGCAAACACTCCAAAATTAATGTAATTCTAAAGCCATTTTCCTTTGTTTTTGGGAGTGCCTGTATCAATTTTTGGAGTGCCAATATCATTTTCCTTTTTTAACTATTTACGAAAACCAATTTAACCCCCCTTCTTTTTTTAAACTTTCAAATTTTACCTTTCTCTCTCTCACTCACTCTCTCTCTCATTTTTTTTTTTTAAATTCGACTGCACACCACCAATCAACCTCACAACCACCTCAAAACTTTCATGGAATAATGGCTCGTGGTCCAGTTAGTGGCTTTCAGGTTGTGGATTGTGGTTTGAACACAACAGAATAACCATGCGGTTCTGTTGGAATTTTTAGCGTGTGAACCATGGTTCAAACCAAATCCTGGTTCAGTGGTGCGGTTCACCTCGGCCAATTACGGTTCGAGCTGCTGCTCGCGATTAGTCATATGATGCGTAAAGAAATTCATCAATATCAGCGAAGTTGAACTCTTAACAATTTTCATAAAAATAAGGGCAGACTTCACTTATACCCCTGTGGTTTAGACCATGTGCGGATACAATCCTTTCTTGTTCACTTCGTTGTAGGGGCGGACCGAAGCGGGGGCATGCGAACACGCCTATCAATTCCTGAGTAAGGTACATAAAACCATACTTACTTTCTTAAGCCTTAATTAAATCACACCAGAATATAGTTTACTAGCTAATTAAATCCCCTGATTAGTCAAAATGGATAAAAAATTTGGGATATTTAAAAAAAGTAATAAACACTAAGATTTTGGAACAAAAGAAGTAAAATTAATACAGGGGATAGAGGTGCTACAGGCCTGTAGCATTTTTGTTTTTTAATTTCTAGTATGTCGATTTATCAATTTATTGTAAGAAAAGCATCGATCATTGCAGTGGCTGATGGATCATCCGGAATTCTTCTCAAACCCATTTTACGTGGGTGGAGATTCGTACGCGGACATTACGGTTCCGGCTATCGTTCAACTTATTTCAAATGGTAAGAAAATAAAAACACTGGCCGGTATGTGAAATTTTTTGCAAAATTATAAATATGTATCTAAGATATATATCTACTCACTGCTTCCATTTTGTAACCCAAACTTGACTAAAGAGATGGAAATTTCCAATCCAAAGGCCAAGCTGTTGTATTTCTACTTCCAAAGTGGTCATAATATGATTTTGGTTCTATCTCTTCTGCTGGCTTGTTGTTCACAGCTCGTGGTCTCTCATTCTGCGGTTAAGTATCTCCCTGGATTCCAAGGCCCGCTTCCTTTCGAATTCGAAACTGGGTGGGACGACTCATCTCTTTGTTCGTTTTCGTTACATGTTCGTGTGTATATATGAAATACGTAAAAGTAGTAGCATACATTATGCAAACATTTGGCATCTTAAACCCAAGGGGTTTGGCATGATGGTCAAGGTCTGGGTCTTAAGTGTTTGCTCTCTTCTAAGGTCTGATGTTTGAAACCTCCCAAGTATATTAATCGAGGTGCACGTAAGCTGACCGGGACACCTGAGTTGCCAAAAGACATTTGTCATCTTTAACCACTTGTGGATAATGTCTAGGGTAGTACGAAATGATGCATGATGATTCTAAATTTGGAGGTGCCTTTTTGGAGTTGCATCCAAGGATTAGAGGGACGAACCAGTGAGGCTAGCTATTGAGCTCGGCTAAAACGGTCAATACTTTAGGGCCTCGATCGTTTTATTCATGTTACATGTTAATGGGGTTTTGTAGCGAGTAGAATGAAGAATTCTCAAGTAAACACAAAGAGAGCACGACACAGAGTTTTATGTGGTTCGCCAATTGCTTACATTGATGGTTGTCACCTGTTTTTCATCGAATTGCAATTGAGAAATAAGTTACTAAAGAGCAACTTAGGGTAGCATGCCTTATATACTGCTAGGATTTTACTATCTTTAGAGGTACTAAAATGTCCTTACTATTGAAATACCTGATCACCAGAGTTGGCACGAAGAAATCGTGCGTGGACCTACGTCTGCTACTTAACACGCGTCACAACGTACCCCATCCTCTGATTCCAAAGGAACAAAATTTGTAAGGAGGCGAGTTCTCAATTTTTGGATTAGGCCAAAGCAGATAATATATTCGCGTCCTATGTTTTTTCTGCATCTTTATACAATTGTTTCGTCTTTCACAACATATGCCAACAATTGGATGCTCGCGTTGTTGAGCGATAATAGGGATCTGACAATGAAAATCAAATACCTAGTAACCGTAGCCACATTTTAATTTGTCTTTAGAATTCCTGTCACCGAAACTGAGCCTGAATATATGTATGTCCACATTTTAATTTGTCTTTAGAGGAAGTGCAGCTATTCTACTACTTTGCGAAGTCAGAGTCCAACCCAAAAGAGGACCCACTGGTACTTTGGCTAACTGGAGGCCCTGGCTGCTCTTCCAGCTCTGGCCTAATTTTATGAAATAGGTAAACTCCCTTTGGTCACCAAAGCTCACTTCGGTTACGGTCCGAATAGGAAAAGAGCAATTCTACCGTTGCGGAATTCGAATCCACGGAATTACTTTTAAAGTGAATTGTGAGATTCCATTTGAAGTGAGTAGTGTGGTTCGTATTCAATTCAAAGTGGGAATCTGAAACCACACAATTCATTTGCAGAATTAATAATCATGATTGAACTTAACTTATGCAGGTCCACTGAATTTCAAGGCAATGCAGAAAGATGGGAGCTTGCCTGAATTAGTGTTGAATCCATATTCGTGGTCAAAGGTACGTAGAATATACATCTATGCAAAGAGCTTTTTGAAGTATTTTAATTGCTGGACTCTTACAAAAAGACGTGCAATTTAGAGATCAAAAAATAAAATACTTCTATGCACCATTTTTTAATGCACCGTATTAAAGCTCTTGGAGTACTTTAATTTGGTTAAAGAAACTTGAAAAATGTTGCTTGGAAATACTTTATTTTTTGAACCACAAATTGCACGACTTTTCGTTGGGGACTGACAATTTGGGACGAAGGGATTATTAATTAACTAGGGTGATTAGCCTATTGTCATGACAGGTTTAACACTTAGGGAGTTTCACTTGTGGTAAGGGCAAGATGTTATAACTATCACAAGAAATGGAAAGGTTTTCTGTTGCCCTAACCAATCATTGAGTTATAAGGATAAAAAAATCGTACTACATAACTATCCAAGTTATTCAAATGGACTCTAGAATGGGAATCTTATTTCTATGTAGTGAATTTAATAGGTCAATCTCAATTATAGATAGATACACAAAAATAATAATACATATGTGCTCGTGTTGACCCCTTGCGGTGTCTGTGTCGTGCTTGGGCTGCGTGTTCTAAAATGACAACCCAATTCCTGACCCTACTTAAATTTCGTGTCATGCCGGTCCATATATACATTATCATGCCTCCTTCTAAATGTGTTGTTCTGGTCCGGCCGAGGTTACACCTCTAACCATAGTGACCAATATATGCATAGATTTAGACTGGTATATATCTAGGTTGCAATAATGTTACGTTACATGCATGTATTATATATATATCAGGTGGCAAGCATAATTTTTGTGGATTTGCCAGTGGGGACTGGATTCTCCTACGCAAGAACCTCACTTGCTTCTCACTCTACCGATTTACAAGCATGTGATCAAGCCTATCAGTTTCTCAGTAAGGTACATATAAACTAATTACCTTGTTATAATCCTCAAATCACACCAGAATAAAATTAAGCAATGCTAGGGATACAACTTCAGTTCAAAATACAACTCCGGACACAATTGTGTCCATCTCCGTTCAACTATGTGGGTCACAAGCACCGAATGATTACGGATACAGTTGTGTCTGAAGTTGCATTCCTGTGCTTCTTGAATATAGGACGAAGTCTACTTGCACCCCCTGTGCTTATCGCCATGTGCGGATACCCCCCTCATGGTTCAAAATTGACCACATAACCTACCTGTGGTTTTGAAAATGTGCGGATAGACCCCCTGCCATCATGTTTTCCATCCATATTAACGGAGGTATATCTCACACGACTCTAGAATGTAATCTGAGTCGTTCATAATGTATTAAATAAAGAATAGAATATCTCTGTAAAAAATCATCTCAATCAGGCATCAATAACCCAGTGATCTAATTTTTAGTAAATTCAAATTTGAAATTTTAATTTCATAACAAAATCGATTCGACCATGAGCTTTTCATTTTTTGATTGACTTGAATTTTGGCATAGATGTAATACTCGTCAAAATTTACAATATCAACGGTTTGGATTCAATTTTTGGTATAAGGGATGGTGTGGTTAGATTTAAAAAAGAAGAAGAATCAAGGGACATGATGAGGGTATATTAGTCTTTTAATGTTGTTTCCGTTAATATGGATGGAAAACATGACGGCATGGGGTCTATCCGTATATTTTTAAAACCACAGGTAGGTTATGTGGTCAATTTTGAACCATGAGGATAAGTATCCGCACATGGCGATAACCACGGGTGGTCAAAGTGGACTTTGCCCTAATTTATATATCCACATATCCATTTATTTTTTGAGAAGTATATTTGCGCAGTGGCTGATGGATCATCCGGAATTCCTCTCAAACCAAGTTTACGTGGGTGGAGATTCATACTCGGGCATTACGGTTCCAGTTATCGTTCAACTAATTTCAAATGGTATGAAAATAAAATCGCGGGGCTGAATTTGATTCCGAGTCGTCATGATTTCAACGTTTAATAAAAATATTAAAAATGAAAGTGACGAAAGTGGTTTCTTGATTGCTATCATATTGCTGAGTGGTGGCTTTCATAGTGACGAAATTCCTATTCCCACTCGAGAATAAAATCATCCAAGCTTCACCCAATTTGGTGTAGTGGTTGGATGTAGTGTACCTAGACTTATTGTTACAATATATCAAAATTAAAATCCTTTTATACCCCATCTTACAATATATTGGTAAGTTGAAAATTAAAATTACAAATGCCATATAGGATTTGGGGGTTGTTTCAGGAAGGGATTAATATCATGTGAAGCATTTTACTAAATTTCGTTCGGCGTTGAAATGATTAAAAAAAAAAGTGCAGGGAAACTGGTACTATCTAAAATCGAAATCACACTTGAAAAGGGTGGACAATTAGTTAGACCAACGGGTGTTGTATTAAATTTACAATAAGGGTGGGGCCCACACACATTGGGTGTGTAGTGTGTGCGGGCTCCACCCTTGTTGTGAGTGAGGGTGTGTGAATGGGTGTGTAAATGGGTGTGGTGGTAGAATTATTGTGTGTAAATGGGTGTGGTGGTAGAAGGACTCTTAAATTTATTCACATTTGAAGTGTGTTTTAAATTTCAATGCAGGAAATGAAGCAGGAATTAAGCTATTTATCAATCTCATGGTTAGTAGCTCTTGTTAACAGATAGTAACAGATAAATCACTATAACGTGACCAGAAATCGCGCAATCATATATATCAATTCATTAGAAAGGACCTAAATTATTATGTGTATGAATAAAGGCATAGAAATGATAGAAGTGAAGATTTGAGAGACTTTCTTTTTGAATGCTTTAAATATAACAAGGTATATATCCAATGTAGTGTTGTGGTGATGAAATGGTTTCAGGAATACTTTTTTTTTTTTTTTAAATCTGCAGGGATACTTACTTGGCAACCCAGCAACAATATATGATGCTGAAAGAAATTATGCAATTCCATTCTCTCATGGGATGGGACTTATTTCAGATGTGAACTATATGTGGTAAAATTGTGAACAAGAATGCCAAAATGACCACATTTTGTGTATCTGCCATATTTTATTTATCGCCTGAGTGGCACACTCATAGCGATTAGTAAAATACTTCGTACACGGAATCCATTAGGATCCAATCGATATGAGCGTGCCACATTAGGTAATAAATAATATTACACCGCATGTATATATGGTCCCTTTGAACATTGTTGAGTTGAAATCAATCTCTCTCTAGTCTTTGCAGAGAAATTGTAAAGGAGAGTAATTCAATGTAGACCCCAACAATACAGAGTGTCTGAAGGATGTTGAGGCTTACAATAAGGTTTAAAATGTTCTGGTTCGCACACCCTACTTCCATTGGTTTTTGCAAAACACTTTTGGACGGTCCAGATGAGGGACAACACACATGCTGACCTTCAGGGGTCGTCAGCAGGATCCCCTATTTGCTATCCTAGGTACTTGAGCTCATGAATTAATTTTCATTCTATTGTATTGATTTGCAGTGTACAAGTGGAATCAACAATGCTCATATTTTGGAACCATCGTGTGGTTTTGCTACTCCAAAACCATATTTGGAGTTGTTTGGTAAAAGAAGATCTCTTGATGAGAGTAACAAAGAGCTTCTTGTTCCTGACTCATCACCCTGTGCATCTTCCAGAGTAAGTCCTAGCTAGCTACTCATTTCCAAGAATCTAATTCATAAGTCTTAAACTCATAGAAATGCAACTAGGGTTCACATCCAATTCAGAAAGTGGAAGGTGTGGGGGCCTTGATCGTCGAGCATTTTCTAATCAAGATTTGTCGTGTCTGTCACTTTTAGGCTGAATTCGCTGCAACATTGATGGGGTTTGGGCAAAAATTCGTCGTAGTGGAAATGTCGATAGAACACAAACACAAATGTCCTCAACAAACCATTCTTATGGGGAGCATTTTGGATTAAACCTGTGCAGTTGTTTCAAATGCTACATGACAAGAAGCAAATCCCCATGTATTATGTTACAGTATGTCTTAAGCTTCAGTAGCATTACTCTTCAAGAACGAAGTGATGAACAGAATAAGGCATATTGCATAGGCACAACTAAATCTTCATCTCGTTCGACTCCAAGTTTAGCTATCCAGACAGTCTGCGCTCTGGTTGGCATGTTCATAGATATGTTCAATTGTGTTAGGTTAATTGCGCGAGTCAGAAGGAACTTGGCGTCTTCAATGACTTCTCGGTGTTGGCCATTGCTGGGGTTCTCTTCATGGATTAAATCCACCCCTTCTTGTTGTTGGAAATCCGTCTCAATCTCTAACATGGCTCATATATTTTTCTGATTGTAGATTGATGGATATCGGCTTTCTCATTCTTGGCTCAACAATGATAGTGTTCAAGAAGCGCTCCATATCCGAAAGGTAAATTCCAAACTATTTCTTAGTTTGGAAATCTACTAACAAATAGAAACTGAACTAATAAGAAGGGCCAAATTTTACTTAACACAGGGGAGCATGGGGGAATGGACTAGTTGCAACGATGGATTGCCTTACACTAAAACGATCGCGGAGAGTTTCCAGTATCATGTGAATCTCAGCACGAAAGGCCTTAAATCGCTAATATACAGGTGTGGTACTGTTTGTTTCCGAAATTAAAAAACAGGCCTGGGAACCGCGAGTAGTGCAGTTCTAGGCCTTGTGCGGGCGTGCCAGGACTGGATTGCAGTCCAATTTCGTATCAAGGCCTGGATGCCTCAGATCTGACTTCTTCTAAAGCGCTTGCGTACGACCTAAGGGGTGAGGCCGTATGTGGTTCGTGGTTTTGCCTTGTCGGGATAAGGACTTAGAATTTCCTAATCGTGTAGAAAATGGAAAGGAAAGAAAACAAGGTGCGATGAAATTAAAAGAACTTCATTAACGGTTTAATGAAATTGGTACAAGGAAATGAAAGATAAGACCTAGGCTGGGCTAGATTGGACTAAAAGATAAAGACATTTGCTGGAAATGATAATTGAAATGTAATTTGAATAAGCCTTGGGCTTGTTTGGTCGTGGACCCTTGATAAGGCCTTCAAAACTGGTATTTATAGGCAGCAGTTCCAGGTTTTGAGCTGCTTGAGCTGCTTCCACAGGCCTTCATGCATGGCTGCCAAGTGTCATCCTGGTAAAGGCTTAGGCTTGAGCTGCTTGTGAGCAGCTTGTATGCATGGATGCTTGTAAAAAAGGGATATTTGGGCCCACCAAGGCCAAAAACGCAGGCCTGGTTGAGCTGCTTGTGAGCAGCTTGTGTGATGTTAGAGAGAACCTTCTAGGCCTTTGAGCTGCTTGCAGCTGCTTGTGAGCTGCTTGGGATGTCTCCATGCATGGCTGCCATGTGTCCCAAGCCTTGAGCTGCTTGTGAGCTGCTTGGGATGTCTCCATGCATGGCTGCCATGTGTCCCAAGCCTTGAGCTGCTTGTAAGCAGCTTACCCAGATCTGTCAACCAAGAACATTCTAGGCCTTTGAGCTGCTTGTGAGCAGCTTGCTTCCCAAGCATGACTAAGCAGCTTATGGTCTTCTTGACTTGGTCAGTTTTAGGCCTGAATAACGAATCTTGGCCTTATTGGGCTAAATAGGCCTGAAAAACTAGTCTGAACTTTGATTAGTTGGGCCAAGGCCTGAAAATGGGCCCAAATCTGAAAACCAATTTGGGCCTAGACTAATTAGGCCATGCTCTAAATATTAATGCGGCCTAATCAATTTTTCAAACTCTTTCCAGCCCTTCCAAACTCAATTCGGCCTAATTGTGGCCACTTTAAATTCTCCCAAAGGCCCAATTCTGCAAGTGACCGATTTATAAGGCTTCTCAAGGCCTAAAACTACCTCCAAGGCCATTCTTCTATCCTTTTTCTAATTTTGGCCAAAAATGGGTGTAAACAATGCCCCCCATGCCTTGATTCTTTACTTTTAGGATCAAGGCGTGTATAAAAAGTAAAACCATTTTTGGCATTCAAACAAGCCTCGATTCTTATTTTGGCATGTCTTTTTTCGTTTGCCTTGCCTATGGACTTAGTAGGCATTAGGCATTTTTCATGCTTCATTCAGGCCTTTGACAAAATTCTCTGACTCAGACCTTGGAATGAGTCTACCAGCTATCTTTTTGTTAGACAGGCCTGTGAAAGGCCTCTCTTATAGATAAAAGGCCTCAATCTGCATCCTCTAGGGCTGCTTAGAGCAATTGGGTGATGATCATGCTTATATCATAGCTAAACCTCAAGGCTGTAAATATAGCCTCTTGTTAGGCATGTTTACGCCAATGGAGCCTATGTTCGGGTTTAAAAATATGTTTGGAAGGCCTGAACTCCCACTTAGAGTGTTCATAATAAAGATTCAGGCCTACTTAAAGAGCTCAAAGGGCCTTCGTCTTTGTGGAAAAGGCTTTCATACAAAATACAAGGCCTCTCTTCAGTCCCGGTTGCAGAGAAGCTCCAAACCTATGAAAGGTTTGACAACGAGGCCTGGAAATATGTTGAAAGGCCTAAAAAGGTGGCTCAGGCCTAAAGAAAGAGCTTAAAAGGCCTCATTTACTACAAAGAGGCCTGTTTATACCAGTATTAGACCTATGTTCAGGCCTGAACCATGAAAAAACCTAGCAATGACTGAAAATATATTGGCAGGCCTGAACCAAGAAAAGGCCTGCTCAATGAAATAAAAAGGCCTCCACCTATGTGGAAAAGGCCCGGTAGAACCTTAATAAGGCCTACTCAATGATTGGTAGGCCTTGGCCGAACAATTTAGAGATGTTTGTTCGGCCTTCGAAGGACTTTCTCCACTTAGCCCTTCCCACAACCATGATGTTTTCGTGTAAGCCAAGTGAATAACACTCGCTTTTGCTGTGCCCCACAAATCCAATGGGGGCGCGATTCTATAGCTTTAAGGCCTACAGTTGGCCTATGCTTGAAATGCCTATTGGCAGGTCGGATAATGCCAAAAAGGCCTTCATTAACCGGGGGAGGAGGGGGATCTCCAATCACAAATAAATCATGGTCAAGCCCTGGAGTGTCATCATTTTCCTCCTCTTCATGTCGTTCCCCCTCTTCTAGAACGGCTGTAACATTTAATTCAGACCTGCCTATAGGGCTGATTGCAGGCCTGAATCGTTCCTGACCTGCATCAATGATCTGTTCATCGCCCAAGACTGAATCTGGATGTGGTAGCCCTTCAGAGACTTCAGAAAGCTCTTGAGAGGAGAAAATGGGCTGATCTTGCCTCAAGATTGGACCTTCCATGTTTTGGCTTATCTCAGGCCTGAGATCTTGCTCCCCTTGCGTCATAACAGGCCTATCGTTTTGCTCCTCCAGACCTGGAAATATTTTTTCATCTAGAAGTTTTTGAAAAACTCCTGAATGTTGGCTGTTGCGCTCAGGCCTGAAATCATTACCGTGATCATTCTGGGGTTTATCATCCAGCCCTTGTCGCTGTTCGGGAATCCTTGAAGGCCTGGACTGAGAATTTTGCCCCCCGAGTGTAATTCCTTGGCCTCCTTGCCCCCCGAGTGCAGTGTTTTCAAGAGTTAAGGCCTGAGAGAAGCCTGGAGGCCTGGTATGCTTGCTAGAAGCCTGTTTAGACACATTCAGGCCTGAACTCGAGCCTAAAGTGTCAAACCGTGATACCGGTGGTGGAGTAGGAGTTGACAACTTATCTTTGAGTTTAGCCATCGCTTTATCAATGGCCTTGGTGGAGTTGATAATGACATTGGTGGAGTTGAAAATGGCCTGGTTAGAGCTGATAATGGCCTTGTTGGATTCTTCTAGCCTATTCAAACATGCATCCAAGGGATCAATAAACTCTTGTGAGAGTTCTTCGTTGGAAGCAATGGTATAGGCCTGAATGTTGATGTTTTCTTCAACTCGGCCCCCAAAGTTCTGAGTATGAGGATCACCAAAGCCACCATTTTGGAATTCAGGCTGTAAAGGCAGGCCTGAACGCATGACACTTGAATAGCCATATGACTTAGCATTAAGAAGATAGGCTACCTCATCGCGTAATTGGCGTTCCTCATCTTCAAGTCTGCCAACTTCGTCTTCAAGCCTTTGAATGGCATCGTTGTAGAAGCGTTGTGCGTCGAGAAACCAACCCTCGGTAGGATTGAGTTGATACCTCTCTCTGTCAAGACGGTTGATTTCGTCTTCAAGCTCGTTGACCTTATCATAGCGCCAACTAATTTCTTCTTCACAACGCCGAATCTCAACATCCAATTCAACGTATTGAATCGACATGAATCGGTGTGATCATACCCCTTGAAACGATTAGGGTCCCACCGGGCGTGCCAATGTTTGTTTCCGAAATTAAAAAACAGGCCTGGGAACCGCGAGTAGTGCAGTTCTAGGCCTTGTGCGGGCGTGCCAGGACTGGATTGCAGTCCAATTTCGTATCAAGGCCTGGATGCCTCAGATCTGACTTCTTCTAAAGCGCTTGCGTACGACCTAAGGGGTGAGGCCGTATGTGGTTCGTGGTTTTGCCTTGTCGGGATAAGGACTTAGAATTTCCTAATCGTGTAGAAAATGGAAAGGAAAGAAAACAAGGTGCGATGAAATTAAAAGAACTTCATTAACGGTTTAATGAAATTGGTACAAGGAAATGAAAGATAAGACCTAGGCTGGGCTAGATTGGACTAAAAGATAAAGACATTTGCTGGAAATGATAATTGAAATGTAATTTGAATAAGCCTTGGGCTTGTTTGGTCGTGGACCCTTGATAAGGCCTTCAAAACTGGTATTTATAGGCAGCAGTTCCAGGTTTTGAGCTGCTTGAGCTGTTTCCACAGGCCTTCATGCATGGCTGCCAAGTGTCATCCTGGTAAAGGCTTAGGCTTGAGCTGCTTGTGAGCAGCTTGTATGCATGGATGCTTGTAAAAAAGGGATATTTGGGCCCACCAAGGCCAAAAACGCAGGCCTGGTTGAGCTGCTTGTGAGCAGCTTGTGTGATGTTAGAGAGAACCTTCTAGGCCTTTGAGCTGCTTGCAGCTGCTTGTGAGCTGTTTGGGATGTCTCCATGCATGGCCGCCATGTGTCCCAAGCCTTGAGCTGCTTGTAAGCATCTTACCCAGATCTGTCAACCAAGAACATTCTAGGCCTTTGAGCTGCTTGTGAGCAGCTTACCCAGTTGTGAGCAGCTTGCTTCAGTTTTAGGCCTGAATAACGAATCTTGGCCTTATTGGGCTAAATAGGCCTGAAAAACTAGTCTGAACTTTGATTAGTTGGGCCAAGGCCTGAAAATGGGTCCAAATCTGAAAACCAATTTGGGCCTAGACTAATTAGGCCATGCTCTAAATATTAATGCGGCCTAATCAATTTTTCAAACTCTCTCCAGCCCTTCCAAACTCAATTCGGCCTAATTGTGGCCACTTTAAATTCTCCCAAAGGCCCAATTCTGCAAGTGACCGATTTATAAGGCTTCTCAAGGCCTAAAACTACCTCCAAGGCCATTCTTCTATCCTTTTTCTAATTTTGGCCAAAAATGGGTGTAAACAGGTACATTCTATTTCTTTCGTTTAAACCGGGCCGTTGGTTAACTGCAATCACTAAGAACTAAAAATAAAAAGCAAGCGTTAACGTTTGTTGGAACAGCGGTGATCACGACATGTATGTGCCATTTTTGGGAACTCAGGCATGGATAAGATCCCTGAACTATTCCATCGTCGACGACTGGCGGCCGTGGGTTGTCGAGGGCCAAGTTGCGGGGTGGGTTGCCCTAATCTAACCTTTATTTTAATTATTCTCTTTGCTATTAATGCTTATTAGTAGAAAATTACTCTGAATTTTATTTTTTTTCCCTGTATTTCTTGTGCCTGTAGTTATACAAGGACTTACTCGAATGGGATGACATTTGCGACGGTCAAGGCATGAATCTCCTCCTCTTCACCTTCTTTCCCCTCTCTTTTTTTTTGTTCGTCATCTTTATTTATTCCATTCGACATTTTGTTGTTTTTTATTTTGATTTGTGGTTGTATTGTGTTCCGTAATAGGGAGGAGGACACACAGCTCCAGAATACAAGCCTATTGAATGTTTTGCCATGTTCCGAAGATGGATCTCTCATCAACCCATATAACCTGTTTGGTAACCCTTTGCTTATTTTGGGTCAGAGATGTAAAATAAGCTCTAATCAGCAAAATTTACGAAACGGCCGTCACCCCTGTTCATGTTTCCAGTAAAGTTGCCAGATTCTGCCATGGTCAATCCAATGTTTCAAATGATGCTAGTAGTTTAACAACATTGTTTTAGTATGGATTGTTTTGTTGTTATTCTATGAAGACTAACAATGAATGAGAATATGATCTTTCCATGAGTTCCGTCTCCATATACAACAGCAGGGAAGTAAGTTTTCTGTAGAGCGGACAACAACAGCCAAACCCTTGAATTCTCTCATGTCCAAAAAAAAAAAACCCTTGAATCCTCCGTAAATTAGTGTCAGACAGCATGTTCGGAAAAGCTACTTGTTGAAACATCCCAAAACAACCGCTGTTTTCCTCGTCCTTTTTGGCGATTCGTTCACACCAAACGCTGGAAGCAATGTGTGTCGACAAAAGTCACGGCAGAATGATATAGTCCGAGTTCTTTTATCAATGGACTTCAATGTAGTCTGAGCTTGTATTGAGGAACGATCAAGGGTAGTTGTCACAATGGAGATGAAAACAGGACTGCAGCGTAAGTAATATAACATGAGCCTCCAGCAAAATTGTTGTTGACATGGGTTTCCGATTTTCACTTGTCGCGTACTTCTCTCTTTGGGAGTATATCACCTCTTCTGAGTCTCAACTTGAACCGCATTCCTACAACCACAACCAAAGCAACCATCAACTAGTGTTGGTCAACCATTATGAGCTTCTACTTCAACCATGCACGTATATTACACATTCCGTACAAAGAGCATACGAGATAAAGAAATTTGCTGCAATTCCTGAGATCAAATACTAGTGATTTGCATATTGCGTAAGGCTTTGGAAAGTGGGAGGTGTTTTTCTTTCCTTTTGGGGTTGTCAACTGTTTGTGCGTAGTAGGCTTTGGAGGTACCTATATCCATATTTGTGTACAGAAAATTGCATGCGCGCGCACACACACAAACACACAGAGAGGGGTGGGTTGAGTTTTGGGCCAGTTGTTCGCAGTGGTGGTTGGGTGAGAAGGCTGCAGTCGCAGCTGGTCATGGTTCATTTAGCAGTGGGTTGAGAGAGAGAGAGAGAGAGAGGTTAGTCAAGTTATTGGGGTGGTTTTGGAGATGGCAGTTGGCAGTGAAAACTATTACTAGCACACTCGGCAGTTATATATCCAATGAGCTCGGATTGAGTTGCCTCAATGATTCAGTGAGTTAGGATTGGAATCTGAATAAACTATGAAGGATTTAAAGATAGTCATGTTATTGCCCAAACAGGCATCACTAATATAGCTAACAGGTGGGTGTCATTTTTGAAAACCGAGGTGTTAGAAACATGTGGGGGTGTAAATGAAATTCTCCCAAAAGAGTACAAGTCGTAACAGATATTTGCAAAGAACAACAATTGTAGAGAACATTACCACTTGAATTTCTTGAGAAGAACTTCAGTATCTCGTCAATTATTATTACCTACACCAGGTAGATGAAATCGTAAGTACTGACGAATAAGCTAGAGCTCCAAATATGAAACACTAAGTGAGCACTGTCTCAGATTGAATAAGATAAAACTAAAGAAAATATCACACACAAGATGCTACTTCCTGCTGGAGGTTCTGTTCAAGAAAAAGATAAGTTATTCAAGAACAAGAGTTACTATTACCACTTGAATTACCCTTGAACAAGAGTTACTACTACCTTTTAAAGTTGATAACTAGAAGGGAGTTTTTACCTATTAATTTTCAAGGACAAAGTCTTGATCAAGATTTCGAAGTGAGGGCATGTCGAGTAAAATATAAATACGCTAATGACGAAATTGATTCTCCATAGTAACAAAGTACATATAATTTTCTATTATAGCTGGGAAAGCAACATAATATGAGCACATTGGTCTAAAAACATCCCACGACAAACAAACACAAGGGTTGAAAGTGGTAATCAGGCACATACTTGCATGCACACAATGTAAATATTCCTATTAACGTTAGAACAATCATAATACTAACATTATAGGCATAAAATGCACCAGCATGACAAGGTAATAAATTCTCATAATGGTTTTAATCAAGAATAAGTTCTTATATTAAGAGAGAGAGAGAGAATATGAACGTCAAACAAAATGTAGCCAAACTACTCACAGGGAATGAAATATATAAAACAACAGTCCACTCAGCCCAAGACAAAGGCGTCACCTGCAACACGAAATTGACAAACTCCAGTTAGCAACCTCATGGGAAGGGGGGAAAATTCAGATCACAGGAAAGAATTTGTAGCAAGATCTAAGTAAAAATTAGCCACTTACGGAGAAAAGAGCAGATAGAGGCCCCACGTACAAGACAAGTATGTGAAGGAGCATGGTCAAGACAATTGAACCAACAAGCCACAAATTACTCCAGGGAGGGATAACACTACAAATAAAGCAAGGTCAGCTTTTATAATTCTTTTCTCCTTCTGATTTTTCTCTTTCTTGTCATGTACGGCATAAAACTGAAGTCAGAGCCAAGGGCAAAAATATGACTTCGAGTCCGACTTGCTATAGTAATATCTTCAAACAAATAACAGACGGTAAACATAACACAAAAACGATCATTAGTTCAGAAATTATAGCCATCATGTTAAAAAAGCCTCTGCACCTTCTATCTGGGAAAAATGGTACAAGGAGCAATATAATTCCACCAAAACCTGAGCTAGATGGAAATTTTCAACCTGTCAAAGGGTTTCAGCATCTCTAAACGCATTCAAGTCACCAAGTCAAAAAAAAAAGGGTGAAAATGGTCAAGAGATTTGATTTATGTTTTATTTTCTGGTTTAGGAGAAACAAAACAGCTCAAAGTTCACAGGCGGTAAAAATTGCGATAAAATACTGTTCTTAATAATTGTCCAGTCTCGTCCTCATTCATTCCTTTCTTCCTAAGTTAGTTCTACTGAGAAGCTTAAAAGTAGTTTCCCAACAGAGTAGTACTACGGATGTATAATTTCTGTAAGTGTTTCATTGCCAATTTTGTCATAAAAAAAATTAAAACATAAAGTTCTACCCTGGTTTGACTTTACAGGTACCTTATGTGGAAACAAATAGCAATTGCAGAACTTGCTATAAGCCTATATCCATGTTCGTACAAGCCACACATGCATTCAGCAAATAAATTGGATCAAGGACTGAGACAAAGTATCAATTTGAGGTTCAAGTGAATACTCACAGAAGGGATTGATTTTCACTGAGATTATTTAAGGCATTGAACATCTCAACAACAACCAGCACTGTCATTGCCACAGTTGATGGATGCCGGTCAGTGAATACACTACATGAGTAATTTGTTTCCCTACTTGAACAAGTGTCAAAATTCATCTGAAAATAAAAACGTACAAGATGTCAGTATGCAAAATGTTTTTAAGGCATGAAGAACCAATTTTACCACAGAGGGAAAATCAGTCCCTTATCAGTAGCATGAATTCGGTGTTGAATCGTTGATAAAACTTTATAGCAAGTGTTAAAAGAGTCATCCTTTTAAGAATTAGATACATATAAAGAAACAATAAAGTACCAAAAAGAATTCTAATTACCCATTTAAGTTAGTCACATCAAAAAGACTGAATTGTAACTTTTTAAATGCAAACTATATTCTCAAAATACTGAAAAATGTATTTAGGTGCCGTTCCGGTTTACCCCCTTACAAAATAAGTACTTATTTGCAATTTTCAAGCTTAAAAATAATAGGCTCATTGAAATAAAAAAATATGTAATATGGATCTAGTTTTATAGATCTCAAAGAGATCTATTAAACCCTAAAAAAAAAAATGAAAAATTATTTTCGTAAATCCATTATTTTTAAGCTTGAAAATAGGTCCTTATTTTTTAAGTACTTATTTTAGAATGTTGAACGGAGCCTTAGTCTATAAGGTTCACTATCTCGGTTCTGATCAGACACGGAAGGACACGAAGCCCAGACTTTCTCCATCTGGAAGGACAGTTATGGCACTATCAAAAAGACCAAAACATTTAGTGAAAGAGAAACTATAAAGAGAAGTCAAAAAGAAGAAAGTGAAGCAATTATTAAAAAATGTGAGGCCACGAAACCAGGTCTAAGTTCTAACATCAATTGTCATTTTGAGATTTTTCAAGAAAATCATTCAGAATTCTTTTGCAACAATTGCATGTAAGAAAATGAAATTCAAGTCTATTAGTTTCTGCATTCAAGTCAAACTCTCCCCAAATGGGCCAAATATTCCACTATTCTGCCAAAATAAAAGAATTTGATCCCGAAACATTTGAATTGGAACATAGTCTCTATTCACATTCGGTCAACTATATAAAGTGTTCTTAAAAAAATGGTCTGATGTCAGGAAGGACAAATAACCAACAACTTACCCGCAACAGTTCTTAAATGAGACATAACTTACCAATTCAACATATGGTAGTTTAGGCCCACTATCAGCATAAACAAACCACCAAATGAAGCCCGCAATGGTGGCAAGTCCAACGTAAGCTGTAACGAACAAATGAAGGCAGTTACACTCCTTATCCTTAATTGTCACCGTTCAGAAAATTCGAGTTAAAATCAGCATCAAATGAGGTAGCACTTTGAGCCATTATGTAATACCACTGGCCCAATAAACCGTCACCAATGCATAAAATTTGATTGGAGGATCATTGATATTTGCTCGAATTAACCAAAAATAATTAACCACGTAAGAAAGCTGCTCAAGGGAATAGGAGGTGAAATGTGGCCAAGTAGAGAATATCCTTCCTAGGTCTCTCATGTAAGAAAGAACGGCAGATAAAACAACTACACATTCCATGAATTGGGTATACTATAAGCAGCATTCTGCAAGTTGGAGTATTCAACAATACCAGTGCTGTCTCGAATTCAACCCAGGATCACGATGGAACCCTTTTAAGAGCTACGAGGCCTGCTTAATGGCAAATAGCGAGGATTCCACCAGATCTGACCCATCTGTCATTACTTGCAATTTTTTACCTCGTTTGTTATGCAGGATTTTACTCTCTACATAAGCTATATTTAGGGTCTCCAGGGTTTGTTGTGAGAGATGCGAGACAGCCAGCACATTGTATTCTCCTATTTCATAGTGAGTTTCCCACGCTGACTGTGGATGTAGGCCTTAAGCTGAACCATGTAAAACAATTTTTTTCTTAGTGATCGCTCTGTTTTTTATTTACATTTTTTGCATTCCATCTACCAGCCTAAAAGGTGAAAAACAAACCAGTATTAATAGTCAGACTATACCTCCTATAACAAGATAACGGAAGAACAGCCAACCACTGACAACTGCTTCATTAACCTGCACAGTAAAACATAGAGATCTAAAATCCTACAACTAAGAATTTTTGTTTCTTTTCTAAGTAAAATCATTCACTACTGGACAGTAGAACATACTTCAATTCAACAGGTTTAGCAACAACAAAACCATCTTAGGTAAGAAAGGGGACCAATACTTGGTCAAAATAACAGGGGACATGTACAGCCAACGAGATGTGATCTAATTATACTTGCTTTATAATGAAAATTGTGAGATATTTCATGATACAAAAGCAACTGGGATATGCTCAGTAAATTGTAATGCCAAAAATAACAGAGATTATGTTCTAAGCCTCAAGTAAGAAACTCTCAAATGTTTAAGGAAGGAATTGAAAAGTCATCTACATCAGGCAGGATATGACGTTTTGAATAGCGCAGTAGAAGAACTAACAGCAACTATGCTGATGCCACCTTCAAGTTCTACCTTCTCTGCTCTTCAATTACAAGCATACAGTTTACATCTCAATCAAGAAACCCTTCATGTTTAGCATTTGTTCAACAAAAACACACAAGGATGTGCAGGCCCGACCCTGAGATTTTCGAGGCCCTAGGTGAGGTTAGCAAATGGGGCCTCTCATTTTTCCTATATATATTAGTTGTTCAATATGAGAAGCAAGATTGCCTTGTGGTTTAGTGGCAAGTCGCTTGTATTATCTTTTCGAACCTAAGGTCATGAGTTCGAATCTTATCGCCATCAGCTTGAAATGATATTTTGTACAAATTCAAAACACTTTTTGCCTAAAAATTTAAGGCAGCAGGTTTCGAACCCACAATGTCGTGGTTACAAGACACAAAACTTACCACCGCACTGCACTAGCCTATTCGTGAAATAATTGACATACATAATATTTAATATATTCTGCTATGTGGACTGGAGGTTCCATTATTGGGCCGAAAACTGGAGACCCTAGGTTGTCGCCTGGTGGTATGGCCAGGGCCGGGCCTGAGGATGTGAAAACTTGTTTAAAATAAAAGGTTGCAATTTGCAGAATATATGCTTTGATGCAATTGGAAAATTAATAGATGGTAGAAGTTTCTTAAATTAATCTTTTTTTTTAATATTTTCACCGGGGTTCACTTTCCTTTCGTATGAGAAAAGAGGGGCATAGGGAGGTTCGATAAGAGAATTTCCCCAACCTCCACCTCAATTTGTTCCATCGGATATGTGAAATCTTTTTTACATTGATGGGGTAGAGAACAGGTATTCTTGTTATAAGCAATTGCCTAATAATGCTACCTTTCCTGGAAACAAGTTGCACCAGTTTTCTTGTTTCCCAGAACTCAGAACAGTAGTACACTACTAGTGACCAGCAGGTATTGCCATTTTATAAATTTCATTGCTACCCTTCAAAAATTTGAAATTGATAACACGTTTTTGGTACTGATCAGTGGCTAGATATTCTGAACAGACATAGAAGATTTTCTATTGTTAAAAATCGGACAAGAGTACAAGACAAGAAGTTTGCTTATCTTTTGAGATTATGTCTCTTTGTAACAGTTAATTTAGAAATCCCTGTATAAAAGGTGGAGATGCCTGTCAGTCGTTGATCATGTCCTTGATAGGCTATATGTTCTACTTCTACATACTTTGCAACTAAATCTTTTCATTAATGGAACTCTTTTTGATAGATAAGCAAGAATATTTAGAAAAGAAAACTTCTGCACATGTACTCTACCATCTTAAGCCTGCAATCACGCTGAATATGGTTTGAAAATCACAAAAAAACTCAAATTAGTTAAACCAACTTCTTGTACTTCGCTCAGTTGGTGCTTGGTGCCCATTTGCATTCATGGATTTCTCCGCCCCATTTCTATTTTTTGTTTCTCTTGTATGAAAGAGCAGAGGCTTTTCCAGGAGATGGAAGAGGTACGAAGAATGGATGTCAATACCAGACAACAGGAACATACTCAAAATTATGACCTTTGATAAATCGTAAACCACAACTCATAGTCCTAGAATCTATACTTTGATGCCTTTACATCCAACCTTTTCTCCAGAGAAGAAAGCCTGAAACTTGAGAAACAATGATAATACTTGTCTTGAAACTGGACAAGAATCCGCTTACTCTTAGGCTTATAGCCAAAACAAATAAGATCTATTGATTCACTTCATTTTTTTTTGCCTATGTGAGAACAAAGTGTTGAAGTCTGTCCCACATCGGTTAATTATCCCCTCCAAAGCTAGTATATGAGCATGGGCGGCCTCTCCACTCATTGCCAATTGGTAATGAGGTGGATGCTTTAATATGGTATAAGAGCAGGCAACAGATCCTGTGTTCGACCTCACTGAGGCACCAGATCCTATGTTCGAATCTCACTGTCTACCTAATTGATTATAAATTTGCACATATTTAGTCTGATTTTGGAGGAGAGCCTACACGTGAGGGGGCGTGTGGAGAATATAAATAATAAAATTACCATTCTCTCTAACAGCTTAAGCTTTTGTTTGAGTTGGTGCTTAACAATCTAATACAAAGCAATCAAACACCAGAAGAAAAATGAGTTTCGAACACACGGCGAGGGCATTACCTTTCGGGGTTTTGCCTTCATCACATCGCAGTCTTGCTTATTAAAACCAATAGCAGTGGCAGGCAATCCATCAGTAACTAAATTTACCCAGAGCAGCTGAACCTGGAAGAGAAAAATTGATCCCTTTACATCACCGAGGCATCAAGGAAACATAAAAGCATCCCATACAATAAAAGTTCCAGAATAAAAGCAAAAAACATTTCTATGAGCGAAACCTTAGTAAATTAAATAGTGGTAGATGTTTTGCACAAGGGACTATGATGTTGTATCAGGTATCCAGACACGATGAACAAAAACACATGATGAAACCTAAATAGGCCAACCCAGTACTGGGCATTCCAGAGGTGGTGGACTGAAGTCTGGACCTCATAAAGTGGCTTCCCTCAAGCTATAAAACACAATCTCATCCTAGACAACCTAGTTTTGCAAGAGGACCAACCAATAGACAGAAATATGGCCAACACTATAATCAATAACATTCAGGTTCTACACAGAAACAAACATGCATGCTGCCTATTTTTACACAGACTAATCAGATGAGACATTTTCATGTACAATTCATATTTGAAAGAGAGGGGTCCAATAAAAGATATATAAGCTACTTTTACTCACAGGTACAAGAGTATCAGGTATTCCCAGTACAGCTGCCACAAAAATACAAACAACTTCGCCAATGTTCGAAGATATCATGTAGCGGATAAACTGTTTTGTGTTGTTGTATATAGCTCTTCCCTCTGCAACAGCCTGTTTGACGTAGAACTCAATATTGAGTTGATTGAAACCATAAGATTTTCAAGCGGAAATCTTCTTTATCACCAAATGGACTTTGAGGGCAAACATGCAAAAAAAATAAAAATAAATAGAAGGCCTACTCAGAAGGATGAAATTAGGAAAGCTTACCGCAACAATTGTAGCAAAATTGTCATCTGCCAAAACCATATCAGAAGCACTCTGAAAATCCAAACATTAGAACACGTAATGTGTAACAGATATTGTACCAAACTTAAAAGGGAAGGAACTGCTAAATGCCACACATACAACCCCATCATCTTACTTGTAAACACTTCTATGCTACAACAATGTCGTAATACAAGAAAAACCATAAACCAGAGTACAAACTGGACACAAGTATAAAATAGTAATGAAGGACAAAGACAACGAGCATGCGGATAAAAATTAGACTCCAGTTCCTCTATATATTTTAAATCTTAAACAAGGACATTTTTTGTGGGAATTGTGGATTTGTTTTGCATTTGGTCAACGAAAATGAAAAGGGGTTCAAATGAAATGTCACAACATAGAGATTATATAAATTTAAAATGGGTTGTGAAAACATAAAAACTGTGGACATAAACAGCAAAGTATAAAACAGCAAAATATAAAACACAAGTCAAAAGGCATAAAATGCCTGAAACATATACCTACAACAACCTTATAAGAAAGACACAACCACTAGGTCCACCTAAGCGGGTGAGTAAATTAACCAGGGTCAAAATCATCATATTCCCAAAAATCAAATCTAATTCAGACCACCAAATTCCAATCCGAAAAAAAATAAAAAGACGAGGAAAAAGATAAAGAATATACAATTGCAGAAACTAGGCTTGGTCCTTCTACAATTGCAGCCCAATGCCAAGGAAGAAACCGGGTATGCCCCACATATTCTCCCACACTCCACAGAAACAGTACAACAATAAGTAAAAAGATGGTGAAATGAAATTTTTTGAAAGGGAAAGCCACCCGGCAATACCTTAGCAACTGCTGTCCCTGATCCCATGGCAATTCCTATGTCGGCTTTCTTTAGTGCAGGTGCATCATTTACTCCGTCACCCGTCATTGCCACCTTACAATCACATAGCAAAATATTAATAGCTTGAGCCCGAACTTACATATTTCAAATATGAATTGGAAATCTAAAGCTTTGTTGAAAGCCTCAAACAGATGAGAAGATCTAAATAGTGCGCAAGAGAGTTGTGTGAGACCATTAAGGCCTTGCTCTCAGCTTTTTGGGACTTTTTCTTGTTTTGTCCTAATTCAAATTTTTCGCATTTGTTAGTTTTGCGCCTAACTTTTGTGGATTATTAATTCGTCTCGACGAGAGGAATCGGAAAATCCACAAAATTTTACTTTTACCCTAATATTTTTAGAAACATCCAAGATATATCTTGGATATTTCCAAAACTACTTGGGTAAAAATAAATTTTCTTTTGCTTTTCCGATTCCTCTCATCAAGACAAATCAATAATCCACAAAAGTTCGGCGCAAAACTAACAAACACAAAAAAAAAAAAATTCAAATAAGGAAAACAAGAAAAGGCCCCAAAAAGCTTAGGAGAACAAGGCATATGTATTTCTGTGACAATGGGAAATCGAGAAGCAAAATGGAAAATTGGAGTACGGATCTCAGTCATTTTAAGTCAGATAGGCAAACGCCGCAAACCATAAGGGTTAGATGGAGGAAATTATATTGAAGGCTTAACTGTCAAGGTTAACTTAAGAGAGCCAATTCATCAAACAAAAACTGACCTTAGCCAAAAGCAATGCATGCTGTTGAAAAGATTCCTACTAAGGAAATCCAAACACAGTGGAAACGGGGAAATTTTGGCAATGTTTCACAAAATCAAGTGAAACAGAAATGAAACTAACATAATTTAGATTACATAGCCCCCTATTAGATTGTTAACCACCAACTCATCTAAAAGCTTAAGCAATCAGAGAGAGGGGAAACTTTATTACTTATACCTTCAACACGCCCCCTCGCGTGTAGCCAGGCTCTCCTCCATAAGCGTGCTAAACATGTGTAAATATTTTAACATTAGGTCGGCGTTGAGGTTCGAACACAGGATCTATTGCCTGCTCTGATACCATATTAGATTGTTAACCACCAACTCATCTAAAAGCTTAAACCGTTAGAGAGAGGGGCAACTTTATTACTTATAACTTCACAACCCGCCCCCCGCCCCCCCGGAGCAAAGCTAGAGCTAAGATTGAGATAGTAGGACTAACCCAGGCTTATGGTTAATTAGGTAGCAGAGGGAGAAAGGCAGACTTATTATCACTGAGATAGCAAAGCGAGAAAGGCCTTACCAAGCAGACTCAGCCCTAGAGTTTGATTAACAAGACAAGCCATAACACTTCTCACTCACAAAAGCCAAGTCAATAATGGCATATAACATGTCCTTTATTGCATCCTCGTTCATCATTTGAGATGCACTAAGCCGAGCAGACACATAGAATCAACACCACAGCTGTCCTTGGATAGATTTTAATTGTTCCGTGAATAGCTCCATTGTTGGTACTTTGAAAGGGTTACAAATGGATTTCCACACTTAGTTTGGGGGCTTTCAATGATACAAAATGGTAATTATGGTACAGATTTCAAATCCATTACGTTAGGAGTGTAGTCATACAAGGATCCCAATAAAGTAAATCCCTTCCACAAACTCCACCTATCATATTACTGGTGAAACTCAAAGCTGATTCCTTCATTTGAAATACACATGTATCAAAACGCAGCCTAAAAGACTGCATCAACCAAACTATGAGAAAGTCAAACTTTAGATTTCTGGTTCCAGGCCCAGTGTTTGTCAACTCAACTACCCATGCAGGTTGCTGCACAAGATCGGTTACTTCAGATCAGCAAACTAGTATCAGATATACCACAATCTAATCATCATCAGATCCTAAAGCCTAATACTGTATAGAAGCTCCAATGATCAGATGGAGGCTTAACTTACTGGCAGGATAATAAAAGTTGGTTGATATAACAGTTCCCAAAAATATAGCCACTCATAAGAGCAGAAAAATCAAGTTGCCTTAGCAGTGCGGAAGTTTGTCTCTTAGTTGCAGGAATCTTCAACTATGCCCACGTTTCTTCGACGGAAACGCGTTTCCGCGCTCCCGTTGAAGGAAACTCCAAGAAACTCGTCCCAATGACGACGGGAACTCGTTCCTTACCTATACGGAAACTTACACCCAAAAAACGGTTGAGAGACTTACGATTCAAGCTGCAATTGGTACCTTTAAAGTTGTTTTGTTCTTGTTGGTGTGCACATCTGATATTAACCTTCTAGAGTCATACTAATGCCTATAATTTTTACGCCTACTTAATATGCACAAGAGCTCTATTGTGTAATCATGTGCTACAATAAAAATGTTGAAATATAACTAGAAACTTATAATTTTAATAGTAATATTTTATGTGGTAGAATAATATTTTTATATTGACATTTAACACTATAAAATTCAAAACATATTTATAATATTAATAATTTTTCCTAACCGCTCCCAATGGCGCTCCCACACTTCTATGATCATCCGCTCCCCCGTCCCCGCCCCCGCTCCCGCTTCATGTAACTAAGGTTTGTCTCCACTCACACGTACCAGCAATGAGAATCATGTAATCATTCGCTCAATTGAGACAAAGGAGACTTACCACTTCATTTTGGTGCTGTAATGCTTCAACTAGCATCCTTTTATGAGATGGCTCAACCCTGGGAAGGAGGAATATTATGCCAGTAGTAAAATAAGTCCTAGTGCTCTAAAAACTGAAAGTTTCATGGAAAATAATACAATGCACCATTGAATAATCAAATACCTGAATGACCAAAACTAAAGGCATTAGGTGTACCTGGTAAACAACGTCATACGTTGCAATGCCACAGTTTTTTGCAATGCTGGTAGTTCTTCAAACTCAGAAGCAGTGTAAGAGTACCCAGAAAAATCTTCCAAGTGATTGAAAGCACCTATCTTCTGACATAGTGATTCTGCAGTACTCTAAAGTTTCCCCCTCAAATTAGAAAACCACCCATAAATGTTTAACATGATTAAAAAAAACTGATCATGCGAGGAGCATAGATAGTTTAAAGTTACCTTGTTATCCCCTGTGACAACTATAACGCGTATGCCAGCAGTCATGCACGAGAGTATTGCATTGCTTACTTCCTCTCTTGGTGGATCAAGCATTCCAACCTTTAAAATCCCGGAAACGTGAAGAAAGGGAAAAACTAAGAAGATGATATCAGCATGAAGACAATATCCAAACCCAGAAAGATCAATGTTAACACCCCGCTGGAATAAGCTAAAAGAGAAAGAACAAATTTTGATCAAACAATCATAATTAAATGACTACATGACAAAATTGAAACCATGATCGCCAAGCCACGTTTGGTAGAACAGAAAGAGAGGAGAAAACGAGGGAAATGAAAGAAGAGAAAAGAAGGGAGGAAAGAGACGTATAATTCCCACGCTTGGTTGAAATAAGTGGAGACTGAAAAGTTATCGAATAAACCAGCTATTTTTGCCAGAACTTTCAGTAGCCATAACTGAAAACCTTGCAACAATACCCATAGAAGCCTAGAAACCTTCTTCTATATTTTAAAACCCAAAGTTCATTTTGCAGCTTTTCATAACATAACCACCGCAATTGCAATTGGAGCCAGGTAGTCTTAGGCTAGTCTCCTAAAGATGTCCTAAGTTAAGTTTGACTAATGCCGGATGTTTCATTTATTTCTTAGGCTTTAGAGGTCAATGGCATTTTGGTAATTCTTAAACTGGACAGCGTGGGCCATAGATTTGGTCCGTTGAGCATGACGAGCTCATATTTTTAAATTTATCTTTATTGCGATTCATGTTACGTCAAGTGTATCCTAATTAGTCAAGATTTCTTAGATACATAGAACTAGTTTATAAATGTCGGTGTCCAGTTTTGGCGAACTGAAGAGTAACTGCATATGAGAATTGGAAATTACGCATGAGTGAATTTGCTAACCATGGAAATGGTGAAGCGTTTCTTCTTTTTTCTTCACAAAGGAAGCAAAACAATATGATGAACTAACAATTAATCATACGTAAACCCTTGCCCCACCTATTGACCTATAAATTAACAATTAAATCGCATGAAATAACCTCTGTCCTGAACTTTCTGAGATTAATTCAGAAAATCCTAAAATCCCAAATTTATAAGTCAAATATTCAGCTTTTCCATCCACAAATCCTAAAAACCTTCTATCTTTTAGAAATCCAAACCCTCACAACTTACCATAACCAAAACCCAACATATTCTACTTGTAAGGAGCCTTTGGTCAAATGGGCTATTTTAATTCTTAAATCTCTAGAAGCAGACAAGACTTGAGGGATACATGAACTAGTTTTACTCGAAATATTTACCTGGATATCATCAAAGTGGTGCTTCAAGGAGAGAGCTCTGTAAGCTCACTTAGAGAAATATTACACTACCAAACCAAACCGAGCCTTAAGTCCCAACCAATCGCGGTCAGCTACATGAATCCGTTGTATCCATTAAATTATTTTGAGGGCCTTGTGTTTTGATATATGCAAGAAACTATGGACTACCGCCTCTAAAGTCAATTTTAATCTACCCCTCCCCTTAGTGCTACTATCTACCGTAACCATATCACTCCTAACTACCGCGTCAACCAATCTACGATATACATGTCAAATCACCTTCATCTATTCTCTCATCTTATCTTCTATCGGTGCTACCGCTACCACCCTGCGAAAGTTTTCGTTTCCAATTTGAACTACCACACATCTATCTCAACATTCTCATTTTAGCTACACTCATCTTACTCGCATGCATCTTAGTAGCCCAACACTTTGTGTCATATAACATGACTGGTCTTGTAGGCTTGTAGTGGTATGGTAAAATTTCCCCTTCAACTTTGTAGGTATCCTGAGTCATTTAACTTTGAGTCAATGTTCGTGAACATATACCACTTATGTTTCCTCCTATGGAGCAGTCTGGCCACTTTCCAAAAATTCACCTTACCTGATAGCGCTAAGCCAACTTCAGAGGCAACTTGCTAAGTACCACTAAGAGCATCTTCATGTTTTCTCAATGATAGATTTAATGCATCAGTATGCAAATTACTCAGTTTCACTTAATCTTTTCTTTCTATTTCAGGGGTAGAAACAGGAACACTTTAGCAATCGAGGTGGGAACATTGCACATAGGACTTAATGCAAGAATATTGGTGCCTAGAACTCATCCAAGAGTCAAGACACCAAGCAAGCACCAATCTATGCTATATGGAAAAGAAAGCATACCAACCCAATAAACGTAAGGTCTTTTTCATCATCAAAGGACAAAGCCTGCTGACCCATGGGCATCCTTTTCAAGGCTAGCGCAAGACATCTTAAGGTTTCCTTCCCTGCAAAGCTGGCAATAAAAACACATGGATTTATACATGAAGCCCAGAAAACATAACTGCATCTGCAACAATAATAAAGACTAAAAGAATCCTACATCCTATTTACTTATTTGGAAAACCAATATTGCAGCGGATAGGAAAGTCAATCATACCCAACAAACTTGACATTTGGAAGAATGACATGCAAGTGAGGGGCCTTTGCCAACGACTGGATGAGATTGGAAAAAGTGGTTCCAAAATATAGCCATTTAACCCTATCAAGCGTAACAATAACAAGAAAACTACAAAAGTAATCTTACCTGCGGAATCTTGACTCCAGCTCATCTCGTATATTTGCAGTTAGTGGAACAGTGGAACCATCGTCATTGCAAAGGACGCTTGTACATCTAGAAATGATACTCTCTGGAGCACCTTTAGAGAACATAATCTCCATCTGCTTACGGCTACAAAGGACACTCATCATCTTGCGATCGCGTGAAAATTCCAAAACAGAGACCTACAAGGTATGTGCTTTTCAACTACGATTCAAGGAGACAAAAGAAAAAACAACCAAAGGCAAATGTTTGTAATTAGATCTACGAGGTCCATTTTACAGAAGAATTCCTCCCATACTACGTCAACTCATACATCAGCATTCGGCATATGATTTGTTACAACTTACAATGCCTCAACCCTATTCTCCACATTCATTGGCAATAAATCGAATCGAATGCAGCACAGAAATTTTCAATTAAACAACTACATCTAGATAATCACCTGAACTGTTTGTCAACAAATGTAAACGCGACTCGATGTTATGGAGCTACAATGTTCTTTCTCGATGTTATGGAGGACATTGGCATAAGGACTGATTTCCTGATGGAGGAATAAAACTTTGCCCTCAAAGAATGAGAAGATGGGAACAACCAAGGACTTCGGCATGACCGATGTCCCGATGACGGAAGAAAACCTTGCCCATCAAGAATGAGAAGATGGAGGACAACCAATGCCCTAATCACCAACATACTGGTCAAACTGAAATATACATCTCGGCATGACCAACACCTGTATGGCCTTCCCAGGGGTTCTTGACTACATAATAGCAAAGTGGAACTACAGACAGATGGTTTCTGTTAACGTTTGTCCACAAAATATTGCTCTAAAGCTAGTCTAAACATATTCGTTGTAGAGAAAGAACCGCTGGCCAATAAATCCACCATAATTAGTACTTCCTCCGTCCCATTTTGTTTGCAATTTTGGGAATTCCAACTCTTTAAGGAGTCCTCTTGAAATTGTGTAGATTTCCACAATTACCCTCCAAAAACAAATGCAACCACAAGTACTTTTAAGTCTAATCAAACTTTTTATGGGGTAAAATTGGAAGGTTGCTTGGTTTTGGTTGCTATTTTTGGAAGTGAAGCAAACAAAATGGGACGGAGGGAGTACAAAAAAACACAGAGAGAGAAGGGCTATCCAGTGCACGAGGCTCCTGCTACTGTAGGACATGGGAATGGTTGGATGTACGAAGCCTTGCCTCTACAAGCAAAGAGGATGTTTCCGTGACTCGAACCCGTGACCACCAGGTTCATCATTATTAGTACTGATTTCATAACCAATTAATCAACCATACAAGGCACCCCAACAACTATTATAGGTGTTGCAAACATTGGATTCATCAAGACCAGGTTTCATCACTCAGTAAACAGAAATATGATATGGCAACAGTATGTTGAAGCAAACCTTTTTAAACTGACTCTCCCAATAATGATTACAGTAAGAAGCTCGTTCATGGTTGCTCAGCATATTCAGAGCAGAAGGCATAGCATCAAATCCTGGAAGCCCAACCTAACCAAAATGACATGAAAACATATGCACCTTATGATTGAGAGTCAAAATTAACGGAAAGTAAGCTAAATTCAGATAAGTGAAAACTGGATCAAAGTAAAAATTGACTCTAGATCTCAGATAGACCAAGGTGTAACCTTAGTCACACAGTTCGTGCGAATAGGTCCACACAAGCGCCTTCAAATTGTAAACTGACAAACTCCAGTCCAATCAAAATTCACGAATACTTATTAATCAGTTAAATTGACTGGTTTCAAATTTCGGAGTGTCGTGTGACTCGTACAGTCCTTAAATCAAGTGGCAGGTTTTTCTTTGGTGTACACGTAAGCCAAGTACAATGTCGTAGCAGTAGTGCACATGAAGAAATTGCAAGTGCACCTCACTTACACTAAAAATGAATTTACAATTATTAGATAAGTGATAAAACATTGAAACTTACCTACAGTTGTGATTATTTGACATTTGTTTCTATGGAGTATGATTAACGTGAAAAAGGGCTATATAGCTTCACACCAGACGACTAAACAAACTCTCACATGTAATGCGCACTATAAGAGGTATGAAGATGAGACTTGTACTATTTTGTTAACATATTACATAGCAAGAATACGTTTATTACAACCCCAAGGGGTTTGGCCCAGTGGTTGTGAGAAAGCAATAAGTGCTCCTCCATGAGGTCACAGGTTCCATTCCCACAGAGGCCAAATATTCCAAACCTTGGGGCCACTGGGGGTTATGCTCAGTCATTACCTTCAAGGGCCCGGAATTAGTCGAGGTTCATGCAAGTTGGTCTGGACATCCAATTATCAAAAAAAAGAATATGTTTATCACTAATGTTAGGGACACAACACAACCACCAACCACAACCCTCTCACATGCATGTAGGCCCCACCATACATAGGCCCCATATTCCTGTATAGGGCCCACATAAATGTGAGAGGGTTGTGGTTGGAGTTGTGTACGTAGCACTGTACTTTTATTCACTTTTAAGTCATGTAACTGACTTAACTTTTGCTTTGTTCGGTTGATGTTCAGAAAAATTTTGGGTTTGGTTTTTGGAATAAGGAGTGGAGAGAGAAATTAAGGTAATAATTGGAGATAAGGGTAATGAGTAGAGAGAGATAGAGAGAGAAATGAGAATAATGATTGGAGATAGGGGTAATGAGTAGAAAGAGACAAGGGTAATAAGTAGAGAGAAATTAAGGTAATAATTGGAGATAAGGGTAATGAGTAAAGAGAGATATAGAGAGAAATGAGAATAATGATTGGAGATAGGGGTAATGAGTGGAGAGAGAAATGAGAGCAATGATTGGAGATAGGGGTAATCAGTGAATTTGGAATTGGAAATTTTTTCCCAAAACATGAACCAAACAAGGCATTTGTTTTATTAATTATTATCTCTTAAACTAGTAACCTTTCTATTTACAAGTTACAAAAAATTAGACATGAAATACAAATATTAACACAGAGAAGACGCTTTAAACTACAGTTCTTCTAAATATTGACGCTTTCGCTCATGCAAGCATTCACGGATTATGTGACTTCGGGTGTAACTAAAAACAAACCTTCTCTGCCAATACCCGAAGGGCTACTTCAGTTGACTCGCCAATTTTTTCATAGTTCCCCTTGTCTGGGTTGTATTGTAAAACAGACTCGTTACATAGGGCTGAACACATTGCTATGTGGAGAAGACAAGGCAATTGAGCCGGAAACTCCAACTGCATCATCAAACAATAAAAATACAAAGGATGTAAGGTGCTAAATATGAGAGCTTAAAAGGGGTACAACATCCCACAACCTGAATAGAGCCATGAGTTAACTAGATGATCACTTTGTATCACACATCGAGCAAATGCATGGTATTGCACCAATACTTCTGGCATGATCTAAACCTACTTTGGGCAACAATAATATCAGACAAAGAAACCAAGGGCAGTTGCATTAGCAACCCTATATGAGACCAACTAAAATTGATCTCTAATATCCCACAACAAGAGCACTTCAAATGTTCATGTTACCAACACAGCAACAATTAGAACAAGATAGAGCAAAGGAAGGTATAGTAAAAGCATACAGTTTTGAAGAGTCAAGACCAGTATTAACTTAAAAATGAACTGCCGAATGGAAACTCAAGAGAAACAGACAAAATAACTAATACGTGCACATACAGTAAGAAGAATCCAACGTTCAGAACAAATATCAAGTAGTAGGGTATTTCGAGGGAGTTGAATGAGCATATTGTATGTTTTGAGAACATCCAACAATGACCATCTCAAGTAGTAGGGTATTTCAATTTGTAAGAAGTCCATATACAAAGTTGCACAAAATTATGCAAAGAGCATGCAAAAGATTTGGGATATTTCTGAATATAAGTGGTACTACAAGGCATAGTACCAGAGGAAGCATACCTGCATCCCAGTGGTGCTAAAAATAAAGCCATCTGGTGCATATGTCGTCCCGCTGACTCCGTATTCAGTAGTACTAGGACCATGATGTACAGAATGAAGCACACATATCTGGAGAGGCAGGGAAAAGAATGAGTAAAGTACTTCCGTCATATGGTAAAGCAGGATTTGAATGACCAGATGAAGCAAGTCTTAAAGTAAGCAAGGCCATGGTTTAGATAAAAGAATAAAGAGTTCAAAACAAGGAAAAATTCGGCACATCTCACTTCTATTTTTGGTGCAGGTGGGCTTAAATTAATATCCTTTTTGCACGCATACAAAAAATCCCTTTCCGAATTAGTTACAATGAAAACGCATGCTCAAAACATATGTTGGAGTTTTATTGCTATACTTGCATAGAACTGCATAGAAAAAAAAAAAAGAAAGCAATTGCATCACTAGATTCATACTTTAATTGCAAATAGTAGAATACCAAATAAAACAATGAAACCAGAAAACTATCTGAAAAAGAAGAAAAAGTGGTGCAAATATCACACCCTTAGCAGATTTCCAGCATGTTAATGCCTAACTACGTAATGAAAAAGAGGATCGAAAGACAAATCAAAAGAGCATTTTCTTGTTCAAAATAAGGAAACCAAATGACTCCTACACTACCATATCCCACAGCAGGACAAAAAACTTTTTCAAACACCATATGTGCATTACTACTAATATTTAAAATCTTGAACAAGACAAATTTTCAAACATCATAACCTACTAACAAAGTCAATTAAATTATAACATAACGAACTGATAGTATTGAAGAATCCACTAGCATCCACAACATCAACAATGACAAAGAACTTGTAGAGCAATTAAACATATTTCAACAAGGGAAGGAAGGCATAAAGATAGCTAGGATACATGCAACTAATCATTAGAAGTGGTAATGGAGTAACCTTCGAGACAGACATCATATTAGTTGTCAGAGTACCAGTTTTGTCACTGCAAATTACTGTTGTACAGCCTAAGGTCTCTACAGATGGCAGAGACCTTACAATAGCATTCATCCGAGCCATCCGTTTGGTTCCAAGGGCCAAACACCTGAAGAAAGATCAAAAGTTTTTTTATTAGTAGCTTGTATAGTTGGGACGAGGTGGAAGGTAATCCTACCCTTGACCAATTCATAGATCGGTTTGATCTGTTTCATACTTTTGGTAGGGTATAGGGCTTTTTTGTCATCCCCTTTTTTGTATATGGGCGGCATTCCCTTAATGTATGTTTTCTAATATATTTACTTACTTATCAAAAAAAGAAAGAAAGGAAACATCACCGTGAAATTCCACTACTTAATTCCATCAAACATCATGTGCTAGCAACCTAAACAAACCACCTAAAGTTACAACACGTTTTTTAGGAAACTATACATAAATATTAGCGATCTGAATATTGAGTGACATTCACGTTGAATGTGGCCCAAGTTAATTCTTCTAAAAGACAGTAGGTTAGAGGCAATATTTAGTGATTTTTTATTTAGCTTTCTGTCAATATATTTTAGAATAATACTTCGCCTGGACAAGAGGAATAAGAAAAGTATAAAAATATAGAACAAAATTGAAAGAAGTTCATCTAAGACTATGCCAAAGACACTAAAAAACAGTGAAACTGTCTTTTCAACAAAAAAAAAAAAGGTCTTTAGTGAACTTTTTGCGACTCTCATAATTTTCACATTTTCGAATCCATTCGGAGACGAATGACCAGCCCAAAAAAATTTGAATCGAATCTAATAAAAATTGAGAGAAAACAACAAAAAAGACGGTGGGAAAATTACCTGTGAATTTAGTCCAAAGGGAACTTCAATTCAGTACACAATGAATTGCTCACAAATGATTAAAGAGTACCTCATCTAGCCTTCTAATCATGCAAGTGAGTTTCTAGCATTTTTCCCTTTTAAAGCCGAAGGTATTGCAAAGTTTCATACTCTAAACTATATCTGCGTAGTGTAAGGTCACTGGTTCTCAAAAAGCATAAGATGTTAGGAAAAAGACCCTAGCTATTTGACACTCTTCCTCTCGTGCAACCCCATCTTGCAAGTAGAGATACAAATATCCATACAAAGAGCAAAATAGAATGCAAAACAGATAAGCCAAATCGAATGGGGAACAAATATAGATGGAGAGATTTGAACCAAAGACCTCCTAGAACCTGTAGAAACTTTATATCCATCTCAAAGCCAATTGGCAATGAGTGGAGAGGTCCTAAATGTTATCACCCATTCCACTCCCAAGCAATGTGGGGACTCTATTTCCTTAACATCCCCCCTCAAGTGCAGCCGCGTTTGAGGTCTGTCATGTGTGGCCACTTTTGGGTCCTATCATCGTGCAGCCTTTTTGCTGGTCTATCATCGTAGGGTGTGGATTGTAAATTTTTAAAATGTGGGGTGAAACTGATCCTGCTCTGATACCATGTAGAAACTTTATATAATGAATTTGTGGGTTTATCGTTGAAATCGTTGAAGTTGGTTGGTTGTTGAAGTCATTTCGTTCGTTGAAGACCAACGAATCAACGAACAAATTCAACGAAATAATTTCAATGACCAACAAAACCAATTTCAACTACCAACTTCAACGACCAATAACAACCAACTTCAATTACCAACCAACAACCACCAACTTCAACTAAATAAACGACAAAACAAGATATGTTACCACGCTCACCAAAAGCATGGATTGTAAATTTTTAAAATGTGGGGTGAAACTGGTCCTGCTCTGATACCATGTAGAAACTTTATATAATGAATTTGTGGGTTTATCGTTGAAATCGTTGAAGTTGGTTGGTTGTTGAAGTCGTTTCGTTCGTTGAAGACCAACGAATCAACGAACAAATTCAACGAAATAATTTCAATGACCAACAAAACCAATTTCAACTACCAACTTCAACGACCAATAATAACCAACTTCAATTACCAACCAACAACCACCAACTTCAACTAAATAAACGACAAAACAAGATATGTTACCACGCTCACCAAAAGCATGGCCAAAAACCCGACTAGGAAACCCAGAATTATGACCATATCCACGAATGAATGAAGAACCAACGGCAACAGAGACAGCGAAAGCAAAATCAGATTTCATTGCAAATATATCACCGTGTAATAAGAGGCAACCAACTAATACATGCAGACTGTTTCGAACATAACCCAGTGGTGATGTGATGATTTCGAACGCTCCTTAGGGAATTTCAGAGGTTGTCAAGCACCTTGGGGATGGAGATCAAGGATTTTCGAAGTGAAGAAGAGCTGTTTTAGAGATTTTGGAGACTTGGCTACTGCTGGCGAGGGTCGTTGTGACTGGGTTATGGCCGACGAGTACAGTTTAGGCACCGACGAGGCTATTCAGGCGCCAAACAGTTTAGGGACTGGGTAATCTATTTTGAGGGATTTCGGTCACGATTTGGAGTTTCTGGAGCTGACGGGCGAGAAAAACAGTCGCCGAAGGGTACGATGATTGCCTAGAGAAAACAGAGGTCACACAAGAGAGAGAAACCAGCAAGCACTGTTCATGAACACTGTTCACATATGCGCGAACACTGTTCACGATGCTACAGTAGAGATGATGTTGGCAGTAGATTTAGGGTTTCGTGGTGAGATGATGATGGCGGTAGAGGGTGGCGGCTAGGGTTTTGTATATCTAAGGTGGATGGTGAACCCGCTCTGATACTATGTAGAAACTTTATATCCATCTCAAAGCCAATTGGCAATAAGTGGAGAGGTCCCAAATGTTATCACCCATTCCACTCCCAAGCAATGTGGGACTCTATTTCCTAAACGGAACCAAGGCTCTAATACCATGTTAAGTAACCAATTATGCCAAAGCTTTAGCTATTAGAAAATGGGCCTAACAATGTATATCAAGATATCTAACAGCTACGTCCTATTCATGGGTTAGTTTTCAATTTTCTCATTGTAGCAAAAAGGTATAAATTTTCGACAATTCTACTCATCAATTTCCATATTACCCTTTTTCAAAGTACGTTCAACTAGAAATCCAGATCTCAAAATAAGTTACTAAGTTAGTCAAATAAGCTAAAAGCGACCTGCGATGACGTATAACTCACTAACTCAGAAAAAGTGAGAGGAAAACTAGCAAAGTTCTTCAACAGAATAAGGTGCACAAAGTAAAGATTACGTACATTAGATCAAAGCAGAGCAAACAAAATTAACAAGTGGACAAAGGTATATGACCTCCAAGAACAAACGTTTCACCAGTATGCTAGATAATAACCATAAACTATAAGGAAATGGGTACAAAACTCTATCAAGCTCCAATGTTAGAGCAAGCACAAGTTATGGGTAGTTTAGAATCCTCAAACAGATCTCGTAGGGAATCAGGTTTTACTTTACCTGGACGCATAATAAGTTATATGTGGGTAAGCTCCTTAAATTAAGGACATCCAAATTCACCTTGTGTCCATTATACGCGATAAAAGCACAAGTATGTTGACGTGCACTGCTAGAAATAAGGAAAAAAATTGGAGATCCAACATAAAAATAAGAGAAGATGGGGCCATGTTCTTAGCTCACACAAACAGGTCTTCCTTAGAGTATAGTCATTCATTTTCCGTCCTCTAGTGTTAGTGAGTCTATAAACAGGTTTCTAGAGTTTTCATTAGTTAGTTTTCTCATTTTTAAAGAATAAATAAATATTAAAGCTAAGACTCCTTGTATTCCCTTTTAGGAATCTTCTCTCTTGTTTAATCAATCTATCATTTTGGTTGGTTGCATCATTTGGTATCTGAGCCAAACCTGGGCTTTGATCTCGCCGGAACCCTACCCTTGCCGGGAAATCTCCCCAGAACCCTAAATACCTCTTTCAACCTCTTTTCACCAGATCTATTCGAAACCTCGGACCTATATGATTTGACTTAATTCAACCTACTCCGATCTACATAAAAGATACTTCTATGTTTTCTTTATTTAGTAGTCTGAGTCTCGTCGTCCAATTTGAGGACAAGTTGTTTTCTTTAGAGGGGGAGTCATGATGCAGTAAAATTCAAAGCATGTAGTTCATGTTTTGTCCTTCAGTATTAATTGGTCTACAAGTAGGTGTCTATAATCCTTAGTAGTTAGTTTTACCAGAATATATAGTATTCCCTTTTAGGGGTTTTCCTCTCTTAATCAATCCATTATTATGATTTGGTTGCATCAACTTTGATTTTTTTTTTAAATATCTTACACGAGGACACCCGGTTTAAAATCAAGTAGAATGCGTTTGAATAAAAAGGATTCACACAAAATCAGTCCAACTATGAAATCTATCAAAACAACTGACATGTGGGTGTCCAACAGGACAAGGAGAAAATTTTGTTATGGTGACAGGTTTTCATGTGTGAAACCAACCACCGCATTAACGGTGCTTCAAATGAATACCCAAGTATCTAAAATTCTTCGGATGTTGATGAGTGCATGTTCTCCATTGTTACAGACATCAATAAAGCACTTACGTGGTAACAACAGCAGGAAGCCCTTCCGGAATAGCTGCAACTGCAAGAGCAACTGCAATCTAGAAGGGTAAATTAGGTCAGAGACAATTGGGCAGTGGAATTCAGTCGCAGCATCATAATATCATAGAACAAAAACTGAGAACTACACATGAGGTGTAAAGAAAGGAAAGAATAACACAAAAACCTCCATGTGCGTAAAATAGATGCCATTGATTTGGAATAAAATAGTTAAGTGAGTCACTAACTAAGGTAAGACCTAAGGGAGACACAGTAGAAGCCTGAAGGTTTGCTGACTAAAGAGGAAAGAGTTAGGTCTAGGACAATATAGAGTGCATAAATATTAAATAAGAAGCTAATGCATAGAATGGGAGAACAAGAGCAAACCAATGACCATAATCTACTTAAACATGTGAAAAATTGTGGCCAGAGAAGAATAAAGAAGATGACAAAAAAAGGAGAGCAGGATTTAACAAAATAGAAATGTGCATCTTGAGGGATGTGATGAGAAAACCTTAATCAATTAGTTACAACATTTATTTTAACTTTAGCAAAACTTATACAGAAAGTCAGCCAGAAACCATATGATGGCTTTAAGAACAACTATATAGAGCCAAATGAGAAGGGAAAATTTCACTTTAGAGAAAGAACCATGTGATCCAATGAGAAGTTTCATCTAACAATTGATGCGGTTTCAACAAACAAAGGCAATAACTGGGCTCCAAATGCAAATATCGAAACCTAAGTACTAAAGCATCAAAGCCAAACTCGAAATATACATGTGTGTGTGTGAACATAATTAAAAGAAGCAACCCTGGATCATTACCTTGAAGTAATGGATTGCTCCTCGTAAGAAGCCACCATGAGCTGGATCACGAAAATGACCAATGTTTACAACCCATACCAGTACACAAATACCTGCAATAACCTAGAAGAAAAACAGAATACCATGACACTGTCAACTACGTAAGATTTCATTTTAAAAAGTTACACAAAGTGAATAGAAGTTGTGGAGTTCTTAACAAACACAACTTTTCATTCCTTATACCATGTAACAAGTGAAATACTTCTTTTAGCAGTAAATGTAAGATATTTTGGTAGATAAATCCAGTGTAATACAGAGTATACATGGAAACGGGCGGGGGATGCAGTCTGATGAGTAGATTGATAGGGCTAGCCAACAAAAATAAAGGTCAACATCAGCTACAACAGGAGACAAGTATCGTTTGTTTTCTAGATTTTGGACCTGATTTCAATTCATAAACTCTGAGAGTAAGGGTGGAGAAGGATACACGTGAGGACTTGTGCTAAGGGTGCCTCAAGCTCAAGGTGGACCCAATGACATATGCATCCAAGTTGATATTACGGGACTTTGAAACAAAACAACATAAAACTAAGGGCAAACCTATTATTTGCCAAGGTAGATGAACCGGGCAAAGAACTGAAACTGCTTCCTAGGGTCAAGGACACCAAATAAAACTACATAACAAAACATGATGGACCAGAAAGAACAAGTGAGCACAACCTTGATCATAAAAAAAAGAAACTCAAAACTTCAAAAGACTGTTTCATGGAGCAATACATCTCTTTTCCTAATCTTCCTAAGAAAGCAATCTTCCCTGCAAAATAAACTGACTATGAAAAAAACATGAAGTGCACACCTCCACGGATTCACTGCAATCTCACTCCAATGCATCTCTCTTTTGACAAAAGATAAGCAAAAAAGAATTCTGGTCTCCTAAATTCCTAATGTCGAATGATTAAGAGCTTAATACGACCTATCTATGCCATGAATACAACTGAAAGGGAAGGCAGGCATTTGCAATCACCTTTGCCAGAAAAGTACCAAACTCATCCAGCTTCTTTTTCAACGGTGTGACTTCCTGCATTAAATGTGGATAACATAAACAATAGGCGTCAATTAGGGTTGATATGTACAGTTTAAATGCGCACACGTAAAGCTTACGTCTTCCGTTCTCAGCATAGAATCACGAATACTGCCCATTGCGGTGTTAGAGCCAACCCCAACAACAACAGCTCTTGCCCTACCGGCAACTACTACTGTTCCCTGGCCATCAGCATCAATATTTCAGTAACTCTAGACAACTTCAGAGAGTGCAGAAGCAGTAATGAGGCCTAAATTGAACACATAAATCTGAAGTAAGACGTAAACATGAATTTATTCCACACACAATTGTAAAACACGAAAGGAACCGAATGAACCACAGATTTACACATTTGTAGGGAAGAGAATTTATTTGTATTTTTCTTTAGACACCCATGTCCCCTCCTAGTGAAATATCATTACCCCACATCGTTTGGTTCCATAAAGACAACTTTCATAGCTTGATACATCTTGCTATAAGATCTTAAATGTGGCTAGTAAGAATTACCGAGAAGAGGATGTTTGTCTTGTCCTGGTACACAGCTTTCGTTGCTAGGGTAGAACCAAGCTCCTTTCCCACAGAACAGCTCTCACCTATTGTGAGCAAACCAAAAAACTTTAACTTGATGATGAATGAGCTACAAAATTGCGACCATGGGAAAGGGACGAATAAACCACCATCAGGTAAAATGTTACATGCGGGAAAAGGAAACTATAATAACAAAACATTAAAAAAACAATGGATATTTGCTGAAAAAACATAATACGCAAGAGATGTAGGAGCTAAAATATGACGCATTCTCATAGATCATTCCCTTTATCATGCAATCAATACAGGAATTTACAGGGAAGTACTGTTTATAAAATAGAAATCAGATTTAATTAATTAGCTTTTTTGATTTCTTCAATGAAGGACGCATGGTAATGTGCACAGAAATTAAATTGGGTCTCTAGGCCTGCCCTCTCTGATAGTATTTGGCTTTGATTAGTGGGCATGGCCCGGCAACAAAACAGGTATAGGGGGGCCACTGTTTCAGTGGTGGTATTCTGAGAGCAACCACATTGTGCATATTGCCAAAGGTTAAGTCTGTCTCCAATCCTCCCCGCCCATACCCCCGATGATTGGGGACAACATGGGTTCTGTTGTTGTTGTTGTCGTCGTCGTCGTCATCGTCGTCTGTTCAGCACAGAATGCAAAGGATGTCTGTCCATAAGTTTTCTATATTATTACCCCATTAATCTAGGTTGGGTGTTATACAACAAAGGGTACTGAATAGTCATTACTCATTAGAGGTTTTTCAAGGTGACGAAAGTTAGAATGAGCAGAGGATTGAATGGAAAATTCTGGACACTATCCTACCCACAGCTAATGAATGAGCAGAGGATTGAAAAAATCAGATTAATGGACTGCAGTTAGATTGGCATAACAGAATCCCTATGATCATATTCATGGGTAAAACGTAATACGCAGTTACTTTCCAGCCCATTTATTTATAGAGACAAACAAAAGAAACTAAAACCAACTTTACCCAGATTTCTCCCCTAATCATGTTTCCTTCCATTCTCTTTCTTTCCGAAAGTTCCTCTCACACCCTAAGAGGCAGATTAATTGAAAGCCAAGTGGAGAAAAGCAAGCTTATCAAAACTTGATTTAAAACAATGGATGTTGTTCACACTCACCTTCCAGAGCATCACCCACTTCTAAACATGTTTTGAACAATGTTCTAAAAGTCGCTAGGCGCTAGTCGGGCGGTCGGCCACCTTCGAGCGATTAATCGGATTAATCGGCGATTACTCGGTGCATATTAATTAGTAATCGGGGATTAATCGTTAGTCGGACCTAATCAGATAGGCCCCACCACGCTAATTAATTCCTTGTTTTAGAAGGCTGGTTTTGAAATAGGGGTATGGGGCCACATAATGGTAACAGTTGCGACCTACCAGTATCAGGTAGCGAACAATAAGTGCAAGGAATTGGGTGTTGCAGTTGCGAGTTTTAAAAAACATTAATGACAAGAAAATTTACAACTGCTGACTGAGCCATAGCGGTCAATATCACATGTGAGCCTGTACGTGTTGCAAATCCCCAATACAGATGAGATTTCCACTCTCACCTGCTACCAAGGTGTCACAGTAATCAGAGAGCCAAAAAAACAAAACGGACAACATCAAAAACCTGGCTTCTACATTAAAATTGCCCTCAATCCACTGGAAAATTTATTGTTATTGCTTCGACTCGTTTTCCCCAAAAGTGGGCCCATCTCACTCCGCCTATAGAAATCTTGAGGCTCTGGTTCCCGACAGACAGCTGACTCATTCAGCTCGGAAGCAACATGCTCTAGTGATCCAGGAAAGTGACTGCAGCATGCTTAAGCAATATCTAACCGCACGTTAAGGGTGAGCTAATAGGTCCTTTTAGATCCACAATTCCAAAGATTTGACATTTGTTAGAGAAACTAATAACAATAACAGAAAGGACTGATGAAAAGGAAAAGGAAGAAAAAAAAAAAACCAGAACTCTGATCCATAAGTTAACAAGCATATGATCATCACAAAGAGGTTGAAACAAACCCCTTTACACTGTTATATTTCACTTCCACTCAGCAAATGAAGCTCTGATCGTGAAACAAGCAATCCATGTTGAGTTAACAATGTTCATTAACAAGGTAGCCTAAATGCGAGAGTGGATTCACCTGAACAATGATGAATCCAAGTTGTGCCCCAACTTATCATGGACCAGCCAAAAGGCAAAAGGTTTGCCAATCACCCCCAAAAGTGCATCTTTTTCCATTAGCAGCTTTTTTGATTTGATAAAGAAATTAATTATCCCAAGGCATGAGAATAAACACTCCTATACATCACTAAATCCCAAAGTACAGACACCACCTTCCACGGGGAAATTTTGGAACACAGCAAGGAGTTAAGAACTCAAAACCATGTTATTGACATTAAAAATTGAAATGGTTTATCATTCTTTCTCCTGTGCAATCAGAGATTAAGCAATGATATATCAACAAAATTAATAGTATAATGGTATTGAAAAGGAAAGATAAATATACCTGTGAGAATTGCTTGATCAACACGCAATTGATCAGTTAACATCTCAATCATTCTCATATCTGCTGGAATTTTGCATCCCACTACCATTTACACAAATAATAAAACAAAAGTTAGCACTGGCACCATTGGAAAGAGGATATCATATCTGAAAATTTGTAGATGTCTAAAACACGGAAGAAATACGCATACCACTAACTTCTACAATGTCCCCAGGGACAAGATCCGTTGCAGGTAATATTGAGAAGCAACCTGAAAGATTTGTTTCACGCAGAATGAGCATCAAAAAGAATGATGTAATGCATAATTACAGGACGGAGAACAAATAAATGCCTATCAACTTAACTGCAAAATTTAAATACTATCTGCTTAAGATCTATACATCTACGCATGAAGATCTTAGCAAGTCGATCCACAATGCTAAAAACCCATCCAAACTATCCCTATTGTCAAACCTACGGTTATCATTTCATGCAAGAGCATAGAACAACAGCATTATAGCTCTGTAACAATACATAAAGAAAAACAAGACTATCTCCAATTTAAGACTTCACATAATCACACCCCTTTGGACTTAGACAGTTGTCAGATGGAACAATTGGATAAACATCGCCACAGGATAATTAGCACTCAACACCCATCTAGTACTTCACTCTAAAGATTTCCTTTACCGTTTCGCAAGACAGTTGCAACATCAGCTTGGTATGCACGGAGCTCCTACAATACAAAGAAGACCATAAAAGAAAAAAGAATGAGCTGCACGTGGAAAGACTGACACTAGTATTTCAAAAAAAGAGACACGAAAACAATAATAGTCCTTCCGTACGAGAGAGAGAGAGAGAGACCCACCCAATGTGGCAAAGACAAAGGGATAGCATTGAAGCATGCCCATTTATAGTTTTATCAAAACCATTATTATATTCTTGCAGCAAGACACGATGAATTGAATGTGCCATACAAAAACGAATTGACGGCATGGACATCATTTCAGTTTCATCACACAAAACAAATCATAGAGAATTTCAAGAACTCATCGTGTAGCTAAGTTACCATAGCCTGGAGCCCCCCACTAATTGGGACGTAATAGGTTATACAAGGTAAAAAAAAAAATAGCAAGAAATTTACCCCTAAAATAATGCTGCTCTACTGAGTAAGAAAACGAAGCAAAAGCACATTGTAACACCTCTTTTTTCTTCATGTTTTTCTAGAAGTGCACTTTATAGTGTACACCTTTAATGGTCCATCCAGAATAAGCATACAGAATGTCAACTGTAATTCAACCACTGTCATAAGTTGAGCAAAAAGAGATATTCAGCCACACTTTCTTTGCAAAAATGTAGACTAACGTTCAGTGTTGTTTTATGCCTATAACTGAATAAACAGCTCTGATGAAAATGAAGCAGACTTCCCCTTTGAAAAACATTAGCTCTAACTTCCCAAATTTTGATGCTCAAAAGTACCCTTAGACTCTTCTTGCTTTTCTCGTCAGGTTTACGTCTACATATCTCTGATTTTGAGAAACTGCCATAACTTTGTTCAACACTTCTTCTTTACTTCTACAGTTCTACTACACAATTCTCAAAATCGACAGTGAAAATAAGGGCTTGGTGGTTTGCCCGCAACTTTTCTCTAAAGGATAGTAACTAATAAGCTAGCAATATCTTGGAATTTGTCGTACACCAAACTCGCATTATTTAAAGATAAAAAAACTAACGCCTGAAAGAAATTCAACTACAAAGAAGCATAGGCATAAGTTCCCGTGAGTTGGTGTCATCTTCATCACTTTCAAACCTGCAGCTAAATTTTGTCTTATATTCAGCAAAAATAAATTATTCCAGCCTAAAATGTTTGTCATTAAAAAGTGCTACACGCTCAAGGCATTCTATACTGCCCTGAAATATCTGCAATTGTCATTCCGGCACAATTTCCATCTATCTATTTGAAAGCAGCCAAAGAAGGGAATTGTTCAAGTCCGTTTCAGGCTTTCAGCAAAGGAACTACAAAATAATGTAAGACAAAACGATAATTAATTAGAAATTATTTAATAATAGTTTCGACCATATACCACTGAAGGGAGATATCACGAGTCAAAACTAAATATATCTCCTATTTCTATTTTCTAGATGCTCACGCATTAGAGTCAGATCCTAAAACTTATAACAAGAAGCAGCAGCAGCTCTAATCCTTTAGTTCTTTCTTTTGTTATCAGCATAAAATACATGACTGCTAAGCACAGAACAAGAAGGGAGGACAAGGGAGTCCACCACATCAAAAACTCTCCACCATAATGGTAATTCTAAAGGACAATGAAGAAATAAAATACCCATGTTTTACTCGGTCACCTTATCACTAGTTCACCAGTGAGGGTCTCAAGCACAATGCTTTGAACTATATGATTGGTATAAAGTTTCTTCTGCCCCAGTGTCCTGTGTCCATTCAAACAAACCCTTACCATAAGGGATATACAAGCATCCCAACTCATCTTCCGGTAAGAAAATATAGGTCCATTTGGATCATAGACAAGTTCACCAAAGTAGGATTTAAAGGGAGAAAATGATGAGCCCAGAAATCACAAATCAACAAAAGTGTTAACTGCATCCAAATATTGTGAATTTCAGCAGACTTCTACGTGAGTACTTGATGAAAAATTTGCCAATATGTATTTGGATTACACGAGCATATTCCCATGAAAAAGAACCCAGCAGGCAAGATTACATGACAGAGATAAGCAACAAAACTAACTTCGACTGGTGAATTCAGTAATCTCAACGGAAAATATGTGCAACTAAAAAAGAAAAAAACAAGAAGCATGTATAGAAGAAATGACAACAATCACACAGAGAGGATAGCCTAAACAAATCTGTTCACTATTTTGTGTATCTTTAACATTAGATCTCAACAACTTACTTCAAGAGCCTTTTCAGCATTTGTTTCTGTAATTACTCCTACTGCTGCATTAGCAGCCAATATCATTAGGATAACCTGTAAAACAATAAAAGGTAAGTGAAATAAAAAGTATTGCCATGAACAAGAAATACCGATTCTAAAGAGTGTTACGACTTTTGCTATGATATAGACATAGGAAACTAGAGAACTGACAATTCAGAGAGTGACCAGAATAGAGCTCCCTTTATTTTCATTATTGAGTACCTATGGTTTAAATTTTGATGGTGCTATTGAAGTGAGGGTGCCCTCACGCATATATACTTCATATTACTTTGGTGGCGATTTGGGACTTCACTTCACAAAAACCACCCACGATTTTGGGTAAAACGAAAGTAAGGTACATAGTGAAAGATAATGTATGCAAGAGAGCAGGCTATGTTGGGCAAAATGTCCTTAGATAGTAATCTGACTTATCATCATACTGTATAACATGGAGAAGTAAGAGTTCAACCCCAATATTCTACCAGCCATCACTTCCTATATAAGCAAAGATGCTGGAAACAAGCATAAGAAAACCCTTTTACAAGTGTTGTCCATCCAAGCAAACCCTTTTAAATCATCAGCATGCACATGAATGCACCATATGCATCACCAGATGTGTGAAAAGCCAGCAAGCATCATTACCAATACCTCAGATGTGCTAAAATAGACAAATGTGACTCCTTAGTTTAGTGAAAGGGGTGTGTAGCATACGCATAATCATTCCTCATTGAACCTCAAAAAATTCATCTCAGAGGACTAAACAAGACACGTATGAAAAAGGGTCTATACAAGAAACTAAGGTAGTATATGCAGCATACGCGGATAGCCGCATACACTTTATAATCGCAAACATGCTAAACATTAAACTGTAATACCATTTCTTACCGAAGGCTCCAAAAATGCTGTTAAGCCTGTCTCTCCATTCATTAAAGCCAAAAAGAAAGAGACAGCGGCAGCAGCAATTAATATCTTAACCAGTAAATCATCAAATTGCTTCAAAACCAGTCTCCAGAAAGGGGTGCCTACATTGAGCGCATTGCAGGTGCATTCACAAAAGAAAAATATTAGATGCCTTAAAGAATAATAAGAGTCAAAATGCAAACATCAACACCAAAAGCTACAATAAAGCCAAGATGGCAAGCTTGGCAGCAGATAACAATTCCATTTTATAGGAAAGTTATGGAGACTCGAACTTGAGTCTCTTTATTGGGTGAATGTGGTCAAAGCCCCAGAGGTAAGACAGCAAAAAATAACAAATATGCTGCATGCACTGATAATAGTAGTTATACAAATGGTGGGTCAAATCGACCCATTACCCACTGTAAAGGGACTTATAACATGTATGTTTGACAAATTACCAAAGAAAGAGAGGCAAGGGCATGTACTTACTTCCCTCCTGAGGCAGCACTGAGATCATACGTAAACCATGCAATGAAACAGGGAGATATATTAGAAGCAGAAATATAAATGTAATGCAACTAGGAAATCAAACAACAAAAAAACTGCTAGCATACTACTAGGTTATGTTTCCTCTATTGGTGGAAACTGGAAAGGCAGGTCCCAATTTGGACGCGGCCCAAGCTTAATAAGTTCATGGGGCCAAGCAATAGGTTCATCAAGATTGATAAGAATACTTAATATTTAACAAGCTCAAAACATAAGTTCGAGTTTTGCTTGTTTATCAAAATAACGCACCGTGAACAACCTTTTAACGAGTCAAACATTAGTCGAGCTCGAGCAGTATGGTTCACTTAACAGCCCTAGTTCAGCATAAACACCGATGTGCCAGTATGGAATACGTCAACAGAAGTTTAGATAGATTGAATACTTATAACACAATGAGGTCACTCACCAACATAGCATAACGAACTAAAATAGGACCTCAGTCTCCCATCATGTTGGTCTTAATAGCCTAATGATACTAAATCCCCACCCAACTACCAATAGAAGAAACATAACCTCAAGATGTTCCCAAATTCATTTCTTAAGGAGTTCCTCAGTCAGTTCAAAAAAAAAGGACTTCCTCAGCCATCGAGTAGTCGGACAATAAATATCCAATAACCACTATTCATACCCATCAAGATTTTCAAACCTCAGTGACACTCTAAGGGGTTGTTTGATAACCTAAATTCAGCACTTACAACTGAATCAATTAAGTAATAAGTGATACAGTAGGTTTGATAACCACATTTTACATTGCTTAACAAATTAAGTACTACTTAAAATGGAGGCTAAAAAGTTGAAAAAAATTAAGTAGCTTTGAGCTACTTAATTCTGGCTGAATTTTTGTGTATTTCCATTCAACCACCACCACCACTCCACCACCACCATTCGACCACCACTACCACCACCAACACCAACACTCCACCACCACTTCACCACCATAACCATCAATCCACCACCACCACCACCACTCCAGCCCACCCTCACCACCACTATCACGCCGCTGCCTCCATTGCACAATCACCACCACCACTACTACCACCACCTCCACCACTCCACCACTACTACCACCACTCCACCATCACTACCACTACCACCACTCCAGCCCACCACCACACCGCCGCCACCACTCCCACTCCATCCCCACCCTCACCACTCCACCACCACCACCACCACCATTACCACCACTTCACCACCATAACCATCAATCCATCACCACCACCACCACCACCACTACCACCCCAACACCACCACTTCACCACCATAACCATCAATCCACCACCACCACCATTCCAGCCCACCACCACTACCACTATCATGCCGCCGCCTCCATTGCACAACCACCACCTCCACCACTCCACCACCACCACCACTCCACTACCACCACCACCACGCCGCCGCCACCACCACGCCACCATTGCACAATCACCACTCCACCGCCACCACTCACTGCCACCATTACACCACCACCACCACTCCCACTCCATCCCCACCTTTACCACTCCACCTCCACCATCACCACCACCCTCGCTCCATCACCACCACCCACAATCACTACTACACCATTACCATAAGTACATTGTGATCATTAGTAATTTAAGAGAAAATCGAAACTAAAATTAATTCATCATTTTTTTAATTCAGTGTTTAATATATTAATCAAACAGCTTTTCAGCTTAAAAAATTCAGCATTCAGCTTTCAGTACTTAATTTTTCAGCTTTCAGTTTTCAGTTTTATCAAACAGCCCCTAAGTAAACCTCTCTTTGTGGAACCATGCTTTTATTTGTCACAGTTAAAACTTAAAACGTACCTCTTTATAAGGAAAATAAAAGCCTTGTCAGGGGTTATATAAAACTTTAGTACTACTCTTGCCAAAGTTTTGTTTTCTTCCCATCATAATTCATAAACAAAACTAACATATAGAATTCATTTCTAGGTCCGAGGTAGATCTCTTCATTTCCTAGAACAACCAATGCCACAAACCAAGCTTCAAATCTAAACACAGTTTCTATATTTTATCTATTTAGCAGATTTATCCGCCAACTATATGTGGCTCTCTCAATACACCACTAGCAAATCCACTACAGTCCCAACTCAAAACTAGTGACGAGCTTTCAGATACCATTCTTGTGTCACAATTGGCATCTATGAAGCACTGACACTCCTAGGAGGTAGTCATACTAGCGTCAGGCACGCCAATGACATGGACACGTCAAATTTAACATGAGAGAAGAGATGTCAAATGACACATAAGCATTTGAATTTTGGTAGGAGTTTCTTCACATGTCAATTCTTCCATTTGGCATCCCATGTCAAATTCAACATCCTTGATCGGAGATGCTTTCAGATATGCAAAGTTGAAAAATTAGTAATTCCTACGACTACTCGTATAGTTTCTTGAGGGTTCCTAACCGTGCCCGCGTCCTATACTCTTTCTTTTAATGATTTCTTGAGACCCACTCCCATGTGAGACTAGATTCTTCATAACTTATTAATCCTAACCATTATGTAATTCGGGACGTACTTTTATGGTGATGATATACATAACAATATCTTTGGATATGTAGAATTGAACGTATTCCCAATGTGTCTGTGTCCTACGTTTTAGAGAAAGAACATATCCGCTTGTCCATGTAGTGTCCTACTCGTGTCCCATGTCTGTATCCATACTTCTTAGGTGCCCGCCCTAAACAGAGAGTGATGATACTAATTATAAGCAATTGCCTCAAGCTACTATAAGACCCACCCAAGTATACACAAGCCTAAATCGATATCCCAATAAGAAACCCAACAAGAGGCAGATATATGGCAGAGCATAAGGGAAGGTTAATAACTTGCTTGCAGTGTACCATACACTGACATTTCCGTCAAGATAAAATCTACAAAGAAGTTGGAAGTGGTACATACCATTTCTACCATAAAGTCTAGCATGCTCTGCGACCTGCAAACAGCAAAACAAGCAGAATGTAGTAATCCAGCAAAATGAGTTTCAGTTTAACATATCTTGGTATCTCCCCCCCACCCATACATTAACTTTATGATTAAGCACAACAAACTCAATAAAGAACAATCATGCACCTGGGAATCAGCTAGGCCTTTTGTCGGGTCCACACCAAAGAATTCCAGAACCTGAAAAGTATATGATTTTTCTAACCTTCGGCACAAATTCAAAACATTCGCAAACACAGTTCAACTAATCCAATCAGATCACTCAACTAATAAACTGAAAACAACAAAGTCCCATGAACTTCTACAAATAGATGAAAATTCAGGTCTAGGCACAAAAATAGTGCAGAGCAATTCAATAAAAAAAAGTGAAGGTAAAACTTCAAGGCCAAGAACAGCCCACTTCGACCGACTACCAAGATTTAACATTCGAATCCTTGTCAATGAACCCGGGCAGTTGGCCCATTGGTTGTAGCTGCACTAAGTGCAATGCTGGTTCAAATCCTACCATCAAGTTTGCTATTGCCTATTGGTTGTGTAGCAGCACTACTAAGTGCAATGCGGGTTCAAATCCAATAGAGCTGAGTTCGCTATTGGTTGGGTAGCATCACTAAGTGCGATGCGGGTTCAAATCCAATAGTCGAGTTTGCTATTGCCTATTGGTTGTGTAGCAGTAGCACTAAGTGAGATGCGGGTTCAAATCCAATAGAGACGAGTTCGCTATTGGTTGTGCAGCAGCACTAAGTGCGATGCGGGTTCAAATCCCATAGTCGAGTTTGCTATTGCCTATTGGTCGTGTGGCAGCAATAAGTGCGATGCGGGTTCAAAATTCAAATCCTGTAGTCAAGTTTGGTATTGCCTATTGGTCGTGTAGCAGCACTAAGTGCGATGCGGGTACAAATCCTGTAGTCGAGTTTGCTATTGCCTATTGGTCGTGTAGCAGCAATAAGTGCGATGCGGGTACAAATCCTGTAGTCGAGTTTGCTATTGCCTATTGGTCGTGTGGCAGCACTAAGTGCGATGTGGGTTCAAATCCTATAGTCGAGGTGTGATGCGGGTTCAAATCCAATAGAGACGAGTTCGCTATTGGTTGTGTAGCAGCAGCACTAAGTGCAATGCGGGTTCAAATCTTATAGTAGAGTTTGCTATTGCCTATTGGTCGTGTAGCAGCACTAAGAGCGATGCGATGCGGGTAGTTTGCTTTTGCCTATTGGTAGTGTAGCAGCACTAAGTGCGACACGGGTTCAAATCCTCTAGTCGAGCTTGCCATTGCCTATGGGTCGTGTAGCAGCACTAAGTGCGATGTGGGTTCAAATCCTATAGTCGAGTTTGGTGTCATGCGGGTTCAAATCCAATAGAGACGAGTTCGCTATTGGTCGTGTAGCAGCGATGCAGGTTCAAATCCAATAGAGACGAGTTCCATACCCATTGTGATTGGTTGGAATGTGTTCAATGCGATTTCTCCAATAGGGCCAAACAGAATCTCAACCAAACAGAAAATAAGTTGATTACTACCTCTGAAACAGATCTGGCAAAGGCGTCCTCCATTGAAGACGCGACTTTGGGAAACTGTCCGCCGGCGATTGAGAGAGTGGATCGATGAGTGATCACAGTGTTTACGAGTTGAAAGAAGGCTTTGATGGGGATTTTTCTGTGACTTGCGCCATGATTTTCTGTATAACGTACAGAACTGGATCGTGCTATTTGCACTTAAATTGGGAATCTGAGATCTGGCTTCGAAAGAATGGGCGTCGGTGTCTTTCTCGCCGGACAATGACGTTGAAATTAAGCAAACGTCACGACGGGAAGCATAGGGTTTAGCTTTTATTTTTAATTTTTAATTAATATTAATATGTTTTTCTGTCATTTATCATATGATTGTTTTATTACTTTTAAAAGTTTTTATCGAATTGAATTATGTCCCATCTTACTAAGAAAAATAAGTATTTATTAAATAAACAATTATTCTCAAAATTAAAGGTGATTTATTGTGAGAGAATAATCAGTCTCGTAAGACGGAAAATAAGTACTTACTAAAAAAATACTCCGTAAGAACCTGAAACGGGGCCTCTAATGAATAAATTTTAGAAAAATTTATAGAAATAGTCCTCATAATTTCACCCGAGTCTCATTTTCGTCTTCCAAGTATCAATTACAACTCTTTTGACCTTCAAGTTTGGTTTTAGTACAAAATTGGTCCAATTGATAACTTTTGTTAGCCAAACTGGACGGAAAAAATCAAATTGATGGCAGTTTGGACATTGTAGTTTGTACCAAATTAGTCCAATTGATAACGCATGCCCTCAATCTGATTTTTTTTCCATCCAATTTGTCTGACTGGCGTTATCAATTGGACCAACTTGATATGAAAACCAAACTTGAAGGTCAAAAGAGTTGTAATTGATACTTGAAGGACGAAAAATGAGACTTGAGGGAAACTAGGAGAACCATTTCTATAAATTTCCCTAAATTTTATGCTAAATCAACAGAAATTTTGTGAAACTGTAATTTAATAGGCCAAACCCCAAAAACATTACCAGAGGAGCGTGTACAGTGGAATAATGTACTAAAACAATTGAATTTTCCCTACTCTTTTTTTAAAAGAGAGAATTTAATATACTCTTGACTTTATTTCCTAATGTACTAGTATTGACTTTATTTATTTATGCAAGTTCCAGTTTAACAAAAATGTAATTTTGTGGAACAATAATTTAGGGGGCATTTCCGGTGGACAAATTCTAGTAGCTATTTGAAGTCAAGTTGTATACATTAAATTAAAAATTATAAAAAAAATGTGTTGAGTTATTAGAAGAAAATGTGTTGCATCTGCTTCAAGACCCAAGATGCATCCACTCTCCAGGGGATGAGTATTTTTTGGTTTCTTAGCATAGGGGTAATACAAATATACAAAAGACAAAATGTTGTAGACAAAATTTCAGAATATCTTGGAAAAAGAGTAGAAGAAAAGACAGAGATAGTTTTTTTGGAATAATAATCCTACTTTGGTCAACGACACAGATGATTTTTTGTTGTTTTTTTTTTATTTCTAGAATTTTAGAAATCGAGGTAATTTTGTTTACAAACACTAACAAATGTTTTTTAGAAGATTAGTTAAAATTTATCAAGTGTACACTCAATTTTTTTTTAAGGCAAACGTAATAAAGCATGCAAATACTCAAACTTGTCTAATTATTAAGTGCTCCCAAAGCACGGACACGTAGTGCTTTGGAACACTTCAACACCACATATCCAGAGTTGGGTTTTGGACATATGCCGAGAATGTGGCCGTATCGGGCCCCTAATTTTTTTTTTGGGGCCGGGCCCCAAATTTTTGTCCCCTTAATCCCTTATATTATGTATATAGATATAATTAGTAGAAAAATGCCCAATAAAACTTACTGATTCATTAAAAAAATGACACATTTGAGAAGAGTAGGAAATTTTTTAAATAAAGACAAAAAATAATTCAAAATGATTATTAAAGTCAAAACATGCTTTGCAAGACAACGTGACGATCCGTAAATAATCTGAAAAGATGGTCAATCACACTGAAGAGGCACGATTAAAAGTATAACTCCAAGGGAAGGCATAACTAATTACTCCCTCCTTAAAAAGCCGAAAAGAAAACCGATTGAGCTTCCCCTCGCGACTTATTTGTTCTTAATTTTACGTATTGTCGTATTTAGTGAAAAAAAATTAGCTTGTTATAAAACAATTAAGTTGGAAGAAATAAATAATCGAAAGAGAAAGTATCGGAACAAATTTCTTTCAATTAATTTAAACTTAATTAGGAGCAAAGGCTCTCATTTTTTGAAAATGTCATTGTATTCCAAAAAACCAGATAAAGAGACATCCTTTGACAAAACAGAAACTAAAGCGGGCGGAATACAACCCGAAAGACTCAAAAAGTTCATCTCCTTACAATGAGAAGCAATCCAGTGCGCAGCACTGTTACACTACCTAGTTCCTACCACACCAAACAAAGGACCACTTTTTAGATATGGCCCATTCCCTAATGTCATTTACAATTGCCTCGATCTCCCATGAACACTGCATCGATGAGTCGCAAATCGAGTTAATCAGGTTCTGACAATCAGATTCAAAGATGACCTCTATGAAATCCTGTTCCATAGCCACAATACAAGCAATCCTTAGAGCCCACGCTTCAATAGCCAGAGCAGAAGAAACCGACACACGATCACACCGCCACAGAAGAGCTGATCCACCACTAACTCTAGCAATATTGCCAAAGGCAGCCAAGTTGCAAGAGGATTTAAACGCTCCGTCGATATTGAATTTTACCACTCCCGGAGGGGGAGATTTCCACCGAGACTTTCGAACAGGCGTAGGAACGCCGTGAACAGATCCCACAAAAACTGATTGTAGATAATCTGAGTTGGTTCTTCTAGCTTGCTCGATCACTTCTTCGGGCTCTCATTTAGAACTCGTAGATATACCGTTTTATTTTTTAACAATCCTTTCGAGACGGAGTGGTGGATGGTAAAATGTAATAGTAATTTAAGCCTCTCTTCTTCTTTTTTAATGGTTTGGTTCATGATTGAGTCTCGTTTTCGCTTCTGCAATAACGGGGCTACTTTGAAATCTCTTTTACTAGGTCACATAAATGAGCAATTGAGCATACTTAACTAGTATGACAAGCGCAAAAATGTCCTCAAAATCCATCTATACTATTACTAAAATTCATGAAAATAAGGATTAAGCAAGAGCGGGGCAACGACGATTCAGAACGGAATAAACAAGAGACTTTACCGATAGAAAGATGATGTGACGTGGATATATATAAATAGCATGTCCTTCAGCCTAGTTAGCTTAATTCTGCAGGCTTCCTTCGCTTCCTTTTTTTGTTGATAGATTCTTCGCTTTGGCGAGTGGAAAGGAAAAACAGGATATGCAGTATATACCACTTTCTAAATTTTACTACCAAAAAACAAAACAAAACTTTAACCAAAAAATTGAAAAAAAAATGGTCCCGCTCAGGCCCCGTTCCGGAAAGGAAAATAAATACTTATTTTTTAATAAGGCAATTTCAAGCTCAAAAATCATGTGCTTACGCAAATAATTTTCCTATCAATATGGATCTTATTTGATAGATCTCATTGAGATCTTTAATACGGTGCAAAAAAAATTGGAAAATTATTTTTCATTTACATTATTTTTGAGTTTCAAAATATGAAATAAGTACTTATTTTTGAAGAATGTGTTCTGGAACGGGGCCTCAAACTTTATTGATTTGATGATATAGCTTCAATGGGATGGAGGAGTAACAAACAAGGATGGGACCAAGGGGTCTAGTGGCGGTGATCGCCACGACAAGAATTTTAGAAAATGTAATTATTTTATGTAAAAAAAATAAAATATTATGCCTAATTTATATAGTCTCGCCACCACTAAATTTTTTTAATATATATTTCGCCACTGCTAGGGTGAAATCATGGTTCCATCCTTGGTAACAAATTAACAAAATCACAGCGCATGCACCATGTATAAATAGAGAACTACTATAGCTAGAACTTTGCTACTACATAGCAAAACTGTGTACAGATCGTGCACAGATTGCATTGCGGGACCCATAATGGATACCACACAAATGATCCGAACCGTTTATTATGTTTAAAACATTAACATAAAACATTTTTCCAAGGGCTTACACGAGTATTAAAACAGTACAAAATGTACATGCACAACGTTCCAAAATCTAAACTTAAACGCCTTCGACGTGGCTCTGGCTCTCTGATGATTCAAACATGCATCAAACAGCTTGCCGAGAGAGAGAGAGAGAGAGAGAGAGAGAGAGAGAGAGAGAGAGAGAGAGAGAGAGAGAGAGAGAGAGAGTCAAAAGAAGGGGAAAAAGCCACATGGTGGAAAACAGAGATCCAGGAGGCAGCAGCAACACAGAGCAGCCAAGCTGCATGCACGTACATACAGATGGAGTTATTTAGTAGTAGTATCAAAGAAAGAAATTGTTAACAATATCGATCAAATTACCAGTTTAATTGCAATATTGGAAATGCTATATAAATATTGACCAACAAAAACATCCATTCATATTCACTAGATCATACTCAACGCATAACATTTGTCCGTTACGAATTCCGCGCGTCACAACTAATGCTAGTATTAATTTTCAAACATATCCATATTCGGTCCATTTTTTTAACTTGTATGTGTCCCAAAAAATTTAAGATTGCTACAAATGTCGATCAACCTAATTTTTGGCAAGGATAATGTGCGTGCCAAGATCTACAAAATAAATGATGTCAAAATGTGTAGTACAACTCACCGTATTTGGAGGTGCATGTGTTCGAGAAGTGTGCAAGTAGAATTATCCTATCGACCTAATTAATTAACCACGGATTTTTTGTGACTGCTAAAATACCCAATTGTGAACCATGCAATGCCATATGCTGTACATATTACTGCAGTATAAGACTTGTTCTACGTATTGTTGTGTTAGCAGACTTCATCAAATTTTCAAGGAGTTTATATGCATGCATGAGAGAGAGAGAGAGAGAGAGAGAGAGAGAGAGAGAGAAGGCGGACCAAGCATCCAAGCAACTAGGAGGAGGTGGGCTGGGTTCTGCATAATAAGTAACACCTGGCGGCAGCGGCGGCGGCGGCAGCGGCTGTACATAAGGGTTATTCTGCTGTGGGTATCCCTGCGGCTGTGGTGGATATCCATCTTTCCCCATACCTAAATATGATCCCCCAAAAAAGAAGAAGATCCAAATATCATAAACCTAGCTAGCTAATCCACTTTTCATGTGGGATCTGAATATTTAATTATCCTTAAACATCTACAAAATATCTTCCCGACCACAAAAAAAACATCTACCAAATTAAATGTCTTACCTTTCATTTTTTTTTTCGAACAGAATTTTTTTTAAAAATTAATTAATCTCTGAACAGGGATATCTTAATGAATAACATTGCAATAATTAACTCTTGAATTCTACACAGGGAGAGGGAGTGGGACCAAGCTCCCATCCAGTGGTGTTGTCGTTCAATCCGGTCCCGTTTGGGTCTTTCTAGGCTCCTACGTGACCCAAAATAATGATCAAAATTGTTTATTTTGTGAAGATCGAAACCGCACATTTTGTAGAACTCATCGATTAATAGTATAGAACACAAAAAAAAGTAGTCTGATACAACATCAATAGCTATATATATGAATAAAACTTACATGAGAAAAATGGCACGAGAAAATATACTTGCAACTTACATTCCCCATTTTTTTCGTGCACAAAACTGTTTCGTTCATATACCATCGAGGTTTGATTCAACTCATCTTTTTCCTGTATATTTTATTCGATGAGCTCTTCAAAATAAACGATTACGATCATTATATATAGTGGTTCAAATAGAGGTCCACTAAAGACAGTTTGGTCAGAGAGAGAGAGACCGACCTTTTCCTTGTCGTGAAGAAGAGGGGACCTCGTAGCTCAAAATTTTCACACTTTCTAAAAGCGAAACATATGAAGTACTCCTAGTATAAAAGATCCGTTTAGAAGGTTAGAGAAGGGTAAAGGGAAAGCGGTGAAGTAGAACACGTGTAAATACTACAAGAGTACAAGTAATGAAATTGGCATGCAAACGTTTACTATTTGTCACCATGCTTGTGCCCCATTTTCTGGCTAAAGCTTGAGGGGATAATTATTCAGTTGTCCCGGAGCACAGTCATGTAATTCTCAGGTTCATTTTAGTACTATACATTTATGCGGGGTCTTCTTTTTCTTCCAAATTTTATCGAATGTCTACAAACATCTACGTAGTAATTGCTTATCTTGCATGTCCTTTTTTTAGCGCGCGCTCTCTCTCTCTCTTTTTCTCCAAAGTGACAAAATTGGACGTTTGACTTTGAAACATTTTCACCTTTATCCCTTACCTTCTCTGACCTTCTATAAGGATCCAGGAGCCATATATAGATATCACCAAATTAATGCTCTCCTTTGTGCAGTAGGAGTAGTTCTTTTTCTGCCCTTAATTGTATACAGTATATATTTCTGTGTCCTCCTAATTTGGCTTTGAAAGGTACGTACTGACAAATTAAGACCATGAGTCGCCATAGCCCCGAGGGGGTAGCGGTACCCGTGATCACCTCCTCGCCTCCAAAATCTTCTTCCCCAAAGGGTATGTACGTCAACTCTGTCTTTCTACTCCTAATTCCTTTTCTTTTTTTTTGATCGGCAAAATAAATTTTATTAAGAGAAAAAGGGAAAATGAATCCAACCAAAAGTTGGATATACACCTAATTCCTTGATTGGTGCTCGATATGCTACATACAGCTAATCCAAGTTGCTCTGAAGGGATTTTTTATATTTTAGAAATTCAAGACCTACCTACGTACCATGCAATTTAATTATGCTACGTTTCGATAGATAGTTCTGATGCCATTACATCTCGCTCGATCATAAAAATTATGGATTTAGCTAGCTAGCTCAATATAATGTTTCTAATACCTATTACTTGTCCATCGATCATTTATATATATCCTTCTGGGTTTCCCGCTATTTTAAACGCTGCTAGAGCCGTTTCACATACTTATTATCGGGTGTGTATGTATATATGTTGATATACGTACATACGGTATTCAGGTGTAGGGAAGGATGGATATCCTCCACCTGTAGGGTACCCGTTTCAGCCTCATGATCAGCCGCCGCCACCAGTGGTAACGGTACCGGTTGTTGCTTACGTTGCAGAACCAGTTCCCCCTCCTCCTAGTTGCTTGGATATTTGGTACTCTCTCTCTCTCTCTCTCTCTCTCTCTCTCTCTCTCAATTCGATATTGAAATTGAAATTGTGCTCATACCATTTCATGATATTTTTGGATGTGCAGCTTGGCCACTCTTTGTTGCTGTTGCCTCCTGGATATGTGTTTTCCTCCATATGGCCCTTTTCCCTTCTTTTGACTCTCTCTCTCTCTCTCTCTCAGTTTCATAATTTCATTCATGCTTTGATGATCATAGAGAGACAAAGATGGAAGGCTTTTTGTGTTTGCAGAATGTGATGTATATATATAATTGTTCTTCCTTTTCTGATGGATTTAATTTTTTTTTTTTCCATGCCCGTTCGGCCGTTCCCCATCTTTTTTGGCAAATTCTTCTTTGAAAGGTGGATTAAATGTAATCCTATTCAAAATGGAACTATTCGTGTGTGTGTGTGTGTGTGTGTTTTACTTATTATTGTCAACAGCTAGAACTCATGAGGATCTCAAAGTGAACCTGATCTCCATGAAAAGGCGAAGAGCTAGTAACTTAATTTTTTGCCTTCTTTCTTTTCTTTTGTAATCGCAATTAATTGTGTTACCTGGTGTTGTAACGTCATCTTTTCATTCATCTCGCATTGTTGGGTCTAGTAAAAATTGGCATGCATGCTACACATAACACTATAGGTTTTGGAACTTGGCTTAAACGTTATAGTCATGGGTGGACCCAGTATAGGGCAAGCGGGGTCACTTGACCCCACTAAGTTCCAAAATACCCCTAAAGCAGTTATAGTTTTGAGGAGTATTTTATAATTTTGCTCCAAGAGGATCACATTCTTGTCCTGAAGATCCCACGAAATTTATAATTCTTGCCTTCTTTAATTGTGACGTTATGCAAAGAACTCGATATTTTTTCTCTCTCCACAAAGTCTACGAGTCTATAGACTCTTACTTTATAGTCTGTTCTTGTATCTCTCTCTTTAAAGACAAAAGCAAACAAAAGCAAAAGCAAGCAGTCCTTCTAGATGAAAGCTAAGTCAGACAATTACCAATTAATGTAAAAAAGCTTGGGTATGGTAGTTTATACTCTTTGTTTTTTTGTTTTTGTATTTAATTCAATTTCTTATCCGATTTTACATACAAAAAAATAAATTACATATGATATAGATATTTGACCCCATTGCAACTAAATTCTGGGTCCGCCCCTGAATTTATAGTAGGACTTATAAAGTGGAACTTTTAACAAGGTTTAAGAGATCGAATGTCACAATCAAAAGTAGAGGGGAGAATTTAAATTTTGGGAAAAGGTTAGAGGGTTCAAATGCTATTAACAGGAGATTTAAGTTACTAACTAAAGTAAAATGGCAACCGAACACAGCCGTATACTATTTTTGAGGGAAAATGATGCCGTCTTGAATCTCTTTCAACTAGAAAATAGCAGGTGGGCACACCCTCTATGTGCAAATTTTAATAGGTGTAATTGATTTTGCCGCTTCACTTTTTGATTATGACATTTTAATATTTGTCTTCTAGCAGTCAAAATACATTTGACAAGAACACAAAAAAGACGAATATTAGAATGTGATTATCAAAAAGTATAATGTCAAAATGATTGCCTAATTTTAGTACTTACAAATAGGTTAGACATTACTTGGGCTTGAGAAATCACAAACATATTTTATGGCTAATTTTCTTTGGGTTTAACGGGTTCGGCTCCCATCCAGTGTTGATTTGTCTAGTTTCATCCATTTTGTGGCCAAGATCTACACAATATAAATCACTTTGTATATCCATGGTTTAGACTTTTGCCACATAGAGCAAGTGTATTCAGACCCCAAAAGCTGGAAAAATTCAGTGTCGGAACCTACCGAACCTACTTCTTTGTGCTACCGAGAGCGAACCGGGTCTCACAATATTCAAGTTTTAACATGTTATGAGACAAATCGATCTTTGACAGACAAGTCGATCTCAATTATTAAGCGTCATCAAGCCAAACAGTAGCATTACATATATGAGAAAAGTGTGATCGTAGAGCAATCGATAAGAGTGTTATTGTTGAATACTTTTTTTTGTTTTTGAACGGCAGAAAATATTATAGGGGTGTTCGCGGTCCGGTTCGGTTCGGTTCAGTTTTTTAAGAATCCGAGGACCGAACCGCTAGTCACGGTTTTTTAAAAATGAAATCCGTGTCCAGACCAAAAGTCCCACGGTTCGGTTCCAATCCAATCCGTGACTCACGTTTCGGTTACGGTTTTGTCCACGGATTTTGGTACATAAGCAAAAATTAAACACTAGCATATATTATCTCGCAAACTAAAGCATTACACCAAATGAAAGCAAACACCAAATGAAAACAATACATGCAGTTCTAGTCTAGTCTAGTCTTCCAGACGTTCACGGCACAGCAACCGACAAGAGTCACTCTGGAATTGGATGAAGTGAAACATTTTGTAGAGCTGCAAATAAATGAATGAAGCGAAATTAGATTACAGTAAAATGAAACTCTAGCATACAAATTAACTAAATTATAAACAGAAATACAAAAAGCACAATAAACTAAAACTTTACCCAATATTAAGTAAAATATGAAAATTGGTATAAAAATTTATTTATAGGTAAAAATTATTTATGTATAGACATATATATTAATATATATATATATATATATTTATTTATAATAAATTCTCACTGTTCGGTTCGGTTAATCCACGGTTTCGTAATGAAAATCCATGGACCAAACCGCGAGTCATGGTTTTTTAATTTTTCAATCCATGTCCGAACCATTAATCCACGGACAAAATCCAAAAGGTACGGATCGATTCGATCCGGTCCAGTTTCACAGTTCACCGGATTTTTTGGGCCGCCCTAGAAAATATTTTTGAACACGTGCTCTTCGTCTGTAAGAAATCACGATTACACACGCTCGAGGCAGCAGAGATCCATTTCTCAAAGCTTCCACTGTGCTCCAAGCAACCTAACCCAAAACTCCTCACAAAATTTTCAAAGCATAAATTCCACCCCTCCAAAGAATCTTCCCCAGCAATCATCACCATCACCCCTCTCTCTCTCTCTCTCTCTCTCTCTCTCTCTCTCTCTCTCTCACACACACACACACACATTTCCAAACCCCAAACCAAGATCCAATCAAGATCAAGAAACAGAGAGAATCCAATCCGAGTTCCAACCATGGCGAATCCCAATTCTTCAACCCCCTTCTCCGACTTCCCAGAAGACGTCCAGCTCTGCATCCTCTCCTTCCTCACCCCCTCCGAGATATCCGCCTTCGCCGCCACCTCCAAGACCTCCCTCTCCCTCTGCCGCCACCTCTCCCCCAAGCTCTGGTTCTCCCTCTGCCACCGCCGCTGGTCCTCCAAAACCCTCATCCACAAATGGTCCCACCGCAACAAAATCCCCTTCAAGCACCTATACCAAACCCTGGACGCCTACGACCAGCTCATCGGCTTCTGGCGCCGCAGTGGCACCGCCGGCGCCAAAACCCTAGTCCACTCCCCCCCGCCGCCCCCCCTCGTGTTCTTCGAGTGGGGGCCCTCCTTCGTCGCCGGTTCTAGGGTTTCGCCGTGTAAAACACCTGGTTTGTATCACGTAATTAAATCTCCGTTTATTTGGTTAGGTATTGGGGCTAATGGTGAGCCGGTGAGTTTCGTTGATCCGGAGTGTAAGTTGGAATTGTGTGATGATTTGGAAAGATTGCTAGACAATGATGAGTTGGTGCCGGTTAGTGTTAGTTTTATGGGGAGTGGTCATGTGGTTGTGGAGGAGAATGCGAACTTTTCGTATTCGAATTCGCCGGAGGGGGGGAGGATTAGGAGGGTTTCGAGTTCGGGGAATTTGAGGGGGGAGGAGTGTGGGGTTGTTGTGGAGGATGTGAGTGGGTCGCCCGGGAGCTTACCGGATCGGTTGGTGTCGGAGATTTATCAGCACTTTGCGAATAGGACGAGTCCGGGAGGGGAGAGAGCGTCGAGGAGACAGAGGAGGAGGGAGAAGGAGAGGCAGGGGAGGAGGAGGAAGTGGGAGCCGGAGCATTTCGTGAAGATTGTTAATTGCTCGCCTACGCGATTGAGGCCTTTGCAAGGATTATGGAAGGTGGCGTTTTTGTTCTTTTTTGGTGTTGTTGCACTTACTGCTAGAAGCTCATATAATCTATTATGCAAATTGCACTTATGAATAGAAGTTGCGACATTTACTGCAAGTTCGTAACAAAGACTATTGCTCTTACGGAAAATTAGTGGATTCTAGGTACTAGGTTGTCAATTGGCTTCTTAGTCTTTATAGCACTCTGATTCAGTATTTTCTACATAGTTTTGATGCTTGAGTTCAGTCGTGTATCTTAGGCCGTTGCGCCTTTAAATTTGCACACTCTTGTTTTAAATGCTTTACATGTATGAAGGTGATGACAGTGCCCAGAGTACAATTGCTACGTTGGGATAAGAGGGTGTGTTGTTAACGGTTGTAGATAATAGTGCCGAGTTGGCACTTTGGTGAGACTTGAGATTATGCTGGACTTTTATAAAATCCTCCCACCTTTGTGTTTTTTATAATTAGATGAGAATTTCCTCCAAGTCAGCCAATATATAAGAATTATAAGTTTGAAACTGGGGTCCATAGCCTGTGTTGTAGGATTTTCCTGTGATTTTCTTCTGCATTTTTCCATTAAAGGAAACTAGGTTTTATGTAACTTGATGCAAGTATGATTTTTTCGGCATTAATTCCATGTAAAGGAACTTTATTATATGTGACTTGATTCTGCATTGCTTGCTATACAAATTAGATGTAACTTTAATATATATTAATCACTGAGAAAATTATTTTCGTTCATTGACCTGAAACTTCATAGTTGAGGAAGTCAAATTGGAATTCTCTGCAGTTGCTCCATCATACCTCACCCTTGGATTAAATTGCTGTTCTTTTTCTTTTCTTTTTTTCATGTTTTTTAAGTTGCTGAATTTTATGTTCTATGCGAAATAGTTTTGTAACCTTAAGTTAGTTCAGATGAAGAATTTATTGCTACCGTTTCCAGCTATGTGATCTCCTCCACAGGCTAGATGAGTAATCAAATAACATTGCCTGCTGAGAAACACATGCAACTAAAAATGCATAATCTTTCACTGACACTGGTGATTGTTTTGCAATGTTTCTATAGCTGCTGATATTGAAACATGGTGGTGTGAAGGGATCTCTCACTAAAGCTCATATGATGCTTTCACCTGTTTCTTGCTGCAGGGTATTTGTGATGATATGAACCTGGATTTTTATCTTGTTTCATATGATGACATTGGGGGCATTGCATGCCGAAAGGTTGGAGACTCGTCTCATCTGTTCGCTGAATATTCCCCAGTCTTTTGGACATCAAACACTACATTCATTGAATCTCCATTTTCTGCTGAAGAAGAATATATATATGATTGTCGCATACATCTCCGACCACCTGAAGCAACAGATTCCATTCATGGGCAACTGCCTTGGATGGAAAATCATGTGGTCTCTCGTATTCTTGATATCAATTCAAGTTATGATCTAGTAATTCCAAACCTGGCTGGAGCTTCTGTGAATCCTCGGCAGGTGCAGGGAAGAATATGGCTGTATGGGAATGGGACATTTGGGTTTGGGTTTCTCCGGAACAATTACATTATAGACCTGAAGCATATTTCTCAAAATGGTTGTATTCTTGATACTATGGAACTTTGTAATGACTGATATCCTTGGGATCATCTCTGTGTACAAAATTCCTTGTAGCTAGATGTTATTTATGTGGTGTGGAACTTTGTAACATATTTACAAGAGTAATGAAATAATTATTCCTTGAGTGGACTTCATTTTTATTCCTTCTTTTGTGCTCGGGTCGTAGAACTAATTTCTGAAGCCCATATTTTTGTCAGCATGACGCTATTGCTTTATCTTATGTTGTGGGCATGATTGATGGTAACTAAGCCCAGTCTTAAGTTATGCTTTTCTTGGCTTCCTTGTACTTGAAAAAGTACATGGGTAAGTAGTGGCAAAAAGTACATGGCTTTGATGGGAGTAGACTATGAAGTAGGAGTTGTACGAAAGAGTTGTGAGAAAAGAGTACATCGTCAACAGTTCTGTAACTGCTCTTACTGGGGATTTTATACCGTTGTTCTGTAACTGCTCTTACTTGGGATTTTAGACCGTCGTTTAGTTACTGCTCTTATTCGAGATTGTTTTTTGTTCTCATAAAAATTGCCTCTTTTAATATGACCTTTTTTTATTATTGTGTACTTGCAGGCTGTTTTAAAGTTACTACAGGCCCACCAGTTTGTAACTGTCGGGGTTTCCTCATCCTGCAATTCAACACTTCTGATGAGAAGATGATGGCCATTTAAAACCCAGTTCAACTCTTCTGGAGGTAGCTTTCCTGTTATTGATCAGGTGTTTAAGTTCCTTTAAGCTAGTCACTAGTCAGTGTTTTATTTTTATGTTTCATGGCTGAAATCTGTATTGGGCTCTATGGCTAGTGTTACGCAGCATTCTCTAAGCTTTCGCTTTGGCAGAGCTTTTCAGCACATCTCATTTCAATTTTTCTGTTATCTATTGTAGTCCTTGCAGACGATTTCTTTTGCAGTTCAGCATCTAATGTTCCTATAATACCACTCTAAAAAGTAATACTCCGTAACACTTCGACTGTGGGCTAATGTCTGGCTGCTTTCATGGGAACTGAGAACATGATCTTGCGTGCATGCTCGTGCAACATATCTGCAATGGAATGGGTTGAAGGTTGATGATGCGTTCTTAGTTTTGGTTATCTCACTAACCTCTGCAACAATTCACTAACCTCTGCAACAATTTTTTATTCCCTGTCTCCTCTCTTATTTTTTGTGCAATGATTGTGGATACCAAGGCTGTGAATACCGTACTGGACTGGCCAGTATGGTACCCGTTTTTCATAAAACCGGAACCTCACCCCTCTAGTTTCGTTCCGGTTCAAATACTGGCCATACCGAGAAATCCTTGCGGGTACTGGTCGGTACCAGTCATACTATATGTTTGATTTTATTTTATTTTTCTGTTTTTTAGGTGATAATTAGTTCTTTTGTACTAAAAAAATCATAATTTCCTCTATATAATCTTTCACGATCACTACTATTACTTATGTATCTTCATGTTGGTTGAATGTTTTGAGCTTTTTAAGCATACATAGGAGTAAACAACAAATTAATGTATAATATTTACGACGCAAAATGCGAAACGGTACCCGAAATTAAACCGGCAACGGTACGTACCGTAAAAATGAGAAAAAGGGTACTGCTCCTTGTACGGTATTCAGAACCTTGGTAGATCCATTCTTTTCCCTCAACTTCTAACTTTCCTCCTCTTTTCATGTAGTTCTTTTGATACTTTTCATAGTTTGCTGTTTTTTTTGCTAAGACATCATTTGCTGTTATTCTTTGGACAATTTCTGTCCAGGATATAAACCAAACGGCTGTAGGGAGTTCAAAGGAAATATGAAGCCATCTCTTGTCAAGTTTACTGTCATGAATGCCGATCAAAAAAGTACTGTCATGAAGTAATCCAAACCAATTTTAGCTATGCTTCTAAACATATAATTCTCAACAGTACCATACATATACATGTACATATATGTATATGTATATGTCTGTATATGAATGGTACACAAGCAAAAGCAACGGGCACCAATGGCATTTATTCAAAACTGATGGAAGGGAAAACGAGTTTTCCAATAACACTGGCACATTACTTGTCTTATGATATTAAGAATAGCCAAGTCCTCATGAAAGCACAAGAAACAAGAAACGAAAAGACAGAACACACAAACTGGTAAGTGGAAACATTCGAGACTTCCATCCACTTTGGTAGTGTAAAACATTTCTCCACTGCATGGAAAGTAGATCATTACTGCATTAATATGGACCGCAGAAAAAACCACAAGATTGAGGGTGAATATTCCTTAAGCAGATCATGACTCGGCAGCAACTTCTCTGCCCTTGACTTTTTCATTTGCAGAATCCTTCTCATGGTCACCCTCGAGCTGGCTTAAGTTGCCTTTCTCCCTTATCAGTTGGGTATGGTGGTGTTTGCAGTAAAGCCGGCCCTCATGTGCAATGTAGTTGGAAGGGCTTATTGTGCAGCCTCCATGGCTGCATTTGAAACAACTTTTGTGGTACGCCGTTCCATTCACCGTAACCTTGCCATGAAATGCATATTACTAGTCAATGTATAGACGAACATGTTTTTGATACCAGAATTAGTCTGTGTATTCGGACTTTGAACTATATATGCCCTACTTATCCAATATTTCAATATCTTAGAAAAAGAAGAAATATACAAATAGGAAAAGGACCATGTGGAGGTTTTGAATTCTGTGCATACTTGAGGGAGCATGGAGTTAGGTACGAGAGTCGCCAATGTCAAGTTTATCTAATTCCGATGTCAAGGATGCAAGGACACAATAAGTATTCATAGACTCATAGTTGTTATATACTTGGAAGCACTGACACAACACAACACTGCATTACATGCTCCAGACATGTCTTATGTATTTTTTCAAATGGACATGCTAGGACACATGTTTGGGACATGCCAAGACACATTTGGAAACACATTAGGGCATATCAGGAGGTCAAGATGCATTTTTTTTTTTAAAATTAAACCAGAGTTGAAGTTTCCCTATATGATTAGTTCTTGAATAAGTACAAGTGACGGCTGATTTTCATATGTTCACGAAGTCATGTTTTCAGTTTGTAGCATTAATTTGGTAGAAACAAGGCTTATGTGCACCTCAACTAATCCTTGGTCCACCAGCAAGGAGTCCGATTAATGCCGGACTGGCCCCATAAGAGTTTATGGCATATGGGAGGTTTCAAACCTGGTACCTTAGGAGGGAGGATTGACCATCAGGCCAACCCCGTGGGGTTTATGAATAAACATCTATTGTAACACCCTGTCCCAACCAAAGCACGTCAAATATAAAGACCACAATACCACCACCTCACTTCCCTCTCGTCGCTCCACTATCGACCACCACCCAACAATGCGTGGTTAACTAACTCTAAAAAAATCACAAATGATACAAAGAAATATAGGTTAGCCTACTACCCCATAATGGATACACCATTAACTATTCTGTGAAAATTTTCCCCTTATACCCCAACTCTACGAATAGCTCCATACCTCTTAGTTTTCTTTTTCCTCTTCCTACGTCCTTTTTCCTCCCCCATTTAAGTTCTTGTCTCTCTCCATTTATAGCACATGATGACTCTTCACCATAGTGGCTTATTGCATGACACATGCACTCTTTGAACAATACTAATTTTGTTTGTCTATCCCTTGCACCCTTATCCTTTCTTAGCAGTATATGGCCACCTCATGTAAGCCATGTAATTTGTCTTTCTTTTTCTTTTTTTCCTTTTGATGTCAATCTCTATACCACTTATAGTTATGTACCTTGGTATTTATTTGAAACTATTTCAACCACTCCGTATATGGGATGACACATGTACTCTTTAAACACTATTGATTTTTTCCAACCATAGTGGCTAATTGCATGAGCATGACACATGCACTCTTTAAACAATACTCCTACTAATTTTGTTTGTATATTCCTTGCACCCTTATCCTTTCTTAGCAGTATATGGCCACCTCATGTAAGCCATGTAATTTGTCTTTTTTCCTTTAGATGTCAATCTCTATACCACTTATAGTTATTGACCTTGGTATTTATCTGAAACTATTTCAACCACTCCGTACATGGGAGGGTGTCACATCTAGAATACTCCCAACGCATACGTGTCCAAAGTTGTGGAAAAATACCTAGCCCATGTAGTGCGGTGTCCATATCTGTACTTGATTCATGGGTTATATATTTACTTCTTTTCGTAGTGAAAATGGTACTTACAAGGTGCAGTGGAGCAATTTTTTTTTTTTTTTTTGAGGGGTAGTTGTATGTTTAGTTTTACGGTGAACTCGAAAATCTACTACGTATTGTTTCTCAGCGAATGTCTGGTTAACATTTCAGAGACATATCTCATACCTTAACCCGACAAAAGGACTCTATACGTATAGAAGAGTTTATATAACATACATTGCTGGAAAACAATTCATGAATTGCATTGTGTACCTTTTCAGTTGGATAGACAGTATTCTTACAGCCCAGACATTTATCTCTGGTTCCCCCGAACATGTTTGATGCTTTACTCGCCAGAGGTTTCTGTCAATCAAAATTAGCAGCAAGTTATAGGAAAGTGTACACTTCTTTAGTTGAAGGTTGTAAAGGGATATTGTCATTAATTCAAAGGGGGTAACTGTAACTTCCCCATATATAGTAGCATATTGGTGAGCTCCCAGATTACAAGAACAATACCTGATTGTCAATAGGTTTCTCTGGTTTCACAATTTTTGGTGTCCCTGGATTTGGGAAAAGAAAGAAATTAGCTTGATCTGTCAATCGATAAGCATTTAGACCCCTTTGTTTGACGAGATCAATAGTAGAGGGATATAATATCCCATACGATGTGTAATCCTATCAGACTAGTATTGATGAGAAATAATTCTACACTTTGTACGGTTGTTAAATCCAATGCATGTTTAATCCAGATGTAGTTCAATTCCAGTCGAACAAAAGCTTATGGAAAAGGCTACACCGTTTTTCTTACTTTTTCAACAAAAGAAGCCTGAGATTTACCTTCAAAGCTTTTGTCAAGGCTACCAGTCATTTTGAAGAGTTGATCAAAGTGTGGCCTGCAGTACAGAACCCCCTCAAAGGAGTTGTAGTTTCCAAGCTGTAAAATACAAAGCATCCCTCTCAGACTTTCATGTGAAAAGGTGTGAAAGTGTCCACCCTCTTTTTTTCCCCCTTTCCCTGGAATGAATTTTGGCAATTTGGCCAAATTGACATTTAAGGCTGCGGTTGGATCATGAATTTGTAGATCAAGGAAAAGGAAAACGACCGAAAAACCAAAGAAATAAATTGAGCTTGGTAAACTCATTATCTTCTTGGCTTGTCTTTTAGTACCTTTTCTTTTCTCTTCTCAAGTCCATCCGCAAGTTTGTGATCCGAGTTAGTCTCGGATCATGACTTTGTTGAAAGATTTACAGAAGGGGGAGAGAAAAATGAAGGATAACATAAGAAGAATAGATAACTCAATTACATCTTCTTTGATTATTCCATCATTTTCCTTTCCATTGGCAAAAACAGTAGTAATTCATTATCCAAAACATAGCCAATTAGCCACAGCCACAGGGTGATTGCCTCATATTCAGATCTGAATCTGGTTTAGTTTTCAAAATTGCCATTAAGATGAGACTTGCGCGCGCGCGCACACACGTGTAGAGTATATAGTTGTATGTAATGGTATTATTACCTTGAGTGTTCCTTTGCAGTGATGGCATCTGAAACAAGCCTTGTGGAAGACACGGTTATCTGCAGTCAGCTTGTCCACCAGATAGACGGTCTTTTCACATGCCATGCACTTCTGGGTTGTTCCTGCAAAGGCCATGGCTTCCAATTCTCACACACAACAAGAAGAAGGTTCTGCCTCTTACTCTCTCTCTCTCTAAAAGAAGGAATCCAGTGACTTTGAGAAATCTTGAAGGGTGAGGAATGTTGAAGGGGGAGAGATAAGGTGGGTAGAGAGAGAGAGGTGGGTTACAGGGGATGCCAAAAGCAGAGTGCCAGAGTTGGTCGTTTTTGACAAATCATTTTGTCCGAATATGTAAATCCCTCTAACTACCTTTGCCAGATATTTTTGCTACCTTTTCTTCTCTCTACTTCTCTTAACTCTGATTAAAGCATACATAAGCAAATGGTAGTACTATATAATACCTACTACTATAATGTAGTACCACTTTGGTTGTCTAAAAAGGAGTAATGAGCTTATCTGTAGTCCTTTTTGGGAGCTGTTCAGGTTTTTTTTTTTTGAACAGGTGTTTAATTAGGTTGTTAGTTCATATGAGTCGTTCACTTTGTAAGCTCTATCGTGTAGATAGTCCTTTAGGAAAAAAAACAAATTACTTCGACAATTGTAATCGCGTAGTTTAATCATAGTTGTCTTATGAAAAATGGAGTAAGATATTGAAATTAGCCTATCCAGCTTTTGAAGCTGATTTATGAAATTTGAGTAAGTAGTGGAGATGCTCTTAGAGCACTGAATATTTCTTCATTCACTATGCCGGCTAAAGATGAACCATCTTTTCCATCTTCTTTTCTTTGCTACGGCGATATCGTTTGTGCGTAGTACGGAGTAGTTAGTAAGTTACAACAGCAGATCAGTGTGGTTTTATTAACTTGAATTTGAGATCTTTTCCGTGGGCTTTGAAGCCCCCTTGCGATGTCGAGCATTTTAGCATGGAATATCTCTAGCGACAAAGTTGTCGTGAGATAGGCATTGCAAAAAGTAGTAGTAGAAAATAGGAAGCAATAATTGTTCCTTACAAAATCACCAAGGTCACATGACGGAGGAGCCCAGTTTGTTGGTGGTATAACTTTCCCATGTTGAATGTCTGGCATCATCTGTAAAACACCACAGGAATCTCTCTCTAACAAGAAGAGAGAGAGAGAGAGAGAGAGAGAGAGAGAGAGAGAGATGTTTTCAAATTCTTCAATTTTTTGGTATCACTGTCCATGACTCTATAATGCCAAACATGAGTGCTGCTATGTGTACAAATGAAATGTACATATGGATTTTATGGGACACACCTCGGGTCCCACAAAGATGATCCGAACCGCCCATTATTTTTAAAACATTTTTTTATGGAGCTCTGTAAAAAAATCAGCTCAACCCGATATCGGTAAGGATTTTTTCTGAATTTGTAGGTGCGAAATTAAGAAGTTAAGTAGTTTCACCCCTACAAATTCAGGAAAAATCTTTACCGGTATCGGGTTGAGCTGGCTTTTTACAGGGCTCTATAAAAAAATGTTTTAAAAATAATGGACAGTTCGAATTATTTTTGTGGGACCCGAGGTGGGCCCCACAAACTCATATGTACATGTACATTTCATATGTACTCATAGCTTTATTGGCGGAAAAAAGGTTCTTAAAGGGATAGAAAAGTCTTCTGGTATATTAGCAGCTTCCCCCCACACCCCAAAAGAAAATTTGTCTTTTGAAGAGATGGCTGAGTGCCTGAGTGGGATGTACTATTACACACTTATATGAGAGTTGAGTTTTGTTCACTCTTCACTTAAGAGGGTGAGCATCACCCTCCTTCCTATTAGTTGAAATGGTGTGGATTTCACCACAAAGCGTATTGCATGGTAAGCATGACATTATTTTATGGTGGGATCCACGCCATTTCAACCAATAAGAATGAGGGTATTTGAGGGGTGGGGTTAATACCTAACTAATCTGCTCTTTTTTCTAATTTGGTAATTGCGAATTTGATAAGTATTTAAGGAGACAATACTGTAATTGTAGTGAACGTGCTTTATTCTGAGGGCAATTTCATCACATTTGTGGGGTCAAATTCTCATAATGGAGCAAAATTTCATTGAACAATTGAAGAAATTCAAAAGTTAGTGGGATCGAGTGACCCCACTTGACCCCTTTTCCGTGCTTATGTGAAAGCAACCCATTGCTGGCAGTAATAAAATAGGCAATTTTATTATTTTAAGGGAGTCTATTAATGTTATGGTGCTTACAATTATCGAAAATTATTCGCTTCATTAAAAAATGCGGGGTTAATATTGTTGACTGTAAATTTCAGGTCTAGTTTGGTTTGCGTTGCTTATAATATGACATACGTCCCACAAAGATAAGCTAATTTATTTGGTTCTATAATCAGTTATTTTCTTATTTCCTATTTTAGATTGTTGATTTTCCATATAAAATAAGTAATTAAGCTACCAAGAGTGTCCAAACAATTCTAGTATTGGCTTATTGCTTAGTATTTCTGAGAGTTTGAAAGGAAATTAAACAGGAAATAAAGGAATATCCAGCTATATCAAAAAGGGTGTGATGGTCTTTTTTCCTATAAAAAAAAAGATGGTTTTAATTTTCAACAACCTATACCTAGCTGGATTAGCTTTCAATGTCTAAACAATCGTTCCTTGTAATCATTTCATCTTCATCTGTAAGAATGAAAATGCACGTGATCTCATTTTAACTTAAGACCTAATTATATTTAATAGCAAACCGTTTGATACTTGATTGGCACGCATTTACGTTGACAAAACACACACAAAATGGGTTCGAATCCTATATGAACGATATATTTTTTTCAATATGGGGAGGAAATTGATAATTTTTGAAATGATCAACTGATTGAGGTTAGATATATATTTTTCAATATGGGGAGGAAATTGATAATTTTTGTAATGATCAACTGATTGAGGTTAGAATAGTCTAGATGTTTCTAACGAAATGACCAAAAAGAAAAAGAAAAAAAAACACTGGTGATACAATGAATGGTAATTTGGCCCACATGATGATGATGACTTTGTGGGGTTTCTGATTGGCAATCAATACTATTGTTGAAATGAATTGAGTGGCTGACAGCTATCCCTCATTGCATGAATGCCCTGACCCAATTGTTCCCCAATGCAAGTGAAATTAGTGATTAACTCCGTCACATTTTAAATATCTCTTACGAAAATTCGTGTATTTTTAAATTTTCAAAAAACACATTTTTTTATCTAACTTTTTTTTTACACCAGATTAAAGTATTCAATACGGGATAGGGTATCACTCCCTCCGTCCCAAGAATTATGTCCATTTTTTTTTATGGTCATGTCAATTTCAATTACTCTCTACGTTCATTTTTAAGTGTCAAATCTTCTTAACTCCAACTTATTAAGGAGATATCATCATTATATCTTTCACATTAATTTTTACCTCCATTTTTTTTATTTACACTCTATAGAGATATCATTATTACACTTTTACTCACTAACTTTTTAAAATGAAATCCATTTTTAGGGATAAAACGGAAAATGTACCTGGTTTTACCCACTAATCTTATAAAAATAGACACTTATTAAGGAGCAATTAAAAATAGAATACTGGACTCTAAAAAAAGCGATAGAGAGAATACTTATGATCTCAAAATATATGCAATATGAATCTTGTTGCTTCACGTTCTTTTTCCTTTTCTCCATAGATTCTTTATGTATTGTATACTCCATTAAATCCACACAGAGTTGAATAATATAACTTCACCAAGCATGTCATGTGAGGGCATTTGGTCTAGTGGTATGATTCTCGCTTTGGGTGCGAGAGGTCCCGAGTTCGATTCTCGGAATGCCCCCTTTTAATAAATTCCATTTTTTTTTGCATTTTTCCATACAAAGGCTTTTAGTCGGCCCACTCCGGAGAGGGTTGGCCCAATATGGATATTGGGCTTGCACAAACCAAACCAAACCGAACAAAATCAGAGGGTGCGTTTGGTAACCTTTTTAGTCGGCCCACTCAGGAGAGGATTGGGCTTGCACAAACCAAACCAAACCGAACAAAATCAGAGGGTGCGTTTGGTAACCTTTTTAGTCGGCCCACTCAGGAGAGGATTGGCCCAATATCCATATTGGGCCTACACAAACCAAACCAAACCGAACAAAACCAGATAATAAGGGTGCGTTTGGTAATCTTTTCAGTTTTTTTGTTTTTAAGAAAATTAGAAGTAGAAACAGGTTTGTGTTTTCATAATAAAAACAAAAACAAGAAACAAGTTTGGTAATAGAGATAAACTTATTTACGGCTGTGCCGTAATTAAGCCATATGCAACAGTTAAAAATGCCGTCGTTTTGATCAGGAAAAAGTGGGAAAGCGCACGGCTCCTGCAACACTTATATATATTAAAAAATTAAATGTTTAAATTTTTATTTCGTTTGAACCGGTGCAAAGATTTTATTGTTTTGATCATTTTATCCTAAAGAACCATAATTAATTTTTGACTCTAGGACTTTCATATAAGAGCCCTAAGCTCTAAAACCAAATGAATAGCAGATACTTTAGGGCTCTCATTTGAAAGTCCTAGAGTCAAAATTTAATTATGATTCTTTAGGATCAAATGATCAGAAAAATACGATCTCCGCAACAGTTCAAACGGATTCAAAATTGGAACAATTAATTTTTAGACGGTTTATACATTTAAAAATATGGTTAAAAAAGTGTTCCAATTTTGAATCCGTTTGTACCGTTGCGAAGATCATATATATATTTTTTATTTTATCTTAAAGGGTCATAATTAATTTTTGACTCTAGGGCTTTCATATGAGAGTCCTAAAGTATCTGCTTGGTTTTAAAGCTTAGGGCTCTTATATGAAAGTCCTAGAGTTAAAAATTAATTATGGTCCTTTAGGACGAAATGATCAGAACAATAAAATTTTTGCACCGGATCAAACGAAATGAAAATTGGAATACTTAATTTTTTAACTATATTTTTTAATATATAAGTGTTGCAGGAGCCGTGGGTTTTCCCACTTTTTCCTGATCAAAACAACTGCGTTTTTAACTGATGTCTGCTGCAAATGGCTTAGTTACGGCACAGCTGTAAATAAGTTTATCTCTTGGTAATATTTGTGTTCTCAAAAAAAAAAAGAAAGGAAAAACACATTTTTGTAGTTTTCATAGTTTACAAAAATTCTAAAAAAGTTCATGAAAAAACACAAAAGTAGAAACTTGTTACCCGACAAGTTCTTCATTAGTTTTCAAAAAAGTAAAAACAAAAACCAAAAATTGAAAACAAAAAGGTTACCAAACGCCCCCTAATATACTACTACTGTAATAAAAAAAATTAGCTGGACTAAGGCCGAAGGTAGGAATTTGTTTTGACATGTCTCACCTCGAGATGTAAATTGTAAAGTCTTAACTCATTTTTCCAGTTTACCAAAAAAAAGGTCTTAACTCCGTCTCCGATGTCTACATTTGTAAAAATCCTAATGCCGATGTCTCCGGTTTGCAACGCAAGAATTTTACAGCCCTTACCGATATCCGTTGGAGTTGATTTTTTACGGGAATCCTCCAAAAAATATTTTAAAAAAGATGAGCGATTTGGATCATTTTGTGGGATCCCGATATGAGCCCTACCGGAATTTTATTAGCGCGTATCCAAACAGATTCTGACATGTCTCACACCTCAAGATGTGAAATCCCAACTCCATCTCCGATGTCTACCGTTGTGATTTTTCCAAGTGGCTCGACCGCCCCGTTCGCAACGCAAGAGTCTGAAGAGTTGTAAATGGTCAACAACTAAGGGGGTGTTTCCACTAAAAAAAATACTAAAAAGTAAAAACTTAACGCATTTATTAATGGTGTCGAACGTTCACAAATCAAAAAATCTACACCTTACGGCCCGTTTGGATGGAGGATTTGTTTTAGGTGGATTTGTAATGAGGGGGGATTTGAAGGTGGATATGTAATGAGGGGTGATATGTTAAGAAGGGTGGCCCCACCTCTTAAGAATGGTGGATTTGTAATGAGGTGTTTAGATGGTTATTTGAGAAAGGGGGATTTGGAAGGTGGATATGATGTGATAAGATGTCAAATGACATAATTGCCCTCAGTTTAGTAATTTTATGGATAATAAATGTTAATTTTCATATATATTAGAATATATACATGGGTGGCGATAATGCCATGAGCCTTTGTTTTAAGGCCACGATATTTTGATGCAGTTTGACAATTCTACCCTGATCTCTTTCACTGTATCTCGCTCCTCAACTACTCGCTGCAAAGTCAATACATTTTGATGCAATCTATCTCTCAACCACACCATGCAAACCCAGTTCTCTCAATCTTTTGCTTCCTCTGCTCCATGTTCTTTCTTATTTCCTTTCACTCTAATTCTTCTTCCATTTGGGTGCGATCCCCAGAGAGGGTCAAAGGGGCGAAACGACTTCGAACTCAAGTTGCATCCACCAGATTTTGATTTTCACCGACACGGCTAATCCTCCAATCGAGAGTTTTTCAATGGGAGTTCTTTCTCCTCTTCCGAATGTTTGTGAGAGTTTTTTCGTTTCCAAATCCTGGACTCTGAACCGATTAATTCATCCAATCATTGTTTGCACAGTTGTTGTGGGACAAGAAAGAGTAGCGGACTCTAGCAATTGTCGAGGAAAGAGTTAGATCTGGCAATTGCCTGTTGTTTTGGCCTCTGATGGTGGCTTAAATCAAAAGGATTTCCAATTGACGAGAGGTAGAAGAAAGGATTTGGTCGCCAAAGAAACGGAGAGAGAGAGAGTGTCTGTTTGTTTGCCAACTGAGGGGTAGAATTGTGAAATCATGTAAGATGTCGTGGCTCTAAAAAAAGTCCCCGTGGCATTATCGCTGCCCTATATACATATTTATCATTAATTTTGGGTAAAATAAATTCATTTTATCTTTAAATGTTGAAATCTTAGTAGTATTTATTAGGATTTTTTCAAAAATAAAAATAAAACCGAACTTTATAATATAAAATCCTTTAATATAAAAAATTATTTAGGGTGGTTGGAAAAAACGGACCCGGGGGCTGTGAAGATCTTCTTATTCTGATCATATTATTCTAAAGAGACATAATCAAATTTTGTCTCTAAGGCTCTCATAATCACGTTTCTGCTCCATAGGATTGCAAATTGATGGTTATAAAATTAAGTGCTTCAATTTTTAATCCGTTTGAACGGGTGTGAAGATCTTATTATTCTGATCATATTATTCTAAAGAGACATAATCAAATTTTGTCTCTAAAGTTCTCATAATCACGTTTCTGCTCCATAGGATTGCAAATTGATGGTTAAAAAATTAAGTGCTTCAATTTTTAATCCGTTTGAACGGGTGTGAAGATCTTATTATTCTGATCATATTATTCTAAAGAGGCATAATCAAATTTTGTCTCTAAAGCTCTCATAATCACGTTTCTGCTCCATAGGATTGCAAATTGATGGTTAAAAAATTAAGTGCTTCAATTTTTAATCCGTTTGAACGGATGTAAAGATCTTATTATTCTGATCATATTATTCTAAAGAGACATAATCAAATTTCGTCTCTAAGACTCTCATAATCACGTTTCTGCTCCATAGGATTGCAAATTGATGGGGCAAAACAGTCAAAAGCCACCCGGATTCACTAGCGACAGGAGTAACCCAGTTGTTAACTAATACGGGAAGAGCTGGAGATGGAATCCGGCTACACCTCAAATCCCCCTTTCATTTTCGCCCAGCCAAACACCGGAGAAGAGGGAGAGGGGGAGAACAAGTCAGGGGGATTGGCAAATCCAGGGAGAAATCCCCCATCCAAACAGGCCCTTAGTTATTACTCCGTAGAGAAAATTTCTCCCATGGGATCATCTGACACCATGCCTAAGCTATTGGCGTCGCTCTTGGTCACATGACGATTTACCCGATTGTTAACATCATCGCCTCAGAATTAGTTGAGGTACTATATATTAAGATGGCTCGAATATTCGGTTTTAGGAAGAAGAAAAAAAAAACACAATATGAGTGGATGTGGCATAGGATTGTTGGAACTTCGTACTAACATATACTGGAAACCACACAAACTCAGGCGCCACCATGGTCCATGCGTACCATGTTTCTCATTACTCGCACATAAAGTTTGTTCCAACAATTAATGCTGAATTTAAAAATTCATCTACCATCGGTTCCATGGTCAATTTATAAGAGATGGGTACGAGTCTCTATCTCATGTCATTGCCACGAACCGATGGCTGTAAACGAGTCGAGTCGAGCATGCTTTGTCGAGCTCGAGCTTGCCTCGTTTACTAAACGAGCCAAAAATTCAAACTCGAACCTTAATGAGTCGAGTTTAGTCATTTACCTGGACTTTTTTTTGTGTACCTAGACTTTTTCTTGTTCCCAAAAGTAAAAAGTTTCTAGTGAATATATTTGCTTTGGAAAACAAGCCGCGTTGGGCTACATTGAATAATAGTAATCGTGTTCCTTTTGTTATTAATTACTCTGTACTAGAGAGAAACTTATTTAAAGAAGGTTGTTCACAAAGTGGCATAATCACAGTCGTCCGTTCGCGCAATTTATGGTTGAGATTCTTTTTTAATTTTGACCAGTAAAATTTACCAGTCAAAATTCGTTTCTAATTTGGATCGTCCAAAAATACTTTCGACGCGTGCGATTGGGTTCCGTAACTTTCAGTTCACTGAGTCCTCCGTAAAAAAGATTTTCTGCAATTACTATTTTTGTTGCATTGAAAATTTGAAATCAATAGAAGTCGATTTCCTTTTTCTTGAGAAAGCAAATACTAAAGAGTTTGCCCGATCTTTAGAGTTTCAAAATTACTAAGTGTATATCCTCTATCGCATGATCGAGTCCCACAGAAGCCAAACCTTGGGGCCACTAGAGAGTTTGCCCGATCTTCAGGATTTCAAAATTACTTGAAGGGCGTGCAAGCGGGCCTGAACATCCGATTATAATAAAAAAAAAGTCAGCGTTCAGACACAACTTTTGAACGGATATGGGTCTCCTCATATATTTTGTTGTTGCTAGATTATTAGAAATTAAAGAGTGATTCTATTCGAAATGTGTGTGAGTTAGTGAGAATTTTTTGAAATTGCATTCAATAAACTTCATTCTAAAATATAGTTACAATGCCGATCAATGATGACAATAATAATAATATTGTAGTTAATATTAGAGAGACCCGATTATTAATAGTGATATTCTACTTGTCTAGATGTATAATATAAACGGTTTAGATCAAATTTTTAGGCTCGGTATGAACCCTGTTTTGCACTCAAAGCAGATCCGCTGTAGTACCCAACGCACAACAGGCTCTCTAGTCCATCTTGAGGTTGGTAAACTCAGAATATAAGATAGAGGTCCGGTAAGGACACTCATCTGGACTGTCAATTTTCTTTCCCAGATACTTTCATGGACCGAGTGTCCTAGATCCTAACACTTTTGTATAAGATAGAGGAACAACCACAAAAGACCAATGATTCCTTCCGAAGCATGGGAAAAAAAAAGTTAGTCATACTTTTTCTCTTTTCACTCAACATATATCTAACCTACTCCTAAGGATGAGGAATGGGTACCGTTAACGGCGTTAAGTGGCATACGGGTGAGGCAAGTCCAAAGGACATCAACCACCACACCAAGCACTTGCACTTCTGGCGAGAATCGAACCTTCACCTTCCATGTTAAAGAGATGAGGAAGTGCCATTGGCTACAAGCCCGTTGGCAAAAAGAGTTGATCTTGAATTAACGTTTAAGGAATAGGTTAGGCAAAAATAGCTTCGATTTTGTTTATATGAAGGATGATATTTCAGGATTCGCACCAATAATTTCGAATGCCAAGTTGTATTATACTAATTATTTTCCAAGGAAAATGTGTGTATGTGTCTGAGAGAGAGAGAGAGAGAGAGAGTTTAGAGTTTATATGTGCAGTTTATCTAGCAGTATAAAATGACCATATGTATATCTTCTCTAGTGAACGAAAAATGTCTCCATTTTTCTTTTTCTTTTTTAAAATGTCTCTATTAACTTGATCTTTTCAAGGAAAAAAAATTAAAAAAGAATTTCATTTTCCTTATACAATTGTTTCGTTTTCATTTTCAATTCATTCCCATTGCCAATTCCTCCATCCCATTTTTTTTGTCCCGCCTCTCCGTATCACACTCTTTGATTTGTCAAATATTTCCACCGCTACTTCTATTTAATAAGAAAAACTAAAAATAAAGAATGATACAAGGAGCTGAGACAGAGAATTCTCAATCCCCGTTTTGATTCCAGAATCATGACGTCCAATAAGAATGTAATTGACCATTTCCTCCAAGTCAATTTTTAATGGTTTTGTGCTAAAAAAATAAAATGGAATTCTTGAACCACACACCAAGCAAAAAAAAAAAAAAAACACGTTGCACCTATATATTCAGCACATCATTATTTAAATAAATTAATCAACTCATCAGACGTCATTGCATATCCAATTAATCAGTCATTAGTGGTGCTGAATTTTTTTCAAGTGAAATAACAAAATGATTAAGCAATTAAAACGAAAGCAATGACTAACATGGTGCCATATTATAATGCAGTTACGTTAGTAGGGGATCTTGGGAAATAATTAATTAGGTAAGATTTTAATAATAGAAATTGCATTGCAACGTAACTGATAAAATAATGTTTTTAGGGATCTTGGCAATTTTATTAGAATTTAGCTATTTTTTTTAGGGAAATGATTTTGCCACACCATTTTTTGTTAATGCCACACCCTGCAGGGTGTGGCATTAACAAAAAAAGGTGTGGCAAAATCACTAGCCTTTTTTTATAACCCAATAGAATATGAAGGGTAGCTTTCGGCCGTCCCTGTGGTATCGGGAGGGGTAAAAACGTGTTTCGATATTTGAAACCATGACACCCAGTCGCACCCATATTATCTTACGCTAAGTTATAAATTAATATAAAAAATATTCAGGATTTAGAATGAACCGAATTTTACTCTAATTATGTTCAGTTGGCTTGGTTTGAAAAATTAACGAGCTTTAGAGGTGGTAAGCTTTAATTTGTTCATGATTAGTCGAGTTGATCTGAATCGAGCTTTAGTCAAACAATACTCCATAAGTTTATGTAAGCCGTGTTAAGAGCTGCAAATGAGTTGAGCCGTGAAGTGTGTAAGATCTATACTCATCATTCAAAATGAGTTGAACTCGAGTTTGGCTCAAGCTCGAGTCAAGCACAAACAATCAAGCTCGAGCTAATTAGTCTTTGAGAAACTCAAGCATGGCTAGGCGAGCTGATAGAAAAGTCTCGTTTCGCCTAAAATGTTGGCTCAAGCTTTTTTAATGAGCTGAGTTTCGAACTTTGTGCGCGGAAGCTCCGTCCATTTGCTGACATATGAGCCATCTAGTCTTTTTCTAAGTTACGTAAAAAAAAAAAAAGAAGACTAGATGGCTCAATTTCAAATTAAAATTAAAAACTTCGCTAACTTCAAAAGTCTATTTCAAAGTTACGTAAAAAAAATGTTGAAGATTAGTATATATAGTAACAAATGAATTAGGAAAAGAGTACTACTATGTGTATATATATATGTAGTTTACATACCATGTACATATGAATTTTGTGGGGCCCAATTTGGATCCCACAAAAATAATTTGAACCGCCCATTATTTTTAAAATATTTTTTATGAAGCCCTGTAAAAAATCAGCTTAACCCGATATCGGTAAAAAAAAAAAATTGAACTGCTCAATTTCGCCCTACAAATTCAGAAAAAATCTTTACCGATATCGGGTTGAGCTGATTTTTTACAGAGCTTCATAAAAAAATATTTTAAAAATAATGGGCGATTCGAATCATCTTTGTGAGATCCGAGATGGGCTCCACAAAACTCATATGTACATGGTATGTACAAGCTCATTTGTACCCATAGTTTTTTCCTTATGGCCCTAAATATCTTTAAGAGAATAGAAGTCGTTCCCAAGTAATTGTCTTATCTTAATTTCAATGAATTCCATCATCAATTTGCCTAACAAACCCCTGCCGCTCTTTTCAAACTAGATTGTACATTTTCCAAATGTGGCCATCTAGAAGTTGTGACTATTGTCAACCCCTATATACCATGTATCCAAATCCTATCTATATATAGCATATATGTATCCAAATCCTATCTATATATAGCATATATGTATCCAAATCCTACACCAAATTTTGGTGTTAGTGGTGTCCTCGACTCGTCCTACGTGACCATCTTCATTTTAATCCTACACCAAATTTCAATCTCCGATACTCCGATAATGAACAGGGACGCGCGGAAATCAAAAATATCATACAGACGAGCCAAAATATACTCTTTTTTATCAAGAGAAAAATGCGTGCACCCATGCATGATATTACTAGGTATTCTTATGTGTTTTGTGTATAAAAATAAACACATTATATAAAGTTGTTTTTATCCCTTTTTCGTTAGTAACTAGCTAGAACACCGACATATTTTAACCCCAAGAGATTGGTCAAGTGATCTTGGGCCTGAGACTTATGGAGTAGTTGTTTGCTCTATCTTAAAGTCTCATGTTCAATTCTCCTTGCCAATAACTTTTGGGGCCACCTTACCCTCACGCGTAAGCGTGTGAAACTGCTGTGGGAGTGGTTGTAGGGATTAATCTGAGGTGTGCGTAATCTGACCCGACACACCCTGCATTGAATGAAAAAAAAAAAAAAAACAACCACTTACTTATATTTGATGACCATGTCTTATAAAAATCAAGAGCAATTTCTAAGAAAACGAGTGATGAAGATGGCTAGGACCAATTCAACTACCCTCTTCAAAATAACACGTTCACACTCCAATCCAACATCAAATTTCATTGGTTTAAATTGACCTGGGGAAAATATTCCGTTTGGTGAAACTTAACCCCTTCCCCAAGAAGTCAAAATACATACATGATGATACATAGAAGCTTCTATAAGATATTGGTTTCGGTTTTTTTTTTCCAAGCCTATGATTTGACTTTTCTGGCTTGGATCTGGTCATCCAAACAGACCCTTCACATATATACTTGTGGTTCCTTCCAAATCTCATCATATTCAAATCATCCAAACATTTAAACACAGCAAGCAAAAGCCTATTTTCGAAGTCCATTTTTCTCAGATGGTAAACGCATGCATTTGTGGCAGTGGGAGTTTCCCACGTCAATTAGAAGAAGATGATCTTCTTGATATCGGGAGCCCAAGAAAACCGAAGAAAGGGAGCAAAAACCCGTTTGCCGATCGCGGGCTGGAGAAGTTCTCCGCTCTCTTGGCCGAGTTGGAAGACAAGAAGAAGCAGATTTACACCCAGTTGGGATCGGAGGAAATCGCCTTCATCCGTTTCGATTTCTCCAAGTCGAACCGTTGCAAGCCGATTGTGGTGAAGGTGAAAGAGAGAGAGAGAGACCATAGACAACAGCAAGACAAGGATGATACGCCTGCGGAAATCAACAATTCAGCAGCAGTTCAAGTTCAAGAATCACGAACCGATCAACCGGGCAATAAGAAGGTTAGTGATCCGAAGAGACAGAGGAGTTGTTGGGATTTTCTGAAGAGGGAAATGTGGAGAAAGCCTTCTTATTACTTGCCTGCGGTTATGATCATGATTCTGTTGTTCGTCGTTCTTTTTGGGCGTTCGTTTGCCATTTTGTGCACTTCTATTGGGTGGTACATGATTCCTCTGATTACCGGAGGGGAATCGAATGCGAAAAGGGTGAAGAAGAAGAAAGATTATGGAAGAAGAGCAAGTGATAAGGGGATGGTTGTCAGGGGAGGGAAGAAAGACTATGTAAGAAGAGCTAGCGATAAGGGGATGGTCGTCGGAGAAGCGGCCGCTAGGACTTCTTCTCCGACGAGCGTTATTTCAGGGGCAATAACCGAGTTCTTGCCCGAAAAACGCAATCATTGGAAAAGCTTTTGAAAGTGGTATACCTTGTGAATTTCTTCCTTCTTTTTTATTCTTTCATTTCTAAATTTTTTGATTTTTTGAATTTTTTTTCTGTATGCGTGCGCGAATGTAAATAGGTTTTTGTATTGCCCACATTAGGTTTTGGAGTTTTGGAGAGAGATTGAGTCTGTTGTTGACTTGCTACATTAAAGGTCAATATTGTAAACAATATGGAGTATGTTGCAATTGTACAGTTGTTTTTTGGTATTATTATTAGAGACAGTTCCATGAGCATTGCACTCAAAATTCTTTTTCTTGGTCCCTTTGATGAGAGAAACTTATTTATTCACGGCTCCGCGTAATCTCAGTCGTCCAAAAGTGTTTTGAACGATAATAGATTGTTTTTAATCCGGATCGTCCAAAACACTTTTGGACGGCCGAGATTGAGCGCCGTAAAACTTATTCACGGCTACTCCGTGAATAAGTTTTTCTCCCCTTTGGTATTGAAGTATGAGAACAAGAATCCCACTTTTTTGCTACTGCAGAGATTTATAATGCTATTATTTCAGATCAAGGAATTTTTTCAACTAATTGTTACTTAATTAGGACTCTCTTTTTTTATCGGCAAAAGATGAAATTTATTAAAAACGGGGAAAGGGAAAAAGGATCCAACAAAAAGTTGGACAATACACCAAAAGGGCAGAGCCCATAACACCCAAAGGTCTACCGGAAATATACAGCAGATAATACAATAAAGTTCCACCCGCACCCAAATAAAACAAAGAAAGCCCAAAACACAAATCCAGCCCAAGCCTGGACCGGCCCACCCAAAACATCCCACTATTACTTAATTAGGACTCTTTACAAAGCATACATTTATCAAAATAGAATTCTCTAAAAGCCACCCAAGCTTAGTTAATGTATTCTAAAGATTACTTCATTTACTGTCAATTAGTTTTAGGTTGGAATTCTCCAAGAAATCTAACACCTATGAGAGACCAGACTTTCTGAGAACGATGTTGGCCGGTTGGCCAATAATCGAACTTCTACGGCCCGATTTCTGACGTACACTATAGCTTCTTCCTTGTCGGTGGCTGATAAAAGGTTGGCAGCCGTGCCCTATTTTGCAAATGTCCTCCAGAATAAAATTAAGAATTAATTGTGATCTTTTGGGTAACTGAATCTCCAATTTTTGAACGTTGTTAGTTAATTCGGTAGGGCTAGTTTTAATGGATTAAAGAAGATTTTCTCATTAATTATTCGAATAAAAAGTAAGGGTATTAAGAGGTACTTCAGATAATTAAGCTTGGAGATACTTCAGATAATTAGAACCTGTGTATTAAGAGGTTAGTTACGAATGTTGTGACTTTACGCTTCCAATTTCTCAGGATCGTGGGTCACACACACGGCATAAACACAGAAATGTAAGTATTTTGGCTGGAATGCCTGTTCAATGGAATTTAAAGTTTGTGATAACCTATGAAGCATGGATGATCTATTTTGGCCTCCGTATCACGTATCATATCCGTACCGGATACCGATACTCTCGGATACTCTCCGGATACATATTCGATACGCTTTTTTAAGTATCCTGCTTTTAGAATTATTTTTGGGTATCCCGTTACGTTTCAGATACGCACGGATACACTCCGGATACGTATCCGATATGTTTTGGATACGCGCGGATACATGTTGGATATGCTTCGAATATGTTTCGGATACGCGCGAGGGTAAATATGTTATTACTTAAAATATATGGGTTAAAATTGCAAGTAGGACTATATTTTTCTTTTCCCCCCCACCAATCGACACCAGAAACACACCTACAATATCCTCTCGACAACCTTGTAAGTCTCTCATCTCTCTCTCTTTGTGTGTATGTAAATATATATATATAACTATACGTGAATATATCTCTCTCGGCATGTGAAATAGTGAACTTGTGTAATGAAAAACTTTAATCATTAATGAAATTTTAGGAATTAAAAATTATATATAATATATTATTTATTTATTTTTATATTCAACATATCCTCCAACGTATCGTATCCTTCTTTTTGAAAAAATCACGTATCCGCATATCCGTATCGTATCCGTATCCCGTATCCGGTGCTTCTTAGGTGATAACCGATTCACAAAGGAAATAATGTTTTCACTAACCGATCGTCTAAAAACAATGTTAACTCACATTCTCTCACAGACTCACACCTCCGAGTCTTGCTGTTCTGTCCTACACTCTCCTGCAACCTTATGAGAAGTTTTTCAGTGCCGAGCGGGTATTGCCAACGTGGCACCCGCTCGGCGCACCTCATCCGTCCGATTCACTTTTGGACGGTACGGATTAAAACCCTCTCTCTCCTCTCACCCTAATACTTTCTCTCTCATTTTTCTCTCTCAAAATCTGAGCCGTCCAAACATGAAATGGACGGCTCGGATGCACGAGCGGGCACCACGTGGTACCCGCTTGGCACTGAAAAATTTTCCCAACCTTATATATGTGTGTGTGTATACATATGATAACAGTAGGAAAGTAGTTTCTATCATTATTTGTGGATTTTAAAAAAATGAATTTAATTAATTATTAATTGAATGTTGACCACGTAAAAGTAAAATAATAGTATCTATCAGTCCGTCTCCCGTAAGGACCACCTCATTTTAATAAAATGCTGACTTCTCATTTCCTGATCGAATTTCGATAATCTGAGCCGCTCAATATGTTCAGAACGTGATTTTAAGGGTACCCGCAAGAAATCAGCAAAAAAAAAGACCGGAAAAGGCTTCATCCAAACAGTTTTTGTTAGTTTTTTATCGAACGGTTCAAATAAAAACTGCTCAGATGAAGTTCTTTCTGGTCTTTTTTTTACTGATTTTTCGCGTGTACCCTTAAAATCACGTTCTAAACACATTAAGCGGCTCGGATCATCGAAATTTAATCTGGAAATTGGAGAAATGAGGAGGTCTGCATTTTAACTAAAATGAGGACCCCCTCATGGGAGACTGACTATAGTATCTATACTTGATCTCTCTATAAATATAGAGGTGAAAAGTACTTTCCATTATCATTTGCGAACTTCAAAAATTAAATTTGATTAATTTTTATTTGAATACCAACCACGTAAATAGAAAATAACAATCGTAAAAGAAAATCTTAATATCATTCATGAAGTGAATCCCATAGAACCCAAAGTATAATACTCAACACATGGTCAGTCGTAAATTTAAAAAACAGTAATATCTATTTAACTCTTAGTTAAACTTCGTCTTAATAGTGCAAATGAAGATTGAAGTGGACCCATAGGACCCAAAACTAAAAATAACATAATATCATGTAAATCGTAATTCTATGGAACTGCCATCAGAACAGCGATACTTTATAGGATAGAGTGTTGGCCTATTAAGAAACAACAGGAAAACAAGATGAGTGTAGCGGAAATGAGAATGTTGAGGTGGATGTGTGGTAAGACTAGACGAGACAGGATTAGAAATGAAACGGTTCGTGAGATGGTAGGTGTAGCACCTATAGAAGAGAAGTTGAGGGAGAATAGGCTAAGGTGGTTTGGGCATTTCTACCGTAGACCAGGAGATGCAGTAGTAAAGAGAGCGGATATGATAGCTTTGGGTAGTAATGCTATGGAGAGGGGTAGACTTAAATTGACATTAGATGCTGTGGTGCGCAAAGATTTGAGTATAATAGGTTTGTGTGAACAAATGACCTTTGACAGAGCTCAATGGAGAAAAAAGATTTCATGTAGCCGACTCCAAGTGATTGAGACATAAGGCTCGGATTCCCATTCATGTAAATCTTCATCTACAGACTTCAAATAAGTGAACTTTAAATTTTGTCGATTACTATGTTGAATCTTGACCGCTTAAATGTAAAATTTTATTAATTAAAAAGTCTAATGGCATTAATGGAATGGGCCACGTGGGCCTACAACAATTAATAATGCAATTATCTTCAATAGAACACAGTGGAACCCGTAAATATAATTTTACTACTACCATCTAAAGAATAGAACACCGTGGGACCGGCAGGGCCGGCCGGGTAAGCCCCGCAAGCCTGCCGGCTCAGGCAATCCCCCGGCAAGGGGCAACAAAAAAAAATTGTATATATAATTGAAATCCAACTGAAAAAAATTTAGGGGCATGATCCAAATTTTTTTTTACAAATTCAAAAAAAATTATAAAGATGTATAGGTTCCACCCACTTTAAAAAATTATGATACTTGGGAAAATTAGGAGGGCAAACAAAGGGTTTTCGATTCCTGGGGTAAATAGGAGATAAAAAGAAAATTAGGAGGCAAAAATTAAGAAGGCAAATTAGAAGGGTATATACCAAATAAAAAGGAAAAAAAGAGAAGGGACGGGACGGGACGGGAGGGGAATCGGGATTGCTTCATTTGCCCCCAAATTTTCCATACCTGGTCTAAACCTAACTTTGAAGAAGAAAGAAATACCCAAGAAAGATCAAATAAGTCTTCCATTGAATCTATTGTCCTTCAATTCCTGATAATATCAAGGTTTTGAAAATAGTACTCCTGATATCATTGCCACATTTGAAATTTATATTTTTCCTCGTAATACTTTTCTATGGTTTAAATTCAATTATAATTGATAATCTAGACTTTCTGACACAATCATCTTTGCTTCTGTCCCAAGGCACTTGTTTTTTCTCAGTTAAATAGCAGAAATGATATGAGTACCGAAAAAAGAGGACCGAAAATGCACCGACCGCCGCCGGCGGGCCTTCTCCGGCCACCGGACGGCCGATCCAAGCCGTCCAAAAATTCTAAAAAAAAAAACCGAGGGGGCCCCCGCGCGGGAATCAACGTCATCCGAGGTGTGTAGGGTGCTTGATCCGAGCACCCCTTTTTCGTGTATATACATGGCCCGCCGGCGGCGGTCGGTGCATTTTCGGTCCTCCCCTTTCGGTACTTATAGTAGGACTCGTTAAATAGGCCTCCATTCACTTATCACTACAGGGTTTTCTGTTTTGTATCATTTTCTTAAGGGAAATGATTTTGCCACTCCCTTTTTTGTTAACACCACTCCCCTGCAAGTGTATTTTTGCATTAAAAATACACTTGCAGGGGAGTGGCGTTAACAAAAAAGAGAGTAACAAAATCAGTAGCCATTTTTTTTTATTCCTTTCGAATTTGTTTCGTGGGATCATTTAGCCAATAATATCACTAAAGTAGTATAAAGGTAGTATAAATGTTACTATGAAGAGACATAAAATTCAGATAGCTAGAAGATCTTTTTAGGCTCCGTTCCGAAACGCGAAATAAGTACTTATTTTTTAATAAGGTAATTTCAAGCTTAAAAACGATGGGTTTATTGAAATATAGTATAAAAATATGCACTATGGATCTTGTTTGAAATATCTCATTGAGATCTTTAATACGGTGCAAAAAAAATTGAAAAGTTATTTTTCATTTACATTATTTTTGAGTTTGAAAATGTGAAATAAGTACTTATTTTTTAAGAAGGTGTTCTAGAACGGGCTCTTATTCATCCAATTTTGTGGCGTGAGGAAATGAAAAACATAAATGCTAACAATCCAGGAAAAAAAAGAGGTCATTTTTATTCATCTTTTCGTGACATGGAAAAGTAGAGTTCTAGATCCTTTTATCCATATTCTAATCCGTCATGTGAGAAATAAAAGTACAACCTAAGATCTTGATCCTTATCCATGTAATAATAATCCATGACATCGAGTTAACACAGACTTTTCTTAAATTGACCTATAAAAAAAACTTGTTTTCAACTTTAGACGTAACGAAACGTTTTGGAGTTGAGTTCAGTTCGTGTCTCCATTATACTCCCATTCATATGGGCATGGTTCGATTCCCGTAAAGCTTACCCATCCCCCTCCTCAAGTATCCTTGGATAGAGTGGATAATGTTTAACGAATGACAAAAAAAAAGAATGAGAAAAATTCAAATAGGTATTTGTTTCATGAAAGGTGAATAATTTTTGCACTCACATTATTATAAATGCACTCAAAAGTTGTCTTTTTACTGCTTCAAATTACACATTCATAAGTATTATAGTAAAAGACAAAATTTGAAGTAAATTTATAAAAAAAATTGGAGTGCAAATTTTCTTCATTAAAACACCATCATCAATTATCAAGGAACATAGGGTGAGTTCATGCTGTATTTTTTGTTTCAGTATTTTGTTCATCTTTTCTGAATTTTTTTGAATTCACATTTTATTTTTTGAATTAATTATCTGTTTCAACGAGAGGATTCTAAAAAGTAAAATATTACTACCAAAAGTAAAATAAAAAAAATCATTAAAGACGAAAAATTCCAAGCAAATGAATTTTTTTATTTTTTTTTGTCTCCATTGTCATCATTTTATATAAACCTTTTAAAACTTCCATCTACATTTTTTATACTTATCTAATTCTCCTCCTAGCCAGAGACGAACCATTAATCCAAAAATTAACGACGATTGAAGAAAAATTGCCAAACGTAAATTTAAAAAAATCCGATTCATGACATGGTTTTTTTTTTTTTTGAAAATGTCAGAGTATTTCATTGAAATCCAGACAAATCCTTGAACAAAATAGACTCGAGAGCGGACGGAATACAACCCGAATGAAAACAGAAATTATGCATTTTGCTACATTGGGAAGCAATCCATGTCATGAATCGGAATACATGATCCGTGTTCGTTATTTAACTGATTTTACGAGGAAGTGAACACACAATTATTCGAATAATTATTCAGTGCCAAGGCACTCCGTCATATGGTGTCCCGAGTCATTTACCACCACAAATTTAAATGGAACCATATGCTTGGCCGTGGAGCCCATGCTAATGTGTGGTGGTAAAAGGTCTGGAGCACTGCCACATAGTGCCTCAAGTACATTGAATAGTTTTTCCAATTGTTAAGCAAAGTCAAAAATCAGAAAGGCGACAGATTTGACAGATTTTACGGAGAGAGAGAGAGAGAGAGAGAGAGAGATGGGGTGCTTTGCCTGCTTCGATGGAGGCAAGAAGCTGCAGCAGAGAAAAGAAGAAGAACAGAAAGCCTCTCTCGAAGCTCGATCTAAAGCTGCCGAAGCCGCCGAGAAGAGGCAATCTCTCTCTCTCTCTCTCTCTATCTCTCTCCAACATATTCATATATAGTCATCGAATTTTTGTGTTTCTACTCTAGTTTGATTGTATCCCCAAATTCATCTTATCATTTGTTCATTCTATTTTGTTTAGGTGGCTGACCTTGATATGTAAAGAGTTCTTTGAATTATCCAAATTGGTGCTTAATTAGCGATTATAATTGAATTTATGGCGTATGGTGTGTTAGGGTTTCACTAGTAGAAATGTTGAGATTTCAAGAATTAGTGACTGAAACTACGAGACAACAGTGTATTTAGGACAATTTGGTCTAAAGTGATGACAGCGAATTATTCACCAGTTTCATGGAAGAGGCAATCTCTCTCTCTCTCTCTCTCTCTCTACAGCATATGTATTCATCTTCACAAACTGTTAATTCTGTTTTGCTCAGGTGGCCGACCTTGATATCTTTAGAATTATTAGAATAAACCAAATAGGTGGTTAATTTGCCCTTATAATTAAATTTTATGGCGCAAGAGTTAATGATTGAAGGCTCTCTGATATTGCATTCTATCCATTGTACGTGGTTTTCGAAAGGCTCTCTGATACTGCATTCTATCCATTGTACGTGGTGTGGATGGCCCATAGCATGGGAAGAACTAAGAAGCTCTCCGATATCATTATACAGAGGCTATGGTAGTGATACCTCCTCTTTGTAGACTAGGTTTTGCATGACTAAACATGTGGAGTTGTGATCTTCTCATCATATACATGGAGCATGCAGGCTCTAACATGTCTATTCAACACAAAACCAAAACGCGCTGATGGTACTATTGCATTTACCATATGCAAATTATATGCATACCTGTATGCGTGTGAGTGTTCGTATAAGAGGGGCCTTTATATTTGACTCCCAACACTAACTCTGGCCTTGACACAGATTTGTTGTGCATGTGGACAAGATGGTTTAGAATCGTTATCGACGATTTTGACGGGAGCTTTTTTTCAAAATTGCAATGAAATTAGAGAGTGCAACAGACCATCTGATTTGATAGTTGTATCCTGATGTAGTGAATTGATTAGGAATTTAGCAGCCGTAAAGATTTTGCAGTGAAATCTGGTTGAGATATTTCTTCATGATTCATTGTTAGGCAAATGTGAAACCTAAATTGTAAGGGATTCTACGATATACCTCTTAAACAGTTGTATCTCATGCACAAGGTTCCTTTGTAGAGCAGGGTGTGTTAGAGGTATAACTTATTAGGTACGCAGCCTTCGCCCAAACTTTCTATGTGGAAAGGTTGATTCTCATGACTCCCCCCAAACCACAGTTCTGGAAGTAGATACCACTTGCCATCTTTGTGTCACAGCTTCTCAAATTGAATATTGAATTCACGTCGAAATACATAAAAGAGTATGAGGTTGGGCTTTCCATTACTAGATTGGTCAAGCAAGCATGGTAAGTTTTGCTCATGTTGTCTCACCCATTTTATAGTTAATTACACAATCTGTGGATAAAAATGAATAATAAAAATTTATGTGCTCTTTACTACATGGGATAATGTTTGTCTATGACCTTAATTGCAGGCAACAGCAATTTGATCAATCTGCTGCAGGAAAGGCTGCACGTGCACAGATAGCTGCAGCTGCAAAGCAATCTGCAAACCCGAACAGTGGGGAGCCAGTTCTTAAGGTATCACTTAGAGAATGAGGGTTCTGTTGCTTGATTGCTAGTAATAGTAGAATTTATTTATTAGTTTCCATGTTATATTGTTCGTCACTGAATGTAAAATGCTTTAGCATGTTTCAGTCCTTCAGATAGTGACCTGCAAAGTTAGAGCCGCCTAGTTGCCATGCTATTTTCTGTTGGTACTCGGCAATGTATCATAGTTATACTGATTGATTCAAACAATTTTGCTCATTCTGTGGATGCAGTGGCAAATGGGATGAATGATTCAAGTACTATCATTTGTAACCTCTTATTGTAAGTATATGCTCTCTACTCAGTATTTCATTTGACTAATTGATGCATATTGTTATGGCATCTTTGATTATTCCTTATTGTGTCAATGGATTCTTCATTGGGGTTTCATTGCGTAAAATGCAGTAGATACTTGCACGATGTTTACTCATTCACATTTTGGCCTCATGTGGGTTGCTTAACAACTGTATGAGCTGACCTTTTCTGATTATCATTTTTAAGAGCTTAGGCTGTCAATAGTAGCATAGTAGGACATAACTTTTAATGCATCCTTATACAACAAAATTATGCAACATTATCAGCACATTCACATTTGCAGGATTCTGAAACAATTTGGCATGCCATTAGACATATGTGGTTATCTTATTTTCTCCAAGTTTTCAGTCGAGCCAGCACTTTTCCTAGTTAAATCATTTCCGTAGGTGATTATTTATAGCAGCAAGTCAAAATTTTGGGTTGCGTGCCCTGTAAAATAGTTGAGTTCAGTATGTTCATGATTCTAGCTGTCGCTACCCCTCACTGATTACGTGATCCTTTCTGCAGTGTTTACGCGAGGAGTAAACTAGATCGTTCAGTCTAAGTTCTCTCATGTTTATCAAGCAAGTTCTCTCATGTTTATCAAGCAATCAGTCTCTGGTGTAAATGCTTCTTTGGTCCAGGTCGGGATGTGTTGTAATGTAATTTATACAAAAATAAAATCAATGAATGTAAGATTAGGTTTTATGATTCAACTGTTCAAGCCTTGCTATTTTAATTTAAGCCTCTCCTTGTGGTATATAAAGTTACAGATTGTTTCAGCTTTGTTTCCATCCAATCCTATATATAAATTCTAGTGGAGTATTGTTTTATTTCATGTAGTTGTTAAAATTGAGTTGGTTTTCCTCAATTTGTCTCTTCTCTGATGGGATCAGATTATTATGTCAGATGTTGCATCTTTCTCCAGAAGATCAAACTTTAAGTTGCAGGCTTCTCAACCTTCATTCCAGCGTTTTGAGATGGCAAGTGAAAGTGTTCCTTATTTACCACAGAAGTCAAAGTTACTGAGATTGTGTACAGACATAGGGAACGGGGGGCTCTACTGTCCCCATTGACGGACAGCACCTGCTGTCCCGGCCATCGAAGCGAGATCTACGAAATTTATGTTTCCGATCATTGAAGCGAGACTAGAGCGGGCCCCGCTCGACTGGGACAGCAGAGCCCCCAGACGTAGTAGTTTTATTTGGAATTGGGAAAATGACGGCCCAGGGCGTGTTTTGATAATTAATACCCGCCAAGGACATTTTCAGTATTAACAAATGTTCTCAGCATGACCTTGATGGGTATTAATTATCAAAACACGTCCTTGGCCGTCATTTTCCCGGAATTTTTCAGCTGTGTTTGTGTTTTTGTGCATGGATTATCTCAAATTTTTTTTCCGGGGGACCTCTCTTGCGGTGTGAACCACTGCCCTATCTTTTTATTTTTCTTGAAAGAAACGAAAGAATTGCTCAAGAAAAGTATGCCAGGGCTAATAATTTTCATGTGCATCGATAAATGATTGGTGCAGAGTTTGGGATTGACTCCCATGGTTTGACCTGGTGGTAAAGACACAGAACTTAGAAATTTACGCCTAAGTTTCAGGTTCGAAACTTTATCAAATACAGTATCTGTTAGTTGGGGCACCTAATATTTCTTCTTTGGTTGTGTCGAATAATGGCTCTGTCTCCGGGGTACCTCTCAATATCCATAGAAGTAAGAGCATGCCGTTAAGGTGTCCACAAGCGATTCTATTAGCAAATGACTTTTGGCCGGATAAAAACCTGCGTACTATCTAATATGGTTTTCGACCAGAAATCAGTAACGTGGTTCAATTGCAGCCCTATTGGACAACATATTCTGTTTTCAAGCTAGCAATCAAGGTGGAGAGACAATGAAAAGAAGCACATGATACTTTTGTGCAATCAAATTTTGTGAGGTCAGTAAATACAGGCTTTGTTTTAGCTGTAATTGATCATCCGGTAGTGGAAGGTAAAATTGGTCCTCAAGACAACACGCGAGTAAGTTGGCCTGGTGCTTCTTTCATACTCAAATGCGTTTCCTGAGGTTTGGGCTGTGTTTAATGTTGAATTCATAGACAGAGAGTTTTTCCTTTTCCAACTGTGTGTCACCATATGCACACACCGATTTATCAACAAATGTTGTGGAACAATTCTTTTGTCCACTAGCGGGGTCCGCAATTAAAGAGAGAGCAAGTTTTATATGGACTAGTTCCAAAAAAGTTGATAATGCCTTAAAAAAAAGTTTCGAATGTGAGACAGAGGAGGCAAGTCTCAGGCCTGACCTAAGTCACATAATGCACGGGCGGATGCAAATGCGGGAGCGCGAGCGTGAAAGCTGCTTCCGAAAACCTCCCTATGTTCCTTTCATAATACTAAGAAAGAACGCAATAAAAAATAAGCCGCGCGCTAATACCATCACTGCTTTTACCATATAGATATAATGCAAAATTTCATATTTAACTTGTTCCTAGAGTGCAGAAAGCTGGATACAAGCCGCCCAAATTCCTCCACATCTTAGTCCAAAATAATGGAGTACTAAAAAAACAAAAGTAGAAGTTCAACCACACATTAACAAGAGATTAATACTCAGCTTAATTCTGGAAGTCTTAATCCTGCAGTGCCCTCTTTAAAAGATGAGGTAGTATTATAAGTGTCGGTAGTTGGTACGCATTGAAGGATGTCTTTTTGAAGAGTTGTTTTTCCAGCTTCTCATCACAATGTACTATTGGATGTTGTGAATCCTGTTCATCCATCAAGAACACTGGGAAAAGACTTAAATTAACGACACATTCTATAGAATGACAGAAAAATACAAGGAGAGAGTAAACATCATGAGTCCAGCTACAACGCTACAATATGCATCCACCCACATGTCAAGGATATTTCGAATAACATTTGTGAGTGCGAGAATTGAGAGCGCGAGCGTAAAACAGTGATTGAGACCGAGAACGAAGGATATTTCGAAGCAATTGCACTTCTCTAATCAATGGGAGGAGTTTAGCTCATCTGTACCTTATGGGTTGGTTCGATCAAAACGAAAATAAAATGAAAGAAAGTAAAAGAAAAGAAAGTGAAAAAAATTTACTTTCTTACATGTGTTAGTTGAAATGAATTTTTTTGAAAGAATCTTGCAAGATAAAAATATATATCTACTAGGAGTAATTCTTAAGAGTCCGTTTGATTACAAAGAAAATTGTGATGGAAAGTGAAAATGAGAGAAAGTAAAGTAAAAGAAAATAAAGTGAAAAGAAATTTTCTTTTCTTACATGTGTTTGGTTAAAACAAATTTTTTCGTAAGAATCTTACAAGAAAAATATATATTTACTAACTTACCCTTAACATACATAATGAATTATGATAGAAAAGGAAAAGTTTCGGACATAATGGGAACTGTCATAAAATATAACAATTTTCAAAATAAAATAAAATATTCTTGTGTTTTTAGAAAGAAAGTGGAAGCTATGTATGTACTCATCCTTTAATGAATTGTACAAGAAAATTCGCTTTCTTACATTTTCTTATATTTTCATGCTAATCAAACACCAAAAAAGTGTAAATTTTGTTTCTTTCTTGCATTTTCTATCACTTTCACTCTATTCAAACGGACCCTAACATACGTAGTGAAGCACGATAGGAAATGAAAAAGTTATGGACACAATAGAAAATGTCATAAAATGCGACAACTTTCATAAGAAAATAAAATTTTGTTGTGGTTTTAGCGAGAATGTAGAAGCTACGTCCTCATACCTTATAATGAGTTATACAAATTTTATTTTCTTGTATTTTCAAGCTAATCAAACCGAGCCCTGCTATTTGCAAGGAATATTTGCAGGGAACCACGCAAGAAAAAATACGTTTGGATCCATTCTGGATCCACAAAAATTTAAAAAAATATCCATAAATTTTGAATACTATTTTATGGGGCCTTATAAAAAATCAGTTTCAGCAGACATCAATAAGTATTACTTTTTGTGGGACCCAGATTTTCCTACAAATCTTCGTTATTAGAATTTCCGAATCAGAACCCTAAGAAAAGTGTCATTAGCTTTAGGGAAAATTTCAAAATGGCACATGAACTTTCACTCCAATGTCACCGAAACACCTGAACTTCACTTTATTTCAATTAAACACCTAAACTTTCAAAATCCCCAAATTGAGGCACCTACCGTTAGCTTCTATCCATTTTCTTTCCAAATTGGCTGATGTAGCTCATTTTTGGCGTTAAAGGGCCCCACTAGATATGTTAGGAAGTGAACTCAATGCACAAATTTAGGAAGTGAACTCATTTCTGGTTGTGATTGTGTGCATTGAGTTCACTTTCTAACATGTCTAGTGGGGCCCTATAACGCCAGAAATGAGCCACATCAACCGATTTGTGAAGGAAATGGATGGAGGCTAACGGCAGGTGCCTCAATTTGGAGATTTTGAAAGTTCAGGTGTTTAATTGAAATAAAATGAAGTTTAAGTGTTTCGGTGACATTAGAGTGAAAGTTCAGGTGCCATTTTGAAATTTTCCCTTACGTTTAATTAGGGCGTGTTTCACTAAACAGAGTAAACAGGCTTTCCAACTGTATTTTCCGAAGAGAGAGAGAGAGAGAGAGAGAGAGGGGGGGAGGGAGAGAGCGAGCGCAGAGTCGAAAGTGAATTCTTGGCGGAAAGGGTTGAGAATTGTGGCGGGAGGACGAAGAAGATGCTCGGAAGATGTGGAAGGAGATCAGAGATAGAGAATCGGGAAAACTCCGCCCTAATTCATTCTCCAATCGGATTAGGTCGAGTCGAGTCCACTCTCTCCAACTCTCCAATCACAAGGAGATCATCTCTCCTCATCGTGGCTCCGTCAACTCTCTTCAGGTTTCTCTCTCTCTCTCTCAATGGAGTAGTTTTCTTCTTGCTTAGCTGTATCAACTTTTATCAAGCTTGTGGTTGTGGTACAATTCTCTTATGGGCTTTAGACCTCAATTTGTATCCAATGACGTGCCCGAGCTGTTCTATGATTTCTGTGCCCGAGCATGTGCTCTTCAAGTTTAAGTATAAAAAGTACGAACAAAAAAAATTAAAGTGTAAGACCATCTCCAACACTTCCTCGTACTTCTACTCAAATCTGATTTCTTAGGAAGAACTCCAGTGAGAAAGCTCAATTCGAGGCTCTAAAATTTTATGTAAAAGCTTCGGTAATGGCGATTGGCGAAGTTGTAAAATTTGGAAGATACAAAATGTCTTTCTAAATTCGGGTAAAGATCTCCTGTAGTTTCAGTAATTTTTTTTTATGTGAAACGTGATCTGTTATAGATTTGAGTCAAGGAGTTTAGTGTCTTCGGAGGGGTTTTTACTCAAAAGTTGACATTGAGTCAGGAAAAGGGGGTACGGGCTAGAGATGTTCTATTGATCATCTCTCAAATAGAGAAATAATTATTTTGGAGATTGTTGTATTTATCTTTTGGAAAGTACATTGCATGCTATCAATGGTTTCTACTTTTAAATAAAAGAGAAGTAAGTTGGTAACATAACGAAACTTGCAGAGTTTGTCGAAGCGCACTTTGTAACTAAGATAGTAAAGGATAATTCTTGCATTACGGTTTCACATATTTGCCGGAGGTGCTGTTATACCTTTTTGAATAGGTTTTAAGTTCCCCTCTCTCACCTTTCTTTTTGCTTTACCATATGGTCAAATCTTATCAAAATATTATGAATGATGAAGCAGAGGCTTTAGATTAAATTGAGGACTCGGGTGCTCTGCATCTCTCTACCTTCACTTTGTATTGTTATTTTTTTGGTGGGGGAATAAGATTTGAATTTCTCTTAGGAACTTCTTCTAGCCATGTTTTTTTAATCACAAAATCAGGTTGATTTGACAGAGGGACGATATTTGCTGTCCGGTGCATCTGATGCATCGGTTGCTATCTATGATGTTCAACATGCAACGGATTTTGAGGGAGGTGGTTTGGTTGCAAAGCAAAGGCCCTTGGTTGTTATTGACAAGCAACACGAACATGGGCATAAATATGCTATATCATCAGCCATATGGTACCCTGTTGACACTGGTCTCTTCATCACAGGGTCTTATGATCATCACATCAATGTATGGGATACAAATACTACACAGGTAGTCATGCCTTGCGATTTGTTTTGGTTGCCTCAATAGTATATCATCTTCATTCGGATTGTAATCTGACAGTTTTGTTGGGTAACATTTTTTTATAGGGAGTAATAAATTTTAAACTGCCCGGAAAGGTTTATACGACTGCTATGTCTTCACTGGCCACATCCCACATGCTGATCGCTGCTGGAACTGAAGACGTTCAAGTGCGCCTTTGTGATATTGCTTCAGGGGCATTTTCTCATACATTGTCTGGTCATCGTGGTATGCTTATATATTACCCTGATTAATTTATTCTGTTTTATTCCAGAATTGGTCTAGTCCATGCGGAACTCTAGATTTCCATAACTAGCTTCTGTTCAAGGCCCCAGTATGGAAGTAGAAGTTCTTCTAAATTGGACTTCATCTTCTGCTCTCTCAGCCTTGCAACATGTGGTAAGTAATCTTAAAAAGTTGTGATTAGTTGGGTCCACTGCCATGCAGTCAAGGTCTTGCCCTGGTTCGGTCTTGGAGAGAAAGATCTCCATGCAATATATCGTCACATCTTTATGCCATGAAAAAAGAAAAGAAAAGTGGCGTGCTCTCCGTACATAGGATCAACCATACGGCCTCTTTAGCTCTGAGTGCCTTATAGGATACAGTGCCACTACCTGTTTAAGCTTTTTTTGGGTAAATGTACATTTCATTAAAAAGTCCTAACAATGGGAAGACACCCCTGCCAGGCTGCTAATAAAATCTTGCCACAACAGGTATCAGGATAAAAAAACCCCAATAGCACGAGGGCTTTAACCGAACAACAACCAAAATAGAATCAAACAAAACAGCAAAAGAAGGCGACCCTGGTTCAACAACCTGTTTAAGTTGCTTTAACAAGGTTTGAGACAGTCAGAGCAGCCACTTGTCCTTTATACCTGCTTGAGCACTGCCTTTACACCACCTGATGTGTATTGCTCCTCATCTCTTTCCTCTCCAAGTAACTATCTTCTTGTTTGGGTCCCTGGTTCAACTATGGAATCTCCATTATTGTGATCTCTCCTCTCCTTCCTAGGATGGGTATACTATCATCCAGGGTGTTCGGTGCTGTGTCATAACACTATAGTTTCTTAAAGACCCTGTCTGGTTTGCTAGCCTACTTTTCTAGCCGCCAACATGAGCTAAACTATCCATGATATTCCATTGGAATTTGGGGAAGAGGCGGGAAGGACCCAAAAAGGATATTCACAACCATTTGACTTTGTGACAACAATAAGGGTGTTTTTCTATGTGCACAACGATCTAAGAATTTTAGATTCCATGGTGTAATGTAAATAGGTCATGAATGTGATGACATTGAAAGCAATATGGGTGAAGTTTATATAAGGCATCACCGGTTTGTTTGATGCTATTTAAGCATGCAGTGAAGCGTTGGTGTGAATCTAAGAAACATGGAGACTTTTAACATGCTCACATACTTGTCGGACACGGACACAAGAAGACACCGTTGACACATGTCGTACACGCCTAAGTATGTGTCCAGTTTTTGTCTTATTTATTTTGCTTGCTCATTATGGACAATCTAAGACATGTTGGGGACGCTATTGGGGACACATAGCAACTGTTGATTTGTATCTCCTATTTTGAGTAATATTTGTGGTTTTTCTCTAATTTGATAGTCCTAATGTTTTTTACTTTTATATTAATTCATTACACTCATATGTAATATAGATATGAGAATCATACTCTTATGTGTCCTCAATTTGCCTGTGACCAAATTTTTGCAAAAATGATGTGTCTGTGTTGTGTTGTATTCATTTTCCATGTCCGTGTCCTAACTTCTTAAGTGTGAATCCTTGGAGATTGTTGCGGTGGAATTGAAAAGTGCCAGGGCTAGGTTGAGGTGAAAGAGGGACTGGGCAGCGGCAAAAGTGTTTGTAACCCAAGTAAAGCATGATAGTTTTTGGCGAGGCTTGCAACCCACCTTCAATTTTGTTGGACTTCTGTGAGTGGATTTGCCTCTAGCCTCGGGTCACCATTCTCCCTACACGACTCTTATTGCTAGACAACTGCCCCTGGACGCATACTAGAAAAACATGGATACAGACACTTGTCGGTCTTCGAAAAATTAGGGCGTGGTCTTATTGGGAACATGCTGAATGAAACAACTTAGACAATTTTTGTATATGCATTTGGTATATATCCATATTTGAAAATACCACAAATTTCAACAAACCAGGTATACCAAACAAAACAATAACATTACCAAGATATCAAAACAACAATGCCACTATATTCGAGAATTTTATCATAGTACCCTCAAGAAAATATAACCAAACCAAACAGATCCTTAAGTCCCAATCAATTCGGATTGGCTACATGAGTTGTTGTTTCCATTGAGCTCCACTGAGGGCATTGTGTTCCATGATATTCAAAAAATCTAGATCCTTTCGAACTACCGCCTTTAATGTTAATTTGGTCTACTACTCCCCTTAGTGTTACCCTCAACCATAACCATATCACTCCTCTTAACTATCGGGTTGTTCGTGTACGATAGACATATCCCAACCGCCTTAATATATTTTCTCTCATCTTATGTTCTATCAATGCTACCCTTCTGATTCCACGAATGTTCTTGTTTCTGATTCTATCTCACAAAGTCTTACCATAGATCCATTTCAACATTCTCATTTCAGTTGCACTTATCTAAACACATGTTGATTCTTAGTAGCCCAACACTTCCTGCCGTATAACATGGCAAGCTTATGGCAGTATGGTAGAAAGGCAACCCCAGACGTGTAGAAGTGTATATTCTTGTTTTATCTTTGGTCTAAGTTTCATAGGTGAATATTATATGCTTTCTCGATGATGCGGGAGAGAACCTTCTTGATAATTTGCTTTTCAGAGTCGGGGCTGGCTCTTAATACTTTCTTCATCCCAGGCGCACATGAAATATCTAACTCTTGCACCATGTATCTTCTCTTCTTAAAGGGTAAGTGGTAGTTGGGTTTCTAAGAATATGCATGGCTGATATTGGATCCATGTTAGGTTACAAAGCATTTCTTTCAGTTAGACAGTTTGCATCTATTGTTTTTGTGGAGATTAATTTTTTCTTTTGAGTTGTGTAAATACTATCCCTGTTGGTTGATGTTAAATCTTATGGATTTATATATTTTCATTCTCTCTGTAATGAATCGTTCTTTCTTCCTCCATTGCTTATTTAAGTACTATCTGCGTCTGTGCTTATATTGCATTGAATCATCCTTGCAATTGAAGATGGTGTAATGACAGTGGAGTGGTCTAATTCTAGTGAGTGGGTTTTGGTAACCGGAGGATGCGATGGTGCAATACGTTTTTGGGACATCAGACGTGCTGGATGTTTTCGGGTGTTAAATCAGTCCCACTCTCAGCTAGGAAGACGCCCACCACTTCTAGAACGTTCGGTCCTGAATAAGGTTGGCTATTGTCCTCTTATCTGTTGCAAAAGCTGTCAAGGCATGATAGTTAGTATTTTAATGTCACAAACTTATGTCCTGTCGCGATTAACTCTTTGAAATTTCCATTTCTTATCCATGTTCCTTAATATTCTTAGGGTTCAACATCGAAATCCTTGTCAGAAGGCCAAAGCTCAACTGCAAAAGCGCGTGCACCTCAGCGGAAAATGGCTCATGGGAATGGTTCAAAACAGTCTGCTAGCAGTAAGACACCTAGTCTACTCAAAAGTTCTGTGAGGCAGAGACTGCATCCAGGAATGTTGTCTAGTCAGGATCGTGCCACTGCTCATTATGGAGCTGTTATTGGGTTAAAAGCGACTGAAGATGGCATGTATCTTCTCAGTGCAGGTTGAGTCTGTCAGTTTGTTGAAGTAAAACACTATTTGGATATTTTTTGTTAAATGTATTTGCACAGACCATAATTTTTGTTGGAGTTATAAACGTCAGAGAAAACATAAATTATACTTTGGTTGGAATTTAGTATAGCTCTATTCTAGCGCTTGACTTCTTTGTCTGTGGAGGCAAAAACTAGAGAAGACTGCTTTCTTTCCTTTTGAGGAAAAAACAAGGGTGTAACCTTGCTCTTATATAATACTTGGGCTTATATTACCGCATTCAGCCTTTTTTGATTTGTTCCTTCACAAAACGGTGAATGCATACCTCACATATTATTTTTGGTCGGAAGCGACACTGCAGGTGAGTAGGTGAAGATAAGTGTTTGAGGTGACTCTATGAGCTAAACTGACAGCTTTTTTACCAAGCATTATGATTAATTACAATGAGTGGTGATGGCTAGGTAGAGATGAAATCTGCATCTAGCAATCTAGATCAGTTCATGTTGTGCCCTGCAATCCTTTTTCTGTACAATCTCTCTATCGATAATACTTTTCCTGCAATTATGGACCTTGCGACGCGTTAGTTGCCTTTAACTGGCCAATAGTGGCTATTGGTTCCTTTTAAATGAGAGCAATTACTATAGAGCTGCTTGTTGTGACCACTATTGTTTTTTAATAACTTTTTGAGTCTTCTTTGTTCTTCTACTTTTGAATAGTTTCTGAACAAGTAGCTGACATCACGGGGAATCAATATTGAGCACTTTTGATTCTTGAGCACCAAGCTGCCAACTGCTCTTGCTCCACACCCATTACAGAAGCCACTGGCCTTGGCATGGGTATTAGTGGCAGACCACCTACCAAAAGGATAGGCGTGGCCTTATCTGGATGGGTATGAAGCAAGCACATGTGGCACTCAAGGAACAACTAGTAGATCCTCCAAGTCTTGTTGCTCTATATAAACCCGTTAAATTGGCCTAAAGAAAGTACATTTGATTAAGCACTTTATGTTTTGCGTTACAAATTTCAGGTTCTGATTCAAGGTTAAGGTTGTGGGACATTGAATCCAGCTGCAACACGTTGGTGAACTTTGAAACTGCTCGCTTACAAACCGGGAAGGCAATGCAGCTATCCACGACACAAGATTCGACCCTTGTTTTCGTTCCTTGCATGACATCTGTAAAAGTATGGTGTCATTCCTATATTTCTCGTTATGTTTAGCCTTACAAGTCAGCTGGTACACTTTTTGAAATTATGGTCTGTATTTGTTAGGTCTTTGATGTTTGGTCGGGAAAGACGGTTCAAACGTTTCGTGGTCACTATGATCATGTGAATTGTTGCTGCTATAGTTTGCAGGACCAGGTACCTCTCTCTCTCTCTCTCTCTCTTAAAGATGGTTGCAGTAATTTTTCTTCTCAGTACCAAACCCTGGTTACGCAACTGGTTGAACAAATGGTTGCTTTGTTGTAGGAATTATACACGGGTGGTACTGATAGGCAAATTCTTGTTTGGTCTCCATCCAAATTGACTTCTGATGAATTGGTATGTTTTTCAAAGTTGTAATCCTCACTGTACAGAATTTGTTCCTGGCTGCATAAACCTTGAGTTCTGTCAAGTGAAGAATAAAGATTGCCTAATTTAGTTTGGGTGACTATCCAGGATGAACGGAGCAAGATAGGGAAGACTTCTACACTGGATGAAGATAACTGGAGTGATTGACGTTTACTATGGTCTCTCCGTTGTGCAGATTTCCAGGTCTTCTATGAATTCGCCTGCTTTATATGTACATAGGAGTGTTCATCTTTGGCTGCTAGTACTGTGTATTCATTTGTTCTTTTTCATTTTGTCTCTTTGGCTTTTGGATGCAAAAGATTACACTTTGCCAAAGTAGGAAGCTATACCTTTACCTTAAAAGCGATCTTGTGTATATTGGGAAAACCATGTTCATCTACTGAAAACAAAAAAGAGATGATTATGTTCCGGTAAGATGTTTTTAACGCACAATACTTTTTTTTTTTTGCCATAATTTATATATCAGCGGGGGGTTAGTATGTTAGTCAACGGGGTTCAAAGACTATCCATAGTCCTGAACCCCAAACCTGCTTCCCGTGGGGCTCGAACACTGGCTACCACTGGGGAGACACATGAGCAAACCAACTCAACTAAGCTTGGTTTCTCTAACGCACAATACTGTTGCTGTACCAAAGAGGAATGGAATCACGGCTCACAAACCATCAGCTTCTTATATAGTGCAGTACTAATTACAGTTGTTTGTTTAAAAAATATGAGAACATAAATTTTGATACTTCAATTAGTCTGTGACTTGTCAAGTACATTCCCATTTCGCCCTTTGTCAATGTCGATAGAATGGACTAGTGGTACCGTAGCAGTTGTAATAACAAGTGGTATGCCAATGACCAAGTGTGCAAGTGTAGAACAATGGGATTTGTGAAAGTCATTTCCCTGTTGCAGGAGGGTTTGAGATATTACCGTTGACGGCTACTTCAGAATACAAAGGGTGGCGGCCGAGGAAAGATTGGTCCGTCGGTGGCCTCTATGTTTGGATCTCAGTTTTTTGAAGAAAAAAAAGAGAAAAACGAATGAAAAGAACATATCTAGTGTTTGGTTATATTTTTTACTGCTAAATGGAATATATATTGGATGTATAATCGCCCAAAAGTGGGAAATCCTACCTTGGGATATATGGTCACCATTTATCTATCAATGTTAATCAGCATAAAACTATACGTATAATACGTCCCTTCACTAATAGTCCCGTCAAACAAACAAGCACATAAAGTATTACTAGTACGCGTTTTGGTTTCTTTGGAAACTTCACCAAAGGGGGTTAGACTACAGCCAATTTGTCAATAATGGTTACAACGTAGTTGTGTAGTTTCCTTGCAATGTCTATATGTACCCATCAATACGTGGTCCCACTCTCATCATCTTATCTACTTCCTCCGTCCCTTTTTAAATGTCCTGCTTCGTAACTCCAACATATTAAAATGACATCATCATTATACCTTTCACATCAACTTTTTCCTCCACTTTCCCTACTTACCCATCATCATTACATTTTTACTCACAAACTTTTCAAAATGGAATCTACTTTTAGGGAAAAAATAGACAATTCACCAACTTTTACCCACTAACTTTACAAAATGGAATACTGGACTGTAATAAAGGGACGGAGGGAGTGTAATAGTGCCTCCGTCCCAAAATGTTGTTTGGTCTGTAAAACGAGAACTAAAAAATAATACTACATTTTTTTCAAGAAAAAATCCAAACTTTTTTCATAATTTAAAAGAATTCATCGATATCTAATGAATTGTTGAAAAAACTTTAAAATTTTCTTGTAAAAATTGTATGTTCAATTTTTATGTTCTTGTTTTGCAAACCGGACAAACATTATGGAATGGAGAGAGTAAATCTTAATTAATAGTCAAATGGCGTGTAACGGAAAAGATTAGCTTAATTGAGCTATCAAATGACTGTAGCATAATAAGTACAACCCACGTTTTGGATCGAAGACTTGGCCTTAGAGAATACTTCATGGTAAAAGACAAGAGCTCACAATCTCCGGTAACTTCGCCGGAAATGGATCCCGGAATATGGAGCCAGCTGCCCGGGGTCCTCCTGGAACGTATTCTTTCATTCCTACCACTGAAGAACTTCTTGAGCCTCAGATCAACCTGTAAGTACTTCAAGTCTCTCATCTTCTCTCCTCCCTTCATCTCAAAACACTCTTCACCATCTTCTTCTTCTTCTCTCTCCTCTTTTCTCCTCTCTCACCCACATTTCCACCTCTATTACCCTCTTTACGACACTATCCTTAAAGCCTGGCGCACCTTACCGCTCTCCGTCTCTCCCCTGCTATCATGTGCACCCTCTGGTCCACACCTCCTCTCCGTATCCCATGGCCTCCTCTGTTTCTCTCTCCCAAACTCATCCTCTTTCCTTGTGTACAACCTCTTGGCAAGATCTTCAAGAGTTGTGGAATTCCCAGAACACAATTTTGCCTTTGAGTTGCTTACTTTGGTGTCGTCGCCCGATGGGTATAAACTCTTCATGCTTGGCTCTTCTTCCGGGTCATCAAACAAAGCTTTTGTCTATGACTCTAGGCTTCATCTCTGGCACCAATTCGACAGAGTTGACTCAGTTCTGGGTGATAATTTCCTTCAAGAAGGTGTTTCCTATCATGGGTACCTCTATTTCACGACACCGGAGCCTTTTTCAATTGTGTGCTTCGATTTGGAAAGTGGGAAATGGGAGAAATTGATGACAGAGTTACCGGGTGAGCTGACTTTTGCCCGGTTGGTGAGCAAAGGGGATGAGAAGCTACTCCTGATCGCGGGAATTGGGCAACACGGAATCTCGAGGGAATTGAAATTGTGGGAATTAAATGAAGGGAATTGGGTGGAGATAGAGAGAGTGCCGGAGACGATGTGCAGGAAGTTCATGTCAATTTGCTACCACAATTATGAGCATGTTTATGCGTTTTGGCATCAGGGTTTGATTTGTTTGTGCTGTTATACTTGGCCTGAGATTTTGTATTACAAGGTTTCAAGGGGAACTTGGCATTGGCTACCTAAATGCCCTTCATTGCCTGAGAAATGGAGCTGTGGTTTCAGGTGGTTTTCCTTCATTCCCGAGCTCCATGCTTCTGTGTAAGACTCTTGATCCCTGTTTGTGCCTCACAATCATGTTTTTGAACCCTGTTACTTTTTTGGAATTAGGAGGGCCGCTATTTCATTGATAAAACGTTCTGAGAGCAGCTATCCTGTGCATGCATATATTGTGAAAGACAAGGTCTACAATCCTTCCCCGTCCCTAACCCCATCGATTGGAGATTTCCGTCGTCGTTGTACAATCCCAACTATATACGAGTATAAAACAGATTGACCAGGAAACATTATGTAATTGGCTCTATGTTAATAGACAGTGGCAAAACTAGGATTTTATTATGAGGTGCGAAGTGGTGCGATTAGGATCTTATGTGTTGACTATACAAAATGAATGTATGTATTTTTGACATGTATGTGTTGAATATGTTAATGGGTATTTTTCTTCTTCTTCTACTTCTTTTTTTGAACCAAGGAAAATTTAATCTATTCTATCTTCAGGGGAAATGAGAGTGGGGAGTGGGGGTGGGATCAGGGCCGGCCCAGGCCCAAGAGACCTGGGCCTTGGGCATTCCAAAAGTTTCAAATTTTTGGGACACTCCAATTATATGTTATATATAAGTTTTTCCAGGACATAACTCAAAAGGTATCCTAGCTCAGCTGTGTTTGTAAACAGAATTAAAGCCAGAGGTTCTTGGTTCAAAACCCCAATCCTCAATTTTGGGCACTATTTGTTTTTCTTTCATATCCATGGCCCTTGCACTTCTTACCTCTTAGCCTCTTACTGTGCATAAGCGAAAAGGATACTCTACTTCCTCCAATCAAATTGCTCAAAAAAATTAGTGGAAACCGTGGACTCTTACATATAATATGATGACACTTACTTGTCAAAATATATGATGGATCTTACGCCTCAACCTAAATGTTTTGGTAAGAATTTTTTGTTTGTTTTAATTTTTCTTTTAACTTTGAATATAAAATTCACAAATAAAACGCACAAATATTGTGATTGTAACTGTAAAAATTATTAAATATTACTCTTTTAGGGCACATTTTTTTTATTTGGCCTTGGGCACACAAAACCCTTGGACCGGCCCTGGGTGGGATACAAACACTCACCAACTGAGCTAGGAGGCAACTTTTGTATTTTACTTCAAAACAAACATCCCTTGGGATACGTGTAGACCGTATGAATGGATATGCCTGTACCACAATTATTTACCTCCACAATACTTTTTTTGATAATTCTGGTATTCGGACCAGGTTTCGAACCTGAGACCTAAGAAGGGAAAAAACCCCTAAGTTTCATGTCTTGGCCACCAGGTCAACCCCTTGAGTGTTTTTTCTTCTTCTTTTTTTCTGTCACAGTGATGGGTTTATTTATTTATTTATATATCCGGATGTTCGGGCCAGTGGTGGGTTAGTGGTTAGTAAGTTTATTATCTCTACATTGCTATCAGAAACTAGCCATCCATGTGACCATGTCTACTCAAATGGAAAATATCTTGTGTGTCATTATCGGCATTTTTATGAACATTAGACTTTTGATCTTATGTTATCAGTTCCAATTCGGGACCCACTGGGTCAATTAATCAAAGATCTGAATCCCATTGTTTTTCGAGCAACCCATTCGGATGACACTCAGTTTACCCTTCTTGTGCACACAAGGACCTGGAGCCCATGAGGCTTTTTATATGGGCTTATGGGGTGTTTTCGCTAAACTAAATAGATTAAGGGAAAATGACGGTCCAGAACGTATTTTGATAATTAATACCCGCCAAGGACATGCTAAGAACATTTGTTAATGCTGAAAATGTCCTTGACGGGTATTAATTATCAAAACACGTCATTAGCCATCATTTTCCCATAGATTAAAGTTATGTTGTTGCGGATTTTTAGGCCGTCATTCTCTTCATATACATTAATTGAAATATTATTTAGCAAAAATAACTTGACTAATGTCATTAGCCTCTAGTCCAATAATATAGCGAAAACACACTTCGAATGAAGGTCCCAATCGAACAAGAAAATAAAATGAAAATTGATGAGAAATTTTTTTTTTTGACATGGCCTAAGTTTTTTAGATTTTTTTAGATTTAAGTTGATGATGGGTCGGCTTTGTAACCGGATAGGATCGGTTATATCCAAATTTAAATTTTTTAATCTTTGGATTTTAGAATTCAAACCAAACGAATTATCCGATCAATTTTTGGTAATCGATTCCGAATTGCATCGGACTGGATTCGAATCAGATCCAAACCTAATCTGCTAACATGCCTAATTCATGACATATGTTAGGTCGCAAATACGGGGTACAAGAACGATGATTAACCAAGAGTTTAAAGTAGTTTTCATATGATAGGAATGACCAATATAGAGGTGGGTAATGTGTGGCTGTACAAAATCGCGATTCTCCTTATTAATCTTGGTAGAAGTCGTGAAGATAAAAGAACAAGTACTAGTTCCAACTTCTAAGGAGATGAAGAAATTAAGTAGGAACCCAACACAATTAGGACTTTCTGATCAGACCCAACATCATCAAGTTCTCTCAGAATTGAAATTTGGGTAAGGTATTTTTCACTATGGAATTTAAATTTACCCTCGGAGTAGTAGTAATTTGTACCATGGATTTGTTCGCAATTCGCAAATAGAGACTTGATAGTGTGGGTTCTCATTATTGTTTTCATGGAGTGATAACTCGGTGGTGTTCAGGACCTCTATCACCACACATTCACGTGGGTCCATACACTTAATTTTGGACCCCACGGAAATGTGTTGTATAAAAAATACACTTACAGGGTGTGGCATTAACAAATAAGGGTGTGGCAAAATCACTAGCCATAATTTTTACTTTTATGTTGCTTCGTCCACAACCTCGCCTCCGAAATGAGGTTGAATTACCCCGAGCGTAGGGCTAGGTCGTTGTCAGCATATATACCGGAAAGTCCGGGATCGTTCCCACAGAGAGAATCTCTATAGCTAACTAGGATTTGTAGATGCAAGTGTTCCCGGCGTTAAGACGGCCAACTATCGGTTTTGCTTTGAACGGTGGAGAAATACTCTTATGGAAAAGACTAGAAATGAGGTTTTAACTAAGAATTAAAAGTGGCAAGGCATAGAAGTTCATAACGCCCGTAACTTAGGCCAATCAACTTTTCTCAACGAAAACACGATTGAATCACACGGCATAGGTTATCAACCGGAAGATTTAGCGGTGAAAATGGTTAGACTTGATATAGAGTTTGAATAACAAGCTAAACACAAGGCGTGACATCGCTCTCGGAACCATGTGAGCAAGCACATGATCACCGGAGATTAACAACGCCGAGACTTGTATTCAAACTAAATATCAAAGTCATCAACAAGAAGTGTAGTTTGGAAAGCGAGCAAGTTCTTTGGTTCTCTTGGCAAACACGAGGCGAGACATAGCTCACGGAACCATATGAGCAAGCATATGATCACCGGAGGTTAACATCGACAAATTTTGTTACATAAAAGGCGAACCACGCACATTTACAAACCGAACCTCAAGCCAAGAGTTGAGAAAGGCAAGATTAACTTAAGTCATGAAGCGTTATTCACCTCATGGCCAAGCCTAAACGACTACTCACACATATTAAAAAGACTAGAAAGCATGCTAGAAAAGGTAAACATATTTAACCGATAGAAACGAAAATAAACTTGATATTAAGGAGAATCTAGACCGTAGCTATAACATTAATACACGACAAATTAAACGAAACCAAATACTTACTTGAGTTCTTAAGAAATTAAGCTTGAAAACTTGAGCAACAACAATGGAAGAAAGACTAACCTAAACTAACTAACTACTCTTTACCTAGGAGAGAGGAGAGGGATATTTATACAAAAACCAACTTCTTCTCTCAAAATATCTCAAAAGGTTACTACAAGTAGCAAGTTTCCAAATATGGAAGGTTGAAAAGCTGTCAGTAAGCAAACTGTATCCATACAACCAAAACGGTTGTATGGATACCGAGCTGTTAAGCTTGTGCTGGGAATTCTCCGTAAATGAGCTGTATGGATACAACCAAAACCTTGTATGGATACGCTGTAACCTGTCCAAAAGATAAGGCCACTGTATCCATACAACCAAAACGGTTGTATGGATACGGCCTTGCTAACTCCAGACTTTGCCTTCAGCTTCAAAACTTGGCACCCGACGCTTCCGAACTTCACCCGATACTTCGTATCTTGATCATTGGAGAACGGTGGCACTTCGCCACTTGGCCTTGGAAGCTTGGACTCCCCCGAGGCATGTCCATGGCATCAAAATCACCCTTGTTAGGGCGTAAAACCTGAAACATCCTCAAAGGAACTTTACGTGCAAAATCATTAATAAAAGCTAAATAAAAGCAAATTAAAACAACATAAAACGGGACTAAGCGCACCAAATATTTACAATATTGGGTGCTTATCACACCCCCCAACTTAAACGTTGCTAGTCCCTAGCAAACTAAAGCAAAACATATTTAACTAAGCTAAACAATCTTCCAAAAACATAGATACGAAAACTATGCTCAACTACTACAACTAGGCAAGAGTCCAAAAACACCCCTTCAAATCCAATCAAATGCAATCCACGCACAAGCATGCCATGAACTAGGATGAAGAAATTATGCCATATTAGAATAGTCAAGCACTTATGCACCACAACGAGTTTCGACTCCAAAACTCACAAGGATACGCTCTTATTCGACTTTTCACACAATGAGATACAAGATACATCCCATGACAAGCGCTAGCGAGGAATTGCAATAGCTAGAGACAAAAAGCTACGCATGCTATAAAAAGGGCGCTAAGAAGGAAAGGAAAGCTATTTATTGACAAAGTATGCACGACAAAGGAATAAATCATACTCAAAAAGCAGTAAATATCAAACATGCATCAAACGGAGTTAATTAGCGTACTAAAGATCAACGGAGGACTTTATTAGCTTATAACGACCTTGAATACAAAGGGAAAGAGACTACAAAAATGTAGTGGCCATATACTTGCATGGTTCATCTACCCTTGGCCACTACCGACCCTAAACTACCCAAGGCATGGCCACATATCGGCCAAACATCAAACAAAGTTGCGAAGAATAAAGAAAAACTACTACCACCGACTCCACCGCACGTAGACGGCGTCCTCATCCGGCTCCTCTTGATATTGAGCATCGAGCTCTCCCTTCTCTCACCCGGAATGTATGCTAGCCCGAATGTGTAACCAATCCTCTCATCATTGTATTCAACCCTCTTTCAAATATGCTTTTGCTCTTTATAGCATTTCTTTGATTTTCTTTGAGGAAGAGGGTCATTTGAATTGAGATTTGTAGCGAGAGAGACTTGAGCCAAATTTGAGGGCTTTGGAGAGGAAGATGAAAATTTGGGGCTTTAGCTTTTGTAGTGGAAGAGGAGAGATAGGGAATCACATACCATTCTTCTCCTTTTTGCATTCCAACCACGTCTATCACATTCACACCACCCCCAAATCTCCTTGAATCATTGAAACCTATAGACACACAACCCTCCAAACATCCGGTTACCTAGGTTTGAACAACGGAAGAGACTCGGACTATGGTTCAAAATAAGGACGAGGAGACTCTTATGTGGTTTAATCAAGCAAAAATGCCTTGAATCATTTCCTAAGTACACCAACAACTCCAAAAAGATGCAAGAAAGATATATACACTACTCAAGCATGAACAAAAGATGTTATTTACGCAAGTGCGGGAAATGAGAACAAAAAGCATGGGATGCTTAAGAAACGAATCTCAACTCTAGCGATGCACAACACTTGACTTGACTTTTAGGCTCAACTTGTTCATCAATGTTCATGTATATGCATGGGACATGGATTAAAACACACAACCGAAGTCGACGGGATACATGACTCTTGCCATATTGACACAATTGAGCATAATAAAAGTATCTAACAAACGAAATCACTACCAACAAGGGAAGATTGCACAAAAAAATTTGAAAATTTAACCAAAAGCAGAAAAATGAGACAAGTCTCATGAACATATATATAGCATATATATCCCTCCCCCCCCAACTTAAACGATGCTATGTCCTCATAGCATGCAGACAATAGAAATGAAATACAAGAGAGGGAGTAAACGTACCTTCCAACCAACTCTTCACGCGATTGAACGAGTTATACTTTTCTTCCCATTTCCCAAGTAAGGAACGGGTGGCTATACCAGACCATCAAAAGAGAAAAGAGAAAAGAGAGAGAAAGAGAAGAGAGAGAGAGAGAGTGTGTGTTCGTTCAGCCAAACGCGGGCTCTGAACATTTAACATACCAACAAAGATTAATATCATGAACATAGCACTCCACACAGCGCGCTTTGCCAAAAATTGAACTCGGCTATTCCACAAGAAAAGATATTTAGAGTAAAGCATTTGCCGAATTCGTTCAAAAAATGTACGCTCCTCTAAGCACATGGCCCAAACTAAATCAATTTTCAAACTGTTGACAAAATTTACAATGTAAGCACGATAAAGAGAATCAAAATCATCAACTCCAAGAAAATCAATCCGTTCCACATTTAAGAACTCTTGCAAAAGTGGCGACTTAGTAGGAGGGGTGTCACCGTCTAGAGCCAAGATTAATTGATTATTCAGTGCAACTATAGGCAATGACTCCTCAAAAGGCATATAGCCTTCCTTAATGACCAACGGCTCTATGTGCTCTTTTTCCCTCGCATCAAAATTGGTATCCTCAAGGGTAGGAGACCCACTCTTGGTATCGTACGCTTTGTCTTGCTCTTCTAACAAGGAGTACAAATAGTCTATCTCTGCGTCCATCTCCTTAAGGTGAGTACTTTCTCCAATGGGTAGATACCACAAGGAGAGGATACTTGGTCGATCATTCCTATCACAAGAGCCGGTTCCTCACACGTAGGAGACCCAATGTTGGTCTCATCCACTTCCATCTCTTCAGCTATGAGATGTTTCTCCTGTGGAGCCTCACACAGAGGCAAAAATTCAAGGGGAGGGGAGGACTCAAGGGGGGAACATTGACTGTGAAGCTCATCATTCCCTCCAAACTCCAAGGAGTTTTCAAAATACGAATCGGATTCTTCAATAAAGATAGATTTCTCAAGAGGAGAACAGTGGATATTTAACTCATCACCCCATTCAGACTCTACGGGGCTTTCATAAGCAAAACTATCATCTTCAACAAAGATAGGCGGCTCAATATCCTCGTCCATGGCATTTGAGTTGGACTCTTGACAATGTCTAACAAAAACCCTAGATTGCAAAGTTTGAGCCAATAGATCAAAGAAATCTAAGGCTTCAGTGGGTTCTTTTTCAAAAAGTTTGCCATCGCACATCTTGTCTAAGAATCGTTGACTCGATGGAGAAAGTCCATTATAAAAATAGTTAGCAATTTGAAAATTTTCATAGCCATGATTCGGGACCGCAATGAGCAAGTCCTTGTATCTTCCCCAACATGCATAAAACGACTCATTCACTCTTTCAGCAAAAGTTTGAATTTGGTTTATAAGATCAAGCCAATTGGAAAAGGTCATACGACTTTGAAAAACATTGGCATCATGAGTGGCTATGCAAGGGGGTGTGAAAATGTGAGTGGGACAAAGGTACTCCCGCAAAGCATGATCGGGATAAGAGTATTCCCACATAGGCATGGGGGCTATTTCCTCATTTGCCGCCTCCATTCTACTAGATAGATAAGACATAAAGTAAACAGGCTGGAGGGCTAGGCCGCCACCTCTTTCTCAAAACAGTTCCGTGGGGTTATGCCACCGCCACGTTATACAAACAATAAAAGAAAAGGCAATTGATACGTACTCTAACTTCGTTACACCTCAAATTTGATATGAAGATCGGTTAGAGGTATCCGCTAGACTATGTATAAGTTGCACAAAACAAAATAAAGCGGGATACTTACAATGGTTTGTCGAACCTCCCAATAAGCTATAATAAGAAAATCCCCGGCAACGGCGCCAAAATATGCTTCGTCCACAACCTCGCCTCCGAAATGAGGTTGAATTACCCCGAGCGTAGGGCTAGGTCGTTGTCAGCATATATACCGGAAAGTCCGGGATCGTTCCCACAGAGAGAATCTCTATAGCTAACTAGGATTTGTAGATGCAAGTGTTCCCGGCGTTAAGACGGCCAACTATCGGTTTTGCTTTGAACGGTGGAGAAATACTCTTATGGAAAAGACTAGAAATGAGGTTTTAACTAAGAATTAAAAGTGGCAAGGCATAGAAGTTCATAACGCCCGTAACTTAGGCCAATCAACTTTTCTCAACGAAAACACGATTGAATCACACGGCATAGGTTATCAACCGGAAGATTTAGCGGTGAAAATGGTTAGACTTGATATAGAGTTTGAATAACAAGCTAAACACAAGGCGTGACATCGCTCTCGGAACCATGTGAGCAAGCACATGATCACCGGAGATTAACAACGCCGAGACTTGTATTCAAACTAAATATCAAAGTCATCAACAAGAAGTGTAGTTTGGAAAGCGAGCAAGTTCTTTGGTTCTCTTGGCAAACACGAGGCGAGACATAGCTCACGGAACCATATGAGCAAGCATATGATCACCGGAGGTTAACATCGACAAATTTTGTTACATAAAAGGCGAACCACGCACATTTACAAACCGAACCTCAAGCCAAGAGTTGAGAAAGGCAAGATTAACTTAAGTCATGAAGCGTTATTCACCTCATGGCCAAGCCTAAACGACTACTCACACATATTAAAAAGACTAGAAAGCATGCTAGAAAAGGTAAACATATTTAACCGATAGAAACGAAAATAAACTTGATATTAAGGAGAATCTAGACCGTAGCTATAACATTAATACACGACAAATTAAACGAAACCAAATACTTACTTGAGTTCTTAAGAAATTAAGCTTGAAAACTTGAGCAACAACAATGGAAGAAAGACTAACCTAAACTAACTAACTACTCTTTACCTAGGAGAGAGGAGAGGGATATTTATACAAAAACCAACTTCTTCTCTCAAAATATCTCAAAAGGTTACTACAAGTAGCAAGTTTCCAAATATGGAAGGTTGAAAAGCTGTCAGTAAGCAAACTGTATCCATACAACCAAAACGGTTGTATGGATACCGAGCTGTTAAGCTTGTGCTGGGAATTCTCCGTAAATGAGCTGTATGGATACAACCAAAACCTTGTATGGATACGCTGTAACCTGTCCAAAAGATAAGGCCACTGTATCCATACAACCAAAACGGTTGTATGGATACGGCCTTGCTAACTCCAGAATTTGCCTTCAGCTTCAAAACTTGGCACCCGACGCTTCCGAACTTCACCCGATACTTCGTATCTTGATCATTGGAGAACGGTGGCACTTCGCCACTTGGCCTTGGAAGCTTGGACTCCCCCGAGGCATGTCCATGGCATCAAAATCACCCTTGTTAGGGCGTAAAACCTGAAACATCCTCAAAGGAACTTTACGTGCAAAATCATTAATAAAAGCTAAATAAAAGCAAATTAAAACAACATAAAATGGGACTAAGCGCACCAAATATTTACAATATTGGGTGCTTATCATATGTTGACTTTTTAAGAAGTGATTATTCAGTGCTCTTGGAGCACCATTACATGATGCTCTCAGAAGTTTTTCCATCCCACATTGGTGTCGAAACCACACACTTAGTAGTGGAATCCACACCAATGTGTGAACAGTGTGATGGAGAAGACCATTGAACATAACTTGGCGATGCTCCAGTTAATAATAATTTACTCTTTTTAAGGGCCCAAATTAGACATTTATGTCTCCCTAAATATTTAACTTATTTTTCTCCGGGCCTGACTCTTTTGGGAATTTGGGACCTCTCGGTTTTGTAATCTCCTATTTATAATGGTTATTTTTACCGATGAATGAAAAAGGAAATGATTTTTACGCTCTATTTTTTAATATTCATGCTCCTTTTTTATTGTCTTTTAGCAAAAAAAATTACGTACACTTTTCAACCCTAAAAAACAAAAAAAGAAGAAGTGCGGATATCATAAAGAGGAGCGTGAAAATCACTCTCCATAATGAATCAGTATTATGCTCGATCCCAAGTTTGGAGCTCGTGATTTTAAAAGTAAAACTCGCAGCAAAAGCCTTGCTCGTCTTTACTTATGACCAATATGACTTACGCTAGCGAAAAAGGGGACCAGGAGACCCTGCCAAGCAAGGGTGCTTGGCAGGGGTGCCGAGCGCATCTCGGCCGTCCAAAAATATTTTGGATGGCTTGAATGCAAAGGTACCGAATGGATTTAAAAAAAAAGAAAAGGAAAAGGAAAAGGAAAAAGATGTTTCAATCTGGGCCGTTGATTCCGAGATGAACGGCCGGACTGACCGCTCGGCAGGGATGCCACTCGGCAGGGTCCCCGGGTCCACGAAAAAGGTGATCGAATGTATACCATAATCATTAATCAAGAACATCGGCGTAATATACCATAATCAAATCGAGTACGTATTAGTATTATTACTTGTGTTATTTTCCATTGCAGAGATTCAAATATGGAATTCAAGAAGGGAAGTTTTCTCCTCGAGATGCAGTTAGATGATCCTATCGACGTCGAAAACAACCTGCTCGTGTTTCCTTACGACAAAGCGTCGAAATATTTCCCTTCGGTTCCCAGCCGTTCTTCCGAGAGAAACGTCGAATTTTCCGACCACCTAAAAAACAGGTGGAACATGAAACTGAGCTACTCTCATATTGATCGAGAGTTCGCGCTTACGGACAATTGGGTCGATTTTCTGGATCGTCACCGTTTGGATCGTAAGGATGTGATTTACTTCAGCATACCTTCACGACGTTTGCACGACCACCATTACTTGATTGAGTACGCAAGGAGAGCGGAAATCGAGGGTAACGCTCCTGAAGCCACCGCGACGTACGAGCATCCCATTTGTGAAGCTGAGGCTATGGATTTAAGGCAAGGAGAGGGAAACTGTTTGCTCTTCAAGCTTCCATTGACGAAGAACGATATCACGTCCGGTAAGCTCGTTATTCCTACCAAGGAAGCGAAGGGCCATTTCCCTGGAACTGTAATCCCACCGGAAATTGAAAACCTGGGGAATCTGTGGTTCGTTGATGAGCGAAACAAGAGATGGCAAATGAAGCTGATGTTCGATTATCGGGCCGATGCCTATTTGGTTACGGATGAGTCGATGAAGTTTGTCGAAGAGCACGGCTTGAAAGCCATGGATGCGATCGAGTTGTACGAACCGGTCGGGTCTTTGGATGCGAGACATTTTCTTATCGATCACGTGAAATCAAATACGGCGCCGGGAGAAATTTGAATCAAACCTTTGGGTCCCGTTTGTTTGCTTGGATTTGAACCTTGGACTGCGGTTTAAGAATAGATTTCAATCGGAGTCATATATCTTTCGACAATACTTAGAATTTCTTGCTCAATGCTTGAGTTTAAGTCTCTATAACCTCTTGGTGGAACTAAACATATTCTTTTGCGTTCGCAGCATGCGGTGAGGTCTTAGCTTCGGCCGCGACATTAGTGTGGTAGATGATCCTATGCTAATGAGGATGTGATGCTAATGGCAATATCTCCTCACCTATATGTTGATGTCAGTATCTGCCTATTCATGTTAATGTACCTAAAAAAAAGAGATAGTAATGTGTGAATTTTCTAAATTAGAAGTAAGAGTGGAGAATTGAGATGAGAGTTTTTTTTTTTAGAATGAATTGGAAGTGCAGTTATGGTACCCGTCACTTCTGCTGGAAAGTATTGTTCTGTTACACCACACCACTATGCACCCTTTGGGCTGAAGATTGAGTAGCCGTGACCCATGGATAATGAACACTTAGTTTCCGTACATGCAAACCGTACATCTTATGTCCATATATCTTCACTGGCGAGTGCGGGATGGCGCTTCGGTCAAGTTTTCGTTAGACCGCTGGTTAATGGAATGAGATTGACTTATTACGGAGGGGCCGTGATTCCCTTATTCATGGAGCTGCGCGATCTCGGCTATCCATTTCGGCTTTGGACAGAAAATTTTTATTTAAATATGAAATTGAAACGGACGCGCGCGATTCACCTCCGTAAATAATTACTCCATTCACGAAGCTCTGTGAATAACTTTTTCTCTCTAATGGAATGAGACCCCCTCATTGAAGAAGCTATTGGACACATTCAATCACATGAACTAAAGCTTGTGACTCGTGAGAGACTACTGGATTGAGGAAAAAGGGTGGGAGGGGAATGCTATTGAGCCCACCCACAACCCAAATACCCTTGGTACAGTTCAATCAAAACGTTGACAAACAGGTTTTTTTTTGCAGTGAAGAGTGGTCTCCGGGCTAGCTTGCGTGCACCACAAGACTAATTTCTTCAACCCCCACCAACCTTTGCTAACTCAAAGGGTTTTACGCATGGGGTGGCCCCAAGGGCTTTTCGGGCTCCTTGTTCCCGTGGGCAGTTTACACACATGGATTCGGCTGCCACTTAGCGGTTTTTCGGACCTTCGGTACCACTAGCCCTATTATACTGGTGCTATTTAAAATTCACCGGTATCAGCCAATTCCGGCTATGTGTTGTTTTGTATACGATTTTTTGTTTGCTACAGGCGTTACGGCCGCTTTGGGTGCTCTAGCACCAAAAATAATTTTAAAAAATTCACAACCGCTACATCTAATACTTGTTACGTATCATTCGATGCTCTCGCTACCACTACATCTATACCGTTGTCACTATTTAAAACCTTGGTTCAGTGAATCATTGTAGAACAAAAAGCGGGTAACATGTGATGTGGGGTGGGTTTGCACTTTGCACAGTTACACTATGAAAAAGGGACTTGCTATTTGCAGCCACAAATTTTCTGAACGTAGTCTGTGTACCATATTATAAACAGGTGTGTACCATTTATATACAGGCTACATTCAGAAAATAAGTGACTGCAAATAGCAATGCCCATGAAAAACGGGGCCGCCTCTTAGAGCCCTGTTAACCAGTTTTCACTAATATATTCCTTGTTCGTTTGGATTTGAGCATTAGACTCTAATATGACTTGTACATGTCAATAGTTTATGAGCATGATATGTGATATGTTACGTTACAACATATTAACTTACTAGAGTTTACAGGTACGGCGCAACATGTTTTGAATACAACTAAAATGAATTGTGAACCACCCCCGCCAACGAAACTGATTTATAAGAGAAGATTTTTTTCCTTAAATTAAGATCAAACAGATTTATGTCTTACCCTTTTTGTTTAGTTTTACGATCTGCCTTGCACTAATTTTATATATGAAATTTTATTACTTTCTATCTTCCCATAACAAAAAAGAGTTGGGATAGGAAAAATTAGAGAAGATTTCGCCTTGCTTCGGAGAGAGAGAGTGCTAAGGTTTCAAAAATTACTTCCCTTTCTTATATCAAAATCTGGCTATTTTTTTTGGCAATGGAATTTTATTGCTTTCTATCTTTCTATAACAAAAGAGAGTTGGAATATGAAAGGTTAGAGAATATTGAAAATAGAATTTTCTAGCCTTAGGACTCTTTTGAGCTGTAGGATTTATGAGGGATAAGTTTGGGCCATTAGATTTATATACATAAGATTCAAATACTGAGTTATTTTATTATATAGATACTTAAGACTTATTTTTAATACATTTCTATATCTTTTTTCCTTTTTTTTTTAAAAGTACATCATTTAATTAAAGGAATATACTTCTTTCTTCTATTATGAAATAATCTTGTAATTTGTGAATATTTTGATAACGAGTCAGAAAACGATTTTATGCTAATATCTCGGTGAAGAGAGACATTTTCAGCATAGATTATTCATGTGTGCATGCCCTATTGAAATTTAACGCTCAAATTAGGATGAAAGAGTAGCAAAAGGGGTAAACTAAATGATAGTGTAGGGTTTTCTAGATGAGGGGATAAAGTGAAAAGGATGATAATTTAAGGGGGTAACATGTAGTTAATCCCTACTAAATGGAAGGGTTATAAATATCTCTCTCTCTCACAAACCCACCCACGCATACACACCGAACGAACGAAGCAGTCCGACGAGGCGATTTCACATCAAAGGTTCGATCTCAGCTCTATTCATCCTTTAACCTTTCAATTTTGTATGCATATTTCGTAGTGCATTCGATCTGATATAAGATTTAAGACGTTGTCGTGATGTATTCTGATTGCGTTTTGGAAATTGTTGATTTCATCGCGCTTTTGATTCGCTTCTTAGGTTTGGCGTTTAATTCTTTGATTTTTCACTTTAGTTACTATTGTTTTTCTTATTCTCGTATCATGGACAGTTAGGGTTAGTGTTTGTATGTGGAATCGAGATCTCTTTGAGTATATACAATAATATCGTTGTTAGTCCCAGGAGTAGTAGGTTGTTGGTGCTTGGTTGGTGGTTTTGCAGTTGTATCCAGGGGAATTCCCTTGCTGTGGTTTTCGTTTTGGTTCCCTCTGTTGTTGTAGTTGCCACTGAAGTCCCCATTGTGATTTTATTTATTATTTTTTTTTCCAGAGAAGAAGTTAACTCAATGGAAACTGATTTTGAATCTACGCTGCCAAATCTCCATGCCTTGTCAGTCACTGAAGCTGTTTCTGAGAAGGCCCACCAGGACAGAATGGATGAAGATGGGGTCGTGGAACATGTTGAAGCACATAACTCTGCCGATGATGATCTGGATTCCATTTCCAAAGTCCATAAAACACGCCGTTACATTGACATCATGGAGATGGCTGAGAAGATGCCCGAGTTATTCTCAACTCGAGGAATTGTGTTGGAAGAAGATGCAGGCTTGCAGCTGATAGCAGATTGTTTTGCGTTGCGGGGTGATATTCTTAGAGACATTGGTAAACTCTACAAGTTTATCCGTGGCAAGTATCATTCCAGGTTTCCGAAACTCGAATTGTCTGGTCTTTCCTTAGAAAAGTATGCTCAAGTGGTTAAAAAGGTTGGGAATGAAATGGATCTAACCCTTGTTAACCTGAATGGGGTTATATCCCCAACTATGATTAGTGGTTTCTTAAAGAAAGTGTCGACTCCTTGTGGCAAGCCACTTCCAGATGAAGTTCTCCGGAAGGTGTTTGATGCGTGCAATCGACTTCTTGTTTTATCCTCAACTGAAAGTTCAGTTTCCGCGTTTGTGGATAAAATAACTGAATATATAGCGCCAAATCTTTTTGCGCTTCTTGGGAGTTGTCTTACTAGTAAACTAATTATGGCTAGTGGTGGTCTTTCACCATTAGCTAACATCCCAGCCGATAATTTCAACCTTCTGGGTCCCAAGAATATCACGAATTTGCAAAGGTTTCTAACTGAAATGCCGCAATTTGATTGGCTTGAGGATACAGACTTTTTGGCTAGGGTTCATTCTGGTTTGGAGTTCAATGTCTACCGACATGTTGCTAAGAAAACCACGGTTGCAGCGTGCGTAGACTGTAGGAAAGAAGATCCAACAGGCAAAACAGGGAAATGCATGAGAGATGAGATATTTATGGAGATTGAAAGATGGATTAAGGAGCCCTACTACGGCGGCTACGAGAGGAAGAAATCTAAACGTCGTGAAGATCCTCTTTCCAAACTGAAGCAAAAGAAGAGATATGCTACCATGAGGAGGATGCAGAAAATAAAGGAGTTGATAGAAATGGAGCGGATGGGATTTGTAGCCCCTAGGGATGCAGGACGCCAAGCTGGTATTGGGCAAGTTTCGTCACAGATCAGCTGCCCATGAGAGCAAGTTTCATGCCAAAAGGAATTATGGAAGCTGTGGTGCGCTACCTGCTGCCTCATGACTGTCTGAGTGAAGTCAAGTTTCTCTCTCTCTCTCTCTCTCTCTCTCTCTCTCTCTCTCTCTCTTGTTTTTTATTTTTTTATTTTATGTTTTTCCCTTTTTGGCATTTGTTTAAAGTTTAAACATTGGGAAAACTGGAAGTTACACTTGTATTTATGGATATGCATAAATTATTTCAGGTTTGGTTTATGGGTGATTTGACTGGAGCTGCATAATGCACTTAAAAAAGGAGCATTACTTCAAGTACCTTATGCGGGGTGTAGTCCAAATTTGGTATGATACATGATTCCAGTACAATGGGAGCAGTGTGCTGCATGCCTGCATCGTGTATGCATAATTTGCATATCCATTACGGTTGATGTGTCATTCCTTGGTCCGTGTCATTTGAATTCCTTTGTCTACTTATTACATGATCAACATGAAACAAATTGTAGGCTCTGTTTGTTTGGGCGTAAAATGTTTACCTATTTTCCGGTGTTTGGTTGTATAAAAAATGAAGAAAATATTTTACATGTAAAACATTTTCCACTAATTGGATGAAAATAACTTACCCTTAAATCTTCCGTAAGTTATTTTTCGAAATGAACCTGTTGCCTTCCACTGCAATTGATTGTCACTCTTGACCCACGTTCAATTTTCCTATTCTAAAAAATATAAACTATTTTGTCAATTTCTGAAAATATTTTTCATGTGCCAACCAAACACCGGAGAATAAAAGTTTGAAGTTTGTTTTCTGAAAAAACATTTTACATGGAAACAGACAGGGCCGTAATGTTTCACCATTCTTTTGCCTGTAGTTGCATTCAAGTATCTCAGAAACTTCAGGGAGGGCTTGTGGTTATGTATAGCCCTTAATGCCATAGATTTAGTTCTTGACTTTTGAATAATTTGATGGGTGAAATGGGAGACCAAGGAATCGGAAAACCCAAATCCCCCTTCCCCTGCAATCCATCTATGTGAAGCACATTCCAGAACCCTAACCAAAAGCCCTCCTCTCCCTGACCAATGGCTCGTTATTTCTCCATTACTCCTCCGCCCTCAAATCCTTCTAATTCATCACCAACAGCTTAGACCGTCTACTCCGTCCAAGGGTTGCACACTTGCACCACAAATCACCTTACTGTAATCTGGGTGTGAGGGTGATAACTGGAATTCATTCCCAATAGCAATGGCAGGGAGGGTTTTCTGGTAGTATTTTCTTCCGTAAGTTGTCTGTTGTCCTCTATTGACTTGGATTTCTTGGTCAAAAGATACTTCATAGTATTTGTTACATCATTCATTCATGCAAATAGGTTTTTCGTAATCCTGTCTCATTCTTTAGAGTATCCAAAAAAGATTGACACTTCCTCCAATAGAGAATATTAATTTCATGTATTGGCACATATGAGAAGTATCGGATATGTATCTACGATATCAATATCAGACAGGACTCGCTAGTAAAAGTACTCGTGCTTCATAGACGTTAGTTATTATGCGTTTTCATCGCCTAGACCTTGCAAGATATTTGTTGTACTGTTTTGGTGTAAATTTCTCGGGCATCAATTCCTACTTACGAGATATCGTGCTTGGTATTCAAGGAATGGTGCACTTAGCACTTAGCAGGGTACGAAAGTGATAAACAGTTGAAAAGTACCTGTTCTTCTAGTATCTTCATTGCAGTAATATGTTTTTTTCCTCAACTTCTTAGTTAGTGATTTTATTGAAAATACTAGTGTAGTTTTTGCATTCTTCTGTGTTTATGTTGCATTGATATAATGGATTTACCCTTTACGCATAATATTAACTAACGTTCACTAGTACTTCTTCTAAGTGAAATGCTGGGAACTGGACAGGAGCTGAGCTTGCAGCTTATGATTCTATGTCATTCGATCTATTGAAGAAGCCCATCTACTTAACTACACAGTAGACTAATATCTTCTTATCTGTTTAGTGATATTTTTTTTTTCATAAATGAAAATAGAGTTTTGTTGCTTTTGGAAAGTTGGAAACCTGGGGTTTAAACATTTTACCAAGTTGATGTTGAACAAAAATTTGGGAACTTTTACTTGAGATTCTTTCTGATTATTTTGTTTTCTGGCTCATTTGGGCATGCTTCAATGCATGCCTACATTGCAAAAGAAATGTATAATTACTTATTCCGAAAAAATGGAAGTAGCAATATCCATTGCCAACAAGAGTTAAATGATAATACAAGAAAACTGAATTAACCTCAGCTATAATTGACGACAAGCCTTCAACTGGTCGAAAAAGATGGGAAGAAATAACATAATCCATTCGCGATGTGATATGATTCTTGTTCCTGGCATCAAAGATTTCATGACCTGTCAAAGCTCATTCTTTTATATTTTGAAACGCCATGTGCAAAGCCATTTCGTATCCATTAATGATATGAAGGGGGTGTAGGTTTCTTTTTTCATCAATTTGGCAGCATTCTTAAGAAGCTCCCAGCTAATGAGATTGCCAAAAATAATCCATCGTCACTGTAATCATGTTGGTCTTTGCCTTTGAGAAGCAATACTTGGGCAGAAGGATTCCTGACATCCACACCATCTAACATATCACATGTAGAATCGACAAAGAATATATCTTTTGAGTAAATCTGTGGTTATCTTTCTCTCAAATGGACTGAACCCTTTCTTAATATCATCACTAAGCAATCTGGCATTGTTGCTAATATAGTGTCTGTCTGATTCTGACAAATCTTTCATGCCTAAGTTCAAAAGTAGAACTACAAATGACGGCAACGCTTGTTGCTTGTAAACCAAATATAAAGGAGTTGTATTTTTTGAGAGGTAGTGCAACTTCTATGACTCATTGATATTTGGTTTATAAGCAACAAGGGTTGCTGTCATTTTGTGGTTCTACTTTTGACCTTAGGCATTTTGTGGTTCTACTTTTGACCTTAGGCATTTTGTGGTTCTACTTTTGACCTTAGGCATGGAAGATTTGTCAGAATAGACAAAGAGACAGACTATCTTAAGCAACATAATTGATGCTAGATTACTAAGTGACGCCATTAAGAAAGTGTTCGGTCCATTTGGGAGAAAGATACCCACAAATTTACTCAGATATATTCTTTGCCCGATTCTACAAGTAATATTTTAGATGGTGTGGATGTCCGAAATACTTCTCGGCAAAAGACCAACAAGATTCCAGTGGCGATGAAGTAGTTTTGGCAATCTCAGTAGCTGGAGAGCTTTTTAGCTAAATATATGAAAAAAAGAAATCTACACCCCCTTCATATCATTAATGGATACGAAATGGCTTTGCAATGGTGTGTCAAAATATAAAAGAATGGGCTGTTATGAAATCTTCAATGCTAGAAAGAAGAGCCATATCACCTCGCAAATGGATTATGTTATTTCTTCCCATCTTTTTTACCTGTTGAAGGCTTGTCGTGAACTGTAATTAAGGTTAATTTGGTTTTATTGTATTATCATTTAACTCTTGTTGGCAATGGATATTGCTACTTCCATTTTTTCGGGATTAGTAATTATATATATTTCTTTTGCAATGTAGGCATGCATTGAAGCATGCCAGAAAAGTTTGATGTGGAGAAAGGTGTCATACTTTCTTGTTGACGGCGGATTGGAGGGTGGCATTCCGGATCATGGTATATTAATTCGGGGGATGCTTTTGCATGCTACGATCGGTGGGACTATCAACTCAGTCGCCAATGGAAAGGTGAGTAATCTTTTTGTTATTATATGCCTTTTCGCAGAAGTTTTTTACTAGTTGCTAAATTTGAATCTCGGACAAGTAAAGTGATTTACACTTAAAAATGTACAAGGGCAGATTAAGTAAAAGTTTTAAATTGTGGACGACAGTTTCCGAGTGGATTGTTTGCATGGAAGCTAAAGGTGGTGAGTCTGCAAGGTTGAGATAGTAAACATGGGGATTCCAATAAATTGCTTTGTGTTTTTTATATTCAAAATGTGTAGTAGTTGTGTGGTGTTAGAATATGTAGTGGGATTGGAAAATAGGTTGGGGGGGAAAGGAAACTGCAAAACTATTGGCACGATTTGGATCTGCAAGGATTTAGATGTCGGATTAAGGTTTGAAGTTGACTGAAAAAAATTCCCATTTCTCTTGCTGACTGTCTTAGTCCCATTAAAAGTGGCAAGTACACATTCCATCTTATGCGAATACTGTTCTACCCCAAGCAGTTAGGGAAGACAAAAAAAATTCAATCTCAAGAAAACGTTTGTTAGACACTTTTGGGAGCATAAGAGTCCATACAACTCCAAATTTCTGGAGACACCCAATGGGTACTCCTTTTATGTTATTGGGATAGATATTTTTCTGAATACCGATAGTGTACATAGTTTTCTCTCTATGATTGCTTCAAATTGACGTTCCGTGGACTAAAATTCTTTTGGGTGTTTAACAGGTTGCTGTATTTTCCTACGGGATTTATACATTTGAGCAGGTATATGTCTTTTGGTTTGTGTCAAAGCAATTTTAGGTGGGAAACATTTTCTAGTTTTGTGGAGTTCAACTTGTGCCACGTTGTAATATGCCTCTTGACCTTTGGACTTAATGATGTTTTAAGGTACATTCCTAGTGTTATCAGCAACCAATTTAACCTAGACGAGTATACACTAGTACATTGTGGACTATAATTTCCTAGAGTATGCATATAGATTGAAGCAAAAAAGGAAATTCTCAACACGTCTATCTTAGGTTGGGTTATGGTTAGCCTTGTGAAGTTAGAGTTGAGGTGCCTCAGTAGTGTGATGACCGAATGGATTGGGCAACTCTACTATCACACCCAGAGCACTAATATCTGTGTCAACTTTGGAGGCATCAAGAAAGCAAAGGATGAGATCAACTAAATGATAAGAAAACACAGGCGAACTAGTTGCTGAATTGATAAAGCATTAAAACAGTACAACAAATAGGGAAACAGATTAAACAAATTTTGAAGTAGACTTCTACAAGTTCATAATCTGGTACACGGTAAATCAGTTTCCAACTCTGTTAAATGGGAGAGGACATAGGTGTTGGGCGTGGGTATGTGTCTTCACATTGGATTCATCGAATTCTCTTGTATATTCACACTAGGACTATGCTTGATTTCATATTTCTTGCCTTCTTGGATACCTATTTTACATTCTTACCGTACTATGTTGGTATTTATGAATGTCTTGACTATTGAGAGTCTCATTACCTGAACTATTTGGGTGCATGTCCAATTTGGCGTGCTAAACACACATCCAATATCGTTTAGTGCTGACTGACCAGCATGTTTACACTCCGGAGTCTAATTGCTGAATGTCTTATTTTTGTACCTGCACTTTTCTGTTTGCCTAGAGCTTTATCATAATCCTCATCATTTATCTTTGCCGTCATGTCTAACTACTCTGTTATAACTTGAGATAACCTTTTCATCTTTACTAATATGCTGATGGGATGCAGCAAGTCGAAGTATATTATCTACAAGCTCAAGGAAATGGGGAAAATAGCTGAGGAAGACCTCATGCAAATATGCAACCGGTTTGACATGCTAGACAACGCTTACTGTGGCAAACTTACCATTGCTGATCTCATGGAAAGTGACACTGATTGATCTGAAGGAAATCTTCTAGTGGAATGGAAAACTACAACCTCAAGGAGATGTTTCTGCTTGGAGCTAATTTCCTGGAACCTCTGCATGCCAGCACTACAGAAGTAAAACAGCCTGAGAAGACCGAGCATTCATTAAATGTACATTAACGATATTGTGATGTTAGGACTGTACATTTAAATTCTTTACCGAGCAGCAGAAGACCGATCAAGATAGGATTCCCAGTAATCTTGTTTCGGTCTATTACTTGCCTCCATCCATCTGGTGATGGCGAATGTACATCAGATGTTCATTATTACAGTGATCATATAGTTGAAGAACAGCAGTTTCTCTCACGAATATCCTTTCGAACCATCATTGATTTGGACAAGAAACTTGAGCGCTTTAGATTACCAAGTCCCTGTTAGCATCAACATTATTTCACCACAATGCTTTAGCAACAAAACATCTGATCCAAGGGAAAACGTTGCTGCTAAATTACATTCCAAAGCGCTTCGAGCCAGTACATGGTAAAACATGTTCCTTCCCCATCTTTGCCGATACAAAGTCTTTCAGGTTAGTCAAAGCTTCTCTTGAGGAAGTCCATGAACATTTATCTTTGTCATCCGTTTAATGAGCACAAGAAGGAACTCTTCTAGTCCCATCCTCCAGATAGCTTTTGATTACACCATTCAATAAAACGATTATGAAAATAGGTCTCTTGTTGCGACTAGGTGCATCGTTTAGCCTATGGAGGAAATAAAGTCGCCTAAGAGGTTTCATCCTTTTTTGAAAAGACGGAAGCTGAAATAAGTCTGCGACTTGCGGGGAAACAAAAATAGCAATGAAAAGGAAAAATCGGCTACATTTCAAGTGGGGTTTAATCTAGCTGCATGACAAAGTGATGAACACACTGGTTGCGAATTGAAACCAATCATTGAGGTAACTACCAGGGATGAGTCAAAAATTGGTGTTGGGTAGTGGTAATATTTATTTGCAATTATCACATTGGAACCACCATTGGTTTCAACCAGTCTTGGAATCAAGAATCAACCACCATCATAGTTGGCAAACCCGACTTAGCGACCACTTGATGTGCACCCAGACTAAACTTAGAGGTTCCTATAAGAATCATCCGATATATGTTTACCCAGACTAAACTTATCCTTATATGTGGGTGTGTAAAACAAGGAAAGAAAATTGAATGTGCATGGGTAATTGTCACGCCCTCGATTTTCAACATAAATAAGTGATACATTTTAAATAAGAACCTCGCGTATCATACATATTACCCAAAAGGGTTTCCCACCTGTTTAATTTACAAACAAATCCCCGAGTTTAAAGAAATACAACCTTGGCACTACGGCCCAAATCAACTTAGTTACAAGTACAACCAGTTCAGAATAATACAAACTTTCTAGTCAAAAGGAATTTAAGAATAATCAGTTATAAACCCATCTTTGTCAAAAGTAAATCATTACAAGATGTGTAGGTAACTAAAAGAAGTTAGCTTCCAAAGAAATAATATCTTCATATCCAAGCACACCATTGCATGCAATCTATTGCCCGGCACTTGAACCTGAAAAGAAGGATTTTGTTGAGCTACACTAGCTCAGTAGAGAAATCTTTACATACGCTATATGAAGATGTGATGATTTATGCATCAAGAGTGAAAGAGTTCTAGTAAACAGACAAAAGATACAACGGGCTCCACAATGAACCGATAGCTACGACTATGGGATCATATACATCTTAAAGACACCCCTAACCATTCGTACATCATCTTGAAGTAACGTTAAGCTCATATCATCCTAATTAATCACGACGATTTCTTAACCATTTTATAACCACTCGAACGAATGCTATGAACAACCTCATTATTCCATATCATTTGCCATCAAGTTTCTTTTCATAAAACTTTTCTTTTTGATCACCAAAATAGTTTAGAGAAAGCTCATGACCATCACGGTTCAAGCTCCGTTGATTCGCTTGAATACTGGAATCCGTTGATTTGTGCTCAAATACCGGAACCGTTGATTCACTCAAGAATACCGGAGGATTTTTCATAAAAATCCTTTTTCCAAAACCAAGTTCCTTCATTTTCAAAGACTTTGATGAAATTCATTGTTTATTTTCTCTTTTTCAACAGTTACATTCTCAAGCAGCTCATAGCCCAAACAACAACATGAACTTTAATAAATCAATCACGACTTCATTCATCATACGAGACATTCAACTATATTATCACACCTTGCGTTACAGTGAATTCTCTCCACCTGGGTTTCCGCATTACCACATCTTGCGTTGCAGGACCCTCAATTCAAAACTCACAACTCACACAACACACATACATTATCAATTCGAATACAAGATGACAACACTTCCCCAAGTCACAATCTTTCATTCATCATCATTCAATGTATTACAACTCATAACCATGTCCTATTGTTCGTTAATAAACATCTTAAGTTCACATTATTCCTCTAAGTCTATTAGTAATGCTTTTGAAGGACCTGTCCAGGGTCTGACACATTTGATTGGAGATGCTCATTCTCAAACTTCTCATCCTCCAAGCCATATGAGCTGCAAAGTCAAATGAAAGATCAAAACCTAACAAAGGGAGGACAAAATAAAAGATCCAAATGTAACAATTCTGGAAATCATGCATAACCAATACATGTACAACAAAATAACAAAGGTGTTACATGCCTTCCTAATTGCTTGTTTATCCAATTAAGCAAGCGATCAGCTGTCCGCCCGTCGTCAATGCCAAGTATCTCATTATTGTCTAGTTTAGGTTTTGGATCAGCAGAGACAAATTTAGGAGGAGTGCCCCAAAAAAGCATAGGATAATGATCCACGGAGAACCTATCACAAAGTTCAGTATTGTAAGGACCCGTATTTTCCGAAGATTATTTAAGATTTATAAATGCTAGAAATTGGGGAAAATATGAAATTTATAGAGTTTAATTGACTTGGGGTTAATGTGTTAGGATCACTTCTCGAGGGAGTGCAAGTGTGATTTGTGTGGGTGTAGTATATGAATGAATGAGTGTGTGTGTGTAGAGGAGTATTTTTTTACTCCTACTCCCTCCCTCTATCTCCCGGTCCCTCTCTCTCTCTCTCGGCACCCTCTCATCTCTCTCACCCTTTCACTCAAAATTCCACCCCAAGCTCAAGACTCACCAAGATTCTTCACCAAAATCATCATCTTCACGGGCTTTCAACCTCGGGTTTCGTAGGAGCAAGCTCGGGGAGGAGTATTCTTGCTTGGTTTCGAGGTTTGAAGCTCTAGGGCTTGATCGATCACTTTGTGTTCGGTTTTGAAATTCGAGGTAGGGATCTCTTCCTCTCTTTACATGTTTATGAGTTGATTTGGTACTTAAATCATGCCCTAGATCGTTGGTTTCGTCATAGGAATTGTTCTGATGGAATTTGAAAATCGTGTACTGAGAACCCAAGTCCTACCGGTAGGAGTTTGGAATCTACCGGTAGAAACGCTGTCCAGTAGTGTCACTTTTGTGAAATTTTGGTCTTCTACCGGTAGACAATGAATGTCTACCGGTAGGTATTCAAAAATCTGTCATTTTTTTGCGAAATTTTGGTCTTCTACCGGTAGACATTGAATGTCTACCGGTAGACATTCAAAATCAGCATTTTTGGAAAAATTTCGAAAGGGCATAACTTTTTCATCCGAACTCCATTTTGGACAAATTTTATATCGAAATTCATGTACCGGAGGTCTACTTTCCAATGGTGGTGGTCTCATCTCCAAAATCTTAATCGATAAGGTTTGGTAGCCAAAATAAGATAGATGTGTTCGTAAACGTCGGATAATCCCTTTCCTTAGAATCGTGTGGGTGAGACACGGATGTTCTTAGGCTCTCTTGGGTACTTCATTGGAAGGTTTGACGAATGCTAGGGGTAAACTAGGCTTTGTAGTGGTCGTCGAGTTCTGTATGAGTCCTTTGACACCGAAACGAGGGTTTAGAGAACATAAGGAATAACGGTGTACGAATCCTGAACAAGGGATAGACTGACACGAGGTGACTTATGGTGTAATGGATGGGTTTAGATGTTGAACTCGGGAACAAGAATAGAAGTATGAGTTGCATTAAAAATCAACCTCCCTTATCTTCAAGCGTGCAATAGATGTTTGGAAACACGTATGACTAAATGCGAGATGAATGGCTTGGAATGGACATACGGGGTCTGAGACCCGGAATGTAAAATGGATGTACGGGGTCTGAGACCCGGAATGAGAAATGGATGTACGGGGTCTGAGACCCGGAATGAGAAATGGATGTACGGGGTCATGATCACCCGGAATGCATAGTGGGTATACGGGGTCCGAATGCCCGGAACGTCTCTCGGTCCACAAATCAGCGAGTCCCTTATTATGGAAGTATGTGAAAGAGAGCCGTGAATAGAAAAGAATGAATAGAGGAATAAATGGATATAGGTAATGACCGTGAAGTGTTCCTTGAGTCTTAAAGTTCTGGGTAAGATATTGGTGTTCGATTGTATTCCTTTCTCTTAAGTGTTCATCTCGGTACTTCATCTATCTCATATGCATATAGTTTGAGCAAAGATATCTCTACTGGGCTAGTGTAGCTCAAGCCTTACAACTTTTCAGGTGCCGAACCGGGAAAATATCTTGCATGCTTGGAGCGCTTGGATGTGATCGTTGTTTTGAAAGTTAACATCTGAGAAGTTGTCTGTCCATCTTTGTATACTTTCTTTTGGAATATGTATTTGTACCCTTAATCGTAAATCTTTTGACTAAGGAATATTGTAAACTTTTAAATCTCTTTTGATATCTGATACTTATGTTGATTTGGGCCTCGAAGCCAAGTTGTAATATTCTGGAGATTTTTGGATGTTGAAAAGTTATTTTTTGGAATTGGGAATACTAAGTTATTTTGGGAATCCGTACGGATAATTGTGACCTTTATTTACGAAAATTCTTTATATATATGTTAAAAAATCGAGGGCGTGACAAATTGGTATCAGAGCATCTAGGTTTAGAATACCTTGAGACCGTGGGGAGACTTAGTCTCATGGGTTCAAAATCATAGCAAAAGTTTTTACATGACACGTGTGCTTGCATTAGTGAGTCGGTACATCAGCATGACATTGCATTAGCGAATAATGTGGATTGTTATGGTGTTGTTGACCCGTGTTGGGGAAGTTGGAGGTTTGACCTCATGATAGAGCTGTAGTTGCTGTCATTGATAGTCGTCGTTGTTGATTGTGTTGTGTTTCCCATTCCTGTAGCACGATGCCACCGAGACGTGAGAATAACCTCGCTAGGGAGATTGTAGCGGCACTTGCAGAGTCGAATCTTTTGAATCCAGCATTTAGGGCTAATCCGAATAACCGTGCCATGGAAGCGATGAGGGCATTCTGCCGTATGAAACCACCTCAGTTCGATGGGAAGAGTAGTGATCCTCTTGTGGCCGATCATTGGCTATCACAAATTCGTAAAATATTTAACGCTCTTAAGATTACGGAAGATGACCTTCGAGTGAGTATTGTGGCTATTCAACTTGTCGGTGAGGCGAATGAGTGGTGGGAATCGGTTTTAGGAGCAAGAAGGGATGCTAGGAGAATGGCAGGGGCGATTAATCGAACAAATGAACCAGATGTAGAGAACCTGACTTGGGCTGAGTTTGAAGAACTCTTCGAGAATCAATATTTTCCAGAAACGTGTCGTGAGAAACTTAGAGGACAGTTCGAGGAGTTAGAGCAAGGAAATATGACCGTCTCCGATTACGCTATCAAATTTCAATCTTTATCACGTTTTGCACCGGAATTAGTGGCGTTAGAGGAAAGGAAGTGTAGGCGTTTTGAGAAGGGATTGCATCCATCTGTTAAGCTATTAGTGGTGAGCCAGCGCATTGGGACGTTTTCCGAGATAGTCGAATGTGCAAGGAGTGTTGAAAATCCAGTGAGCGCACGGGAAATGTGGAAGCGTGGGAATCTAAGCAACCGTCCGCCAGTGCAAATTTGCCTTCGAGAAGTTCTGGGAGCCAAGGGAGGAAGAGACAACAAGAACCACCCCAATCATTGCAAGTTCAGCAGAGTTTTGGACCACCTACTTCATTGGGAAGTCATGGAGTTTCTGTCAGACCACAGATTGTGTGTCATCGGTGTGGTCAGCCGGGTCACTTTCGTGCTCAGTGTACACGACAACAAAAGGCGTGTTTCATTTGCGGTGCACCTGATCATCTTGCAAAAAGATGTCCTCGGATAGTAGGAGAGCGTAGTGGGCTTAGTTCGGTGAGGCCAGGGCAGAGTTTTGTTCATCATCAGTCACAGTTCCAGCCTACTTCGGGTCGGAGGTCGCACGCTGAGTAAGGAGCGAATCCTACCATTTCTCAGGTTCCTGAGACGTCGGATGTATGGGGTAATGTCTCCGCTCTTGTTTAAATTTCTTTGCTAGAATATCTTGATTCGGGAACATGCCATAGATCTATTATTTGCATCTTTCCTTTGATTTGAATTGGAATATCGAATCTTTTTTTTTTTTATCTATTCTTGTTTGTTGAGTGATGCCTCCGGATCATATTTGTTGAGACTATAAGTTGGTTATTCCGAGTTATCCTTTAGCCTTTGATTCCCCTATTGGGTGTAAAGTGAGGTTTGGTCCTGCCTTGGTAAAGATTTGGTTACACCAGTGATTATTAGTTATATATCGAGTGTGTCTCCATCCAAGTCTTTCTCTTATTGCTCTTTCCTCTATAGTCTAGTAGAACTCTGACTGGAATTTGTATCTAAGCTGGTTGTCCATGAGGTCGTTTGTTCATGGGGTTGAATAGGTCTTGACACCGGCATCGATTACCACACAATCATTTCTAATGCTCCCTTATGCTGTCCGGATCCTTATTACGAGATATCTTGTGGTATGCTTACTATTGAATTTGACATATTTATTATTGAAATCAATGAATATTTCTTGTCTTGCACTCTTGCTCTACTTCGTACATTATGATTCATGGTGTGAATTTTTGTTAGTCAATTTAGAATTCCGTCGCTGTGGTTACAATTTTCTCAGTTCGTAGTTGCCATTCACTTGATCTCTGCTATTACAACACCTATCAATTAAGGCCAAGTTAGTAGTGGTGTCTTCAACGACATTGTATCCATTGTGTTTTCAAGTTCGAATCTTGTTGCAATTGTGGCCTTTTTCGGGCGTTTAAAAGTCTGATATAGTCCTCAACCTTGGAGGTGCCTGGTTTGTTCTATACTGTTTCGTTCCGGCTTATCAAGAGTCATGCACTTTTTGGTATTGGTCTAAGCTTGGTTACGCGTCGTTAATTAGTTTGGCCCTACCTTTCTCATGGTGCCCGTCATTTGTATCAGGATACTCTTTTACCAAAATGTATGCACTCGTTTCCTAGACTTGTGGAGTGGTAGGAAAATTGAAGTTAACTTTTTCAGATTCTTGGGTTTATCGTTGTGAGTTAGAATACTGATCTCGTTGCCGTTGTTGCCTACTTTGGCATCTCAGTTTGTTATGATCCCTCAACCATGAAGTTATGTGATTTGAACCCGTCTTCGTTTCGCATCAGTTTGCGTGTCTAGACTTCATTGGCTGGTTTGGATTCCATTACTGCAGTTACTAGTCTGATTATTGGAAATTGCTATTCTATCCAAGTTCATAAGTCGTAACACTCGCTTACTAAAGACAAATCTTATCATGACGTATTAATTGCTATCCATTTATGGTGGCGGTTCGATTCAAATTCACTTGTTGTAGTTGCTCTCCACGGCATTCAGATTTGTAGCCTTTGTTATAGTCTCTCAACTCTTGAGGCACAAAACTCGTTCTATGTTGCTTAATTTCAATCTGTTAGAAGCCTTGCTTATCTTTTATACTGGACAAATTCTTGATCTTGCATCGGTTTGTTCATGGAGTGGCTTGTTTCATTATTACGTGTTGCGGATTATCCCAAAAGTGGTACGTTGAGTTTGTTGCCTAGAGAATTTAAAGATTTCCTTGTATCCTATGAGTTCCGGATACCTCGCCCCGTTCTTTGAGTTTGATCGGTGTTGTTTGAATTTTGGAGCTCACATATTTCGTTTGAGGTAGCTGAAGGATTGTGCTGAACGTTGCCGTCATCCTTTGTCACTTGGGGCAGGAGAACTCGCGTATTTCGTAAGTATCGCCGCGTTGAGGTTCGTTTTGTTGGGAGCAGAAAAAGAGGGAGCTTTTATCATTAGATGAATATGTTATGTGTCGGATACGGTGTGTGCCTGTAGACACCCCAATCTGGGCTTCCAGATTAGTTTACTTACGGTATTTGATTCCCCGATGATGAAACGGATCAAGAACACCCCGGGAATGTCGAGTGTTTGAGCTTTGAGTGTTTGAATAACCCTTGAACCTAACCCAGTCTTAAGCCACTTCCAAAAGCCAAAAACCCTACTGACGTGCGCCAGGGCGCAATCATCGCGCGCCCGGGCGCACCGTCGCGCGACATTCTAGAACACTCGCGCGATGGTCAAACTGCTAGATGGACAAAGTTTGGCCGTTGACCCTCGCGCGACAGTTTGGAACCATCGCGCGACGGTAATAACCTGTCCCCATCACCTTTATTCAGCTGGGCAGCTTAATTACCAAGTAACCCTCGAGGCTGAGGCTGGCTGACCTCCATTCTTTGGACCAGACCTGCCTTTCCATTAGTGGAAGGTGCTAAGCCTATAAGAGCCCCCTTTGTTTCTCTTTCAAAGGGTTCCAAAAATTGAAAGCAAAAAGGTTCTAACCCTAGCCCTTTGTTCATCTCTCCTTCATTAGCAAGTGCAACATTTGGTTTCCAACCTAGCACCCTAAGAGCATAGTTTGTTCTTCCACTCAAACACCACAAACAAACTCAACCTCAATTCAAAGCTCAAACACTTTTCAAACCTCAAAATTCAAAGGTATATCTTACCTTTGTTCTTCTCTCTGTTCTGATCCCTGAGGGGGGCTGGCAGGGTCAAGGCTGGTAATCAATACCAGTGCCAGCTGGCAAGGTTTCAAAAACCGTGCAACCAACATACCCTCGCGCGACGGACCCAGTCACGCGCGCGCTTGTATCAAGCATCGCGCGATGGTTCTCGTGGGGAAGGGATGTTGGTTCTTTCCTGTTTTATTGTCTTAATAATTATTATGGATCACTGTTAAGCATGCTAATAATCAGTTTACTGCTTTTCTTAGAGCTTAAATTGCTTGTTTTATATCTCAATATTCATTTCTGTTCAGTTTGGAATGCCCTTGGGATCCCCTGAATCTGTCTCAGGACCCCAAGCATGTAAAGCAATTCCTGGAAGTCAGTCAGGAGTGTCGCGCGAGGTTTACTTTCTGTCGCGCGAGAGTTCTCTGATTTCCATGAATGGCCCTTGCATGGGCAACTTGGCCCTTGGCCTCTGTTTTGATACCCCCACTGTTTAGGGGTTGTGTTTCATCTTATTTGGCTCCTGCTTGGAGAATTGTGTAATAATTAGCATTTTACAGTCTTCCAATACACTGCTTGGTTTGCTTCCTGGGTGTGCACTGGTCCTTCCAGAGCCCAGAAGGGGATGATTTTGGGACTGTGGTGAGATGACAACACTCGCGCGAGAGTCAGTGTGTCTCGCGCGATGATTGACTTGCATGCAGATCTGTTCAGGCATGCAAGTTGATCATCGTGCAGGGCAAATCTGCCCCGAGCCTGGTTTTGGCATCTGATCGCTGTTTCAAGATCATTCCGTTTATTATTCATCATGCTACTCGTCCATGCCATCTATCATCCTACAAACGTGTTACAGTCTTAATCCCCGATTAACTGTTCCCCCGCCCTAATTGGCTAAAATTGATTAATAAAAGAAGAATCGCAATGTTTTCAAAATGCCTAAGTAGAGACCGATCTCGGTTTTGGGCGTGTGGGGTGCCATAAAACCCTGCCCCTCTCGTAACCTGGCGCCCGAACCCAGAGAAATTGTGTTGACCGTTGTCGTCACTCATTGTCTCATGGAGCGGGAGAACTCACTTAATTTTTGGGAAGTATTGCCGCGTTGAGGTTTGTTTTGTTTGAGGCAGAAAAAGAGGGAGCTTTATTCATTAGGAGGGTATGTTATGGTTCGGATACAGTGCGTGTCTTTCGGATAACCAGGCGACAACCGATGAAATCCAGTTGGAAGAGGCGATTGATCACCGCACCTTCTATATGGAAGTCTCGGGAGGTCAACTGGACTATCAGTCTACATTTAGAGGAGAGATCTTTGTGTTTGGATAGATAATCGTATATAGGAATTTCGCAATAAAAAGGGAAGCTTCGAAGATGCGTATCGTTTGACTTTGCCGCCAAAACCTTTAGGTATTTGTGACTCGCTCTATGTATAGATATTGGGAAAGTACGAATCGAATCCATTGCTTGTGTTAAAACGATCCGAATTTGAGTAGAAGCCGCCGTGTCCTATGGTGAGAAACCGATACGTGTCCTAGATTTGTATAATCATGTTTTGGAAGGATAATACGATATGGTTAGTGCGAGTTTACGTGGGAAGAGGAGGACGAGGCTTGAGGGAGATGTCCACATTTGTTTTAGATGATTGATGTGAGTTTCGATGTAAATTTCCATGATTATCGAATTGTTGCATGATAAATAGCGTTATGGTTAAGGCGTATCTATGTGTTGCATGTTCGGTTGGGCTTGGTCTAGCAATTTCGAGGACGAAATTTCTTTGAGGAGGGAAGGGTGTAAGGACCCGTATTTTCCGAAGATTATTTAAGATTTATAAATGCTAGAAATTGGGGAAAATATGAAATTTATAGAGTTTAATTGACTTGGGGTTAATGTGTTAGGATCACTTCTCGAGGGAGTGCAAGTGTGATTTGTGTGGGTGTAGTATATGAATGAATGAGTGTGTGTGTGTGTAGAGGAGTATTTTTTTACTCCTACTCCCTCCCTCTATCTCCCGGTCCCTCTCTCTCTCTCGGCACCCTCTCATCTCTCTCACCCTTTCACTCAAAATTCCACCCCAAGCTCAAGACTCACCAAGATTCTTCACCAAAATCATCATCTTCACGGGCTTTCAACCTCGGGTTTCGTAGGAGCAAGCTCGGGGAGGAGTATTCTTGCTTGGTTTCGAGGTTTGAAGCTCTAGGGCTTGATCGATCACTTTGTGTTCGGTTTTGAAATTCGAGGTAGGGATCTCTTCCTCTCTTTACATGTTTATGAGTTGATTTGGTACTTAAATCATGCCCTAGATCGTTGGTTTCGTCATAGGAATTGTTCTGATGGAATTTGAAAATCGTGTACTGAGAACCCAAGTCCTACCGGTAGGAGTTTGGAATCTACCGGTAGAAACGCTGTCCAGTAGTGTCACTTTTGTGAAATTTTGGTCTTCTACCGGTAGACAATGAATGTCTACCGGTAGGTATTCAAAAATCTGTCATTTTTTTGCGAAATTTTGGTCTTCTACAGGTAGACATTGAATGTCTACCGGTAGACATTCAAAATCAGCATTTTTGGAAAAATTTCGAAAGGGCATAACTTTTTCATCCGAACTCCATTTTGGACAAATTTTATATCGAAATTCATGTACCGGAGGTCTACTTTCCAATGGTGGTGGTCTCATCTCCAAAATCTTAATCGATAAGGTTTGGTAGCCAAAATAAGATAGATGTGTTCGTAAACGTCGGATAATCCCTTTCCTTAGAATCGTGTGGGTGAGACACGGATGTTCTTAGGCTCTCTTGGGTACTTCATTGGAAGGTTTGACGAATGCTAGGGGTAAACTAGGCTTTGTAGTGGTCGTCGAGTTCTGTATGAGTCCTTTGACACCGAAACGAGGGTTTAGAGAACATAAGGAATAACGGTGTACGAATCCTGAACAAGGGATAGACTGACACGAGGTGACTTATGGTGTAATGGATGGGTTTAGATGTTGAACTCGGGAACAAGAATAGAAGTATGAGTTGCATTAAAAATCAACCTCCCTTATCTTCAAGCGTGCAATAGATGTTTGGAAACACGTATGACTAAATGCGAGATGAATGGCTTGGAATGGACATACGGGGTCTGAGACCCGGAATGTAAAATGGATGTACGGGGTCTGAGACCCGGAATGAGAAATGGATGTACGGGGTCTGAGACCCGGAATGAGAAATGGATGTACGGGGTCATGATCACCCGGAATGCATAGTGGGTATACGGGGTCCGAATGCCCGGAACGTCTCTCGGTCCACAAATCAGCGAGTCCCTTATTATGGAAGTATGTGAAAGAGAGCCGTGAATAGAAAAGAATGAATAGAGGAATAAATGGATATAGGTAATGACCGTGAAGTGTTCCTTGAGTCTTAAAGTTCTGGGTAAGATATTGGTGTTCGATTGTATTCCTTTCTCTTAAGTGTTCATCTCGGTACTTCATCTATCTCATATGCATATAGTTTGAGCAAAGATATCTCTACTGGGCTAGTGTAGCTCAAGCCTTACAACTTTTCAGGTGCCGAACCGGGAAAATATCTTGCATGCTTGGAGCACTTGGATGTGATCGTTGTTTTGAAAGTTAACATCTGAGAAGTTGTCTGTCCATCTTTGTATACTTTCTTTTGGAATATGTATTTGTACCCTTAATCGTAAATCTTTTGACTAAGGAATATTGTAAACTTTTAAATCTCTTTTGATATCTGATACTTATGTTGATTTGGGCCTCGAAGCCAAGTTGTAATATTCTGGAGATTTTTGGATGTTGAAAAGTTATTTTTTGGAATTGGGAATACTAAGTTATTTTGGGAATCCGTACGGATAATTGTGACCTTTATTTACGAAAATTCTTTATATATATGTTAAAAAATCGAGGGCGTGACAAGTATTTATCTGCACTGCCCAACAATGAAGAGAAAATGGAGTTATTACTGAGACATAAATGATGAGAAAAGGGATGGGTTCCAAAGTACACTTAAAAACACAGGAGAAAAGAATTACAACAGAGAGGTTTCCAAAGTACACTTAAAAAACACAGGAGAAAAGAATTAAAACAGAGAGAAACGGAATAGTAAATTGATTCAAAGTTTAAAGCTTTGATGAAAAACTTCTACTAAATCATCCTCCACGTGCAATTGCAGGTGCTTTAATTTAGGGTTAAAATAACCTCTTTAGTCAAATTTCTTCGTTTCATAAGTGTAAGTCATTGTACGTATAGAATTGCACTAGGCTAACAGGCCACAAATATGTACACAATAATTCTTCAGTGGATTTGCACTCATAAAAACTTGGGTGAAGCTTTTGAAATTTGGTTTGATGTGTCATGCAACCTTATGATGGTAGTGGAGTTTTATGTCCATCTTAGTAGCAGGATACTTCTAAAATGGGTGCAGATGGGAGCTCGAATCGGTGCTCCCAAGACGGGAGCTCGCTCCTAACTAAGATGGGAGCTTATGGGGCCGTTAAGGCAGTTATTCTCTTACTTTTAAAGGAGTTATGCCATTGTGGAAACAAGAATATGAAAATCATATTCGTCAAGAAGTTTTGCAAATTGAGAATATATGTAACTTCCAATAATTACACTTTAAGATTGGAAAAACTTCCGGTAAGTATCACTTTTCCTTTAATGGTTAAGTATTTAAAGAAATTTTATATACATATTTTTATATTATCTATATACGCTCCTTAGGCGCTCCCTACCTTAGGAGCTTCTAGGTGCCTCCACTCCCCTGCACCCGCTCCCGCTTCCGCTCCCCCACCCACTTCGTGCTACTAAGTGTCAGATTCTTAGCTTATTTTTCTTCTTTCTTCTTTCGTTATCTGTCTCCCCCCAAGTTTCAAGCAAATTTTTTTGGTACAACCTACTGGTTTTCATACAAACTCATATCTTATACAGATAATACAAAAGATTTCTTTAAGAAAATGACCGTTTTCGATCATAACACTACGACTTTCATTTGAAGACCACAAGTGGACCAAACTTGTGTTCTTTTCAACCAAAAAAAAGAAGCTGACGACAAAAAGTCACAAAATTTAATTATATGAATTCCACTTCACATTTTTATGGACAACACGCAATAACAAAAGTGGACTTCCATTGACCAATGAATGTCCCGTATTTAAAGCCTAGCTCCGCCACTGCTCATAACTAGGGCTGTCCATGAATCCGACCCGACCGGACCATCCGACCCGACCCGAAAACAGACCCAACGGACGGTTCCGATTACCCTGATCGGTTGGGTTCGGGTCCAGTTAGTCGGATTTCGCAAATTGTCGGTCGGGTTTCGGATGTACTGGATAAATTGTCGGATGACCCGACCCGACCGAGACATTTGTATAAAAGAAAAAAAACCCCTAATCTTTATCCATTCAGTCCGCCTCTTCTCATCTGTTCTCTCTTTCAACCCCTCTCCTCCACCTCTGACTCTTCTTCCTCCTCACATGCCACCACGACCACACGGTCCACACCCTTTCACCTCCATTACCCCTCTCTCTCTCTCTCTCTCTGTGAAATGGAGTCCCCTTACCGGACGACGACAGGACCAAACACCAGCTTCACCACCTCTCCTCCGCCGACTATAGCGGCAACTCCACCTCGTCCTCGTCGCAATCATTCCCAGCCGCCTGGGCCTACCTTGCCGGATTCCTCCTCCGCCAGACGTCACCTCCTTCACCGCCTCTGGGCCACTGTAATTTTGGAAAAAATTTGATTTTCAGGAAAAAGGTGTGTAGACAATAGATCTGTGATTTTGAATGGTGATTTTGTAATATTATGCTGTTAATTGTGATTGTGAGCTGATTTGTGAATGTGATTATGGATTTTGATCTCTCCCTGCCTCCTGATATTTCTGTACGCAGGTCTCTTTTTTTTTTTTATAAATTTAAATCTGATGACCCGACCGAACCCGACAAATCCAACCCGACCACGTTTCGGTCGGAACCCGACCATTGTTTCGGTCGGTCTCAGGTGGACATTTAGTAACCCGACCCCGACCCCGACCCATGGACAACCCTACTCATAACAACCCAATTTTCACCTCAAAACCATACGTAATCATGTCCAATAATCAACCTTTTCTCCTGACCCTTTGGACATCGTGCGCACCTGTAACCCTCAAAAGCTTTGCCATCCAGAGAATTAAAGAACCTATTATCGAAAAAATAATTTCAATCTTGACACCTTTTGAGATGGAAAACATTAGAACCTTCCCTTTTTTTTTTTTCTAACTAATAGACCCCTGACACCAGCACCAGTAGTGCACAAGCTCAACCCTCCTAATTTCATAGTTAGATGCCCGAACGCTAGCTTTAGATATCTTTGCATTTTATTTATATTGAAAGCTATTTAATATTCTGACAGTCCTTATCAATGCCACAGGGTGAACAGCAAACAAGTAATTTACATGACCGCACCAGCATACCATTGCCTCAGCAGGAAGTATCAAGAAAGCATAGCAACTATACCTTTGACGCACAGTCTACTCTAGTCATCAATATGATCCCTGGATGAACTGCTTCAGGTCCATTGAAAAGCCTCGCTACCTTTTCATAATGTGGCTGCAAGTTGAAACTCACAAGTCATAAGCCATTAGAAATCCGAAACCTGTAAATTTAAGATTCTTAACACATCATTCAGCATAGTGGATACCTTATAATTTCTGCAAGCAGGGCACCTGTAAGATCAACAGAAGCATGTAAAGAACTCATGTTCTAGTATTCTAAGAACAGTAACAGAAAGTTCAAGCATCTTCGTACTTGCATGGCAGCAATATCCAAATTGTTTCTTCATTTCATAAGAAGTACATAGATGGGACCACGAAAAAACAAATAATTAAATTGTGCGATTTTTTGCCCAAAAATGAAGTCGGCAATCTAAGTTGGATAAGATTGGTTGGCCTTCTTGGCTACAGGGTCGAAGTTTTTCCTTGACGGCATCAAGGCCATTAGCGTACACATAAACAGGCTGTCATAGTTTTTCTTTTCTTTTTTCTATGACAGCTTGACCTGGCGGTGTGAAACTGTACCAAGCAGTTGTCCAAGTATACCTCCTATGGGCTTCCAAAAGAAGAGACACGGGTCTGATGCGACTAGTAGCATATGTCACAATCATCAAGAAGTTTCTATGGATTATAGGAAGTGATAATGCCGTTATGAGGCATTATCAGAGAATAATAACGTCATTGCTCTTGTATTTAGACCACGACGCAACTAAAGGAGATTAAGAATGCACTGGATCCCTAACTCATTTTTCCAGTCAGAGTCTCAGACCATTGGCACTTTTATACCACAGGCCAAAGCAGAAAACATGCGAGGAAGTTAACAAGTTCCAACTTACCAAACACAGATACTAACGGCTCTAAAAAGAGAATGACGTGTTCACTCCAGTTCTCATGTTTGAGAACACAAATATCATCACCAATGTGGAGGGAAAAGGAAAACATTACCTTACCTTTCTAGTTATACAACAATATACTCATGAGTTATGAGCAAGCTGGTACTTTCTAACTCAGTTCTTCACATAGAACAAGTGGTCTCAACACATGATTAAATATGATACTGTCCCTCAACTCATACTGAACAGAATATAAAGCCTCCAAAAAATATCCCTATTGTGGATGGCTGAAAATTACTTAGTATTTGCTTAAAGAATGCACTTGATCATTCTTTGACGTAAAAATATAATAAAATTCAGTGTTCATAATTACAAAAAAGCTTCAGTTGAGAAATATTGTATCTTCTTCTTTTAGATGTTTTTGAAGCTTCGCCACATTGGTAAACATCATACCAGGGAATACCATACCAAGGCAATGGTTCTAGTATATAACTTGTAAAGTTGTCCAAGGAACTGAAACAATGATCCTAAGAGTTTGAAGACCTTCCAAATAATCAAATAATTGTATCTTATGCATGCATGAAAAGAAATTTCGTAAACATTCTTAATCAGATTTGTAACTAACACCACACAAATAAAGGACAGTGCCAACGCAACAAAAACAAAACACCATTGACTAACTCACTGGCCAATGCCCTATATATCCAAGATCCCAATTTCCAGTTGACATGCAAGCATCTTGAATCTTACCAAGCATTTATCGCAAATTTCTAAAAGGAGACATGAACTGTATAACTGAAACCTTAAAACCTAGACCGCCCACAACAAAATTCATATTGCCTATGACTTTCAACATTGAGTTTCGACCTTTATCTTGATGGTATTGACTGTTTGATTGGACCTATTAAAAATCTTTCACGTCACGGATTGAAGTCATTCAAGAATATTTATATATATATATATATATATATATATATATATATCTCTCTCTCTCAATAAACCACATCTCTTCTTTGTGTTATCCATCTTTCATCCACATTTCACAACCCACGTATTACTCTCTCTCTCTCTCAATAAACCACATCTCTTCTATGTGTTATCCACATTTCACAACCCACGTATGACTAAATCTCATACCCTTCTGTTGAAAAGAGAAACTTAAGCTCCGTCATTAGAAATTCAAATCTATCCAAATGCAGAGGTGGCTTAACCATTAGGACACCTTCAAAGTAACATCTCTCTCTCTCTCTCTCTCTCTAAACCACATCTCTTCTATGTGTTATCCATCTTTCATCCACATTTCACAACCCACGTATGACTAAATCTCATACCCTTCTGTTGAAAAGAGAAACTTAAGCTCCGTCGTTAGAAATTCAAATCTATCCAAACGCAGAGGTGGCTTAACCATTAGGACACCTTCAAAGTAACATCTCTCTCTCTCTCTCTCTCTCTCTCACACACACACACTAAACCACATCTCTTGTATGTGTTATCCATCTTTCATCCACAATTCACAAACCACGTATTACTAAATCTCATATCCTTCTGTTGAAACAGAAACTTAAGCTCCATCATTAGAAATTCAAATCTATCCAAACGCAGAGGTGGCTTAACCATTAGGACACCTTCAAAGTAACAGCGCCGGAGGCACAACCCGGCCAATTAAGGCCAGGAGTGCATCGCCGGCAGAAGGGACGAGATGACAGGCCCACGCCAAAGGCGGACCGATCAACAACTTAAATACACGCTACTATTAGGACACCTAGCTCATAGGCCTACCATAAAAGTTTAAAACCTTTCTACAAAACATGACTCATTTCTCAACCTTCAGCTGCCCTAAAAAAGAATAAATACTTGAGCCGCTACTGTCCAAACAGAGCCTAACAGTTACACTATAGTACGGTAGCACAGCAATCCAAATCCGGATCGAAGTTAAAAATTACGAATTTCACCGCCACTGATAACTGAAAAAAAATTCTAACTGACCAGTGAGCGAAGAATTCAACAATGGCGTAGGTGGCCGGGGTGTCCCTGAGGACGGCATCGAAATTCGTGGCGTTCAAATCGACGGCGAAATCCGGCTGGTTTCCGTTCTTTTCGACGACGACGGCTCTGAGATCCGAGCGAGATCCGACTGAAGCTGATGACGCGGATAGAGCTTCGAGGCTTAAGAGGAACAGGGAGAGTGGTATAAGAATGGAAGACATGGACGTGTACAGGGAGATCGGAAGTATATAGATGTAGAGAGAGAGAGAGAGAGAGAGAGAGAGAGAGAGAAGAAGAAGAAGAAGAAGAAGGGGGGAAGGGAGAGGAAAGCGGGAGGTCGGAATCTTTGATTTCTTTATTCTTGTCTGTATGTATTGACTTGTTACGGTAACGGTTGGGGAGTTTCGACGGCGGTTAGGTTTGTTTGGGATCGCCGGGGCGATCTGGTTTAGGGAATGCCAGAGTTTTAAAAAGGAAATTTATTTTTTTCACTCCATTCTTCATAAATACTCCGTTTCAAAATTAGAAAATAATTTTCACGCTCTCTTTTTTATTTATTTATTTTTATATCCATACTTTCTTTTTTGTTATTTTATAAAAAAATAAAAAATACACTTTCAACACTAAAAAACAGAAAATGGAGTGTGGATATTAAAAAGGTGAGTGTGAAAATCACTCCCTTTAAAATTTGTTTGACAAATTTTTTAGTGCAATTATAAATAAATGGAGTGCAAAAATCACGCTCCGTTTTGAGAAGGTTCTTATTTTTTAAATACTTATTTTTCCGCTTTATGAGATAGGTCATTCTCTTCCAATACATCACATTTAACTCAAAAAATAAGTACTCCTTATTTTAGTTAGTGGAACACACCCTCATTACTAGGGCTGTTACGAACCCGACCGGACCGAAAAAACCCGAAAAAACCGACTGATCGGTTCGGTCTTCGGTCGGTCCAGGGGCATTTTTTTGCGGTTCGGGGTGGACCGAACCGAACCGACCTAGGTTCGGTTCGGTCTCGGTTTTCTGAAAATTTATATGGACCGAACCGAACCGAACCGAATGCGGACCGAACCGACCGAACCGACCGAACCTATATTGGACCGAACCGACCGAACCGAACCGATCAAACAACATATATTATATATAATTATATAAATCGTTTTAATCTTAACCGTCAATCTATTTGCTGTTTAATCTTGACCGTCCACTTTTCCCAAACCCTACCCTATCTTTTCCCAGACTCAAAGACCACGCAGTGTGCCAGTGACGCAGCCATTCCCTATTTGCTGTCTCACTCCTCAGTTCTCTTCTCTCCCTTCTCTCTAACCTCCACGATCTGCACCGCCTTCCTCCAGCAGTGCCGACCTCGCCTCCGCCGCCCCCACCACGTACGCCGCCTTGTCCGGTGTCCACCATCCCCGATTATCAACATCGGCACCGCAATCGATCTCCATTCCGCCACCACATCGGTAAGCGGATTTCACTCTTCATTCCGCCGCCGCCCTCAGATCTGTTCTCTCTCTGTCTCTGTGTGTGTGTAACGGCTAACATTGCTAGGTCCGAGTATATGCTTGAACAAATGATTTTCGTGGGATGTAAACCAGTCGAGATGTGGGTTTTTTTTTTTTCCGATCTCGAACGTTTCTTTATTTTTTCGGCATGAGATTTTTTTGGCATGAGATTCTTTTTTAGACCAGTCGAGCTGTGGGTTTGTTTTGGCATGAGATTTTATTTTAGACCTATATTATGTATACTAATATGATTGATCAACATTGATTAAGATTTAAGGGTAAAGTCACGATTGGTCTGCTCAATCATACCTTTTTTTTTTGTTTTTTTCCTGATTTTAGTATTATCTAAAGAACCATTTTTTGATACAGCAGATTTTTTCCATATCTCGAACCAGCAGGAAAAATCAGTAGATTTTTTCCTAAGCTCTAACCAACAGATTTTTGATTTTTCAAAGGTGTGGGGGCACACTTGCATTGGCTGAGCCCAAGCTTTAGGCTCACGTGGAATTTCAACCTCGACGACGCCGACAAAATGTCTGACCATGAGCTTGACCATGAGCTTGAGGTATTCAATCTCAAAATCCTAATTTATTAGTATTTGCATGAACTTTGGAGCATGAGAACACAATTTATAACTTTATAAGTTCATATACAATTTCATCAGTGCCTGAAAATTAGAGTGTGATTATGTTCATTTTAATTTTCATTTGTTTTAGATGGATGGTATTGAGGATGAGGATGATGATATTATGGATGATGATGCTGAGTTTGATATTCCTCAAAATGCTGAATTAAACGATGATCAAGTGCCTGAAATTGAAAATAAGGTTGAGTCGAAAAAGATTGTTGGTAGTATTGCTAATAAGAGGGCTGTTTGTTGGAAACATTTTTACTTTATTACACCAGACGGTCATCCGAAACCTAGGGCTGCATGCAAATGGTGTCGGAAGGATTATGCATGTCATTCGAAACTCAATGGTACAAAATCACTTACTCATCATCTAAAGTATCAGTGTTTCAATTATCCCATGAGCACGAAATTTACGGGTAGTAGGCAAAAACAACTTAGTTTTCAGAAAAAGGAACACAATGGCGAAACAAGTGCAAACCTTGTGCCTATAACCTTCAGTGCTGACGCATGTAAAAGAGCACTAGCGAAGATGATAATAATTGATGAATTGCCATTTTCATTTGTTGAGGGTGAAGGATTCAAACAGTTTATTGAAGTTGTTCAACCAATGTGGAAGCCTCCGGGTAGGCTTGTGATGGCCAAGAACTGCATGCTTGTTTATGGGGAGGAGAAAATGGCATTGAAACAAATAGTTAAGCATCAAAGGTTGTGTCTTACAACGGACACTTGGACTTCAGTCCAAAATTTGAATTACATGTGTCTTACGGGACATTTTATTGATGACAATTGGAAATATCAAAAGAAAATTCTGAATTTTTGTGTCGTTCCTAATCATAAGGGTGATACTCTTGGTAGGATGGTTGAATCATGCTTGTTGGATTGGGGGATTGATAAGTTTTTAACTGTTACAGTTGATAATGCATCATCGAATAGTCTTTTGATTGGTTACTTGGAGAGAAAGACCAAACATAGGAAGACCACCATTTTAAATCACGAGTTCTTGCATGTGAGATGTTCGGCACATATCCTAAATCTAATCGTACGTGAGGGATTGCAAGAGATTGATGTCCCAATTGGAAGGGTGCGAAATATTGTGAGATATGTGAGGTCTTCCCCTTCTAGAATGACGGAGTTTTGGTCATGTGTTGAAAAGGAGGGCATTACATGTAGGCTTAAACCTTGTTTGGATGTGTCTACTCGTTGGAACTATACATATTTTATGTTGGAGAGGGCTTTAACTTATCAAAAGGCTTTTGATCGATTATGTGATGACCCGTCCTTCAAATTAAATGTAAGAGAGGAGGAGATTGATGAGGCATTTGATGATGTTGATGGTTTTGAGGGTATGGGTAGGATAATTGAAATTGAGAAAAGAAAGAAAAGGAGAGGGAGAGGGCGGAAGGAAAGTGTTGGGCCTCCAACTTCAAGTGATTGGGAAAAAATCAAGTTGTATGTTAAGTTTCTTCGAGTGTTTTACATTGCAACTTTGAAATTTTCGGGTTCTTTATATGTCACTTGCAATGTTTTTTTTGATGAAATGGTGTTGATTCAACAAGATATTGTGAAGTTGTGTGAAACCGATGATAGTGAATTGCATGATATGGCACTTGGTATGCGTGAGAAGTTTGATAAGTATTGGGGAGATTTTGATAAGATTAATCAAATGTTGATGTTTGCGGTTGTTCTTGACCTCGATGCAAAATTGGGTTCTTTGCATATTGTTTTCGAAATACTTTGGGCTATGATAAGACGGTGGTTGGTGAGTTGACGGATAATATAACAAATGGAATTACCCGTTTATTTGAATGGTATGTGAAGAATAATGCAAACTCGAATGTGCGTAGCCAAGAAGTTGGGGGATCATCGGACAAAGGAGATTTGGATGGATTTGAAATGGAGATTGGTAGTCATAAGTCTTTGAAATCTCAATTTAAGATGCACATGCAAAAGGAAACCAACATGGCATGCAAATCGGAATTGGAAAAGTATCTTGCGGAAGCAAGTGAGGATGATAGTGACAAATTTGATGTATTGCGTTGGTGGAAGTTAAACTCCTCTAAGTATCCAATTGTTTCTCAAATGGCACGAGATGTGCTAGCTATCCCCGTGTCCACGGTTGCCTCCGAATCCGCTTTTAGCACGGGCGGACGTGTGATTGATCCCTATCGAAGTTCTCTCTCTCCGAAGACCGTGGAAGCTCTTATTTGCACGCAACAATGGATAAGGAAACCAACTAAAATCAATATAAAAGAACAACTTGATGAGTTGGAGCAATTAGATTCGGGTACTACTCTTTTTAGGTCTTGATTTCTTTATGTTATGTGGTTCTTAAATATCTTTTATGTTAAATGTCTTAGTTGTTTTTTTTTGTTTGTTTTTTTCTTCTTATGTTTGTAGTTGTCTTGGAATCAACTGATAACGATTAAGGAGTTGGTGGCAACCGTGGCATGGAGCAATTGTTTTTTCATGGTTGAGGTAAATCCTAATCACATACACATCTTTTTTCTGTTTGTTGTAAATTTTTTTACTACTTTTCGTTTTTCTTAGTGTTTACTATTTTTTATGTTCAAAATGAGGGCTAGATTGTTGGCAACTTGGCATAGTATTTCGAAGTATGGTGATGCAGTTTTCAAGCTGGGGATGGTTCTATATTCTGCTGATTTTGCTGGTTCTGCAATCTGCAAGTTGCTGGTTCTGCATTCTACAATTTGCATTTGGTAACATTTTGTAATGATAATGACTGGGATTCCATGGGATTTGGTTGGCATTAGTGTTTTGAATTTGGTAGACTTTAACTTTAAGTATTGTGGTGGTGTTTTCTGACGGACACTTAAACTGTATTCTGCTAGATTGTTGGTATTTTATGCTGTATTCTGACGGACACTTAAACTGTGTTTTTGTGATGGCTGCTTATGTTTTTTGAAATTTGGTTCCAAGAAGATGTGTATAAGTTAGTATTCTGGTGATTTGAAATTTGGTTCAAAGGAAACCAAATTCTACTACAGTACTACTGCTATTGATGCAAGTAGTAGAATTTTGATGCAAGTAGCCAAGTATGCTACTGCCTACTGCTAATTTGGTTCAAAGGATTCTGGGTGATGTGTATATTTTTTTATGCAAGTATGCTACTGCTATTGTATTGTGAAAGTTAAGCAGTTGGTTTCAAGAAGTCTTTTTCTTTTCAATTCTGGGTGTGATTTTGCATTTTTGATGCAAGTATGCTAGGCTTGCTAGCTACTGTTATTATATTGTGAAGGCTTTTTTGTATTTGTGGTTGATTGGGCCATGTGGGCCAAATTTCTTCTTTTGCCATTCAAAAAAAAAAAACAGGTGAAATTGACACTATCAAAAAAATAGCTTTTATCAAAAAAATTAGGTGCAATGGGCCAATTTTTGGCCCACTATCAATTTCTTTTTTAATTGGCCCATTTTTTATTTTTTATCTTTGGCCCAACTAGGCCCAATTCGGGCAGCCCGAATTCCCCGAATTCCCCGACCGGACCGAATCCACCCCGAACCGAATTGGACCGATTGAAATTTCGGTCGGGATCGGTCCTGACATTTTTTTCCCCGAACCCGATCGGTCTTCAATCCCGGTGGACCGAACCGACCGACCCCGAACCGATAACACCCCTACTCATTACCTTTTAAAAAACAAAAGAAAAATGTGCTGCTAATAATACATTTTCACTAGTATTATCTTTTGCACAAGAGAAAAGTTTTTTTTTTTTTCACTTTATTATCTTATAAATGCACTTCAAAACGTTTTTTTTAAGTTTATTTTGGATATTATATAGATTAACTTAAATCTCTATAAATGGCAATTTGTTAAATACATCTATAAAGAAGTGAAATGCATAATTAATTTCTCTGTATACAGTACGACAATATGATACTGTCTTAATTCATTTAATTAATTCTGATATTTCTGATGTTGGGTGGTTGAAATTGAAAAAACTAATAAAATTGTAACTTTCCGTTTTCCAGTAGAGGGTATGGTGGTAGCAGGTATGGTGTGTCTCTAGTAGGGGTGTTATCGGTTCGGGGTCGGTCGGTTCGGTCCACCGGGATTGAAGACCGATCGGGTTCGGGGAAAAAAATGTCAGGACCGATCCCGACCGAAATTTCAATCGGTCCAATTCGGTTCGGGGTGGATTCGGTCCGGTCGGGGAATTCGGGGAATTCGGGCTGCCCGAATTGGGCCTAGTTGGGCCAAAGATAAAAAATAAAAAATGGGCCAATTAAAAAAGAAATTGATAGTGGGCCAAAAATTGGCCCATTGCACCTAATTTTTTTGATAAAAGCTATTTTTTTGATAGTGTCAATTTCACCTGTTTTTTTTTTTTGAATGGCAAAAGAAGAAATTTGGCCCACATGGCCCAATCAACCACAAATACAAAAAAGCCTTCACAATATAATAACAGTAGCTAGCAAGCCTAGCATACTTGCATCAAAAATGCAAAATCACACCCAGAATTGAAAAGAAAAAGACTTCTTGAAACCAACTGCTTAACTTTCACAATACAATAGCAGTAGCATACTTGCATAAAAAAATATACACATCACCCAGAATCCTTTGAACCAAATTAGCAGTAGGCAGTAGCATACTTGGCTACTTGCATCAAAATTCTACTACTTGCATCAATAGCAGTAGTACTGTAGTAGAATTTGGTTTCCTTTGAACCAAATTTCAAATCACCAGAATACTAACTTATACACATCTTCTTGGAACCAAATTTCAAAAAACATAAGCAGCCATCACAAAAACACAGTTTAAGTGTCCGTCAGAATACAGTTTAAGCAGCCAACAATCTAGCAGAATACAGTTTAAGTGTCCGTCAGAAAACACCACCACAATACTTAAAGTTAAAGTCTACCAAATTCAAAACACTAATGCCAACCAAATCCCATGGAATCCCAGTCATTATCATTACAAAATGTTACCAAATGCAAATTGTAGAATGCAGAACCAGCAACTTGCAGATTGCAGAACCAGCAAAATCAGCAGAATATAGAACCATCCCCAGCTTGAAAACTGCATCACCATACTTCGAAATACTATGCCAAGTTGCCAACAATCTAGCCCTCATTTTGAACATAAAAAATAGTAAACACTAAGAAAAACGAAAAGTAGTAAAAAAATTTACAACAAACAGAAAAAAGATGTGTATGTGATTAGGATTTACCTCAACCATGAAAAAACAATTGCTCCATGCCACGGTTGCCACCAACTCCTTAATCGTTATCAGTTGATTCCAAGACAACTACAAACATAAGAAGAAAAAAACAAACAAAAAAACAACTAAGACATTTAACATAAAAGATATTTAAGAACCACATAACATAAAGAAATCAAGACCTAAAAAGAGTAGTACCCGAATCTAATTGCTCCAACTCATCAAGTTGTTCTTTTATATTGATTTTAGTTGGTTTCCTTATCCATTGTTGCGTGCAAATAAGAGCTTCCACGGTCTTCGGAGAGAGAGAACTTCGATAGGGATCAATCACACGTCCGCCCGTGCTAAAAGCGGATTCGGAGGCAACCGTGGACACGGGGATAGCTAGCACATCTCGTGCCATTTGAGAAACAATTGGATACTTAGAGGAGTTTAACTTCCACCAACGCAATACATCAAATTTGTCACTATCATCCTCACTTGCTTCCGCAAGATACTTTTCCAATTCCGATTTGCATGCCATGTTGGTTTCCTTTTGCATGTGCATCTTAAATTGAGATTTCAAAGACTTATGACTACCAATCTCCATTTCAAATCCATCCAAATCTCCTTTGTCCGATGATCCCCCAACTTCTTGGCTACGCACATTCGAGTTTGCATTATTCTTCACATACCATTCAAATAAACGGGTAATTCCATTTGTTATATTATCCGTCAACTCACCAACCACCGTCTTATCATAGCCCAAAGTATTTCGAAAACAATATGCAAAGAACCCAATTTTGCATCGAGGGTCAAGAACAACCGCAAACATCAACATTTGATTAATCTTATCAAAATCTCCCCAATACTTATCAAACTTCTCACGCATACCAAGTGCCATATCATGCAATTCACTATCATCGGTTTCACACAACTTCACAATATCTTGTTGAATCAACACCATTTCATCAAAAAAAACATTGCAAGTGACATATAAAGAACCCGAAAATTTCAAAGTTGCAATGTAAAACACTCGAAGAAACTTAACATACAACTTGATTTTTTCCCAATCACTTGAAGTTGGAGGCCCAACACTTTCCTTCCGCCCTCTCCCTCTCCTTTTCTTTCTTTTCTCAATTTCAATTATCCTACCCATACCCTCAAAACCATCAACATCATCAAATGCCTCATCAATCTCCTCCTCTCTTACATTTAATTTGAAGGACGGGTCATCACATAATCGATCAAAAGCCTTTTGATAAGTTAAAGCCCTCTCCAACATAAAATATGTATAGTTCCAACGAGTAGACACATCCAAACAAGGTTTAAGCCTACATGTAATGCCCTCCTTTTCAACACATGACCAAAACTCCGTCATTCTAGAAGGGGAAGACCTCACATATCTCACAATATTTCGCACCCTTCCAATTGGGACATCAATCTCTTGCAATCCCTCACGTACGATTAGATTTAGGATATGTGCCGAACATCTCACATGCAAGAACTCGTGATTTAAAATGGTGGTCTTCCTATGTTTGGTCTTTCTCTCCAAGTAACCAATCAAAAGACTATTCGATGATGCATTATCAACCGTAACAGTTAAAAACTTATCAATCCCCCAATCCAACAAGCATGATTCAACCATCCTACCAAGAGTATCACCCTTATGATTAGGAACGACACAAAAATTCAGAATTTTCTTTTGATATTTCCAATTGTCATCAATAAAATGTCCCGTAAGACACATGTAATTCAAATTTTGGACTGAAGTCCAAGTGTCCGTTGTAAGACACAACCTTTGATGCTTAACTATTTGTTTCAATGCCATTTTCTCCTCCCCATAAACAAGCATGCAGTTCTTGGCCATCACAAGCCTACCAGGAGGCTTCCACATTGGTTGAACAACTTCAATAAACTGTTTGAATCCTTCACCCTCAACAAATGAAAATGGCAATTCATCAATTATTATCATCTTCGCTAGTGCTCTTTTACATGCGTCAGCACTGAAGGTTATAGGCACAAGGTTTGCACTTGTTTCGCCATTGTGTTCCTTTTTCTGAAAACTAAGTTGTTTTTGCCTACTACCCGTAAATTTCGTGCTCATGGGATAATTGAAACACTGATACTTTAGATGATGAGTAAGTGATTTTGTACCATTGAGTTTCGAATGACATGCATAATCCTTCCGACACCATTTGCATGCAGCCCTAGGTTTCGGATGACCGTCTGGTGTAATAAAGTAAAAATGTTTCCAACAAACAGCCCTCTTATTAGCAATACTACCAACAATCTTTTTCGACTCAACCTTATTTTCAATTTCAGGCACTTGATCATCGTTTAATTCAGCATTTTGAGGAATATCAAACTCAGCAGCATCATCCATAATATCATCATCCTCATCCTCAATACCATCCATCTAAAACAAATGAAAATTAAAATGAACATAATCACACTCTAATTTTCAGGCACTGATGAAATTGTATATGAACTTATAAAGTTATAAATTGTGTTCTCATGCTCCAAAGTTCATGCAAATACTAATAAATTAGGATTTTGAGATTGAATACCTCAAGCTCATGGTCAAGCTCATGGTCAGACATTTTGTCGGCGTCGTCGAGGTTGAAATTCCACGTGAGCCTAAAGCTTGGGCTCAGCCAATGCAAGTGTGCCCCCACACCTTTGAAAAATCAAAAATCTGTTGGTTAGAGCTTAGGAAAAAATCTACTGATTTTTCCTGCTGGTTAGGAAAAAATCTGCTGTATCCAAAAATGGTTCTTTAGATAATACTAAAATCAGGAAAAAAAAAAAAAAAAGGTATGATTGAGCAGACCAATCGTGACTTTACCCTTAAATCTTAATCAATGTTGATCAATCATATTAGTATACATAATATAGGTCTAAAAAAAAATCTCATGCCAAAACAAACCCACAGCTCGACTGGTCTAAAAAAGAATCTCATGCCAAAAAAATCTCATGCCGAAAAAATAAAGAAACGTTCGAGATCGGAAAAAAAAAAAACCCACATCTCGACTGGTTTACATCCCACGAAAATCATTTGTTCAAGCATATACTCGGACCTAGCAATGTTAGCCGTTACACACACACAGAGACAGAGAGAGAACAGATCTGAGGGCGGCGGCGGAATGAAGAGTGAAATCCGCTTACCGATGTGGTGGCGGAATGGAGATCGATTGCGGTGCCGATGTTGATAATCGGGGATGGTGGACACCGGACAAGGCGGCGTACGTGGTGGGGGCGGCGGAGGCGAGGACGGCGCTGGTGGAGACGGCGGTGCAGATCGTGGAGGTTAGAGAGAAGGGAGAGAAGAGAACTGAGGAGTGAGACAGCAAATAGGGAATGGCTGCGTCACTGGCACACTGCGTGGTCTTTGAGTCTGGGAAAAGATAGGGTAGGGTTTGGGAAAAGTGGACGGTCAAGATTAAACAGCAAATAGATTGACGGTTAAGATTAAAACGATTTATATAATTATATATAATATATGTTGTTTGATCGGTTCGGTTCGGTCGGTTCGGTCCAATATAGGTTCGGTCGGTTCGGTCGGTTCGGTCCGCATTCGGTTCGGTTCGGTTCGGTCCATATAAATTTTCAGAAAACCGAGACCGAACCGAACCTAGGTCGGTTCGGTTCGGTCCACCCCGAACCGCAAAAAAATGCCCCTGGACCGACCGAAGACCGAACCGATCAGTCGGTTTTTTCGGGTTTTTTCGGTCCGGTCGGGTTCGTAACAGCCCTAGTCTCTAGCAGTGGTGCTCTCGGCAGAAGCAGGATCCTCAGTGTCGAAAATCCATGTACCTCTGCAGAGGGGTTTTTGGCTGCTAAATTTAAAACATAAAAAAATTACAAATTCAACAACCGAAAAACCTCTTGGCACAGAGACACATGGGTATTCGGAATCGGACCCCTCTGGGCAATAGTTGTTTGTATTGTGACAATAGGGACATTAATTGAAAGGTTCAATGAAGGACTACATACAAAAATATTTGAGAATTTCAAATTAGCACCCGTATAACTTAAATCTTTCGTAGGAATTGGGTGAAATACAAGTCACATTAATAGGACATTTGGCAAAATTACCCATCTATTTTATAACTAAATGTTCTCTCAATCCCAGTTTATTTTCGCTTCAATTTAATATTTTTTATTGTTTTCTCTCTAAACTTTCATTAATCTTGAAAATATCTCCTCTTTCAACCCAACGCTAAAATTCTCAGTAAAATAATTAAATAATTTTTCGTAACCTTGCAAGGGCAACCTTGTAAAATACCTTAAACAATAAAGGTATCGTCTTCTAGCTTTGTCACGTAATTTGAAGATCATGAAGTTTTCATGTGCTTTGGTTGTTTCACAATCAGTTCCAAACACTACTAACATTTTTCATAATATTATTGGGATGACGATTTCAAAACTAGTTTTTCTTGGAGGAGGACGAGAGGGTAATTTCACATACCAATTCACCTAGGCAATTTCAAAACTAGTTTGTTAAATGCTTGAAAAGAATCAAACTTTGATTAAAATTCAAAATATTTCGAATGCTCCTAGGAGACACTCAGACTCAAGATTTAAGTGGGGGTTGTGGCGGTGTGTTGCTGCGCTAATTCTACCGCAGGTTTACATTCATGGGTGCTAGGGCAGAGAGACATTTGTACGCGGCCTTCTAACTTTCACCATGGATAGGTAGTTAGGTACTAGTCTACACCCAAATAATGCTTGTTGACCCCACTTTGAAAATCTAATTTGCCCCAGCAATATATTCATTTGTTTGGTACTTAGAAAACTTAGGGTGGCAAATAGAGGTTCCTCAGCCTAGGTTCTCCCACAATCAGAAAACATCAATTCACATTAAAAAAAAACTTGGCATTATCACTATCCCAAAAGATTAGTAGGAAAGAATGGAGATATTTGAGTCATGTGCTTTATTGTTTTTTTTGGGTTTTATATATGATAGAAACTCTCTCTCCCTCTCCTTTGTGCTATTCGAGTTATGAGTTTTGTTATTTAATTTTCTGGGTTTTATAATTGTGTATTCAGAGAGATATATTTTTTGACAATATAAATAAAGCCATATATCATGGATTGTTTTCAAAATACGAAAGGTGGTCGGGTTCAATTATAAAGAAAGCTGCATTTATTAAGGCAGGGCTAGCTTCTCCTATCATACCGATTTTAAGACAATCATTTTTCTCTATAAATATCAAATAAAAGTTCATTCAACGAAAAAAACTTGTCTAAAGTCCTTAAGCTACAGACACTTTTTTGATTACCTCATTAACCTAATTGTCTCGTTGGATGAGTGAATCACACATAGGTCGAAGTTTTGACCCCACAAGTCAGAAATCCTGGCTCCGCCCCCGCATGGTTGGGTCCAATGTGGCCTTGCCATGGGATATGGTTCCTACATCATGGGAAAAAAAAAAAGAGTTCATCCGATGTACGAAACTCCCTGCGCTCCGCAATTAACAGTTCAATTATTATTTGAAGTTTTGAACTAATAACTATCAATAAAAAACTAAAGGACACAAGAGATCCCAACCAACATAACAAAACACACACTCCTAACTATAAATCTCCATAAGATACAAGTCTAAAGTCTTGTTTTGGGGCCCATTGGGTGTTTTGGACTTCGTCCCAATAGGTGTTTTCATCCAATTTATTGTTGGATTCCCCTTCCCCTCTCCTCCAACTTGATGTTTTCATTGTCAATCGAGGGTTTGGGGCGGAGTTTTCATCGAAGTAGGTGTTTTCATCGAAGTGAATCACAAATAGGTGTTTTCATCGAAGTTTTCATCCAATATAATTGTTACAAAGGCTAATAGGATAAGGAAAACGGCATCATATTTCTAACAAAACTAAGAACAATCTTGTGCTCAGTCCGAGACCCAAACCCTCGATTGACAATGAACCAAATGTATATTTATTGGTTGGGTTGCAAATGTATATTTAATTAAAATTGGTTGTCCATTAATTAAAAGAAAAACTTATTTGATAATTTAATGTCCGATCAACTTCATCTTTTTCATAGACCATAGACCATTTTTTTCGATGGGCCTTGAAAATGGACGGTTTTGATCATTGTCATTGCCCTATAAATAGCCCAATTTTACTTAATTTATACACTCTAAATTTTACTTTTAAGCAATCGTGTTATTGTTCAGATCGAAAACTATTTAAATTGGTGTGGAAACGAAAAATCCGAAAATATTTTAATATTTTATTTTATTCAAAAAACCAATAATTTAAAAAAAAAAGTAGAGTAGAATGACAATCACGAGGGGGCATTTCCACTAAGTTTTTGGTGAAAAAATGTGGGTCAATTTAGGCTCCGTTTGTTTGGACGTAAAATATTTTCCGATAAAATATTTTACCTATTTTCCGGTGTTTGGTTGTGTAAAAAATAAGGAAAACATTTTACATGTAAAACATTTTTCATCAATTGGATGAAAATGACTTACCCTTAAATCTTCCGTAAGTTATTTTCCGAAATGAACCCGTTGCATTCTATTGCAATTCTCATTGCTCAGTTTTCTCGATCGTCAATCCTGACCCACGTTCAATTCCAATAATCTCATATCTCTCCACCGTTTAAACTCTCCATCTCTCTCTTTATACTTTTTTATTGATTTCTGAAAATATTTTCAAGTGCCAACCAAACACCGGAAAATAAAAGTTTGAAATTTGTTTTTTGAAAAAACATTTTACATCAAAACAAACAGAGCCTTATTATCTTGTTCATACTAATCAACACATTTTGGCATTTTAGCTTGTTGTTCACACTAACAACTTGTAATCAACTTCTTTCTCAAAAAAATTTGGGGAGTGATTTTGCCACTCTTATTTTTGTTAATGTCACTTTTCTTTGTATCTTGATTAGATGTTTTCTTAACAAAAAGGGGAGTGGCAAAATCAATTCCCAAAAATTCACTCATGTATCTATCTATAACTTATTCACTACCGAAAACAGCTAACAACTTGATTACAACAAATTCTTTCTCAAAATTTATTAACTACGGGAAACACCCCATAAGTATATAATTATCGTTACCGTGTGCATTAAAGGAAAGGAAAAAAAATATGTAATTACGTTCCATAGCGCTTTGGAATTGCCCGAAAGAGTTGAACAATGTCATAAACAGCTCCATACACACCAACTGCACCTGGATACTTGCTGGGTATACTCTTCACCACAGTTTCCAAACCCTGGTTGTAGTTCTTCACCATCTGGTCCATCTTCTCGAAGCACCGGTCCACCGGTGCGCCGGGCAGGAGGGCCCTGGCCGGAACACAGCCCACAGGGCCCAGCGAAAACACGACGATGCGATGAGCTTCCCCATATGTATATGAGTTGATTTGTGAATATGCAAATAGTACATATTTGTTAGTGTCATACGTCGATGTAAGAAACAAGTAAAATACTTTCTATTATAGAGAATCAAAGAATGGGAGCTTCCCCATCAGTTCTCAGATATGAACCTCATTCTCGTACAGTCATATGAGACGGTAGAGCTTTACGTGTGATCTCTGACCTTATGCATCAAATATATCACAAAGAATCAAACCTAATCCTGTATTCCTTTTCTAGGTGCTGAAAATCAGGCAGAGATTGTCGAGGAGAGCATCAAACATGCAAAGGAAGCTATAATGCTGGATGTGAAGGATGGAAACTCTTGGTGTAAGCTATAATGCTGGATGTGATTATTAATTGGCTCCATTAGTAATCACATGCATGGAGTATGCTGCATAATACGATATTTTAATTTCTAGTTAGTTTTGAACTTGTCATCTGCTCCTATCCATGAAAAGGGATTGCAATGGGGCACAAGGGTCCTATTTGGCTTCCTTGTACATGGTCCCCAACTGGATTCTCCTACTTTGACCGCAGCTAGGTAGTGTGTCTACTATCCCTATCCCTAACGGAGGGTTTTTTCCCCATCCCAAATGTCCCTGCTCCTGTAGTCACTGAGGTAGTGTGTCTACGACACGACATGGACACGCGGACACGTTATTTCTCAGAAAATTAGGACACGGACATGTCGGGGATAGGTTAAATGTAATGTGGTTGTATTATAGAGGTTTGCTATGATTTCATATGAACGTCGGAGACATTTTAATCCGTCCTTAGCATGTTCCAAGAGTGTTGTGGCTGTTGCCACTTGTCAACATGTTCTAGAATATCCACAATGTGTCTAACTAAAAGAAATATAGTAAAATCATTAGACAAGTATTTAGGCATGTCCAATACGTGTCCGGAGAGTGTCGTAGACGTGTCCATGCTTCTTATGTCCCACATTGTTTGGGCTTTTGGGGGAATCCAACTCTTTAAGGAGCATCTGTAGAAACTTTATATCCATCTCAAAACTAATTGGCAATGAGTGGAGAGGTCCCAGATGTTATTAAGTGATCACTCATTCCACTCCCAAGCAATGTGTGACTCAATTTCCTTAACATCCCCCTCACATGCAGCCGCGTTTGAGGTCTGTCACGTGTGGCCACTTTTGGGTCCTATCATCGTGCAGCCTTTTTACTGGTCTGTCATCGTGGGGTGTGGATTGTAAATTTTTAAAATGTGGGGTGGAACGGGCCCCGCTTTGATACCATGTAGAAACTTTATGTCCATCTTAAAACCAATTGACAATAAGTGGAGAGGTCCCAGATGTTATTAAGTGATCACCCATTCCACTCCCAAGCAATGTGGGTTCATTTCCTTAACATCCCCCCTCACGTGCAGCCGCGTATGTCTCGTACCGAACCCATAACAACTCTACGACACACCATCGGCTAGGTTCTAAACAAGAATCTATAGAACGAGTGCCAAAGGAACCTAGGATGATCAATCGAGACAAAGCACGAAGATACGAGTTACCCCATTCTCTTCCGGATCACTAGGCAAACCCCTATCGATCAACAAAGCGCCCCGCATCATACCTTATATCCTACGATACACGATAACCTCTCTACAATACGCTTTTTCATCCTACCGCTCGCCACGTCTAGTCATAGCACCTAACCTACCTATAGCGTATATCACCTCATGCCACAATAACTCTCAATTACCATCAATCCCATAAATACGTTTCGATTAAGTCTTATCTAGTAAGACACTATTCTTTCTCTAACGATGGAAAGCCAACGAGACAAGAACAACTTAAGTAAACCAAAGGAATTCAATTAAGCATGTTTGAAATAGGTTTGGAGGTGTCCAAGAGGATTTAGAAGTGATCGGAGGTCAAAACAATCGACGAAAAGGCAACAGGAGCAAAACTGGAGTTAAGCTCCTGGTATCGATACGCGCAAAAGCCGTATCGATACAACACAAGCTGACCAAAAAGATAAGTTTATAGTATCAATACAGCACAAAAGCTGTATCAATACCACGAGGTTTCGAGCAATGATTCTGCAGATTTTCAAGAACAAGATCAACAACCAAACTCGACGATCAATGGCAAGATTAAGCACATAAATCACTCATAAGCATATAGAATGAGCAAGAAAATCCTACCTCGAAGTCGGAGAGCAAACACGCAAGGAGATCGGGCCACGCGAACCTTTGAACTCAAACTTAGAAATACGCCCAAAATACTCCTCTCCGAGCCAAACCGAACAAGGTACGAACTCAAGGGCACGTGAGGAAGATGGAGAGGGAGTTGGGTTCCTTGGGTTTCAATGGTGGAATGAGTGAGAGAGAGTGAGAGCCGAAGGAGAGGGAGAGGGACGGATGGGAGGGAGAGAGGAGGAGGATTTCTATCCTCTACACACACACCCTATATATACTCACACATCCACTAAACTACACCAGCACTTCCTCCAATTTCGATTCTAGCACACTAACCCCAAATCGAATTAACTCCACAAATTTCACATTAACTCCAATTTCACATAATCTTGACAAGAAAAAATCATATTTTCCTTAATTTCCAATATCATATAAACCTTTAAATATTTTTCTGGAATTACGGGTCTCTATAGTAATAGTGAGATGGCAGTCTCTCTTCAGGGGCTCCGGTCATAATGTGAGAGGAGAGTAGATGTGAGGGAAAAAAAGAGATGTGAAGGTGAGTGAAAAACATTGTGTGAGACATGGTGCTAGGAGCTCGAGGAGGGTTTTTCATTTTACATTGTAATTTTTTTTATTTATCTCTCTCTCTCTTGTAGGCATCGAGGTCGAACCACGTAAATATTGTGTTGTGTGCATGTTTATTTTGGTTGCTCTTCCATTGCAGGTGGGACCGAGGTTTATCCCAACAAGTGGTATCACAATGTAACGCCCACGGCGTGGAGGCTCGATGGAGCAAGGAAGTGGGCGGATGGGTAACGCCCACGGCGTGGAGGCTCGATGGAGCAAGGATGCGGGAGGATGGGTAATGCCCACGGCGTGGAGGCTCTCGATAGAATAAGGTGGATGGCTATCGATAGCAGTCTAGTGTTAAAAAGGATGTCGCAAAACTGTACTGGAAGTAGAGAAACCCCCTATGTTCCTTTCAGAATTTAAAAAAAAAAATAAAAATAACGCAATAAAAATAAGCCGCTAATAGCCTAATACCATCACTGCTTTTACCATATAGATATAATGCAAAATTTCATATCTAACTTGTTCCTAGAGTGCAGAAGGCTGGATACAAGCCGCCCAAATTCCTCCACATCTTAGTCCAAAATAGTATAAAAACAAAAGTAGAAGTTCAACCACACATTAACAAGAGAATACTCTCAGCTTCTGGAAGTCTTAATCCTGCAGTGCCCTCTTTAACAGATGAGGTATTATAAAGAGTCGGTAGTTGGTATGCATTGAAGGATGTCTTTTTGAAGAGTTTTTCCAGCTTCTCATCACAATGTACTATAGGATGTTGTGAATCCTGTTCATCCATCAAGAACAAGAAAAGAACACTTCATCTGTCAAGAACACTTTGAAAAGACTATTTAACGACACATTCAACGACAGAAAAATACAAGGAGAGAGTACACATCACGAGTCCAGCAACAACGCTACGATATGCACCCACATGTTACATGCACACCGTAACATAACCATAATGAGGCGTAACAAGACTTTTCCTATGGTGTGAATCTCGTAACGAAAGTCATAGTGAGACATAACATTCATCAGAATGAGGCATAACATTTTCCAGCAAAAATCGTAACATTCTTACATGGTGCACATTGTAGACTTTCCCAAGCATCATATTATTGTTATCACTTTTTTAATTGCATACACCTTGGGTGTCATTAGTGGGATTTGTGAGAACGCAAACACTCAATCCTAAAGGTGCTTTAAAATACAATTCCCTTGAGGTCAACGTTATAAAATTTTGCCTCGCAATGTCATGTGCTACTCGGATCAACAAAAAAAAGAAGAAGTCATGTGCTACTGTGCTAGAAATTAATTTGCTCAACCAATTAATGAAAAATGCCATAGAATAAGGGCATATTTCAATCACCTCCCAAAAAAATACGTATCGGACACGTATCCAGAGCGTATCTGTATCCAATACGCGTACGGTACGTGAAATGTAGGCTAAAATAGAGTATCCGTGCTTCATAAAATGTACCTAGGGCTGCAAACGAACAGAGCCACTTGAAGCTCGGCTCGGTAATAGCTTGACTCGGTTCGACTTGCAACCTTAACAAACAAACTCAAGCTAATGTTTCCATCTCGTTTGTTTAACGAGCCGAGCACAAGCCAACCGGAGCTCGGCTCGAGTTGGCTCGTGTGATAACCTTAAAATATGTGATTTTAAATTTTTATATATTACCTCCGTTACATTTGTATTTCCCATGATCGGGACTTGAAATGAGTGACCATGGGTAGATAAGGAGAGGATTGAAGGTGTACATAGCCTCCACCAGAGCTTTTATAGAGCTTTGGAAGCCTCTCCAACTTAAATTTGCCGATGTGGGACAAATGGGAAATATTCTCTTTCTCCTTTAGTTCCCTTGTTTTAGTCCTACATTGCTCCCTAAAGGAGAGGAGTAGTGCGAACTTCTCTATAAAGCTGGCTTCTGCTCCATCCTTCCCTGCAACCAACGTGGCTTCTATTCGCAAGCCGAGCTCGAGCTGAGGTCTTTTTCCTCGAGCCGAGCTTGAGCCCAGATTATGCAGCTCGTCACAAGTTCAAACCGAGCTCGAGCTAGGCTGAAACCGAACCGATTGTGTTTCAACCAGTTTTGGTTTACATAATTCCCAACCCAAATATCCGGTTCGGTCCAAAAAAAAGCCAAAAACTGGACCAAACCGGACTTGATGTTTTTTTGTTGGACCTTTGCTCTATGTTTCCCTGTTTTGGATTTCAATGTTTGCACTTTATTTCTGTGGTGTCATGGCATATGGAAAATATTTGGCTCTAGTCGTGTGGGGGATAATATGTGTCACTTCTTTTAATCACTTGTATTTAGGACACATTTCATGTCTACTTTACACAGATGCTGGCATTGGAATCTTGATGTTACCAGGTGTAGTTAATACGATAACTGTCTCATCTTATTATTTTCTTTTTGTGTGCAACATTACAAAGTCAGAAATCACTTCATTAAGGACCGTATATTTTGCCGAGAAAGTTGGCTTTTCGTGAGTTTGCTAGAAGCTTGGAAGTGGTACCTAGAACTTTGGCCAAGAATACGAAAATGTTTCCTAAAACGATTGTCAAAGCATTATGGAAGATACATGAGGCAGGGTTTAATATAAAAATCTAGGCGTTGACCTCAAGGGGTGCAGGGATGTTGCTAATATAAAAATTTGGAACCTTTTTAGCACAAAGTAGTTTGTAAATTTCAACGTAGCTATTCATTTGTCGCCATGTGTTAATCATTTTTCTTTGGGGTGGGGTGGTTGTGCTGTACAGGTTAAATGCTCTTAAAAATGCTTGTGAGGCTGTCATTGCTGTGCTGGAAATGGAACGGGTAAATTCTGTACAAACATTCTTGTTGACTTTGTAGGTTAGGTGGTTTAACTAATTCTGGTAATTTGCTTATATAAGGAACAACATGGTAGTCCCAACATGGCGAATAAAAGTTATTGTGCCATATATAAGCAAATTACTAAAACTAGTTAAACACCTAACCTACAAAGCCAAATAGAATGTCTGTATAAAATTTACCAGTTCCATTTCCAGCACAAAAATAACAGCCTCACAAGCATTTTTAAGAGCATTTAATCTATACAGCACAACCACCCTGCCCCAAAGAAAAATGATTAACACATGGCGACAAATGAATAGCTAGCGTTAAAATTCACAAACTACTTACTTTGTGCTAATAAGGTCCCAAATTTCCACATTAGCAACATCCCTGCACCTGCACTCCTTGAGGTCAACGCCTAGATTTTTATGAAACCCTGACTCATGTTCCTTCCATAAAGCTTTGACAATCGTTTTAGGAAACATTTTTGCATTCTTGGCAACGTTCTAGGTACCACTTCCAAGCTTTCTAGCAAACTCACGAAAAGCCAACTGTTCTCTACCAAATGTACTGTCCTTAATGAAGGGATTTCTAATGTTGCACACAAGAAGAAAATAATAAGATGAGACAGTTGTCGTATTAACTGCACCTAGTAACATCAAGATTCCAATACCAACAATTTATGTAAAGCAGACATGAAACGTGTTCTGAATACAAGTGATTAATAAAAGAAGTGACATTTTATTCCCCACACTTGGCTAGTGCCTAACATTTTTCATATGCCACGAAACCACAAAAATATAGTGCAAAACATTGAGATCCAAACCGGAAAATGTAGAGTAAAGTCTAACAAAAAACATCAAGTTGTATAACTAGGATAGCCGAAATGGAGCAACAAAAAACCAATACTAAAGAAAGCAAAGTTACCCTGTCACTACATCATAAGTTTCCATTAGTTTTGTCATCAACAAAAACTCCGTCGCACTAGCTCCAAGCACCATCTCTGGATCCACGCACAATACCTAGCATAGGAATCCATTTCTACAGTCACAAAATATAGTTCGAAAGAGCCACGGGGAAAAAAAAAACTGCTACACCAATTATTGTTTTCATGAAAGAAAAACAACAAATTCACATTTTAAGAAAAAACAATATTGATACAAAATGTACCTTATACAAATTGGTATAAGCCATGATGGCTCTTCTAAGCTCATCAGGATTGCATTTTTCAACAAGTGCTAGGACAACAGTACACATTGGTGTTTCCGTTTTGACAATAACCACCTACAAGATATCTTGTGATAAATCAAAACAACATAACAGCAGAAAAGGGAGGGTGGTAAACTAGTAAACTGTTTATGCTTACAGTAGATCCACCAAGTTCTTCTTCTGATATCTTATCAGCATGACCGAGTTCTTGCGGATTTGGCTAGTGAAGCTTCGGCTGTTGTCACAACCAAATTAAAATATATTAGAAGTTAAAGAGGGTTTCTAATAAATCATTTGCATATAATTCACCCATTATCCTACCATAGCAACAGCACCAATCGTACGGCAAAGAAGCCCAATTTCTGCTTTCAAGCTGAGTTCAAAACCATTAGCCTGAAAAAATTAACCCCAAAAGGTAATACAAAATGGACCAAAAAGAACGAACTGAAAAGGAAATTATACAAGCTTAACGCTATTATATTTCAGCAAATTATTTCAACAGATCTCTATGGCTTAGAAATCAAAAACTAAGAGCTTGTTCATTTTGGGTCTCAAAATCCCTGCGCACAATCGTCAATAAATTTTCTTTCTCTACTCATTACTCTCAAAAACCTCCCTCAAAACCCAAACCGAACAAGGTGCTACAAACGGAGTGTAGATTCAGCATACAATCATCACCACCTCTTTAGTACAGACAAAAAATGTCACCAGGCTAACTCCCATAATGAGTGCAATGTCATTGCACGCATACATCAAGGGAGTGACAAAATCAGTAAGACATGATGTTTGAGGCAAGAGAGCCTTATGGAGCTTTCCTGCAATTAGATCTGGTGTGCTAGGGGCTGGGCTACAATATTTAGATTTAAAAGTGATAACCGCCACTTGTTAAGTTTCAGGGACAGATTTGGAGTGGGGTTTTCAAGGTCTTACGGTTGATTATGATTTAAAAATAGATTACTTGGTGGCTGGCAGGATTCTCTCGGTAGAATGTCAAGTTAATACTAGGATAAAGCTTCAATGCTTCATAAAGGAAGACATTTTTAATGAGCTTGATGAATTGTCTTAGATAAACAGACATGGGTAATCAAATGAAATGGAAAAACTACTCAAAACTAACATGGTAGGACAGCAGCGGCACCGCTGCCATTGATGTGCGCTGTGTGGGTATGTATCTGGTGTATGAGTGATATATATGTAGGGGTATAGCAGCATGTATATATATGTATGTGTACCGTGTGATATATGTATTTATCAGTTTGATTACTACTCAAAAGTGTAGTCTGAGGTTAGTTTGAATCAATTACGTTGTTAAGCCCCAATTAGATTAAAAGTAAATCTAATTTTGGCTCCAAATGTTAGCATACCTCATATGTCCAGTCCCTAAAGACATCTCTTAGATGACAGGTACCCTAAATCAAAATTTGAAGAATTATCTTTGACCCCTTGGATTGCTCAAATATCACGTGACACACGACATCATGCTTTGACCATACGATTACGATAAAAGGTAGAATATGAAGTTATTTTGTCAAATTATAAGCGCAGTTCAAAAGAGTGCCAAATTCCTATGTTACCACCGAGCCACCTCTAAAGCCAAGTAGCCCAGCTCACAAACGAGAAGGCCTAAAATTAAAGGATTACATTGAACCAATAATGAAACGTTCTTTGGTGAATTACATTGAACCAATAATGACACATTCTTTGGTGAATAGGTTAGTCTGAGGTGTAAGCAAAGGACATGATCAAATCTTTGTCTAGCTCTCAACTAATCAAAGGTGAATTACGCATACCTAGGTTACATGCATTTATTTAAATGTCTTGGATCAAAACGATATTTGCCTTCAAATACTGGAAAATTTGAACCATGTATTGTACTGTGAAACATGTAATTTTTTTAGTAAACCGTGATTTATCGAAAAGTGGCCTATTCACGTGTATTTTACTACGGCTGGCTTAGACAATGGCAATAAGTTTTAAAGCATGAATTCCTTATTTGCTAATACATGCTTATGATAATATGATTCATTCGACCGGTCACCGGTGACCCAAGTGCTAGGGGACATTGGATGGACTAGTGACTGAGGATATAAGATTGGAGGTGTAGCCAGACACTAAACGGATATAGATATCATACCACTCTCTGATGGGGCTACACTCCAACCGACTGGCAACAAAAAGGCCATTGAAAGGTATTATCTTAAATACATGTGAAATGCAATGGGTCCTACACCTGGCCCGAAGAAAAGAGTCCTTCTTGGACTAAATGCATGAAATTATTACTTTGCAATACATGTTTTTCTCTCTTGGCAAGTCATGAATATTTTTGAAATCAATATTTCGATGGTCAAACTTAGAACCTTGGTACACGTATCTCTCACAAGCTTTCGCACATGTAAAATCTTTTAAGCTTTCAGGGAATAGCGTGTCTGGCCATCGACTCATCAATGCTCGTCTGTTCTTTGTGGAGCCATAGGCTGTCTAATCGTTTGTGTTTACTACATCCTTACACTTAGAAGCTCTGGGAATTTATATTGACTATCTTGCACTTCCGTTTACTTCGGGTTATGTATTTTAAAATATGAATGACGTTAGAAATCCCCAAACTAGTTTATCAGCAGGGCTTTGGCAGCTCAATACCCGCTTGCCAAGTCACAACTTATAGGGTAGGTTTTGGGTCGTGCCATATTCTTTCCACCCTACTCCCCCTGTCCTTTCATATCTGCAACTTCAGTCCGGAAACTCTAACGCATACCACCCGTAATTCTAGAAACTCAAGAAATGCTAAGAGAAAATTCAGGTAACTTACCTGAGAATATCGTAAAACTGCAATGCATGTTCTTCAACATCAGCGTCAGTAACTATAACATTTGCCCCACAATTCTTAACCCTTGTAATAAACTCCTCGAATTTATCTTTTGCAGTCTTCTCGGAGCCGTCAAGCTGCATAATGTTGAGTGACAAAGGTTTTAACATAGAATTAGTACTGCCTCATACAAAGATAAAAGAAGAATATCCTTCTATGACAAAAAAGAGTATTGTTACCATTTGAAGCAGAAGGTCTAATCATGCCAATGACATCGATTCCCCAAACTGAGAAAGGCCAAGGCGACGTCATACCATACAAATTAGACGGAGGAAGATGCTGCAGGTTTGCATGGATCTGACATTTGTGAAACCGCCGTACGTAGTCAATGCATTGAGACTCCATTGTAGACCAGTAGTAGCCCTGCCTTAGGATCTTCCTAGCTAGCATAACCCCACTCATGTGAGGACCACAGACTCCTTCATGAATCTCCTCCATTATCTTTGTTGCCTCAGCACCATTGACACACAGCTTGTGCGTTCCACAATGAAACCTTTGGTACAGTTTCCCTCTACAAATGATGTACTGGGCGGCTAACCTTTGCAAAGCGATGGATGTACGAGTCTATTGGAAATTTAAACTCTTCAATAAATTTAAGTAGGCGATGGTATCCTCTAACTTACAGCAACAAGTCACTCACTCGGTATCACAGAGCACAACTGATTCCAAAGCGCCTTGGAAGTTTGTAAACAAAACAGCTTTCAGAGCCAGGAGCCCTAGCAAACAAACAGGCTAGAAACAGAATATTCAATCTGGGGACGTGATTTCACGATAGTTTCACCATCCACTTTGTTACACGTTCTTTGAAGTCTTATCTATTTCTAGGCGATACTTTATAAGGATATAAAGAGTAGGCAAATTTTCTATATGTCTACAAGTCTGTTTACCTTGCAAAAGCCCCATAGTCACAAAGATCATCAGTACAAATACTCTTTAATCCGACCTCTAAACCTGCACTTACACTTCTCTTGTACAAGCCCCTACTCCTATCAAGGAACTCTTGTTGCATCATATTTGAATACCTTGCTCGGATATCGACAAGGGGGTGTTTTTGGATGAGTTGTTGATGGTCATAGGCTTCCTTGAGAACAACCGTTTGGGTGTCGCTCTTCTTAGAAATGAAGAAGATGCCAGGGTGGCGCTCAAAGACCTTTGTAAATTTTTGGGGCAAATCTAGTGGTTTACGGAGGTTGCTCACATTCTTCCGCTCAGTTTTCTTCTGTATAGTAAGGTGGAGAAACTCATGAAAGACTCCAACAATCCTCTTTTTGCATGTATCTGTACAGGGATCCAAATGGGAGGCATCCAAGTAAGGAGAAGTATAAGGGAGCCTCTACCACTCTTCTAACCATGGCATGCATTTTCTCTTCAACCCGAAGCCCCTTGTGAATTGTACTGGAAAGGCTAAGCAGCCATTTTTAATAATTTCCTTTTCCTGCAAACCAGGATTTTTTTGCAACTCTGAGACAGAATAAAAGTCCTATGCCAACACGATCATCAGGAAGGCGAAACAATGAAAATAATTCTTGGGCGGTGTGGAACCATGGACTGCTCGTAGCCATATGGTAGGCCCATGTCCCATTTGAGCTAGTCAATTGTTTGCAAAGGAAGAGTCCTTTCCTTGGTGAGCATGAGAAGCTTACAAAGTCTATCAACAAGGTCCTTCCGATGATGTTGAAGGACGTTGAGTTCTTCTCAGTGGAGATTGAGGGCTTCAGGGGTCAAGCAAAAACAAGGGGCAAGAGTGCCACCACTGTCAGGGACATGAAATTCATAAAAAATAGTGGGATACCTCCTGACGAATGTGAAAATCTTGAGATCATGTGGAATACCAAGTTGTCCTCGATAGCGGGAAAGGGGGTATACAGGTACGAAACATTGAGGATTAGAGGATATGATAGAAACAAGGGTGCAAGCTGCCCTGAGATCTCTCTCACGAGCAATGACAGCATCTAATACCTTATCTTTCACCCATTTTAACTTTACATCGACAAGATTCAATTTTTGCTGATAGTTGAATCCTCTCGAATATCCATAGAGAAAACCATATGCTTCTGCACTACTCGATAACCACCGAAACATCTACCTAGTGATGATGTTGATCAGTTAACTATGTATTTACTCCAGTTACATCACAAGACATAAGTTGAATGTGAAGTACCAATCTCCATTTGCTAATACAGATATCCAAGAAGGTTATATGGTATTAGAAGTGACTAATAGTACTTTCCATTAAGCAGAACTCCGGCAAAAGCCAAGGGTTTTAGTTGTGTAAGTTCATATTTCATGCAAAGCAAATAAACATTTGAGAAAGAACCTAAGAGTAACAACTAAAGACACAAACAAACTCTTTATTTACCCATTTTGGTAATGAGGAACCATTCCAAGGCAGGGCCACTTTGGACCAACCCTTGTAGGGCAAACCTCCACATATCTTTAAATCCACCCACAAGCCAAAGATGTTGCCATGGGGGGAATTGGACAGACACAAACCCTCCAGTTTACGGTTCATCCAAAACAAACCATAAGCGGTGGACTGTACCTGTACTGGTTGTTTAAATGAAGCCGCTTTTTCCCCTCATTGCTACCAAAACTGCAGAGCTGTGGTTCAAAACATTAACAGACCAAAAATGCTTGAGACAGAGACATCGGGATACAGATTCGGACAAAGTCCCCAGGTGCATCCAACAGACAGTGTCCGAATGTCTATGTACCTAGCACATATATCAGGGATAATTGTTAGGTACACAACTCTCGACCACATCTCCGGACACAACTACGTCTGGAGCCGTTCGATGCACATGTTGTTCACATCCATCGAACGGCTCCGGACGCAGTTGTGTCCGGAATTGTGTATGGAGAGTATGTAGACTTAGGGTAGGGACAATAGTGGAAAACAAATTCCAAGATGTGGAAATATAATACACAAACACAATGTTTTTTTGGGCGACAGAGGAAGAATGGCAGTTCACTGAATCAACTCATGCTACAAGTAGATCATATGCCCCATTTTACCCCCTTACTGAACAAAAGATTACACACCCAAATCGTTGTGAAGCATGATTTTTGTAGCAGAATTGGACACGTAGAGGTAGAGGTAGTGAAGTCTAACAAATTAGTGAAGTAGCAAATAAAGAGAGAATTTCAACGGATCGTTCAAGACCCAGACCACAGAGACGACGGAAATTATGAGGTGGAGCGGGGAACACAGGCATACCGTGGTAGCCGGAGTCCTTGTCGCCGGAAAATGCAGAGGGTCGACGGGATATGACTTTGTAGTTTTCCATGGCATTCGACAATTTGCCAAACATGCAATCCGAATCTGGGTGTTTTGGCCTAAAAGCGCTTTTAGCAAGGAGTCCGGCTCTTCTCCAATCCCATTTAAATAGATTAAATAGATCGGCAATAAGTCTAGAAACCAGAAAACCAGCCCATGCCCCAGCATGAAGCATGAAGGCATGCCAAAAATTAGTTTAATCAATTATTATTTGATATAATTTCTAAACAGATTTATATTAAGAAAATTCTAGAAAGGGGTTCTGTTCCAGTGTTGCAGTTTTATATTTTGTACTAAGATAATGTGTTTCAAATTTGTTCCAAAATCATATTTAATGATGTATGAGAAACTAGATTTTTGGCATATGGCATGTTCTCAACAAACAAAATAAAATAAACTGTTTCGATCATTAATGTGAAATTGTACGAAATTTTTACATGCTGGGATTGAAGAGGAGCTGGACTCTTGAGCAAGAACCAAAAAGGGTAACGTGGATGCACTGAAAGCGAGTTCGATACTGAGTACACTTCACATCTTCAACCCACAAAGTCCCTAGAAGAAGGCTTCTCAACTGTTTCCGGAGATTTTCAAACTTATTTTAGAATTACTTCAATGATTCGATTCGTCCACATTATAGAACTTGTTAATAAAAATGATTTTGTAAAATATCAAATCAATCGGGTACATAAAGGTACTTAATCTGAGAAGATATATTTCGGAAAATAATGAAAAAAAGTTACTTTGGCACACTTGATTATAACTGTTGCAAATTTGTGTTGACCTCGCGTCTGAACATGCGAGGTTTGTGGCGAGGATATCGTGCTCGGGAATAACGCTTTTAACAAGAATGAGATATAGTACATCCAAATTCCAAAATTATATAAGGCGAGTTTATTAAACGCGAGTTCGGTAATTACTAAAAATCGCATCTTCAACATGATGCGAAGTGCTTCTCATCTGTTTTTCGTAATTTTCGACCTTTGTTTGGAATCAATTTGATGATCCGATTTGTCCAGATTATATAAAATTAACAATAAGAGTAATTCTGTAAAATATCGAAGGGTAGTGATAATGCAAAATCTGTTTCTGTTGATGCCAAATCTCTAATGCATAAAAGTCTTGTACTCCTTACATTGCACATTATACAAGCCTTTTGCGCACTAGAGTTTTGACACCAACAAAAACAGTTTTGACATTATCATTTCCCATATCAAATTGATCGGATGCCTACTGGTATTTAATGAAGATACATTTCGAAAAAATGTGAAAAAATGTGAGCTGTTCACACTTGATTACAACTCGAAAGACTTTTTTTTTTCCTCTCTTTCTGGTCGTAGTCCGTTATAACCGTTGCAAAACCAAGTAAAACGTACTTCACGGTCGCCAATCCGAATTCCGATCACTGAGTCAGCCGGTAGAGGTGTGCTCACGACTCGAGCTGGTGAACTCATCCACGTGGCCAAACCCATTCTCTCTCTCTCTCTCAACCGGTGCAATATGGTGTTTGCTATTTGTGCCTCAGAAGTCTCAGAACCACATCCGAATGCGAGGAAGAACAATCTCAGGCACAATGGGTGGTTGTTGCATCTAATTCAATTTCTGTTGACCCACATCCTAATAGCAATCTTGATTCTTGGTAAGAACAATTGATCGTCCGGATGATCGTCTCAGGCCTACATTCGGCCAGTCAACTGGGCTACAACCGGCGTTTTGGCCTGACTGCCTGAGTACCTCAGAGACCGGAGGGATTTGTTCGTCGGAGGTGGAAAACTTGTATATGGAGTTGGTTGCAAGTAGAAAAGGAAACAGAGCCCAGATTGTCATGGAAGCAAAAAAGAACAAAAGATACAAAAAACATTCTCCGATATACATGATAGATAAAATGATCCGACATCTTAATAACATAAAATTTTGGCACCTCCCCTTTTTTGGAAGTTGAAAGCCCTGATTGAATAGGCAAAGATGAACCCAAAGAGCACGGTAAATCCGAGTACAATGAGGGCAACAAATCCCAAAAAGTCATGTTCAAATCCAAAGTACCGATTGACAAACTCTTTCACGGTTTCCCCCGTGTCAAGATTGTCGTTTATGTCTCCGAACTGTGAAGCAACTAACCCATACATAGTCCAAGCGAACGGGCAAATGTAACTGTACCATCTCCACCACACTGGAATCCTCTGTTATAAAAGGGATGACGAAAATTCTCAGCACTGTGTTATGAGCTCATTCTATAAGAAACTGTATGAGAAAAGCCGGGACTTACCTTCTTTGGAATGATAAATTCTGAGAAAAGAATCCATATTAGGTAGAAGAAAGATGAAACTATGGTAGCAATGTTGCGGTTGGGAGTAACAGCCACTGCCATCATTCCATAGAAGGTGAAATATAACAAGGTGAAGTACATGAAGAATAGGTACCAAAAGAACTTGTCCGTTGTCCACTCGAATCCAATCATCGCATAAACTATCACTGTATATATGATCGTTTGAACCAAGACATATGGAATCTCAATCGCAACCTGCACAAAAATGGGGGACGAGGTGAGTCAAAATTGAATGGGACTTGCCAAATATAATAAGTTTTTTTTGGGGTTAGGTAATCCTAAATTCTTATTGTAGAAAGGCCGCATAGGTAAATAGATGTAGTTTGTCCACTTGACATTCACGTTAATGTCATAAACGTACAATGCAAGCAAAATTACCTGTCCAAACGCGTATGGCAAAGCTGAATACATGCCAGCTGCTCTTTCGCGGTAAAAGACTGTTCTCTCAATCGCAACCACTGGCTGCACTGATGAGATATTATGTCCACCGATAAAGATTATAGCAACAAACATAGACCCCATTGCATTGAAGAGGTCTTGTTTCTTTTCACTACAAATCACATAAAAAGTTAAGGATAAGACTTTAAGTTAGAGACTAACATTTGAGAAAGAGGAGAGGGGAGAAACCTGTTTTGCCATTAACGTACATTTTTGAACCAAGCCGCCAGAATATTGTTCCAATCATTAGAGCTGTGAGTGTGGTAAACATTAGCCGCACTGCAGTGTATGAAGGGTTTCGCCAATATGACCAATGTTGCTTCCACAGGCAAGCCATGCATTGCGTGAAGAAAGATTGTGAGTATTTAGTGGGAAAGTCTAGGTCATTTGATCCTGGAGCTGGTACACTCAGTTCCTTGATCAAATCTTTGTTTCTCCTGATGCATTCAAGACTATTAGTAGCTATACCATAATAGTCTTTTGCCGTTCAAAAAAAACATAATAGTCTTCCAATTATACTTGATGCAATCCTCTCAAGATTTCAGGATGTTTGACCTATATGTTTGAAACTAGAATTTCTTGAGACTGCGATATGAACCGACCTGTATGGTTCTGAGTTCTTGAACACATTGGCAAAGTCGATCCCAAGAGCTGTTTCTGATGCAGGTGCAGTTACCTCTAACATCCAGGTTGCAGGATTATAACCATCATTGACTTTACTAACTCCATCGATTCCCTAGACCAAAGATAAGTTTCATATGTTAACTTCTTAGATAAAACATCGAAATTACTGATCTTATGAGTTCATCAGCTTTACCTCAAAGTATGCAATGAGATGGGCAGAATGATGGCCTAACGGCCCTACATATATTTCTTCTCCTCCTCTTTTCAAAAGAAGCAGCTGTTGTTTTATAGTTGTTTCATCAGCTTTCTCAAAACAACTCGAAAATAAATATACAATTGGATCTGAAATTTTGTGCAAGATTTCCTACCTCGTCAAAAGCGTCAAATATGTCAATGCTTGGCTGATGGATGGTGCACACCACAGTTCGTCCTGTGTCTACTGTGTTCCTCACTGTTCTCATCACAATTGCTGCCGCCGTAGCATCAAGTCCTGAGGTTGGTTCATCCATGAATAGTATTGATGGATTGGCTACAAGCTCAACTGCAACTGTAAGCCTCTTGCGTTGTTCAGTTGAAAGGCCATTCAGCCCAGGCAACCCAACAAGTGCTCCCTTTAGTGGGGTTAACTCCACAAGCTCCATGACCTCATCAACAAACATCTGCAATTTGTTGTTTAGATTTAAACTGGTTTCATATGGATACTACCAGGGATAGAGTCCAAATTGAAGTAAGTCATCATGACCCCTCTAGCGGGCAAGGATTAGGAGGTTTTTCAACTAAGGATTCAAAGTTTCAATGAACTTTTTTTCTAATTCAAATTAAGGAACGAAGAATATGAGAATAAGAGCTTTACTAGTAAAATTTGTGAAAATTGTCCCCTAATCCGTAGGAAAATTAAAGATGAATAAGCCCAATATGGAAAATTACAGAAATAGGGATTGCGATTGCAAGATTAAGAGTCACCTTTTTGGTTTCAGAATCAATTTCAGGGGGCAACCGAAGCCATGCAGAATACTCTAATGACTCATATACTGTAACATGAGGAGAGTGAATATCAGTTTGCTCACAATATCCTGCTATGCGAGCAAATGTTTCTTGCTTCTTTAGGTATCCAGATATTGTGATTCTTCCATCAATATATCCGCCCGTTTTTCTACGAGCCAACACATCCATCAAGGTGGTCTTACCAGCCCCACGGACACCCATGAGAGCTGTAAGGACTCCTGGTCTAAAAGCACCACTTATTCCTTTCAGAAGTTCTAACCGGTCCCCAGGTATTCCTTGATCTTTCATTTCCTGCAAGCAAGTAATACTTTAGTAGTATATCAGGGATGACCACTGGCTAGGTGGCAAAAAACTCACCATATTAAGGTCAAGGGTTAGGTTTTGTACCCAATCTACACCTCCTAGACACCCATTGTCGGGCTCGAATTAGGGTACTTTTAAGTGCTATTTTAGTATAACCAGGCTATTTGCATCTCATATATGTGGAGGTTGTACAATCAACTTAAAGAATTTTGGATGCCCTGTTGGAATAGTTGTTCCAAATTCCAATGGAAAAGATATGAGTGTAGCATGAGCGTAAAAATGCTTTTTTCTAATCACTTGGGTTTAAACAAAGGATTCATGACCTTCCATTGTGTACAAGTCTTGGAAGAGACTTTCCCACGCGAGGTGAGGCCTCCCAAGACCTAGCTCTGATACCATGTTAGATTTCTTGGAGGGTTCCAACCTAAAACCAATTGGCATTAGGTGGAGTAGCCTCTAGAATTTATTAACCAAGCTTGGGTGGCTTAGATGAGCGATGTGGGACAAGTCTAACATTGTTAAGGAACCCTCCAAGAAATCTAACAGATACCTGCGGCATATCTACTGCATATCTGATCTCATCAAAGGTGATGGAAAGTGGTTCGAAAGGTAGAACCATTCCTCTCTGTCTGTTCTGGCTAGCTTCAGTAATGCTTCCAGCTCTAGATAACATTGACCTGGACGACACGCTTCTTTGTACTTCATTTCCCTTTTCTGCACAATATTTGATTCTATATGTCATCTTTCCAAATTTGAATCACAATATGAAGAATCAAAAGTCAAGTAAGGGAGTTTATTTACCACCAGAAGCATTATTTCCTCTTGATGATAACTCAACTAACTCTCCCGTTTTGATGGCAACTCTCTCAGTCAAGGTTTCTTCGGTTAGAATAGCTTGCAGCTTGCCAAAAGCTGCATCAAATTGACCTATCTATGAGCTAAGTGGCATTGACACAGACACGAGACACAACACTGACACTCTAACATGCAAGTTTCTAAAAAATTGAGGCCACGAGACGTTGGGACAGTAGATTTTTGAAAAAAGACCCATTTACTAACCATTAGATTTTTACGACATCAGATTTAACAAAAAAAATTGATAAAAACCACAAAAGGCCTTAATTGTAGTACTATTACCGTACCATATATGCCTTCACACACAAATGTCGTTGTCTCTTTACTGTTTACTAACTGTCATCTATCACAAAAAAAGAAGGTTGTCCTAAGCTTTAACTAGAGCCAACAATTCTATTTGATAGGCATCACATTTCTTGCATGTCCATAGAGTGTTCTAGAGTATCCTGGAGCGTCCATGTGAGAAAAGTTTCAAAAAAGTAGGACACTTGTAATTCGAGTTTCAGGCACATGTTGGGGAGTGCCCGGAGTGTTGGTGTACAACTAGGGTCTGACACCAATATGAGACCTCCAAAGAGGTGTTTGTGCTTCATAGTCCGTAAAGATAAAGTGAATGCCAAGAATTTCTACAAGTACTGAAACGTATATTTCTAACGCTCAAAATGAATCTACTTGTTACTTACGGTTGAGATAAGCTAGAGCCAAAGAGAAAAGGAATTGGAATACAACAAAATATACGAGCGTAACTCCTAGTCCGAGCCAATACCAATATGCCTCAGGAAAAAGTCCACGAGACTTCAAGACTTGTACTCCTAGAGTCTCCATTGAATTACGAGGGATCTGCAAAACAATTATTTCCTCAAAATTAGATGATATTACTCATATTGCCTTCTTCTATTTTCTTTATCCAAATTCATGAAAATTGATGCTTACTTTTGTCCAACTCTTGCCAAGAAATTCATTCACAGCTAAAGCATTTTGCCCATACATCATCGGTGACAACCAATAACCCCATATCCCCCATTTTTTTACATTAACTGAGGGCAAAGAAATTAGTTCTCAATTAAATCCACGTTGCCTAACAAAGAAGAGATTTTTCCCAGTCTTGCATGTTCTAGTTATACCTCGTGACAACTCAAATCCACCCAGTACAAGAGCTACAAGTAAAGCAAATGACCCGTATGTGCTTGCCACGATGATGTTCCTTCCTATTCCCCCAATGAATCGGAACAGCGCAGAAGCCATCTGGTTAATGGATACAAGTAGCAAGTATTGTTTGAAAAACCTGCCATTGAGAACAGCCATTAGATCACGAATCTGTTTATCTTCCAAGGAAACCCAACCCCCCCCCCCAACCAAAGATTAGAGCCTAGTTAGACATTACCTTCCAGCATCTGGATCAAAGCCTATAACATAATAAGTTAGGAAAACCCATGCCCCAACTTCTACGAATGTTACTGGGATCTTGAGGAACCATGTTGGTAAAGCGTATGCCCAAGCAGGAAAAAAGAGAAAGTCCCTTTGCTTGTAGAAGACGGGAAGTTTCATGACTGTCAGTGAAATTTCTGAGTACCCATTGAACATTATCATCACGAGGGTGAAGAACAAGGCACCCATAAAAATCCCTCCGTCGTCTACTGTTTCCTTAGGCATATCAGTTCGTAAAAATACTGTCATCGTTATCAATGCCATAAGAATAAGCTGAAACGAAAGATAACCATTAATCGCCACATCAAAATGTTTAGACAATTCACAACTTTGTGAAAGATTTTCACACTTTTGACATGCCACTCACTTGAGTCAACTTGAATGTGTAGACGAAAGAGTTCCTCTTCATGATTAAGTATTCTCTGGACATGCACGCTTTCAGTAATTCCTTTTTGTCGACACCGTATGTCTTGGTTGTTAAAGCAGCAGGGTGGCCCTTAGCTCTGTCAAATGGAGCAGAAAGCTCATCGCCCAGTTTCCGGCTGACATGGAAGGACTGAAATGCTTCTGCAAACTCCTTGACAGTAACAAAACTGTAAGGCACTTCTTTGTTTGCCCAGTACTGCTCTTGATCTTTCGTTGATGTCACCTATGGTCCAATGAATAATACGAAGTTACATTATGTTCGAAAATGATTGCGTGGGTGGTCGTGGAGGGTGATGGTGGTGGTTCAGTCGGGTTTGGTATTGTGTTAAGTGGTGGTGGTCTGAGGGTTGGCGTTCATTGTGGTGGTGTAGTAATGGTGGTGGCAGTTGTGGGACACTAGGTGGCGTCATTGACGAAACGATTACCTGCCTAGTTAGGTCGAGAAACGTCTCCACCTTTAAAATGTAGAAAACATTTCCTTTAAATTCAACCCATTTTCCTGTGTTATGGAAAACTACTTTGATTAACTCTAAACTTTAATCGTACCAAACACTAGAAAATATGCGAAAATATACACAAAGTTCAAAGCTATAATTTACTTCTTGCAAGAAGTCAGCAACTCCTTTTCTCTCAGGACACTTGAATCCCATGTGTTCAAAGAACTCTAGCACGCATTCACGGGGGCCTTGATACACAACTTGAGCGTCAGAGAGCAGAATTATGTCGTCAAACAGGTTGTAAGTTTCTGGTGCCGGCTGGAGGAGAGAGATAACAGAAGTTCCTTGAAGGATGTGGATGGACTGCCTAATTGAGTTCACAATCTGGAAAGTTGAAGAGCTGTCCAACCCAGTTGATATCTCATCCATGAAGTGTGCTCTAGCTGGTCCAACCAACATCTCCCCTGTGTCAGAAACTCAGAATAATCAGCATTTCAGAACTTGTTTGGTGAAGTGCATAACACAGAATTCAGGAACGATAGGTAAGTACCTGAATTTGTTTGAACTAACAAGTTACAAGTTTCTAGCTTGTTTGTTATATTTCAGATAGATAAAGCTTGCAAGTATCTTCTTTTTTGTAATTCTTATTTTCGTCTTCAGTGAACTTTTTTAGTTTTGGTCAACAAAATTTTTCTGTTCCGGGAAGGTAAAAGAAAATTGACCCAAAACTTTAAACAGTTCTAAAATAAAAATTCAAGCGAGTTATGTGTAAAGTTAGTAGTTCCTTTGTTAGACTTGGGTATGCCATTCTGCATATGCATTTTACCTGTTGTGAGCCGCTTTTTCTCCCCACCAGATATACCTCTCAGCATTTCATCACCCACCAAGGTATCTGCACATACTTCAAGACCCAATATCTATGGAAGTTGAAGAATCAAAGGAGGAGGTCAAATCAGGTATCTATGGCTCTTTTTCAAAATTGTTTTCAGCTGATTATATGAATTTCAATTAAGTGTGTACCTTAAGAGCATAATCTGTTACCACACTGGCCTCCTGCCCTTCTAGTGATGTAGCCTGTACATGATTAAAATGTTTGTAGATGGAATACTGTCACGCATACAAATAACAACAATAATAGACAATGAAAGCAAAGTGAGAAATAAATTCACAAAAATTGGTTTTCTAGTGTGGCAAAGTTGCTGTTACCTTCATGAAAATATCAATATCCAAATCAGGCTTAATGTTTGCTTTCTTTTCTCTCCTTGATAGTTCTGCCAACATTTCTGCAAATTTGCAAATTTTAACAACTGCTGGTTTAGAGCTACTATTGTTCCTCACTCATTATTAAAAGAGCATCCATGAATCTAGTTTACCATAAAAAGGTCCAACCCCTTGACATCTAGCCGAGAATGCTAACGTTTCTCTGACTGTCAGTTCTCCCAGATGAAGATCATACTGACTTACATAAGCTGAAGTCCTCTGCGGTACAAACTCGTCCATTCCATGGCCGTTGTATGTGACTCTTCCCGAAACCTAGAGTCAGGAAGGACTTAAATAAGATGAACTAGTCCATGGAACTTAGTTAGAAAACTGGAATACAATCAAGTTTATTTTACTTTTAGATCTGTAAAGAGTTTTCCAGCCAAAGCTCGCAGCAATGTGGTTTTCCCAGAGCTTGGTGGACCTAAAAGCAATGTCATTCTGCAAAAACCAGAACAAGGCAATGATATGTGGGGTACATTAGGGGGCTTTTACAAGAGAATAATTATTTGTTTTACAGGTAAGTATAATTTTGAACCGGAGAAACTGTAAATTTCTCACCTTCCAGGCTTGATTATTCCACTGACGTTATGAAGAATTGGCAGTGGCCTCTTTCTACTTGGAAGAATATGCAGGTAATTCAAAAACCCCTTCATATACCGATCAATACAAAGATATGTATGTATGTATGGAGAGAGAGAGATTGGAGGGTCAGTTCAATTTATATGTGGAAACATGATGGACAAACTCAAGTTGATATGACCAAATAGGAATTACCTCTACCATATTGAGAGTGAAATTGAATACAGTGGGCTGTGCTCTACTGCCAGCATAAACTTCTGCATTAACATTCAAATGCTCAAACCGGACTTCTACAGTTGGAAGTTCCAATCCAACCCTGTCTCAATGCCGGTATACATGTACAAATGCATAAGCAAAGGAAATTCCAAAAAGTAAAGAACAGAAAATTCAAATACTTGGATCGGTTAACAGTACTCTAAAGGAGCGAAAGGGTGCAAAACTAGTGTATCCTTTCGTTTCGTTTTTGTATTTATTTTTTTGGAAAAAACAGGCCGCTTGAGATTCTCCTTCATGGACCAAGGCGACTCTAGTTACCTCTACTTGGGCTTAGCATGATTCAAAACTGGTAACTGGTTTGGCAAAGTGCTTAGTTGTTGGACAATTTTTCGAAAATAACACATGGTACTGCTCAGAAAACACCAGAAACATAATTTTGCATTCTTGGGAACTACTTTTTGCACAAAAATGATGAGTGTTTTTGAAGTTTTCTATGTTTTTATGTCGGAAACATGCAAAACAAAATTCAAATATAAAAAAAAATGAATAAACGGAATCAACATACAGAAAAGCAAAAAAGAAGAACTAAACGAAAACATTTTCAAAACCGGTCAATGCGCTCCTTGAGCTTAATCAAGAGCTTCTCATTATCTTCCTCTGCAACCTTCAGCAGTCTCTCCAACAGCTTCCTTTTCTCCAGAAACCCAAGACTCTTGATTTCAATTTCTCTCGGCGGACCCTCCTCTTCGGTCAGTATCCCTCTGGCTATTCGTAAATAAGAAGGAAGCTTCTCAATAGCAGCCCATTTCAGCGCTTCTTCATCGTCTTCTTCGCGAAATGACACAGAAAAAACCTCCCTTCCATTGTCCCTCCATATGTTTGAGCTGCCCAGACGTGCACTGCTCACGCTACTTATGTCGTCACTATGCATTTGAACTCCTCTGATCAGCAGAAACCCAACACTGAAAAACCCAGAAAAGGACTTCTCAAAGTTTCATGCAGAGGAATTCACATTTTCTTGGCTTTTGGAGAGGTGAAGCATTGATGCTCATATTTTCTGCTCTCTGAATTCTCTTTTCTGTTACAAGTATTTAGTAATAGAAATGTATATATATACATTTATATATATACTGTATATTTTGTTTGTGTATTTTGTTTGTGTGATTTTAATCGGAGAGGAATCTTATACCCTGGAGTCTTTGTATATATACTGTATATTTATCTTATGAACCAGTCCGGTCAACTGCTATGTATCGTCATCACCATCATTATACAATGTATATACATGTTAATATATACATATAGAAATTGACTTATTCACGGAGGAGCCACAATTCCCTTATTCACTGAGCCACGCGATCTCGCCCGTCTGTTTCGGTGTTGGACGGTCCGGATTCACCTCCGTAAAAACTTACTCACGGAGCTCTATGAATTAAGTTTTTCTCATACATATATACACGCACATATATATCCATTCACAGCATTGTACAAGTTGATGCTCATATATACATTATCCTACTTCTTTATCGATCCTGTGTGTATATTTATATACGTTGTATAATGTACGCTAGAGGTATTGGCGGATAGGGTTGAACTTGGGCGGTTTGATGCGGGTTATAGATTGAACATGTTAGAGAATTTTGGTCCTGCTCAAATAAAAGCACACTCGTAAAATATTAAGCTCACGCAAAAAAAAAAAAAAGAGAACACGAAGAATTTACGTGGTTCTAGTATTTTTCTCTTAGACTATGCGTCCCTCACAAGTTGCGTCTAATTCTACATTAGGCGGTTTGAAGGGAGAGTTGAATATGGAGAAATTACGGATGGAGGGGCAAAGAATTGACACAGAGAGAGAGAGAGAGAGAGTTGATCAGCAAAATGATAGTGGAACTATCAGCGACTACAGGTTGAGGATGGCGTGGAGGCAAAGCACAGTAGTTTGCTGGTTTTGAATATGCATAAACCCAGTCAGAATCCACATAAAACCCATTTAACTATTTAAGCCCATCTGTCAATGGGTTTGTAGAATATAAACTCAATTACAGCCGAATAAATAAATGAATGGGCGGATTATAAGTGGCCGGACACGGACATGTAATTGGATTCGGGTTGAGATTGCCGCCTCTAACTTCGAACATTGCTCTCGTTGCATCACAGTTCTCATTTGCGGTGAATTCGGTGATTGGGATTACGACGATACTCCTGCTCCATGGTACCTTTTCGATTCTAACAAAACCCTTTCCCCGCTCTGCCTGCTTCTAAGTCGCAGGTGCACAAGCCAAAGCCGAAGCGAAAGCATGAAAACACTCTTCGAAAACAATATAAATTACTAAAATCTGTGAACGAGAATCGGGGATGAGAGCATAAAAGTGAAGATGGGAAAATTGCTTGAACATTGGAAAAAGGGGCAATATATGCTATATTCATGGCACATAAGAAGATCTGGAACTTCTCTTCAGATGAAAAGATGCATAATAGTAGCAGACAATAATACAGTCAAATGAAATTCATGACCTTCCAACAGAGATTATAACACCAATTTGAATTCATGAGCTTCCCTGTACTTCAAACTTCTTTTTCAAGCTTCGTTGCACGAACTTCGCTTTATGAACTTCAATGACTCGGGCGATACATAACACAGAAGACCAAGAACAAACTCTTTTCATCCACACAAAATGAAATCCCTTTTTTCCAGCACGACACTGCAACTATATATGACAAAAACGATGCTCTATGTTAAATTCTAGAGCTTCTCAAAAGGGAAAAGAAGAAAAGACCACAACCACCTACAGGTCATATGATGTTAATAGCCCTATATGATGTTGGCGATGAGACGGCAACATAAACAACTGACAGTACAGTTGTTAATAGCCCTATATGTATAGACTGTAATCCAATTTGAAAAGATTCTCATCTGAAAAAAAATACAGATTCTATTCTCTCCTCTGCATGCCTAAAAACCAGACACTCCACTGAAGTGCTTCTTCATCGCCCTGTCTTTCCTATTGAAGTTTCGTCCCCCTCCTCTCCTCCCTCCTCCTCTACCTCTCGGATTTCCACGATTCCCTCTACCTCCAACCTCATTACCATCACCATCGCCCTCCTCCTCCTCTTCCCTCTCCTCATTCGATTCCGTCAACCTCTTAGCTGCACCCAAAGGAAGGTTACCGCCACGTCCAAGCCCATGGATCATTTCCCTCTGGGCTTGATTAAGTACAGCCGCTTCATTATAATTGGCAACCGCAATGGAGCCTGCAACTTTGTAACTGTAGTTCTTTCCATCCTTAACATAGAACTGAGGGGTTTTCCGCGAGCCCCATTTATTAGAATTAGAAGCACTCTGAGCAGAGCTTCCAGTTTCTGTTTCCCATGATTTCCCTCGACTAGAATTTAGTTTCTCTCCCAGCGTTTCAGTTTCTTCCACCCCTGAGTCGGCAACACTGAAACCCAAATCATCAAAAGAGTCATCGTACTCATCTTCATACTCGAGTTGTAGTTGCGAGATTAGGGCAGCAGTTTTCCCCACAACCATTTCATCTCTAGAGGACTCTAAAGTCTCAGAATCATGCGAGGAGAATGTAGATTTTCTTACAAACCTCCCAACTGAAGATGATGATGAAACTGAAGGGCCCTTACTTTGTTGCTCTCTTAATGCAGGGATCACATTTGTAGCTGGCGTCGGCGGTGGCATTGACTCCACTAATTTTCCTTTTCCTTTATCCTTCTGGCTCAAAGAAGCTGACTTAGGAGGTGGAGCACTCTCAAGTGATGTGTCCAGTGACTTTAGATCTTCGTGGAGTGTTCCTTCCAAAATCCTCTGAATCACCTCTTCTGGATTCTGGTTATAGACTTCAAGACAAGCAGATAAGAAGCCATTACCGAAGTCAGGAAAAAGATCTTTTATTTGACTGATTTTGGACTCAACAATTGCAGAGTCTTCATCCACCAGCAACTTAGTGTTTGCCACAGCGCTAGGCACAGGAGGTCTCTCCTTAGTAATGGTTTCCCTAGGATAGCTCATGATTCCAGAAAGATACTGGAATTGTTCCCCATCCATTGAAATCCATACTGCATGAAAACATATAAACTACAAAATCAGTTTCTCCAACATACCCAAGAATAAAAAAACGAAGTCTTCAAAGAAAGATGATGGTATAGTTTCTCTTCACAGCTCATTGCATTTTTTTTTTACCTCAGATCTGGAAGTGCTTCCCTGATATAGAAGGACAAGGCAAGTGGGGCCAAAGGATCTTTGGGTCAGTATGATGGCTAGACACAATCTATATTGTTTTAGCTTTATTTCGGAATTAGATTGCAGAATTTAGAAGAGGAGGACTCCTAAGAAATAACTCCCAAGGACAATCTTGACACAAACTCTACAACACTCAACTCCATAACCAAAACTTATAAACCATACAGCAAGTGGATCACATTGCCTACAGATTTGGTCTTTCTCTATTATGAGTACTCTTTGGTCTAGCATTTCAGCACAAATAATACCGAAAGCCTCACTGTTGCTTCTCAAATAAGGATACATACCTGTACTATGCAAAAATTCAATTCTCTCCATAATTTTGTGATTCTTCTCGATATTTTGCAGAAAGGTTCCTCTGCTCTGGCCCTCCTGAACATGCGAATACCCTCCACTAAGCTCCTTAAAAGTTTGAACCAAAATGTCTGCCCTTATGACAGGATCCTCTACTCTTGCTGGGAACATCTTAGTGAGAGCTGGAAGAGGGAAGTTTCCTTCAAACACTTCATGATTAAGATAGCAAACATCCAGTAATTTCCAGCCAAATTTCACTATTCTCATTGATAACATCTTCAAACTTAGAGTGACTTTAGAAAGCATATCACTAGATGTTTCTTGAAGTCCATCGTCTCCTTTCGTGAAAATGATACGGAAACCCTTTTGTAAAGACGGAAGCAGCGAATCATGTAGTCTTGCAAGGGTATTAAGCAAATTCTCATTTCCGAAACTGCATGTACAAAAGATTTAATGGGATGGTGCTTTGCTAGCAATTCAACAGAGACAACAGCTCCGAAACAAACAAGAAATAGGCCTTCTAAATTAAACTATTAAAATATTACTCTCTCCGTCCCATAAAGTTACCCCCTTATTCCATTTTTGGCGGTCCCACAAATCGTGTAATTTACGGAATTCAATGTCTAAAATTTGATACATTTCCCATTCTGCCCTTTCTTTTAGCACTCAAACAAAACTCATGACCAAGTAATAAAATATTGCTAAGGGCAATTGTGGAAAGTAAAATGTGTCTAGATACAGTCTAATATGAATATTGTCCATCTTGAGATCAAAGCACAACTATAACACCTGTAAAAGCCGTTAGCCCCTCATTTTCCACCCTTTCACATTATCGGCTTAGACAACCCAGATTCCATCACTTCATATATGAAGATTGTTGATCAACAACAAGGATCACTGACTGATTCTGAGATTTGAGGTACTACGAATTGTCTTTTCATTTTTACAAGCATGCATAATAAAGGCAAAAACCCAACTCTTATGAAAACATGCAATACACTCCTTACATCTAATCTATTCAACAGTTTCCGAAAATGCTCCAAATTAGAATGCACCCAATTGCCAGGTACGCAAATGGCCGAAAAGTAACCCTTGTAAATATACAAATGTTTCTTTACACCCAGAACTAATCCTCATTTAAGCATAGCAGAGCCAACAACCAAGCGTTTCTCCTACATTTTCCTCCTTAGTAGCATGAAGCGGGGGCGGGAGCGGGAGCAGGGGAGCGGAGGCACCTAGAAGCTCCTAAGGTTGGGAGCACCTAAAGAGCATATATAGATTATATAAAAATATGGATGTAAAATACTGAACCATTAAAGGAAAAGTGATACTTTCTGAAAATTTTCCCAATCTTAAAGTGTAGTTATTGGAAGTTATATATTCTCAATTTGCAAAACTTCTTGACTAATATGATTCTCATATTCTTATTTCAACAATGGCATAACTCTCTTAAAAGTAAGAGAATAATTGCCTTAATGGCCCGATAAGCTCTCATCTTAGTTAGGAGCGAGCTCCAGTCAAGGTCTCATCTTGGGAGTGCCAATTCGATCTCCTGTCTAGGGAGCACACCCATTTTAGAAGGATCCTGCAACTAAGTTTTCCTCCCATTACCTCTTGCCATCGCTGCAAAACATCTGCAATGCACGTGGAAATGGCCAAGACGCCCCAAACACACAAAAATCAACTCCCACCACGTCCTCTACCTCACAAATGAATCAGAAGTTGGGACACATGCTTGTCTAAGCAAAAACAATTAACATTGTTGGCATTTGACCCACATCGGTTAATTATCTCCTCCAAAAATAGTATATGAGCCTGGGCGGCCTCTCCACTCTTTGCCAATTAGTTTGGAGTTGGATGCTTTAACATGGTATTAGAGCAGGCAATAGATCATGGGTTCGAAACTCACCGCCTACCTAATGATTGAGATTTACACGTGTTTAGCCCACTTATGGAGGAGAGTCTGGCTACATATGAGGGGGCATGTTGATAATATAAATAATCAAGTTGCCCCCCTCTCTAATAGCTTAAGCTTTTAGATGAGTTGGTGGTTAACAATTTAATAAACATAACGATGTAAAAGCCGTTCAAAAAAACATAACGATGTAAAAAGCCGATGTGTCCTGACATTGTCGCAAGTTCGCACCATTACTATAAAGAGACAATCAAACAACTTATCAAGCAAAACCAGCCCACCTAATTGTCCTGTATCCAGCATAAAAAGAATAATCAATTGTCATAGAAGCCTGACATTAACATGACCAAACTTACAGACCATTCCACAAAAATGAAGTTCGCGATTTCTCAGGTAGTCAGGTTATGGGTCAACACACATTACTAACTGAACAACAAATTAGCAACATCAGATCCAGCAAACAACCCCACCCAAAAGGATTGAGACTGATCAATGACTTAGACATCAATTGACCCAGTTTTATGAAAACTAAACACCAAAACCATGATTGCTCTGAATTCGTATGGTAAAAAGACAGCCGAAACTGGAAGAGCTAGTTTGTGACTCAGTCTCGGGTAGAGCTCAACCCCAAAAGCTAGCTATGGAAGTGAGGGTGTCCTCACACACACATCACAATAGATGTGGTTTCATACCTTCCCAAACACGCAACATGCTCACTAGGTAGCTCCAGTCACATGGAACCCAAAGATACGCACCCCACCCCACCCATCATGTGATCCAGTCTCATGTAGAACTCAACCCAAAAAGTCTAGCTATTGAGCGAGGGTGCATTTATACAATTCGCATTACTTTGGTACCAAGCTTGAACAATCAAAAACCACTTTTTCCTTGGAAGATAGAAGTTTAAAGTAAATCATAAGTTTGGTACCTCATTTCAACAGGGTGGGAGAAAAAGACAGCTGCCGGCTTGTATGCACTAACAAATGCATCCATGGAAACAATAGCGTCATTGATGAAGTCCATTACCTAGGGAAACCAGAAAAATTCATATCATAGATGTTATGTCACACATCTGTAGTGAAAAGTAAGAGAGAAAGAGGTCAGAAGATGCTCTTAGTAAGCTTAGGAAATTATTTCCTTGCAAAGGTTCATCTGTCAGTGGCTTTTATAACTAAGAAAACTAGTTTATACCTTCATTATGGATCCACATAGTAAGGAAATTTTTTTTTTCCCCTCCTTTTTCATCTTGTAGTACTGCGTAAAATAATTGAGAGTTTTTTCCCCTCAAAATGGGGTTACCATTTGACACAGGTCTCTCAAGACAAAAGAGAAGGTTTTATGCACAATAAACAAATTACATATATTCTCCAAGGAAATAATCTTCACAATGTTCACATCAACCAAAAAAGCAGAGACAATAAATAACATGCATAAGCTATTTGGATAATAACCTCCATATAGTCTGCATGAAGACGATTGGATCCTTGATCTTCACGACCATGAGAAGAAAATAGGACCTGCATATAAATCCGGGAAAGCAATGTCAATCATGACTTGCTACAGAATACGACCACGATCTTGTAGTGCAGCTCTTTGAAGAAGGCAAAAGAAAATTTTAAGCCAAGATTGATCATTGAACAAAGAAAAGAAGATCTAGGCTTAGTTGCACAGTAAGTACATGCCGTACAATAGAGCCACCCTCAAGTTGCCACTTTTGTCTTCTATCATTTTATTAGTATTACTTTACCGGACTTCTACTTGAGAAAGGTACATAATGATCTGAATTACATAGACTTGATTGTGCATTGCGCAGGGGTAGGTCTTGAAGCTTCAAAGTTATCTCTAACTCATCAATCCAAAGACATGACACAACTAAACCTTTACAAAAATAATATTCTACTTTTATCTCCTCATGTAGAAGAGAGCCTCTGCCTTCACATAAAATTGAATGATCAGCAAGGTGCTTCAGTGAAGGAAGCAACAATGCAATAGATGGAATTACAGAACATTAAAGAACACTTCAGTTACAAGTTTTGCTCTTTGAGTTCCTGTCAAAATCAAATTGTATACCTAGGCTTCTTAGGCTCTCAGGTGTTGCATTGGGCTCGTCCCTTTGCTTTGGTTCCAACTTTTGGTTGGATACCTTTCCTCTCCCCCCTAATAAAATGTTATTTTGCCGTTCAAAAAAACAAAAAAAAAACTATTTTTGTAACGACCCGACCCAACTGACCTGCTAACCATTCGCCTAACCACGCGGCTCAAAAGGTTAATCTCAAGTTATACAATAGCTGGTCGGTATCCACTTATATACCATTTCTGCCTTTAATTTCCCACCGATGTGGGATTTAGGGTGGGATCTCACAATCTCCCCACCTTGGCCGCAACGTCCCCGTTGCATTGGCCAGCAACCTTCCCCTGGTCCTGGTGGCCATAGTGTGGCACTTCAGTGTGCTCGTACCAGATTCTAGAGGTGGCCCCCACCATGTAGACCAGGGTAGGGTTGTGCTCTGATACCAACTGCAACGACCCGACCCAGCTGACCATTCGCCTAACCACGCGGCTCAAAAGGTTAACCTCAAGTTATACCATAGCTGGTATCCACTTATATACCATTTCTGCCTTTAATTTCCCATCGATGTGGGACTTGGGGTGGGATCTCACAGTTTTGGCCCTCATTAAACTATATTTTACACATCTGACAGTGAAGAGACCAATTCAAACTTCCACGAGGAGTCGGTCTTTCTTGAGCACAAGTAGTTGAAAATTGTTCCCAACCTATTTACAAAATCAGGAAATCCCACGGAAGACCCAAATTCAACATCTTAGGATTTTTTAAGCTTACATGGTTTCATGTACACCTCAGTTAGCCAACTAGAGTCACTAGACTAATTTCATTACCCAAATCCAACAAAAAAGACGGGTTCTGATAATAATTGCACTCGCTCTTCACTCACCAATTAGTACTGGAGTAACTTAAGATCTCCCATGACTTTATAAATGACAAATTGCACAAAGTGCTTTCAAAGAATTAACTTCACAAAAATTGAAGTTGTACACAAGCTATCACATCTTTAGAGTGTTATCAGGTATTGAAAGTGTTCTCAACCCAAAACCACTTAGGTCATAAATGACTCATAATACGAATAATTAACTTGTAAACAATGTTCAACAAGTTGCTAGGCGCTGGTCGGGTTGGGGGGGGGGGGGGGCCTAGTGCCTAGGCCGATTAATTGGTGATTAATTGGCGCCTAGAGAATGGTTGGTTTTTCCATTTTTTTCTTTTTTACATTTTCCATATATGTAAATCATTTATGTAACTATACAAGCACTAGTACCCGCTATAGTAAAAAAGTCGAATGCATAGCCCAATCTGAGAGAGAGAGAGAGAGAGATGAGCTTACCGCTACAGAGAGTTCGATCGACCAGTAACAGCGATTAGGTTAGATCGTGATACTGTAAAGTCTATATGCATATATTCTATTAAAACTACACTAAAACCCTTATAGTATGTTACAACTAACAGTTAACCACCTTAATTTTGAAAAATTATGTATTTAACCCCCCATTAATCCTGCCTAGCCTCCTAATCCCCCCTAGTCAATTAGTTGTTGTCTGGCCGATTAGTCACCGAACTAATCCCGCCTGGCGGCTGCCTAATGTGACGCCTAACCATTAGTTGAGGCGGCCGGGCACCGCCTAGTGCCTAGGCGGCCACCTAGAACATCTTTTCAAACACTGCTTGTTAACCAAATCACCTGATGCTTTTAAGTTTTAACTCAAAATCTGCAGTATACCGCACTGGCAGCAGGTGTAAAAGCTAGAAATGACGGCAAAGATCTGAACTCATCAAATCTCAAAAACTAGCGACTCAAATAGGAATCCATCTCCAATAAACAAGTCCAGCCAAGTTAGTTGAGAATATATACCTCTAAAGATGCACTGCAACGCTGATCCATTGTGTGGACAATTTTCAGGAAATGAGACACCGCAGCTGTGAAATTATCGTGGATCCCAGGCTGGGCCTTCAAAGCATTCTCAACCTGCAAAATGTACCATATGAGATGAAGCGGGGGTGGGAATTTTATGGACCCACAGATTGATTTAAAGAATAAACTATCCAAAATAACTGCAGTACAGAGTCCAAAACCTGAAAAACTCGCTATGCTATAGGCAACAAGATTAAGATCAACTACAACTTCCAAAGTTCAAGGAGACCTAGTCCCTGTTATTCGACGAGATAAAAACTTAAGATGTCAATCGACCAAATATAGGCCCTGGATAGGCCGACGATGGTTGGGTGTTGGGGCATCATGAACTTCTGAAACCAACAAGAAGTGAAGCACTATGCAACAAGTATTGGTTTCTTGAAGCCGTCCAAGAGCATGCATTTTATTTTGAATATGACCAGTTACATTTAACCACTATTACTTCTAACATGCTAGAACGGTTAACTATTTTTTTCCTCTGAAGTCAAAAAGTACTGGAGATTAAACTACCATAACCCAGTGAGCATTACATCAATTGGAAGAGTGTTGCCTTTCTCTACTAGCCCCATCGATCAAGAGGTGGTGAGGTTTCCCACAGGAAACTGAGGCAAATCATTAGAAGGCTTTATAGCAAAGTAGCACGGAGTTAGCATCATGTCGTGGGATGAACATAAAACATGAGTATCCATGAATTAGAACACAAAATGTTAGGGAAAATGGATATCATAGTTACAAACTGAGTTTAACTGAAAGTAGAACATTGAACTAGAAGGTCAAAAAGGCATGAGACACGGATTTGAGGCACTGAATGACTCCCGAAAAACAACAAGATGAAGTTAGAATTGAGATGGTTTCAGCACTTATGGCCCCTGTACTACGATTTCTTACCAAGGGAGGCGTAACGAGTAAGGAGAACGTAGCACACACCATCAAGCAAAGATTTTCCTAAGCCAGATTTTAGAATAGGTTTATGCAGTTGATCCATTCCACAATCCAAATAGCTGATACGGTACTTTACAGTATTAAAATATTAGCGGAGGTAAGGCGGCTATAAGGTAACAAAAGATGTAATTTTGAAGACCCAAGGATTTCAAGATTTAAGTTCGTTAAGGCACTGTAATGATGAAGAACCATTCATGAAATAACCAATTAATGCTTTTACCAAAAAAAAGCTTCTATTTTCTTGTCAAAGGCATTATAGCCATCACTATGTAATTCAAGGAACCACGGGTCACAAATTCATTCTACCAAGATAGGAAAGGCCTTAGATGCATGAAACAGGTGGTCAAGAGCGAGGACAGGGGATCAAAGGAATTTAGGAGATTCTAAGATTGGCAGTGTCTAATTGTCTATAGGAGCACGCGCACACGCACACACTAACAAATCTAAATACAAGGAAGCTCAGTATTTGGAAATATGTATATCCGAAGGTCCAAATTATCTCAACACTACAATAATGGAATAAGTGTAAGAGAGAAAAATGTGCTACCACCATCAGATCAAATCTCATTCATGGAAGAAGCCACGAGTCATAAATTCATTCTACCAAGATAGGAAAGGCCTTAAATGCATGAAACAGGAGCAAGAGCGAGGACAGGGGAGAGAAGGAATTTAGGAGATTCTAAGTTTGGCATCTATAGGAGCAATATAACAAATCTATATCTATAAGGAAGCTCAGCTTTTGAAAATATGCATAAATCCAAGATCCATAATATCCCAACACTAATCTACTCACCTTTTGAAAATATGCATAAATCCAAAGATCCATAATATCCCAACACTAATCTAACAGTATATGTTTTCAAGAAAAAGATCTGCTACTGCTGTTAGATCAAATCTAATTCCCACCCATCAAATCAATGTTTTAAAAACCGAACCGGTGAACGAAACGGAAAGGATTTGGGTGGATGGGTCACTAGTTCAACCAAGGTTAAACTGGAATTGAACCGTACTTCATAATTATGTCAAAAATATAATCAGAATATACAAATAACTACTCAAAACACACATGTGTAGAATAAGGCATGAATAAATTGTATCCCAATTAATGTTACCAGAAAACGTACTACCCTAGCAAATTTCGTTTTGGTACGAACGTTCTGAAACAAGGTACACTACCAATCCAAAACGGTAAATCTAGCGATCCAAATCGATCCCCTTAGTTTTCCCCAAAACGTCGACTTACTATGGTCAAAATAGAGAGAAAATGAAATTTTGGAGGGATAAATGATAAAAAGTCCAGTCGTTAAGCTCCTAGAATTGTGTTTTGTATGAATAATTTGACAAACAATATTTAGTTTCACTTAATCTTTATCGCTTGGAAGAGTAAGTTCTAGTTTTGTTATCTATAGAAGCCTACCCCTATCGTACCACAATTTAAGCATGTAGCGTATTGCGTTCCCGTTCCTCGTACCAGAACAATCCGCGTTCCAGGTAACATAAATTTATTTCCAAATAATTTGAAATGGAAGGAGTTGAGCTATACACAAGAGTTTTGAACGTCTTGCATTTTTTAGAGGATCCTAAATCTGTAGAAACAAAACCTTTTGAGTAAGTCCTTAGTCTATAAAAGTGTATTAACTTTTGATTGGGTTTGAATGGCTATCTCAAAGCGGTGGTTCAACCAATTGTCACCTTATGGCAATGCAATTAAAGCTGTAGAGTACACTCCTCAATGCCATACATAGTTCAAATTTTCTTTAAGGCTCGACAAACAAGCTCCCGGTTTTCGTAGGTTGCTAGTTCAACCGACGATTTAAAGAGGTTTTGAAAAGAGAAGCAGGTTTTGCAAATCAAGGCGGGTTTTGGGGTTAGTCCGGACCGGAGCAAGGCCTGGTCGACCGTTAAAACGGTTGAAGCGGCCGGTCTGGTCGAGTCCAGTTTGTAAGACATTGGATGAAATGCTCTCTTGCCCTTACATCATTTTGTGGAAAAAATTCTCATGAAAATTAGTATTTCATACTAATAATTTCGAAATCAAAGAAAGACACAAACACCACATTCAAGACAAAATTGTGTTTCAAATAGCCAAGGGGTGTGCCTTAAGTGTTAGTGTAATTTGTCATTTTCAATTTAGAGTCGCCAGTATGTGAATTTTTTATGATGTTTATCTTGGAACACTTGGTTAACACAAACCTGTGAGTATATTTCACATTTGAAAATTTTATTTATACGCCATTTTCTATTCTTCACTCTTTGAATATCATATTTCCCACATGGTCATCACATTTTCGCTACAAATTTGTTGTTCTTCTGTTTCTAATCTAGACCTTCAATGGGTTTGTATGACTTATTAGGTTTATTCAACTAAAATGCTCTCTCAATTCAAATGCTTCAAGTTCAATATGCTATTGAGGCCATTAAGGTAACTTCTACCACATTTCCCATTTTCACTTGGTGATTTGTAGTTGAGCATCGTAGTTTTTCGGTTTTTCCCCTTCATAAATTGGTCTTTCTTTTTCCTTCCGTTGGTTTAGCTTGAGGCATGAAAGGTCGGGTGCATGTTGCATTTTAGTGGGTAGAGTGCAAGTTCAGAAGTGTGATAAGATGATTTGGGATATGCAAGTTCAGAAGTGTGATAAGATGATTTGGGATATGTACTACAACCATCTGAGAAATTAGGACCTCATCTTGAGCAAAAGCTTTTATTTTTTATTTTAACCATCTATCGGCTTCCAAAAATATTAGAAAACCCAACATTGACAACTTACAACAACTTTTCTTTCTTTGTGGAATTCAACCTTGGTTTATGTTGGCTTCTCCCACCTTAAATATCTTTCGCACACGGTTTTCTTTGACAATGTTAGTTTTTCCATATACAACAAGAAAATAAATAAAATGTGATTATTCCTCACGCGAAAATGCACTCCTAGAGATCCATTATTGGTGTTGGTGGTTCGTTGAATTTGTTGGATTTTATTACTCTAAAGAAGTCTCCTACATCGCAAAGGACAAAATGTAAATAGCAAATCGTAGTATTCCTGATCTCACTTCTTCGTAACCCTGATTTGAAATAACCAAATGTGTCTGCTCTTATTTTTCCCGTAACAATGGGCCTATGCCTTTAGCAAGTGTACATTCCATTTTCGGTTCGCCAAAAATTCAAGAAAACTGAATGGTTGTATTGCATGTAGTAAAAACGAACTGAAAATTATTCAGGCATGGGTTTACGCTGTCCCCTCTTTACTTAGCTAGATTGATATCCCCTTGGTCTCAACTGGCTTTAGTTTGGAACTTTGGATGTCAAGTTTTGGCTATCATTTTTTCTTTTTATGGTTTGAAGTGGTGACCATACTTTTTGTATGCATTTCTTTAAAGCATGAAGGTTCTGGAGCGGATTCAACATCTCCAATAGGAAGATGTTGCAACTAAGTGAAGTCGAAATAAAGCATCTATAATGCTATACTACCGCCATCATCAACTTTATGGCACGCAAGAGATGCCATCCTATTAAAAACTCCAAGCAATATCAACACAGCCAAATAATCTTTTAATCATTGTTGCATACATGCTATGATTGTATCTTTGCCTACACATTGGCTTATAAACAAACTTATTGAGACGCCAACTTTTTACCGAAAGCAGAGGCTTGGTTTGAGATTAACACCCTTGGGTGGCCAAAAGCTTGCAACCTGCTGGGATGATTGTGTCTCGTGCCTTCCTTTCTATAACCTCTTAAAAACATTATAAGCATTTATTACCCTTGACCCACCATCTCACATGTAGACAAGAAGTAAATAAATAGAACACCAATAAAGAACTCTAGACAACATAGAAATAAATTGATTTAATGTGCTTACAGTAGCACCACTTAACAAAACTAAGGGACAAATGAGCATGCTTACCAATGATCTGGTTAGATCTTCATTTTCATGACCATATATGGCACATATATCTAACAACTTCGGCATATCTAGCAAGTTTGTTTCCTGCAAAAGAACTATAAGTCGAATTTGTGAACAAAAGGGTTGTGAAGAACAAAAGGGTTGTGAAATACACAGCGAAATCTATAACAAGAAGAAAAATCCATCCCTTTCAAATGTTCTACAATCAGATTCTTTAAAGAAGGAAATATAGCACATCAAAAGAAATGGGAAAACATTTACTAACTTAAGACTTCAAAAAAAAGATCATGCGTTATTAACATCATAGTAAGAATACTATATTCGCCCATCTAATTTGATGTCCAATACTAACATTCAATGCAAATAAAAATCAAACCAAATAGAGCCTTAAGACCCAATCAATTGGGATCGGCTACATGGATCTGTTTTTTTCCTTCCATTGAACTCTGTCGAGGGCATCATGTTCCATGATATTCCAAAACCTAGATCCTTTTCTAACTACTGCCTATAATGTCAATTTTGGTCTAACGCTACCCTTAGTGTTACACAAACTACAAAATCCTCCAAACTACAAAATCGGTCGATCTGCATACACAAAACCACCTTAATCTACTTTCTCTCATCTTATCTTCTATCAGTGCTACCCTAGGTCCCCTACAATTTCGCAAAGTGCAACCTCAATATGTACAAAAAAATCTGGGACATTCCCAAATGCTGACATACATGGAATAACATTGGGAAAGATTCCTCAATCATGTTATTTGTCCTCATCGGACGCTTTATATGTCGTTCACAAAGCAGCATAAATAGTAAATACACCATAATCAAGATATTGGCATTAACGACGTGACTACAGTTCCAACCACCACCGATAAGCCCACACTCTACAAACGTATGAACTGCCAAGTTAAATTCCCTAATCACCTAGAAGTTCCTCATGTAAGCAGAAGAAATAAGACAAAACACCTGCATGATCTTTTGGGCTGAGACTATCAGCAGCCCTAGCACCAGGATCCCGATTGGAAGATCTGCAAAAGAAAGAAATTGCAAATTAAGTCCAGCCAAAAGGAGTGGCCCCACTATCAAAAAGTCCTTTTAAAACAAGGATACACGATGAGACTAAAAGTTACAAGAAACTTACATGCGGTATAACACCATGAAAACACGCTTGCTAAGTTCAAATTCCCCCACAATGATCCCTGCAACTATTCCTTTTACTCCACGATATGGAAAATCATACCACCTACTCCTAAATTGCAGGAAGCTCTCCAAAAACCCGTGCAAGGAAGAATCTTTAGCCACTGAGAAGCACAGGAAAAAGAAGTAAGAATGCAAGCTATGGCATAACTAATCAATAAATCAAGACTCAAGAGCAGAATTGTCTTTCCAACATTATATAATTGCACAAGTAGTTCCTCATTTATGTTGTCTCTCAACATCTTAAACACTTGCACATCTTCATCTCCATGCACACAAATAACCATTCCATGCTTCCATCAACAAAAATGGGAGTTCAAATACACATGAACTATCGTGCACACATACACACAACCACATTGATTGACTGACCACTATCAAAATTATCAATGAAGTAGGTTGTTAAATGAACCATGCTTGAGTTTGTTTCGTGTTAGGCTTGTTGAAAGCTCAATTGAGATCAGCTTGTTACATATACATCCCCAACTCGAACAAATTTTTGGAGCTAATTAAATTTTCAAACCAAACTCGAACAACCTTTCAACTCATTCCTAAAGAAAAGCCTAGTTTAATGCTTCACAAGCCCATAAACACATATTTCCACATGTCCGTAGTACAACAAAATATATTTTATCCGAGGAACTCTGAAGACCTCAGACCTCTCTAGGCGATCAATACAAAATATGACATTTCGAACACCAAGTAACAACGCATCAATAAGACTACCAAATAAATCAACTCAAATGACTCTAACCAAACTGAGCCTTGTGTCCCAATCAATTGGGGTCAGCTACATGAATCTTGTTTTTCCATTAAGCTCTGTCTAGGGCTACCTCTTCACTTAGATTTATTAAGCCCAAGTACTTTCGTATCACGGTATCCAAAGTCGGCTTAGGTTTTCCTCTTCTCCTAACCCAACTATCCACTCTATCATGTAACTCTTCTTGACTATTGCGTTAGGTCTACGGTAAATATGTCCAAACCACCTTAATCTATTTCTCTCAACTTATCCTGTATCGGTACAACTCTTCTTGTATAGGCTCGGCTCGTTAAGTGCTCAACAAGCCGAGATCAAGCTTAAGTTTTTGGATCGTTTAGTAAACGAGCCAAGCAAGAGCACACCAAAGCTCGGCTCGTTTGCACCCCCAGGACCAGAAACCACAATGACACAAAACGTTAAGCAACACAGTCACGAAATTATACAATTCAAAATAAAATCTACATCTCAAAATTGCAGTAGTAACCTTCTCTCCAGAACTCCTTAGGGCTCAACTTAAGCAACCGGGACAACTCTCCGTTCAAATGATCCACAACTAGCTGCGACTCCACGGGATCCAACCCGCCCTCGTCGGCACCGAGGCCCGCCGCGACCGCCTCGTCCTGGGGCAAGTAATTCACGAAATTGCCGCCGCTCGACGCGGCAGCAGGGTCCGGCGGACGAGTAACGGATTGTCTGAGAGAGTTGGAGAGGGTCGGATTGGATGCATGGTGCTGCGTCGGCGTGGAGGTGGCGGTCTTTGGGACGAACTTCTTTTGGTATTGGGGTTTGGTAAAACCCTTGGTTTCGTCGTGCTTGCTGTGGGCGTGTCGGTTGGACATCTTAGAGAGAGAGAGAGAGAGAGGAATTCTGAAGGAAGAGTGTTACGGCGGCGATGAGAGCGGTGAAGAGTGATCGTAAAGCGGAGGTATTTATAGATTTCTGATTGCCCTGGTTCGAAACTAGAGAGAGAGAGAGGTGTGGGATAAAAAGAAGTGGGGAAAAAGGGCTTGGGAAGCTACTCTGATATCAGAGCCAGGTTTCGATCCTGGGACCTGTGGGTTATGGGCCCACCACGCTTCCGCTGCGCCACTCTGATGTTGTGATACGTATTAGAATACTAATTACATGTACCTAAAAAACGGAGCTAATAACCTTGGCCCATAGGAAGCTACCCGAAAAATTAAAAGATTAACTTATTCACGGAGCCAGGCAATTACTCACGTCCGTTTCGACAATCAATGGTTGAAATCTGTTTATAAACTATGACCGTAATGAATATTTTTTACTAGTAATAATTTGTTTTTATTCCGGACCGTCCAAAATACTTTTGGATACAAGAGATTGAGCGTTGTAAATCTTATTTACGGAGGCTATAGGTATTTTTTTTTTCTATTTTAACATGCTACAAATAAACTAGATTAACTGTCCAAAATACTTTTGGACGCGCCAAATTGAGCGCTGTAAAACTTATTTACGGGCCTCCGTAAATAAGTAATTTTTTCTATTTTAGCATGCTAAAAATAACTTTCATTTATACCAATGGTAATTCCTTCAACCTTATAAACTTTTCAATTATAAAACGGGTCTTTGTTTTTTTTCTTAAACAATCATTCAACCTCTGTTCTCTTGTCTTACTCGAGAAATAAATTTTACGCTATTGAAAATTAACACTCTGGATCAAGTTAGGACTCCCTGATGTAAACTTAGGTCCGGACCTTTGATCTCAGCCGTTGGATTGTGTTTTCAATGGTCTAGATCTGCAGAAAGTTTACGATCGGTCATGATTAACTTTTTCCCGGAAAAATTTCATTAAAATCTAGACCATTGAAAACACGATTTAACGACTGAGTGGTAGTCCGAACCTAAGCTCCGGTCAGGTCGCCCCGATAGGAACCGGACTGTGGAAAGCAAAACTGGCAGTTTACTGTTTAGTAATATTTGAAATTAAACCCCAGAAGTAATTTTCCTTGAAAAGTTAACGATTCTTTCTTGTTTAGTAATTCAACAAACAAAAAAAAAGCGAGAAAATAAACTAAAAGGCGTAACACCTTTTTTCATATCTCGTGTATTTTTTTGTTCATTATTCTCCAAATTCAAGATCTAAACCTAGCATTATCAATAAAAATCTGTGCATTAGCCAAAACTCTTCACAAATTAGACACTATGCGAAAATATTGCTACAAATAGTTACCCTTCGACATCATTCAGATGTAGTTTTGTGAAGTTCCATTTTGCATTCGACATGAGTTTATTTGCTCAAACTGGCCCCGTTTCGCTTTCTCAAATAAATACTTAAAAAATAAAAACCTATTTTCGAGTTTGAAAATAATGAGCTTACAAAAATAATTTTTTAATTTTTTTTTGAAGGGTTTAATAGATCTCATTGACATCTATCAAATAAGATCCATATTGCATATTTTTTTTTCTTTTCAGTAAGCCTATTATTTTTAAGCTTGAAAATTGCAAATAAATACTTATTTTTTAAGGAGTAAAAGCGGAACACCCCCTTAGAGCAACCCGGTTGTCAATTCACGTGGCAGACTGGCAGTACCCCAAGAACACACAATAATTGCTCGTTAGAATGATGCCTCAACGCCTCATATGCATCAAAACATAACACCGAAACACAACATTCACACAGAACATTAAACTGAATAAATGTCAGATTGTTAGAAAGTTATTCGAAACAAACGTAAATTTTGAAATCAAAACAGGTACTTTAGAGAGGCAGGGAGAGAAAGAGTTAAATGGCGTTCGAACTGGACAAAATATTACAATCCTGACCAAACAATTAAAAAAGTGAATAAGACGTTTCTTGGCTCATCCCATAAAAGAAATGAGATTACCAAATTAATCCCATACATCTCTCTAAAATAATTAAGCCTTGGATAAGATTACCAAATTAATCCAACATTCAAGTGAAAATTACTTCCTGTATTTTTCAATGATACAAAATATATACTCATAAAAAAACATTACAAAGGACAAACCGGTCCAAAGAAATACGACAAAGGACGCAAAAGGTCCAAACAAAAACAACATAAAGATTCGTCAAAAAATAGCAGCTAGAATGTTGGAGACAACTCATCCACTCATGGATATGGTTGGAGGAAGTTAGAGAAATCACATCTGATATTGGAGCTCACTATCCATGCGGTGGGGACCCACTGCAGACGCTGATGCCCAATGCCACCGCCACTACTACCGGAGAAACCCACAGATTCATTGCCTAGGCTAATCGGATCCAAGGGCCAAACATCCCAGATCTGGGTCACCATCGTCAAAAAAATAATGAGGTGAGTGAGAGAACTCCTCTCTTAGAATCTCAACCGCCACACAACCACGGAAGAGGGAGAGGAGAGCCGCCAGGGAAGCGCAAAAAAGAAGGGGGGAGGCAGTTTCTAGAGAGAGGATGTGACCTCTCTCTACCTTTGCCCTACTACTTCAAGGATTGAATTACTAAGAATTTGATTATTGGTAATCAAATTTCCATTTCTACTCAGGATTACAGGCATCAAAAGTCAAAACATAGACCTGAAAAAGAGAGTAACAAAATAAACAATGGAGACCAAAGAAAACAAGTTGGATTCAAAATGGATAGACAACTTTGCACCCATCATCAGACAAATCTGGTAGTTGGAAGTTGTATGTCCTCTTGTGTATCCGAACTAACTAGTTTCATTCTTGCCTATTTGCCCTCTCCCTCTACATTTGTGGGAAGTGAGAAACTAGGGATTTACCGACATGGATTCCTCAAGGAAGTTGGGTCCCTCGCCCTATTGCCGAATTCTATTAGGATTTGGATACAAACGGCATCACTGTCCCCTCAGATCCGTGAAAACAATTTGCCCGTCCTGCATTTGTTCCATAGCAACGATCTCCCATAGACTAGGATGCTCATGCCCAGTCAAAGCTAGTCTCTTTAGCCAAAACTAGAGCAATCAAGCAATCAGATGGATTAGGCGCGACAGAGAGCATGGAACATGAATCTACCGAAGGAGGAAGAATGAAGAGAAGTCTTGGCCACATGGATTTGGAAGCTGGGATCTTAATCACACCGGCACATTCCCTTTGCTTCAAGTAGGATATGAAATCCCGAAACTGCACATTTTATTTGCAACAAAAAGAATCAGCACGACTTAGTTTTTAAGATAGAGCAGAGACACTGCATCATCGATTAACTTAAGCTCTTATCAAGGTCTTCGACATGACCCTTTTTATTTGGTCTCAAGAAATTGGGAAAAAGAAACTTAAGTTGTTTTATTGGGGTGATTTGATGAACAACATTGAACACTTTATCGTGGAAATATAATAACAAAGCAAAAACCCAAATAAAATTACAGATAACTTACTCCTTTACGGTCACTTTCAGATAAGGGGAACAGCCAGCACACCTCTCTCTGCACGGGATACCAAATTATGAGATCAATATAGTATTCAATGACAACATCAGCTCAACCCAACTTGAGAAGCTGAGTATAAAACAAGGAAACATACCAAACACTAACCACTTCTAAGCTGTGCAAAATGCTGACAAGTATCTGAATACGCAATGTAATCCCATATTTAAAATAATTAAAATATTCTGAAAAAACAATGCAGGGATACTAGTGAGCTCTTCTTGGTGAAACTTTAGCTCTACAAGAACGCATCTCCGGAGAAGGCATGCCGGAGGCTCATGATGTCCACCCACACTCGAAACACTCTTATAAGCATGTCCGACACTTCTTCAATGTGTCTTAATTAAAAATTAAATTCACAATATTGGGCACTTAACTAACACTTCGCCTACAATTCTTATACCTTCCGGTCAAGACCTCTGTGATGAACCCCTTCACCGTAACTGATGATATTACACCAATCTAACTTTAAACAATTCGCATACCCCACATTTTTTATTAAATTCCAGAAGAAGCAATCATACGATATGCAATGAAAACAATCATTCTACTATGAAAACCCCACAGCCTAGCCCCCAATGAAAAAATCCCCAATCCCAACATCCAAACAACTCACGATGAATCTCAAAGAGTGCAAGACATTAGAAGCCAACGAATTACATTCATATTTTGACATAGTAGATGCCATGTTAACATCCATAGGATTCTGAAAACAAAGAATATAATGCAGTACAAGATGCCAACTGGGTTCAATTGCTTGTGCAATATTGTGAAGGGACATTATTAGAATACATGAAACCAATTGATTCTCTAATATGAGATAAGTCAAATACTCTCGGTAGCTGCATGCTTTGGAAAGCTATACACCACAACCTTCTTTAAAGTAGACATATACATGGCCACCATGATACAAAGGCAAAATTCCTATCTACCATGAAAGGCATATTCAACAGGAGTCTGGAACTAGTTGTTGGAAAGCTTGACATGAACTGTTTGCCAATTTCCTAAGAACTTAAAGTTTTTAGGATGGGATCTAACATGGTACTAGAGCTTTGGTTTCAAAGAGTATTAGGATCCATTCTCTCGTCTGCATTTGTCCCCCATTTGCATTCTTTTTTTTTTTGATCGGCTCCCCCATTTGCATTCTTCTTCTATAAAATTTGAATTTCTCTATTTGCATTATGCTTCTCCATGTATGTATGGAGGCTTGCATCTCCAAATGCAAAGACAGGAATGCAAGGGAGATGATTGCTTCAGAGATATTGTTGAGCCAATATTCTAACCACCACAACTTTGGGGCTACTAAAGAACATTGCACCAAGCATTGCAAGATGTGTTAGTAGCTTTAATTGGGTTACGCAATTAGTTGCGTATCTTCAGTTTCAGAAAGGTAGAACAACATGAGAGAGAGAGAGAGAGAGCACTCACTTTATGAGATGGGGTACTGGAAAATGTTGAGTTGACATGCCGAAAATCTGTGCGTTTGTTCATATCCAACTTTGCAGGCCACCTGAAAAAATGTCAGCCAAATAAACTATCTGATTTTACTCTCCAAGCAGACATTCAGAACAGTATAAGTTAAGATAAAGTCCTTACTCAGCTGGCTCAGAAACAGCATTCAAGTATTTGCAAGCATCAGAATCCACTCTAACAGCATAAATAGCACAGTAATGAACCCCACTTTTACCCAACGTTCCCTGCCACTGATACTGTAGATGCTGCCCAGAAGTTTCCGAATATGAAGATTCCACAGCTGGAGGTGGAGGTGGAGGTGGAGGTGGAGAGGGAGGGGGAGAACTTGGTGGTGGTGGAACTAGAGGTGGCTGAGACGGAGGCAAAGGAGGTGGTAGCGATGCTAGAGGGGGTGGCACCACAGGCAAGGGAAACATCTGGGTGGAGTGCTGCGAGCTTCCCTGCATTTGTGCAAGTGGAGTAACAGAAGCAGGCATAAAAGGGAGATGATGGGTTAATCCGCGTGCATCCCAACTGTTTGGAGGAAAATACACAGGTCGAATGAATGGGGACGATTGAAATGGCGGTGGTGGTGTTGGAAGGATAGGCGGCTGAGGTGGTGCTGAAAGGATAGGAGGCTGAGGTGGTGCGGGACCTGTGGGTGTACATGGAATATTCCCCTGACCAGAATGAAGCTGAAGTTCAGGTTTTCTATACATCCACATCTGTTCTGCTGTAGTAAATCTCTCCGCAGGGCTCTCAAGCACTGTTTGAGCATGTGGTGACTCCACCATGTTATCGCCCCCGTCATTTCTCCTAAAGTCACCATGAATAGATGGTAGAGGATGAGTTCTCTCCTTACGGTGGTGTCTAACATGTCCCATTACAGCAGCAGCGTCTTCAGGAGACTCAAATTCCAACAGCAAGGCACCCTCAACAGTAAGATCAGTAACCATGCGTGGACCCTTGTAAACAACCTTCATTGATTCATGGAGGATCTCATCCTTGGCCCACTGACTTGAAACATTTCCAACATAAACAAAGCAACTAGCACCCACTGCAACACCATTTACAGTTCCCCTGGTTCCCAATCCTTCATCTAGGAACTTTACACGGAGGCAGTCACCCCAAGGGGAGTGCCCCTTCATAATCTCTCTAGCTTTTATTGCATCCATGATATACCTATACTCAATTAAGGCAAATCTTTTAAATGGAAAGTACAGAAACCGCTCTACAGGACCAAACTTCTCAAACTGAAACCTTACAAGAGCTTCAGATGCATCGGGGCCTAAGGAACCTAACCAGAGCTGGTTGGAAGCTGGGAAAATATCCATGGCCCCAGGGTCCCCATCAGAGTACCAAACAATGTGACTTTTAGGAGACTCAAAAATAGTATCTGTGCCTCCACTGGAGGATCTCAAGATAGGTATTCTAAGATCTGAGGTGGAAACTTGATTCTTCTCAATTTGGCCGTAATGGTTTCTAAGTTCAAATGACCTAGCCCTGAAGTCTGAGGGTTTTCTTGAAACAGGTGAGGGAATTTGATTGTTGGAAAGATCCCTGGGAGTGGAAGACCTACCACGGGATAAATCTCCTTGCTCTGAAGTCTCAAAATTTATAGACTTTGAGCCACCACTATCATGACTAGAACTTGGATTTGAGAGGATGTCAGTTTCAAGAGGAACTAAAGAACCCTGAGGCTTTAAACGTTGACCTGAATATTTGTCCATTAAATCATCACTGCTAGGTCTATCATAAACCCTTGACTTACAATCTCTTCCAGAAACTTCGGAAGAGGTTTCAAGTTGATTGCTGCTCCTAGAAACCAAATATGGTCTGTTTCTGGATTTAGAAGGATTTGAATCGTCTTCATCACTATGTCCTCCACTGTCTTCTACCTTAACTAGCTCAGCAAAAGATTCAAATATACCTTCCATGATAGATGAAACTTCTGAAACAACTTCTGAAGATGACGACTTGCATAACATCTTGTATTTGGAGAATATCCACTTTCTCAATGAAGGATTCTTGGCAACAGCCTGCACTCCCAGGTACACGATAATGTCAGTTTGAAGCCACAAACCAATAACAGGATCAAACTCACAGCATTAGATACCTAATTCAATAAAATGAACATCAAGAACCTCGTACTGATCTAACCAAAAAGTTTCCCGCTCAACTTCTAGGATCCCCAACACGTACAAAAGATATATACACATTGTCTTACATTGTTGGACATAAGTGAAAACAGAATTATACAATTCATATCTCGCATATGTGCATGTAACAAAGGAAATGGTTATTTCTTGAAACAATTTTCATATTAAAAGTCTACAACAATAACATCTGTATAGCAGCCACAATTCCACTAGCTGCAAAACATAGAGTGGGAACTCAATACTCTATGCCCTCACAGTTCTCATTTACAAAAGGCCTATCTTCTGAACAGGTTAGCCAAACAAGTTCTATGCATACAGGTTCGTCACCTGAAGAGTGTCAAGTATAGTCTTCAAGTCATCCCAAGAAAAAAAAAATCTTGGAAAGAGTTCCCCATATCTTTCCATGCAATTAAGGATGGTTTCACATAACTCTAAACAAGGATAATTTCAAGGATCTGAGCAGTAAATACTGGTTTCCAGGGTAAAGATAATAAAAATCCACATAGATAAGCAGCATTTAACTTCAAAGACACCTTAACCAAGCAGCTCTCAAATTAACCAGAAAGAATCAATATCTACATGGATGGGATTAAGAATGTCACCACCAGAAGTTATCAAACTTCACTTAAATACAATGTATAGTTCATGAGATTTAATCAAAGATATAAAGAAGATTTGTAGTATTACCAGCCCTAACAAGCAGTTCTTTAGAACAGGTGGCGCACCAACCAGAGCCTGGTCCCTATCCAAGACTTGCCCCGCACTACTAACATCATCGCCTTTGCCTCCCACAGTAGCTATTGATGATTTGTGTTCATTTCTTGTACTGTCCAAATCATAATTCATAGCAGAAGCATCAAGCCTGCTTGTCACTTGACTAAGTAAGTAGCGTCCTTCGTTGTATGCTCCCTCCAATGTAGTTCTCTCAAGAAGCTCAAAAGAAGCTGCAAGTAAATTTCTTGGACAGCAGAAGAAAATCTTAAGAAGGCATAGCGCCCGGAACTTGGATAACTTGACTAATTCAGATTCATCCTCATCGGAAAACTTCTGCTCAAGCTCAGACAATAACTCAGCGGAATAGTGTAGCATAAGAGTTCCCGTATCAACAATCTGGAAAATATCCTTCCCCTCAAAAGTGGATACAAGGAAAGTGAGCACATTAAGGAAAACTGCTGAACAGATTCCATGAATAACCGATGATGTTGGCGCCTCAGATGAAGCCGTGTGGCAAATATCAGCCAAACCAAATATACAAGCTTTTGCAGTCGTGAATGCAACACCATCGGCATCCTCTCCTCTGTATATTACCGCCAAACTCCAGTTGTGCATATTGATAACAACTTTAGCTGCTGCTTCAAGGGCAGTTGGACAGTGCGATGCATATCGGGGTATGAGATCAGCTACAATGCGCTGGACGCTTGTACAACCTGCAAAGCAAAAGCATATATAGTAGAAGACCAAGACCGAGAAATTCACAGGTAACCTTCTTGCTTTTCTGCCTATATAGTATATCCTACAAAAGGGTCCTAAATTCATCACTATTTCTTGTCAACAAATGACAGTCTTCCACTTTTCTTTTGCAAATCTCAAGGTACGAAACGAGCAGCCAGAAATGGTTGTCTCCTATTGTATTTTGGATGGAGTCATCAACTCAGTATCCATTAAACACTTACTGATACTGTGATTGTCTTAATTATAAGTTGAGACCAGGGGATGATATTCAGCCATTCAGTGTGGAAATATCTGTCTTTCTATTTTATTCGGTGTCTAAGCCCCGTGGACACTCCTTAAGAGGGGCCACATGCCCACAATGATTTTTGACATGCATCAATACATATATTTCTCCTTTTAACAAGAAAAGGGTATCCACACATGGCCAACAAAGATTGAGTATGCAACAAATCTTTTTTAAGTAGAAAAGGTATATTGGAGAACATCATAATATAAACCAATGTTCTCAAAGGCGATTCTGGGGCTCGAGTCGAAGCAAGGCACTCCAAAACCGCCTCTGGGCGTTGATTTTTGGGCAGAGATCCGCAAAAGCGTTTGCCCATCCATTGGAGGCGTACACTTTCACGCCTTTTCACCAAGATGACGAAGGTGAACGCCTCAGAAGAATCAGTTCATTTAAAGTTGTTGGGGGCCTTGGGGCAACAAGGCCGGGATTTTGCATTTTTGCAAGACGACTTGGAGTGCTTTTAAAAGTTGGATCTATTAATGCACTATGTTTTTATGCCTCAACATGTGCCTTTTGGATTATATCAACTATTTACTTTTCTTTTTTTGTGAGGCAACTTTGTATGGCGCAAACACTATCCCCCTCATTTTAATGTATTTATAGTCAATTTTTATTTTTCATAAATAAAAAGTAAAAACTCCAAAGACTTATGCTTCAATGCCTTGAGGCTTACGCCTCGCCTCATGAGAGGTCAACAGCCTTGCCTTGCACTTTCATCTCTAAAAACTTGTAAACCCAAGTAGTTGGCACAGGGCTACTGGTCCCTTAAATTTGTATGTCTGAAATGTATACTTTTGCCCCCAACATGTAGGCCCCCAGACCTTCACGAGTTTCCATGTCAGATTGCCGTCATGTTGTCTTAACAACCCATATCCAATCATGCAATATAATGGTCTTTCTCTCGACACAAACACACTACCACAATTGGGCATGAACGAATTTTATGGTGTGGAAAAGCAAATAACTTACAGAAGTCTAGCACATAAAAGTATAAACGAAACTTGAAAGTGAGCTATGAAGCCAGCCATAAAAGGGAAGAATTCAAGGGAGAAAAACAATACATAGCAAGTCTATAGCAAATTAACCAAATAAATGCACACCATGTACACAATCCAGTTGAATGCCCTTGTTCAATCACAATCCCCTCCAAAATTTTCCAATTGTTAGAAATAAATTAGATCTTTAATGGATACAAAGAGGAGAGGGACTAAAGGAAGAGGACAGGGACTAAATGAGTCAAGCTCTAGACTAGCTATGACAATGAAGCCGGGCAAGAGATCACATGGTCTTTGAGTTCCAAGTTTGTATATAAACTATAAAGTATCAATGTTCTAAAAGTCGCTAGGCGCTAGCAAGGCGGTCGGCCACCTTCGAGCGATTAATCGGGTCATATTAATTAGTAATCAGCGATTACTCGTTAATCGGACCTAATCGGATAGGCCCCGCCAGCGATTAATCAGAACACTGTAATAGCTCGTTTGGATCGAGCAAGTTCAAGAGAAAAGAAATGAAAGTGAGAGAGAAGGCTTTCTCTCTCACGTTTGGATAAACAAAAGGAGAAACAGTGGGAGACGGTGAGAGACCAGACCCCCTTACTACCCCTATTTCATTTCTCACCATTTTTGGTGAGATTTCGAGAGAAATAGAGAAGATTCCGTTTTTACCCCTCCTTTGCCTCCCCTCACCGCCGCCACCGCACCACCACTTCATATCCTTAGCCCACCATCACCGCTGCAACCCAATGGATAAAGGACTGTGGGGGTTTTTTTTGAAGAAGAAGAAGAGGAGGAGGAGGAGGAGCTTGTACGTATAAATGGAGGGCTGGAAATTGGAATAAAAGGGAAGGGTATATTGGTAAAATACATACAACCCTCTCATTACTTTTCTCACCTATATTTTGTCCATCCAAATGAGATGGTGAGAAAGCACACTCCTTTCTTTTCTTTTCTCACTAATAAGGGAAACCACACCCCTTTCTTTTCTTTTCTCACCTAGGTAGCCAAACGGGCTGTAAAGTATACACTCAAAAAAACAAAGGGAAACGTTATTTCGCTTTTTCTGTTTAGTGTCGCAATGGCCATTGTGCTTCAGGTGATGCAAAATTAACCAAATAGTTTATAACTTTAGCAAATCCCAAGGTGATAAAGGAAGATCAGAAGAAAAAAAAAAAGAAACAAAACCCTAGGCATCAAATTGAGTATTTGACATAAGGACCACCAATTAACTAAATCGAGCAAAGCATTGACCTTCTCGTCTAGAAGATAGTATGTGTTATGGCATCTGTGGGCCTTATTCAAATCTTAACTAAAGGATCCCATCAATCCATACCCACTTTTATACTCAAGGTCATATAAAAAAAAGTCTCAATGCTAATTCGTGTCTCTGACTTCGATGCCTGAGTTTGTGTTCTCCCATTGGAGTGCTTCATAGCAGACCAAGCTTTCACCCAAATATAGTGAAAGAGATAGTCTTAGAGCATCTCTAGCCCTCACCATCGTTTGACTCAAAACCAAAATTGGAGTACGAAACCCTTAAAATTCACTCTAATCCTTGACTCAAACTTACACCAAATTAAGTTTTACTTATATTCTGACCCAAATCAGGGAGACTCAACTATTTGGCTATTTTCTCCCAATCCACTGATAGCTATATCATTAATGAAACTTTCACTCAAATTTTTGCTTACATTTCATTTAACAATTGGAATGGTTCATACAACATTAGGTAAGGGAAAATGTAAAGGTAAGGGCTGGAGATGCTCTTACGGGTGTTAAACAGTTGATACATTAAAATTCCAAAGCACCACCCATAAGAGCATCTCCAACCCTTGCCCTCTTTTTTTGTTTTTACTCAAACTCAAAATTTGATAATAAAAACCCCTAAAACCCACTCCTACTCAAACCTATACGAACTTGAATTTCACTAAGTTAGTACTCAAATCAAACTGGAATTCTTACTCAAATTTTGCTAGGTTATATTCTCCCCTTAAATTTCCAATCATGTCATTAATGAAGCTTTCACTCAAATTGGAGTTTAGATCATGCCATTATTGAAAAATGAAGCTTTGGAGCCAATGCTTGGGACTTAGGGGTCAAGGCTTGGGACTTAGGGTTTTGCTCCCTCCTAAGGCCTCAGGTTCAAAACCTCTCAGGTGCTATCAACTCCTTTGGGGCCAGCCCATTCGGAGCTCTGCTCCGACTTTAATTAGGCTCCTTGCAAGTGGGAGGTGGGATTGGGCCCAAGATACATGTGCGCGTAAACTAGCCCAGACATGTGAGTTATCAAAAAAACAAAACTAAAGCTTTCACTCAAATTTGTGTTTAGATTTCAATTTACCCATTGGAGTGTTTCGTACCAAATCATACTTACTTTTTTAACTCAAATTTTGCAAGGTTATATTCTCCCCTTAAATTTACAATAATAGGATTAATGAACCTTTCGCTCAACTTTGTGTTTAGATTTCAATCTGCCCATTGGAGTGTTTCGTACCAAACGAAGCTTTTACTTAAAATTCGAGAGAGTTATAAGGGCTGGAAATGCTCAAATTAAATATAAAAAAAACTCCAGAAATTTCACGAGAAAAACACGAGTGATAAAGAAAAATTCCGACCTCTGGAAGCAGTGATGAGAGAGAGGTAGGCTTGCTCGAGGTCGGGGGTAAGCCTTGCGTCATCTTTCTGAGAGAGACAGTACTTGATCCTCTTGTAACAGTCGTATAGGGTTCGAATTTCCTCCTTGTTTCTCCGTCGCCTGAGGACTTCGTCGGGCGGTAGCGGCGGATCCGCGGAGACCTGCCGGAGGCTTTGCGGCGGAGGCGGTGGTGGTTCTGCGAGTGGGTCGGAGAGTTTTCGCTTCTTCAGGGGCTGCTCCGAGGAAGCCATGAGAGAGGGACGAGGAGAGAATTGGACACGCGATGATAGCAATCGTTTCGGGACGATTAATCAGTACTCCGAGAGGGGGGTTGTTATTTGCACTCACTTCTTATCTCGGTACACATACTAGTCGGGGTGTTTGGAAGTCTATTTTTTTTACATTTTGTTTTTTTTTTTGGAATTGTGCTTTTTACATTTTTGGCCTTTGGAATTATGGTCACAATTTATGATAATGAATTTGTAGAATGTCTCGAAGATATGTGCAAGATATTTTTTTTGTCTTTTATGTTAACCATAATGGAAAAAATGAAAAATGAGAAGTCAATAAGCTTATCTCCCCTCAAGCACAAAAGTAGGCGGGGGTGGGGGTGGCACGGGTGACCCCCAATTTTACTCTAAGGCTATGTTTGGCCATTTGAATGACCAGAATCTCCAGTAAAAATAGAAATATAATTATTAAGAATTAAATTCCATTGAGTCAGATTATGAATATAATACCTGAAATAATTTCATTTTGGTGTTTGGATTAATTCAATAATCTTATGCAGGAATAAATTATTTTGAAAATTTATTAAAATCAGCAGTTCCTTTTTTTATTCGTTGAGCCAGGAATTTAAGATTTTCCTGGGGCAAGAGATGAATCAAATTTCCACTCAATCTAGTAATGTGATTCTCGGTCGGATATATCATCAAAAATCACAATTCTATTCTTATCTCTCCAAGCATGGAATCCCAAAAGTATGGCATCACATTCCTGTAATTGTTCATTTCAAACGTCGGAATCATAGAACTATGGCATCGAATTCTCATTCCTCCTCTAGATCCTGCCATCCAAACTGAGCCTAATTAATTAGGTGCTTACCGGTACCCAAACAACTTGATTTTTCACACAACTGGTAGAAAGACAAAAATTTATAAAATGAACTATTTGGATCATAATTTTTTTTATCTCAATGACTTTCATTTAAAGATTACAAGAGAATTGAACCAGATCTTTATTTTGGTTTTTACGAAATAACAAAGTCCAAGACAAAACCTGACCGTACACTTAACCATTTCCTTCATGTAGTCAAATATGCCACAATAGCAGTGGACTCCGATTAAATAGCATCACCCCGGACCTAAACCCTAGTTCCGTCATTGTCTCCCCTTATTTTTGTCTTTTGTTCTCCAACACCAGAATTCATTAATTGATAAGCCCTTAATAGCGTGAATAAATGGAGCTTATCCCTCTCTCTTTTTGATCGTTAGGGATCTTTCGTTAGATCCTTATCGAAGAAACATGCATCCCTTCTCATCATCAAGCATAAATAAGCTTCAAATCATTGCATTGAATCTCAAAATGAGGGAATGCCCTGTACAAAATATCAACTGATTGGTCCATTCAAGAACAATATTACATTAATATTATGTTATACAATTTATTTCGATAATCAAAAGATTACAGATATGATCAGACTCAAACCCTCTTGTTATTACATTTTATTTGCCGGGGGGATGGTCCATAATCCCATGCATGTACCTTAAACCATCCCCGGTTAATTAATTAAGCACTAATTAAACCATGTGCAAAAGAACATTTTGGAGTAGTGTTCCTATTAAGACATTAGAATTAATAAATTATTCCTCATCAGTCCTCAAGAAATATCATTCTCTTTGAGTGTTTTCGGTAAAGTGGCCGTAGCGAAAAATTGTTTTCTTTTATAGGTAATAGCCAAAAATTGTTATGATCGAGCAACTCCTTCCGGTATTATTGAGATGGTGGAATTTTCTGGTTGAGGCCCGTGTCCATCCCATTATAGGCGATTGGAGCATACATCCACAATTCATCAGAACTCAATATCTACAATGATTAAAAAAAAGAATTAGATAACGAAAAATAAGAAAATAAAAAAATTTGGGAGCTTATGGATATATAGGACGACAATCGAATTAATTTTGGGTTTAAATTACCTTAATTTGCAGCTGCAGAAACTTCACATATTGGACTGCCTCTTCAAGCATTGTGCTGATATCAACCTGCAGTTATATGATTATCATAGAAATCAGGATTAATTAAAATGCTTTTGCCTCATAAACAAAAAACAGTTTAGCAAATACTCCAGTATATAGGAATTAACACATCATTGAACCCGGGGTGCATGCTGTCCCCATTCGGACTGTTCATGCTCGGCAATGGACGGCTTAACTGAGCATGTACGGCCCGGATGGGCCAACACGCACAGCATGCTCCCCCAGTTCGTATATTTTAGTACCTTTGTTCCATTGGGGACAAGGCTCTGAAGTATTCTCAATCTCTCATTAATTCTCTCTCTTCTTTTCTGCAGCATTCACGATAAAGTGTTAATAAAACGTACCAAATTTTTTTGGAATTGCAGCACATTGGACTACCAAAATGAAGTTATACAAAATATAACGTAATTAGATCACAGAAAAATGCAGTTGATGCTGCTAGGCGAAGCGGTGGAATGTTGCACCCTAGATGACTAAAGTCCAGTAGCAGCAGGGCCGGCCCCGGGGTAAGCCCCGCAAGCTCTCGGGCTTGGGCAACCCCCGGGTTGGGGCAACAAAAAAACAAAATTGTCAGTAACATATTATATATTAAAAAGTTTCCCACAATAGCATAGCTGCTTTTCTTGGTGTAGTGGTAATCACAAGCTGTTGAAGTTTTCGGTGGACATGGTTCAAATCCTACTCCATTCACTTTTATTTTTTTCCTCCACTTTGATCTACTTTTTTGTTTTCCTCCCAATACATAACATTGAGAAAATCAAATTACTTTGTTGAAAATTTCCGATTTAACAAACACAACAGTAATGTACAAGTGATATGTTTTTACATTTGATTAAAAAAAAGTCATAGCTAAAACAAATCAAGCGAGCTAACAAAGTTTTTATTTTTACCTTCAAACTATCATTTCGCAAGATAGATTAAAGAGATTGGTTATGATCTCAAGTGAAATGAGCCCAAGGGTGGAGCTATGTAGGGGCCCCAACTTCCCCCCCTCGCCGCGGAGTCCTAATCCTAGCTCCGCCACTGAATGAGGTGCCATTATATTAAGAGCATTTTTGGGCATTTGAGACTTTTTAAAATTTGTACACTATTCGAGATAGATCATTCTCTTAACATATATCAACTAAAAAGCCCAAAAGTCAAAAGTTAGCAGAACAAGGCCCCGAGTTCTTGGATAAGTAAATTATGATAACTCAATTGAAAATTTTGCTTCAAAAATTATATGGAGAATTTAATTTCTTTTAATCGGATCGTGCTAATCATAAAACACTAAACCCGGGGTTTATATTTTGATGTTGATTTTTTTATGTTATTCAAGCTAAAATAAATGTAATTTTGGATTTTTTTTTTTTGTACTTGTATATTTCTTTTATTTCGTATGACTTAATTTTTAAATGGGCAACAAAGCATGAAGCTGGGCTAGAGCAATCCAAATGTCGGGCCGGCACTGAGCAGTAGAAAGCATCACTAGCCGAAAAATTTGATGCCCGCGGCCTGGTCAGTTTTTGTTTTTTACGTGTTTCAGTTGTGTAATTCTACGTACATAGCAAAGTGGTAAGGGAAAATTAATTCTTACCCTTGCATACAGGCTCTGGGGATCGGTTGCAGCCCCTCTGCCGGCTCTCGTTTTGCCATCTGAATCGAGAGTCGAAATCGATTTGGATTCTGAAGTTTCTTCCCCATTGAGCTCCTGATGAGAAACAACAGAGTCCTCCTCCGAGCTACAACAGCCCGAACCATTCGTCGTAACATAATTAATATTCTCCTCTTCACTAATAATACCATTCAAAATCAGCTTCTGGTTCTTTTTGGATGTCACATTCTTCTTACCTTTTGGTGCCTGCATTGAGCCATGATAATGTTTACTTTCTAGGTTCTTGAAGGCTAGTTTGTAGACACGATATAGTAAAGAACATGAAGTGGGTATTTTTCACAACGATGGAAATATCGTTGTGAAATAAATACCCACTTCTAGGATCTTTATAAACAGAAAATAGTGGAGTACTAGTTTAATGATCACTTACATCTCCTGAAGCACGAGTTCGCTTCTTCGGAGCCTCACACGAGTCATTTTTCCTCTTCAGCTGCAACTCTTCTTTGCCATTATGGTCTTTATTTTCCAAATCGTCTCTCCTTTCCTCCTCTTTCTCGTGCAGAATTTCCTGGATTGCGTTGTTGGGAAAAAGTGGAAGCGATGTTTTGTTTTCGGCCGCGTTGTCCATCGCGTAAAAATACGCGGACTCGGGAGCGTAATTCGTTTCTTGAAAATTGTTAGGATCGCTAGAGTGGTGGTTTTGATTAGTTGGAATAAAGACACTATCATTAGAACTACTGAAAGCATCACAATTAGGGATTAATTGTGATAAACTCTCATCAATAGGACCAAAATTGATGCTGGCCACATCAGAATTAATGGGCCAAAAAGTTGATGAAGTCCCAAAGCTGAAACCATTTTCATGCTCTGATCCAGTGGAGAACATTCTGTTCAAGGATTCCCATTCTTCATCAAGAAAAGCTCCCACACCCTCCATCTCTCTCTCTAAATTCTCTAAAAATATGGTAGTATGATTTTGGAGAGAGGAAGGGGAGATAGGGGCAATATGGACTAATTTGGGGATTAATGCTTTGAGATTAGCAGAAACTTGGAGTCAAATTTATACCAAAAGGGGATAGAGAGAATGTTGAGGGGGATTGATTGACTTGAATTTTATATAAGATTTTTTAATTACCAATGATTAGGGTGGGGTAGGTCCTAGTTCTCTGTAACTAATCTCTTTAGGGAGTCCACTGTGGGGCCAACAATTATTTCCAGGCAAAATACAACTCAGAGAAGGACCAAGTTCATGCAATGATATATGGGATTAAAATTAATTAATAAGGCCACCCTCTTGGATTAGCCTTACCTTAAACTCATAATTAGGCTTAAAATGAAAATGAAATCAGAATGATTACTGTTGGGACACGTGTTGTTAGTAAATTGGGGAATTTGGACACAAGTGTTGAAGAGAAATGGGAGCAGGAAATATAGAAATTATAAACACTATTAAAGAAGAACAATAGATCGACACGGATGATAGACATCGGTTCAAATTGCCTTTTACATGGATATGAGATTCAAGCAATGTATATTAAGCTCGAGTATTATGAATGTGAACTCTTGCAGCTTCTATTCTCATGAATAGAGCTTAATTTACACAAGCACACGGGCGGACTTTGTAGTATAAAATCTCTTCTTCCAATAAATAGTATCAGAGCTGATGATTTATAAGCATCAGAATGCTCGCCTCAAATGAATGGTGCGGGCTTACCTAAGGAGTCTTGATGGGGATGTTGGACCCGAAAAAGCCAAGGACACACATCATACACTCACATAGGCCTTGGGGTTCACACACACTCCCTGCTTAAGATTACTCCAACGAGTCAAAATTATATAATTATGGGGTGACTAATTAAGCTTATTAGTCGGTGCTTAACTTAAGGATGGTTAGGCAGAATGAGAATGAGTGAGGAAGTGTAGTTTAGGCATTGGGAGAACGTGGGAAGTTTTTAATTAAGGGGAAGAATTGTTTTGAGAGAATATGACATGGTTGGAAATTTTAAATCCCAGACAAAACAGCTAACCATGAATAAAATAGTATGGTTAAAAAATTATTTTTGCACTTCAATTTGGAAATAGTATGATATCATAACGTATTATAGAATTATACAATTTGAAGCACTAAAAGATAAATTTTGAAATATAATTATAAAAAACGGAGTGCAAATTATTTTCATATGTATGAATTGATTTCAAACCTGGTTCACTCAAGTTGAGATATCACTCCAAAATAGTACTCCAGAAAGCAAAATCGAAACTTAGGGGTGGTTTGGCATTTTAATTAAGCCAGAAAGTTTTTTGTCTATATTCAAAAAGATTTGCATTTGTTAGTTTTTCATAGATTTTTTGAGGATTATTGTTTCTTCATGGCGAGAGGAATCTGTTAAAATGCCAAACAACATATATATGCAAGTATGGTACAGATCACTAGATCAGTTTAAAACTTAACCGGTAACATAAATTCTCTTTCCATAGACCAAACCACATTACTAAAAGGCCGAACTAAACTACACGATTCAGACTAGTATGAATTGAAACTGGACTGAATTAGTCCCAAGACATTAGCTAGGTTTTTCCCATGAAAAGCTTAATTAGGTTTAATTTATGTTGCACCAAATAAAGAAATTGCACCAACTAAAGAAATATGAGACCAGAAATATTCTTGGGAAGCATAATATCTTCAAGAAAAAACAAAAATCCAGCTGTGAGATCTTAGTCCAAATGAAGCACTAAAAAAAACCCCATACCACCATTGATTTTCGCCACGAAACATCTGCAATAAGATATTTAGATTGCCTGAACTTAGTCCATTTATTATCACGGTTCAAGTTCAACCCTTTTGCCTGATATAATTGTAAACTTATACTAGATACACGCAGGGCCGGCTTAAGACTTTCAAGGGCCTAAAGCGAACTTCTATGATAGGGCCTTTATAAATTTTCCAAAAAAAAAAAAAAAGGCGATCTAACAAATATGTCCAAGACAGAAATCTAATTGTTGTCTGATACAATCCCCAAGCCAAAAAAGCTAAACTTGAAGAAGTATCTAACTAAAAAAATTATGATTAATTTTTAGGTGAATGTGAAGCAAATAGAGTTTAGAGACCCTACTAGAGCTAGTTTAGGAATTAGCTGAAGTCTCTTGCAGACAGCACATTAAAACAATGAATACTATTTTGACTCCCTCACGAAAAGCAAATAAGTAATGAGGGATATGAGTATTTGTTTCCAATCCACAGGCTATAAAAATCCCCAAGTAGTTCAGGCTTAGGAAATTTATTAATTTTTAGTTAGTTGAGTTCTCTCCCAATTCAGTTGTAGGCTTTCAATCCCATGCAATTTTTTAGTAGTAGACCAATAGTATATAAGAACAACCAAAGTTTAGGGGCCCTATTTTGGGCTACAAATGGGAGGCCAGAAGCTCTTGCTTCCTTGGCTTACCCCATGAGCCCGGGATGGATAAACATACACGGTGCGCATCGTGTCGTATCATGTTTGAGTCGTGTCATCCTGTTAACATAATACTAATCCAGCTTCTTCATGTCTTCGTGTTCGAGTTCACTGTCAACCCCCCTTTTTTTTTCTCGGCAAAATAAATTTATTGATCTTTAAAAAGATGAACAAAAACTAAACAACACTCTTTAGCTAAAAATTTCGCAAGATGTACATAAAAATAATGCATACGTACTATCAAGTTTCCATCTAGTTGGGACATCTTGCCTCGAAACATTCTTGCTTTCTAGAAAGCTTTAGCAACACAGGCGAGGGTCTAGCTAGCGTCGCTCAATCAGGTCGCGTCTCTTGTCCTGTCATTTTGAATTAACAGGTCGATACGAAAAAATAAACAATTATTCGTATCCTTATCGAGTTAAGCGAGAACAAGGCCCCGTTCCAAAATGGGAAATAAGTCTTTATTTTTTAAGAAGACGATTTCAAACTCAAAAATAATAGGCTTACTGAAATCTAAAACTATGCAATATGAATGTTGTTTGAAAGATCTCGATGAGATCTTTTAAACGGTGCAAAAAAAATATCAAAATATTATTTTTTTATTTACATTATTTTTTAGATTGAAAATGTAAAATAAATACTTATTTTTTAAGAAGGTGTTCTGGAACGGGCCCAAGTCCTATTCATACTATCTTTTTTTTTTTTGGGTTGTGTCTTATTGGTGTTCACGTCAAAACATAGTCGACCCCAACTCTCTCTCTTTTTCTTTTCAAAAAAAAAAAACTCTCTTTTTTTTGGGTACATAAGAGGGCCTAGGCCCTAAGAAACAAAAACACTTGACGCAGTAGTTCGATGAACTCCAACTCTCTAATTTGTTATAAGTATCTAATAAGGGTGCCTTTGGACAAACTTATCTAATTAACCAAGACATCAAAGAAAATATCTGATTAACCCAATTTGTTGTTCCAAATTTATTTTTGTTCTGTTGATCCCAAAGAGTGGACTGGAATTGCCAATCATAAAAGCGAGTGGACCGTAATTTTTCAGCCCACTACATTTTACCAAACGTGGAATTGGCTCTCAAAGATTAGTCGAGGTGCGTTTAAACTGACCCGAACGAAAGAAATGGTAACCAGTGATTGATTGATTAAAGGCAGATTCCAATTCTTGCAGCTAGAAACGGCCAATTTAGAAGTGGTAGTGGGCCTACAGGCAACCAAAGATATTTAAGGATCGATAAACAAAAGAGAAGACGAACCTTTTATTAAAAAGCCGAAGCCAATATTACAAAGGGAGGAGGAGGAGGAGGAGGAAAGCAGAGAGCAACTCCGAGGATTTGAGAGAGAGAGGGTAATCCAAAACCTGAGTTCACTCTTACAGACGCGTCCTTTATATAGATGACTCACAGATGAAACTCAAAAACAAATACAAATAAAATTACACTCAAATTCATCTGAAATAAAGATATGCCGAGTGCACTAAGGGTCCCATCGTCACATGTGTCTGTTATTCCATCTGATAATTGAGTGCACCCTCCATTATTGGGGTTACTATGCCTTCCATAATTGAGGCGGTAGTTTCAGGATCCAATTATTGAGATTTTGGACCTTTGTCCTTTCTGGAGGACAGCTGGCCTGCAATGATTTCAGTCATGCTGTCCCAGAAATCACCCAAAGTGGGTTCAACTGGTGTATTACCTTCATCGTCATAGGGGTCTTGGGATTCCCTTGCCAAACAAGCAAATGGATTGTTGTCCTCTTCTGTGCTCATAGCTGATGTCATAGATTCATCATCAGCTGTTTTATGAACTGACTATAAAAACTGGTCCTTCATAAAATTCATTATTTTAATCACAATTTCATTATCTGATAAAGACTTATTCTTTGCCTTAATTTGAGTTGAGATTTCCAGGAAATGATTCTTGATGGACTTCCTGCTGCTGTTGTAATTGCTGTTTTAATTTCTGGGTTTTTGACTTAATTGTCGAAATACTTTCGTCAATTTGAACGGACTTTGTTCCAAATTTATTTTTGTTCTCCCAAAGAGTGGATCGTAATTTTTCAGCCCACTACATTTTACCAAACTTTGGGCCTGTAGGCCCACTACCACTTCTAAATTGGCCGTTTCTAGCTGCAAGAATTGGAATCTGCCATTAATCAATCAATCACTGGATTACCATTTCTTTCCTATCTACATACCATTTCCACACCCCCCCCACACACACAACAACAACAACAACCAAAATCACGTGTTCGGGTCAGCTTAAGCGCACCTCAACTAATCTTTGAGAGCCAATCCCACGTGTTTTCGCATTTTGTCTACGGTCTATTTAAAATTATTTTCCTTAATTTTTACAAGATTCGAGTCAAATTTTTACAATATATTTTTCGTCTCGGCAAAAAAAAAAGAGAGACTAAAATTGAAAAAAAAAAAGGATTCATATACAACGACGAAAAAGACCCATAATTTTGATTTTGACCCGCTCGAGCTGAAATCCGAGTTCTGGCCTGAATGATCCCATGAAACAAATTCGAAAGGAATAAAAAAAAGGCTGCTGATTTTGCCACTCCATTTTTTGTTAACGTCACTCCCCTACAAGTGTATTTTTGCACAAAAAATACACTTGCAGGTAACAAAAAAGGAAGTGGCAAAATCATTTCTCCAAAAAAAAAAGTCAATCTTTTTCATTTTAAACATGATAACCCACGTGTGTTTTTTTCTTCCCCGTTCCACTGGTAGAGTTTGAAATCAAGGAAGTTTCCTTTCCCTGATCCAATCGAGAGCACGAAGGTTACTTCTTCGTCTTTTACTTTTAAATGTAAAAAAATAAAATAAAAGCCCATGTGTCGGCGTGTCGCCACACACTAGTATTTGTTTTTTTCTTCTATTCTTACCGACTTTCAGAGGCGTCTGCATCATTTCACACGTGCTCGACTATGTCCTTCTCTGGTCCAGTCACAGGCAGATCATCCACGCGCCGGCACTAAGAGATTCGCAAGAAACTAGTAATTAATTTCTTGCACGGTCTGACTCTAAGAAACAAATCCTTGTCAAACGCGTTTTGCGGAACAAACCACAAACCAACCGGACTCGTCCACGGGGGTTAAAAAGGAGGTTTATATGATGTAGTAGTAGTATTCGATTCGGTTACTTCTTCCTCTTTTTTTACTTTTATAAAAAAATAGTAAAGCGTAAAAAGCCCATGTGTTGATATTTGATAAACTAGTGTTGGCATCTTTCACATTCCCGGACCAGATATCAACGAATTTACTACTCCCAGTTCTTATCCTGGGAGTGCTACATGTAAGCAATGACTTCACCACGCCTGCCCGCCGATTTTGCCTTATTCCCACTTCTTATCCTATCCTACTAATCCTAGTAGTACTTGGTAAAAGCATCCATGTATGCGTGCACATCAAGAGTTATAAGTGTTCGGTCAGTATGCGTGCACATCAACCAAGAGTTAATATTACATTTGAGCTAGGTTTCGCACCTAAGATGTAAGAACAAGCAAAATCCCTAAATTTTGAAACAAGAATGTATTTCTCGTATATTTTTCGTTCGGAATTCCAAAAAACCTCAAGGGATAACCATATATAGAATTTCTCGTTCGGGATTTCGATTGAGATACTTATTTTTAAATACAATTAACGTAATTTTAGTTAGACCTCGTCCCGCTAAGATTCTTATTTTTTAAATATTTTATTTTCTATTTTAATTTTAAAAAGTCCTTAGCGGAACGGGACCTTAGTCCAATTTATTCTCATGGGTTCATGACCTACTTAAACATTTAATTAACAAGGTGAATTGGATCCATATACTATGACCCCTATTAAACCTTTTTGATCAGTTTCATTAATTAAGAGCGCAACAAGTCAGCAACCTCTTTTCTGGTTGTTAAACATATCAACTACCACACCATGAGTTGCCACGTGCTACGTGACGAGGTATGTAAAGGTTTTATAGCTGACCAAAATCCTACGTACTACCGGAGTCTATAAAGGTTGCTTCCGGTAGTGAAAAAATTGTTGAAAAATCTCAAGTTGTTTCCGGTAGTGAATAAGCTGTTGATAGTTTGTAAGGAAAATTACTGTAGCGAAAAAGTTTTTGTTGAGAACTTTTTTGTTAGTAGAAACGAGATGGTAAAATGCTGAGAATTTTTTGTTAGTGAAAAGAAAATGGTAAAATGCGTTAAGTTTTTTTTGTGTATTTTGTTAGTGGAAACACCCCCTAAATCAGCGATAGAATATAAATAAGAAGTTTAAAGCTGCAAATTTTCATAAAACAATTAAATTTCCAAACCATTAGCGAAAACAAACTCCTGTATATCTGTCTCAATTTATTTGTCTATTTTTTATACTCGTGCAAATTTTTAATAGTTACTTTCTTTTAATATAAATTTTAAAAAATGTGTAATATGAATTAGATAGTTCTCGATTAGTTCTAATTATACAAAGTTTTTAAATTAGAAAAAATATTATAAATTGAAAGATATAAACAATTGAAAAATAATATTAATATTAAAAATAGAGAAACGAAATGGGACGGAGGGAGTAGATAGTAGTGTTTCGCAAACAAACAAAAGAAAGTATATAAAACTTTGCAATTGTTGGGTAGAATTTTATTGACTTCTTGTTCATTATTGGATTGGATGAAGGAATCAAAACGGTTCACGTTGAGTCGGTTTAGGGAGTTGGCGGCCTTTCTTAACACTCTTCCCACAATCCGAAGGGATTTGGCCAAGTGGTTATAAGAAAACAATTAGTGTACGTTACTCCGTATTTCATAATGTCACAAATTCCATTTTCACGGAGCCCAAACCTTGGGGTCACTGAGAATTATACCCGGTCGTTATCTTTAGGGTTTCGAAATTAGACGAGGTGCGCGCAAGTTAATCCGGACATTCATTTATAATATATATATATATATCTACCTAATAAAACACAATGGTGTAGGGACCACACAAACACAAGTTGAAAGAAGGACTGAGATTCATTTGATCCAAGAACTGATGTGTGTTCTACAACTCTCTTAAGAAAACACCCACACTCTTACAAATATATTAATCATCGATTTTTTTTACCCACTGCTCGGCTTCTGGCGTTGGCATAAAAAAATATATTACAAAAATGCTCGTGCCTACGGCACTACCGGGGTGCGTAGTGCCGTAGTCACGGGCAAGCATTAGTCTACCTAATAAAACACAAGGGTGTAGGAACCACACAAATATAAGTTGAAAGAATGGCTGAGATTCATTTGATCCAAGAGCTGATATGTGCTCTCCAACTCTCTTAAGAAAACACTCACATTTTTACAAATATATTACAAAAATGCCATCGGTTCTTTTTACCTACTTCTCGGCTTTTGACGTGCATAAAAAAACAAAGATATATTACAAAAATACCCGTGCCTACGACACTACCGGAATGGATAGTGCCGTAGGCATGAACAAGTACTAGTATATAAAACACTCTTCCCACAAAACGAATTGCGTGTGGAAAGTTCCGAAAACATGCCGTTTACTATTTGGATGCATGAACCTCTCGCGATTACCTATACAGGCCGCAGCCGCCCCTTGAAGTGTTCAGTAAATAGCGTCATGCCTTTTGGGGACGGCTGCTGGATGAGGATTGGATTCTTCGGACCAAGTTGGAAAGAGTAATTTCCTCTGTGAATTTCCTAATTGGTTTCGGAAAGGAAAATAGTAGAAAACGTGCGAGAAAATTGATCCGAACACATTATAAAAAAAATTTAAAAAGCTAGAGGGAGAGAGAGAACGTACGCGGTTTGCCTTTTGTGAATTGGGTTCGTGATTCTGACTTTGAACTGGTCTTTCGGTCATCAGTCTCCCACTCCTTCCCCACACCCTCCACCCATTCACACACACCAACTCTCTCTCTCTCTCACACACCAACACACACACTCTCTCTCACACACACCAACACACACGCACACTCTCTCTCTCTCTCTCCTCAGTCCACTCTCCACCCACTTGCCACTTGGCCCTCTCTAGAATCAACAGGAAAAACCCAATTTTAAAAACGTGTGGGATTTCTATTGACTTGGCCACTACTCTTTCTTTACACCTTCCTTCCAGTCCCTGCTTTCCTCTCCCACCCTGCTTATATAAACCCCCCTCACTCTTTCTCTCACTCCCAACTTCCACCTCTCTCTCTCTCTCTCTCTCTCTAAAAACTGCTTTCATTTGTGTTAAACTCAGCTGCTTCTATCACGCCTCTCTGTTTTCCTCTGTTTCAATTTCGGACTATTTTTCTTGATTCTGTTGATATGGCTCTTGAAGCGCTCAACTCACCAAGATTCCCCCACGAGAACCTGGTAACCCCTTTCAAGAGCAACTCGGCCTGGGCGAAGGGAAAACGATCAAAGAGGCCGCGCAGCATGGAAGTCACTCCAACTACCGAAGAAGAGTACCTCGCTCTCTGCCTCATCATGCTCGCTCGCAGCGGCACCACCGCCTCCACCACCACCGCCTCCACGTCCACGTCCACCGCGTCTCCGCCGCCTCAACAACGACCGCTGTTTCAAACGGAATCGAAGCTCGTCCACAAGTGCAGCGTTTGCGACAAGGCGTTCGGGTCTTACCAGGCCCTGGGCGGCCACAAGGCCAGCCACCGGAAGCTCGCCGGCGCCGGAAGCGATAATAACTCTACCACCACCACTTCCGGCGGGGCTGCCGCCGTGAGCGGCGGTCGGACGCACGAGTGCTCGATATGCCACAAGTGTTTTCCGACGGGGCAGGCGTTGGGAGGGCACAAGCGCCGACACTACGAGGGCGTCGTTGGCGGAGGAAACAGCGGGGTTACGACGGCGGCGACGTCGTCGGAAGGTGTGGGTTCCACGAGCAGCCACCGTGGTTTCGACTTGAACTTGCCGGCGTTGCCGGAGTTTGTATTCGGCCGCGGCGACCAGGAGGTGGAGTCGCCGCATCCGGCGAAGAAGCCGCGCCTTCTTCTGTTGCCGGCGAAGTTTGAAGTCTGATTGAGATTAGTACTAGTAGATTTAGGAAATTCCTAGGGTTTGGGATTTAGGGATTCTTTGGGAAATTGATTTAGGTCGTACGATTTTTATATCTTTTTTAGTTATATGTATTTGGGTGTTGACACTACTGCTTGTGTACATGATATTGTGAGAATTTATTTATTCTTTCGATTAATAGAAATTTTATCTTCTCAATTTACAATTCAATGAAAAAAGTGATTTTATAATTGTGTTAATAGCGCACTTTTTTCTTTATCGATGCGCTTTATAGTTAAATTTTCGTGTCTAAGATTACGCACAATACAATTATCAGCATTTGAAATTTCAAAGTATGAAAATTGTTTCCGTTTACTAAGTTACAAAATGTCGCGCGAATTTAAGGTATGTAGATAAGACCCAATGAAAATTGTTTCGAAAAGATTTTCATAATCATGGTGAAATGAAGACTTTTAAAATACAAGATGCAGAAATAGGAGTAAAAAATTGAAATTTCTATTGAAGTGTGAAAGTATCACTTACGTGTGGGAGAGAGAATTTGGACTCCACCGAACAAAAAGCGAAATGAGGACAAAGTCGCCACACCCAACTACTTTTTCATAAAAATATACTTTCTTTTATAGTTCATAGTATTTTGATAAATTCACACACACTTCAGCTAATGAATAAGGGAAAATGACGGCTTAGAACGTGTTTTGATAATTAATATCCGCTAAGGATATGCTAAGAACATTTGTTAATACTGAAAATGTCCTTGGCTGGTATTAATTATCAAAACACGTCATGAACCGTCATTTTCCCGTTCAAAGCATCGAACTTTATGGAGCATTTGACATCTCAGTAAGTATATATCGATAATTAGATGTAACCACCTTATGTAAAAAGGATTTCAAAGAGATCGATAATTATTTGGACTCCAGTTGTTGAGATATCGTTTGAGTTCAGTTGTTTTTTAAATGTGTCCAAGTTCTAAGCTATAGGGGAAGAATCATTTAAAGATTGATGATAAAAAAGGAAAAATGTTCCAAGTTCCAAAATGTTCATGTTCCTAGTCAAACTTTTGCAGCAGAACATAGTGAATTTGTTAACCTTAGAGCATCTCCAATCCAATACTTCATTTGAGAGTATCAAAATAATATTTTTTTACTCATAAAGTGATTATAGAGGAAATTACTATTCATGTTTACACCAACCACAAACCTTCTATTTTTGTCTCTAAAATCACTTTATGAAAAAAAAACCTTTTTTTATACTCTCATGAGGATAAAAATTAAGTAAGAAAAGCAAATAAGGACAAAAATATCTTTTAAAAAGGTAAATAGTGTTTTAGAGATGGCCTCTATATTTTCTCTCACCCTCTAAATATAGAGTATCAAAATTCAATACTCTCAAATGGAGAAGGGTTGAGAGGATGGGTTGGAATGCTTTGATACTCTCAAATAGAGATATAGAGTATGGATTGAAGATGCTCTTAAGTGCAGTTATTTGTGGAAATATATGATCCTTCTAAGAAGCTTCTTCTTAAGTACCTAGGCATCAACATGTATCATTAGACTTTTCGAGTTTGGCAGGCTCACCAACCTCAGAGTGGAGGTCAAAGTCAAGTTTGAGCTCTGATTGGGTTCAATTTCTAGAACCAGTGGCAAGGGAAATCCACAAACGAGGTCTTAAATAAAAGAGATTAAATTCTTTCCACAAGCGGTGAAAAATTTCAATATTTCATCATCATCTTTTTCGGTTCTATCATGTGTTTATTGTTGATCGAAACTGTTCATCTTGTAGATCTCATATAGTAGTGTATCTACGCAAAAAATAAACTTGATTCCGACATCAACATGAGTATCAAAAATTCAAATTTTGTTTTGTAAAATGGGCAATTTATCTTTATTATTATTGACAGAATCAGATCGTCCATTTTATAAACCAAAATTTAAATTTTGATATATCTATTGCCTTCCGATCAAGTTGATTTTTTGCATGACAATATTATATTGCGGGTCTTAAAATATAAATGGTTCAGATTACAACAATAGACGTTCGGTGGAACCCACAATAGGTGATGGTGGAAAAGTGAGATTTTACACCGACGGTGAATAATTTAATCTCTAAATAAAACTCTCAGTTGAGGAAATGCAAGTTTAAGACTAGGATAGGACCAAGTGAACCTAACACTGCATGAACTTGTAATGTAAGAAGTCTCAAGGGTGATGAGTTTGCTTCCTACACAATTGATAGCGCAAGAAAGTAATTTCTTGTGAATTATTTAATCTCGGTGTGGAAGGCTTGCTTATTACAGGACCGGAAGGGAATTAGTTGAGAGACACATGTAAGCTGACTGGAGCATCTCTGACCGTAAAATGAAAAGTTCTACTAAAAAGCAAGCATTTTAAAGCATGAAGTCAGCAAACGGATGGCAAAGATGAAAAGAAAAGGACCATGCAGAACAGGAGATAATACAATTTCAGAAAAGATCGTAGCGAGTGCACACGTTTCCCACGTAGGTACTATACATTATCCTGAGAGGTAATTCACTTAGCTTGGACAAGCACCACACTGTTGAAACTTGTCAAGCCCTTTAGCTTTCGAGAAATGTGAACCATTCAAAACTATTGTGCAGACCTTTAGTCACATTGCACAATATTGTCCGGACTAGGAGCGTGCTGCACCATCCGAGCTGTCCGTTCGACAATTTAATGATCGAGATTTTATCTAAAAAATGAACGGTCTAAATGCGATAACTTTTGAGGGATGATTTAATTGCGTCTCGAGTCATGGTCCTCAGAAAACAGCTTTTAAATATGCTCAAATCCGATTCAAGACACACTTGCTTGATTCTTTGCTATTCTGATTTTCAGAATAACGAGTTGTCAAATATACTTGTATTTTTGGGAAACAATATGGAGCTAGGCATAGACTTCATGGACTTCGCCCCTTCCCGGTTGCCAATCACTTTCTTCCCCAACTGTAACTAATGAGAGAAAAGTTATTCATGGCTCTGCGCAATCTCAGCCGTCTAAAAGTGTTTTGGACGATCCGTATTGAAAACAATCTATCGTTGATAGATTGTTTTCAATCCGAATCGTTCAAAACACTTTAGGACGTCCGAGATTGAGCGCCATACACCTTATTCACGGCTCCAACGTAAATAAGATTTTCTTGTACCTAATTTATCTGAAATGACCTAGTGGGATCCCTCTTTACATCCATTGAAAGAAAGAAAGAAATTAGACAAGAGCCACTGAACTTGAGATATTGAAGGCATCATTGACCACATTTACATATATTTCCTATAACTATAGAGAGTACCTTTATACAACCTACGTCGATATCAAGAAAGCCAATTTCCGTGGATCATAAAGCCGCTATCCGTGGATCTAGAACAAGGAAAAAATGGGAACTCAGCTTTTCCAAGCCACAAATCTCTCAGCACTTTCTTAGCACCGTAGGAGTTTTTCGGGGTTTCCATGGTGCCACCATGGTGCCGGGAAAATCGGGATTTTGCGTTACGTTAGGGTAAGCAGTTAAAATGACAATCAGCTCTTTTGTACCTCTGTTGTTAGGCTTGAGGGCACGCTCTTCAGTTGCAGTATATGTGTTCTCAGGCTACAATCCTTCACCTGGTTCAGTAAATATTTTGTCAATCCTTGCGAAAAAAAGAGTTCATGAGAAGGTAATAAACCAAAATATGGGTGTGTTTGCGCGTGAAAACGTACTTTAGATTGTACTCCCCAACCTGAAAATTCTACCTTAGATTGTAGATTCTAGAACCTTTAGCAATGGGATTATGAACTAGGCAACAGTATTGTGTAAAGAAAATCAGCTTTTAAAATCGCATTGGATTTCAAATTTTGATTACAAAAGTAACCCGAACCCAACTTCTCTAAAATCATATCCGACGCATTTTCAAGATTTACAAATCACCTAGAATCCAAAATCTGATTGAGAGAAATGTTTGACAGTCGTTCCAAATCACTTTGGAGAAGCTAGAATCTAAATATCCGGCTCACAATATCAAGCATACGGAATCTAAGCAGGGCGCACCCGACTTTGTGTTGGATTCAAAAAGTTCTGTAGAATAATTTTTTTATGAATAGCTCAAGCACATTGAACGGTAGTTACCGCTCTATGTGCACTTGTTATGACCACGTTTATTTCTTTTTTGGCACGTGCGCACCACATACTGACCGTTAAGTCGCTCGTGTTAGTGAATACGTAGGAATGACAAAATGTCAAATCCACTCGGTCGCTTTGTGAATAGCTCAAGCACATTGAATAGTAATTACCACTCTACCACTCAATGTGTACTTGTTACAACCAAGTGTTTTTCTTTTTCGGAAGGTGCGCACCACATACTGATCCTGAAGTCGCATATGTTATCTAGCGGATATGTAGGAATGACAAAATTTCAATAATAACATTTCAACTTCCTGCTTTTAGAACAGCTCAAGAAAAACTGAATTTCGCCCTTACCTGCATAGCTGTTAGTGTGGACAAGAGATCTTTGCACTGACCAAGTAAAGCACGTTCCATTGCAGTAACGTTTGCAAGTTCAGAAGCCACTGAGTTCACTTGATCTACCTGTTACATGAAAAATGGACCCAAACGCAACATCATGAAACCAACTATATGTTTTATATATTTGCAAAAGAAAACCAAATAACCTGACATTCATTTTTCATTCATGAAAGAGAACGGCATCTTAAAAAATTATCCATGGATAAATATGAAGACGGCAACAGAATTTTCTTTCCTTCTTTTTCACATACAAACACAAGACGGACCAAACAGATACCAACCAGGGGGTCCAGGACACACATTAGAAACGAACTTCAGGTACACTTGATGCATAACAACACATGGGAAAAATAAAAGAACTGAAATCAAAACATTAGTATCAATCTTGTTCAATAGAAATGATGTGAAAATAGAAAAAAGTGAAAGAGCTCTTTAATCCTCTTTCCGCAATAAATATGATTACAACAATTGAAACAAACTAGGCCAAGAGGTTATTCCTGTTTAAGTATTTAGGAGTAGCAAAAGCCATTTGGTGGCGACCAATTACAAGGTGTTCCATGTAGCCTAACGCGGACTTAAAGTGTTAGCAACTCCAACCTACGGACCATGGCCTAATTTCCAAAAATAATAATGGTATTAACTCTCTGACACTATCACACTAGAGTAGATAAGTATTGCATAAGGTTATCATCATACATCAAACTCAACAATATAAGGAAATAGAGACAGTTGAATTATAGCCAAGTCAAGGTTTTCCACAAGTAGAACAAGGAAGATCACAAAAAGGCTCAACAAGACTACCTTCGTCAACAAAGAGCAAATCGAGGATGCCATGCCCTGCATTACATCAACTGCTGAACAAATAGCATCTTTCACATTTTGAATATCAGCCTGCGATAAAGAACCCAAAAACAAAATGGTTTCTCAAATCCCTCATAAATGCAAATATGTGAGCATAAGAGATGATACATCAATGCTACTTCAAGATAAGAATCCAAGAGGACATACCCTTGCACCACCACCAACAGGAAGCCTGACAGTGCTGGCTTCCAAAGCTTCAGTAGCCCCAGACAATGAACTGGAGTGATCCCGGTCCATTAGATCCCAATCCTCCAAATATAGCATCTGCATCAACAAGTACAAGTTGAGCCAAAGATTGGTTTCTAGATGGGGTACAAGCAATGATCCATACTCCCTAACAAAATTAGCATCTCAATAGCTAGGCCCTTACGAATAACAAGAACTATGTCTTAACATATAAATCAATTGCGAAAGTACAGTTCTTAGGAGGATTGTGACTTATGGTAGTGGTTTGCACATGTGCAGAATTGGAAATAAGGTTTATTTAACCTGCTATGCAAGGGTACACAATTTATAGCAAGTAATGGCAGTGGTTACACGAGTACATAAACTAAACCTGAAAGAAAAGAAGGAAACGGTGGGTGCAACTGCACGTTCATTATGTAGAACAAGCATCAAAAGGTATTTAAAGACCAACTGCACGTTCAGTGTTGTCAACTATTACTAAAGTCAACAAACCAAGCAAGAAGCACCACAAGAAACACAATAAAAATGCAACTATGATCTAACCTGTCCCTTGAGGATGGAGTGTAGCTTCAAATTGCTCCGCAGCGTTTGTAACTCTGCTCTTTTGGTTTTGACAGAATGCCACAATTTTGCAGTAGTCACCCAAGCATTATACAGGCTTTTCTGATATCGAAAAGGCAGACATTTAGGAGGGGGAAAAGTGCAACACCTCATTATGTAGGTTAAAACAGAAGAGGAGCTACAGAATCATAAACTTCTCCCCAGTACACTTTGATATGCAAACCTAACAATGTCTGAAAAAACCATATGCCTGTTCTTATGCAGACAATTTCATACAAAAAATACCGAATGGGAGTGAAAGAAAACGACTAAAGATGTTCTCACTGTTGAATGTTGGATATTCCGTATGCTAATGCTATCGGGCAGTCACAAGTAGCACAACAAATGGTTTCTAACTTATAAGAAATGACCACTGTCGTGTCAATCCAATACCAGTAACAAAATGTTTCCAGTTACATTATAACCCAACTGTGATCTCAGGACCATTACTAATACAATACTTCTCAGGCCCATTAGAATAAAATGCAGAAACAATCTAGCAATTCTGAATAGAAATGCACTACTTTGTCCTAATCATACCTCAACGGGTTGCAGAAAAATTATTCTCTCTTTTCTACCCTTATTCTGTATGCCTTATGGTTCAGTATATAGCCCTCCTTTAATGGCAATTCATCCCCTTTCTACTTACACCATGGAAACTGTATTTGAACCCTTTCTACTTACACCAGGGAAACTGTATTTGAACCTGATGCATTGTAATGAAAAATAGAACATAGGCACCATGTTAAAAATCAAGAAGCAGTCTACCTCACATAGTACCTTTAATCCAACTTCGTCTGCCTCTTTTTTTCTTTTACCTTCTATATTATGAATTTCACTTTCTTATCCCTTATTACCATTAGGTCATTTTCGTTTTACATACAGTATCTCCAAGTGAGACAAAATAGCAGTTCTGGGAAGTGAGCAAACTGTATTTTCTAGCCCACCTATAAGAGTGTCTAAAATTTTAAGCTAACTTTTGATCAATTAGAGTACCCAGGGACTACCACCCGTTTTGTCATCTGGTTCTCTCTTATCACTATGTCACAAATCTGTCAGTCTGGAGAATGCATGGCACCAAAAAAAAAAAAAAAACTTGTAACTCCCAGAAAATGATCCTTTCTGCATACAATCGAAACAAAGGGATTCAACCTAGAATTCACGAGACTAAGAAAATTAGGTACAAATAAAATTGTCATATGACTCATGCATCAATGAAGATGCCATATAAACGTATGTAGTCAAACCAATTTGTAACTGAACAAAACGAAATTGCACACAAAAATACTCATACTGGAATCAACAAGCTGTAGCTCCGTACCTCTGCAGTCACTTTCTGAGCCAACATTGCAGCGTCAGCTCTGGCATTAATAAATCTCCATTGCAAGTGCCGGTTATGTAGCAGCCTCAACGAATGTGCATCAACAACCCGATTTTCCCCAACCTTCCCTCTCCTTGTTTCAGCAGCAAAGCTGAGAATCGATGGAGTTCTGCTCAAGTCATTACTCAACGAGATTGGTGTCATGCCGTTCCTCACTCGAGAAGGGCTCACCATCCCTCTCGATGGAGGCTTATTCGGTGATGCCGGCCTAACAGCCCCGCGAATAGGAGAAGACAAACTCCTGCTATTCAACATTCCTCTAGGCAACAGAATCGACCCATCACCAAATGACTTATTCAACGCGTTAAGTTTCGGTGTAAGAGCTATTGTTTTCACCCCATTATTACCCAACACAGGGGATTTTGGCTCTTGCATTCGCCTTACTCTATTAGTAGTCTCTTGCCAAAACCTCGCTGGCACAATGATACCACGCGGTCCTCCCCGCGCCTGAGCAACACTCCCACGCTCCTGTACAACTCTAGAACATATAGAAGAAACGCTTTCAACGTCCGAAACAACACTCTCAGTTCCAGATACAGATCCACCACCAACTGAATTTCCATCAAATTCAGCGTTATTGGTTGATTGAACATTCAATCTCCTATCGAAAAAAGTTTTACTTCGATCAACAATACTAACAGATTGTTCCAATGCCCTAAGTCTAGCAACACTCTCAGATCCCCCCAATTTCCTCCCACCACCAGCAGTACAATCCAAACTCCTTGTTACTACAGAATTTGCATCAAACTCGACATTACTGGTAGGTTCAACATTCAATCTCCTATCTAACGAAGTTCTACTTTGATCAACGGTCATCGATTGTCCCAATGCCCTAACTACACTCTCAGATCCACCCAATCTCCTCCTATCATCACCACCACCACAATCCAAGCTCCTTGTCATTACACTAGAATTCGCTTCCCGCGATCTCCCGGGCCACCTGTGCTGATCAATAGGAATAAAATTCTCCGCCTTATCCCTCACCGGCGTCGCTCTCCTCCTCTCCGGCGTCCCTCTCCTCACGCCACTCGTATTCGTACTCTCCGTCTTATCTCTCACCGGCCTCTCCGGCGTCCCTCTCCTTAGACTACTCGAGCCATTCGTCGCTGGTGCCGGAGGAGAAATCTCCGGCGCCGGCTTCGTTCTGCTAATCGGACGCGAAAACGTGTCGCCGCCTTGAAACGACACCGAGAGGCTCCTCTTGGAACTGACCAGCAGATTCGCCGCGGCCGAATTCGACGGCGTGCTCGGCCGCCTCCGGTCCACCGACAGCGAGCGCTTGATCGCGGCCGCCGGATTACCCGGCGCTGGCGTGGACGGCGTCGTCTTAGCAGCGGACGGGGAGGGGTGCCGTTTCAGGGAAAACGAAGGCGAGCAATACGAGGAGGAGTTGGTGGAGGAGGAGGAAGTGGTGGAGGAATTACCTGAGGTGGTGGTGGTGGTGGAGCCGGAAGACGACGTGGAAGACATGTACCGGGACGTGATTTCGCGAGATTTCGTTTTCCGACTGGGGAGCGGGGGGACATTGTCGGATTCGGCGTTGGGCAAGAGCGGAGGCCTGGCTGGCTTTTTGGGAGGGTTATTAGTCTTAGGGTGGGGAGTGGTAGATACGGCGGCCACCATCGGAGAAGAAAGTGGTCACATGTTGTTCGTGCCAAACCCTAGTTTAGTGACGGAGAACACCAGGGCCCTAGTAAATTCTATTTCTTCAAGCTAGAGAGAGAGAGAGAGAGAGAGAGAGAGAGAGAGGTGGGGGAGGGGAGGGAGAGAGAATGTGTGTGAAGTGGGGAGTGAGAGAATGTAGAGAGAGAGAGAGAGAGAGAGAGATTACCGGGGGGATATGACCGTTACGGAATGCCGGCGAGAATATGCGAGGAGAGAGAGAGAGAGAGAGAGAGAGAGAGAGAGCATAACTGTCGCACTAGTACTCACTCGTGGGTTCTGAGCTAGAAATAGTATCTTAAACAATTTTTATAAAAGGAAAGGAAACTGAGTTGTGTACGTAGTCGAGCGACTCGTACTCGCTGCTTTTATACGGGTGACGTGGGTTGGGTGAGATAATTGATGAACGAACCGTACGGTGGAAGTGGTTCGTTTCTCATCCGTCAAAAAGGAGAAATTTTTCAGTGCCGGGAGGGTACCACGTCACCCGGCCGGTACGTGAGTGGACACATTTAAACCGTTCAAAAGTATATTGGACAGCTCAGATTAAAACACACTCTCTCCTCTCATCCCCACACTCTCTCTCCTCTTTCTCTCTTCAAATTCGAGCCGTTCAAAACCAAAATGGACAGTCCGGATGCACCGAACGGGCACCACGTGATACCCGCTCGGCACTAAAAAATGTCTCCTTAAGAAGAGCAAGGTGTACACCAAATATACACCGACGTTCTACAGAAACTCACTTAGGGATCTCATACAAATGATGGGGGGCACTCAATTTTTTAAAAACATTTTTATAAACATCTATGTTAAAAAATTAGCTCCATCGAATATTGGTAAGGAATTGATCGATTCTACGGCCAAATTCTTGTCAGCAGATTGGGCGTAGAATCGATCAAGCATTTACCGATATCTGAAGCTGCTTATTTTTTTAAGAGGATTGCTTAATTTTTTTTAAAGCAAATAGAGCGACTCCGATTATTTGTGCGGGATCTCGAAATGAGTCCTACGGAAGGCAAGGCAGTGTATATTTGGTACACACTGGTACCCATAGTTTTATTGATGGAAATACGATTTGGTGATTTTGGAGTACTGTTATGTGGTGCTCAACATATGTATTCAGCACATTTTTGGATAATAATTTTCACATTTTCTATTTTGATATGCACTCGAATTTGGGGAGTGATTTTCGCACTCCCCAAATTATTAGAGTTAATATTTAACTTTTGCACTTCCCTTGGAGTTGCGACCCCTCAAAATTTTGTATTTTAATGAAATTTTAAACAGTATATAATTTTTTTTACTACTAAAAAAACAAGAAAGGGAATGAAAATAAAAAAGGGAGTATGAAAATTATTTTTCAATATCTTTTTGAGGTTCAGTACTAAATGTATGGATTTTTTTAAGGTTCGTGTGAATTTTTTTGAGATTCAGCATAAAAAGTTGAGCTCATGACGGTGCCAAAAAACAGAGTAAATGGGAGGAAAAATTTTCAGTGCCGAGCGGATACCATGTGGTGCCCGCTCGCACATTCGAGCCCGTCCATTACGTGTGTTGAACTACTCAGATTTGAAGAGAGAAAAATGAGAGAGAAAGTGTTGGATGAGAGGAGAGAGAGAGTTTCAATCAAAACCATCCAAAAGTGTATCGTACGACTTGGATACATCGAGCGAATACCACGTAGAATATACCCGCTCAGCACTGAAAAATCAATCGTAAATGGTCCTTATGATGGGGGAGGGAAGTTATGGAAGGAAATGGGTGGGATTGGGGGTAACGATACACGTGGAAGCGAGTAAGCGGGGTTAATGTGCACGCGACCAAGACAAAAGCGGAGTCGTCAAAGGTCCAAGGAGATGATGCTTGAGATTAGGGAACCTTCGGAGAGACGTTACGTTTAACGGACATTTACGTCAATTACGCACTTGTGAATTTTTAACGCGGTTTGTTTTTGTCGTTTTCTCGTATAAATTTTACTAGATCTGAGTCAAATTTTTACACTACCTCGCTCGTCTCAACGAGAGAATTCGGAAAATAGGATAAAACTAGATCCGAAAATAAATTTAAATACTAGTACTTGTGAAGTGGGGAGTGAGACCCGAAAATAAATTTATACTACTTCATTTCTAATGGGATTGTGATTTTGGCACTCCCAAAAATTGATGGAGGGGCTCCAAACTGAACTGTGTTGATACACAAAACGACGTCGTTTTGGAGCCCTTCCATCAATTTTTTGGAATGCTAAAATCAATTTCCTTTCTAATGCATCTATTGCCCCATCCTCAATAAAAATTCAAAAACTTAATTTGATGGTAATGAGTTAAAGTACTCAAATACTAGTGCAATATACATTTCATATACGGAAATGATTTTGTCACTCCTTTTTTTGTTAACGCCACTCTCCTGCAAATGTATTTTTAGTGCAAAAATACATTTGCAGGGGAGTGGCGTTAACAAAAAAAGAGAGTGACAAAATCAGCAGCCTTTCATATACTAGTACTTTGTAGCTTTTTTGCTTCTAAATTAAGCAAAAACAATTAATTTGTAGGTTTTTAATTTCCTTCTAAGGTTACTGAAATGAAATTAATTGCTGAAGCATGTGTTAATTTTGATGGTTAAAAATGCACTCAAACAGTAGTGATGCAACTATTGTTTTCTTTTCTTGGTCAAACGGAAATACGATGCAAGTTATACAACTATTGTTACATTTTGAGAATTATATCCGTCTTAGTTTAAATTTAAATTACCACAAATTTGCCCTTCCTTTTTTTAAATTTGTGTTCTATATTCCCGTTGTAATCATTTCGACACCCTCAAAAAACTTTCCTCCTCCTTTTTTCCCCGCTTTATGGGATAGTCCTTTTTTCTTTTCTTTTTTGAGCGAAAGATCATTCCATTTATATTAAAACGAAAAGATAACAACTACACGGTTAGGCACGCACGACACATAAACAAGACACAAACCGTGGCACGCTCATAGGCTAGCCAAGGCCTAAATTGTCTTTAATAAACTGATACAATTATAAATGTGAATTGTTAGGTTAATAGCAGGCCATGAAGCATGAATAACCATCAGGGGTCATGCCAAGAAAGTGACTGAAGAAGATAGATCATGTTAATTGTGGTTGCAATAGTAGGTAGCCAAAATTATGAGGAAAATCAACAAATCAACAACGTACTCAAGTCACCAAACGCTGATTGATTAATAAGACAAAATAAATTACTACTACTACTATTTAAGTAACAAATAAGCTTCGTCTATAACTAACGGCAAACAAAACATCCCTTCATCAACCCTTTTTTTATTTTCAACGGTCAAGGGTGTCCCGGGTCAGCATACGCGCACCTCAACTGCTAATCCTCTCCCCGATTCGATCAAAGGCAGGCCATTCACGCCAGACTAGAGAATTCACAAGAGATTACTTTCTTGTGCAGCCTAACTACAAGAATCAAACTCTAGTTATTATATAATTATGTGGGGAGCAAATTCATCAATCAATCAGACTAACTTCGGGGCTATCCTTTCATCAACCTTGTGCAACTGCAAAGGATGGTTACCTCCCTTTGATTGGGAGTTGCTGCTTCAGCCGCACTACATGGTGTAGTGCGGCGGATTCGATCGTCCATCTCGATATGAAAGGCTCAGATTTAATCCGAGTTCCTACAAATCCGACCTGTCCATTGTCGAGATGGACGGTCGGATTGGCCACACTACACGTGTAGTGCGGGGGGTGCACTACAGCACCACCGGATCCGGTTTCATAACTTCAATCTCTTTAAGTTAATCCTAAGCCAAGCTATAGTTACACCAAAACCAACCAACTCCTTCACAAACCAACCATCATTACCATCTTTTTTCTCTTCTAATTTGTCTAGAATATTTTGTAGGGGAGTTCAGGAATGATCTCAGCAATTTTCCAAACCATAATGTGGATCTTAATCATTGGCAAATCTATGACCTGATTTTTTTTGCTAGTCACAAATTCAGTAAATTAGTTTGAAAATACCAACCATCCACCAGCTTGTAGTACTTGTTTTCACCAACCAATTTGACTATATCATCTCTAGGGCTACAAACGAGCAAGAGCAAAGCCGAGTTTTGGAATGTTGAAGCTCGGCTTGCTCCAAATTAAACAAATTAGACCAATTTGTAATTGTTTATTAACCGTGAGCTCAGCTCGAACTCCAGTCGGCAACTATATCTAAACAAGTTGAGTTCTCTAAGAAAAACCGCATAAGTTTATATAAATTATAGGATATATTTTAATAAAATGTTTATAAGTATATTATCGTGTTTGTGAGCCTATATACTTACACCGTGAGTTTCAAAGAGCTCAAGCTCGGCTCAATCAAGAAACGAGCCTAAAATTTTAGCGAGAATTCATTTCTTCACTTAGTGAGTCGAGTTGAAATGGGACCTTACCTAGCCAAAGCTCATGAAGTTTTACTCGCGAACGGCTCATTTCATTTGCAGCCTTAAGCATGTTCATAACCATTTACTTTAATATCTCAATCTATCAAAAATACGCAAACATGTCCAAAATATTTCATTGATATGCACATGCAAGGTCTCATCAAGACAATAACAACTCCTCTCCGGTCATTCAAATGGATTCGAGAGTAAAATTTCAGCCCGAAAATGATTCTTTCCAAGCTCATCTCATTGATTGGAACTGTTCATTTTATTTAGCTTGTTAAGAATATCATGCCAAAAATCAAGTTGATTAGATATCATTCGAGATAATTTTGGAACACATTTATCTTGCAAAAAATAAGATTGCTACACAGGGTCAACAACAACATTTCAACCATGTTTAGCAATATTAATGTGTTCCGAAATCATATCAAATGATATGCAATCAATTTGATTTTTCCATGCTTAATGTGCCCGACGAGTTCAAAAAAAAAAATCCCGATCATTAAAGTGGGCTCGGAAAAAACTTTTTCCTCATAAAATTGTTCTCTCCTACCAATTTGAATGATTGGAGAGGAGATATACCCCAAGGACCACTTGATTTTTGGAATGTTTTTTCTCCTGTTATATAATCAACAAAAATGAAGCCCATTCCGGTGGCTTTGTCAAAGTGTTGTTTCCTTTTCAATTTTCTCAGCTAATCAAAGACAGACAAGGGTTTGAGGTCCAGCTTCATCGATCTCTAAGTGCTATCTCGTTCATGTACTCGGACCAGGGGATGCTGCCGAGCAACATCCTGCAGAGCGGTACGGAGCAACCAATTCGGCTGTTCATCTCGGCACGGACGGCTCTGACAGAATCTGAGCACATACATATCTGAACCGTCCATTGCTTGGCTAAGTTCGGAGCCGTCAATAGCCGAGACGAACGGCCAAGTCGGTCACGCTGCACCCACTTTGCAAGGGATTGCTCGGCATCATCCCCATTCCCATGTACTTGGTTTTGAGCATGAGGAGCCTCCTTCCCACCACTAATAAAAAAAAAAAAAAAAAACCCTATAAGATTGATCTTATAAACACTTGGGTCGGATTCATTTGATTTGATATCATGGAGTTAAGTACATCCAAACTAAAACAATAATCACAGAGCTAACAAAGTGGGCATGATTAAGATGATGAGAAAATAGATTAATACAAACAAAACATAGTGGTGAGCAAAATCATTTCTCTAGACAATGAAGAAGATAACTAACAAGAAGACATAATTAAAGGATAAGAAAACTTGAGATCTGTTTGGTAGTATTGTTTTCGTTTTCTTTGTTTTCCAAACAAAACGCAACGAAAAATTGTCAAAACACCGCGGTATCCTTATCAATGTTTTGTGAAAACACAAGTATTCCGAAATTCAGAAAACACCTTTTCGTACTTCATGCAATGCAGATTTGTTTCAAAAAATTCTCGATGTTGGTTTTTTCGAAACTGTTCGCACAATTTTTCAAAATCACAAGTATTGATCGATATGACAACAGAACCGAAAATGAAAACGATACGAATTAGGAAAGCAAATGTCAGAATATCTCTCTCTTTTAAGTAGAAGTCTAGAAGAATATAAGAACTGTTTCATTAACAAGAAATTAAACAAGTTTTCAAGCTAAGCCCCCAGCATCTCTTTATAGGGTACAAATACTCTGTTACATCTAAAATCTCAAGAAGTGATTATATATCAAGAGAATACAGAATACAAAACACAATCCAAATTGGAAAGCTGAGCCCAAATTAAGGGGGAATGCTAAGCTATCCCCTCTTGTCTGGGGTATCGTATCCCCCTAGTTTTCACCATAAGAAAGTATAATATGAACCATATGAAGACGTAACAAAAAATCACGAATGACGCAACAAAAATCACAAACTGGCGGAACAAAATGACACCATAAAATGGCATACAGTTTACCAAAAGAAGGCACAACATTTTCACTACATCACGAATAACATTTTTCAAAATGGCATAAAATTCAAAATCATATTTTTTTTACGGTGTCCCCCATCATAACATTCACCGCAAAATGATATACCGTTCGCCATGAAAAGCCGTATCATGTTATGTTTTGGTCACACCACAGGAGGGGGAGTACCATAGAATTTTCCTGTTTCAGCATTAGACCATACGTACTGTTTGATTGGCAAGAAATAAAAAACTTCAAGCTAAGCCCTAAGTATCTCTTTCTAGGGCACTATCCCTACCTCTTTCTTCACCTTTCTTGTATATGGTATAACCGAAAGGGGCCTACCCCTCTTTAACTTTAGAGGCACTGAAGTCTCAGATTCACTTATAGTTCTGCAACTTTACAAGGGCCAATTCTAAAGGTGTGCTAACTTCTTCTATCATGTTATTTCTGGTGCATTCCAGCTCATATTGTGATTCTTTACCATCAAGCAGCTTACTTCTAAGAAGTTACCATTTTTTGGTTCTTTTGAATTTTACTCTGAAAATTGAACTGCTACCAAAATCTAAGTTTTGGCAAACACTCACTTGAGTGTGTAGTTTAAGTGGTTGGATCTTTAGGGTTCGAGCTTACGGATATGCACTTGTGCTAACTAACCCAACATATTAACCTACCGGCAAGAGGCTTTTGGCCCAATGGTATTCGGAGTGCACTTAGGTACCAGGAGAAAGGAGGTCAAAAGTTCAAATCCTCCCTTCAAGGTGCTAATTAAAAACTAACCACTACCTACCACTCCATAAACGGGTCCCACTCGAATCAAAAGGTGCATTTTAGCCATCCTATTGCTCTAAAGAACATATATCCAAGGGGAATTGACTGATTATATGATGCAAGGTTAGACCTACTTTCTCCAAATCTATCTTCTATCAACTGCTAAAACATGCAAATTAACAAATAGGAGAAAAGTTAACTAGAACTGCAAGTGGGTCCAAGCTGACAACTTCTATGGCTAGAAAAAGGTCAATTTGCTGATAACTTAATCAGGAGGAAATTTAGTTAAACCTACTTTTATTAACAAAGATGACAGTTGAGTTACAGCCAGTTTCATCACTTAGATAACACTTCATACTAGTTACTGGTGTTGAAGTGACAAAACAAAACACAAAACCCCAGGCGTTGGCGCAGTGGTTGCCACTTGGCAACTGAAGGCCTCGGGAAACCTTTTGATTTGGGGTTCGACTCTTACGCGTATGTTGCATGCTATCAATACCGGCATTGGGCCAATATATACCGGATTTTTCCCTGGATTTAATTGAGACCCTCGCTACTGAACAATGAAATTGATCTCCGAATTAGTAGGTCCATTTGGTGGGATACTGAGTTATAAAAAAAAAAATAACAAACCACAGCTCGACAATATCCCAAACTTGATTAAAGCAGCCCACATTGAGTGATTCTTAGGCTTTAGAGAATTGATTTATGTATGGTCCCATTACTTAATGATTCTTCTTTCTCCACTGGCAACCCACAAATGGAAGAGTGTGGTGGCAGGGACTGAGAAAAGGGATCAGCTCCTTTTAGAAAACTCTGATCACGTTTCATTGAAAGATTAGGGGAGAGAATGAGCCAAAAGAAGTGAAACCATAAAAGAGATGTAACTGGGTAAGATGTGGGGTTTGGATCCTCTCCGGCCCAAGTTTTGCGATTTGGTCAGATACAGCAAATGGACGGTTCATATTTGGAATGTCCCATCCAGTCCAAAACTTGGAACTAAGGGGATGCGATCCCAAGAAGTGGATTGATTGGATTTCCTTAACTATCAGAAAGTTTTTAATGAAAAGAAGGGTTAGCAATCACCGGCAAAGAGAGAACCAAAATAGACAATGAAATTAACTTGAGTGAGAAGGATATCTTCACATCATGATTAAAGTCGATCAAGTTAGGTGCAATTTATAATTGCACTTGCTTTAGTTGTGAGATGGTCACCAACTGGGAACCTTTAGCAAGAGAAACATAAAACGGGAAAAAAAAAATACTGTATAGAAAGAAACAACAGAAAATACAAGTTTTGGATGGTACGGGACAGTCCAAATTCAGACCATACATTGGTATAATCAATGGTTTGGCTTTGCTAAGATTTTCTTACCGATAATAGTCAATGGTTCGGACTTGCTCCGATGCTCTTGCCAGTACGAGTATCCGAGCAAATCCGAATCATTAAGGTGGTGTTCCACTTTAAGAAAAAGTGTTTTTTTTCAAACGGAGGTAATTTCAAACTCAAATATAATGAAAATGAAAAATATTTTTTCAATTTTTTTTGCACCGTTTAAAAGATCTTAATGAGATCTATCAAACAAGATCCATATTGGTAGGAAAATTATTTGCGTAAACACATGATTTTTGAGCTTGAAATTACCTCCGTTTGAAAAAAAAGCACTTTTTCTTAAAGTGGAACACCACCTAATTGCAGCAATGAACGATCCATATTTGGACTATCCCGTCCAATCCAAATTAAGGATCGGAGAGGATCCAATTCGAAAGAAAAACAAGTTGATATGCCATGACTAATGGCATTATTATTATGGGCTTCTCACCTCCTCCTTCTACTAGCTAGCATATGATGCCCACTCCACCCCATTAAAAGCTGAATGTGGTCAAAATACCAGCATTAAACTATACCCATCTTACAAAAGGTGTACCTATATGTGTATGTTAAGTATACCCGCAATGTAAGGATGGCTAGCTGCTCACCTAAGTTAGGGCAAAAAAACGTCAAAATATTTGCATTGTTTAGGGTAGGGTAACCCATGAAGCATTACAATACTCCCTAGGGAAAGGCTGCTCAAATAACCCCAGAGTCCAATGAATTCGGTTTGCATTTGTTTCAGTTGACAAAATGAAAGGTAAGCATTACCCAAATATGTTCACCTGCATTATCTGGACTAATGCGTTATCCGCAAATATCGATCGTTGTAAGGCTCCGTTTGTTTCAACGTAAAATATTTTCCTCAAAAATAATTTACCTATTTTTCGGTGTTTGGTTGGACAAAGAACAAGGAAAACATTTTTCGGTGTAAAACATTTTCCACCATTTGGTGTAAAATGACTTACGTTGGAAATGACGGTAAGTTATTTTCCAAATCCTTTGTCTCTTGGCATGAATTCTGTAACTTTCCTGTTTCCAGTAGCTATTTCCCCAATAGTTCACTAACAGGAGGAACAAAACTCTCTCTCTCTCTCTCTCCAAAGTTTTACCTAGAAACTCTATTCTTCTCTCTCTACAATTGTGATTAGTCAAAATGTTTACACATATTTTCAACTGCAACCAAACAACAGAAAACACAAATAAAAACAAACATTTTACTCAAAATCATTTAACATAAAAAATGTTTTTCATCCAAAAATATTTTACATCGAAACAAACGGAGCCTAAATCTCTCATGACCCTCAGTTAGATAAGGGGATAAAACCCGTGTCAGACGCGATTGGACGTGTAGCAAACATATTTCGCTATTCAGATTTCCTTAGAGTTATGCATAGGCCGTGACACTTTTTAACTCCATTGGTCTTTGAAAGAATGATACAATAATTTTGAGTTTTGGATGTGCCCCATTGTCTTAGAGATAAAAATAAGATGAACCACCACATACCCACTTATGTACCAAGAAAGCGAAGAACAAAAAGGCCAAAAAACTGACAACACCAAAAAGAGATCAATCAATAAACAGAGCCTATACACGCCTCTAAAAGCCAAAAATACATAATTTCTCAAGGAATGGATCAAAGGTTGGTTTGCACTCTCTTGACTCGCAACTAAACAAACTACGATATCTAGTGTTATCGCCATGACCTCTCTCTCTTTTTGCAAAATATGGAGTGAATCAAACGCAAGTTGCATTTCTTTCAACTAGGTATTCTCATAGCAAGTATAACTCAATTTCTCCAACGAGAAGTTCGTATGATCAATAAGCTTTCTTCACAATAAGGGTGTGAAGTGAAGTCCCACATCGCCTGAGTACCAAAGTAATATGAAGTATACAAGCTTGAGAGCACCCTCACTTCAATACCTAGCTTTTGGGTTTCAATTCTACACAAAGGGAACAATACGGGCCCTAATACCACAAACACTTAATACCATGGCCTCTTATGACAGTTTAAGGATAATCCATAAGAAATGCCATTTGTTTTTTCTTAAGTTGATCTGACATACTCATCAAAGATGCAAATTGAGAAAATGTAGCAGTTCTAAGGCAATGGAAAATCAGAAAAGGTAGGATAGAATCTTGAGACGACTGGGATAACCTAATAGTGTAACACAAGAAGCCTGTGGCATTGGCGCAGCTTAGTCATTTGGTTTAGCAGCCAAGAGCCTAGAAGCATTTGGTCTGGAGTTCGACTCCCACCCGCGTGCTATTGATTCCAATGGGAGGGCAGTATCTTACCTAAAACGCGGTCTTACCAGTACGGGGAACAGGAACGTGGTACACCCACATGCCTAAGTTGTGGTACGCTAGGGATAGGCTTCTATAGATCATAATGTTTTATCAAATTATCCATACAAAAAACATGTCTAAGAGCATTTGACATTTTTCTCCCACCAAAATTCCATGCTCTCTAGATTTTTACTTTAGTAAGTTGATTTTTCTGAAAAACTTTGTGGGATCTCTTTGGATCGCTAAATTTACCATATTGAAACAGTAGTGTACTATGTTTCGGAACGTGCATACCAAAACGTAATTCATTAGGGTATGAACGTTCCCAGGTAACGTAGGGCAGGCGAGTTCATATGGGGGGCCGGCTTTAATGGGGACGCCACATAGTGGACGGCTGGATCGATCTCCCAATTAGTAGGTTCATTGGGCCGAATACCAAGTAATCAAAATAAACATAACACAAGAAGTTGACAATTCACAACCTGAAAGCTATATTCCCATGCTGCCTAAATTTCAAGAGAAAACAAGAAGAAAAGACTGGACATAAAAATAACAAACTCTCATGCACCAAAAGAAATAGATAGCAGTAGTAGGTATATAAGTTGGCAGTGTAACTTGATACAAAACACAACAAGGTTCAAACATCATGTCAAACCGCGTAGATATTAGTTATTACAATCTTAAGTTTCAAGCATATAAAATACAGTGGTAAAGGTTATACAGATATAGGCTAAGGAAACCCACCAAGTTTTGGGTGCTCAGGAGGTGGTGAAGGCCTTGGGATGTAAGGCATGAGAGGAGTGCCATGCTGGATAGGTCCAGGTCTTATGGATGTCATTGAACTTGGAACTGGATCGATAGGCTCGTAGTCTTCCAGATTTACACTTCCTGATCGATCACTTTTATCGCTGCTTGAAGTGTGACCGATCTCCTGTGATTGGAAAAGAGGGAAAAGAAAGGACGAATAGAGCACATCAGAATCATAAAAAGGAGAAACCTTGCTTAGATTTTGGGGTCTGGTAGAGTCGGAGTAAAATGTTGTTCCCAGGGAGAAATATTTGGAAAATGCTTCCCACGGAAAATGGTGATGCTACTAATGGTGGTGATGGTTGTGTTGGGGGCTGGAGGCAGCAGTGATGGCGGTTGTCGTTGTGGTTGAGTGGTACTAGTGATGGGGTGGTAGTATAGCGCTGATCCGGAAAAGTTTGCATGCAAAAAGTTCAGTCAAAATTAATTCATTTCCGTTAACACTGCAAACAATTTTCCATTTTCCCTTGATTTTCGTTTCCCGTATAGTACCAAACAACAGAAATAGAGAAAAAATTCACGTAGTAAGTTATCTGGAAAGAAACATTGTAAATTGTGGTTCTCAGCCAACTTATGTAGCTTTTTGTGATAACTTCAAAGTTCAAACAGACTCGTATGCCATCCGAAATGGGTGGATGTAGCTTTATCCACTCGATATGATTTGAGATAATTTCATGCTTGCAAAAAAAACGGACTCGTATATCCCTAAAGCTATGCAGTTCATTGTGTGTACCTTTAGCTTCCAGCTGCTTCCTGTCATGACTCCCGTATCATCCTCGTGGCGAGTAAAAGCCATATCTGGTTGAGTTAAACATAAGTTTTTTAGCAAGCGATATTATATGGAACGAAGAGAGATAAACGTCTCATTGAGAATTCAATCAAAAACCAAAAGATGAACTAGAGTCTAAAGTTAAATGATGGAGAAAGCTACCATAAGCAACAGACCAACTGTCACAAATGAAGCAATTACTCAACATAACAGAAGAAGAAATCTGAAAAGCCTTCATTCAAACATCGTGCCTAATACGGATTTCTACTTCCCGTTTTGATTTTCTTGGGGAATGGAGAACAAAAACGAGAAATCGTTTGGATTCGAGGTCTGCCATTTCCTCAAACTCCCTCTGAAAGTGATTCAAAAGCTCCGGTACAAGACCCAAGTAGGCAGGTTGAGGTCCTACGAGGTGCATGAAGGCTAAAAAGAACCAAGATAGGGCTCGTGGCACTCGCCAACAATGGGGCAGATTCGTGGCTTTCGCAATCCTTGGTATATCTATTGCTGAGCACTCTGAATTAAGTAGATCAAGTTTGTTTTTCCCTTTCCGGCTATACATGGAGTTGATGAAGGTGATATTAAGGACTGTTGGTACAAAAGCAGATAGACTTAAAACTTAGATACGTGGAACAGTAACAAACGATACGAGCATACGCGAATTTTTCAAAATCATTTTAGGTGATAAAAACATTAAGGAAGAGCTTAAATCACTGGCCTAACGGGCATAAAGCGGACTGAGAATTGCATACGAGCCCATATGTAGCAGGAATTGGTCGATTTGCATGCAACTTTTTAGTCTCTCCGGTATACAAGAGTTGCAAAAAACCGATGTTTTGCAGCTGATATGCTGTGTTGCGGGTGCAACTTCTGTTTATAAACTACAGGGAACAGTTTGTTTGACCCGATATGAGTACGAGATTGGACCATATATCCAAGGTGGGAAAATGTCCAGCTTTGCTCAAAATATTTTCAGCTCCAAGATTATTATTATTATTTTTTATCGAAATATGTTCCTTCTTCTATTGAGCTCTAATGGATTGAGTTTTGGCTTTCTTTGAATGGTTTAAACGTCGCAATAATTAGATTAAACGATTTATTACGCATTTGGGGTTCTGCTTTTTAAAATACGGTATGAATTTTTTCAATAAGTAATCGAATCAGGAAAGAAGAATATAGCGTAAGACACGTTATCGTATTGTTGGATTCCTATAATTAAAAAGGGGCCAAGCTATTTGCAACCACAAATTCCCTAAGCCTAGCCCGTGCTAAAATTAATACTTTTCGGACAAAAATACCCTTTTAAAAAACGGACAAAAATACCCCTAATGAAACGACGTCGTTTTAGGTCATTTTCCTTCCACTCTTCTTCCCCAACCCACCTCCCACACCTACCGGTCTCTTTTTTTTTCTTTTTTTTTTTTATCTCCACCTCCCACCTACTAGTACCACCACCTCACCCGTCCCCTCCTCCTACTCCCCACCACCACCACCATCACCACCGCAGCAACTGCTACCGACTCCGTTGCCAGCCGCCGGTTTTCGTATGAAACTCGCATTTCTTCACCGACGAACCCAGTCCCATCGCGCATTAGCAAAATGCGCGATGCTAATCGCGCATTTCGTGAATGCGTTCTACGGAGCATGACGCATTCGGAATTTGCGTTTTTTGCGTTTTTTGCCGTCAAAATTAACAAAAAAAAAATACATGACGCATCTTCAAGAAGCGTTATACGGAGAAGACAAGATGCATCTTCAAGATGCGTTATAAAGTGTTCAAGTTCAGGTAATGGAATCTGAATCTTGTAAATATTTTCGGAAGTTAATTTCCGATTTTGGTAGCGATTTTCGGAACTGAATGTTCGATTGGTGTTGGATGGGTGTGGTGGAGGAAGGGTGTGCTGCTTCCGGTGTTCGACGGGTCTGGTGCGCAGCGGTGGTGGTGAACGGATGGCGGTGGTGGTGGTGAACGGACAACAGAGAATAGGGAAACGGGGAGAGAGGGAGAAGGGGCAGAATCGTGGTGGTGGTGGTGTTGTCTGGTGGTGGTGACGGCGGTTATGGAGGATTTGGTGGTGGTGCAGGAGAGAGGGTTCAATTTTGGGGGGAAAATTCGTTTTTGGGTATGTAGGGACAATTTTGGAAGTTTAGGAGAATTTTTGGGGTTGCATTTAGGGAATTGTTATAAGATTTGTGGGCTAGGTTTAGAACAAGCTAGGCTTAGGAAATTTGGGGTTGCAGATATCAATCCCCTTAAAAAGAAGTAGTCTTTGGAAAGGGACTATGCGAATCAAAGGGTACGTATCCGTTGAATCGTAGGTTTTTAACAACCATAAAATTATCACAACCAAACAACCATGGAGTAACGGATCAAAAAAAAAAAAAACAACCATGGAGTAACGGATCAAAAAAAAAAAAAACAACCATGGAGTAACACAAATCATATAACCACCATAAAATTAAATTTTCAGGAAAAAAAAAAAAACAAAAAACCAGAGCCATAGAAGTTTACCAGGAACAGAGGAGGAGCTTCCACCAATGGAGAAACTAAGCAACACCAAAGCTGTCCCAGCCACCCAAAACACAAAACCCTTCATCATCCCAATTACCAACAACAAAACTAAATTCTCTCTCTTCAACTCACCAAAATCTCCAAACTGAACAAAATACCCCTCTGAACAGATCTATGCCCTTTACAACCTCACAAAAACCTGCTTAAATAACTCAACCCATTTCAGATTTCCCTCAGGGAATGGGAAAAATATATATACTTTAAAACGAGAAAGAAATCACCGGCCTTTCGTCACACTTAGATTTCAGTACGCCAAAGTCGACCTGAAAATCTGGAGATAGCCCATACCGGAATATAGACAAACAGTAGGAGTATTTTGATATATATTTGGTGTTGGATTGGTGTATAAATATATGGGTTTAATGTGGGTTTTGTTTTGAGTAGCAGAAGCAGTGGGGAATGTGGCGAAATGAATGCGGGAGTCTGTGGGGAAAAGCGAGCCCTTCTGAATGTGGGCAGAACAGGGGACTGGTTTTCGGGCACGACACAACTTCTTTTAAGCGGTTCTGAGATTTTCTTTAAAACTTGGAGTGGCGGTAAAATGAAAAATAACCTACTTGCCACGCATGATTGCTTAGAGCTGTGTTCTTTCTGTTTGCTAGATGAATACTAGAATTCGCTTGATGTTTTGATTCTTTTTCTAGTAAAACGGTTTTAATGATAAATCTTTCGGTTTGGAAGATCGTTGACGTGTATCTAAAACCGAGTAATTAAAGAGAAAAGCTGGTTGAACCTGAGTTATGGGTGTTGCTATCCCCTAAACCTAGCCGCTTAGTCTAAATATTTTTAAAACTCAATTTTATCGGAAAAAAATTTTAACCGACTAATTCCGAAACCCTAAACGTAATGACCGGGCATATCTCCCAGTGACCCCAAGGTTTGAAATGTTTGACCTTTGTGAGAATGAAATCTGTGACTTCATAGAGTAGCACTTATTGTTTTCAAACAACCACTTGGCCATTCAAACAACCACTTGGCCAAACTGAACTCCTTGGGGTTGCGAATTTTTTTTTGCAAAACTGTTTTTGAAAACAAGATTAATCATCCATTTTTGAGGGACGAGAGTAATAAAAACATTGTGTTTAATAAAAACTGCGGTTTTTTACCAAATTTATCAATGGAGTTAATAATCTTCCATTACTTTCATGTACTGCGTGTTTGATTTATCATTAGTCACATAATCCGCATGTATGAGCAGGAGCAGATCCGCGAGCATGAAAACGACTTTTGAAAATATTTCAAATTAAAATTTATGAGAATAAAAATTGGGAGCTATGACACAAAGCAAGGATTGACATTAAGACTTAACCAACAAGAAAATAACTACTCGAATCTCCAACCACGTGGTTTGGCTTAATAAGCAACTTTGTTTTATTTTTTTGGGTAACTAGGATAAAAAATATTCCAGCCTTTATTCATAAAAAATTATCTTTTCTTAGTTTTCAGTTAAATTGTTGTGGATTACAGTTCGTCTAAATGAGAGGAACTGAAAAATTAGAAAATTATGATCCAAACTCAAAATATTCCAAAAATACGTATCATGAACACCGCTAAAGTAGTAGCTGAAATGTCATTGTCATGTTTTCGCTAAACTGAACGGACTAAAACCCATTCTCGCGGATTTCTAGATAAATCATTCTCCTCACATATATCAACTAAAATATCATTTAGCGTAAATAATTTGACTATTGTCCTCAGCATGTAGTCCAATAATTTATGTGGAAACATATGATCCTAACTACCATAGTATGGCAATCTCTCCTATGAAAATGAAGTGCATAACTACCCCAAAATCCAACACTCACCGGAACTGAATTAATCTTATATATATGCCCCATGCCCAATCTCCACTGTCATCAGAGAGGTTAGAACAACGGACAAGAACATAATATAAAGAGGGGAAAAATTCAAAAAAACCCCTGAACTTTGAACTCAATATCAAATAGGCACCTGAACTTAAATAAACTTCAATTGAACACCTGAACTTTCACTCCGTTATCAATTTACCCCCTGCCGTGACTTGCCGTTAACAGCACAGTTAAATAAAAAATATCTACCACCAGTTTGCAATCCTATGAAGCAGAAACGTGATTATGAGAGCCTTAGAGACAAAATTTGATTATGTCTCTTTAAAATAATATGATCAAAATAATAAGATCTTCACACCCGTTCAAACGGATTAAAAATTGGAGCACTTAATTTTTTAACCATATTTTTTAATATATAAACGGTCTAAAAAAAATTAAGTGCTCAAATTTTCACTCCGTTTGAATCAGTCCAACATTTCTCTCTATCTCTCTCCACTTATTACCCGGACCCGGGGGCTCTGCTGCCCCAAAGGCACATCAGCCCCTACCCACACACCAAAATGGCAACGTTTTGGTTAAATAAAAAATTCATACCACCAGTTTGCAATTCTATGGAGCAGAAACGTGATTATGAGAGCCTTAAAGATAAAATTGATTATGTCTCTTTAGAATAATATGATCGAATAATAAGATCTTCACACCCGTTCAAACGGATTAAAAATTGAAGCACTTAATTTTTTAATCATATTTTTAATATATAAACGGTCATAAAAAATTAAGTGCTCAAATTTTCACTCCGTTCGAATCGGTGCAAAGATCTTTTTATTCTTATCATATTATTCTAAAGGGTCATAATTCATTTTTATCTTTAGGGCTCTCATATTAAGTATATGTTCTTTATTTAGAACCCTATGGAGCAGAAATGTGATTATGAGCACTGTGATAATGAGCACTTAATTTTTTATGAGCACTTAAATATCTTTGTACTGATTCAAAACGGAGTGAAAATTTGAGCACTTAATTTTTTTATGACCGTTTATATATTAAAAAATATGATTAAAAAATTAAGTGCTTCAATTTTTAATCCGTTTGAACGGGTGTGAAGATCTTATTATTCTGATCATATTATTCTAAAGAGACATAATCAAATTTTGTCTCTAAGGCTCTCATAATCACGTTTCTGCTTCATAGGATTGCAAACTGGTGGTAGGTATTTTTTATTTAACTGTTCTGTTAACGGCAAGTCACGGCAGGGGGTAAATTGATAACGGAGTGAAAGTTCAGGTGTTCAATTGAAGTTTATTTAAGTTCAGGTGCCTATTTGACATTGAGTTCAAAGTTCAGGGGTTTTTTTGAATTTTTCCCTATAAAGAGATAAGAACATGTAGGTATGGCATCCCGGAATATTAGTACATCCAAAGTCAAGATGAGGCTCTAATTTAGGTATGGAAATAGGGCTGTAAACGAGCCGAAACGAGCCGAATATTAGAATGTTCAGATTCGTTCATTAAGTTTTTTAGCGAACTCGAGCTCGAGCCGAACTCAATGAAAAGTACGACGAGCCGAACTCGAACCGAGCTTGTCTAGGTTTGGGTCAAACTTGAGCTTGTTCACGAGCCTTAACGACCCAATAATATCATATATTTATGCTCTCATACAAGTCTAAAGCTGCAAGTAAAAATTTTAGTATGTACATAAATACGTTTATATACATATAAATTGATAAAAACGTATACATAAGTAAGTTTTTAGTAATTGTAAACGTTTAGACTTGTACAAGTTTTAAAATTTTCACTATGTCACTATATAAAATCCCCATGATATACATATACTCCAGATTCGCGAGCCTAATCGAGTCGAATACTACTATGTTCATGTTCGGTTCATTTATGAAACGAGCCTAAAATTGAGGTTCAGGTTTGGTTCATTAAGTAAACAAATCGAATTCAAACGAGCCTTTACCGAATCGAGCCTTGAACAGATCACGAACGGCTCAGTTCATTTACAGCCCTATATGGAATAGAAGAGCATTTGGAAATACTAAGGATTCAAACCGAGAAACTCCAATAGCGATAATTTGAAGTAGGATTCAAAGTAGGCTCTTTAATTGAACGGATCGGATTATATTTTTTAGCTCAGGATGAAGCCTATTTTGAAGGCGCAGTAGGCCTTGTTGTACTGGGTATAGGAGGCCCTCCAAGTCTATAGGATTTCGAATACATTGCCAGTGTTCGAGCCACATGGGAAGCAAGTTTGGGATTCAGGGCTATGGATAGCCTCTGAACTTCCGTTGACTAACATACTAACGCCCCGCTGATGTAGTATAAACTATGCCCAAAAAAAAAAAATTCTATTCACATAAAGTTTCTTTTCAATTTTCATACAAATTAAGTGCAAAGCCAAAGACAGGACCAGAACACCAACTTCTTACCCGCGACACGAAGCTGAATAAAAACAACAAAATTATACAGATGGTAAATTTAGTAAGAAATCAAAGCAACCACTTCATGCAGGAGCTTCTCTGTTATTCTCCTCAGTCTTCACAGCAAATGAAAGATCGTAAAGCACAAATTGAGGATCAGACATAATGATCAGAAGCTGCGAGAAAGATACGGGATGCGCCTGGCCCAATCGGAGATGCTCCAAAATTGTTTGTTCTTGGTTTTGGAACCAACTAGCTCTGTTTCATTCCTATTCAGCATTTCCCATAGCACATGGACATCCTGGTACTCGCAAGTCCTCACTTCTTGCCGAAGCTTCACTAGTCCTACAGGAGTATAGACATGTTCGATCAGTCGAATTAGATATAAAATGTGGATTATCTGCGAGATCTTATCTATAGCTAGGGAGACGTTAATTGTCACGCGTATACAAATAGGGGCGAAACTAGATTTTTGACAAACGGGGTTAATGCGTAAGCTGTATTTAACTTCGAATTGGACAAATCCAAGGTCCAAGACGAGCATTAGCCCACATTCAACAAGAAAACAAGGAACTTGTATTCACAAAATTGAGAGGCAAATCAGAAAATCCATCCTTACCAGTTTTGCGAATCCCCACACCCTTGGCGACAACGATCCAAATTCTCCGCATGGGAACCACCATCTTGCGCCACCACCTCATCGCGAAAAAAACCACCCTCCACCAGCCGCAACCGTTGTGGCTTCAGACCCTGAGCAATTGAATCACAATATGAAGCGACGATGCTATCGAAACATTCCTTTAGCGATTTCTTTGAAGTTTGTGGTGAAAAGAATTTTGTAATTCAAATCGTTTCGATGGGGAAAAAGAACAAAACTACGTACGAACCTAATTTAGTCTCAGGTGATAAGAAATTTAGAATTCGAATCCTTTTGACCGGAAAAAGTAAATACCATTTTCTCTTATGCTTTACTTCGTTCATGTTTCGATATTCTGGTGTACTAGACGTAGAGGAACCATACCATCCACCGAATTTATCGGTTTAAACTCTATGTGACGGTAACAGAGAGAAACTATGAACATCGTTTTTTCCTTTAGCTTAATTTCGTTTACTTTGTGTATTTCTCTAATCAAGGCTCGAGACACTCATCGCGACAAAATTTGGATCTAACATTTGAGGGTCCATCCGAGAATCAGTAATGCGTATTTGAGCTTGTATGTCCATTTGTGGTTTTGCTCGTTTCCTAATTTTCAGTAGATTTAGCTTTTTCCGACTGTTATGATTATTTCGTATAAGTGCCGTTAGGCTTCTTGAAATGAAATTTGTTGTTGATAAAATAAAAAAAAAAACCGACATTTAAGGGAAAAAACGGGCAACAAATAAGAGGAAAGAAAATGAAAAGAAAAAGACACAAATTTTAAAAACGACTACGGTCACAATTGTGTCCGAAACTGACCGATATGCATCCGAATTACGTCCGATTGTAGAAAAATAAAAGTCAGTTCAAATGTTGTTTGTTTTATGCATTGCCAAAAGAAGAGAGACAGGGAGATAGAGAGAGGGGGGGCTGACAGAGGATAGAGTTACGCGAACTCACGTATTTATCGAACGGTTCCGAACGCAATTGTTAATCGGAATTATGTCTGAAAGTTGTGTTTCATACTTAAATTTGGAAAACAAAACTTCAATCGAATGTTGTTTGTTTATGCATTGATGAGGGAGAGAGAGAGAGAGAGAGACCTGACGGAGCAGAGAGCAACGAATTAACTCGGCGGGCAGCAGCAGCAGCAGCAGCAGATTTTCACTCTGTCTCTCTATCTAAAACCGATGTCCGCCGGCCGCCTGGAGGGGGTGAGCTGTGGTCTGGTGGTCACACTGGAATCTGATAATTCTGATGGCTGGCCAAAATCGATCCCCAATCTTATTCTTAAAGAGAAACCGACGAGTCGTGCGACGCCACGTGTCATTCCCGACGGTTGGGGACCGTGTCCAGGTCCAACGTTCGCTGGTCTCGTTGATAATTTTTCGACGTGATTTTCGGATTCTGTTTTTTTTTAGTTTCGTGGCCACATGTCGGAGAGACGATTGGTCGAAGACAACTTAGGACTTGTACCCTGCCATGTGGATGTATCATTCGTTCTTAGTGGGGCAAACGTGTTTTCTTTTTTCCCCCTTTTTTTTTTTTTCGGCTTAATATCAAAAACACTTCCTCAACTATCACGTTTTTGCAACATCATTCCCTTAACTAAAAATTGGCCAACATGACCCTCTTAACTATCAAAACTAAGCAGCTTCACCCCCTCTCTCTCTCTCCACTTCTGTTAATTTTTTTGGGCAGAATTGGGTTAAAAGACAAATATTCCCTTAATGTAAAATTAGGGCAGACTTACATGTCTGTCTGTCATCTCTCACACGCACATCTCTCTTCTATCTCCCTTCTCTCTTCTCTCTCCCTCTCTCAATCACGACGCTCATGGAGGAACCCATGAACCCACCTGATCGAAACACTCGAAATGCACATCTCCAATCGATGTTTGAAACCTTAAACAAAACCGTGAAACTCATTCGATTTACATTCGATTGCCGTACATCTTTGCGATCGTGAAACCCTAAACTGAAGCTTCGATTGGGTAGGAGGGAGAGGGGGGGGAGTGAGAAAATCCGAGTAGGAGAGAGAGAGAGAGAGATGTACAAAATATGGGTTTCATTTGTGTTATGGAAGAAAGCTGAGGTGAGAGGGGGTTGGATAGAGAAGAAGAAGAAGAAGAAGAAGAAGAAGAAGAAGAAGAAGAAAGATAGAAAAAAGGGGATTTTGGTGGATATAGGGTTTGGGCGCCAAGTTAATGCCATTTTCAGTCCAAGTTCCATCCAAAATGTTAACAGATTTGGACATAGGGGGTCATGTTGCTTAGTTTTGATAGTTGAGGAGGGTATGTTGTCTAATTTTTTAATTGAGAGAGTGATGTTGTAAAGACATGATATTTGAGGGGGTGTTTTTGAAATTAGCCTTTGCCCCCTTAATAATGGGGACTGATAATAGACCGTTGAAGTTCGGTTTGGCAAGTTAGATCATCCACATTAGACTTATTTATGAGTTAAATTTAGGGTAATGATTTTTGAAGTATACTTTTTTAGATGCTCTCCAGAATTTGTCGTCGGTGTTATTGATTTGAGGTCAGGGCCCCGCAATTGAGTTTGAGACCTCAGCCATTTTGTCCTATTTTCCATTTTGAATTTATCCAAATCATTCTACACAGTTCCCTTACAAGTCTTGAGTACTGCTTTTCAAGTTGGTTTTCATGTGGAGTCTGACCTTGGAGAATGAATTTTGTGAAATCGTGTCACCGCCATGTCGCATCACCGATCGATCCATTTATGTTTGGCAACATGTGCGCGAGTCGGGTCCAAGCCGAGCCGACAGTGCCAACATGAGCAAACATGGATGGATCGGTAATTCACAGTGTCAGTGTACCACATAGTGTTACCATTTCACAAAATACTCTTTATCTTGACAAATGGTATATGAAAAACTCAGTGCTAGTCATCTAGCGGGAAGAGCATAAAAATTAGAAAGAAAATGAGTCTTGTGCTAGTCATCTAGCTAACACATTTTCTTTTTTGTTTTCCTTGCTTCTACTCATACAATGAATATCCAACTTTTTAGTTCATCACTGACACCACAAAGTAGCCACCACGAAAAGAGTTCATGTTACTAACCCAAGCTGTACATGACTCGGGGACCTTGTAGTGACTTGCTCATTACATGGGTGTAGTGATCATCCGGGCCGTCCGTTTCCCCAATCGATGGTTCATATCCAAGGCCGGCCCAAGGGTTTTGAGTGCCCAAGGCCAAATTAAAAAAAAGTGTGCCCCTAATACTTAATAATTTTTACAGCAACGATCAAAATACGAGAAAGCCAAATCAATATAAAATTCTACTAATTATTACATGCGAACACAAAATACAAAGTCTTCAAATAGGCAAATACATATTATCTCAACAACGCATGAGTATCACTTGAATACTGCTCGTCTTGCATTTCTAGAAGCAAAAGTTCCTCATGACAAATTCCTTCACTTGAAATCCGCATCTACGGAAACACAACCTAACAATCTGTGTGACCGCTAAGAAAACTTGTTGAGAAAATAAATGAAAATAGTACTACGTTGAGTCTCAGATCATCTACTATATTACGAGAAATAAAAACAGATACATGTATTCTCTAGGGCTGCTCAAAAAATCCGGTGAACCGTGAAATCGGACCGGACCAAACCGATCCGTACCTTTTGGATTTTGTCCGTGGATTAATGGTCCGGACACGGATTGAAAAATTAAAAAACTGTGACTCGCGGTTCGGTCCATGGATTTTCATTACGAAACCGTGGATTAACCGAACCGGACTGTGAGAATTTATTATAAATAAATAAATATATATATATATATATATATGTCTATACATAAATAATTTTCACCTATAAATAAATTTTTATACCAATTTTCGTATTTTACTTAATATTGGGTAAAGTTTTAGTTTACTGTGCTTTTTTATTTCTGTTTATAACTTAGTTAATTTGTATGCTAGAGTTTCATTTCACTATAATCTAATTTCGCTTCATTCATTTATTTGCAGCTCTACAAAATGTTTCACTTCATCCAATTCTAGAGTGACTCTTGTCGGTTGCTATGCCGTGCATTGCATTTTGATGAAAGATCTTTGCTATTTTTTTTTTTCCACTTTGTTGTTTGATTTTAATGAGCATTTGGAAGACTAGACTAGAACTGCATGTATTGTTTTCATTTGGTGTAATGCTTTAGTTTGCGAGATAATATATGCTAGTGTTTAATTTTTGCTTATGTACCAAAATCCGTGGACAAAACCGTAACCGAACCGTGAGTCATGGATTGGATTGGAACCGAACCATGGGACTTTTGGTCCGGACACGGATTTCATTTTCAAAAAACCGTGACTAGCGGTTCGGTCCTCGGATTCTTAAAAAACCGAACCGAACCGGACCGCGAGCACCCCTAGTATTCTCCTATCGCTCGTAATCAATAGGTGGATCAAGCTCAATTTAAGTGCTTTTACATTTCATACGTACCTAGATTCGATGATTTCAACCACATCAAAAGAGCCCTAAATCCCCAATGCAAACAAATCTAGGGCAAAATACATCAGATCCAGATTAAAAAAAAAACAGCTTAATTCTCATAAATTATTGCACTCAGATCCGATCAAACGCAGTATAACAAGACGCACGAAATGAATGAATTGAGTAAGTGAAGTTAAAATTGTGAGACGTAATGCAAATGCATTGACAACAAGGATCGGCGATTGGTTTACCCATCATGAGGGAATAGACGAGAAGGTAATTGTTCTTGAAGGAATTGATGGGCTGAGATGTGTTGATCCGATCCTTCTTGTTCTTGCTTGCTCCAGATCTGCCACTACGGCCGCGAGGTAATCTGAGATGGTACTGCTGAGTGAGCTATAGTTGTAATGGGAAAAACGTGACAGAGCTTTGGTTTTCTTTTTTTTCAAAAATGGACCAATTAGTTCTCTGATTTACAAAAATGCCATCAAGTTTTTGGGTCATCTGAGTTTTTAAGCCTTTATTTGCATGTTGGATGGACATTTTTTTAAGGTATTGGGCTCAAAAAGAGTCCAAGTCAAGCCCAAATATTAAAAAAAATTGGAATGCCCCAAAAATTGGATATTTTTAGGGTGCCCAAGGCCCAGGCCTCTTGGGTCTTGGGGTTGGGCTGGCCCATATCTAAACCATTGATTATTGACATAAATGGCTCGGATTGCTCACTACAGAGGCACTATAGAGTTGCTCACTATAGGATCCCCGCTCCCAATTGGACATACATAGCATCCGTCTTGATCCCGTGCATGGCATGGGTGCGAAGTTCAAATCTGTTTCTGCCTTTTAGCTATAGTTTGGCTATAGATATAGAAGGATGTAATATAAGAAGCACTCAATTATTTGGTGGATTGCCACAAACGTGCAATTAATCATTATCGGGAAAAAAGCACAGCGCTTGGCGTAGATTGCGTTTAATTTTCCATCCTTTTCTTTGTTTGGTTAAAGTCAAATTATGGTTGTTCTCCTTTGAAGTACACAAATTTTTATAAGAATCAATTAAACCTCGTTCGGCTAAATAAGTCAAGTGGCTCCTTATTCAAATTTTTTTTGTATTTGTTAGTTTTTCGTCAATTTTTTTGGGATTATTGCATCGTCATGACGAAAGAAGTCTAAAAAGTAAAAAATTACGATCAAAACCTAATTTTTTTTAATAAAGAAAAAAATAAGTCAATAAGCTAATTTTTTCGTCTTTATTCAAAAAAAATTGGATTTCGATAATAATTTTCTACTTTTTAGATTCCTCTCGTCATGGAGATGCAATAATCTCCAAAAAATTGACGAAAAAATAATAAATACGAAAAAAATTTGAATAAGAACAAAAAAATAAACCACTTGACTTATTTAGCCGAACGGGGTCACGGTCCTAAAACCACTCCCTACTTACGTTCTCATCCGTCACATCATCATTCATTATAAAAAAAATGAGTTGTGTTTGAATAAATGTATTACTGCATTTTTTCAAATTTCAGGACGAGAACATAATAAAACATCCATTCTAATGAAGGAGTACATGCTAAAGAATAGAACCTCTATTTACTATTTAGCTTACTCTTTTTATAATGCGTTTTTGGGTTTTGTTTATTTTTGCTATGTTTCTGATTATGCACACTGCACATTCTACTGCGTGTGGAACCCTTGAATTTTGTGAGTAGATGTAAGTTTGGATGCGTAAATTTTGGTGTGGTTGTAGCATTATAGTAAAAAAAAAAAAAAACGAAGCCCCTTTTCTTTCTACACGCTTATTAAAAGCAGAGCCCCTTGGATTCCTATTTTCAAGGCTCTATGTTTATCCCTGTCTGCCACCACCAACACTAATTTCTCTCTCTCTCTCTCTCTCTCTCCTGCAATGAAGCCAAATGCAGGCGCCAATCTCTTTTTGACTCAAAGCTTTCCTTTTCCCACTAGAATAGAAGAGGAAAGTAGATAGTAACAAAATAGAAAGAAAGCCGAGAGGAGCAATAGAAGAAACCTCTTTGAGTTTAAGAACGACTTCAAAGAGAGCTTTTTTATCAGACCTCAGATGGGTGCCGCCTTCCAGGCCACTGTGATCTGTTTGATTTTACTTCATGGATGCAATGCCGCTGCCCAAGATGATGAATGGAAGTCCGCCACCGCAACGTACTCCAAAGAAACCGATGGCTCTATCATCATAGGTACTAGACTACTTCCTTGGCACCTACTTAATAGTCTCTCTCACATTTGCGAAATTGTCCCAAATACTACTAGCGCGCGCGTGCACGCACCTGTGAAGCGAAGTCCCACATCGCTTAGGTACCAAAGTAATATATATGAAGAATATAAGCGTGAGGGCACATTCACTTCAATAGCTAACTTTTGGGATTGAATTCTATCCAAGATCGTGTAACATGGTATTAGAGCCGAGTATGCCAAGGATGGGTAGGGTGCATGTCCCTGGCCTGCATGCGGTAGGTACTGCTGAGTGAGCCTGCTGCGCGTGAGGGAGAGTGTGAAGCGAAGTCCCAAATTGCTTGGGTACCAAAGTAATATGAAGAATATAAGCGTGAGGGCACCCTCACTTAAATAGCTAACTTTTGGGGTTGAGTTCTACCCAAGACCGTGATGTGAGACTTCGCTTATATGCTTCATATTACTTTGGTACCAAGCGATGTGGGACTTCGCTTCACATGTTTTCTATCAATACCTTGCTGTATGAAGAATTACTTAGTGGTTACAACTTACACATATTGCAGAAGGAGCTTGTGGGTATGGCGACCTTCACAGGAGCAGCTACGGAAAGTACAGTGCGGGGCTAAGTAGTATGTTGTTCAACAGAGGGAGCAGCTGCGGGAGTTGCTTCGAGGTGAGGTGTGTCGACCATATCCTGTGGTGCCTACAGGGAAGCCCATCCGTAACTCTTACTGCCACCGATTTCTGTCCCCCGAATTACGGGCTTCCGGCTGATTATGGTGGGTGGTGCAATTTCCCCCGCGCGCACTTTGAAATGTCGAAAGCCGCCTTTGCTGAAATCGCAGAGAAAAGAGCTGACATAGTTCCGGTCCAGTACAGGAGGTAACAACATTAATAACTCAACTCATTTGTTTGTCCCGAAATACCATGCAACAGAGGGAAAATGAATTCATGTTGATCCTCAATTGAGCAGGGTTAAGTGTGAGAGAAGTGGGGCAATAAGGTTTACCGTTTACGGGACATCATTCTACTATCAAGTCCTCATCACCAATGTAGGATCGGATGGGGAAGTCGTTGGAGTCAAAGTAAAGGGATCCAAGACAGGGTGGATACCCATGGGAAGGAACTGGGGACAGAATTGGCAGTGCAATCTCAACCTCTCCGGACAGCCTCTCTCATTTGAGGTCACCACCAGCACTGGAAGAACAGTAACCTCCTACAATGTTGCTCCACCAACCTGGAGATTCGGTCAGACATTTCAAGGAAAACAGTTCTAGTATCAGACAGATATTTTAGGTAGTATACTTTTACAAGTCAGGCGGTTAATATAACAAGAAATGTCTACCCATGTGGAAGATATCACCTTGTAGTCACTCACTTACCCAGGCATCCTTGGGGTTAACATCATCGTTACAAGATGATGAGAATATTTGAGAAAGACCTCAAGTTATTCATCCGGCTTAAAGAAGAGCCTTGATGTTTCTTTTTTGTAAAATACAAGTAGCAATATATATAGAGACATAGAGTAAACATGCGGAGTCAAATTCAGATATGTTTACATGGAATATTCTCTTCTAGAAAAAAGATGAAAACTGATATGAACTGCTGCAGACTATATCGGGAAATGATGAATTACACATATACCCAACAGCTAAGAGGCAACAAAAATTCCTAATTCAATAACAAACCAAGAGTATATAAATTTATTCTATTTTCCAGCTTCGCTCCAGTCTAGGAGTCTGATATGCATATAATGGAAGGGCTAATATGCACTAAATTTTCTATGGACATACACATATGCGTATATGTATTAGAAATCTCCCGAGGCTGGGGATGAAAACAGCATACCTGTCCGGTACCAAGGAATAAGAATGAGTGGTCAGCTAAGGTTCCACCAACCAATTTCAGAGCTGCAATGAGCCCAGCAAGTACCACAGAAGCTCTACCCTGGAACAAAGGCAAGTGCTCAAATATAAAATACTCTTAAAACGTATACCAAATTTCTACCTATAAAAGATGCTCATCATGCTATAGCTGTATATCATTGTTAAACACCAGGATGAGTTGTACAATATTTCGCCAGCAGCTCAAATGCATTGTGGTTTGCAAAATCTTCAAACTGATCATTTGGGGTTAAATATTAGCATTATTGTAAAAACATGTAAGCCAAATAGGAAAATTAAGGAATCTATGATTTCAAGAATGCAGATACTGAAAACTGGCCTGATTAAGGATTTGGAGAAGAGGAATGGCAGAGTCTTTCAAAATCTGTCAAATCTGTCAAGGGATGCTTCTGCTTGACAAAACCTGATTACTGGGGATATTTGTGCCTGCCTAAGCTCCTGAAGAAGGGTTAAGGCTTCTCCTCAGTACCTAGTTGTTGCTGATACTGTTGATGGACGAACTCCTCCAAGGGCTTTATTATTATTTTTTTGATAAGTAAAAGATTATATTACCAAAAAAGCATTAAGGGAATGCCACTCATATACAATTGAAGGCCACAAGACAAAAATCAGATATTTACTCTCTGAATTCTCTCTATATTTTCAAGCCCGGTTTGGCAATGTGAGAGAGAGAGAGAGAGTTGTACACGTCTAAGTTCAGCACAAAATCAGATATTTACTCTCTGAATTCACATCCCAAAATGCCCCTGACCATGTGGATAGTTTACACACACGTCAACTAAAACCAGGGTAATCCAGTAAATGCACACAACATTACAATGACTATATCACCCCTCCTCACAAAGCTAGGAGGCCTTCAATTAAAGGGCTCCATTGGAAAAAAAAGCCTCGGAATTGGATATCATGTTCTTATATATAGGTGTTTGGATACGGTTAGAGGCATCCGACATTGCTTCTACAACAACGACTACCAGTTTAATGGTAGTGTATAAACCATTGAGCAGTTCTGTACATAAGCATCTAATGAAGTCAATAAAATATGCCAATGATAAGTTGATAACATGATAACACAACAGGTAAATAATGTATCTGCAATGGCAACACGTTCAAAATGTGGATACCCAACCGGTAAATGATTATAAAATGACAAGAGCAATGATATACTGCCATTTCTGAATGTTCACTCTTTGAGTGTGGTAAATAATGTTTTGCAACCTATTTCCATCAAGAGACCAAACAATGTAGAGAATTTTCCCTTGTTTTTTCTCAAAGGTAAGCCGATTTATCAAACTGCTTGGCTGCTACCGAGACAACTACAGCCATAATAACAGCTTACCAAAAGCATCAAACTAAACAGTAGACAACATAGCCAGCTTGTACCACATCAGTGGGTGTAGTATGCTTTTATCGACCATTTATTTCTTATGTCCCTTTTGATGAATTAAAACCAAAGGCCAGAGCTAGTTCGGGCCATTCCGCATCCTCTTGCCAAAGTTTCCATATGCACAAAAACCTCCTGCTCAATTTCCATTGCTACATTTACATAGTCCAACAGCCTTTTAGAAGGATTAGTGGTTATAATATCTTGCCCTTCCATAACATGGTAAGACTGATTCATGCAACGGATTCAAGTTTTAGCTTCCTACTAGCTCTTCCTTCTCTAAGAATGCAAGATGTTCACCATAATATTTCTCAGCTTCCTGCCTCACAATAGCTAACAAACCAGCTTCTCCTTTGGATTCTAAACCATTAATCAATATTCTGAAGGATGACTTATCTGGCTCATGTCCAAGTGATTTCATCAAGGAAAAGCACTCCATTGCAAGTTCTGTCATGTCAAAACTCATCAAATTCTCTAGCAGCACATTGAATCCCTCAATATCATGCTCCACACCAGTTTCTGTCTTTAATTCCGTGAACACAAGATCTACCTTATCATACAACTCGTTGCTTCCCAGAACTGATATAATTTCCCCATATAGTGAGATTTGAGGTTTATACCAATGCTCGTTCTGAACAACCTTGAAAACCTAGATGATGCAATGGTATTTGTTGGAAAATGTTAGTAGGGAGTAAGTAGTGAAACAAATACAACAAGTACACATAATAATCAAGGAAATAATAATTGCAGAAAACCTTTGTAAGTGGAAAGAAAACAAAAGGTCAAAGAAGAATCCATCATTCACTGGACAAAATAAACAACTCAATCAATCTCTCATTCACCAAAGACAAAATATATAGACAACTCAATTGTTGACTACAGATATAAAAGAGAGTTGCTCACTGTTGTTTGGTCCATGCAATTGCAGTCGCCTAACACAATTCCTCAGCATGTGCATACACTTTGCAAGCTATTAAACTATGTTACCAGGTGTTCATTTTTATTTGGATGAAATGTCGTGTCTCATAATCAAGGTTTTGAATCCCTATCATACCAGCCGGTACGTACTGGATTTGTGTGAAACTGGTACCCTAGGCTCCTAATTCTGTTCCAGCGTCAATACCGGTCCTTACCGGAGGGTACCAATCGTTCCAGTCAATCTTGGAGCCTACAAAATCCCCCATCATAAGTAGGTATTCAATTTCTTTATGGATATTGATTTGATTTCTTGAATTATCTTCTTCTTTTGCTCGATTTTACCATTCCAAGCAGTAGTGGCGGAGAAGTGGGAGATACTAGTTATAAAGAGCATTGTTAATTTGGCCACCATATTGAGGATACCATGTGAGTTATCATCCCTGCATTGATAAGAAACATGACAAGCGGGCTCATTCCACCAATACATTAAGATTAACTCAAGATGGTATCCAAAACATGGTCACAATAGTACTGTTGAGTTATAAAATCTACCCATGGCACATGTCCAGATTGCAATTTTTTTTTTTTTTTGGGTAAGTTTAATTAAGGATGTTGTTTCTGTAATCCTGTCGTAGTAAAAGTAGATATCAAAATCGCAAAAGAAAAAACCACCCCTACTCTGTACACCGTTCACAGATATATGTTGATCTGTTTAACTTTTCTGTGCACTCAAATGCGAAGTCCTAAAAAACTGGCAGCTGAAAGAAATAGTTACTGCAAAATATTTAGAGAACTTATATTTAAAAAAAAAAAAAAAACTAGATGGTGTGTTCCAATGCATGCCGGGGGTGTGACTGTGTGAGTAATGATTTTCATAAAACTGGAACTCAATTGTGACAACAAGTAGTTTTGCTCAAATTGCTGTGCAGAGAGAATATGAAGATGGAGTATAAGGAAAATGGGGGAAAGAGAGAACCTTGAGGACCAGAAGGCATTCGTTTTGGCGGAGAAGTTCATGAAGAACGGCCATCGTATCTAATTTGAGTAACCTTATAAACTTGGAAGAAAACACCCCCTCCAGAGACAGAGACTCGCTGCAGGGGCGGTCTTGGGCTGCTGCTGCTCGCTTCAGAGCCTGAATTGTTTGGATAGCTTCGATGCTGAGATTCCTTCCTCTCTGGAGAGGCTTTCGGTTCTTGCTCCTGTCCTTCATCGTTATTCTTATACAACTATCAGTACTAGTTGTAGTACCCCTCTTTCTTGTTCCTTTATTGTTGCTACTGCTTCCAAATCCAAGTGACAGCATCTGCTTTTCCCATGGTCCGGTGTGTCGAATTTTGGGGAGCTGCCTATTCGTATCCCAAAGATTAAAGCTTGCGAAAAAAGGTGTAGTAGGAAGAGTGGTCCCGATTGCACACCAATTCATCGTTCTCTATATGAAGTTCGCAACAGCCGCTGTAAGTAACGCATGTACCAATAGCCCATTGATACTCGCTCTAAAACACGATATTTCACTCGTATTTGATGAACACAGATATTGATCCTAACACACTAAAGTGTCATATGCATAGCTATACCATTAGTTTGAAGCACCAACCACCCTGAACTTAACAATAGTGGCAATTTAAAACCAAAACGTAACGATACTCGACATTAAATTTCACCCAAATACCATCAGAATAAACCTCAAACCCTCCATGAGCACATTTCTAGTGTGGGTAATTTGAACATAGCACAAGAATGAAAGGCTAACATTGAAGCATAGGTATGGGTACGGGGTGCTGGTACGGTATGGGCGCAGGAAAGCAGGGGCAGACCAAGGGGTGCAAGCGGGGGCCCGGGTCCCCGCCAACCCCCAATTATCCCGCTATTTCTACTGCATTTTAGGTTTTATAAAGAAAGATCCCCTCAAAATTATGTTTTTTTTATTTTTTATTGGTAAGTATGTTATTATTATTATAAAACGATGATATTTTGTTATTAACATATGAATACAATTGATTTGGTCCTCACACAATAAGAATCATGCGTCCGTCACTGCGGGAAAGTAGGGTACAACAAATTTATTACGTACATATATTTTACAGTTTTAGCATGCTTCATTAGATATTACAAGCATAAGATATTTTACCAATAGAAGCAAGATAACAGAAGCTATTTCCATAAGCAAAAACGCGGAGGTGAGTCAATAAACAGAGGAAATAAGGAGAGATTGAGGGAGAGAGAGAGCAGAACTAACGAGAGATTGCACGTACAGCAGCCGTCTGCCGGAATCTTTTTCGCCGATTACTCTGAGTGTGTGGGTGTGTGTGTGAGAGAGAGAGAGAGAGAGAGAGAGAGAGAGCGCTGCGTGGGGAAATTTGGTCCAAGGTCTTTAATTATACTAACGGTCCTTGTTGTTTCCAATTTGCACCAATTAGGTCTGTATTTTTTCAGTTGGGTCAACTAAGGACATGTAGAGTTCGCGTCCAGAGTCACAAAGTTTGCGGCTGTAGTTTCAAGTTTAAAGCGTATATGCTGAACACGACTTCAACAAAAGTTTGCGTCCAGAGTCAATAGTTTGCGGCTTGAGTTTGAACACGACTTCGACAAAGTTTGCACCCAGAGCCATAATTTTTCCGGCCATGAGGTAAGAGTTTGCGGCGGGATTATTCTTACTTTCTTAGCTTTGTTAGGAACATATGACACACCGTTCTCCTTGTCCTATTGGTCTTTGGAACAATTTCAAAGATTAATGAAATTTTTTTTGCCTTTAAAAAAAAAATTGTTAAACAATATGGAGTTCTGAATGGATCATCCACTAATGTATGGCTGAATAATTGTCACCCTCTATATCCTCTATACAAAAAACATAAAAAGAGAAACTGTTGTTAACATTTGTAATGGCAGTTGGAAATGACCTAGGGCGAGAAATAAATGTGACTTAAGACATTATCAATTACACCCCTTTCGATTTTGCTCTTAAACGAAGACCGTTTGAATAGAAACCTACGCAAGCGGCTGCTATAAACCGGTCGTCCCTTCCTCCACCCTTTTCGATTAGCAAAAAAAAATATATATTCTGTGACTTTAGATTTCGGCATGCATGTATGGTTTGGGAAGCAAGTCCCTAGAGACGAGGAATTAACTTCAGCTTCTGGTTTGGGAAGCAAGTCCCTAAACCGAGGAATTAACCTAATATCAAAGAACTTCAGCTTCTGAGTTTTGCTCTTTCTCAGTCATTTCAATCGTTCGCTCAAATAACAAGGAATTATGTACAGCAGTACAGGCAACTTATGAATAACAAAATTCAAAATCGGAACTGTGATTCTCCGTCACCGGAAGTGAAAGAACCTGCAACTATGGAGAGGATAAAAAATCTGCTAGTATCTCTTCCATCTAGGTCATTTTTCTCTTCTTTCCTTTCTAATTCGGCAGATCTTGCAGAACTCAACAGGCTCGATAACTAATCAATACTCGCTTTCTTCAAGCTAGCCACATACGTCAGATATATGCTCCAAATGTACGAAAAACAGCTATTCATCAATGGCTGCCAAGAAAACGTAGAAAATTTCAGTTGATCAGTTCGCATAACAAGTCCCAAAAGTAGACTTCTAGTTATAAATATGTTCAACCATGCAACAATACCAAAATGGTAATCGTAGTCCCTTTATTATTCTACACCTTTTTTTACCTTTCTTTATTCATGGGAATTTACAATATTACATTTTTATGTTGAAAAAGGGAACCAATAAAAAGACAATGCCGTAAATACACATGAATACAGACAAAAAAGCCTTATCCTATAAAGGGGAGTGCAAAACTCAATACGCAGAAATAAAAAGAAGAAGCAATTGGGCAGAACCAATCATGGAAGTGCTGAAAAAACTCATAGCAAAAAAACCCTCAAATAGAAGTCTCGTGAAAATCCAGGGCATCTAAACTGTGGGTTATCTCTTCAAATTCAACAGCAAGGATCCAGATGTTACCTGTAAGTGGACAGGAATGACTTTATAAGTAAGAAAATCACACATTGGCCAGAACATAAGACCATTCATCAATGTTGGAAGAAGATCTCGCTTCAATCTGGCTACAATCTCGTTCCCACTTTCACCTGAGATAGGAACTAACACGATTACTGATATGGTTCAAAAATTGAAGTTGATACATTTTGCACAAAAAAGCAGGAAACTGAAAATACCACAAAAACTGGGAGAAAGAACAAAAAAAAAAAAAAAACAACAGAATTTTTTTTTATTGAAGTGGAATTTTTTTTCTGAAAATCCTGTGATTGTGGAAGTGGAACCCCAGGTTTTTGTCCAGAAATATAAAGTTAACAAAAAAAAATGAGGCTGGAGCAGAAACGCTTTAGCATATCATGCCCAAAAAAAATTGTAATATAGAGTGGGAGGATGGTAATTTTCGGCAAGATCCAACATCGCCAGAATTGATCTAACCTTCCCAGTTTGATTGCATATAACCCACAAAGCTCCAGCACTGTTGCTGTTAAGGCAAACTATCGCCAAAGTATTGTATTAGGAAAGTTTTGTGTTTGTTAAAGCTTCATCAGTTCATCTAGAGGTGTCCAAACTGGGTACCAATTGCTATATTTGGTAACTTTCTGTGTTTCACTGGCTAGTGATTTAAAGGAGAATTAGCCAAACTTAAAACCAAAACACATACGCCTGCCTTATACTGCAGCATTAAGTCCTAAAGTGGGCCCCCATTGTTAAGACGAGATTTCTATTGAACATGCAACTCTGAATTCATTGTACTTGGGAATTAGAATTTTATTATTATTATTAATGGAATTAGCTTAATTAACTACCTAGTTGAATGTAGTTCGCTGTTACAAGTAAGATTGTAAGCCATTAGTGTACCTTGTAAAGCTGCATTGTAGGAGAAGAAAACACCATTAAGGCAGGGTCCGTAGAGAGCCTGTCCCATACACAGTTTCTTCAAGGTAGTTACTACGTCTCGCTTTGGTAGGATTCTTCCTATGAAGTTAAACCACAAGTGCTGTGACGGCCCTACAAGAAGCATCCCAAATCCAGCCATGCGCAATGTCCTTGCTGAGTCAAACGAACCAGCAGGTGGCAACGTAATTATCTGACATCGATTACAACAATAACTGATTTAGTGAACATGAGTATTCAGATCTATAGAAAGATGCAACTCATTCCTTCCATTGCATTTTCATTGGATTTAATTTTGTTTTTCTGTTTGAGTGGGAACTGAAATGATTTGAGCGGCCTATGATGACAAATAGACAGCTCCATCGACAACCCTTCCCTGCCCCAAACTTTTAGTCTATTTTTTAGTTGTGTCAATACATCCAATGGGCATTCTTCTGAATTCCTGAATTTGAAAGTCTTACGCTTTTCCTTATGTAATACACACGACTATGTCTGTTGTTCAAAAAAAAAGGACACAACTATGCCTCATTTGGGAATTGAATCTTGTCCTTCATATTCAATAATGTTGCACATTCCCATCAAGTGCTTGATGAAATGCTTCAAAAAAAAAACGACTTACAATGAACACAATCTGAATTGAGACTATTACCCTTAAGGTTGAGAATATGCTATGATTACCATTCCTATACAAGCAAAGTTCAGTGCCTCGTGCCTACTGCATACAAAATTACACATAATCTTCCTGTACGATGAAGTATTAGCTCCGGACATAGTTATATAAATACCATAACCATGCACCTTAATTACGTTGACAACCAATAATGCCTTATCAAGCATTGTGTTAAACTGTGCGCTAACATAGTGCTTTTCACAATGAATGTGCAGCTGTTTCAAAACTCAGTTGACCAATACTGATAAGACACTCGTGATAATTCGTGATACTTTACACATATCATCCACAGATGTAGTTATATAGAAACCATTACCATGCACCTTATTTACATTACGGACCAGTGATGCCTTATCAAGCTTGTGCTAAGTTGCTAACAAGAGTGTAATGTGGGTTAACATGCTTTAAAATGGTTCCACGTTTTTCTGAGGGATCCGACTTCTTAGCCGTTGGACTGCAGAGAAGCCGGTGCAGTGTAACGTGTTAACATGCTTTGAAATGGTTTACATTTTCCTAAAGGATCTGACTTCTCAGCAGTTGGACTGCAAAGAAGCCGGTGCACTTCAATCTCAATCGTTCATCTCGACAAAAATTGGTCCAGATTGCAGAAAGTATACGACAAGCAAGACTGCAAGACAACTTTCAACAAATCTGGACCATAAAAACACATTTGGACGGCTGCGATTACGCAAACAGTCCTCAGAAGTCCAAAAGCGGACTACAGACAAGCCGGATTCTTTCCTGAAAGTGCATATTAACGAATGTACAACTGTCAAACTACCCCATTATTGCATTCCTTAACAAGACCCTCGACTTAATTTGCGGAGATTTGCATCAATACCCAACCCATATCCTCTAAACGTCATTACAAGCAACGTCATTACAAGCTGATTGGAAATGCAACCAGATGAAAGCTCCTGAATTAAATAACCTATACTACTAAAATATATGGCTATTATGGGACATGGGTTTTGTTGCTATACCTGTGATGTCAAGTCGGCAGCAGTGTAAATAAGTGAAGAAGTGATAGCTTTTGTGATGACAGGACGAGACTCGAGCATGCCCAAGTACCATTTCAGAAACCCCATCCTCGAATCAGAACTAGACGAAGAAGAATACGAATGGGAAGGAATTGATGAAAAGCAGAAACGGCGAGGGGTTTTCGAAACCCTAACAACATTACCGGGGTGGTGATGCGTTCGAGTGTAGATTCTTCTCCATTGTTGGTGGTGCTTGGTGATTGGTTGAGGGCTGGGGCAGACGGTGGTACGTCGGAACCGATTGATAGAGGCGATGATTCGCATGTTGATGATGTGTGGGTCTCTTTTATTTTTCCTTGATTTGCGGCGGTGAAATTGGGAAGGGGAACGAATTTGGATTGGGTTGCGATTGAGTTGGAGAGCGGTGAGGTTTTTGGATCGAGATGTGAGACCGCGGTGCAACCGAGTGACGGTTGAGAGAGAGAGAGAGAGAGAGAGAGAGAGATTATGGTGGCGGGGAAACAGAAATGAAATAGTGTCAATGTCGAAGAATTTTCAAGTGCCGGGTGAGTACCACGTGGTGTCCGCTCGGCACATCCAAGCCGTTCATTGTGATTTTGGATGATTTGGATTTAAAAAATTGGTGGGGGGTCCACTATAGCATGTTTCTAACCCATTAAGTTCACTGATCAAGTTTCTAACCCACTAAGTCCACTAATATGTACTAAAGCCTAAAGTCCACTGCATTTAAAAAGGGAAATAGTGCCTGACAAAATTACCATTTCCATTCAAATCCCATAAGTTTAGCCCGTTATCCTCCATTATCCGTTTTACGTTTGAAATCCCAGCAGTTACGTTGGAATAGAGTGACAGAAGATTCTCCTTTTCTGATACACTGTATATAACGTTATATACTCGTTCATCAGTTCACATTTAACGTGAAATACTTACATGAAGATTCTCATTTTCTGATACACTGTATATAACGTTATATACTCGTTCATCAGTTCACATTTAACATGAAATACTTACATTTTACGTTATATACTCATTCATCAGCTCGCATTTAACGTTATATACTCATTCACTCATGACAGAAGACCACATATAACGATATTAAAGATGCAAACCTAAAATGATTTTGGTTGTTTAGGTTGAACCTTATATAATGTCAACATAACGTCTTGTACATATATAACGTTATATAACGTTAAATACTTTATTGAATTGGTCTTGCTTCTGATAACCGTATATGTATGAACTTTTGGAATCTTTTTTATTACAATGCAAGAACATATAAATAATCTTATATATGTTTACAATGCAAGAACATATAAATAATCTTATATATGTTTACAATACAAAAACAAACAAAGAACCTTATATGTATTACTTTGCCACATAAATAATACACATACAAAAACGTAATACGTGTGACAAAAAATAAACATATAACTTTATAACGTTATACATGAGATTTTGTCCTTTCTAACTCTAAAAGAAAAAAGAAGAAGAGGAGATCTCGTAACTTTTGCCCCTTCGTTGCCATCGCCTTCTTCACAATCGACTTCACTGGTAACTTAACACTCTTCACCCATTGAACAACTGCACAAATAATAACAAGTCAGTGAGGCCGCTGCGCGGATCAATTCAATAAAGTAGAACATATAATGTTATATGTGAGTTTCTGTGTTGTGAAACTCCAAAAAAAACACATCTGCTTGTACAATTTGTGGATCAAAAAATTCTGATGTCACATTCATATAACCCTTCACAGAGAAGAATAAAAAAAGGAAGAGAAGGATTCTTATACTTTTACTAGTGTATAAACCAATCTAAAAATTCTAAATATATGTATTATGTATAAGTACAGGCCTGAATATATAACCATATATATTACTCAACAGCAGCTTAACAAAAATACAAAAAATAATCCAAAGCCAGCAAAAAACATGTAGAGTACAAATTTGGACATATAACCATATCTAACATTATATGGTTATAGACCTGAATATATATGGTTATATATTCACAGAACAAAATGACAACCGAACAAAATGATAAAATACCATACATCTTCACAGAATAAAATGACATTTTATAAACAATAACAGGAGAATATATAACGTTATATAATGTTACACAATAACATATGACATTACAATGTTATATGTTTACATCCGGGGGTGTGGGGGCAGAGCCCCCACGGCACAAAGTGCCCCGAACTGTAGCGAAAACGATATTTTCAAGAACTTGGGGTGTAATTTCAGCCATAGAACCCGACCTAATTATATTGCAGTCGGTATGTAACTAGGGTTATATATATATATATAACCACATATAACCTTATATGAATTGGTCCGCGCAACGGCCTAACAGATCTGAGTATATAACCATATATGTACCTAACAGCAACTAACGAAAGTAAAAAAAATAAAACCCTAACAGATCTTAACGTTATATACAACGTAACTCCAAACAGAGAATATATAATGTTATATAACGTTATATAAGTATAATAACGTTAGAGCATGAATCTGATCCAGTTTTAACATGGAACTCTCATATGTACAATAACAACTTCAAAAAAACCAACAACAACAACGAATTGAAAATCAGATTTGATATCAACATCAAAATTAACATCAGCAGATCAATAGAGAGAGACGAGAGAGATATTTCTATCGTTCTTCATATTCGGAACGAACTGTACCTTGGGCTAGGTCGACGATCGACGACGAAGAAAGTCTGGGACGTGGGTTGATCTTTGCTGTTCGTCGGTAGATCTCGATGTTGGAGTGACGACGGCAATCGTGGGCTTGACGACGGCGACAGAGACGACGCCGGTATTTGAGCGCTCGAGGACGGCGACGACGATCGAGTGGTTGGAGACGATCGCGACTGAAGAAGGGCCGACCTAGCAAACTGTCTGGTTCGTTTTCGGTCGAAGAACGCTGACGAGTGGGGACGGGGTGAGGGAGGGGGTGAGGGGTTTTGAAAGGGGAGACGAAGTAGGCTGATTTTCTCGTTCTCGGTCGAAGAAAATCTGCTCCGTCTGGAAAAGGGGGGGAGGGGGGAGTGGGGAGGGGTTTTGTAAGCGGATGAAATGGAGGAATTAGTGGATTTGGATTTGTTTGAAAACGGAAATGGAGGAATTAGTGGGTTTGGATTTGTTTGAAAACGGAAATGGAGGAAATTACGGCTCAAAGAATTTTTTGAAAGCAGGGGTATATTAGACTACCCAGGTTATAGAATTTAGGAATGGACTTAAGGGGTTATAGAATTTAGAAGTGGACTTAGTGGGTTTGGAAAATGGTATAGTGGACCTGAGAAAAATTCTCCCATTTGGATGGGATTTGGATAGAGAAATTGGTGGGGTGAGAGGAGAGAGAGTTTCAATATGAGTCATCAAAAAGTATATTAGACAGCCCAAACATGTCGAGTGGGTACCATGTGGGATATACTCATCCGGCAGCAAAAAATTTCTCGTCAATGCCAATGACTCATTTGTTTTGGCTTTAGCAAAAAATAAAGGCCACTGATTTTCGCGCTCCAAGGTTTACTGCTGGCGCTCCACCTTTTTTGTTTTTACACTGTGATGTTGCCAACAACATCACAGTGTAAAAACAAAAAGGTGGAGCGCCTACAATAAATCTTGGAGCGCGAAAATTAGTATCCAAAATAAATGTCAAAACTGTTTTTGTTTATGCTGAAATTATAGTACATAAAAATAAATTTTTTTGTACCATGTGCTAGGTAGGTGGCGAAAAGATGATTGTCAAGTCCTAATCTTCAGAAAGATAAATGAAGTTCTCCATCCATACAAGTACAGACGGAGAGGGTGGTATTCTCACCCTCCTCCTCAGTGGAGACAGAAGTTCGAGGCTCGTAAGGCGAGGATTAGGTTTTAGGGCTATGAATAATCTCTGACCTCCCCGGGTAATTAGCTAATCCCAAGCTAATACCCGCTGATGTATACAATGTGACCCAAAAAAAAAAAAAATACTACAAATGAACCCTCACCCTTCTACGACAAAAATACTACACAAGTGCACAAATTTTCAACTGTGGTCACTAACTAATCATGGCCAACCCAGTCACATTCTAAACTGGGTCTTCGAAATATAAGACAATTGTTTCGCTAACACCCTTCTTTAAGCATGAAAGACCCGAAGTTATTCAACGTGAAAGTCCGCAAGTATTATAGAAGTTGAACTGTTGCAACGGATATTATTTTCTCCTGCATAGGACTGTCAAAGGACTGGATCAAATATGGGCCCTGAGCTGGACTCATGATTCGTATTTGCCAATTGGCTCTTCAATTGCCACAAGTTTGACAGATCCACCAGCTTCTCCAACTAGGTATGGCCGTATTTTTAAAGGACCTAAATGAAACAAATGAAGTGTACTTGAGTGATTTGGGCATAGTTATTGAAGTACACAGCAAACTATATAAGCTTCTTTGTGAACACAAGAATATGTTGTCGCTACCGAGGTACGAACTTTCAATAAAAAAACCAAATTATATCAGTTATTAGGACAAATTTTTCTTCTATGTGAAGTGAATCTGATAAGACACTGGAAAGAGATGTTCAAAATCTAGTCAAGACATTCTGCTCTCAGTAAGTGTCGACCCATCACTACCTCAACTACACTATGTCCACTCATATCTCCAAATAACATAACGAGTCTACTAGAATTTGATCATCTACACCCCCTGCAGCCCTATGTGACTTAAAATCAGGGTTCTAAGTGTAGTAGCGGTACTAGCATATCGTTTGGCCTATCGGCATAGTAGAATTTTGGACCTCCAATACCAACATTTCAAAGACACAAGCCGATACGGTGGTATACCGCCCGACACATGGCCCTCTAAACAATACAGATACGTATCCCAATACCTTATTCGAAACAATGCTGAAACTCTTGCCGAATTACATAAACAAGAGCTTGGCCGATACAAATATCTCTGTTTAACAGGAAGATTCACCACTTCCGACACAACAATGTTTAACAGGGATGATGAGACATATCTCTAAGGAAAAATGCCACTCTTTTCGTCAAGGCAGAGCATTTCTCATTTGAGGCCTCTCTTCCTACCCAACTTTGTTGATTATATTTGTACAGTACGAATCTATTTGCATCCAGGATGGTATTGCTCCTCATAGAAGATCCCAAATGACGTAAAGGCCCTCATAAACATTTGAAATTCCTTTTCGAGCACATAAAGTGTGTTGTATAATCATATATTCATATCCTAAGAACCAATACATAAATAAATTTTCTAAAGTGGTATGGTAATGCAGCACCACAATGCAGAAAACTAGAAAAGGATCAAGTGCTAAAAGATATAAAGTCATATGTATCCCGGAGATACCAAGCCCCTTGGTATCCCCTTTGGTCCGTTTCTTATTTTTCGGTTATTTTCTGATCATATTTTGATGATCGGCTCCGTTCATTTTGTAGAGTTTTGTGAGAACCTTATTCATACCCTAAATCGCATTCATCGGACTTTATTTAATACATGATCGGCACATTCACCGGCCCCATTTATCAAGAACAACACACTTGAGAGCAGAAATTCACAGTTTTGAATCTGTTTTTTTATTCACTCTACCAAAGCCCACATGACGTTCTACAGCTATAAAAGAAACTTATCCCAACACTCGATACACTCCATAGAAGTGCATCTAAAGAACTGAAAAATGATAGTTTTGGTGATGAAGACAAGAATTTCCAAGGAAAAAAAATCCAAGCACCACAACAAAGAAGATCGACCTGAACTAAACTAGGTAACAAAATCCGTAGCCTAATTTGAATCGTATACTACTCGGATAACTGATGAGCTTTTTCATACCTGAAATGTGACGCCATAATTAGTTCCCAGAGAATTGATGATGAGCGTTTGTGAACAAGGTGTAGTGAGATATAATATGGATGCGCGCACACATATAGAGAGAGAGAGAGAGATCTTGGGGTAAACTGGACGACGACTGCTGTTGATCTTCCCCAGCTTGGGCGGGTCGATATTTAGGGGCGACTGAAACGGCGTCGACAGGGTTTTCCTAAGACCTCGCATGTTGAACCTGCGAAGTACCGAGTCTTTCGCAACGCCGCGTAATTGGTCAATTGTGAACACATTCTGGATTTATTTCTTAATCGAAACTGTTCAATTTGTAGATCTTGTTAAGAAGATACAAGTTGTGGAAGATCATGTGGATCGAATACCGATTGATAAACAATCAAAGAAGACAGGAGCGGATTTATTTTTCTGAAAATAGAGTTGGCCACACTTGATCATCTCTCTCTCTCCATGTATATAAGCGAGGGCAATCATCTCTCTCTCTCTCTCTCTCTCCCTGAACTCTGCATCCTGTATTGATTCATCGCTGATTGGCGATTTTACACTGTTTTCCTCACTCTGTCTCTCCCACTTCCAATTCCAATTCCAATTCCCCTCCAAGTAAGCACCAAATCCGGATTCCGAAGCCTGAAAAGATCCAGCAAGAACAATCGCTGCATCGCATCCCATCAATTTGCCCTAGCATATAGTAGCACAAGCGCTAAATTACGAACCCCTAATCAAAGTCCGTGATGGACCCCTCCATAATGAAGCTCCTTGAAGAAGACGAGGTGTTTTCTCTCTCTCTCTCTCTCTCTCTACATATACACACACTCTCTCTCTCTCTCGAAAAGTGAAGAGTTTGATCGTTGTAATCGAATTCGTTTTGTAGGACGAAACGATGCATTCAGGGGCTGACGTGGAGGCGTTCACAGCTGCACTGAACAGGGACATAGAGGGCGATAATACCTCCACATCTCAACCCTCTGATTCAGACACTGGTGCGTATTCCTTTCATTCCTCTGATTCAACCTTCAATCGATAATAACCCCTCAACCCTAACTAACTAAATGGAGTGCAAAATTAGGACTTTTCCTAGTTTTGTCTGTTTTACCTTTGTTGAAATCCATTCTTGTCTAACAAGTTATTTTCCTCTTTGTTGCTTGTATAGGCTATGTTTGGTAACACTGTCACTTTTCTGTTTCCTGTTTTCTATTTGCTGAAATCAGTTTTTACTTTTCCTAAAAAAAAGTGAAAGCGGAAAACATGTTTGTGTCAACCTGTTTTCAGAAAGAAGAAAAAAAAAAAAACCATTTTTTGAAATTAGTTCTTACTTTTTCTAGGATGGTCTTTCTTGCAAATTTCTCCACTAGTTCCCAAACGATACAGGAGAGAGAGAGAGTTATCCTAGCCTTTGCAATCACGTTACAAACAAATTCCATACTTGATATTATGAAAGAAAGGGCCAGGTAGATAGACCACGCAGAGCCGGCTTAGAGAGGAAGCCGAAGAAACTGTCGCTTCCGGCCTCCAATTTTTTAGCCCAAAGAGGCCAGGGCTCCAAAAAATACAGTTTTTTAGTTTTAAATAATAAGAAGTTTCAATTGCCTTGCTTTGAGTAACATCTTCTTGAACAATAATCAACTATTCTCAATGCTATGATTCTTGAACAGCTACGATTCTCAACGCTATTCTGGAATGTCATGGGAATCAAACACAAATATTTGAGAACATTCCCGTCATTTCAACAACGTAAAAGATTACTATTACGAGATATAGGAGTACAACTGAGCAGAGCTTTACTCTCAGCAATTCTTGGCCCAATTAAGGTTCATATATGAAAATATCAGATTCAAATTATGTAACAGAAGGGAAAATAATGGTGAGAGAGAGAGAGAGAGAGAAAGAAGAAGAAGAAGAAGAAGAAGAAGAAGAAGAAGAAATAAAAAAATACCTCCAAGGAATTGTAGCGGAGCCTTTTTGGCACCCTGTTTTTTGCTTTTGAAAATAGTGAAAGTTGAGTTTTGTTACTTCCTCAAATTTTGAAAATAGTGAAAGTGAAAGTAGGCACCAAACAAACTTTCAAAGTTAATTTTTGAAAATTCTGAAAATAAAAACAGAAAACAGAAAATAGAATGGCTACCAAACATGACCAAAGTGTTGCGGATTTAAATTTTACTTATCTAGCTCATACGTAGAGTGAGCTATAAGAAACATGATCCTAGGTCAGCTTAGGAGCTTAGTCTGTAATTTCAAAGTAGGGTTTTATCTTATACCTAGTGTTATACTGTTGTGTCTTCCTCCCATTTGTTAGTTATCAGATCAATAATAACCCTTAAATTGCGCTAACTAAATGGAGTACAAAAATTAGGACTTCCCTATTTTGTGGTTTTTTACCCTGTTGAAATCCAATTTTTGTCTACTGAGTTATTTCCCTCTTTGTTGGTTGTAAAATGTCTTGGATCTGGCTTTATCTAGTTTAAATTTTGCAACTTTAGCTTATACTTTGTGTGAGCTATTAAGAAAAAGATCTTGGGTCAGCTAAGGAGTTAGGAGCTTAGTCTGTGATTTCAAAGTAGGATTTTAGCTTATACCTAGTGTTAGACTGTCATGCCTTCCTCCCATTTGTTAGTAATCAGATCAATAATAGCCCTCAAATTGAGCTAACTAAATGGAGTCTCAAAATTAGGACTTCCCTATTTTTGTGGTTTTTTCTCTGTCGAAATCAAATTTTTTGCCAATCAGTGTGTTTTTCCTCTTTGTTGGTTGTAAAATGTTGAGGATTTAAGTTTATATATGTACCGCCCCGAAAATTCAGAGACATTAAAAAAATTGAAAAGAGATTTCCAGTTAGTTTTCCATTTCGAAGCATTTAAAATTCCAAAAGTTTTGTCAATTCCAATCAAATCACAACGTACCAACCTTAAAGTAATTTGCCAGATTCTCTTACTGTACAATATTAAAATAATTAATTGAAATTACAGAGCAACTAAGGGTATAACCATAGTTCGATAATATCTTCTTCGGTCGACGTCAAATCATTCTTTGCCTACGGCCCTTCTATTCTGTCTTCAATACCTGGCGTTCAAGTTACCAGGGCAACATAGTACCATAAGCGATGACGCTCAGTAGCCAAAACCCACCCGAAACCCATAACTTACAAACAAAGGCATGTACAGTTCAATTAAATTAAAAGGCAAATTAAGCAACAAACGATCAAATTCAATTACTAGCCATTAACTCAGTAAATTCTAGAATCTCAACCTTTGATAAACATCCTCCCATGCTAACCACTAGGACTATGGCCATTCGTGATACCGCTCCCCCTTGCTTGCCCTAACCGGGAGCCTCGATGAAACGGCCTAAGTTATTTACTCAGTCTGAGTCATCGACCGACTCGCAAGGATGAATTCCCCAGGGAACTAACCGTAACCTTGGGAGTATATAGACCATAACCTGGTACTATAATACATATCACCCTTTTATCTCCTATTCAAAAAGAGCGATCGCGCAATGCCATATCCTAAGGTTTCGAATCGACCATCAACTGCCATATCCTGGCTTCATTTCTCCTTCCCAAACTGGACTTTGTGGATAACCTCCAACAGATCCGGATCCGGATTCACTGGATAACCTCCAAGAATCCTATTTAAACATCATTCCTCTGGCTAACCGCCAATCACCTCATCTCCTATCTTCTGATTTCCTTTAACTTAAAAATCGTCTATGATGTCCATTCTAAGTACAACAACATTTCATACAGTTTAACATTTTTACTTAACATGCTAACAGACTAACAATTAATTTCACAATAAGAACAAATCATGCAATAAAACTAACATGCGATAAAATTTATCATGTCATTGAGTTTATCATGCTATTAAACTAAGATTAAACCGGAAATTTATTAACCGTAGGACTTATAATGTTATCACTTATACATTAGGGTTGTTTTAAAAGCTATTCAAACTCAAGGGGCCAAAATGTAAATAATCTAATTAAGTTTTCAATATTCCAGTGGCCACTTTATTCACAAAAAAAAGAAACATGGTTTTCGGCCGGGCTTGACCGGCGACGTCGGGTCCAAATCTTATCATACCGAAACACAAAAAAAATCATTGCGGAACATAATATATATGCAGGGAGGTGAGTTCCGGAGTCCGGACTACCTCTTGTCCGGCGAAAAGGTTTTCGGAGAGGTTTGGTGGCGGGTCGGAGCGGCGGCGGAGCTCGGCTAAAATGATGGTGAGAGGATGAGCGGCGGCTGGAGGTGGCGGTGGTGCTGACCGATGGTGGGATCCGGTTGGGGGTGAGCTTGGTCGGATGGTGATGGTGGTCGGCTGGAGGTGATGGAGGAGTTTGAGTGGTGAGAGGAGGTGGCGGGTGATGATGGTAGGTGGTGGTCCGGTTGGTGAGGTGGAGAGGTGGTGGAGGAGTTCGGTTGGGAAGATGAGGAGAAGGTGGTGGTGTTCGGGTGGTGAGGAGAGGTGGCGGTGATGGCGAGAGGTGGTGACTATGGAGGCCGGCTGCCCCCTCTCTCTCTCCCTCTCTCTTTGCTGTGGGTGTGTATGTGCTGGGAACAAAAAATAAAAGGGAGGAAGGGGGTTATAATATTGGGTTTGGATCTTGGCATGGGGGGTTTTAACTCTTGGGTCATGGTGTGTTGTCTCACTTGGAGGGAATTAAGGAGAAGAATGGGGGATTTTGTTTGCTCCCTCTCTGCCGAAAAAAATGAAGGATGCGGGAAAATGATCCGGTGCAACGCACGCACACATTAGGAAAAATCACTCGCCAGATACGCGTGCACACGATCGATTACGGAAATAAAATTGGTGTGACGACATAAATAATTTTTTGAGCAAAAATAATATTTTTTTTGATAATTATTATTTATATAAAAAAAAAATACCGGGTCTTTACAATATAGTTTGAGTTTTTTAACTTAGTGTGGGTTATTATGAAACATGATATTGGGTCAGCTTAGGAGTGCTTAGTCTATAATTTCAAAATAGGGTTTTAGCATTTTATACTTTTCACATGCTAGGGCTAAGTCACATAGTGCTCTTGCGTGAGCGTGAAAGCGTCTTTCAAAAAAATCCAGGATTACTTAAATTCACGAGAGCGAGAATTGAGAGCGTGGGAGCGAGGGTCCTACTGAATGATTAGGTGACTTAGTGCTATTGTAAACTTCCCGACGGCTACCTGGATCTGATTATTGGGTAGGATTAAGTATATCTTCCATTTGATAGTAATCAGGTCAATAATAACCCTCAAATTGAGCTAACTAAATGGAGTGCGAAATTAGGACTCTACTTATTGTTTGTTTTTCCGTTGTTGAAATCCTTTTATGTACAATAAGTCTGTACTTCCTCTTTGTTGTTTGTAAAAGTTTAAGGATTTGAATTGACCTAGTTTTAATTTCATAACTTTAGCTTGTACTTGGTGTGAGGCTGTGAGCTATTAAGAAACATGATCCTGGGTCAGTGTGCAAAGGGGTTTTAGCATTTGCTACTTTTTCACATGCTAGGGTAGAATACCGAACGACAATGTTTGAGTGGACGGAAATGATAAGGGGATACATCCTACCGTACCTTGGGACATATAAATTTGTACTTCATACTAACTAACAGCCCCCTTGGGGAATGGTGAGAAAAGAAAAGGAAGAAGAAATCCTAACACTTTTTTGGATGGATAAAGAGGTGAGGCATGGTGAAAAGTGAAAAGAAATTGTGTGTTTAGTGGTATACTTTTGTTTCCCACGAATTGGTGAGATTTGATGCCAAACTCCAATCTTTTATTCTCACCTTTTCTCACCATCCAAAGAGGCTGTAAGAGGAAGGGTTTAATTATACCACATCCTCCAATGTATTGTATGTGCATATTTTTTTAGGATTGGTTGTCTAATGGATATGTAATCCTTGCACTGTTGCGGGGCAAGGTCATACACAATCCGATACTAGATTCTGTGTAGACTAGCGAGTATTTTGTTTTTCGCATTCACAAGTGTAACTTCAAAGTGTCGGGAAGGAAGAGGCTGTGTATTTGTTGTTTCTATTGTTGACGGAGTGAGTGGTTATTTGTGGGGACGAGCTTGTTCGTACAATAGACTTTCATTGTCTAACTTTCTATGCCCGCTTGTACAAACTTTGCTAACACGAAAATTTAACGAAAAAACTGCCTAATTCAAGCTTACCAAATGCCAAAGAAGCAGCTGAGGGGACCCTTTTTTCTCCTCCTTCAGTATCCCTCGCATTTTTTGCAGAGGTTGATGAAGGCTTGAAACTCACTTCTTTGCCTGGCTGAGAACCAAAAAAGCCACATCGATTCCCCCTCATTCATGTTTCTCTCGGGCCTGCTCAGCCATTAGTTTCCATTGTGACAGCATATCATCCCCTCCAACAGTAGCTCAGGCAGCAACATTTGCAGCTGTGGCCTGCATCTTGTATCCTCGTCTTTATTTGCCTGCATATGTTGTAAAAAGATTTAAAAAATAACCATTTTCCCTCCTTTTAGACTTTTAGTGGTGAATGTTCTTCTATCAAACCTCAATGTTACATGGAGTGTGGAACGGGTATCTAATGTGAATATGTTTCGAAGTGCCTGATATGTATATCCTCAAATGCATATGCTTTAGGATTGGTTGTCTAATGGACATGTAATACTTGTACTGTGGCATGCAAAGGGTGAAAATAGAGTTCGCTTGGATTGATGATTGAATTGCGCATCTAATCTGACTAATCAAACAGGCCATACATCATCTGATTCTAAGTTCTCCGTAGAAGCCAGCAGTGGGTTTATATTTGCGTAAACCAGCTTGTATTTTTATTTTTGGCATTCGTTAAGTGGACCTTTCACTGTGTCAGGAAGGAAGAGGCTGTGCATTTGTTGTTGTTATTGTTGACGCAGTGAGTGGTTATTTGTGCAGATGAGCTTGTTGATAGCTATTGACATTCATTGTCTAACATTTTAGGAAGGAGAGGCTGTACCTTTTGTTGTTTTTGTTTTACAAGTACCTTTCGTTGTTCTTATTGCCTATTACTGGTTGAGGGTATGCTGTAAGGAATTCCCATTGGAAGGTCAATGCATTAACAATTTGACACAGAATGCAAACCCATTTTAGTTGTACCAGAGAGGAATGGGCTCACGGAGGTTTATATTTAAGTTGCAAAATAGGACTTAGGTTTTAAGGGAAGGAAGAAGAAGAAGAAGGTGAGATAGGGAAAAGAAGGAAGGAAGAATAACTAGGGTAAAGATGTATGGGCATAATGAGCTTCTCTACCAGCCATGTATTTATGATGTTATGACCTGAAACAAGAAAATAACCTACCTGGAAAATCACTAGCACAGACTAACAGCGAAAAAACTAAAATATAACGCTAACAACTATAATGTTTTGGCCAGTAGCTAAGGATTATGAACTCATTTTGGAAAGCTAGATTTATACCGGATATGAGTAGGAAATTTTTTTTATAAAATGTAGTAAGCTTGTTGTTTTGACTGATAGCAGAGCACGTACACAAGAGTTTGTATGTGGGTTTCTTATTGATGTATACTGAGCAGGATATTGTATTATCAACATACTTCTCTTTCTTTGATTTGTGGTAGACTGGTAGTGTATGTTTTAGTCAGTTTGTTCACTGAGGATCATATTTCAAAGTTTCCTTTTTGTATATTATGGTACTAGTCCGCTCAAGTGGCCTTCATGCTTGGATTTACTGCCTTTGACCCTTTGGACACTTTGCTAGTTATTTTTGTTCCCTTCTTAGAAGCATCTTGATTGATTATTGATTGAGTATTGCACTTAACAGCAGCTTTATCTAAAGGAATCTATCACACTTCCAGTCAGTTATTTCCCCAGTGGCACACTTCCAGCCAAGATGAAACAGCGAATTCTCGAAGTCAACAAAATCTGAATGGGTCCCAGCAACAGGCTCAACATTCATCTGAGATGGATCTAAAGCAACATGGATCTGGTCCTGAGAATCAGCGGCAACAGATTGACAATCAATTGCTAGATGATCGTCGACAACGGCAAGCAGAACAAAATACCCTCCATTTTTCTAGACCACCCAGCATTCATAATTCTGAAAAAAATCCCGAGTTACCAAAAATTAACCAACATGCAGTGGCAACAGAACAGAAGCCCGCGAATCCACGTGGACAAGTGCCGTTTGGCCTGTTGCTACCACTCTTAACACCTCAACTAGATAAAGACAGATCCATGCAACTTCAGACTGTTTTTAATAAACTGAAGGTGGATCCCAGACGTTGACTTCTTTTTATCAACTTTATGAGTCTTATGAATGTCTTACGTTGGATAATCTTTTGTTATGACTCTCCAGCTGATGGGGTAAAATTTCATTTTTATTCAGAAAAATGAAATCTCCAAAGATATCTTTGTCCACAACATGAGATCTATTGTTGGGGACCAGATGCTCAAGATCGCAGTGTATAAATTACATGCTCAGGTAATCATAAATCAGTTATTTGGTTGGAGTAATATATTACTTAATAAAAAAAAAGTGTTCTACAAGGTTGATCCTGAAAACCACAAAGATTATCTAAACTATACTTTGATTGGGGTTTTGCTGAAACCAAACAGGGAAAACAGGCTCGAAACTCGCAGACTGGACCCAACCAGTTATCATTACAATCCCAAGCTTCTGCACAAGAACAGCATCAGAAAATGCTAACTGTTGGTCCTCATCAGGGAAATGTTCCCCAGTCATTTGCACAACTTCACCAGAAGGGAGGCACCGGTGACATGTCACATATCCCATCTTCTGCATCACAACTAAAATCTGATTCAGCCAATTCGACAATGGGCAAGAAGCCATCTTTTCCAATTTATGGAAGTGCAGGCAATAGTTATCACCCATTTTCTGGATCTAATGTTAATGCTTCAGCCGCATCTCTCAAACAGCAACCCCATGATTCACAAATGAGGCAAGCTTCAGTTCATCAAAGCATTGATGCAAATCAGGTCAGTGACATCAACTCAGGCTGAATATTTCTAAATTCAAGAGGCAAACTTATTTAGGTGAACAAATAGAGTACAATGGTGAAGGATTCTTTCTAACTTGATAAAATAGTATATCTTTGCAACAGAATTTGGTTCATTGGCAATCATCAACTGGTCAAGAGCAGAAAAATGGTGCTCAATCATCGATGGCTTACGTTAAACAAGAGCCTGTTGATCAGGGGAATGAGCAACAGTACAAATCACTTCTGTCTTCCCCCAGGGGGTTGTCTTCTTTCTCCCCTTCACAGGCACATGGGAATGCAATGACAGGAACTTTAAAGGATGATGCCCTTGAGATGCAGTCCGCCAGGATGGGGTTCTCCGGGATTACAAGTACGGTGCCTTCTAATACTGCATCTTCTTCTATGACAGCACAGCTGGACCCCAATAACTCGGTAATCTTAACGGGATCATTTACACTTACATGGTTCTGTCTTATTCTAAGATTCTCTAATGTGTGGATTGAACTTCAGGATGAGATAAACGAAATTTCCCACCACTTACAAACACTCTTAAACAGTGAAGAATGTATAGAAGATTTTTAGGAACATGTTGAGTTTCTGTTGGTGTTCGTACATTTTGACTACTAGATCTGATGTTTGTCTTAATTTCAGTCATCCAGCTATTTTGATTGCCTGATTGTCTTTCGCTGCTAATTGATGGCTAATCAATCTGGATAGTCTGTAGACTCTGTACTCTTTAATCATTCGATCCTGTAGTAGTGTCAGAGAGTTTCTATTAGAGGTTTATGTGTGATTGCCTTTTAGAAACTTTGAACCTGATAAAACCTGATTTTTACCATAAAATAAACTTCACATTCCCGGAATTTTCGTCGATGGGTTTGGGTCGTGGCAGCTACTGATCTTATATTCATTGCTCTTCTCAAACTAAGAACAGAGAATATTTATCCAGCAATTTTAAAAGCTACTTCTAAGGGTTTTTTGGAGTGCTTATTGCAAGACAAAGGCCGATAAAATATAAAGGCTCAATATGCAGCCCTATAGGGCATTCTTGCATGTACATGCAAGAGGCCGGCAATGACATAGATGGTCTACATCGACAGGGCCCTCGTAAATACATCCAGTAGATTGTCGGATGTGTATAGTCATAAATATAGCGCGTGGTTGATTTTCAACATGACTTTGTCAGCAAAAAAATAAGCATTTTGCAGGAAAATTCTTTCATAGAACTTATTTATCATTGGAGAATCAGTTCTCCTGCGTTTGCTTGACTCTTCAGTTTTCCTTCTCTTGTTTTTTATGCGTTACTCTTAATTTTTGATGTCTTATCATTTTTAATTGACCTCTTCCTTTCTTTTATGTTCAAAGCTGTTCCCTTTCCTATTAATGGGATTATTAATTGTTCTCTTAGGAAAAGGAACTTTTTTGGTTTACTATACTTTTCCAAAGTATTCATGATTAATTACTTTGTTGTCATATTTTTGCTTCCGGCTGTCCATTGGCTTACTTGTTGCTTTCATGTTTTATCAGTTAAGTTCTCGAATCCCATCTGCACTTAATCCAGTTGGACCTGGAAATAATGCAAAGACTCCCCCGAAAAGGCCTCCTATTGGTCAGAAGAAACCACTTGAATCCCTTGGTTCTTCACCGCCTCTATCAAGGTGTACTTCTTTAGCTGACGAAACTGAAAATCAATCTTTGATTTGTCGGTGCAATTTTGTTTCTCACTCACTATTGTCAACCATTTTTTTTGTTATATCTGACAGTAAGAAGCAAAAAGTATCTGGGACCTTTGCGGATCAAAGCATCGATCAACTCAATGATGTAACTGCTGTTAGCGGAGTTAATCTTAGGGTACGATGTTTTGCCATCATCTTTCTGGAATGTCAGTTAATAGAGCTCTCTAATGGTATGCTAGCCTACAACTATATTTTAGTATGAAGCTCCAAATTGCCTCTTCCAATGGTGAGGCAAAACACATGCTATGTTTACCTATATCTGTACATTGTGCAGAATTGATTACTAGGCACTATAGCTAAAATATAGCATGTCCATTCATTTCTACCTCTTTCACCATGGGCCCACGTGTAGCAATTCAATGTATCATGATTTGAAATAAATAGATGAAATAAGATCTGCACCATTGTAGAAGCAGTGCTAGCCATTTAGCTATTGAACCCTTAGTGATGGTCTAACTAAACACGCTTTCCAGATACTTTAAGAGGAGCTCACAGTTCTTTGATATGCTGTGTAATGTAGGAAGAGGAAGAACAGCTGCTTTCTGGGCCCAAGGAAGAAAGTCGAGTTTCAGAAGCATCTCGAAGGGTTGTGCAAGAAGAAGAAGAAAGGCTGATTTTGCAGAAAATACCCCTTCAAAAGAAATTGGCAGAAATCAGTTAAACATTCGTTTTGTGATGAAAATTTAATCTCTGTTGAATTTATGAATTTTGTTTCTGGAGAGAACCAATTTTTTGAAGCACGCTGCTTGACAATTTGGAATGTGTATTGTGGCAGTGTCAAAATGCGGTGTGAAAAGTTCAAGCAATGATGTGGAGAGATGCTTGTCACTGGTGAGATTCTTGACCAGTATGCTTTTTTCCTTGTTAATCTTGCACCTTTCTTATGTAACTGAAAGTCCAGTGTGTTGAGGAAAGAATGCGTGGGCTGATAAGTAATCTGATCAGACTGTCAAAGCAGGTCGGTCTTTTTTTGCCTTATCGTTTTTTCTTTCCTCTTAGTGAAAATGAGTAGTCAAAGAAATGAAAGTTGATTTTGACCCAATATGTTGACATGAACTCTTGTAGCGGGTTGATATTGAGAAGCCAAGGCACCAGACTATTGTAACTTCAGATGTTCGGAAGCAGATCTTGGCGATTAACCAGAAAGCCAGGGAAGAATGGGAGAAAAAGCAGTCGGAAGCAGAAAAACTCCAAAAGCTCAATGAAGTGAGTTGCTCTTGCAAATTCAATTTATTTTGTGCATTTGCCTGCTTAGATACATGTGCTTTAAGTGTTATTTATATTTTTGTGAATGATTGCAGTTAGATGGTGATGCTGGAGTTGATGGTGATAAGGAGAGAGATGATGGTCGTGTGAAAACACTTAAGGTATCGAGCATGATTTTGTGGTACATGGACTCTTAACTCTTCCAAATGTAGATTTAAGCACCCGTCTTGGACACCAAGCAAGCATATTTTGTAATTATAATTTGCCATGAACTTTGCATACAACTTATATATTACTCGTGATATACCTAAATGCACCTTGTATACATTATTTATCTTAGAAATTGAAGGAATATTTTAAGAATATGAATTTTACAGTGGGGTCCCTGTGTCCTTGAAATGAAAATTGGAGGAATCGAGCACTTAAGACACATATTCGCATTAGATACCTGATCCACACTCCATGTAACATAGAGCATGATTGATAGAAGAATATTCACCACTCAAAGGGGGGGAAATAGTTTTTTTTTTCCAACTTTTACTACATATGCAGGCAAACAAAGACGAGGATGACAAGATGCGGGCCACAGCTGCAAATGTTGCTGCCCGAGCTGCTGTTGGAGGGGATGATATGCTGTCAAAATGGCAGCTAATGGCTGAGCAGGCCCGACAGAAACGTGAAGGAGGGGGAGTCGATGTGGCTTCTGGTTCTCAGCCGGGCAAAGAAATGAGTTTCAAGCCTTCATCAACCTCTGCAAAAAATGCAAGGGATATTGAAGGAGGAGAGAAAAGGGTCCCCTCAGCTGCTTCTTTGGCATTTGGTAAGCTTGAATTAGGCAGTTTTTTAGCCAAACTTTGGTGTTAGCAATGTTTTACATGCGGGCATAGCTTCTTAGTATAGAGGTTTTCGAAGATGTCGACTTATTTTATAGTATAAAATTTATGAAGGAACCATTTTGTTGATGGCGGTATTTCCTTAGTTGTGCTACATTTTTACCAAATAGTGGTATTTCCTTTGTTGTGCTACAAGTTTATCAAATATACCATGGCGGCTACTCTGTGTGTGTGTGTGTGTGAATTAGAAGTCTCTCATACGTTTTGTCCATTTAAACACATCACAACGACGATTTTCTTCTCTTGCATTAGAACCGGTATTTGATAAAAAGAGTAGTCAATGATTCATATTAAATTGCTTGGTTTTTGCAGTCGGTAGTATGTTAATCAACGTTCACAAATGTAACTGGGGTAAAGTATTGCCAAGTCAGCTGAGATTTGAATGATTTGTTAAGCAACCCTTAACAGTAGGATTTGTTAGCAGAACATCATCAAACCATATTGCATGATACTTTTTTTTTTTTTTTGGATTAAACCAATAGCATGAAACTTGAAGCTAGGGCATACCATAATTTTTAGTTGCTCCTTAAAATATTGTTGGGGCAGAACAAGTTCACGCAAGAGAGTATACATTGGTAGACTCTCAAAGAAAGAGAATTATGTGTGAATACTCCGTATAACTAATCTTTTCAATTGATTCCCTTGCGTATTATTAGCTTAAAAGACTGCAAACATATTGTTAATGTGTTTTGTGCAAGTTTTTGTTAGTTGTGTCAGAAAGCTCAACTTGTTTGGTAAAGTACCTGTCATTAGTTTTTGTGAAGTTATTGTTCGGATACCCTTTTTGTGCATACGTATTCAACTTGAAAAAGATTGTGGTGTAATTTTTCGATTTCTATTTTAGCAGCTCAAATGAGCGGCTCCATTTTTCGGGGTCCAATTAGCTGAAAAGTCAAATGAGTGATAATTCAGATTTGATTGCAAATGCCTTTAGTTAACTTAGTTAAGTAAGCTAGCTTATAATTGCCCTTTGTTCTGTTGGAAATTGATTCTTCTCAGAGTGTGTATCGAGTTAATTAACAGCTTCCTAGTTCCGGGACCAATTATTACCTTATCAGGACCATATAATTATCATTTCTTGGAGTTGCAAGTCTTCAAATTTGAAGGCAGAATTTCAGGCAAATTTGGAGGTTTGGTGAGGAAAAATCAGGACAATTACCAAGATACCTTTTTGTTTTCTGTTATTTCCTTCTTGCATGATTGTTTGTTCACATTGTCAAAATAAAACAGGGATACAGCTCAGTTCATTTAACAGCATCTATGAACACTCTTGGATATTTTGGCATGTCTAGGGAATTGAATGGAGCCTTAGTGTGGTAAATTTCCGCGAAATGATACTTTGTGTTGCGTGTTCCATTTCACGAGTTCTGATTTTAACCCATGTCCTGTCAATAGGGTCGAGTAGGAAATTGGCGAGGAATCAAGTTGTGGTGCCTCAAACTAAAGCCACTCCCTCTATCTCGATTAAGGATGTTATTGCTGTCCTCGAAAGGGAGCCCCAGATGTCGAAGTCTACAGTGATGTATCGCTTGTATGAAAAAATGCGTGGTGATGCTGTAGCTGAATGACAATTCCCGGATGGATGCAATCGTGATTCCAGCAAGATGTGCAGCTTGAGTTCTTTAAAAGGCAAGGCTTGCTAAGATCCAATGCTAATCTGTTGTTTCCAAAGGCGCATTTATAATGATTCCGTAGTTCCAGTGACATGTTGAGCTTGAGTTCTTTAAAAAGGCTTGCTAAGATCCAATGCCAATCTGTTGTTACCGAAGGCACGCACGGCGACTGTAATTTTATGTACTTTTTTGTGCTTCTCCATGTGCTAGCAAGGAAGATTGCTAGTTTATGCTTGTAATGCCGATTTGCTAATATGCAAATTGAGTTCTGTATTATAAATGCAACATAATGTCTTGGGTTTTTTTGTGTGCACTATGTATCTCTAATACGGAGTAGCAAGTAGAGCTTTTGAGTCTGCGTGTTGTGACCACAAATCTTTTTTGTTACTTTTTCTGGACTGGCGATCTGTAATTTGAGATTGACGTTGCCATTCTTTTTAAGATTGGTCGGTATTTTGCTACCGCTATTGTATGCCTTCAGGGATGCTTCCAATTTACCACCCGTCGAGCGGGGACGAAAGTTGGCCTTTAGGTGCCAAGTGGAAGGGTTGTTGCTCAATGGACAGTGAAACTGTTGTGTTTTGCCAAAAAGATACTAGTAATAAAATCTACTGAGATTTGGTGTGTTTACTCCCGAGAAAAAAATAACTAGAATAGCATTCTTCAAATTTTTGAACACTACCGTCGTTATAAATTACTTGTGATTGCTTGTATGATGAGGTATCAGTGTATCACATATTTTCTTTGCAGATTGAGTAGTTGTGGGGCTCCGATCAGGATGGTTCGCTCTTTTTCATCTGGAATTCAAGTCTCGTTCCAGACCTTCAGGTGTTCTGCAAAAGAGAGCACGACTAAAGACCACACCGGAGGCTCTCCGGGATGGCCCTTCGGTGCAAGTATCAGAACACTTGTTATGAAGAATGAAGGATCAGAAACTAGGGTTTTAGGGTTTTGTAGGACGTACCTCTTTCAGGAAGGTATAACAACATATATATAGGGAACTCCTAGCTTGGCCTTCAAGGTTGTGCCAATGCTCGACACGCATCGGCTTACGTCACCTTCACGTCACTTTAGGGTTTTGTAACCGTTTAATGGGTGAGCTGGCGCCTTCACGTGTTCTCATCATTACTCTGATAACCGTTTGACTGACGTCATGATCGTCATCATGGCCACGGTAGCACTCCCACGTGGGTGAGCTGGGATCTCGGCCCCCACATTCGTTCAAGGCTGAACGTGATAACCGACTATCCAAAAGTCGGTGAGCCAAACGAGATATGTCGACAAATTGTGACGGGGATATTGGTATTCGACCGTCGGTTAGCCGAGGCGTAAAGCTGACGCCTCGGAATAAATTGGGTCGTTGGTCCTACGGCTCGGTATCCCGCTCGGTACGGCTCGAGCTACTTGACTCGGCCTGCTACAGTAGTCTGTCATAGAAATTTCTGGCTTGCATCAATAAGAGGTATATTTTCTGTTTTTTCCTGCTGCTACATGCACCAGACAGACAATTGACTTCATTTTTACGAACGTAAATGCATTCCGAACAGGTTTAATGATTTTCATGATTTTGACACGATTAAAGTATACGATTCGGCAGGACGAAATGTTGAAAAAAGAAAAATCATAATGCTCTTGGAAAGGTGTTTTGTTTGATGTTTATTGCTTGAACGAAGTATTTTTCACTAGTTGAGAACATTAATCTTGTCAAAAATTACAAAAATAGGATGCCGATTAGCCTTTTAGAAAAATCATCAAAATTAGATGCCGATAAATACCTGTTCATAATGCATTTATGTTTGTGAGAAACAGTTCGATCTCATTCAATCAAATCCATCAAACCCATATATATACAATAGGTAAATTCATTTCGAACAGGTTAATGATTTTCATGATTTCTGACACGGATAAGATTCTCAACGAGCTTTGCAAAATTTCTGAAACGGTTAAGATATCTGACACAGTTCCGATCATTCAAATGAACCTCGCTTGTGTCCAGAAATTGACGACTGCACAGCGCAGTCCCCCGAGATGCCAACTCCTTCAGAGTTTTAGTTTACTGCAATATAAGTTAACCAAATATATAGGCAAGACCTGGACAACACTCAAATTGGAACGGTTCATGTTTCTGGGTATTGACGGTTTCCAGAAACAAAAAGACAAAACACCAGTCACCAGCACACAACAATAGAAGAGTTCAAACCAAAGGCAAAGGGCATATTATAGACATACTTCACCCAATTTATACTTAAGAAATCCCTCAGGGGCATATCCCATAATGATGTCTCACACAGTTGAAACTAAGTCATCTCCCTAGTCTAGAACAGGCTTAATAACAACACTGGAAAAGATTCCAACTTCAGCACATCGATAGAGGAAGGAACAACATTACGTAACCCATCCTTGGGAGTTCCCATTATCACATTAGGCTTTGAGATGGGGAAAACATGCGACGAGGTCGGCCTTGGGGTGCTTTGCTTCAGCATGTTCCTTGCACTTCACTTCTGATGTGGTGCAAATGAATGTCTGCATGCACACCTTGCACTGCATTCAACAACTATCACTCATTAGAGACATCGTAAATACACCAAAAAAATTCAGTCAATAGTAACAAGGGCAGTTGGCCCAGCAGTTGTTTAACTGCACTTATTGCAATTAGTTTATGCGTTTGCAAGTTGGTTAATACCCTTTCTGATGGTTGGATACAGATTGTAGTAGCATAACGGGGATTCTTCCAACATATGACCAAAAAATTCAAGCAGGAGTATTAATTTGCCTTAAAGATTGCTGAGAAAATCATTAATTTTTTCCTTTCCCCTTGCTGTGTGTGAATCCAACGGCATAAAAAAGATTCACTGTTCTCACCTAGTATGTAAAGCTGAAAACAAGTGAAGTTCTTCATATGAGATCCACCAATGCCAAGAATCCAAGATAAACAACTAAACCACTTAGAAAAATAAGGTTGCATGAGAGCATGCTCCACAGAATAGCAGTTTTTTGCCACTTTCTGCTGGATTGACAATACAATAACTATTGATTTGACACAATACTATGCGGAAATTGAGAAGCAACAGAGACACTAGCACTGCTGCTTCTCTGTTAATTCTTGCCAGTCCCCCAAATTTCACCAAGTGGAGGCAAAAGAAAAAAAATTAAGGGATTCTACTTGATCACACTTAAAAAGATGATACGAGAATCATCCCATAGTTTCCCTTTCCCTTAAAAATCCCTCCACCAAATTATAGATCCTAAATCAGCCTCACTAGGCATAAGATGGATGCTATGCAGCCATAATGAAACATGCATTCTGAAAGTATCTTACTCAAACCTGCTCCAACAATATAAAGACGTACTAATTCATCTTGATTATTTATTTATGTATTTTTTGGTCCACCCCTAACCCAAAAAGTCAATTGGGTTCTCAAGCCATAACCTTATTCAATGAAGTACACATGAATTTAAACAAAAGAACAATTTCATCCCACACCTTCCTTTTTTTATTTTATGCTAATCATACCACACCTTCAACTTGATGTTTGTATCACGTTACTTGAACTTCTTTAACTCCTATTAACTAAACCAAACCAAACCTCAAGTCCCAATCACTTGGGTCCTGTCACACGAATTAACTTTATTGAGCTCTGTCGAGGGCGTCGTAATATCAAAAAACCCTAGATCCTTTTGAACTACTGCCCCAAAAGTCAAACTTGAGGACAAATTCCTTCCCAATTTGCAAATTTACGGACACAAATACGAAAGAAATTAGGATAAAAAACACCAAAACTGAAATTGACTTCAATTAACCGAAGCACAGACTGATCTATCTACATATTATGTCGTGATCAAGACAAAGAGAAATAAGAATAAGAGACGAATCAACCTGGATCGACATAGCTTTCTTGTTGGTCTCAAGCTGACTCCCTGCCCACATATCAAATCATCATATCAACATCAAAACCCCTCTAAAAACCATTAATTTTACACCTAATTACCAAAAAAGACAAATTTTCAAGACAGTACTACAAGGAGAAACAGATGAAAAATCCAAAAGTACACGTTTTTATACATCATCAAATCGTTCGCACAGATCAATCGACAGATCAACGAAAATCAGATACATCTTTAACAGAACAGAACGAACAACACACACAAAAAAAAAAAAATCGATATTCGTGTGATTGTACGTGTATACGGAAGTAAAATGTGCGTACCCTTAGCGCCGGCTTTCGACTTCTCGAGATTCTTCTCGCGAGCCATCTTGGCCTTCTGTCCGTTGCCTCCGCCCATGGCTGCTGCCGCTGCTGATTTCGAAACCCTAGATTCGATTTGTGAAATTGGAAAACCCTAATTTGAGCTGCGTGCCCCCTTTTGGCTGTGTATGGGTTTGGGGGGTGAAGAATTGGGGGACGCGGTGTATAAATAATTAGACCTTGGACCGTGTATTTATTTAACGCCCACCTACTTTTATTTTTTATTTATTTTTTATATACTACTATAGAAATCTGAGGACCATAAATAATTTAATTGCTTCAGAACAAAATAATACAAGAAATAAAAAGGAAGATTAGATGAGACAAAGTTATGGAGGACATGGGTTGATGCAGCACCACGTTGGCCTTATCACTTGTTTGACTACGCTCTAGCGTGTGGGGTCCAACGTATTTAGGGCTCGATTGGGATGCGAGATTAGATTTGGAGGTATTATGTAAGAAGGGGGGACTGGATAGTAGGGGATATTATGTAAGAAGGGTGAGTCCACATTGCTGTGATATGGGATTAAATAATATTTGGTTTGGATGAGAGATAGAATGGGGGGATAAAGTTATTTTGTAGTTGAAATGGAAGAAAGATGAGGTATTAGAAGGGGGATTCCACAATGCCGGCTCTTACCCTAGTCATATGTAAGCACCCCTCGGGGGGTATTAGGGGGGTTATAGAGGAGGGGGTATTTTCAAATCTCCCGATTTTTGTCTTTTCAAACCACGCCATAGAATCGACCCCACAGATTAGAAGGGGGGATTGGACAATACCCCTTCATAGTGTGGCATCCAAATGAGCCCTTATGTCGAACTACTTTGGCTGGTGTATCGGAGATGTTGCCAAGCGGTGGTGCCAAAGATTAGATGAGACAAATTATGGAGGACATGGGTCGATGTTGCACCATGTTGGCCTTATCACTTGTTTGACTACGTCTTCGGTATATTATGGGGTTCCGCATGCCTTGTCACTTGTTTGACTACGTCTCTGGAGTATGGGGTTCCACATATTTATGTCGAACTACTTTGGCTCGTGTATTGGGTGTGGAACTGAGGATGCTGCTAAGTGGGGTGTCGAGCGCTCGCATCCAGTCGTACTTGTTCGTGCTGAGATGAGTGACCGTATACCGCTTGACACCTCTGTCAAAAGCATAAATTATGGCAGATAAATTTACCCAATTTTTTTTTAGATTGGAAAAAGATAATCATAAGATGCGGAATATTGAACCGAAAAGTTTGACATTTTGGAATCCTAGGTCTCTTTTCAATGCTACTTCCTTTCCATCTCGTTTGACAGTGCTGGTCGTCGCTTTCATGGTTTTAATCGCCATACTTTTTTGTTACCTTATTGCATGTAAATTAGCTATATTCTTTATTGAGAAAATCTTTTTAACGGAGTGTACCGTGTACAGTTGTTTATGGAGGTGAATCGCGACCGTCCAAGAGTATTTTGGACAGTCTGCATGTCAATGAAACTTTTTCGAAGAAAAATTTAAATTTTTCCCCGAAATAATTTCATTTAAATCCGGACCGTCCAAAGTCAAAACGGATGATTGAGATCGCACGGCTGCGTGAATAAGTCTATCTCATTTTATCCATGGGTAAAAAAAGGGTCCTCTTTTGAATGCGCAAAACCAAAAAAGAGGTGGGTTATATAGGGGAAAAAAAAGTGTGAAAATTATTGTAATTTCCGAACGTCTACCTTAAATAAATAGTAGTTAAATACTTCCAAGTTTTGGAAAATGAAATTCCAGCATCACACGAAACGCGTGTCGGCCCGACTTTGGATTGGTGCTGTGCAGTGAGGTGCACAGTATCGTGTTTCGCACCTCCGAGCCGTCGGATCGTGCATTCGACAGCTCGGATCTCATCTTGGCAACCAATGATCGAGAGCCGTTCATTACCGAGATGAGATCCGCGCTATCGGATGCACGATTTAACAGCTCGAAGGTGTATAGCACGGTACTGCGCACAACACCATCCCCAATTCATGTCAGCCAAAGACCTCCTTAATATGCAAGGCTTAGGTAACGCTTGGGCCTGTTAAAAAAAAAAGGTAAATCTTGGGCCAGGCTTTCCATTTGTTTTGGGCCGGGCTTTCCATTCGTTTTGGGATTTTCTAATGGGCCTCTCACAATGGGCTTATTAACTGGGCCAATCCATGCAAACTTTTGTGTTTCTGGACTTTCTCTTTGACTAAAAATGAGTTAGCTAGAACGCGGGTGTAAGTTTTTCGACGGGGCAAGTTGATGGTTTGCACGAGGCCGGATATTGCCCATGCAGTGGGAGTTGTGAGCAGGTTGACAAGCAATCCGGGAGCATTGGGAATCCGTAAAGTGGATACTGAGGTATGGCCCATGAATTTATCACTTTCCTTTTTCAATTTTATTATGGGAAAGTGGGAAAAAGAGAAAGAAAGAAATGAAACTGCAGTTTTATAGCTGATATATATGTCAGATATTGCGTTCCATAAGAAAGTGTCCCCTGACAAATTTCTAGTTTACTCGCGTTAGCTAATTTGAGAAGCGTAATTGAGAAATTTGAGCAAAATTGACTTTAGATGGTCGCTTGTCCCTCTTAGTCAATCAAGAATATATTCTCTAACCTTTACTTACGCCACAAACAAAGTGTATGTTATCGACTCTGGATCTATTTGAATAATCAACGAGGAAACCTTGAGACTATCATTAATTCTTTCAAAGTTTTGGATCGAATTGCTAGAAAGTGGTTTGAAAAAAAAAAAAGTGGTGTTGTCAAATACCCCCATACCGAATTTTCGTTTGACCCACAAAAAAAAAAAAAAACCCCATACCGTGTACTCTTAACTTTAATTTATGCATGCTTCCTTTCACCACCACCCCACCACCAAAAAAAACAAAAGTACCAGAATTTGAGGAAAAATTATTTGGCACTTTTAGAGCAACGCTCGGGGAGCCTCCTACGTTATAAACTTGTGTGGAATTCACTACAAAATATGTCGAGTCCACACAACTGTGATATGGTAGAGGGAGCGGAAGCGTCAAACAGTCTCTAAATTTGAGGCAAATAAAATTGCTTTACATGTTGTCATTATCAAGGCGTTGTTTCAGAGATCTCTTTGTCACACCATGGTACGAGATCCAACTATAGACTAACGTGCTTTGAGGAGAATCTCTGAAGCAAATCTGAGATTACTTCAGCAGAACTGAAATCATCTTTGATTAGGATTACAAAGAGATTATTGACTATTGATTTGGGAGTATTCAAGTCAAGAGTAGGGTTATAAATGAATCGAGCAGCTCGTAAGCTCAGCTCGTTCGACAAAAGCTCAACTCGTTAAAGGAGACTCGGCTTAATTAAAGAGACTCGTTTTCGGCCATAGTCAAGAGTATTTAATGTTGGAAGGGCCTTTACCACAATTTCAGGTCCTTTAAGCATAATGTTAATTAGGAGCACAGATCAAAGGAAAAGCACCATTTTTTGCTTCAACAAAGAAAAAGAAAAAGGACTTAAAGCACAAAATTAACTAGGCTATAAACTTCCCATTGCTTTTGTTTTGCTAACAAGAAGCATGAAACCAAGAAACCATAATCAACCCCAAGGGATTTGGTCGAGTGAGAATGAATAGTAAGTGTTTGTCTTTTTATGAGGTTGTAAGTTCGAATTTCACGGACGCCGATCATTTCAAATCTTGAGTCATTCGAGAGTTTGTCCGGTCGTTAACTTTGAGACACCAAAAATTAGTCGAATTGCGCGTAAACTAAGCCGAACATATCTTATTAATTAGTAAAAGAAAACATAATCAGGCCTACACGTAAAAGGGTATAGACTAGAGAGAGAGAGAGGAACATTCTACTCCTAATAAAGTTGTGGCGATTAATTATTACTATTTCTTTCATTTTCGTTGCTTTTTTGTAGGGTAGTTTCAAGTCTGAAAGGGAGATGATCACATGCATCAACCCCACTGAAATTATGGCAGAGCATGCCTTATGCCAAAGTAACCAAACATGGTTTTAAAATGAGATCGATGTGATAACCTTTCCTATACTTTTTTCCTCCAATATACTCATTTAAAATTCTCCTTTGACTTCTTATCCAACCAACCACTTAGGCTTTGATTGGAGAATTGGGGGATGGTGTTGTGCAGTGGTGTGCACCTCCGAACCGTCAGATCGTGCATCTGACGGCTCGGATCTCATCTCGGCAATGAACGGCTCTCGATCTTTGGTTGCTGAGGTGAGATCCGAATCGTCAGATACACGATCCAATGGCTCAAAGGTGCGCGCACAGCAGCACCAACCCGAAGTCCTTGATTAGAACTTGGGGAAGGAAAGGAAAAGGATGGAAAATTTTAAAAAATTTCTCTTTCTTTGTTTGGTTGTTAAGGAAAGAGAGGAGAAAATTTCAAACACAAACTCAATTTTTTTTTCTCCAATTTTTCTTCAACTTTCCCTCTCATTTTTTTCTTAATTATTTTCATCCTTTTCCACTTCCATCCCCAAGTTCCAAACAAAGCCTTAGTTTCCGACACGTCATTACCTCTATTTAAAGTAGAATGTACGGTTTTACGTATACGTAACAAATCCCCAACTTCAGGCTTAACTAGCCCCGGCTCCTAATTCTCATTCATTAGGAGTAAAGATAACCTAGGAGTTGAACCATCCAATTTCCTGTAGACCCTCAGTCCAACCGAGCAACTCAGCACATCCGCTCCAAATACGGACCTGTCAATCCCAAGGGGTTGGCTTAATCTGAGATTCGGGGTTTGCTTTCTTCTAAAATCTCGGATCGATTTTCGTTGCAGCAATTTTTGTTTTATGTCATATTTATGTAATCATTTTGCTCTTATCAATACAGCTACTACACCACCTTTCTAAAGGTTTTAGGAAGCATTTTTATTTTTATTTTTCTCTTTCCTAGTCAACAAGTTAGAAACTGCCCGTGAATTATGGATGTCGACCATAATGGTTTCGGATTGGCATTGTGGTGCTGTCGTGGTGCAATAAAGGGTTTTTTTCCCGACGGTCATAGGTGTCTGGGTCAGCTTACGCACATTTTAATTAATTTCTTCTCCAATCCAGTTAAAAGTAGGGAATCCACCCCGAGATTAAAGAATACGCCAAAAAAAAATTCCTTGTGACCTGACCCTAAAAATTTACCAGTAACCGGTGGCGCAATAAAGGTTAGGCACCCTGTGTAGACGGAAAACAAAAAAAAAAAAATGGTGCATGTATCCGTAGTTGGGTCGACCCTAAAATTAGAAGACGGATTCTCTGCAGTTTGTCGAGAAATTACACTCATGCAAATATATATAATTTGTTTTACAACCACACCCATTTTAATTTTTACACACGTTAGCGTTAGGGAAACACTTGTGTGAGTATGTGTACATTTGGGTGCGTAAAAATGGACGTAATTGTATAATTATTCATATGGTATCTATCTATCTATCTCCGTATTACTCCAACCTTGCAATGTTGGCCTAGGAGCCCAAACCATATAGGGAAAAGGCATTGGAGTTTCTTGTACACTCTTTATTGTTGTAAGGGGAAACCCGCATAGGTTTATTTGTCGAAGTTGTGCACTTTAGTTCTAATAAATTTTTTGTGGAGTAATTTACTCTTATCAATCTAAAGTTATGAGATTTCTTTCCTACAAAAAAATCTTATAATTTGGTATAAATGAAAATTAGTATAAAAATTTGGAGAGTTGGAGTTGTAAGGCTTTGTTTGATTTGAGTTTTGAGGAAGGTTTTTGGGGTAGAGAGAGAGAGAGAGAGAGAGAGAGAGAGAGAGAGAGAGAGAGAGAGAGATGAGAGTAGCTAGTAAACGAAGAGAAAACTTATTGAGACTGAGCGCAAAGATAAGGGTTGGTTTTAGAGACCTAAAGCGAGCACAGTCGAAGTGTTTTTTTTTTTTTTAGATTGAAGTAATTTAGCATATTTAGTAAATTAGTAGGACTAACTAAAATTAGTCTTTTTGGGGCAATTGACGCCTTTGACCTCCCAAACCTTAATTAGTAAGGTTTTTAAAAAAACTATTTCAGTACATCGTAATCACATGGTTGGACAACATTTTTCTCAATGACAACAGATTACTTAGTATTTTGCACTTATTTTAATTTTTCAATGAATGATAGCTATTTTGTACTTATTTTAATTTTATAGCGTAGTTGGTCAAGGCTTACTCCCTTAGGGTTTGGGTGAGGTAGGAGGTACCAAGTTGGAGTTGTGCCAGCGGCGCCCCTCTCAAATTTAGTTATTCTTCTCTGTCCGGCTTTGGCCCGCTAGCCTTTGGTGGGGCGGTAGTTGCTATGGCTCTTTCGTCCCTCTCGAGATCCGCCACGGATCTAGAGTTTCTATGATCACGCCTAGGAGAGGGTTGCTATACCCGGTCGCCCACTCTTTCATCTTTTTAGCTTAGTAAAAAAGATTATCTCGAATGATATAATGATGACCATGGGATCCAATTTGATAAATTAAAAAACATCACCAACCACGAGAATGAGACCATCACATAGACATGTTTGTTTATTATTCTTGCTTATTCCCTAGAAATAAGTATTAAAATATCGTATTTATTTCTTTTCTATATAGATCTTTACTACGCAGTGTTGATTATTTTAACTAATACTCTGTTGATCTCAATTTGTTACTACTTTTTGTTGAGAGTTCACGTCACTTTAAATTACCTAAATTTTTCAACGTATATTGATACGTTATGTGATTTTGAATTTTTTTTAAATAGAATTAATTGAGATTTATCAAATAAAATCCACGTTATATAACTAAACTATTATTAATTAAAAACATACAAAATCTTCTCTAATTTGATAGAACGAGAGACAGCCAAGTTAGAACGGAAGAAATAGATAACAAAAAAAGCCAAATAAGCTAACCCGTTCGGCTAAATAAGTCAAGTGGCTTATTTTTTTGTCCTTATTCAAATTTTTTTCGTATCACTTGGCTTATTATTATTTTTTTTGGGGATTATTGCATCCTCATGACAAGAGGAATCTAAAAAGTAAATTTTTTTTTATCAAAATCTATTTTTTTTGAATAAAGACGAAAATAAGCCAATAAAGACGATTTTTTTTTTCCTTATCATAAGATGTACTTCACATATATTTATGAGAAAACTAACGAATCACTAATAAGCTTAATCACATAATTCTTCAATAATATTCTTTGTTCACACTCTCAATCCTCGCTGTCACAAATTTTAATACTACTGCTAATTTAGGGTGTTTTCAAAGGACGTTTCGCACTCTTACTCCTCACACACGCATACATTGCGGCCCCGTTTCCTAAAGGAAAATAAGTAGTTATTTTCTGAATTAAAAGTGATGTATTACGAGAGAATAACCTGTCTTATAAAACGAAAAATAAATACTTAAAAAATAAGAATTTTAACAGAACCAAACGAGGCTTAAGACTGAGGCCAATCAAATACGCAGGAGACCCCCTTCTCCAAGAAAGCATGAGAATATGCTTTTTGCTCTATTATGCGTGTGAACTACCCCGTACTTCTATATCCGTCATTCCTCTCTCTCTCTCTCTCTCTTCCCAATTCTCGTCCGTTCTTTCCACTTTCCTCTTGTAATAATCTTTGACAATCGTTCCAATGGAGCTTGTTCAGGAGCTGTTTATTACGGCGTTTGTTGCCCTCATCTTCTCTTTCTTCCTCGCCAAACTCGTCTCAACAGCTACCACCGGTGACTCCAAACGAGACCTGGGGTTGAAAGAATCGGACGACGCCGTTCATGATGGGCAGAGCGTGCTCGTGGAGGAGAAGAAGTTCGACGGAGGATTAAGAGTCCAGAGCAGTACTAGAAGCAAGAGAAAAGTCCGATTCGCCGACGAATCCGTTCAGAAAGTAGATAAATTCGAAGCCTTTGACGAGAAACGGGGTCGTTCTGGTCGGATTGAGGTTTTAGGCGTGCCGGTGGGGTCCACGGAGGGACAGGAAGTTGTTGGGACTGTCGGTGGTGTTGAAGTTGTTGGTATTAAGCAAGTGGATGACGTGGCTGATTTGGATGGATTGGTTGTTGAGGAAAAGGCGGAGGGTAGGGTTGAGGTAGTGGAGGAGGTCGGGTTGGTTGACCCGTCGGAAGGAGAATTGGGGAGGGGGAGGGAGGCGGCGGTTGTGGGCGGCGTTGGGGTTGATGGAATTAAGGATGGAGGGGTGGTGGGTAATTTGGATGGTTTGGTTGTTGAGAGAGAAAGTAGTGAGGGAAAAGAGGGGGATGATGTTGAAAGTGTTAGTATCAAGGGAGAAGGGGTGATGACTAGTTTGGATGGTTTGGTTGTTGAGATAGAAGGTAATGAGGGAAAAGAGGATGATGATGTTGAAAGTGTTAATATTAAGGAAGAAGGGGTAGTGACTAGTTTGGATGGTTTGGTTGTTGAGGAAGAAGGTAGTGAGGGAAAAGAGGGGGATGGTGTTGAAACTACTAAGGAAGGGGTAGTGACTAGTTTGGATGGTTTGGTTGTTGAGGAGGGTGGTGAGGGAAGAGAGGCGGATGGTGTTGAAAGGGTTGTTAAGGAAGGTGATGGAGGGACTAATTGGGATGGATTGGGTGGGAAGGAAGGGTGTGAGAGAAAAGAGGTGGATGATGTTAACGAAGGAAATGAGAAAGAAGATGCGGGTGATATTGGAAAAAGATGTGAGAGAATAAAAGGTGATGATATTGGGAGTGAGAATAAGGAAGAGGGTTTGGTGACTGATTTGGATGGATTGATTGACGAGGAAGGTGGAAAAGAGGCGGATGATGTTGAGAGTGTGGTTAAGGAAGGAAGCCCAATTGCTGATTTGGTATTCGAAGGAAAAATTGTTGAGAACGCGGATGGGGATGGGAATGTGGGTGATGTTGAAAATGTTGTTAAGGAAGGAAATGAAATGGATGTTTTGGGTTTCGAAGGAAACATCGTTGAGAATGCGGATGCGGGTTGTAAGATTGATATTGGGTCAGTGATTGATGACATTGTAGTCGCTCAAGATGCTAAGGTTAGTGATGTGGAGAGTGGGATTGAAGGGGGATTGAATAAGGGAGATGTAAAGGAGGAGAAATCGGTTGGTGGTGAGGAAGATGATGATTGGGAGGGGATTGAGAGGAGCGAGTTGGGTGAGGTTTTTGCTGCAGCTGCTAAGTATGTTGCCAGTGGGGGAAAGGATGAGCGGTTGTCGAATATGGGTAGTGATGTTCAGATGCAGTTGTATGGGCTTCATAAGGTTGCCATGGAAGGGCCTTGTCATGAGCCTCAACCCATGGCGATTAAGATCTCTTCCCGTGCCAAATGGTATGAAACTTTCCTACAATGGAGTGGTATTCTTAATGATTGGAATTGTCTTGTTCAATGTTTTTTTTCTTTTGGATATGTATGCTTGTCAATTTGTGTAGGAAAATATAATTTGCTCAATTTAGATGTATTGGGTGGTGTAAGAGAAAGACATCAACTCAACCTGCAATGGGGAAAAATAGTGTTCATCTATAGATAGCCATTGAGGTAGGTGTAATTTCTGTAACTATCCGTTATGGGTTTAAACTTTAAAATCATATTCCTCTTATGACATTGAGGTAGATACAACTTCTGTAACTATCTGTTAAGGCTTTAAAAGCACATTCCTTGATGATAAGAAATATGAGGCAAATGAAGGAAACAATACACAAAGGCAAAAATGGAAACAAGGAATAACTATTTGCAATGATCATGTTGGGAATGTTGTCAAACAGAGAATGATACATTTCCACATCCTCCCTTGTTCTGTTCCGGTCTTCACCAACTCTTTTTACTTTTAACAAGACCAATTCATTAGTTCCAGTTAATTTAGCTGTAATGATGCCATGTAAGGAGATTTTAGTCCAGAAACCAGGCATCTAAACGGACAAATAAAATGGCTATGAAATGCTCTAAAAATGCCTAACTACAGGGCTAGCAATTAATCACTTTAAAATGCTGCCAAGCAGAAAGAGTAGAATTCAAATGGTCTTCCTTTTGAACAGGAAGTTGGAGAGATATTCTGAGTTTCCCAGCATGCTTTAACTTTGAACATAGTCTTCCACCCTTTAAATCTAGTAATCGTTTTCCTTAGTCATCTGGTTTGCAGACAAGTTAAAGACTGCCTCTGTGCACTAGTGTCTAGATTTAGAACAGTGAAACTTAGGTTGGAAAAAGACCACACATAAGGACTCTTGGAACTTTGGAAATCTGGAAAGATGTACTGAATGAACAAAAACATTAGGTCATGCCCTCGAACAAATTTCAGGGTGAAGTTTGATTGCTAGTTATAATAACAGGGTTGACAGCTGCTATGTGTGAGTGATGGACGGTACTGGTTACGTTGTTGAAGGAATGCGTGGCAAAGGATGGGGAACATGGATCCAGAGGTTGCTAGGGAGCAGTATATCGCCTTACTTTCAGATAAAGTTCCAGGATGGATGGAAGGAAAATCATCTGTAAGTATTTCGCTGTGTAGAAATGTATGGTTCTCCTACATTCCAATGACTTAAATCAGTGTCTGAGAATGAGTGGCTCATGCACCAACTTGGATGCAATTCATTCGACAGGGAGATGATAGTGCAGACTCTTTAGAATCTGGAATACATGCTGCTCCATCTCGCGAAATAAGTACCGATCTGCACGGTCAACATCATTCTACAAAGAAAAGGTAACCCTATTCGCGTATTCATATTAGTTAGACTTGACTTTTGGTCAGAGCTAAATTTGGTCCTCTCTCTCTCTCGGTTTGGTGATTATATTGTGTTTTTCTTGTCATTGCATTTTTGCGTCATTTTCCCTTTCTCTTTTTGCCTCCCCTGCAGAGAATTGGAAGATTATGGCGCTGATGGAGGTGTATGACTGGGTGCTCGAACTCTGTAAATAAAGGGATAATTGTAAGTTCGTCTATCTTGCTTCCACATCTACTGGTGATCTAGATTTACAATGTTGGTGGTTTGGAAAACAATATTTTGTTCCCTCAGATATAGAGGACACAGCAGTATCATTGTATCCATTCCTCCATACCCACACTCAAGAAAGCCTCGTCCTAGGTTGGGACTCTTTAACAATTGGTGTCAGTCAATCTTCTTGTCATGCAAAATGCGCGAACTTGGTTCATTACCCTTTGAATTTTCAATTTTGTGCACTACTGTTTGACAATGATATATCTCTGTTTGAAATAAGGTCCTTATTTACAACCTTTTATTGACATATGGCATTATGCACTGTATGTAGAGATGCACTTGAAAATTTACCTTTCAGCAGAATCCTTGGATTGTGGATACTTTATGTGCATTTGTAATTCTTGTTGACACTCGGATCATACTTTCTTCCTTTCTAGCTAAAAAATGTAGAGGATTGCGTTAGGTCTTTTGCATTATGTCTGAATTCTCTTGATCCTAAATGTTGGACGATACAGTCCCTTTGCAGACATCCAATAGCTGTTGGATGAGTCTCCCCATGCATTATTTTGACTTTGCCCCAATTTTTATGATCTTTAACCATGTGTTGTGCTGTTTAGTCTTCTACCCTTCATCCCTGGTGCTTCCTAACGTCATGTACTACTCTGGAACACAAATTAGGCAGATTAAGGGACTAGAAACATGATTATGTTATTGCATTAAAAAAGGACTCATTTTGTACTTTTTGCGGTGAAATTCACTTTCTACCTAATGGGTTGCTCAAAACTTTTCCGTAGTCTCTCTTATTTCTGCTGCATTTTTATACGTTAATCGCATAAAGTTTATTTTTTTCTTTTCTAATCTTGACTTTCTGTTGGTTTTCTTGAGAAATCATGTGTAGATAGAGTAGTAAATAAGTTAAATCACACAAATTAACTTTATTTAACTTGGCCTTTGCAATGTTTCAGGACAAAGATTGATAATAAGCATTGGGTTGCTTGTTGATTTCCCCTGACGTGGGTTTATTCTTCTGCCTTTGCTTCGCAAGGAGGAAGACTAGTTCATCCTGCCAAGCACAAGGAGTGTGTGATTAGTAAAAGTATCGCTAGCTGTCGTGCCATTTCCATTGTTCTGTATTTGAATTTGATTTCTCCCGACGTGGGATGTCTATGAATATGGTTGTGAATGCTGCATATACGTGTATACAAGTCATTTGTCTCTCCAAAGATCCATCTCGAATTAGTAAGTAAATAACTGATGGTTGCTCTTATTTTAATCCTGTGTATGCTTATTGTATGGTTGGATTCGTTTTCCATTAATGGTCCAAATTTTCGATAAAAAATTGTAGCAGGAATTTTGTGCAAGGAATCCAAGTAGGAATGCCAGTATTTGATCTGAAATTAGTTTTGGGGTTATGATCTCCCCTCACGTTTCATTATGAGGAAAGCAAGTAGGACAAGAAAGCTAAATCTTAGTATGTGGACAATGTCATGAAAGCTGTTGTAGCTTTGTAGGTTCTCTTACTTGAGCTTGAAATTTTTAGGGCGTTGCTTTTGAGATGCTAAGATAGCATCTTCAATGGTACTGGTACCGAAGCCATTTTTTGGTTTGTTATAGTGTTATTTTGTCAAAATTTGGTAAAAAGTGCTCTACGGTACTTAAGCCATTATTTGGACGCTACCACTTGTTGCCGTTCCCACATATCAGAGCAATTGGATTGCTTCCAAGAGCTATAAGATCACAACCCTTGAAAGAAATGGCCAAGTTATTTTTTGGCTCCCAAAGTGACTCTCCATTGGAAGAGAGAATTTTGGTCTTGAAGCCAAAATGATTTTGGCTTCCCAAAATGGCTCCCCATGTAAGATGCTCTAACAACAATTTGATACTATAATTATTAACTCATCCAGTCGTGGAATTGATCTTTTGAACCTAAATTTGAACCGTTCATGTACATTTTAAAGATCTTTTCTTTACCCATTTTCTTTGCACTTAGCATTTCTCCTTATATGCTTTCTAACTCGGAATTTATTACTTAAAAAAAATACTAATCCTAGTAGCAAAGTAAATGAGTGTTTTGATATTGTTAGGTGATGGCCACCTCCTAGTGGACCTAGTCAGCTAGTCCCCTTAGCTCTATCCTTGAAATCAATGCGGTGATGATAAAAAATGATCAATTTTTTTTATAACTCAAATGTCCGGGTCAGCTTACGCGTACCTCGACTGGCCTCAAAGAAGTTGATAACACCTGGTTTCGAACTTAAGGCTTGAGATCATCAGGCCAACCCAAGGGGTTAAAAATAGGGAAAATGACGGTCAATGACAATATGACATGTTTTGATAATTAATACATGCCAAGGATATTTTCAGCATTAACAAATGTTCTCAACATGTCCTTAGAGGGTATTAATTATCAAAACACGTCATGGGCCGTCATTTTCCCTTAAAAAAAGATAATTTGTACTGTATATTTGTTATTGGCCTTGTCAAATTGAAATATTGACCGAATGTATTCTCAACGAACAGCACTGACCACGACCTTTCAACTGGTATCTGCTACAACAAGCCAAAACTTCAGATTTAATGTCGACAACAAATCCGACAAACTGTAAATAAACGGATTTTTTTTTCCCATATTGGAAACTTTGAATTGTCTAACATGACAGATAAGGAAAGATAGGAAATAAAACATTTATTTTTTAGGTCTTGTTAATATAACATTTATAAATGGGAGAAAATCGCCCCTTATTCACCTCCTTAATCTTTCCTAATGCTACTAAGGCTAGTAATATCAGTGGTTTTTGCCAGGAGGAAGGTAAGGGCCTCCTTTACCGTCTCCAGGACCACTCCCTGATCCACTTCCGCCACCGAAACCTCCACCACCACCACTAGCGCCTCCACCTCCACCACCACCACCGCCGCCGCCGCCGTTGCCTGGGCTGGATCCAGAGCCCATCCCACTTCCCCCTCCTGTACCCCCTCCAACACCTGGCCCGTAGCCACCGCCAAACCCGCCTCCATTACCACCGCCAACACCAAACCCTCCACCATTACCACCACCATAACCACCACCTTGGCCAATCCCAGAGCCCCCACCTCCCCCGCCCCCACCAACGCCACCTCCACTACCATAGCCACCACCTTGGCCAATCCCAGAGCCCCCACCTCCCCCGCCCCCACCAACGCCACCTCCACTACCATAATCACCATAGCCAGCCCCTCCTCCACCTCCACTGCCAATTCCTCCCCCTCCACCCCCTCCCACACCACCAGAACCATAACCCGAACCACCACCCGCACCTGATCCTCCCCCACTGCCACCTGGTGCAGACACTCCATAGGTAGCATCTACCCTGTACCTATTTTCCTGCAAATCGTCAAGACCATTGTGTCTCTCATGGTACAAAAGCATCCCCTCTCTAGTAGCTTCAACAGCAACATAATCAAACAGCCCCAAAAGCACCAAGACAGAGAAAACGAGACCCCAAAAAACTACAGTATTTCTTCCCATGAATCCCCCCTTCTTAGTACTTGTAAAGTGCAAGAAGTTACATCCTCAAGAGGAACACAATCACTTACTTATACCCAACCTTTCAAATATACTAATAATTAAGAGCTAAAAAAAAATTAAAGAGAAAAAGCATGAAAAATATGCAGATAAAAGAAGGAATTTAAGGTTGGGAGGTGGTGACGGTCCTCTGATGCTACACATATCATTTTATATAGCTTGTAGTCTGTGTGACTGGGAGTGGCGGGGGGATGATCACAGACACAGAGAGTGTTCATGCATGATGAGCTGACATGTGCGAAATGGTTCTGGTGGTGATGGCAATTTGCATGACCACTCTGGTGAGGAAGTATCATCTTCCTGGTGATAATGTCATGTGGTATACTGGTATGCATGGCACTTTAGAATGAGGGGCATAACACGGAATAGAGGCCTGGAATGTATGGCATAGGAATGCGTCCAATTGATTTCTTGCTTAATTTCCGGGGTTCTAAAGTTACATTCCATCACCCGACTGCTGACGCATCTTTAGAGTGAAAACTTCATGGAAAGAGAATCACAGGACTAGGTGGCGGTGATAGCAACATCAACGAGTGGACTATGGAGAACGGGGAGCTACCAAACTGGTATTTCGCCAGACATTCTGCTTCACTGCTAGATTTGCACAAAACTGACTTTCAAAACTAGGTTTGACGTGGAGCAGGAAAGTAAAAGATGAAAACTGGTCCTTACACTAATTTAAACACGCAACTGAACAAGATTAACCAAGAGGTCCAAGATAAACAATAGAACAGATAATTGGTTTTGTAAAACCATTTTGTGGCTAGTATTGAGAAATAATTCAGAACATTTGTGATCTTGGAAGTGATAGCGTTGAAAGCCATCTGAAAAGGCTAAAAGAATACACCACTCACCCAGTGCATTTTAATGAAAGCAACGTATCAGCTGTAAACAACGACACTATGCTTCAATTCATGATTATAACTCAACCACTCACCCAGTGCATTTTAATGAAAGCAACCTATCAGCTGTAAACAACGACACTATGCTTCAATTCATGATTATAACTCATTAATCGTTCCTGAGCTTGCTTCCAAACAAAATAGAACACCCATTTGTAATCATATTCCACTACCCACCAGCTAGAGCTGCTTGTGCTGCTAAAATGAACTTTAATGAACATGCCATGTAACGTGTCCCACTATTTAAAAGGTTAAACTTCAATGAACATGCCACGTGGCATGTCCAATACATGTCCCTGTGTGCCAGCGTGACGCATGTCCCAGAGTGTCTAACAGAGATACAACCATCTCTAGGAGTGTCACTGCTTCATCGCACAAAATTAATGCCATTATTGACGAATAATGTGCACTCTAATTATTTTTGATGAGTAAAATCAAAGTCCACTAACGTCCTGAGCATGTACTCACAAGATCATACACTGAAGTGTAAGACATCAAATATAGCACAAGTTTACTCAAGGGTGATTTCCTATTTTCCCTATCCATCCAATCTTGAATCTGCAAATACTATAAGTACTAAAAGAGACTGAATTGTCTAAACGATGATTAATCATACAGAACATCAAGAAACAAGTAGTATGAATCCAAAGATCATTCAGAATCCTGTATAGACTGACAAACAGGGAGGTAATATGTGTCCAACTGCCAATATTTGTGTTTCACACCCTTCCAGACTTCTTCTCCCAAGCAATCCTTTACAGGCAAGGGTATTAACTGTGTGGAATAACCCAAACTCTCAAGCTCCAGAGAAACTAATTGACAGTAAACAACATGAAAAAAGGCATTACCCCCACAAAGGCCATTGAAAAATGAGTAGATCCCTCCAGGTTTCAACAACAAAGGAAGTTGCTGGTGGAATTCTCTCATATCTTCGTAATACTCTCCGTAAGTGTCAAAGAAAATACCTGAACCAAATGAGACCAACAATTACAAAGTGCTAGAACATTGACAGTTAGCCAAAGTGCAGGGCATACCAACACCCAATCAGCTATTGTTTTCACTAATAACTCAAAGTAGCAAATTATGTACAGGTCTAAACTAGAATGGTTTTTAGCCATCCAAGTAGTTGGGATCAACTTTCTTAGGTCAGTCAGTTGAAGTGAGTGGCCACTCTTTTAACAATTAGCTAGACGAGTAACATAAGTACATAACTATTTTAGAGAAAGCATTCATAAGGATTCTCACCTGCAAATAGAGAAGATTTCAGAGGCTAAGACATACAACAGGTAGGTAGGAAGCTAAACTAGTCTTAGAGCAATCCCAAGGGGTTGGCCAAGTGGTCTTGGCCTGGGACTTAGGGGTTTGCTCCCTCCTAAGGTCTTAGGTTCGATACTCCTTGCCAGCAACTCTTGCGGCCACCTAACCCCCATGTATAAGTGCGTGAAATGGCTGTGGGAGGGGCTGTTGGGATTAGTCCGAGGTGTGCGTAAGCTGGCCCATGACACCTTGCTTTATAAAAAAAAAAAAGAGTCTTCCCATACATTATTAAACCACTGCCACTGCAGCATTTCCTTGGTCTCTTTATTCAAGTGCCTCATTCTTTCTTCCAGCGGTCTAAGATACATTAGGATATATAGCTTTCAAATATTGCACAAGTGAAAGCCAGTAGCGAGTAAAAAGCCAAAAGTAAACAATTGAATTAAGGAGGTCTGCTTGTAAATGGCGTGGCGCTGTGGCGGATCATAAGGATGGAAAGAGATGTGATATGTGAGCTAACAATGTGTTTGGAAAGATTCTTCAGAAAACTAAAAACCTATATGACAAAGCTAGCAACACAAAGATGCATCCCTGATATGCTTTCCCGCCCTCCCTTTTTTAATGTATAAGTAAATATCCATGTTTTCATACGTATATAATATAACAGCAACTGAATCTTGTCTTACCATCATAAGATTCGAGCTGAGGAAGGACATCCTGCCAACGGCCCAATATTATCTTCACATTCTCCTTCTCCCCCCAACCAGAACGAAGCATACGGTCATAGACCTCTGGGTGAGCTTCAACAATGGTGTGAGCAACTGGTGCATATTGTTGAATGGCAGTATCCACAAGCCCCATTCCAAATCCAATGTTCAGTATGTGCCCACCTCCTGAACAAACAGCTTTTGCATGCGCCTCCATCAATGGCTTCTCCCAAGCCATCATGACAGCCTTACTTTCAGAGTCCATCAGCTTATCCTCACTAAAACTAACTCTATCCTCCAAGTAGTCACCATTGGGATCCCCACCTGGTTTTGCTCTCCTTGCAATGGTTCCAAGGATCAACTCAGCTTGTATCCCTATATAATATTATGTTAGAAAATGAGAAAACAGAAACTACTTGCAATGGTTCCTGAGCAATTGATATGTACATAGAAAATAAAAGTAGTAGAATCACAGATTATCCGTATATTCATGAACTTATCTTCAGTGCCAAGGGTAGGCAATTTGAAACAAGCTGGTGCAAAGACCTTGACCCCAAAGGGTAAAACTAGTGAAATTGTGGAAGGCAACAATGTCAGTTCCTTTGACATGTTTAATTGTTCAATTATTGTTAAAGGGCAATCAAATGAAGCAAACTACTGAAGATCGAATTGTCGAAAGCTCGTTCACGCTCGGCGTGTGACATAAATACACCAAGCTCGAGCATATTCTTAAAGCCTCATTACGTTTCCAACTAAAACTATCTAGTGCTCTGCTCGATAAGTTCTGATCGATTGGAAAACCAAGCTATCGAGTGAAAAGAGATTATCAGCTAGATTTAAGCTTGTTAGAACTATGGCTCATATGTAAGTATGAAGAGATACTAAGGAGTTTTAGAAAGAAGGCCAGATGCCGGAGTGGAGCATAGCGGAGCGACAGTTTCGTACAAGGGTATTTTTAGGATACAGGCCAAATACCAGGTTAGGATTAGAATAGAGTCGGTATAAATACTCTATGTTGTAAACCCTATTTCGTAACTGTGATAATAAGATTAGCAGCCGCTTTCGCTCCCGTGGACGTATCCGGTTTTGGAGAACCACGTATATTGCTGTGTCAATTCTTTACTGTCTTATGCTCGTAAATCGTGTGCGTGTGTGACGATCCTAACAAAGCTCAACTGATAACCAAATAAAGCTTGAAACAAAATTTCAAGCTCAAGTTTTTAACCAACTAAAACCCATAATTACAGTGCATTCGGAACCCTATCTCACCGAATCAATTAAAGACGAAGGAACAAATCAAAATATACCAATTTGGCACATTTCTCGCAAAATCACTCAATCCTTTCTTTTATTCTCTTACCAAATCAGGTCAATCCAATGGGGCTGTAAAACAGCCCATTTGGATTGTGGGAAAATGCTGATAAGAAAGGGGAGCAATTTCTCATCAAATCTCACCGCTGAAAAATGGGCAAAAGAAAAAAAAAATCAATTTTGTACATTTCTCTCCATTTGTCACCAAATTACTCAATGCAATGAGTGATGATTTGACGATAAACTCTAATCCTTTCTTTTCTTATCAAATCCTTCAACCCCAAGGGGCTGTGTACTCAACTGCAGCTCTATTATTGTATTTCCAGAAATGCGATACATGAAGAACCCCAAGGGGTTGGCCTGACGGTCTTGACTTGAGACCTAAGTATTTGCTCCATCCTAAGATCTCATGTTCGGTTCTCCTTGTCAGCGACTCTTGGGGGCCACCTCACCCGCATATGCGTGTGATGGGAGGGGCGGTATGGATTAGTCCGAGGTGCGCAAGCTGACCTGGGACACTATGCATTACCAAAAAAAGAAAGGAGGGAAGGAAGAAAGCGCAATGAGGAGGAAAATCAATCACGAACCGGCATTGAGGAGGAGGTCGAAGGCATCCTGGTGGCCGGAGTCCATGGCGAAGTCGCCGGCGGAGAGGTTGGAAGGAGAGATGGCGTTCCAGGGTGCGCCGGCTTCGAGGAGGCGCTTGACCACGGCGGCGTGGCCGTGCTTGGCGGCGTGCATCAGAGGGGTTAATCCGTCGCCGTCGAAGAACGAAACGTCTGCTCCGGCTTCTATTAGGGTGTTCGCCTTTCCGGTGTCGCCGCTTCTCGCCGCCTCGCAGAGTAGCTCCCCGTCGTCCATGTCGGCGCTCGCTCGAAACGTGGGAACCTAAACAGAACCCAGGTTTTGGTAGGGGAGCTGTGCTACTTGCACATGTTTTTTTCACACATATGGTGCACATACTCAAATTTTTGTAGGGCCCATGTCGGGTTCTACAAAAATAATCCAAACCGTGCATATTTTTTAAATTATTTTTTTTGGGTATTCCTGAAGAAAAATAACTCAAACGGATATCGGTTAGAGCTAATTTTTTTTCCAGAAACTTTCAAAAAAATATTGGGTAGTGATTTTGTCGCACCTTTTTTTTGATAATGCCACATCCTGTAAGTGTATTTTTTGGTGCAAAATACACTTACAGGGTGTGGCATTATCAAAAACGGATGTGACAAAATCATTTCTCAAAATATTTTAAGAAGTATGAGTGGTTCGGATCATTTTGGTAGGACATGAGATGGCCCCCACAAAATGTAGAGTATGTGCATGATTGTATCTGTGTCAAAAGGTCTTTCCCATATCTATTTTGGACCTGTTTGGATCTAAAAAATGATTGAAACCGCTTATTTTATTTAAAATTCTTTATTTAGGGTTTCTTAAAAAATAAGTTTAATTGAATATCGGTAAAGGTTTTTACGATATGTCCAACGTTGTTTAAGAATTCATGGCAAAATTCTGAGGCAAGGTTGGATGTATCATGAAACACCTTTACTACGGAGTAATATTCAATTAAACTTTTTTCGGTCTGGATTCTTAAGCAAAATTATCATAAACGCCTTTATCGATATTCAATTTAACTTTTCTTCATGCAATAACGACTCAAAATACGGAATGGGAGGGGCTGTAGTCCATTCGCCGCACTACACCGTGTAGTGTAGCCGATCTGGCCGTTCATCTCGGCATGGACGGTTCGGATTTAATCCGAACTCCTACGAATCCTAACCGTCCATTATTCAGATGAAAATCTGAACCGTCCATTACCGAGATAGACGACCGAATTGATGTGCACTACAGCACCAGCACTCCCGGATCCCTCAAAATACATGGATACACATAACTTCAGCACAAAAGATCCACCGTGATTTCTAGATACTGTACTTCTGTTATGCAGTCCTAATCCTATTGCACATCAATTTTGACCGCACACGGTGAGCACACCTAAAAGCCGCCATCCAATCCTCACATAACAAGGTCCCGTTATCACTAACAAAAATTATTAAAAATTTAACGTATTTTATCATTTCGTTTTTTACTAACAAAATTTTTTCAATATTTTACCATCTCATTTTCTCACCAACTTATTTATTACTGAAAACACATAAGAACTTCTCGATCACAAATAAAAATCTACAAATTTTTTACTGCGGGAAACACCCCTAACTCCCACAAAAACACTCATTTCCCTCAAAGTCCCCAACTAACCACACAATTTATATTTTCCTACCCCACCTTCTCTCTCTTCCTCGCGCCCCTCTCCTCCCTCTCTCTCTCTCTCTCTCTCTCTCCCTCTCCTCGCACGCGCGCAATCCACGAGGACACGCACATTGAGATTCCAACGCACAACCGACGAATTTTTGGGAAATCTACGCTTCTATGATACAATATCATAGCTAGGGTTTTGATTTCTGGTTGAACTACCAGAGATTTTTGAAGTTTTGGTGGAAAAAATAGAGCTTTTTGGTATTAAAAGGATGGCGTCGAATTTTGATCGGTGGGAGAAGGATCCATTCTTCTCCGCAGCGGAAGAGGTTCAGGAATCTGCTGATAGGTATACACACGGTCTGTTTGCTCGCCTAGGGTTTATTAATCTTTTGATTTCTCAATTTCGTTATTCGATCTTATTCATTCGTAGATCTGGAAGAACATTTAGACGCGTATCTTGTGAATTTTGTGTTGCCCGTTGGGGCTAAGTCTCCTCGTAAGCATTCAAACATGTGTAGGAATTTTTAGTTATTTGATGGGTTGCGAGGTTTGAGAATAGAATCTATTGATTGCAGTATCTATTGTTTGTAGGGTTCATAACGAACCAAACTGCAGGAGTGTGAGTTTCGTGGTAGGTTGTTAAAAGTTTGTTGGAGACGGTTCGTTGCGTAAACAAACTGAACTTCAACATTTTGTTGATGCTCTGCTCGTTAAGTTTTCAAAACCAAGCTTGAACAAGCTGACTATTCGGCATACTTGTGATATTTAGAAAATTTAAGCTACTTGATATTAGGTCGTGATTGGCTCAATTAAAGCTTGTTTGAGATTGGCTAACCTTGTAAGTTACTAACAAGCAAAGCTTGAACATATTTAAGCGATTGAACAATCAACTTTTGGGCTCGTTCGTTCGTTTAGCAGCCCTAATTGTTTGCTCTCAGGCCATGTGAAGTTTCTGAAATTATTAACGACCAACTCATTTAGAAGTCTAAACGAGTAATGTTAGGAGAGGAGTACCTTCTACCCGTAGATTCAACATAACGTAGTTTAACATTACTTGCTGTTGATGCTAAGTTTGAGTCTTCCTAGTAACTATTTACTGTATATCAATGTCTTGTAGGATGGAATCGACTTATAGAACGTGGATTCACTCAATGAAAGACTCGTCTGGCATATGGAATTCAGAAGAACTTCGTAGGGATGTACGTACTACCCTCGGCACCACCAAATGGCAGGTCATCCCTTTCTCTCTGCCTTTTGATGTTTGTTTTAAGTATATATTAATGGCAGCAAGAAAAGCCTTGGAAATCCATAGAAAATCCTAATTTACCTTGATGAATTTGATTATTGAAATCCTTGTGTGATTGCAAAAGAATTGTAGCATGCTATCGTTTACGTCTCTTTCAATGCTTACTAGCCAAATATTTTTCTTTGGCTGTGAAATTATATGGTGGTGTGGGCTGTGGAAATTAGTTATGCAATGAGTTGGATTCATGTTAAATTGGTGTTGGGAACAATGAGTGGGTTAGGATTTCAACTTCTATAAGTTTGCGTGAAAATTGCATGGCATTAGAGTATTCATTAGTTTTTAAGGGTGGTTAAAATGTATATTAAAAAGAAGTCATCACGCGACTATTTTGGTTGCATATATTCTCCCCTGTTGAGGGTGGTCAAATTACCTCCCTAAAGTACATGGGCAGCTGCGTCTATTTGTGTGTGTTGTGGGAACAAGGGGTTTGTGATATCATGCCTAATGATTATGAATTGTTGTTCGGCTATCAATGCAGTTGGAGGAATTGGAACGTGCTGTCAAGTCTAGTTACGCTAATAGCTCGTCTGATGATGCGAAAGAGAGGCATCACAATTTTGTTACTGCAATTGAGAGCCAGATTTCAAAGATTGAAAGTTCCTTGCACAAATCAGCTATTTCAAATGGCAAGCCACCTTTGCCGTGGGTGCGTTTGGATGAAGGAGAATGCAACGAGCTTGCATTGTTTCTTTCGGGACCATCAGTTAACATGGACAAAAGCTTTGCAAATATTGACATCAGGACTGAGCAATCAGCGAACCTTCAAAAGGCTGATAAGGAATTAGCGCAAGATTGTGCAAAGAATTCAAGACATTCGGTGGAGAGGAATTTCGTGGAGGATAGGGAGGAGAAGTTGCCTGGACATCGCAGGACAGTAAGTGCAAGTGCTGATATTGAAGCCTGGAAGATTGCAGTTCCTGATGATGTTTTCCCACATAATTCGGCCAATGGACATGTTGTGCCACCTCCTCGAAAGGTACCCAGCTTAGGGTTGCTTAGTACGTTGGAAAATGCTTCTAAGTTGAAGTGGCCGAAGAATGGGTACAGGAAGTTGAAAAATACAGATCACCACCAAGAAGCTGACTCTATGTTATCGCAACCTCAGCAGTTGACGAGGGTGACTATTCGTCTTCTTTTTATTCATGAAATATGTTTTTGGATTTGCCTGTTGGTTTCCATGTTGGATGTTGTATGCTGCCAACCCTTATAATCCTGCTTTTTCTTCAAAGGGCATTGATGCGTGTTATGAAAGAAGTAAGAGTTGCCTCGCTGGATGCGATGATTGTTATGACAACAAGCAACTGTATGGTTGGTATGGAGCTGTTCAGAGACTCCTTCAAAGGTCTCAGTATCAGATGCAGTATCGTCGGCCCCTTCAAGTGGTCTTTTCAATTGTTCTACTTCTTGGCCTGATTGGTGAGCTTGCTTGAAGTCTTACCTCATCTTGCCTTTTTTTTCCCCTTAGATTGATCGTTTGTCTGTTTATGGGAGTGTAATATTTTGTTAAGTCCTTTTCACAATATTCTTTTTTTCACGCAGCTTGCAAGGTTTAAAATGCGTCTGAAATTGTCTGTGCAGTTCAATTTATTTGCCTATTTGCCTAGTGCTTCTATAAATACGTATATATGTATGCATATTATTAAGCATATAATTGTGCATATAACCTTATGCATGTCTGATTGGTATAAGCCAGTTACTTGGTCATCTTCTGTTTTTGTTTTTTGGGTTATATGATGACTAACAGGTGCTTTATACAGAGATAGATTCTGCAATTGTGGAGTTCTATTAAAACTGACCAAAAATCACGGATTATAATTAGGTTCCTCTTCTCGCTAGTCTTCTCCTTCTCCAGGCACTACCATTTTTGGGTTCTTGGATGTATAGGTTCTGCATTTCTTTGGGCCTTCGGTACAAGAATTGGTACTCATTTCTCCTGTCGGTGTAACTGCTACTCTGGCCTGAGAACAGATCTTGAATAGTTCTTCAAATCATGAGGGGCAGGCTTAAACTTCCAGCATGTGGGTTTCATTATCCACTGATATCATTCTGTTTTTTTTTTGAAAACTGGAGGAAAACCTTCTGTGAATATAGTACTGAAAAACTAGAAAATGATTTGCCTCCTTATGGAAGTTGAACCATTAGCGCAATTGGGAAATCACTGTACAGAGAATAGCTCGAGTTTTCTTTGACGGCTGTGGTTTTCAGTTCCTCAAATGGGTTTCCTTATGTCACAGCAGCAGACAAGGTTTTCACTAAATCTGTATGTTGATTGGTGTTAAGCTGGGCCAGTTTAGGGCCAACTAAAACCATGTATTATCAAGTTTGTTTGCTTTAGTGGTTTTATTAATGATTAGTTTGGTCAGACATTCACTTGGGCACTTTCATGATAGTTGGTGCTTCTTTTTTAAATAGCCTTGGATACGTCTCTCATGAGCTGTGCTATGATTCTAGTTATCTTATTAGATCTCCGATGTCGCATCATTCAAGCCTTCCAAAGCTTAACCCAGTATGCTTAGCCTTTGTTTCCTCATACAAGCCCACTTTATGACACTTTGTGTTTCGGTAATTCATATAAATAACCTAGCAACAGCCTAACTTACTGTGTTAGGTACTGTTCACAATGCTTACCGCCAAATTGGCCCCCAAATTCCCGCATGTTAATGTTCAAAATCTCTCCTTTTGTTTCTTTGTAAGAAGCTACGAACTATGAAGTCCTAAATAGGTTACCAGTTTTCCGTTGCATGATTATTAATTGAAGTCTGCCAGATAGAGCTTTACTTCTGGCTCAAGTTTGCTGGAGCTCGTGAGTTGTAGGAGCGTGTACCCCTGCATTCAGTGGCATTTTTCTGGTGATAGGACGTGTATCTTGTATGCTTCCTTCTGGGTTAAGCCATGAGATTCCCAAGACCAGGTATAGAGGTCAATGAATGCGGTGCCTAGGTCTTGGACTAAATCCTGGGCCCAATCCAGAGGATTTTTGACTTTCTATATGCTAGTGCAGTATCTTTGGTTAAGCATTGCCTCAAAGTGCGTTTTATCCTCCATTTTTTTTGGCTTTACCCTTGTCTATGGCATCTTGTTCTAGGATAGATTTAGAGCCTCGGGAGCCTGTTGGGCTAAGTTTTGTGGCCATGGGGTGCCACATTGGTTGGTTAGATTTCCTGGGGTGCCACACCGTTAGGTTAGATTCCCTGGAGGTTAAAGCCAAGAGTTAATCAAGTTTCTTGGTCCTTTGTGGGACTTGTGCCCTGGCCATGCTTTGTAGTTCGTACCCTCCTATAACTACATCCACTTCATACCTTTTTTTCACTATTCTTCCCGATAGGTGATCTTATGAAGTACAAGATTATAAAATTTCAGATGAGTGAAAATGATCTAACAGAGTAAATTAGAAATGCTAGAACTACTGTTTCCTTGAAAAGTGTGGTTTTTCATATGAGAAGAAAAGGCCCAAAAGGGACTGAGGGAGTAGTTGAGGTTCCTTTGTAGGGATGATGTTGTGGACTTGTGGTCCTCCATAGCAGCCGAGAAACATTACCTTGCCATGCCCACATGGTGGCTTATGTGGCCTGAACCTTACCTAAATACAAAGTACCTCTATTCCTCCACCAAACTTCTATACCTTCTGGTTATCCATATCTAGAACCCGTATTGCTGTATTGGTAACGAATCAGTTATTCCACATTGTATGATGATTTGTTCTGCCCATATGTAGTTTGTGACAAGAATGGTTGTATCTAGCCATTTCCTAATGTTGCAATTTAACTTGTAATTACTGCCATCAAGATTGAAATGTCAGTGACAAGGGTTTTTCTTTCCCGACATGTTAAGTCTTATTCACATCTTCAAGTGGTAAGCTGGTGAAGTTCGTAATTTTCTGATGGTACTATGGTAGTGCTTCTGTTTCCCATGAAAGCTTATTTATGGCGTCTTTAATCAGTCTCATGAGAGCGGTGCTGTAATTGTCGTTAACCATTTTTCTTTCGGAGGCTTATCCTGGACATGGTCCTCTTTGCAGTTTTGATTGCATTTCAGGCAATTTAAGGGAGCAGAAGCCGATTCATCATTCACCATTTTGTTATTGATAGCGGTATCTGGGAATGTGAAGGTCCGGAAAAAACAGAAGGTGTTACTGGTCTTAATGCTGACACCCGATGAATGTAGGTGTGTTATCTTCTATGTTATGCCATATAACGGTAATACTTGGAAGTTAATGTCGCTGTATTAATATCCTATCCAAAATTTTAATATATCTCCCAATTTTGATTTTTTTGACCAGCAAAATTGTGTTGTATTACCATGTCAACCACAAGGTGGTGGCTGAGAATGTTGGTCTAGGGTTGTGTTCCTTCAGAAAATGTAACAAAAGAAAGACCTATATATTTTTTTGGCACCTGGCAGGCCTTGTATAGTTTAATTTTTCTTGTAATGGGGCTGCTTGTAGTTTGTGATCATAAAGTTACAGATGTGGCATATTGAACTTTATTTTATTATTCATCCGTCAGACGTTCCGTTATTTTATTCTCTTGGTGATTGCAATGGGGAAAAAAGGTATGTAGTAGTGGTGACTTTCGCGGAATGGGGGATGCTGCCGAGCATCTCCCTGTAGAGCGGCTGATCCGGTCGTTCATCTCAGCAATCGACGATTTGGATCTTAACCAAGTAATGGACGCTTCAGATTTGTATGTGATTTGATTCAATCCGAGCCGTCCATGCCGAGATGAATGGACGGATCGGCTGTTCTACATGGCGTAGAGAGGGGGTGCTCAGCAGCATCCCAATTCTGTTTTCTTTTTTGCGGCTTATACCGTGCCAGACCAATCAATTTTGCCCAATTTGCCATCATACCATGGTTTCGCTTGTTTGTGGTATCTACTTGTATTGGCAAAATTAATTGGTATGATACCTTTATGCTCCGGATAATCTTTAGTCGTTTGAAGTTGCGAATTTGATTTTCCAAATGATGGATGCCGGTGTAAATTGTTGGAGTAGGACTTTTATTGTTGGAATTTCTTGGCGAACTTGAATATCTAATTTGATGCCAATCTCATGCAATTTGCATGACTATTTCTTTTCTTTTTTTCTTCGGGTAAGGCAAGGTGTCTTGTGCTAGCTTGCATGCATCTCAAACTGGTTCCTACAATTCCTCTCACAGCCATTTCACACGCTTACGCGTGATGTTTGGGGTGTGTGTGTGTGTGTGTTGTCCTAAGAGTTGTTTGTAAGGAGAATCGAACTTAATACTTTACGAGAGAGTAATCCCTTTGTTTCAGGCTAAGACCACTTGACCAATCCAATCTCGAGTAGGTTGAATTTTTTTATACAATAAAAGCCGTACGAGCCAAGAAGTTACTTATTCGAGCTTGGTTTGAAATCTTAACAAGCTTCAAAAAAAAAATGTTCTAAGCTTGGTTTGTTACATAAACAAATAGATCTTGAATGATTTTTTAATGAACAAACACAAGCAGGTTGGTATGTTTATCAGCCCTAGACATAGGACCTTCGTTTCTTGAAATAAAAAAAACATATTTGCTGAGGAGGATATTGCGCCTAATCTAACCTACCAGTTTTATATGTATATTTCTCCAATGAATGAGTGATAAAATCCATAAATGGGATAAGAAAATTGGAAAGGTGCAACAATAGTCAAATATTTCGGGTGTTTTAATATTGTCTTGGTGCAAATGTGCCTAACCTAACCATAGGTCTACGAATAAAGCAAACTAGCAAAACAACCACTGGGAAAAAAGAAAAAGACAAAAAGAATTAAGAATAAGAGTATTTGAGAGTGTTTTTTTTCCATACGGTAGGATGTTAGGAATTACTAGTTATGACAACAGTCGAACGCCTCCTCCATGAGAATTCCAACTCAAGACCTATCCCTTGAGAGTGAGAGTAAGGAACCAACCACACTTAACACGGCCAGATACCAAATGTTGCTTGTAATGTTTGGATGGCATTACTGAATAATAATGTAACAACTATCACCATGATTTCACCAACCAAAATACTAAGTCTTAGTCTCCACAGAGCTAATATGGATCAACATTCTCTTCTTCTTCATCTTCTTTTTTTTTTTTTTCATTCGTTAATCCTAATCCTAATCTACTCTATCCTAGGGAACTTGGGGAGGGGGATGGGTGCTTACGGGAATCGAACCCTGCCTATGTGCATGAGAGTATGAAAGAGGCACCAACTGCACTACACTCCACTCCAAAAACAAAACCAATTCAAATCCATATTTAAATTCAGAAAATCAAGTCCCGGAATTAAGGTACTACTACAATGGAAACTTTGTGTACTAAAATGGTTTTATAGTGAATATGGATTTGTGGTCCTGGCCACCTTTGTTAATATGCTTGCATGTGATGAAGGTGTTCCAATCATTTCAAATTGATAACCCTTACCAGGTTACCATTTTCCACCTTCAAAGTAGAGTTAAAAAAGAGATGAATTGTGCATTCTTTACACCTGAATGATTTATGTTACATCGAATCGGATACAGGTATTGAGAACGATAATGTATTTAAGCATCGGGTTCATTTAATTCTCATGTCAAGGATACGGCTGGGACACTGCAAAATACTCAATCTGAATGGTTTCCTACTTTTTATGGTAAAATGAATTTACCAGGTGCTAAAGATCATTTCGATCATGCACAGTATAAGAGTTTTTTGCATCGTTCTGCAGTAAGATGAAACGATAACTAAAAATGCTAGATACATCCCATACATGTACTGAAGTGTCGGGTGTCCAACACTCGACACTTCATACATTTCAAAGAGTCTACCATAGAGTCAAAACTTGCCCATCACATGAACAGCCAAAAAGCAAGCATGATGAATTGGCTGTACTAAACTACTCTAATCAAAGCTGCAACTAGAATTTGTTACTAAAACTTCATTTTTGACTTACTGTGATACAGCCAAGGCAGCATTCTTTCTTTCCTTGGATCTTTCCAACTTTCCCCGACCACTTCCACCCTTTCTGATCAAAGGTTCTTCTACAATGGTTGACAAACCTGAAAAGAGTGAACAGTCATCAACACAGGCATCAAAAACTTCCATAAATCTTCTATTACACAAATTAAAAAATTAGGTTCACAGAGTTAATTACCTGTCGCGAAAGCCTTGTTCTTTGTCATCATTCTCAACATTTCAAAGTTTGAATCCTCGTTGCTGCTAGCCTCATTATCACCGTCTGCTTGTTTTGCTTTATCCATGTGATCGCTTGCTGCCTTTGATCGTGCGATGGCAAAAAGCCATGAAATTTCCATCTGCTTGGTAATCATGCGCGCCGCGTAGTATGGGATTTTAACATGCTTTGTTGTTTCTGAACCTATGAATCTGTTTACGAACATTAAGCAGTCCATTAAGCTCTCTTTGGCCAACCCTTTCATGTCATAAGCCTGAGATCTTCTCCACAGGCTTTTACAATGAGAGTTGACAGGGGTAGAAAGGGAAAGAGCTCTTGTTGTGTCGCTAATGGCAGAATCAGGATCATTAAGCAGCAAATGACACTGAGCTCTATTACTGTACAAAACAATTCTATCTTTTCTCAACCTCATTGGACACAACTCTAAACCTTCTGTATACTTCAACAAAGCCTCTTCGATTTCTCCTACCGAAAAGCTATGGTTCCCTTGCTGTTTTATCAGGCTAACCAAAACCCTTTTCTCCTCAACGTTCTCACTAGACAACCTCTTCTCTTTCCTTCTCCTCTCCACCTTCATATCCCATATTTCTTCTAGTGCTCTCTCAACTCTACTGTCCACAATTTTCGATTTTGTTTGTCTGAAATCCGTGAGCAGTGTCTTCGCAATCGCTTCACCAACGTTTGTTTTTCCTCCAAGCGTCCGAATCTCAATCAAGTCCGCAAGACACAAAGTGGCAGTATGGATGACTTTGTTCCTTGTATCCGCATCATTTAGAAGTAACCGAAGGCAATCAATCCCCATATACTGCCAATCATCTGAAGATCTAGAGAGATTACAGAGTTTCTCTATGACTTCTGGTGATTCTGAAATTCTTTTTCTTCCAATTTCAGTGTAACACAAGATTCTAATGAGTCCAACCCCCGCGGCTGAGCTGTGATTCACCAACCCACCCCACATTGCACACAAGTCCTTAAGGAACTCTTTCTCACACATGAGATTTATGGATCTCTCTTTAATGGCAAAGCAGTTGAGAAGATAGAGAGACCAGCACTGGATTTGGCTAGCCCATTCCTCAGCCTTTCGGTTCTCCATTTCCATTCCTCCAACCCCTCTAGTAAGCAAATCACAGTGGTAATTCAACCTCTTGCTCTTATCCTTCACACCTACGTAATTAACATACACCACTTCAAGACAGTTGGAGGCCAAATCCATGGCTAAGTTGACCAACTCTTCTTCATACTTTGCGACAGACTCAAAAGTGCTTTCGTAGCTTGCCAGGTGTCCAAGGGCTCTAACAGCAACCCTTTGCTCAACCCAACTCATTTTTCCTCTGAAAAGCTCCATCAGTGGAGGGATCACTCCTGAGTCCACTGCTTTTTCGGCAAACTCAACCTTGTTCATGGTGTAGGAGCCTACAACATGAGCTGCATAATAGGGAATATATAGGTTTTGGTCCCTAAGAAGCCAATCTCTGTCGATGAGACCCCTGTGGATTAGACTGGCCATGCAATTAAAGATGCCGAGAGATGGAAACTCTGGATCATCCGGTTGAGTCATGGCGATGTTCCATAATCCACTTAGGACCAAAACGTGTTCATGGTCGTTGGTGAAAGGCATTTCTTTGAAACAGTTTGCGAGTCCTTCTCTCCTTATTGAGGACTCGGGTTCCTTCATGAGGCAGAAGAAACAGTTAAGGTTAGAGCAAGTCTCTTTGGGCTGCTGCATACTATTGGCAGTGGTACTAGTAAGGGGGATGGGCAGTTTGTCCTTTTTCTTATGCAAGTTCATGGTGGAGTGAAAATAGATTTACTCCAGAATTTTGGGCTGGGATTAGGATTAGGGTTTACATGTAAAGCTGTAAAGATAAATGAAGGTTAGTGGAATTGGCTAAGTGGGGGAATGTTGCCTAACGGCGCATGAGGAAGAGTTTTATAATAGTTTAAAAAACAACTTTTCCTTTTTAAATTCTGCCCTTTCTTTTCTTCCAAGAGAAAGACTGCATTTTTTTTGTCCTTTCATTAACAAGCTATTTTAAAAACGTTCTGAGAGCACCTACTTTGTGTATACATTGCCAATGGTTACGTCTGTCTCTAGTCCTCCCCACCCATGCCCCGATGGATTGAGGATTACATAGGTACTTCTATCGTTGTATAAACAACCACACGAGAATTTTCACAGTAAAAAAAAATCCAAGGGATGCAGACTTATCTTTTAAGTTAATAACCAACTTGAGCTTCATCATAAAGACTTCTTAAAATATCAATGCTTGTGTTTGTTTATCTTTTCTTTTTTGTCTTCTGTTATTAGTGCCTGCCACATTCACACCCTCATGTTACCACTTCCTTTATATACTGTTTTTGGACACAAGCCTTTTGTGTTCTTATTAAGCAAACTCTCCCACAAATCTACCAAATCAATAGTAAAACCTCAGACTGATAAAGGGTAGAAAAAGAAAAACCCTTAAGTAACAGTAGAACTGATTTCTATGCAAATTTTGTCAGGATGCTGTCTAGAATCCAATACTGGCTTTGGGTAATTTGGTCAAGGGGTCTAATGCTAGCTAAGCTTCCCTAGGTAGAGTTACCCAAACACACATGGGCTTGAATACATTAGCATATTCATTCCGAAGTACCGGCAAAAAAACCCCCGAATGCATTAGCATATTGGATTCAATCTGTCTATGTCAGGGAAATATTACATGTTTATAATCAGAAGTAATGCTGATTAGCCTGGAACTACATCTCCCCTTTTGGGACCACAACTTGAAATTGGGACACTGTCCCTGCAAACTAGAGGTAATGCTGTGGTCCCTGGCGTTTGCGAACATAATTTTCTTCAAAAAATAGTACCACACAAGTTGCAAAGCAGAGAACAGAAGGCAGGAATGGAGTTATAAAAACAGTTCCGTGCATGTGGGGAAGGTCTCAAGAATATGCGGCTACGAAACAAGAATACTATATGGCGATGGAAAGCATGAAAAGTAGGTTTAAATCTAAATTATGTCCATTAAGTATTGGTGAATTGTCCTGAAAAATCTTCCCCTAGCTACCTATCCTACTGTCATGATGATTCAGCGTGGACATCTGGTTTCTGTCGCGATGCATGATTAAGTTTTGTTTTATTCATTCCCAAAAACCCATCCGCGTGTTGCATAATTGTGCTGATTTCTAAGTTGATGATCACAGAATACACCAGGATGAGCTGTTAAAGTTTTTTTCTTCTTCGATTTTGAATTTGAACGATTTTTTAGCCTGGAAGCTTTGGCAACTGAATTAACAATGTCCAAGCTGGTAAAAAGAGGCTTCAGTGTTTTCCACCTGACTCTATCAGCCGAAGACTAATCTAAGTCATGTTTAGTCGACAGCTAACGAAGACTAGGCTCCAACAGCAGGAAATGGTTGTGATTAACACATGCCTGATTCAATCCCCTTTGAAATTTGAAGACGAGCAGGAGACAGGAAAATAGGCAGAAGTGAGCCTGCATTAGGAGGCATCAAACCGTTAGCAAACCCAATGGGGAAAAACTTGCTTCACAGCAACCATTAGAAAGGGTAACAGTAACTAGAATTCTAGAAAGCTGTGATGAGTTCTTTTTTTAGGTAACTAAGCAGCGATGACTTACGATAAGATTGGTCATTTTCAGGTCATTCGTAAGCAATACAATTTCGTTACAATTTGGGAATTAAACGTTACCTATTACAAGTCCGTGAAGCAAGATCTTTTGGACGGGAAAGAACTTTTTTTCCAACTTGTCATAGTGATGTACAACGAATGTCGTACCTGGTGCACAGGACGTTCTTTCGAGACTGAACTGAACTCTAGCAAAACTCAGAAGCTGGACCTTGAAGCGGATATGAAAGAGGCTGGGACGGCGCTGTGGGACCCACATGTTTGACCAAAATACCCCCTCCAACATCCCAGTCAACAACCCAACCCCTTACGGTTTGAACATATTTTGTGAAGCCGTGTCACAGAAGTTATTTCCACGCCGATCTTATGTAAAAATGCGCACAATGTAGCTTATGCCGTCCTTTTTATCAACAGAAAGAAACAACTGAAATGACAAACGCACTCGTCTGAAGTATAACTCTGAGTCTCTAGCATTCTCTTCTGTCCGCGCCTTCGATTTTCTTTATTTTCTCTATTACTGTATCCTAGATCCAGTGTTAGGGTTCTTCAAATTTCTAGAAAAAACACACTCCAGTGTTTGTGTTTGTAAGAAGCATATGCATAGTTGAACTTCAACACAGGCTATAAGGACAAACAAGACTCTCCCAACTACTATTAAATGTGTGTAATTTGTAATGGGCAGTAAACATTTTCGTAACTAGTGAAAATAATTCACAACGTACACTTCATTCGAGATTGACCGGAATAAATAGTTGCACAAATTGTTAGAAATGAAGTAAAATAATACGTGAAAAATTAAATCGTGTAGGTAAATGATTTCCATGCCCCCCTTTTACCCTCATGCACTCTTTTTTTTTGTTGTTGTTATTATGCATGTGAAATTACAAAACTAGCCTTACTTCTAAATTCACTTTTTACATGTGAATGGCAATTTGATAATTCTGTACGGATAAAGACAAAGAAATGAGTGCAAATAGATAAGAGAGGAGTGTGAAAATCATTTCTTATCATGAACCGTAAAATTTGTAACTAACCATAAAGTCACACTGAAATGAAACTTCGCTTTTTTCATGGTACACACGTATTCGATCGTAACTATATCAGAAAATACGTATTACATGCCCCATAGATTATTATTATTATTTTTTGCTTGACAGTAAGATGTTACTAATATTTTTGTTAAATTGGATTATCATAAGGGATATTGTCGCTGTTCTATCAGCTCGAACCCGAAACTTTCTGGCACCTAAGTACTAGTACATGACCAATTGTGCTAGAAAGCCCTAGTCGCACCATAGATTTATCCCTTTTTTTGGGGGTAAATTCATAGATTTATCCTTGCCTTGTGGTTTTGAATCTTTGAGCCTTAGCTTCCACTAATGTGAAACAATGAATTCAAAGGATCTACAAAAGGCTACCTAATTGCTTTGCGTAGCCGCGTACAGCTTTGCTGGTAATGGACGTTGTCTTCAAGAATGGTTAATATGCCTAAATTAACATAGTCTCGTAGTATTAGTATATTTTTTGTTTTTTTAGAAGTTTTTCATTTGGCGTAAATGTTTTTTTGATTCTTGACGAGAAAAGCAAAAACTTATAACCAAAAGCTGAAAAAAAAAGTCAATGCAACCGAAATTAATTCAAAAAAGATAGTTTTTATTTATTTATTATCTATCTTGAACTTTTGGCAAGTTTTGATTTATTTTATAGGAGTCCTGGCGGATGCCCGTTGGAATGTACCAAAGTCTCAGCTTAAATAAATGACCCGTTGTAGTCAACTACTCTACGTGATAGTTGTAATCACCACAAAGCGTTAGTTACCATTTTGATATATATATATATATATTCCTATTTGCTCATAAAAGGAAATATTTACATAAAAATACATTGCCTAAAAATTGAGGGTAAAGAAATATGGTTATATTAAAAGAATATTATTTGTATCTTTCAAAAAAGAAATGATCCGACGGCTACAAAATTAACAGGAAATGATCAAAAAACTGTAGAAGTTGCTCTCGTTTATATGCCTAGACATTTTTAACGAAAATCGCTCTATTTTATATAGGAGTATTTCTTTTTTCTTGTATCGATTGAAATCTGAAAAATAGTATTTACCATAGTATGATAGAAACTATGAAAGCCACCAGGACCAAAATTATAATTGTCTTTAAGTAAATGATATTGGTATTCCAAAAATTGATGCAGACACTCCATAACCAGTGTAATTCCAAAGCCTAGGCGTCTTTCCTTGTTTTTTGGAGTGTCTCTATTAATTTTTGGAGTGCCAATATCATTTTCCTTGTCTTTAATACACAGTTATGTTTGTCAAAATCCACATACATCACATGCAACATATGATTGGTCATTCAGAAATTAATGAGGACGGCCATGTGAAGTTAACGTCCTCCAAGGAGTACCAAAGCTAGGAGATATTTGGCCACACAAAAATCACCTGACAACTGTGCACCACTTATCACTTTTAATACGTTTGGCAACACTTTCCAGCTGGTCCCACCTTTTTCTTCTTCTTTTTTTTTAACGGCGGTCACGGTGTCCGGATCCGCTTACGCGTATCTCAATTACTTACTAGATTTTCTTCACGGTCTGGTTAAAGAAAGGCCATACGCGAGGATTAAGAAATTCACGAGAAGTTACTTTCTAATTTCGGTCTAACCCTAAGAATCGAAGCTTGATAGATTTTGTGGGGAGCAAACCCGCAAACCTAACCTTTGGGTCTACCAAACTTTCCTTTCTTACTTTCTTAGTACAAATATCGCTCTAGCCCTCTGCTCTTGTTTGATTCGGTACAGTACAATTTCACCCACAGAGAGAGAGAGAGAGAGAGAGAGAGAGAGAGAGAGAGAGAGAGAGAGAGAGAGAGAGAGAGAGATGAAGGTAGCTCTTGCAACTTTCTTGGTGGTGTCCCTTGTTCTCAGCTCTTCTCTCCTTGAGACTGCAATGGCTGGTTCAAGTAAGATGCTTTTTATTATACCTATTAACTTATTCTTTCACTTCTTCTAGCCTTGATGCCCTACAATTTAAATACATGGTAACCAAAATCAAGAACAATGTGCATGTGATGTACTAAATTGTTCGAGCTTAAGCTGTTAGTGGAAGAAATAGCGAATTATATATAGGGCGTCTAAAAAATTAAGGACCCATCAAAACGTTTGATTAATTGTACCTGCCATAGTATTTTGTCAAAGATTTTTGCACACAAATTCCAAAGGAATAACATTTCACTTTCATTTTTGGGTCTTCCTTAGCTAGGTGAACGAAGTTAATTTAAAAAAAAAAAAAAATCGTTTACATGGTTTAAGAATTTTGTAAAATTGAAGTAAATCACAAAAATATGACTTCAAATGCTTTTTCTCTTATAGTTTTGCCTAACCAAGAAAAAAGGAGTCTGAATCTCTCACATTTGACATATCCTTTTGAGTCTAATTATCAATATGTATATGCACGCATACACACATATTGTTTATTTTTGTTTTGCATAGGCAGCGTTTGAGAATGGTAAATTAGATTACCAAAGCACCGAGAACCTGACTCCATTCGAAGTTGAGATCGACTTCTTCCCTAGGCACTTAACCCCTCCCCATGCGGTTGGACCAAAGGCCTGATGACATGTTTTTTATTTTCATCGTCCAGAATATAAAATGTAATTATGTAGTGTATATATATATGTACGTATGTTTATCTCTACTGATTAATTTGGTGATGTATATGTTTTTTTTTTTGGAATTATATATATTAAGGTTTCTGCGACTCCAAGTGTGGGGTAAGGTGCTCGAAAGCAGGACGGCAGGACAGGTGCTTGAAGTACTGTGGCATATGCTGCGAGGAGTGCAATTGTGTTCCTTCTGGGACTTATGGGAACAAGGACGAGTGCCCTTGCTATAGGGACAAGAAGAATTCCAAGGGCAACCCCAAGTGCCCTTAGAATTTCAATCAATACGGAGTATAACATAGCCATGGTAAAAAGAAAGAATATATACACATAAATTGGGTCTAAGGTCTTTTCAGTATTTGGGGAATAAAATGGAGTTATTTGCAATTTATATTTTTTTTTGAAAGGCGTTATTTGCAATATATATATGGTCCCGGGGCGGTTCCGGGAACCCTTAAAAAAACCTCTAAAAAAACACCCCCAAGTTCCCGATCGAATTTTGATAATCCGAGCCGCTCAATGTAATCAGAACGTGATTTTTATTGAACTTTATTGAATAGTTCAAAAAAAAACTTCTCAAATCAAGCCTTTCCCAGTTATTTTTTTTGCCAATTTCTCCTGGGCACCCTTAAAATCACGTTCTGAACACATTGAGCGGCTCGGATCATCAAAATTTGATCGGGAACAATGAGATTAAGATTTGGGAGGTTTTTTTAGAGATTTTTTTAAGGGTCTCCGAACCTGTCATGGTCCATATGTTTGCTATGGTGGGTTCAATTACTTGGTAATACAGCTATAACTTTGTTACTACTCATTCTACATGTGGTTTTTTTTTTTTTTTTCAATCGATATGAGAGACCATTTACATCAGGTATGAATCACAAAGTCAAACCCGAGACACAGCATCCATTGTGATTTGTGAGGGCTCACGAGATAACCAAGCATAATAACTCAACTAATACAAGAGATAAGCCCATATCATAGGGAAGAAATGAAAAGAAAAAAAAAGAGTTTCGATCAAAATTATGATTTTCGATAATAATTTTACTTTTTCGACTCCTCTTGTTGAGACGAAACAATAATCCAGAAAAGTATGACGCAAAATTAACAAAGGTGAATTTTTTTTGTATAAAGACAATAAAAAAAGCCAAATGTTTTTTTTTTTTTGCCAAACTAGGCCTTGAATACACGAACAGCTATACTCCTACATTTAGATTAAATTAATTCTCTCATGTCGCATCCTCGTCACGTGCAGTGTACAACGTTAGAGACTACAGAGAACTTTTATTTGGTAGGCGGTCCCCCATGGTTGGTTCTTTTCTCTTTCAGACAGAAAAAGAACCTCAATTTTAGGTATATATGATTGGAACATGTCATCAACATCTGCCCATTCACTCAGGAAATTCATTTTCAGCAATCAATACAAGTCTAGCATTTTCGATAATTTGTGAGACGACAACGACGACAACTGCTCGGAACAATTACTAGAGAAGATCCACATTCGTCTCTTCAAGAGAGGGTCCAACGCAAAGTTATTTACATTTATCAAAATTGATAAACGAAGAGAAGAATCATGAGTTAAGAAAGGGTCCAACGCAAAGTTTATTCACATTTTTCGAAATTGATAAGACAGAGAGCAGAATTATGATAAGAACAAGCTAGCCAGCATAACGTCCGAGATAAAAAACTACATCAGACACCCACAATAAAGTCTTATTGATAAACGAAGAGAAGGATCATGAGTTAAGAAAGGGTCCAACGCAAAGTTATTCACATTTTTCAGAATTGATAGACAGAGCAGAATTATGATAAGAACAAGCCAGGCAGCACAACGGAGATAAACCACATCAAACACCTGCAATATAAAGCCTTACGGAGTTACGGTTGTATAGCTGCACGTAAATTTAGGGTTGAACTGCTACGAAGAGAAAGTTGATACCCTTGTTCATGAACCGAGTCGAGGTTAGACTACTGTAGATTCTGGAAAACAAATAGCCATGGAAGGAAAAAGAAAACAGACACACAAGAAGCCCACCATGTGTACAAATAACAGTAATGGGGTCCTAAAAGTCTGTTCCACAGAAAAAAAACAAATACTTAGTACAAATAAACCTTAATCTTACAAAAAGCACAAAAAAGCTTACACTTTTTAAGGTATAACATTGAACAACAGGAAGCACTCTGATTCTACGGTACACATTATTCCGTCATTTCCAGTCGTCTTCGATCCTTCTTTTTAATGCCTACTCCGGGGTACAAACTAGTTCGAATACCCAAAAATACACTACATAATGTCACATTGGTAATGAAATTTATAAGCACAACATACCGAACCTAAGAGATCTCTGAAAGTACAGATAAGTAAGAACAAAGACGTATAATGTCAGTTACCCATCCTGTGTCAGCGAATTTCTGTAAGAACCAACTGGCCAGCTTGTTAATGGCTAAGCATGATGCGACTTATCTTGTCAAGCCGGTCAAGGACCTTCCTCCCATACATATTGGTACGCAAGGTGGCAGCGTTTGCCCGGATTACGTTAAGCAAAGCACTACGGATAACACCCTGTTTCACCCAAAAACAAGTATCAGGTCAGAGTTGAACGACAAGAGTGCATGAAATTAAAATTGTCAACACTGACATTGCAAATTCCAATCAATTGTAGCTCTTCTTTGTTCGGTTGGACTATTAGTGAGGAGATAAATAGTTTCCATTCCCAAGTGATCTTAATCATATTAATTGTCAACACTGACATTGCAAATTCCAATCAATTGTAGCTCTTCTTTGTTCGGTTGGACTATTAGTGAGGAGATAAACAGTATCCAATCCCAAGTGATCTTATCATATTAAGGATTAATAACACCAAATCTCCCAAGGTATGTATATCCTATATTTTGTGGAAAATCATATCCGACAGAATTTAATCCTAGCCGCAGAAGTTCCATCTAACATGGGGATATGTGGTTTCCTTTGGTTTATACTATAGTCCAATCTAATGCCTTGACTCTTGCTGGAAGTTTTGAATAAAAAATAAATATGAAAATCAGGAAAACCATTCTTAAATACATTGCATGTGAACAATGTCTTGTCTCTAAAAGATGTCAGCAAAGTGTTCTTTTTAGGAATTTTTTTTTTTCCGGTAAATCTCTTTTTAGGAATATATGAACTATAGCAAAAAGATTGAAGAGATGACAGGCTTGTATTGTCTCTGCTGTTAGTCATGGTTTGACCTATTTGGTTGATTTCAATGCCTTCATCCAGTGGCTTAATAGACATATATTTTTTATCGGAACATATAATTATTATATCATAAAGTTTTTGTTTTCCAATACATTACATTTATACATTGAAATGATTCTATCCTAATGCAGTTATTATACCAATCCTTTTAAAATTTTCCTTTAGACTACTTCAATTGTTACGTACTTATTTTATATTTATGAAAGAAATTGAGAAATGAGAATGTAAAATAACTAGTTTTTCATCAAATCAAACCAAAATTATGAAGATAATAAGTAGCTATACACAAATATTTATCAACAATATTAAAAATCAGGTATATACAAAATAAAAATTTTAAAACTCGGGAGCTCGGGGTGCTGGGGGCCGGGGCCCCAACATAGCTCTGCCACTGCCTTCATCTAAGCAAGCTGACATGGCCTCCGTTACTGCATAGCATAAACTATCAAAGGCCCCTCCATTTTCAAAATTGCAGCTAACAGTCAACTAGGTTTGCATGGCCACCTTGATTTGGTTTAAACTGTTCACTAAGGTGCAAATGCACCCTTCATCCAATTTTAAGTCCTTCTGAAGTAAAGGACATAGAAATAAGTACATTTAAGAAAACAGATATAGAAAACTTGTTCACGAACTAATACTCAATTAGTAACAAAAAGCTAACATCCGCTAGTTAGAACTAATTTTTGTGGGTGCGAGTGCAAGCATTAGAGATCAGACCTTCCAAAACTTTAATCTTAAGACATTTGGCCATTTGGGTACAGGTCAAAAAGATGGGTATGAGAATGAGACACCTCTTGAAGAGTTAATCAAACGATATTTGTAGATAGTACGGTATGAATTGACTGTGAGTCTGTATGTAAGTACTTGAAATCAAATGGGAGTAAGGGAATATACGGATTTCCTTCTCCCCTCCTTGCAAAAGCTAGAAATGTTTCTTTTCTAGCTAATGTGGACTTCTTTTTTGCTTTAGATATCTTCAAAGAACAATAAGATTCAAGATCCTAGTTCCTAAATCAGGTAGTGGTGTTGGGCACATCCCAAACTCCAATCCGTGTGACATCCATCTATTCCCTAGGCAACAAAGACGAGAAGGGGAACGAATAAATATGAATTTGGCGATAAGCTTACCTTAGACACTGATAATGCTGACTGAATGACGAAGTTTCCAAAAGGATCAATTAGAAGCATCGAAACATCCGGACTTCTAAGAAACTCCATAAGAATCTGCGAAGATACCTCTTCTCCCGCTTCAGTCAAACATTTCTCCATCACATTACTAGCGTACTTGTTGCATGATAGAGATACAAAACTTCCTTCAAACTGCTTCACAAGATTCTCTGTGACTTCCCATATCTTGAGTCCCAGTAAATGTTGTACCACATAATTGCTACATATTAAGACATGTACAAATATAACTATGTTAATCTTTAAAAACATATGGAGTAAATAATGGGAATGGTTTGTAGAAACAAACCCATAAGGATCTTCTGCTAGGTGAATAGCATGTGCTATTATCTCAGCCACGAGGCTTTCTCTGTATTCTCCTTGAGAGTGGTCCACACATGCCTGTAGCACACAACACCCGTGTTTGTTGGTTGCGATTTTCAAGCAGTTATCCGCTATCCCATTGAGAAGATACTGCAAAGAAAGCACATATTTCATAAGCAGTTGTTCGCTAAGGAATAGAATGGTTGAAGTGATTCCTGCGAGCACCCACTACCACAGTGAGATAAACAGAAGAAGTTCCAGCAATGGAATTTTACAAGAAAGAACATCATTTTTGTGGTTGTTTTCGGCCTTCATTTTTACAATTTGAATCACTATTGTCTTCAGATCATTGAAATATTTTAGTGAAACGTAACAGCAAACTAGAATACTTTCCAAGAATTCTCGACAATGAGTTGTTTTACTGAATTGCTTTTGAAAGCAATTTATTTGAATGGTTTTACAAAAATGTTTCCTTAGTTTTCTTCATTTCCCCTGTTTTAATTTCTAAAAACAGTTTCCAAAATGATGCCAATATGTGAAATATCCAAAACAAAAGAAAGGGGCGTCTCAAAGGAAGTATTTGTTAACAGAACTCTTGTCCACCTTCATGTTGTGCCAATACACGTCTCAACCGTGTTCAACATAAGCTAAATAGACTGCTTTGCTGCAGAATAGAAGACAGAAGTGAGACGGCAAGGGTGTTAGGGATAAATATGATTGTGTGTTAGCTCTGAAAGGGGAAGGTGGTGGTGGTCATTTTGGTTGTAAGTGGACAGTGGCAGATGAGGGATTGACAGTATGGTGCACAAAGTCTCGGGTGGTGGCAGTGATTGAGCCAATCACTTTGGGTTCTCTGTTTCTTTTTTGGGTTTTAATCCAATCTTGTGGGGTCTGGGCTTTCTTTTGAGATTGTAGAAGGTTCTTTGTAACTAAGATCACATTGTTTGTCAGATCTTCGTTTCTTGGTTTCCGGTTCTAACCAACTGAGGTAGCATTTATAGATCAAGTGGTAATTGTGCAGCTTGTGCTCCTCAGCTATGATGCTTTTTACTAGAATCTATCTTAACTTGGTGTATTATTTTCTCAAGTTAGTAAATTCTTTTCTCAGGAAAAAAATCATTACGAGGCTTATTAGAAGTGACCATCCACTTGGATATATACATCTATATCTCACTATCTACTAGCTATACGAACCTAAACAAGAAACCAATATGTACAGTGTGCTAATTGCATCATCCTAGACTGCAGAGGCGGACATAGGGGGGTGCAAGCGGGGGCCCGGGTCCCCGCAAACCCCCCAATTATCGCAATATTTCTACTATATTTTAGATTTTGTATGCAAGATTATGAAGAAAAAGTCTCCTCAAAATTGTGTTATTGCTATATGAGGGTGATATTTTGTTGTTAATTTACAAATACACGTGATTCGGTCCCCCCACATCAAGAATCCTGCGTCCACCACAGCTAGACCATCCATTTAAAAGTGCTTATATTTTTGTTTGGTGAACATTTGAAAGTGCTTATAGGTTAGTGGTTAGGCGTGACAGACTCTCGTAGAGGTCATTCAACGACACATTGTGTTAGAACTTGTCCAGTTAACTATACCTTCAAAATTAGTATAGGAGGACGGGCCACCTGGTCAGTTAATTTTGAATTGGATGTTTTAACTTATTAAAAGATGAACTGATGAAGACTAGACCACCTAATACTAAGCATATTTTTTAGGGCAAAGTCCACTTTCACCCCCTGTGGTTATCGCCATGCGCGGATACCCCCCTCATGGTTCAAAACTGACCACATAACCTACCTGTGGTTTTGAAAATGTGCGGATAGACCCCATGCCGTCATGTTTTCCATCTATATTAACGGAGGTTTATATAACACGCCTCTAGAATGTAATCTGAGTCATTCATAATGTATTAAATAAAGAATAGAGTATCTCTGTAAAAAATCATCTCGATCAGGTATCAATAACCCAGTGATCTAATTTTTAGTAAATTCAAATTTGAAATTTTAATTTCATAACAAAATCGATTCGACCATGAGCTTTTCATTTTTTGATTGACTTGAATTTTGGCATAGATGTCGTACTCGTCAAAATTTACAATATCAAAGGTTTGGATTCAATTTTTGGTATAGGGGATGGTGTGGTTAGATTTAAAAAAGAAGAAGGATCAAGGGACATGATGAGGATATATCGGTCTTTAAATGTTGTGTCCGTTAATATGGATGGAAAACATGACGGCAGGGGGTTTATCCGCACATTTTCAAAACCACAGGTAGGTTATGTGGTCAGTTTTGAACCATGAGGGCGGTATCCGCACATGACGATAACCACAGGGGGTGAAAGTGGACTTTGCCCTATTTTTTTATGTAAAGGGGCATACCCAATTGAGGAAAGGATTTGGATATGAAACCATATCGTCTTGAATGGAATATCACTTTAACACTTTTTGCGTACATTCATACCATTGCTCAAAACACAATATCCACATAAGTTTAGGGGAAACAAAGTTAACTAATGTCACAATAGGAGGAATCAACGAAGTCTGAACACAAGGAATGGGAAACAAAGAATTTACAAATGCAAACAAGAAAACAGTGCAGCATGACTCGTTAACATGTTCTCTGTAATACCTCAATAAAAGTCATGTAATTCTTGGTTAATTAAGTTTTCTAAGACTTAGCGAACCTTCAATTCAAGAACTGCAGCTGCTAAAGAAAAAAAAAGAAGCAATAACTTATCCAACTTCCAAGTGACTTGTTACTTTATTAACTTATTCAAGAATGTTATCGGGAAGATGCCATCTTCTTATGAATGATTTGCATGAGAATGAATCGTCAACATCTGGGAAAGAGAGTTGGGATGGCGGTTGGGCCTTAACCCTCATACTCTAGCTCATGAGGTCAAGTGTTCAACTCCCCCAGAGCCCCCTTCCCTTCTCCCGTAGACTAGAGCCACAAGGCTAGAGTAGGTACTATAAATCCACAAAAAAACATCATTATCTAAACCTAAAAATCCAACTTACTGCCATAATATCTTCAAAACATACACTTCTCGAAAGGTACAGAATATCGACAAACCAATACAAAAACAGAAAAACTTAAGACAGAACACAGGACCCAATGTTTTGGTTTGTTGTAATAATACAACAATTACGAGGATTCGGACTCGGACAAGAATTCCATGTATGAGTCTCATAGAACATGCAATTCACAAGTTTAGAAAAATATTTGAGGTTCAAAACTGATAAAGCCCAAAGTTCCTTGACCTAAACTAAACAATTTCCATAACCTATTTGTTTGTCACTTATTGAAATCAAGGCACCCCGAATTACTGATTTGAACATATCAGGTCAACAACCAGAGGATATCCTGCTCACGCAGTTAGACCCTATCCCCACCTTCCCCAAAACGAGAACAATCTTAGATGAAACTACGTAAATAACAAGTTTTTCACAAGATACTAAAAACATAACTTAAATTGCAGCATTATACAAGTGTTACACATAAGTATGAGAGATTGATCACATTACAACAAAGAGGATTGAGACATACCTTATTATCTTCATTTGAGAAATGAATCAAGCACTGCTGGATCACATGATGTCCATTTGGGTCAGTGGCCAGTACTACAGCACCAGGGCTCAGAGCTGACAAAACCAAGGAAATTTGCCGTTGGCTATCAATAGTCTCCAACAATCTCTGCACAACTCTAGTTCTGCAATCAAAACAATACTAACCAGCATTAAAACACCACAAAAACAAAAAAAAAAACCAAACTAACAACGAATACCAATCCGAACGTAACCGTACCCGTGGGGGTTGAGACATATACTAATGAGTTGATTCTGAATCTTGGTTAATGCTAAAACCATCAGAGTCCTCTGTCTCTCATTGCACACCTTCACAAGCTTCTGAACAATGTAGTTTCCGAACTGATCCTTCATCAGCTCACCCACATGGTCTATCACCTCCATCAACACCATCTCGATTTCGTCCTCTCCCGGGTCCTCAAACTCTGTTTGCAACAACCTACTCCCGTACTGGTCTTTCGCCAAGCTAACAATCCGACCACGCAAATCCTTAAGCGAATAACCGTTCAAGAACTGTGGAAATTGATTCAAGCTCCTACTACCCAGATTATTATGTAAGTTCATAGGCACAAAATTATCAAGAAAATTGCTTTTGTTAGAAAAGGGCAGAATTGGGATTTGGTTTCCCAATTGTTTCTTGGGTTGCAAGAAAGACCCACCAAGACTATGATCAGTAGCGCACTGGAGAAGGGCTGGGTCAAAGAAACTGTGAGAGTAGGCCCTGTTTGCGTGGGACCCAGAGCCACCCTCACCCACCAATCCAAGCCCTTGGTTAAACCCAAACGGAGAACTAACGTTAACCCCCTTGGATATCTGCCACGGCTGGCTCTCAGCCGTCGGATACGGACCCATCTGGGGCCCCACCGTCGGATTCCAGCCGGACCCACCAAACCCAAAACCCATCTGACCGTCCACCGCATTCTGAGCCCTAAGCCCCTGAGTCGAGTAACCCTCGGCGCCGATCAGGTAATCAAGATCGTCGGGGTGAAACGGCGGCGTGAAGGAGGAGAGGGTGAGGCGAGAGAAAGAGGATTCTAGGGTTTGATCAAGGGCAGGAGGGGTGTTTCGGTCAGTTGGGTAGTAGTTTTCCGACGATGGGTTTTGATTAGAGAGTGATGAAGGGTTTCTTCTCTCCATTTTCAAGAAAACGCACGAGAGAGAGAGAGAGAGAGGGAGAGGGTGGGTTTGGAGGGGTTCGGGATTTTGGAGTGGGGTTTTAATGTTTTATAGGGGTTTGGGTGGAGATTTAAATGGGGATTTAATTTTTAATCTGTTTTTGAGTGAAGAAATTGAGGAAGAAAGCAAAAAGCTGAAATGGGATTTGGGCAATGTGATGGGATTTGGGATTTTTGGTATGTATGTATGTATTTTTTTCCGTATGCGTGTATGTATGGGTGGGAGAGTGAGGAAGAGAGAGGGGGAGAGGAAGGGATTTGATTTGATATGAGTGTGAAGAGAATGAAGAGAGAGAGAGAGAGAGAGGGGATGCATGCAGTTTATGGAAACATTTACATGCGGAAAGGCGTAGGTGAAGGGCTACTGGGGAGGGGTGGGTGTCTGTCACCTTGGAGCTGCTTCTATCCATCCCTATCCTCCTGTTACAACCCACGCGGTTTCATACTATTTCTGCTCTACAGTTTTCGTTTTCTTTTTCTTTTTTCCTTTACTACTTTTTTAGAAATAATTTGACCCTCCTCACACTAGTAACTTTTTTTTTTTGTTTTATTTTATATTTCATAAAATATTTACTAATTATGTGTTGAATTCTTTAAAATTTGACATTGACTTTGACGTTTAATAACAAATTATAGCATGTGCATATTTAGATTACTCTTTTTTCCTAAACTGTTCTCAAGTTCCGTTCATATTTTTTGACTTTCCTGATTATTCTTATCAAGGTAGAATCAAAAGGAATTAAGTACTTGACCCAAAAGTTTAAAAGAGTTCATTAACAATCAAAATAATTTCTGAAAATAAGTTAAGTTAGTCCAATATCCACCTTAAACAAGCACACATTTTTTCATTTTTGTCTTTTTACTTAAGATAAAGTTTTATTTTTTTATTACATTTTCTTGTTATAAATAAAAATGTAAGTAGGCAAGTTAGCAAATGAAAGGAATCATCAAAACTATACTGTACTACTTGTTTTCGTTTTTTTCCCGATATTGTATATCGTCAGTGGAGGTTAAGGGAAAATTAGTTAGTTAATCTACGGGAAATTTAGAGTTGCCCATAGCCTTAAATCCCAAATGCCTTTGGTGAGGCTCGAACCCTGGCCTCGCTTGTGGGAGCACTAGGAGGTAACTACTGGGCTATAAGCCCTTTGGATCTTTTTTCTTCAACTTGAAAGCTGTCTTTAATTTGGTATTGTTAGGTACATGTCTTGCGGGAGGTTTTAATAGTAATAAGTGGAGAGAGATAGAGAGATGTACGTGAGTAATTAGTGAAGAGAAAATTTATTAGAAATCGTGCTAAGAAAAGGAGAGAGCTAATGTACGTTGTGTGATGTCCACCCAATTCATATTGAGTCCTAATAACTGTAATTTTTTTTTTCCATTAACTCATGAAGAATGATTTTTTAGATTTCCGCAATTTTACAAGGTCCCTTTTTGTAATCCATCTTATTTGCTTGTTTTTAAAATTTAAAACGTAAACAAAATACAAAATAAGCTAGTTTTGTTCGTTATACCTAGCTTATATTTAGCTTATCTGTGCATGATAAGTAAATAAGCAAATAAGATTAATCGCCAAAAGGCCTAATGCATGTGTATACAAATTCTTTTCTAAGAAGTGTGAAAATCACTCTCTAATCGATTGAAACATTGGATTATTTGAATATGCAAAGAAACACGTTATCGATAGTAAAGATGTTATCAACATTAATTTTCTCATTTGAAAATACATAGGGACAGTTATTAATGTCATGTAAGATCATTCGTAGATCTGCATATATACTAGTATCTCAAATAATTAATGAAGATATATGACTATGGATACTGTGGATAAATTGTCCATAAATTAAAAAAATATTGTTAGCACGAATTAATTAATTAAGTTAATCGATTCGTTACAGCTTGGTCATACCACTACAACAAAAAGGGGATTTTGGGGCACTTTTTAAAGGGCATTTTTACAAATCTGCCTCATCAAGTAGTTGATGAGGCACTACCTTTTCAAGTGCCGCAATTGGTTAACTTAATGGGGCATTCCAACTTCACCTCAGATTTCCATATTGTTTTTTTTAAATTCTAAACCGATAACGCTGGCTTGAGTGCCTAAAAAACTTGGTCTAATAGGGCAGTCTTCTCTTGAGTGCCTCAAAAGTGTGGAGGGGAATCCGAAATTTTCACTACACGGCGTCGTTTGTGATTTCCCCCCAAAAAAATGCCGCTCTTAATTTCACGCTTTCGAATTTTATTGGGAAGTTAACACTCAGCAACCTACTCTTTCTCTCCTTTGTGTTTCGCCAGGTCCCAGCAACCCACACTTCTCTCTTATCTCCCCTCCTCTGTGTTTTGCCAGGTTCGTAACGCCCTTCTAATCTCTCTAGACTTCGGTTTGTTGCTGCGAGTTTAAGGCTCGATTTCAATTTGCAGGGGCAAAATTAAGGCTCGATCTCCATTTACAGCAGTGAGATTAAGGTTAGTTTCACACATCCCTTTCATTAATTGATCTGTATGCATGCCTCTTCGATTTTGTACATGCATTGAGACTGAAAAAAGGTTAAGGTTAATTTTTCCGATCGATTATATTGAAACTGAAGTAGTATCATATACATGGTTGTTTATAGCAATTTGTTAGTATTATTTTGTAGTAGGGTTCTTTATATTGACTTTAGTAGCTTCTTGGTCGATTATTTTATAGTATCCATTAATAGTAGAGGTTTTTTTTTTTTATCCGATAGTAGAGTTCTTGTTGTATCGATTATAGTAGGGTATTGACCTAGGGTTCTGCTTTTGTTCTGAATTTGTAATCAAAGTTCAGGTTAATCGATATTTATTCCTAGGGTTCTACTTTTGTAGTATTATTTCAATTTCGCGCGGACATGCTTTTGTAGTATTATACTTGTAGTATTTTCTTTTGCAGTATTATCAAGCCTTGCTTTCGATTTCACACACACAACCTGTTTGATACATTGTATCTTCAAGAGTCTCTGTTTTTGTTTTTGGTGTGAATTTGTTCTCTGATTAATATTGATTCCTTTAGTTAAATGGAATATTCTTTGTCCTCAACTTTGTGATATGCTTTATTCATTAACATGTTTTTAGGTCATGGCCCCAATGACTCGTAATCCTGGACGAGTCCATGTGCAACCTAATTCCTATCAGCAGCACTAAGGAACTAAGGATGATGCAGCCATCGTTCAGCCCGTTAAGGAATCAAGTAAATGATAAACTCACAAGTGCATTTCTTTTGGTATTTTGTTGTTTGATTTTGCTTTTGTTCTTGTTAAGCATAGAGTTGTCCTTCTCCTAGTGTTTTCTCTTATGTTATTTTCATGGGGCAAGTTGGTATCCTGCTAAGCTATAAAACTTATTCGTATCGTGCCTTGGTTGTTGATTGAGTGTGCTTTGCCTATATTCATTGGTTCTTGCTTGGCCTATATCCATTGGTCCTTGTTGATGTAGCATAGTATATTGGATACTCATGTTGACTGATTGCATTTTTTTGTTTGCGATTTTGTATAGGTAAGTTACGAAATGGAGTTACTTTTTGACAGTTAATTAACCAAGCTGGAGTTGAAGACTTTTTGGTAGTTAACTGGAACACTTGTTTTGAAAGATTGGCCTCATTAGCCTACCCACACTCAACGGTTTGGATGTGAAAAATCGTCAATTCGGTAATGATTTATTTATGGATATATTACTTCATGTTTAACAAGTATGTCTCTCTTGGACAAACGATCAATTCGGATTTGTTTATAGATTACGATGATCATTTTTTCCAGGATATCCAGGTCAACGTACCTATTTGTACCAGCATAGACTTGCAGAGATTGAGTTTGGTATACTACAATAGTGTTAAAGGGCATAGAATATGAAGATGTGATTGATTCTCTTTAGTTTTCTTGGTTTTTTATTCTTGGCAACGATAATAGAACTCTTTAAATTTCCTTTTTTCTGGATGAGCGAGTGTTTCTTATTGTATATCATTGTTTGTCAATTTAGGTAGCGAAGGATAAAGGTAGTGATTGCGGGGAGGATAAAGGTAGTGATTGCGGGGAGGATTAAGATGGTGATTGCGGCGTTATATTTTTTAGCTTCAATGACTTGTAAATATGGTTGATAGAATATTTCTCTTTAATCTTAGTCGTAACTTAATTGAATTTGCAGGATCTTGTATTTATAACTTCGATTAAAGTATTTGTAAATGTTGATTGGCAATCGAATTTTATATGTTTAAGAAGTTCGTAATTTTGGATGGTTGGTGAGTAGTATGGGATTCAATTAGCTAGCTGGTAATTTTTTTTTAAAAAGAAAAACTTCTTTTGGGGCAGTTAAAAGGGCCCTATTAAGAAATCTATGGAGGCAGTTCCAAGCGCATCATCAATCAAGCTATTGTAGCACCTTAAAATGTTTCTAGAGATGATTAACCATGGTTAAACATTAACGATGAACATGTTTTAGCAGCATCGTGAAGTGCCTTAATACATATGCTTATGTGGCAGTTTTGTGTGCCTCTTCAAACACTTCTTGCGGCACTTAAAAGTGCAGCGACAAAGAGATTTAGAGGCACCATAACATGCCCCATAAAAAGTGCCGCATTACATCTATAGCTGCATCAATACACGCGGCACTAAGGCGTAGTGCCTCAATAGCTAAATTGCCCCAATAGGTCCCTTGTTGGGGCACTTTTGAATGCCTCAAAATGTCATTTTTGTTGTAGTGTACGTATCAATCTAACTCCATGACAAGACCAAACCTCGAGCAAAATTTATGATCTAAAGCAGAATCTGGTGCTACAATTTAAAGTTTGTTTCTACAACAAGAGAAAATCTCGAGAGATGCTACGTACACTACATAGTTACACTACACGTTACACTACATTTTACGTGGAGCCTATTTTGGGTTCTATAAAAATCCAGAAAAATATCCATAAATTCTAAAATATTATTTTATGGGGTCCTGTAAAAAATAAGCTCCAACGGATATCGGTAAGTATTACTTATTGATTCGTGGGGATGAAATTGCTCAACTGCGCAGTTTCACCACTACAAATCTAGAAATGATACTTACCGATATTCGTTGGAGCTGATTTTTTACAAGACCCCATAAAACAATATTTTAAATTTATCGGTATTTTTTTAGATTTTTCTGAGACCCGAAATGGACCCTGCATAATATGTAGTGTAACTATGTAGTGTAAAAAGGTAGTGTACCTATCTTTAGTGTTTACTACAAAGCGCAGCTGTAAACAAATGTTTATGGTCTAGATTTAAAAAAAAATTATTTGCGCGAATAGCTTTTTTTTTAAAATTCGGACCATTGAAAAATATAAAGCGTGATCATTATGGGTTTGATCTCATGAGTTTGCAAGTGGGTTCCCATCTCTTTCCACAGGCTCTGATTTGCACGACAAACAACCTTGAACATGCAATATTGGAGTGTGCAGGAGTGCAGAAATATAGCAACTGAAAATGACTAGCAACAAAATGCTAGAAGAAATTGGGTGAAATTACATGGATACCCTCTCATCTATATATACGTTTTGGACACGGAGACTCCTTAACGTTTAAAACCGTCCGTTCAGATGCCCTCATCTATGTGAAATTTTTTTTGGCGAACTCTGTTAATGGAATGAGAAAAAATGACGATTCTACCCCTTAAAACTCGCCCACACTAACCCCTTTATCTTAACGATCTTTTGACAAAAGGGTGCTGATTGGTTAATGGTTATAGATGATGGAGTGCTTTTGGACGTTTTTAAAGATTATGAAGTGTTTGTGTCCGAAATATATAGATGAAGAGGTCTCCGTATAATTTCACCAAGATATTTCAAGTCTTTTACCATCCAAGACTTTATCTCATCTCTACTAATAAAGTCACCATGAAAGAAAATTTCAACTCCGCGGGGATTAATGGTTGGCAAATTTGTTTGTTTTCCTTTCCCGAGAAGGATGTCCCGACTAGTTTGCATGTATCTTGACTATTTTAAGGCACCGAAATTAACGATTGGCGACTTCAATGGACTTACCAAACCAAACTAAATCGAGCCTATGTCTCAATCACTTGGGGTCGGTTATATAAATCATTTTCCTCCATTTAGCTCTGTCAAGAGCCACTTGTTCACATAAACCTATTATACTCATATCTTTGCGAACAATAGCATCTAATGTCAATTTAGGTCTACCCTCCCCGTAGCATTGCTACCCGAAACTATCCTATTCGCTTTCTTAACTACTGTATCTCCTGATCTATGGTAGACATACCCAAACAACCTTAGCCTATAGAGGAGAAGTTGAGGGAAAATAAGCTAAAGGTGGTGTGGGCATAAATCTTTCAATAAAGTTTATTTTGGAGCATAATAATTTTAATTCATATTGTTAGAGGCTCGGACAAGTTATTGGGCCAGACGACTTTTTATGAATCAGACGATTTTTTATGAATCAGCAGAACCCAGCTTTCTGCGTTCTTGTAAATTTATTTCGGTAAATTTATTTTTTGTAATTTTTTTAGCTTTTCGTGATAATTTTTGGGGTTAATTGTTCGTCTGGACGAGACGAATCGAAAAAGTATAAAAGAATGGACCAGTGTTGAAAAAAGTTTATATAAAACGACACTTTAGACAAAAAAATAGCTATTTGATACTTTTCTCGTCGTTAGTGATTTTTTTCACTTTCGGTCATAATTTTTTACTTTTCAGATTCCTTTCATCGAGACGGAAGATTAATAAAAAAAAAACGCAAATTGAACAAAAATTCAAAAAAGACGAAGAAAATAAACAAAATAAAAAAGAAGAAAAAGTTTACAAGAATGACACCAAAAGTTGCTAAGACGACCCTATTTGTTTTGAATTTTAAGAGAGGTTTGCAAGAGTAATGAGTAAAAAGAGATAAATAGACAAAATTTAGGCTGCTGATTTTGTCACTTCCTTTTTTGTTAACGTTACTCCCCTGCAAGTGTATTTTTGGTGCAAAAATACACTTGCAAGGAAGTGGTGTTAACAAAAAAGGGAGTGGCAAAATCATTTCCCAAAATTTATCGAAGATCGTACCCAAAAATTTTGAATTCCCTAGACGAACAAGACCTAAAGTAGGCGGTTAACGCGGTGCACCGCATTAAAAAGGATAAAGACTTGTTTTCGTTTTTCTGGTCAGGTGGTAAGAAAGGCAATTTGACTGTTGACTCTTCGTTTAATTTTAAGGCAAAAAATTTACTCCTCTTCTCCTCTACACTATGTCCTGAGCCATTGAAAATACTTTAGGCATTGATTTCTGCATCGGACGGTTCAGGAGTGTCGAGCGGTAATTTTGAGTGTCGGCACTGAAAAATTTCTCCAAATTAAGGAAGGAAACAGTTTGGTACATGCAACCATCGTATTGTTATATACTTGCATTTCAAGTAATGGATATAAACTCCGCGTAATGTTTATGAGGCTTATAACGCAAGCCATAAAGTAATGAGTGGAATTTTACTGTGTGTGAGGTTCATATCAAGAACTTATACTTTGATAGTTAGAGTTGTTCGTTCCGCATGGAGTTTGTTCTCCTGGAGTTTCAAAATCTCTCTCTATCTCTGTGCACGTTTTTTAGGGCGTTATGAGGCTTATAACATCGCAAAGCCATATATAAAGTAATGAGTGGAATTTTGTCATTCAATCTCCTTAATAAGTGGGTGAACATTATTTTACTGCGTATGAGATTCATATCGAGAACTTATACTTTGATAGTTAGATCGAGTCGTTCATTCTGTAAAACGTGTGGAGTTTGTTCTCTTTGGGTCTCAAAATCTTTCTCCATTTCTCTGTGCACAGTTTTCAATAAATTTCTCTCAACTTATTACTCTTCTCTCTCTCTCTCTCCAAAACCCTCCCTCAAAATCCATATCAAACAACCCTAATTTCCATTCAATCTTGTAAAAATCAGCCCAATTTAAATACTATCATTAATGGCTTGTTTGGCCTAAATTTAGTGGAAGGCTGCCTTGTTCGGTTGTGGGTTTGGAAAATTTTTGGGTTTAGTTTTTGCGTAATGAGTGAGGAGAGAAAATATGGTAATAATTGGGGATATGAGTAATTAGTGGAGAGAGATAGAGATAGAGAGAAATAAGATTAATGATTGAACATAGGGATAATGAGTGGAGAGAGAAATGAAATTAATGATTGAAAACATAGGTAATGAGTGGAGAGAAAAATGAAAGTAATGATTGAAAACATAGGTAATGAGTGGATTTAGGTTTGGAAAATTTCCAAACCCACAACCGAACAAGGGCTTTATGGTAATCTTGTTTGAGTTTTTGATGGATTCACTGTCCAATTTCTATAAGGGTTTTTGTTAATATGTGCCCCTAAGGCACATGTTAATACTCTATAAATGAAACCAACTAACCCCACTAGTATAGAAAATAGTGACAATAATTGCAATATTGGGTAAAGTGAGAAACTTATTTGATGAGACCAAAATACCCTTAACTTTCTACTACCATCCATTCAGTTTTTTCCCTCCATAATTCTTTGTCCTTAATTTCCACTTTCCCGCTAACCTTTTCAACCAGTGTGTGGAACAATTTATTTATTTATTTTTTCATTTTCCCCTTCTAATCAAGATACAAGAGATCCATGCAATTCCTTTGCTGGATGAAAATTTATTTTTTGTAATTTTTTTTATTAAAACTTATTTTTCATAGTTTTTTAGCAAAAGTTATTTTTTGTTCAGATTTTCATTGTTATTTTTTGAATTAATCATTCTTCTCAACGTTTGGACTGAAGTTGAAAATTTTCATATAGGACGACATTGTAGACAAAAAAAAATACCAGTTGTTTGGTATTTTCTCGTCTTTTTTAGTGAATCTTTTTTTACTTTATGTTAAAATTTTTTACTTTTAAGCCTTATCTCAAGACGGATGATTAATCTAAAAAAATAAAACGTGAATTCAGCAAAAATTTAGAAAGGATGACGAAAATACGAAAAAATAAGTGTGAGCTCACCCTGAGAATAAGCACATTGATACAGTGGAGGATCATTGAATGGACTCAAATACGCCAAATAAAAAAAAGGGAGATCCATTCTCAAAGAAGCTCAATACAAAAAAAATCTCCGAAGAAGAAAATTAGAGTAAGGAGTTTTTAGAACTTGGTAGTGAAATATACGAAGCAAGTGTTCAAAAAATGCCGTCTTTACTCACTCATCATACAATTAAGTACGATAATTATGATTTCATACAATAATAAAAATCAAACACAATAAAATAGCTTCTCGCTACAAGCCTGCAATTGCCTGTGAGAGTTGAAAAGGTTAGCAAGAAAGCTGAAAAGACCAAGAATTATAGTAAGGGAAAAAAATTAATGGAGGGCAATAGAAAGTAAAGGGTATTTTGGTCTCATTGAACAAGTTTCTCACTTTGCCCAATATTGCAATTAATGTCACTATCATTTTTGTTTCCTATACTAGTGGGGTTAGTTGATTTCATTTATGGAGCATTAACATGTGCCTCAGGGGCATATATTAACAAAACCTTTTTGATTCGTTAATCTAAAAAATTTAACAAACTAAACAAATGGTTCTCCAAATACCAATAATCCCAACCGTCTCAAAAAATTATAGGTCAAACTGGCCCTAAGGACTTGCCTTTCTAAAATTCTCATCCATAAATTAAAATCAAGGATTAAATTCTTGGACCATGCATGTCCTGTCATTAAATTGAGAAGGTTTTTTTTTTTTTTTTTCCAAGAATAACTGAAAGTCAAGGTCCACAAAATGAATGTCTCTGGTCATCGAAATGAGACTCGGAATGAGTCGTGCCATTACAAATGGTAATGGTCACCCATTTTGGATGAGCTAACAAACTTGCTCTCAAAAGCAATGATTTGAAGACCAAGAGTTTCAACCATCCCATTGATCCATAAAAGGAAATTCTTTGGTGGTCTATTTACTCAACCAATACTCCCAAACAGAATTTTTTTGATCCGATTCAACACGCTAAGATTCGTGTCAAGACTCAAGAGTCATCAGTCTTTGAAACCCTACCTCTCTCTTTACGCACGGTCCCCAATAAATTTTGAAGAGTCATTAATGTCACTTGAAGTTTATGGTAGCACTCTTTTATTTAAAATTTAGGTAATTGATGTAAAATAATTCGTAACGAAAACAGAATATTTTTTTATAAGTAGTCAAAAAAATTCATAAATATGTCTTTGTGAACTGGGACACACCCATTTGTTACTGACCAGAATAATACGTAACAAATACAATAAAAAGTGGAGTACTAACTAATGAAGCGAAAAAGTACGCAACAAATTGAACCATATATAAAAATATACAGAACACATTGAATCGTAAAATTCGTAATTTAAGCATAAAGATGAATAACTTTATTTTTCTACGGTATGCTTTATTCGAAGCCAAAAAAAATTACGTAAAATAAACTAAAAAGTACGTAACGTAAATCAAAAAAATATCTAGTAAACTTTTTCAAAGAAACATGTAATGAGCATTAGATAAACTTAGATTTTAATTTTTTAAATGACTTCTTTCCGCTACTGCTCCATTGGAAATGTTTATATTTTTCTGCGTTTGTACGGGTTATTTTTAGAAACGTACCAATTGTATATTTCTTGATTTTTCATAAAAGAATAATATTCCGGGACTAAGGAGAACCTTGTATTTTCTGGAGAAAAACATCTCGACTCGTAAGGGGGTGTTTGAGAGCCTACTTTTTAACTTTTAATTTTTAACCAAAAAACTAACCTGCCAAACACCCTCTAAGTTTTAGAGCTGTTAAATCAAATCAAGCTACTCCAATTCAACTCAGTATGGATGTTGGAAGCTCGGGTCATTATGTAAACAAACTAACTTTACCACGTTTAGGGGTGTTTCCATCAACCGACAAGTTGTAGACCATAATTTTTTGGTTGTCCTTATTTAATTTTTTTTTTGCGTTTGTTAGTTTTGCGCCGAACTTTTATGAATATTGGTTCGTCTTGACGAGAGGAATCGGAAAAGTAAAATATTATGACTTTTACACAAGTATTTTTGGAAACATCTAAGAAAAAGTCCAAAAAAACTTATTGTACATTTTTCAGACCAATTTGTTTTAGATTACAGACATAAAAGGTTCACTATTGCTGAACGTGGCCTAAACTTGGACATGAAGGGCTAAGCTTTTAACACCCCTTTGGACTGTGTGATTTGATGAAAAAATAAAGTGCCATGATTTCTCACCAAATCTCATCATCTTTTATAAGAAATGGCGAGAAACCAAAAAAAAGTCTTGCATTTACACATTCCTCGCGCATTCCTTACCCATTTATCCGAACAAGTGGTGAGAATCCCTTCCTCGTTCTTTTCTTTTCTTGCTAAATCTCTCGCTCCAAAGGGGTTGTAAGCATTAAAGTCGGCCCGGTCCCTTTAGATGTGTCAACCCGGCCCTAATCAAGGCGCTAAATCAATGAGCCCAATGACAGCCCAACCATTTTTTTTGGGTAAGTACAGCCCAACCATTTTATGGGCCAACTTTCCACCCTTTCCTGACCCGAATGACATCAACTGGAATTCGTCCCTTCACCCTTGGGCCTTGACCCATCCAGCCTTCAAATCTCTCGGGCTTGATGCAATTCTTTTTCAGCAAATTACTTCTATCACCATTGGAATTTGGAAGCATTTTCTTGTAACTGGCCTATAGTAGAGGTGTCAAATGGGCCGGGCCATGCCGGTCCAGCCCGTTTAGTTTCATGTCAAACGTGCTTTGTGCAATGCCGTGTCTGTGCCTACAAATGGACCATTTCAGAATAAGCTTGTCCCGGCCCGGCCCGTTTATTAGTCTTGCCGGTCCATTTCAAAATATGCTTGGCCTGGCCTAGCCCATGGGCACTCGTAAGCCTATGCCGTGTCTGTGCCTCCAATTGGACCCTTTTTTTTTTTTTTTTTTGGGTGTAAAGATGAAAATAGTAGTATAAAAAATGTGGTGCATAAATATCGTCATCGTATCATTGCTTTCATTTTTATTTATTTTTGGGTAAGATGATTTCATTTATGTTAGCATAACTAGGCATTTACTTCGTTCAATGTTTGAGATGATGAAGAAGTGTGAATGCCTATGCTATATAAACCCACGCCCATGCTATTGCTTATATTAATAAAAGAAAGACTCAATATACACACATAAATTCTGAGTTTGAAATAAAGGCAAGAAATTAGAGGGACAACTTGCTAGAGTGGGTCTCGAAATGTAGACTTGACTTAGAACATCCACAGTAAAATAACCAAAATCATAGAGTTGCTAAAATTAGCAATGTTTTCTAAAAAAAGTGCTCACAGTGGCATAACCAAACGTAACAACCTCTTAGCAACTCATTAAATTTTGGCCCTTGTATAATCAAAACTAGCAACCTTTTGCCAATAACCAAACCTTTTCTCTCTTTCATCTCTCTCTCTCTCTCTCTCTCTCTCTCTCTCTCATATTTTTAAAAGAAGTTTTTGTTATTTTACTGTTTTTTATTATTTTTTTTAAAACTGTCTTTAAAAAAAAAAAAACTGTTATTCTAAAAAAAATGTATTTTTTCCAAAAAATGTTTTTTTAAAAACTTTTTCCGAAAAGTTTTTTTTTTCAAAATAAAGTTTTCAATTTTTTTTTTCTATTTCTAATAACCTGTTTTTATTAGTTTGAAAACTATTTAAAAAAAATTGTTTAATAAAGATGTGTTGTGGCAAGTTTTGATTATGCCATTGTGAACTTCTATATTGCTAACCTTAACAATCTCTTAAATGGATAACCAAAAGATGATGTGGCAACTTTTGATTATTCCACTTTGGATGCTCTTAGATGCCAAAAATCATATCCACTCGGCAACAATTACTACTTGACATTTAACATCAATTATAACTCATGGCCGTAAAACTATCCACGTTAGCTAACCTGCTTAACCCTTAGCCTAACCACTTGACTCAAAAAATTAATCTGGAGTTATACAGTAACTGCTCACGGTTCGTTATATACCAATTCTGTTTTCTATTTCTCACCGATGTGGGATCCTACATAGCCATAGGCCGAGCTAAAACTCACTTGAATTTTCTGGTGCGAAGGAATTTGATGGCTCAATAATTGAAACTAGGAATTTTATGGCCGGTATTTTTTATAAGTCAAGCAATTCATTTTAAAATACCTGAAGGTAAAGGCCGAAGGCTACAAAAATTCCATCAGAAAATACAAGAATGAATCAAAACTACCAAAACCTAAACCGGAACACATTCATAAGGAGGCTCCAGAGCGCATACTGCCAAGGCAGACCATACATAAATGCAGGGTATCGAGCCCATCTCCGATTTTAGTAGTAGAGCTCGAAGGGACACCCAATTTTATGGCCGGTTTGTTGCTCTATTTTGTGGGGAGATTCTATTGAAACCTTTGGTTCTTGATTATTATGAAGTACAATACAATACAGCAACTTCCCTTCCATGACCAAGTCTTTGAAAACTAGGCCTTACAATCAGGTTGAGCTTGAATTCCAACCCAAAGGGAAAGAAAAAGAAAGAAGAACCAAGGCTATACAAACAGAATTTTCTGAACAAAATCGTTATACAGAATGTTGAGACTTGTTATGGTCCTTCCATTTCAAACAAAACCCCAACCATCGATCGGGCGTTTTAATTTCAAACTTTCCATTGTCGCATCAATTTGGTTGATTTATTCTGTTTGTGATATATTCTCAAAGTTGTGAAAGCAGATTCACCATGGCATGGCGTGGCCTGCATTTCGCAACCAAGGGCAAAGCCTTGGGCGCAGTGAGACCCGACCCCTCGGTCATGTCCACCATCTCCTCCCCATCCCTCTCCCACTCAAAGCACTGAATGAGGGATCCTAACACCAAACCAATCACTCTCATAGCCAACCCTTCCCCAGGGCACCTCCTCCTCCCAAACCCGAATGGAAAGAACGAAAATCCATCATCATCTCTTTCACCCCACCTTTCGGGCTTGAATTTTGCGGGCTCGGGCCAAAGATCAGAGTCATTTTGTATGGCCCAGATGTTCAACAACAGCATTGTGCCACGTGGGATGTGAAAGCCACCTACGGTGCATTCTTCGGATGATTCACGGGGTGCGTTCAAACGGGTAGGTGGGCACATTCGGAGTGTCTCTTTTATGATTTTGTGGAGGTAAGGAAGCTCGTTGAGGTCTGACTCTTCTAATAGTCTATTTTGCTCCCCAATTCTACTCTTGATTTCCATATAAGCCTTTTTGAGGGTATCAGGATTGTTCAGTAGGAGTGATAGTGCCCATTCTATTGTCCCTGCTGAAGTGTCGCTCCCTGTCATTAACATAACCTGTAGGCAAGTAATAGGCAATTAGTTGGAATTGTACATTGTCCAAAAACTGTAAGGAAGAGAGAAAAGTGATCAAAACAAAACCTGCATCAATCCTCTGATGATTTCATCTGTATAATACTCCGGTTCGTTTTCCTGAAGCGACAACAGCACGTCAGTCCTCGTCTTGCTCGTCTGTTGATGATCGTAAGAATTCTCGCTCTTCTTCTTCTCCTTCCTATGCTCTTCAATCAAATCTTGCATGAACTTATCCCTCTTCTGCTTCAACACCTTCAACCTCTTATCAAGCCCATTCAGTCCAACCCAATTCAAGAAAGGCAAGAAATCCCCTATATTTGCGCCCCCGCTCAATTCAAAACTCTCTGTCACCATCTCCTTGAACTTCCTTGTTTCATCCTGTCGATGAAAATACCAGATTAAATACCGGCCAATTATCGGCAACCATGAAAAACACCAAAATCTAGCTCTTGTCATGCTCCATTTATATGAAAACATGTTTCCCCCAAGCATATCCAATGGTGAAAAATAAGGCAGCCCATATGATCTACACCGACGACTTCGTTTAGGTTAAAGATTTCTAAATAATGACCAAATATGTTTTTCTATAAACTATTTTCTGGAAAAACATGTTCTACACAAACCAAAGTATGTGTAAGTATGCAGGAAGCAAGCAGCTAGTTGTTCCCAAGACGCAACAGATCCCCCTGTGCTTCTTTTAAGTCCCGTTTAGTTGCATGAAAAGGACGAGAAAATCAATTTTACTTAGGCCCCGTTCAGTTGCCAGGAAAGAACAGGAAAGTATGGAAAAATCAATTTTCCCATAACTTTCCTAGTGTTTAGTTGGCAGGAAAATTCTAGGACTTACCAATTTAAGTTTTCCTGCAGGAATTACTTTAAACACAGGATTTTGCGTCGCGGGAAAAGGAAAATGAGTGAACACTCACAAAATTTTCCCGAAAGTTTCTTTTTCCTGACAAATGAACAACTAAACCTTAATTTTTCTTGCAAAATTCTTTTGTCAAATGAACACTCACAGGAGAATAATTTTCTTTTTCTTTTACTTCACCTCACTTCACTTTTTCTGGGAACCAATTTCCCATACAACTTTCTCGACAACTGAACGGAGCCTAACTTTCTTTTGTGTTCAGGTAGCAAAAAAAATGTAGTACCTTCAACTTACTCGTTTGGAAAAAACAATTTTCCGCGAAATACATTGTGCTATATTATTATTATTTTTCAAAGTTTTCCTACAACAATATTCTTTGTCAACAGAACACACAAAAAACATACTCCCTCCATCCCAAAACAAATGACAATTTTTGAAATCCGTGTCATTTATCATCGCTTAAATCTTTCAATCTATAATGTTTTTCATGAGTTTGAAAACTTTGTATAATATAATTAATCGAGAACTATCAAACAAGATCCATATTGCATATTTTTTGAGATCCATATTGAAAGATATAAGGAGTTGAAATTGACACGAATATCAAAAATTGACATCCAATTTGGGACGGAGGGAGTAGCTTTTTCGAGAAAACATTTTCCACACAAAATTCCAACACTGGACAGAGCCCACGGAACCCACCTGATATCCAATTTCAGGATCACAACCGTTTATTAAAAAATTTCGGCTCATATAATTCAATCATATCTATGTCATACTTACCTTTCATAGTCATACACGCCATTTAATTTCTGTAATAACATACTTGATTATTAAAGTACCACAACAATAATTGAGACGAGAGATATATGATTAGTTTTCTTGTTTTGCAAACACGAGAGATATATAATTATATGATTAGTTGAGAAACCACTGCTAGTGCAGTTGGTTGTCTCCTTTCTCCCGCGGAGGTCTCGGTTTGAGCCCCATTAGGGGCGGGTTTTGGGGGCCGACTATGGATAGCCTCTGGATTCTCCTGTGCTAACTCTAATACCCCATTAATCCATGCTAATGTATATAATATTGGCAAAGAAAAAAAAACACGAAAGTAAAATGGTAAAATCCTAAAAATACCATTTTCGTTACTCTGGAAAGATAAATGACAATTTTGCCATTTATTTCATCTTTTGCCATCACGCCGTCAGTGAATGGGAGGAAATTGAGATGGAATGCTAACCATGGAGTTACAACTGACATCGTTAGTACTAGAGGGACGAAATTGAGATTTCAAGAAAAAACTAAAGGCTATTAATAAAACAAATGAATCAACTATGCAACTCCCAGTCCACCAGCAAACGGGCAGCAGGTGTACACCATTCGAGTCGTTCATTCGGCAATCCAACGATTCAGATTTTATCTCCATCGTATAGCATCCGAGTTGTTCATTTGCCGAGATGAAATTTGGACCGTTGAGTTGCCGAACGGGACTAGCAACAAGGAATCCAATAAGCTCTCTCACCAGCTCCGATCAAGTCAACGGGCTCCATACCAATTGCAAGAAAAGAAATCAAAACAAAAAACAGAGCACAGTTACCTCCAAATCCGACGTTTTCTCCCCATAATATCTCTTTCCAGCAATCATCCTCATGATATTATTGAGCGTCATCTCAAACAACACCGTTTTCATCTCCACCGCAGCGAAATCCCCGCCCGAGCAGTTCCGGAAAACCCGACCCAGAAGCCACCGGACCTCGTCGACCCGAATCATTTTAAACATTTGGATCCTGTTGGCCGACAGGATCTCGGTCGAAACAAGTCTTCTCAGGTTCCGCCAGTGCTGGCCGTAGGAGGCCCACACGAGGGTGGTGTAGTTGTACCCGAGGTGCTTCCCGGCGAGTAGCTTGGGGCGGTTGGCGAAGACGACGTCGTTTCTGGTGAAGCATTCTTCGGCGGCGGAAGGGGAGGAGACGAGGAGGACCAGGCGGGAGCCGAAGCGGAGGGAGAGGATCGGGCCGTGGGCTTTGGAGAGGGCGGATAGGGTCCGGGGGAGCGGCTATTTCAAGAGGTCCAAGTGGCCTATTATTGGGAGGGCAGGGGAAGGGCTTGGCGGGAGGTTTTTGTATTTCTGGAGGAAGTGTTTGGCGAGAAAGAATGTGAAGATGAAGAGAAGGAAGGCGTATGGGATGTCCATCGATGTCGTTTCCTTTTTCTTTCGTTTATACTGGAATCGTTTATACAAAAATTCCGTATTGCGTAAAGTTTTTAGGTTGGACCGGAAGAGGTTGCTTGATTGAAGCTTTGTGGGTTTCCCAATTCTAGAGAAGAGCTTATGATCACCACATTTGGCTGACCGGAAATAATAGTAGTAGTAGTTTGCAAATGTACTATTGTATGTTACTAAAATAAAGAAAAAGTCGTTGGAGTAGTTATTCAGTGGTATCAGGCACCGCCACTTGGTGTTTCAATATTTTTTTCATCGCATATTTATGTGGAGCCTATACACTTAATAGAGTGGGCTCCACATGAATGTATGGTTTAAAGGGCGTTTGGGTACCACGTCGCCGTTCTCTAAGAGCATCTCCATCCCTTGCGCATTTTGCAACCCAAATTTGAATGAAATTCTGGGTAAAAACTCCACTTTGTATTTGGGCATGCCTTCTCCAATGATATACCAATTTTTTTTAAAAATCCAAATCTAGTGTTTTTTCTTCTAAAATGTGAATCAAAATGGCACATTGGTAAATATTAAGAAGTGAAAAGAGGTGTTGAGAAATTGGGTATAAGTTTGGATTTGCCCAAATTTGGTAAGAAAAAGGATGAAACTAGGTAGGGAAATGAGTATGATATTAGAGATGAGTATTAATTGTTTTTCTCAAATTTTGAGTTTGGGTAGGGAAAATGGAAAAGAATTGGAGATGTTCTAAGACCACTCAATAATTTCCCCAATAATTGACATTTGTGGGGAGAGATTTGGTGGGCCTGAGCACCAATAGAAAAAGGTTGTTTTCTTCCAAAACAGAGACTTTTGATTCTTGATTACGAAGTATGATACAGTAAATTTATTTTATAGGTTTTTTAAGGCGTTGTCTTTATTAAAAAAATTTGTGTTTGTTAGTTTTTTCTAAACTTTTGTGCATAATTGATTCTCTTGACGAGAGAAAATCGTAAAAATAATTTTTTTTTTACTTTTTATACAAATATATTTTAAAACTCGAAAAGGCGGCTTCTGGGTGATTGAAAAACACCAAAATCTAGCTCTTGTCATGCTCCATTTATATGAAAATATGTTTCCCCCAAGCATATCCAATGGTGCAAAATAAGGCAGCCCATATGATCTACACTGACGACTTCGTTTAGGTTAAAGATTTCCAAATAGTGACCAAATATGTTTTTCTATAAACTATTTTCTGGAAAAACATGTTCCACACAAACCAAAGTATGTGTGAGTATGCATGAAACAAGCAGCTAGTTGTTCCCAAGACGAAACAGATCCCCCTGTGCTTTTTTTAAGTCCTGTTTAGTTGCATGAAAAGGACGAGAAAATCAATTTTACTCTAACTTTCTTTTGTGTTCAGGTAGCAAAAGAATTGTAGTACCTTCAACTTTCTCGTTTGGAAAAACCACTTTTCCGCGAAAACATTGTGCTAAATTATTATTTTTTTTCAAGGTTTTCCTACAACAATATTCCCAACACGGGACAGAGCCCATGGAACCCACCTGATATCCACTTTCAGGATCACAACCGTTTTTAAAAAATTTCGGCTCATATAATTCAATCATATTTATGTCATACTTACCTTTCATAGTCATACACGCCATTTAATTTCTGTAATAACATACTTGATTATAAAAGTACCACAACAATAATTGAGACGAGAGATATATGATTAGTTTTCTTGTTTTGCAAACACGAGAGATATATAATTATATGAGTAGTTGAGAAACCACTGCTAGTGCAGTTGGTTAATTGTCTCTTTTCCTCCGTGGAGGCCTCGGTTTGAGCCCCACGAGGGGCAGGCTTTGGGAGCCGACTATGGATAGCCTCTGGATCCTTTTGTGTTAACTCTAACACCTCACTAACTCTTGCTAATGTATACAATATTGGTAAAGGAAAAAAAAACACGAAAGTAAAAAGGTAAAATCCTAAAATTACCATTTTCGTTACTCTGGAAAGATAAATGACAATTTTGCCATTTATTTCATCTTTTGCCATCACGCCCGTCAGTGAGATGGAGGAAATCGAGATGGAACGCTAACTATGGAGTTACAACTGACATCGTTTGCACTAGAGGGACGAAATTGGGATTTCAAGAAAAAACTAAAGGCTATTTCTAAAACAAATGAATCAACCATGCAAAGTCCACAAGGAAACGGGGCAGCACGTGCGGTACACCATCCGAGTCGTTTGTTCGGCAATCCAACGGTTCAGATCTCATTTATATTGTATAACATCCGAGTCGTTCATTTGTCGAGATGAAATCTGGATCGTTGAGTTGCCGAACGGACTAGCAACAAGGAATCCAATAAGGTCTCTCACCAGCTCCGGTCAAGTCAACGGGCTTGATACCAATTGCAAGAAAAGAAATCAAAACAAAAAACAGAGCAGAGTTACCTCTAAATCCGCCATTTTCTCCCCATAATATCTCTTCCCAGCAATCATCCTCATGATATTATTGAGCGTCATCTCAAACAACACTGTCTTCATCTCCACCGCAGTGAAATCCCCGTCCGAGCAGTTCCGATAAACCCGACCTAGAAGCCACCGGACCTCGTCGACCCGAATCGTTTTAAACGTTTGGATCCGGTTGGCCTACAGAATCTGGGTTGAAACGAGTCTTCTCAGGTTCCTCCAGTGCTGGCCGTAGGAGGCCCACACGAGGGTGGTGTAGTTGTGCCCGAGGTGCTTCCCGGCGAGCAGCTTGGGGCGGTTGGCGAAGACGACGTCGTTTCTGGTTAAGCATTCCTCGGCGGCGGAAGGGGAGGAGACGAGGAGGACCGGGCGGGAGCCGAAGCGGAGGGAGAGGATCGGGCCGTGGGCTTTGGAGAGGGCGGATAGGGTCTGGGGGAGCGGCTTTTTCAAGAGGTGCAAGTGGCCTAGTATGGGGAGGGCGGGGGAAGGGCTTGGCGGGAGTTTTTTTGTATCTGTGGAGGAAGTGTTTGGCGAGGAAGAATGTGAAGATGAAGAGGAGGAAGATGTATGGGATGCCCATTTGGTTTTGGTTGTAAAGATTTGTGGGTTTCCCAATTCTGGAGAAGAAGTTATGATCATCACATTTGGCCGACCGGAAATAATAAATACTTCCGAAGGCTGAGGAGTGAGTTATACGCCATTGGATAGGATTGGTAATCTTGTGGGCCTTTTGATCCTTTGTTTGATTGCAGAAATATGCATTGGATTACGCAGATCCGGCCCTGAAATTTGAGAGGCCTTAGGGCGGAATTTAAAAATGAGGCCTTTCGTATTTACGTATATAGAACAATTGTTCGAGATAGGGAACTGAACTAGATAGCTTTTTGCTTCAGTGGCAGAGAGTTGTAACGGATAGAGAGAGAAATAGGTAATGATTAGAGAGAGAGGTAATGATTAAAGAAAGATAGAGAGAGAAATGAAATTAATAATTAGAGATATAGGATAATGATTGGAGAAAGATATATGGTAATGATTGAAAAACAAAACTAAAACTAAAGTAAAATGACAACCGAACACAGCGAACACTTCTTAAGTTCCCTTCGGTCGTGTGTTCGGGCGCCATGTTCCAAATGCATTTTTTTAAGTTCCAGCATTGTTAAACGTCAAAAAAACCTCGAAGCTGCCAAGGGTTGCACACAAGACCTCTTGGATATACACGCGCAAATCATTACACCTACACCAAAGAAGTCTATATTAATTACTGTCTTGTTTGGAACACTTTTTTAAAAGTATTTTTCAAAAGATTCTTCCTACTTCCATCATTTCTCTTTTTATTTCTCTCCATTTATTACCCCTACTACTCTCATAAATTTTTTTTCAAAAAATGTTCCATACACAGCATAAAAATCCTTGACATACCTAATATTTATTACATTTTTGTATTTGGGGCCCTACTATTGGGCAAAAAGCTGAAAACCCTAGGTGCTCGCTTTGTGAACCTATGTCCAGGGCCGACCCTGGAATCAGTAAGTCTATGGGTACAGAAAATTGGTACAGATTTTGTACATAGATTTTTCCCCAATAATTGACAGAAGCAGATTCGGGAAATGCTAAGTACAAAGAAAATGGACAAATAAATGACCATTAAAGTGTACATAAACGGCTCAGATTCACTGTGCAGTGAATCTGTGCCGTTGATTTGCCCTTTCGGGATCATTTCCGGGTACATTTTCTTTGTACCTAGCACTCCCCTAGCGATTCTAATGAAATCTCTCCTCTTTATTTATTCACGGGGAGAGATTTGGTGAGCCTGAGCACCAAAAAAGGTTCTTTTCTGCCTAAGCAGAGACTCTAACGTGCTGGATATCAGCCCATGTGAAAATTTGTCCACGTAGCATTGGACCTTTTTGTCCTTAGGTTTTTTTTTTTGGGGGGGGAGGATTCTTCGGCGTTTTGTCCTTATTAATTATTTTTTTTCCGTGTTTGCTAGTTTTGTTCTAAACTTTTATGAATTATTGATTCACAAGAGTAATCGAAAAAGTAAATTTTGTTTACTTTTACCCATATATACATTTAAAAATATCCAAGATAAAATCCGAAAAGCCGACTTTTGGGTGATCGAAATCAGAGAGAGAGAGAGAGATCGAATTTTATGTAGTGGCATTGAAAAATTTATGTTGGGTGGGGGTATAGTTGAAAGATCAAATTTTATGTCGTCGCAATAAAAAAAAATCCATCCTGGCATTAACCTTGCCCCTAATGAAATCTTTGATTCTTGATGATTATAAAGTATGCTACAGTAACTTTCGTTCGATGAAAGCTTGTACAGATCGAACAATGAGACTTAATGTGGTCCTTCTACTTCGAACCTCAACCATCAATGTCTTGTAATTTCAAGAGTTCCATTGTCGCGTTGATTTGGGTGTTTATTTGGCACAATCATCCTGTTTGTAAATCATTCGCACAGTTGAGAAAGCAGATTCACCATAGCATGGAGTGACCTACATTTCGCAACCAAGGGCAGAGCCTTGGGCGTTTTGACCCCTATCCCCTCGGTCATGTCCACCATCTCCTCCCCTTCTCTCTCCCATTCAAAACACTGAATCAGCGATGCTAACCCCAAACCAACCACACTCTCATAGCCCACCCTTCCCCCGGGCACCCCCTCCTCCCAAACCCATATGGAATGAACGAGAATCTAGCATCATTCATATCGCTCCACCTATCAGGCTTGAATTTATTGGGCTCGTGCCATAGCAACAAACTAAAAAAATGGTTCTCCAAATACAAATAATCCCAGCTGTCTCTAAAAATTAAAGGTCAAACTGGCCCTAAGTACTTGCCTTTTTAAAATTTTCATCCATAAATTAAAATCAAAGATTAAATTCTTGGACCATGCATGCCCTGACATTAAACTAAACGTGCAATTTTTTCATTTTTTGGAAAGAATAACTAAAAGTCAAAATCTACAAAACGAACATCTCTGATCATCGAAGTGAGACCGGGAATGAGTTGGGGCATTACAAATGGTAATGGTCACCCATTTTGGATGAGTTAACAAACGTGCTCTCAAAGGCAATGATTTGAAGACCGAGAGTTTCAACTTTCAACCACCCCATTGATCCATAAAAGGAAATTCTTTGGTGGTGGTCTAACCAATACTCCCAAACAGCAAATTTTGACCCCATTCAGCACGCTAAGATTCGTGTCAAGACTCAAGAGTCATCAGTTTAAAACCCTACCCCTCTTTCTTTGCACGGTCCCCAATGAATTCTGAAGAGTCGTTAATATACTTGAAGTTTTTTTTTTTGTCAGACATTGAACCTAATCTATTCTATCTTAGGAGACTTGGGGAGGGGATGAGTGATTACGAGAATTGAATCCTGCCTATGTGCATGAGAGTATAAGGAATGCAACAACTGTATTCCACTCCACTTGCAATTTATTTGAAGTTTACTGTAGCACTCTTTATTAAAATTAGTTTTCAAAAATTCCGTCCCGAATGGCATAAACTGGAATCCGTCCCTTTACCCTTGACCCATATCCAGCACTTCAATCTCTCGGGCTTGATGCAATTCTTTTTCTATCACCATTGGAAATTTTTTCTTGTAACTGGCCTATAGTAGAGGTGTCAAATGAGCCATGTCCTGCCGGCCCAGTCCGTTTAGTTCCCTGCCATACAAGCTTCAGGCCGTGTCTAGTCTGGCCCATTTATTAGTTGTATCGTGCCGTGCCGCCATTTTAGAATATGCTCGGCTTGTCTTGGCTTACGAGAACGCCTAAATCTGGGTTGTGCCTGTGCCTCCAATTGGACCCTTTTTTTTTTTTATTTTTATTGGTGTAAAGATGAAAATAAAAAATGTGGTGCATAAATATCATCATCGTGTTATTGCTTTCGGTTATGTTAGCAAAACTTGGCATTCACATCGTTAAGTTCTGTAGTGGGCCAAAATATCCGAAGGTTTAAAGGGTTCAGTGGGACAACCCTCCGGGCCCACAGTCCAGTTGCCTCAGTTCGTCTGTATGAAGGGAAGTCAAACTTAACACGTCATCCCAGTCATCAGCCGAGCGTCAGTTAGTCTTGCGGGTGTTCGCCGAAGAAAGATTGGCTCGCCGAGTGAACTCGTAACATCCTTGTTCGGAATAGGCCCAACTTACTCGGATGGGTAACCTCCTGGCTCGGGCGTACGGATCGACGAGTAAGTGTCATACTCGGCAGATCCTGTTCGTAAGTGTCCCTCGGCTAGGGCGGTTATGGAACATTCTAGAAATCTTTGCTGATAGAAGCAAAGATAAGCACGTTCACCTCTCTGATAACCGATGGGACGTATCTGACATTGGCCCACGTGGGTCCACATGGGTCTGCAGGTCTCGAAGGGCAGAATTGCTTGAGTGCCTCTGGCACGTGACGTCATCCGAGCGTAGCAACGCGCGTGCAATACACTTCCATCTTGCTCAACACTCCAAACCTCGGCCTATAAATAGCAGAGTGCCTCTTCTATGCAGAGGTCAGATATTCTCTCTCCCAAAAAACTATTTCTTTCACCAAAACATCTTCTTCTTCCTCCCTCCGGTTCTAATTAGATCGTTGGAGCCTCTACCCGGAGGAACACCACCCTCCGGTTTGCAGGTACACAACGTCGCCGGTCAAGATTTCTACGGTTCGGGCATCGAGAAAGGGTTCAGGAGGTTCAAGGGTAAATCACGCCCCCACAATTGGCGACTCCGCTGGGGACAAGATCTTTTCCCTAGCATGGGCAGTGATCCATCTTAGACCTCCTCTTCTCTCCACCGTGCACCACCGACCATTCTGATTATGACTCAACGCCTTCCCCCTCCTGGCCCGGAGAACTTCACCCTCGGTTTAGCTGGGTTTGGTTCGATAAACGCTGATCCCAGCCAAACCACAAGAACAACCTTGCCAGTTGCTCGGCAACTCTCTTATCCCCCAACCGAACTTGAGATTGCTCTGGCGGAGCAAAAGCGTCAAGCCGCAGTCATTGCACTCCTCCAGCAACGTCTAGAAGAACGGGACGGAGGTGTGGCCACTACTCCGGTGCATGGCCACCCTGCCAAACCCAGTCGACCGAAGAAACCTCACAAGCGCAGTAGGAAGTCGCGCCTGGAGCACGCCTCAGAGAGTGCGCCTGCTGAGCGACGTACCGTTTTCGATCGGCTCGAACATGCTCCTAGAGTCCAACCTATGACTTCTCGCCATCGGTTAGAGAGCATAGTCCGTAACGAAAGCACGCGTTCCTCGGCAACAAGTTCCACGGCGGGGACGCGCAGAGCGGGGCCTTCGGGGAGAACACATGTTGCCTCTCGGCGGCATCGAGACCATGCAGATGGAAAGAGGCCTTTGGACCTTAATGATTCGCCTCGGCATGCTCGAACCCTTGAACGGCCCGGGAAATCCGAGCAATCAAGGTCTCGCACGCAACATTATCCGGGTGGAAGGCGCCCAACTGGCTCGTCTAGCCACCGCCGAGCGGAGAGTGGGGAACGACAGAGGCAGGATAACACCATTGTCCTGTACGACCAGTTTACAGGGATGCCAACGGTATACCAGCCGGTTGGCGAAAACTCCAATCCTCGGCAAACTCATCTCGAGGATCCGAGGACCGAGCAACTGGAACGTTCGGAAGACGTTAGGCATCAGCAGCGAGAACAGAATAAGCGGCAGCGACATTACCAAAGGGAACCTCGGGAAAACCGGACCGGCCACATTGAGGCTCCTCTGCCGATCGTACCGAGCACCCCGGAGCTGGTCGATAACTCCAAGCTCGGTAAAGCTAATGCATCACCCTTCATCGACGCCATACAACAGGAGCGCCCTCCGGATCGATTTGTCTTGCCGAAGCTCAAGCGTTACGAGGCCAAAGAGGACGCAGTCGCGTTCGTTTGCCGATTCCGACAAACGATGAGCCTCCACAATTTCACCGACGCGCTTATGTGTAAGATATTTCCTCTTACTTTAAGTGAGCCTATAATGTTGTGGTATAACCAGCTCAAGCCGAAGTCCATTAAATGTTTCAACGAACTGGAGTTAGAGTTCACCAAGCGGTTCGTAACGAGCAACATCCAGCCGAAGACGCTCTCAATGCTGGTAAATATGAAGAGGACACCAGGCGAAACCCTTCGGTTATACACCGAGCGATACTGGGAAGTGTACAACCTCATTCCCGACTGTGATCAGAGCGTGGCGGCCGAGTCCTTTATGAACGGATTGGATCCAACCTCGGCAATGTTCAGAGATTTGTCCCGAAACCCACCGAAGACAATGGGGGAACTTATGCTGATTATTGAGAAGGATTGCGTACACGAGGAAGCGGTGGCCGAGCGTAATGTGCCGAAGGGGACGGAAACGTCGAAGACAATAGCTGCAAAGAAGCAAGTGGCTAACGTTCGGCAAGGGCAATCGGGTCAGAATGGAGCGGGGTCCAGTAAACCGAACAGTCGAAACAAACCCCCCAACATCCGCAGCAACAAGCTCAGTGGCAGCAGACGAAGAGGGAGCCAAGGCCGGAGGAGTATGTCGCCGAGCGAACTGCCTTCACCGAACCAATCTACAAATTGCTAAGTATTATCGGGCAGAGGCCGTTCTTCGTTTGGCCGACAGGATTCTTGGGAACAGCAGGCAACGGCCCTGGGATGTGCTCGTACCACAAGGAGCGAGGCCATTACACCACCCAATGCCAACCTTTCAAGCGTCACCTGGAGGAACTTGCGGCCGCAGGGCATCTCAATCAATGGATTGACCTTCGGCGGAATCCATTGCCCCCTCCTCCGCCTCCACCAGTTGGAAATCTTGTTGGGGTTATACAAGGCATCGTCTCCGAAGGACGAGCAGCCGAGCTCTACTCTGAAATCGACAAAGCTGTTGCCGCCTTGGCCGTCTGTAATGTTGGAGTCTCACCGAAGAGGAAGTGGGTTGATCCTAATCTGGATGGCCCGATAACCTTTACGTCTGACGATTTGCAAGGGGTTCAAACGCCACATGCCGACGCCCTTGTTGTCTCGGTCAAGGTAGGCGCTTCGACCGTCCAGCGAGTGCTTATAGATCAGGGCAGCTCGGCCGAAGTGATGTTCTACTCAACTTTCAAAAGTCTCGGTCTAAAGCCAGACCAGCTTCGGACGGCCAGCACGCCCCTCGTCAGCTTCACCGGAGCACCTGTGTGGCCTCAGGGATTGATCACTCTTCCTGTGCGAGCCGGCTCCCGAGTGATTGATGTCGAATTTGTAGTGGTTAGTTCTCCTAGCCCTTACAACATCATCCTCGGTCGAACCTGGCTACACGGAATGAAGGCGGTCGCCTCTACCCTCCACCAGGTTATGAAGTTTATCGGCTGGAATGGAAGGCAGGAGAGCCTTCGGGGGGACCAAATCCAATCAAAGAAGTGTTATGTCAGTACAGTGACTAACGAGCGGAATTTCTTGGCAGTTCAATGCGTCGACAGGGCCGATGTTCCGGAGCCTGAAGAAGTGGGGTTGCCCGCCGAACAAAGGTCCACCGAAGAACTTATACGAATGCCGATCACCGAAGATGGTAGCAGGTACTTCCTCGTCGGCAGTTCCTTGAGTGAATCCGAGCGTATGGACATGTTCAACTTCCTTAAAGCGAACATAGAAGTATTTGCTTGGACTCCTCAGTATATGGCCGGGGTGGATCCGTCTTTTGCTTCCCACTCATTAAACGTGGATCCAAACAGACGCCCCGTCGTACAAAAGGTTCGTCGTTCGGCGGCTTCACATGTGGAAGCAGTCATGGCCGAGGTAGATCAACTACTGGCAGCTGGAGCTATTCGGGAAGTATTATATCCAACCTGGCTTGCTAACCCAGTCGTTGTCCCAAAGAAGAATGGGAAGCTCGGGGTCTGTGTCGATTACACCAACCTCAACGACGCTTGCCCAATGGATCGATTCCCCCTTCCTCGGATTGAGCAGATGGTAGATGCGACAGCTGGCCATGAGCGTTTAAGTTTCATGGACGCATACAGGGGATACCATCAGATCGCTCTGGCCAAGGATGATCAAGAGAAGACGGCGTTCATCTCTCCCCGAGGGACGTTCTGTTACAACGTCGTTCCCTTCGGATTGAAGAATGCCGGGGCCACCTTCCAACGAACAATCACGAATATGTTCCTTCTGAAGCTCGGCAAGACTCTGGAAGCATACATTGACGACTTGGTGTGCAAGAGCAGGTTCGGCGTGGACCATCTTCGGGATCTTGGGGAAATTTTTGACATCCTCAAGGAATACCGGCTTCGCCTCAACGTTGAGAAATGTGCGTTCGGAGTAGGCTCGGGCAAGTTCCTCGGATACATGGTGAGCCGCCGAGGGATAGAAGCTGATCCGACTCAACTTACTGCCGTGCAAAACCTCCGAGCTCCAACTACGATCAAAGAGGTCCAGCGATTAACAGGAATGGTTGCAGCGTTGAATCGTTTTATTCGGCGGTCGAGCGACCTTTGCAGACCATTCTTCCAGGCCATCAAGTCCAGTCGGCGCAGGTTTGAGTGGACCGAGGAGTGTGAGCGGGCTTTGCAGTCTTTAAAGGATTACCTTTCCCATGCTCCGCTCCTCGTTACTCCCGAGCCCGACGAGGATTTATATCTTTACCTTGCTGTTTTAGACCACGCAACGAGTGCTGTGCTCGTTCGGAAAGAAGGACTGGACCACTTGCCGATATTCTTTTCAAGCAAAACGATGACGGACTCTCAGACGAGGTATCTGCCTATGGAGAAGTTGGCATTAGCGCTCGTTTCAGCTAAAACGAGCCTTATGCCTTACTTCCAATGCCATAGGATTGTGGTCCTCACTGAGTTTCCTCTCAAGGCCTTTCTTCGGCGAACTACCTCCTCCACCAGAATCTTGAAATTCTCACAAGACCTTGCGAACTACGATATTCAGTTTGAGCCGAGGACCGCGATCAAGGCCCAAGCGTTGGCTGATTTCTTCGCCGAGCTGACCCCTGGGTTGAAAGACGAAGAAAACGCTTTGGCAACAGCTGCGGAGGAGGCTCGGATCGCTAAGGAGAAGGAGTTTGTTGAATGGAGTACTCCTCCGCCCGAGCCTCGTCGGGCACGGTTCACTATGGGGACGAAGAGGCCGAGGAAAGAGTGGAAGCTATTCTCTGGGGATGCTTGGAAAATGACGATTGATGGGGCCTCGAATATGCATGGGGCTGGGGCTGGCATTGTCCTCATTTCTCCGGCTGGAACAGTCCATGAGAGTTCAGTCTCCATCGGATACCCTGCCACGAACAATGAAGCCGAGTATGAAGCTCTCATTGCTGGCTTGAAGCTTGCCCTTCGGTTGGAGGCAGACTCAGTTCATGTCTTTTGCGACTCTCGGCTGGTTGTAGGGCATCTCAACGACGACTATCAGGCCAGGGATGAGCGAATGAACTCCTACGTCAGTCATGTCCTTGCCCTTTTCAAACAGTTCGGCCACGTCGAGATAGAGTGGATCGCTCGGGAACACAATGCACATGCCGACGCTCTAGCTGGCCTAGCTTCCGTGTACCGAACCTCGGGTACTCGAACTGTCGTTTTTGATGAAGTGGATTCCCCGAGCTTCGAAGATGTTCCATGCTCGGTGAATGTTATTACCTTCGGTCCGAGCCAGTTGGACCCCATCATCGCCTATTTAAAGCATCAAATCCTCCCTGACAACAAAAAGGAAGCCCACAAGGTTCGTTGCCGAGCAGCTAACTACTTCCTTGATCCGAACTACAATCTATACCGCCGAACCTTCACTGGGCCAGATCTGCGCGTCGTACATGAGGATCAAGTTGAAAGCATTTTTGATGAGCTTCACTCGGGAAGCTGTGGTGGACACTCCGGTGGCCGAACGATGGCGCAACGAGCTTTGACACAAGGCTACTGGTGGCCGAAAATGGTCAAGCAATCCGAGGAATATGTGAAACGTTGCGTTCGGTGTCAGAAGCATGCCTTCATTCCCCACCAGCCAGCGTTTCCTCTTAAAATGATCACCAGTCCTTGGCCATTTGCTGTCTGGGGCTTTGATATAGTGGGAAAGCTGCCGAAGGCGCTAGGAGGATTCGAGTACATGCTTACTGCCACCGATCTGTTCACAAAATGGGTTGAAGCTTCTCCATTAGTGAAGACCACGGCTGGGGACGTCGAGCGCTTCATTTGGAAAAACATCATTTCCAGGTTCGGCGTTCCCTACGCTATTCTTTCAGATAATGGCTCTCAATTTGTTGCTTCGGCGATCCAGAATTTCTACCGAGAGCACCATATCACCATCCATACATCATCCGTCGCTTACCCCCAAGGGAATGGCCAGGCCGAAGCTTCAAATAAGGCCATTACTCGGGGGCTGAAGCGTCGTTTGGATCGCAAACTTGGTAAATGGGTTGATGAGCTACCTCAGGTTCTATGGAGTTACCGCACCACCCCTCGGCGATCCACTGGCCGAACGCCGTTTTCAATGGTATATGGCATGGAGGCGGTTTTGCCTCTCTCAACGCTTATCCCTACAGCTCGGTCGGACAACTTCAATCCCGTGGACAACAATGCTTTGGTGGGAGCAGAGTTGGATTTTGCCGAGGAGCTGCGGGATAACGCTAACCTTCGGCACGCGGCGTATCAACAAGAGGTTGCTCGGGGGTATAACAAGAACGTTCGACCTCGGCCATTTAACGTCGGAGACCTGGTCCTTCGGATGGTTGTCGAAGCAAAAAAGTTGACGAAATTCAAGGATCCTTATGAAGGCCCTTACCGGGTGGTGCAGAAGATTGGCCATGGTGTTTACAAGCTTGCCGAGATGGATGGAACGCCGATCGCAAACCCATGGAACGCCCAAAAGCTTCGGAAATTCCATGGGTAGCTTCGGCGGTTCTCCTTTGGCTGGGTTTTCGTTTTTGTTTTTCTTCGGGTTGTAAGCCTTCGGGCGATTTTTGATAATGGATGTTTTTTTTTGCTTTTCAATTGGTTGTTTCTTTGGATTATTCGTTCGGTTGATCGGGTATACTATCTCGCCCACACCCTTCGGGACTTGGCACTTCCATCTAACGTTCGTTCGGCTGTTTGGTTTGGGCGAAATTCTCTAAGCCTCGGTTCACCCACTTTCCTGCCTTCGTGTCTTCCTGCTTTTACGCGGGTAATCCACTAAGGCAGGGGGGCTCCTATGGGTGAACATTACAAGAAAGCAAAGTTAAATGGGTGGCTTCGATCGTTCTGACCCCCTGAAAGCTCCTATGGGTGAACATTACAAGAAAGCAAAGTTAAATGGGTGGCTTCCATCGTTCGGACCCCCTGAAAGATCCTATGTGTGAACATTACATGAAAGCAAAGTTAGAGGGGTGGCTTCCATCGTTCGGACCCCCTGAAAGTAAATTCATCCAAGTGGATGGCGTCCATCGTTCGGAGCTCCTAACGTTCGTTCGGTTAAGAATCTATCGTTCGGGTAATGAACGAGCAATTTTACTTGTGAAAAACCTGGGAGATGTTGGCAGCTAAACATGCCAAAACTAAAACAATATATGTTGAGCAAAAATACTTGGACAAATTGGGAAATAAATCGTTGCATAACATAAGTGTTTCCACCGAGCACCAAAACTTAAACGTTTCTAAACATTACTGCCAGGACAAGGCGAGTGGTACATCGTTCGTTGCCATCCCTGGGAAACATTACCGAAGAGTGGCCATGGTAAATCGTTTTTGGCCATCCTCTACCTGTGTTAATTACATACGGTTCGGCTAAAACCAATTGTTCGGTGCCGACCGTTCCAAATGAAATTTAGAAAAACATAATGGAAAAACATAACATTAACAAGCTCTATCCCTCGGGAGTAGGGGTGACTGGGGGAATATCAATGGAATCCGAGATTGGTGCTGCGGCATTCTCTTGCTCGGCTGGACTAGTCACAGCTTCATCAACGATCGATTCGTCGGCCACATATTCTTCGGCCGGGAGAGGAGGTAATTCGATGAGGCTTCGGCGCTCATCATCAGCCTCGACGCCAGCCTCGTCGAAGCCCATGTTAAATCCGAGCTTGAAGCTCACCTGGTGCTGCTTCTCCCTCATCTCAATCTGAATAGCCATGACCTGGTCCGCAGCATCCTCTTCAGCTTGATAATATCCCCTGTCAAACTCCTCCTGGAGCGACTTCTTCATCTCTTCCTCCATCTCCCTCCTCCCCAGAGCACGACCCTCCTCTAAACCCTCGTCTTTGCCCTCGGCCCTCGTTCGATCGGCAGCATCTTGAAGGCCTTTCACCAAGTCGTTCAAAGTTTTAATCTGGACCTCCTGTGCTCGGCGAACACCTTCGGAATGGTCCGGGCTCTTCTTGTGCTCCTCCAATGTCATCTGCCCGAGCTCCAGCTTCTGTTTCAGCAGTTTTGTCTGCTTGTCATGCTCGGAGAGATGCAACTGGGCACTCATGATGGATTGGGTCGCCTGTAAACGAAGAAAATATATAAGCTACGCAAGATGCAGGAACGACAAATGTGCAAAGGAAAGAAATAAGGGAAATTTGGACTTACTCTTCCAACATGAAAATAGTAGTCGCTCAGTGCTTGTTTTAAGCGTTTGAGGAGCAACGATGTCCCTCGGGAGCATGAGCCCCGAGTGCAGTGTGAAGGCGAGGGAGGGGTCCTCTTGGAGGCTATCAGATTTAAGGATCTGTTTCTTACCTGGAATGGCGAAGCTCGGAGCCCATGGGACGTCAGTATCCGAGGAGATCCTCGTTTCGCCCTCGTCAGCCTTCTTCCCTGTCTCCTTGTCCTTTTCCCCGGCCCTCGGAATGCCCGCCCAGTTGCTTTGTTGGCATGGGATTTGGTTCTCTTCGGGACCGGGGGAGCATCCTCGGTTGAGTGAGTGGAAGGGGAAGGTCGCTTTTGTGCTTGAGGCGCGGTGCTGGTGCTCTTGCTCGGAACCGAGCCCGAAGCGCCGGGAGCGCCGTCCTTCTTTTGTTCGGCCAGCTGCTTTAGCTGATCATCAAGCCTCTTTTGTAGCACAGCCTTCATTCCTCGGGGAGGCATAGTTTCGTCTTCGGAGAAAAGTTCGGTGATTGGCACGCGTATTGTCCCTCGGAGCGGTTTCTCTTTGCTCGGAAGAAGTTCCTTGGGCAGCTTGACCTTCTTCCCTTCGAATTCTTTATCCGCTGCTTTCCCTCGGATCCTTCCACCGTATGTTGGGTCGTAACCGAGGATGGTAGGCGCGCCTCTTTCCGAGCTTGGGATCGTTAACAATGCCTCGGCCAAGCCACAACCTCTGGCTACTCTGAGGAGGTCCTTGTTGATCTTGCTCGTATCTGCCGAAGATAAACAGATGGGGAAATTAGAAGCGATATATTCATGATAAAAGTGAAGTAAAAGACTGTAAGAAAAACCGAACGTGAAGCATGTAGAGAGTAGTGCAAAAAAAAAAAAAAAAAAAAACTTACAGGGATCGCCCCTATGAGCTGCAACTTCAAATTGCCCGTATTCTTCGGGAGGGTATTGGAAGTTGCCTCGGACCTCGACATAATCCGAGGCCCATTTCTCCGAGTCATACATTCCCTCGGGAATGATTTTTTCCATATTCCTCCGAGAACACAAGTAATACCGAGAACGCCTGACGTTTCTCGACATCATGTAATTCTCGAAAATATGGTGGTACTCAAGGGGGAACATCTTTACCTCGGCAAGCTTGATGATTGAATGGATTATACGGTAGGAGTTTACGCTAAGTTGGCAAGGCGTAAGACCGAAGCGGTGGAGGATCTGTCTTAAAATTTTGTGCATCGGGAATCGAAGCCCACCCTCGGTAATTGCCATTAACGGGACGGTGACATGCTCGTCGCTGAATAATATCCGGGGTCCTTTCGCTGGTGTGAGCACAACGTCGTTCGGGATAGAGTAGGCCCACCGAAAGAGTTCGATCCCCCTTTGGTCCTCGAAACAATCCCAGTAGGGACATGGGTCCCTTCCCCTTCGGTCCGGGATTAGGTCTGGGTCTAGAGGAACGATCTTCCTCTTTACTTTCTTCTTCGGAGCTGCGGAAGATGACTCGCCGAGGGCGATCGTTTCCTCCTCCGGTCGACGGGAAGAAGCAGCAGGCGTGTCCCTTTCGGATTGTTCTTCTTCGTCCTCGCCAGCTGCTTCCTCGTCAGCGTCCTCTTCTTCATCAGGGTCTTCTCTCGCTTTCTCCGAGGAGTCATCGTCGTTAATTTCGACGATGTCTGGGCCCATTGACCGAAGAGGCGTCACGTTCGAGGGAAAGTCGATTCCCTCGATTCCGGCGTACGGCGATCCGGACCCTACGCGATACTTCCGAGCTTCGGCCCTAATTGCTTCGGCAATTTTGGGGTCCATCTCACCAGAATCAGGTGCTTCGGAATCCACCGAGCGATAGGACTCTCCCGAGAAAGTTGGCGATGACTCCATACCTAAAACAGGTGCATGGGACAAGACCGTTAGCGATCAGCAAGGTCATTATTCCTAAGGTGCCTAAATTCAGGTGTTCTAATTTAACCGAGCAAGCACATCATTCCCGAACGACTATGTGTCATATGGGCTTCCGAGCGCGGTCATGCTTCGGAATCCATTGAGATGGTTACTTATCCGGAACTACGTTCGGAAAAATTCTTGGTTCATGTTCTTCGGAGATTTGTTTGTGTTCGGAAGAACTCGGGTTGAAGGTGTTCATGCGTTCGGAAGAACACATGAACGTGTTCAACCTATTCTACGGTGCATAGAAGAAAAACGGCCAGAATAAAAAGAAAATCCCATCTTTTATGGTCAAAAACATGCAAGAAGCAACTGGAAATGCAGAGAAACGCAGAGAAGATCAAAACATACCTGAATATCAAGAGAAATCTGTGATTTGGTGTGGAGAACTTCAGATTTCTGGCGATATTTGGGCGGAAACTGACGATGAAGCAGTTGAGACGTCTGAGAGAAGGAGAGAAAAAGTGATTTTTCTCTCTCCTTCATCCCCTTTTATACCAAGGGGGAATTCGAAACGGCACGTGACCCCCAGCCGTTGGATTGGAGCGGGAGATTGATGTTCCATGCGATGGTTGACACGTGGAGGCCGTTGTACAACGCCGTTTCATTACCCAGTGAACTAATGACACGTGTAACATTTGAAATCAGCAGTTACAGAAGCATTAAATGCGGGTTCAGAGCTTGTCTGCTTCGGGTAGCGCGAGCGGCTAATGTTCGGCATTGAGGGAAGCGAACGAAGGCGCCTATTTACCAGGGAAGCGTTGTTCGGCCACTACTGTCAACTCCTCCTTTCCTCGGATTGTACAAAGCAGGAGTTGAGGGGCTATTGTAGTGGGCCAAAATATCCGAAGGTTTAAAGGGTTCAGTGGGACAACCCTCCGGGCCCACAGTCCAGTTGCCTCAGTTCGTCTGTATGAAGGGAAGTCAAACTTAACACGTCATCCCAGTCATCAGCCGAGCGTCAGTTAGTCTTGCGGGTGTTCGCCGAAGAAAGATTGGCTCGCCGAGTGAACTCGTAACATCCTTGTTCGGAATAGGCCCAACTTACTCGGATGGGTAACCTCCTGGCTCGGGCGTACGGATCGACGAGTAAGTGTCATACTCGGCAGATCCTGTTCGTAAGTGTCCCTCGGCTAGGGCGGTTATGGAACATTCTAGAAATCTTTGCTGATAGAAGCAAAGATAAGCACGTTCACCTCTCTGATAACCGATGGGACGTATCTGACATTGGCCCACGTGGGTCCACATGGGTCTGCAGGTCTCGAAGGGCAGAATTGCTTGAGTGCCTCTGGCACGTGACGTCATCCGAGCGTAGCAACGCGCGTGCAATACACTTCCATCTTGCTCAACACTCCAAACCTCTGCCTATAAATAGCAGAGTGCCTCTTCTATGCAGAGGTCAGATATTCTCTCTCCCAAAAAACTATTTCTTTCACCAAAACATCTTCTTCTTCCTCCCTCCGGTTCTAATTAGATCGTCGGAGCCTCTACCCGGAGGAACACCACCCTCCGGTTTGCAGGTACACAACGTCGCTGGTCAAGATTTCTACGGTTCGGGCATCGAGAAAGGGTTCAGGAGGTTCAAGGGTAAATCACGCCCCCACAAGTTCTTTAAAAAAGGTTCGAGGTTTGAGACAAGAAATTAGAGGAACAACTTGCTTGAGTGGGTCTCGAAATGCCTAAAATCATGGGCATTCGGCAACAATTTCTACTTGACATTTAACGTCAATTTTAACTCACGTTTCGTTATATACCAATTCCGTTCTCTATTTCTCACCGATGTAGGTTCCTACATAGCCATAGGCCGAGCAAAAACTCACTTGAATTTTCTGGTGCGAAGGAATTTGATGGCTCAATAATTGAAACTAGGAATTTTATGGCCGGTTTATTGCTTTATTTTGTGGGGAGATTCTATTGAAATCTCTGGTTCTTGATTATGAAGTACAATACAGCAACTTCCCTTCCATGACCAAGTCTTCGAAAACTAGGCCTTAATCAGGTTGAGCTTGAATTCCAACCCAAAGGGAAAGAGAAAGAAAGAAGAACCAAGGCTATACAAACAGAATTTTATGAACAAAATCGTTATACAGAGTGTTGAGACTAGTTATGGTCCTTCCATTTCATAAAAAACCCCAACCATCGATCGAGCGTTTTAATTTCAAACTTTCGATTGTCGCGTCAACTTGGTTGATTTATTCGGTTTGTGATATATTCTCAAAGTTGTGAAAGCAGATTCACCATGGCATGACGTGGCCTACATTTCGCAACCAGGGGTTGAGCCTTGGGCGCAGTGAGACCCGACCCCTCGGTCATGTCCACCATCTCCTCCCCATCCCTCTCCCATTCAAAGCACTGAATTAGCGATCCTAACACCAACCCAATTACTCTCATAGCCAACCCTTCCCCAGGGCACCTCCTCCTCCCAAACCCGAATGGAAAGAACGAAAACCCATCATCGTCTCTTTCACCCCACCTTTCGGGCTTGAATTTTGTGGGCTCGGGCCAAAGATCAGAATCATTTTGTATGGCCCAGATGTTCACCACCAGCATCGTGCCACGTGGGATGCGAAAGCCACCTACGGTGCATTCTTCGGATGATTCACGGGGTGCGTTCAAACGGGTAGGTGGGCACATTCGGAGTGTCTCTTTTATGATTTGTTGGAGGTAAGGAAGCTCGTTGAGGTCTGACTCTTCTAATAGTCTATTTTGCTCCCCAATTCTACTCTTGATTTCCATATAAGCCTTTTTGAGGGTATCAGGATTGTTTAGTAGGAGTGATAGTGCCCATTCTATTGTCCCAGCTGAAGTGTCACTCCCTGTCGTTAACATAACCTGTAGGCAAGTAATATGCAATTAGTTGATGTAGAGTTGGAATTGTACATTGTCCAAAAACTGCAAGGAAGAGAGAAGAGTGATCAAAACAAAACCTGCATCAATCCTCTGATAAATTCATCTGTATAATACGCCGGTTCGTTTTCCTGAAGCGACAACAGCACGTCAGTCATCGTCTTGCTCGTCTGCTGATCGCAAGAATTCTCGCTCTTCTTCTCCTTCCTATGCTCTTCAATCAAATCATGCATGAGCTTATCCCTCTTCTGCTTCAACACCTTCAACCTCTTATCAAGCCCATTCAGTCCAACCCAATTCAAGAAAGGCAAGAAATCCCCTATATTCGCGCCCCCGCTCAATTCAAAAATCTCTGTCACCATCTCCTTGAACTTCCTTGTTTCATCCTGTCGATGAAAATACCTGATTAAATACCGGCCAATTATCGGCAACGTTGAAAAACACCAAAATCTAGCTCTTGTCATGCTCCATTTATATGAAAACCTGTTTCCCCCAAGCATATCCAATGGTGCAAAATAAGGCAGCCCATATGATCTACACTGACGACTTCGTTTAGGTTAAAGATTTCCAAATATTGACCAAATATGTTTTTCTATAAACTATTTTCTGGAAAAACATGTTCCACACAAACCAAAGTATGTGTGAGTATGCAGGAAGCAAGCAGCTAGTTGTTCCCAAGACGCAACAGATCCCCCTGTGCTTCTTTTAAGTCTCGTTTAGTTGCATGAAAAGGACGAGAAAATCAATTTTACTCTAACTTTCTAATGTGTTCAGGTAGCAAAAGAGTTGTAGTACCTTCAACTTTCTCGTTTGGAAAAACCACTTTTCCGTGAAATACATTGTGCTAAATTATTATTTTTTTCAAAGTTTTCCTACAACAATATTCTTTGTCAACAGAACACACAAAAAACATACTCCCTCCGTCCCAAAAAAAAAGACAATTTTTGAAATCCGTGTCATTATTCATCGCTTATATCTTTCAATCTATAATGTTTTTCATGAGTTTTGAAAACTTTGTATAATAAAATTAATCGAGAACTATCAAACAAGATCCATATTGCATATTTTCTGAGATCCATATTGAAAGATATAAGGAGTTGAAATTGGCACGAATATAAAAAATTGACATCCAATTTGGGATGGAGGGAGTAGCTTTTTCGAGAAAACATTTTTCACACAAAATTCCAACACTAGACAGAGCCCATGGAACCCACCTGATATCCAAATTTAGGATCACAACCGTTTAAAATTTCGGCTCATATAATTCAATCATATTTATGTCATACTTACCTTTCATAGTCATACACGCCATTTAATTTCTGTAATAACATACTTGATTAATAAAGTACCACAACAATAATTGAGACGAGAGATATATGACTAGTTTTCTTGTTTTGCAAACACGAGAGATATATAATTATATGATTAGTTGAGAAACCACTGCTAGTGTAGTTGGTTGTCTCTTTTCCCCCGTGGAGGACTCGGTTTGAGCCCCACGGGGGCAGGCTTTGGGAGCCGACTATGGATAGCCTCTGGATCCTTCTGTGTTAACTCTAACACCTCACTAACTCTTGGTAATCCTAAAAATTCCATTTTCGTTACTCTGGAAAGAGAAATGACAATTTTGCCATCACGCCGTCAGTGAGAGGGGGGAAATTGAGATGGAACGCTAACTATGGAGTTACAACTGACCTCGTTAGCACTAGAGGGACAAAATTGATATTTCAAGAAAAAACTAAAGGCTATTAATAAAACAAATGAATCAACTATGCAACTCCCAGTCCACCAGTAAACGGGCAGCAGGTGTATACCATTCGAGCCGTTCGTTCGGCAATCCAACAATTCAGATTTTATCTCCATCGTATAGCATCCGAGTCGTTCATTTGCAGAGATGAAATCTGGACCATTGAGTTGCCGAACGGGACTAGCAACAAGGAATCCAATAAGCTCTCTCACCAGCTCCGATCAAGTCAACGGGCTCCATACCAATTGCAAGAAAAGAAATCAAAACAAAAAACAGAGCACAGTTACCTCCAAATCCGCCATTTTCTCCCCATAATATCTCTTCCCGGCAATCATCCTCATGATATTATTGAGCGTCATCTCAAACAACACCGTTTTCATCCCCACCGCAGCGAAATCCCCGCCCGAGCAGTTCCCGTAAACCCGACCCAGAAGCCACTGGACCTCGTCGACCCGAATCGTTTTAAACATTTGGATCCTGTTGGCCGACAGGATCTCGGTCGAAACAAGTCTTCTCAGGTTCCGCCAGTGCTGGCCGTAGGAGGCCCACACGAGGGTGGTGTAGTTGTACCCGAGGTGCTTCCCGGCGAGCAGCTTGGGGCGGTTGGCGAAGACGACGTCGTTTCTGGTGAAGCATTCTTCAGCGGCGGAAGGGGAGGAGACGAGGAGGACTGGGCGGGAGCCGAAGCGGAGGGAGAGGATCGGGCCGTGGGTTTTGGAGAGGGCGGATAGAGTTCGGGGGAGCGGTTTTTTCAGGAGGTGCAAGTGGCCTATTATTGGGAGGGCAGGGGAAGGGCTTGGCGGGAGGTTTTTGTATTTCTGGAGGAAGTGTTTGGCGAGGAAGAATGTGAAGATGAAGAGAAGGAAGATGTATGGGATGTCCATCGATGTCGTTCCCTTTTTCTTTCGTTTATATTGGAATCGTTTATACAAAAATTCCGTATTGCGCAAAGTTTTTAGGTTGGTCCGGAAGAGCTTACTTGGTTGTAGATTTGTGGATTTCCCAATTCTAGAGAAGAGCTTATGATCACCACATTTGGCTGACCGGAAATAATAGTTGTAGTAGTTTGCAAATGTACTATTGTATGTTACTAAAATAAAGAAAAAGTCGTTGGAGTAGTTATTCAGTGGTTTCAGGCACCGCCACTCGGTGTTTCAATATTTTTTTCATCGCATATTTATGTGGAGTCTATACACCTAGTAGAGTGGGCTTCACATGAATGTATGGTTTAAAGGGCGTTTGGGTACCACGTCGCCGTTCTCTAAGAGCATCTCCATCCCTTGCGCATTTTGCAACCCAAATTTGAATGAAATTCTGGGTAAAAACTCCACTTTGTATTTGGGCATGCCTTCTCCAATGCTATACCAATTTTTTTAAAAATCCAAATCTAGTGTTTTTTCTTCTAAAATGTGAATCAAAATGGCACATTGGTAAATATTAAGAAGTGAAAAGAGGTGTTGAGAAAATTGGGTATAAGTTTGGATTTGCCCAAATTTGGTAAGAAAAAGGATGAAACTAGGTAGGGAAATGAGTATGATATTAGAGATGAGTATTAATTGTTTTTCTCAAATTTTGAGTTTGGGTAGGGAAAATGGAAAAGAATTGGAGATGTTCTAAGACCCTCAATAATTTCCCCAATAATTGACATTTGTGGGGAGAGATTTGGTGGGCCTGAGCACCAATAGAGAAAGGTTGTTTTCTTCCAAAACAGAGACTTTTGATTCTTGATTACGAAGTATGATACAGTAAATTTCCTACCAAGACAGAGACTCTTTCTCCTTAGTTTTTATTTTATTCTATAGGTTTTTTTAAGGCGTTGTCTTTATTAAAAAAATTTGTGTTTGTTAGTTTTTTCTTAACTTTTGTGCATAATTGATTCTCTTGACGAGAGAAAATCGAAAAAATAATTTTTTTTTACTTTTTATACAAATATATTTTAAAACTCGAAAAGGCGGCTTTTGGGTGATTGAAAAACACCAAAATCTAGCTCTTGTCATGCTCCATTTATATGAAAATATGTTTCCCCCAAGCATATCCAATGGTGCAAAATAAGGCAGCCCATATGATCTACACTGACGACTTCGTTTAGGTTAAAGATTTCCAAATAGTGACCAAATATGTTTTTCTATAAACTATTTCTGGAAAAACATGTTCCACACAAGCCAAAGTATGTGTGAGTATGCAGGAAGCAAGCAGCTTGTTGTTCCCAAGACGAAACAGATCTCCCTGTGCTTCTTTTAAGTCCCGTTTAGTTGCCTGAAATGGACGAGAAAATCAATTTTACTCTAACTTTCTTTTGTGTTCAGGTAGCAAAAGAGTTGTAGTACCTTCAACTTTCTCGTTTGGAAAAACCACTTTTCCGCGAAATACATTGTGCTAAATTAATTTTTTTTTCAAGGTTTCCTACAACAATATTCCCAACACGGGACAGAGCCCATGGAACCCACCTGATATCCAATTTCAGGATCACAACCGTTTTTAAAAAATTTCGGCTCATATAATTCAATCATATTTATGTCATACTTACCTTTCATAGTCATACACGCCATTTAATTTCGGTAATAACATACTTGATTATAAAAGTACCACAACAATAATTGAGACGAGAGATATATGATTAGTTTTCTTGTTTTGCAAACACGAGAGATATATAATTATATGAGTAGTTGAGAGACCACTGCTAGTGCAGTTGGTTAATTGTCGCTTTTCCCCCGTGGAGGCCTCGGTTTGAGCCCCACGGGGGCAGGCTTTGGGAGCCGACTATGGATAGCCTCTGGATCCTTCTGTGTTAACTCTAACACCTCACTAACTCTTGGTAATGTATACAATATTGGTAAAGGAAAAAAAAACACGAAAGTAAAAAGGTAAAATCCTAAAAATACCATTTTCGTTACTCTGGAAAGAGAAATGACAATTTTGTCATTTATTTCATCTTTTGCCATCTTTTGCCATCACGCCCGTCAGTGAGATGGAGGAAATCGAGATGGAACTCTAACTATGGAGTTACAACTGACATCGTTAGCACTAGAGGGACGAAATTGGGATTTCAAGAAAAAACTAAAGGCTATTTCTAAAACAAATGAATCAACCATGCAACTACGAGGCCACAAGGAAACGGGGCAGCACGTGCAGTACACCATCCGAGTCGTTTGTTCGGCAATCCAACGGTTCAGATCTCATTTAATATATTGTAAAACGTCCGAGTCGTTCATTTGTCGAGATGAAATCTGGATCGTTGAGTTGCCGAACGGACTAGCAACAAGGAATCCAATAAGGTCTCTCACCAGCTCCGGTCAAGTCAACGGGCTTGATACCAATTGTAAGAAAAGAAATCAAAACAAAAAACAGAGCAGAGTTACCTCCAAATCCGCCATTTTCTCCCCATAATATCTCTTCCCAGCAATCATCCTCATGATATTATTGAGCGTCATCTCAAACAACACTGTCTTCATCTCCACCGCAGCGAAATCCCCGTTCGAGCAGTTCCGATAAACCCGACCCAGAAGCCACCGGACCTCGTCGACCCGAATCGTTTTAAACGTTTGGATCCGGTTGGCCTACAGAATCTGGGTTGAAACGAGTCTTCTCAGGTTCCTCCAGTGCTGGTCGTAGGAGGCCCACACGAGGGTGGTGTAGTTGTGCCCGAGGTGCTTCCCGGCGAGCAGCTTGGGGCGGTTGGCGAAGACGACGTGGTTTCTGGTTAAGCATTCCTCGGCGGCGGAAGGGGAGGAGACGAGGAGGACCGAGCGGGAGCCGAAGCGGAGGGAGAGGATCGGGCCGTGGGCTTTGGAGAGGGCGGATAGGGTCTGGGGGAGCGGCTTTTTCAAGAGGTGCAAGTGGCCTAGTGTTAGCACCTTGATTTCCAAGGCTTGCTAAGCTTGGCTAGCGGTGGCACCTTGCACCCTAGCCAACCGATGGAAGCGAAGGCATGAGGCAGGCATGTCTTCACAAGGTGACCCGATGGTGTCGGTTGGTGTCGGCACTGGTCCCTTAGACAAGTGGCAGTCGTGATGCACGTGAAGGCCCGATGAGATCGAGGCATGGATGCTAAATGGGAAGCAGGCTTGTGGGACAAAGCAATCGAGTAAAACGGCTAAGTATTGGCGAGCTGGGGTGGGATCACGAAACTGGCCAGGCAGCCATGAGTTGGCTCGGGAAAAGCGGGGGCAGACTTGAGTTGGCTCGGGCAAAACGGTTATTGACGGTTACACTACATTCTGCACATGTTGCTGGGATCATGGGACAGGTGTCCAAGGCAGAAACGGGCTGCACATGTTGCTGGAAGCATGGGACAGGTGTCCAAGGCAGAAGTGGGCAGTTATCGGCAGTTATAACCAGGCAGTTTCAGAATTCAATGTGCTGGCAGATTCTGGCCAAGCCAGCACAGCCCTAGGGCAGTTGGGGGTGTCAACTGCAAGATCATGGGCTTGCCCCATGATCTCATGTACTTAGTGGCCACGTTTTATTGATTGTAAGCCTATAAAGGCAAGGCATTTTCGTAGCCTAAGGCAGAGAGGGATGTTCTGTCTAGACTCTTGAGTGTTTCCTTTGTATTGTCGGTGCAATTAAAGGTTGGGACGGTTCCCGTAACTCTTGTGTGTGTTTCTAGACGTTCATACTTGTCGGGTGTGCGAGTAAACACTAGGCTGAGACCAAGTTGCTGGGGCAAACTTGGTGCCATCACGGGCAGTTTCTGTAGGCGAAATACAACCCCGTGACAGTTGGTATCAGAGCAACTCAGGTTGCGAGCAGAAGTTGCAGAGCTTCGGGTTGAAGTTATGGCTGCAAATGTTGCACTCGAGGCGGTACGGGTCAGAGTTACACAGTTGGAAAAGCTTGTTGGGGATGACGAATCTGATGAGGGCGTTACCTTGGTTGAACGCCTGGATGTCGTGTTGGCTTCGGTCGAGTCACAGAAAACGGCTCACGAAACACACGTCGTTCAGACTGAAACCAAGCTTTCGGAGATGTTGGCGGACATGGGCAAACTCTCAGATGTCATGAAGGAGCGGGTTTCTAACTTGGAGTCAGAATTGCTGGTTGTGAAGAGGGCCTTCCTTGGTCGCTCAGACGGATTCGAGACTCGTGTAAAGGTCCCTGAATCGAAGACTTTCGGTGGTGCTCGAAATGCCAAGGAGTTGGAAAACTTTCTGTGGGATATGGAGCAGTACTTCTCTGCTGTTCGTGTTCCAGGGGCAGAAAAGGTGACAATCACCACGATGTTTCTCTCAGGCGATGCGAAACTGTGGTGGAGAACTCGATGTGAGGACAGCGGGCGTCCAAAGATCGAGCAGTGGGAAATGCTGAAGAAGGAATTGAAGGATCAATTCCTGCCTTGCAATTCTTCGTGGCTTGCAAGGGAGTCGCTGAAACAATTGAAGCACACGGGTTCAGTGCTAGATTATGTGAAGGAATTCAGTTCTTTGATGCTGGATATCAAGAACATGTCGGAGGAGGACAAGGTTTTCAATTTTATGTCGGGTTTGCAGAATTGGGCACAGTTGGAACTACGAAGGCTGGGAATCAAGGACTTGCCATCGGCTGTTGCCGCTGCCGACGGGTTGGCAGATTTCAAACTGACGGGCGAATCCAATTCTTCTGAATCCAGCACGTCAAACTCTGGTTCAAAGAAGTGGGATAAGAGTCAGAAAGACAAGGGTCAGAAATCGGAATCGGTTGCGGAGGACAAACGGCAAGGCAAAGGGAATTTCAGCAAGGGTTGTTTCATTTGCGATGGGCCTCATCGGGCAAAGGATTGCCCAAAGCGCAAAAAGCTCAATGCTATTTGCGTGGATGAAGGGAAGGATGGTGATTCAGACTCCGAAGTGCATGTTCGGGTCAACCCTATGCAATTGCTCAACGTGATTCATGCAGACAAGGCAGTAACCTCGCAGAGAACGGGACTGATGTATGTCAAAGTGTTGCTTTGTGAAACTGAAGTGTTGGCCATGGTGGACACGGGGGCCACACATAACTTTGTTTCAGAATGGGTGGTGCAGTAGCTCGAATTAAAAGTCGTTGAAAGTTTCAGTCGGATCAAGATAGTGAATTCCAATGCACAGGTGGGGCATGGAATGACGGGCAATGTCACTTTGAGGATCGGGGACTGGAACGGGCAAGTGGATTTGATGGTGTATCCGCTTGATGACTTCGAACTTATACTGGGTAATGAGTTCTTTGTGGCTGCAAAAGTGGCTGTGATGCCACAACTTGGTGGGATTTTGATTGCTGATGAGAAACGGCCATGTTTCGTGCCGCGTTGTTCCAAGGCAGAGAAGGGAAAGCGGGCAAGGGAAGCAACGGGTGGCTGGTTATCAACAATTGAAGTGCAAAACGTTCCAGACTTGGCAGTTGCTGGAAGTAAACAAGCTCAACGGGCTTCTCTCGCAGTTCAGAAGCATGGGATTCTGGATGATAAGGCGAAAGGGCAGAGCGAGGCAAATGGGAGAACCTCCTGTTTGGCAGAATGTGAAAATAGGCAAGACCCAGAGGCTACAGGGGAAACGGATGGGACTTTGTGGCAGTCTGGGAAGCAAGTGCTGGAGTACTTGCAGGCCTTACCGACGAGGACATCGGCTTCCTCTGGTGGGGGTGGTTTGTTAGCACCTTGATTTCCAAGGCTTGCTAAGCTTGGCTAGCGGTGGCACCTTGCACCCTAGCCAACCGATGGAAGCGAAGGCATGAGGCAGGCATGTCTTCACAAGGTGACCCGATGGTGTCGGTTGGTGTCGGCACTGGTCCCTTAGACAAGTGGCAGTCGTGATGCACGTGAAGGCCCGATGAGATCGAGGCATGGATACTAAACGGGAAGCAGGCTTGTGGGACAAAGCAATCGAGTAAAACGGCTAAGTATTGGCGAGCTGGGGTGGGATCACGAAACTGGCAAGGCAACCATGAGTTGGCTCGGGAAAAGCGGGGGCAGACTTGAGTTGACTCGGGCAAAACGGTTATTGACGGTTACACTACATTCTGCACATGTTGCTGGGATCATGGGACAGGTGTCCAAGGCAGAAACGGGCTGCACATGTTGCTGGAAGCATGGGACAAGTGTCCAAGGCAGAAGTGGGCAGTTATCGGCAGTTACAACCAGGCAGTTTCAGAATTCAATGTGCTGGCAGATTCTGGCCAAGCCAGCACAGCCCTAGGGCAGTTGGGGGTGTCAACTGCAAGATCATGGGCTTGCCCCACGATCTCATGTACTTAGTGGCCACGTTTTATTGATTGTAAGCCTATAAAGGCAAGGCATTTTCGTAGCCTAAGGCAGAGAGGGATGTTCTGTCTAGACTCTTGAGTGTTTCCTTTGTATTGTCGGTGCAATTAAAGGTTGGGACGGTTCCCGTAACTCTTGTGTGTGTTTCTAGACGTTCATACTTGTCGGGTGTGTGAGTAAACACTAGGCTGAGACCAAGTTGCTGGGGCAAACTTGGTGCCATCACGGGCAGTTTCTGTAGGCGAAATACAGCCTCGTGACACCTAGTATGGGGAGGGCAGGGGAAGGGCTTGGCGGGAGTTTTTTTGTATCTGTGGAGGAAGTGTTTGGCGAGGAAGAATGTGAAGATGAAGAGGAGGAAGATGTATGGGATGCCCATTTGGTTTTGGTTGTAAAGATTTGTGGGTTTCCCAATTCTGGAGAAGAAGTTATGATCATCACATTTGGCCGACCGGAAATAATAAATACTTCCAAAGGCTGAGGAGTGAGTTATACGCCATTGGATAGGATTGGTAATCTTGTGGGCCTTTTGATCCTTTGTTTGATTGCAGAAATATGCATTGGATTACGCAGATCCCGCCCTGAAATTTGAGAGGCCTTAGGGCGGAATTTAAAAATGAGGCCTTTCGTATTTACGTATATAGAACAATTGTTCGAGATAGGGAACTGAACTAGATAGCTTTTTGCTTCAGTGGCAGAGAGTTGTAACGGATAGAGAGAGAAATATGGTAATGATTAGAGAGAGAGGTAATGATTAAAGAAAGATATATAGAGAAATGAAATTAATAATTGGAGATATAGGATAATGATTGGAGAAAGATATATGGTAATGATTGAAAAACAAAACTAAAACTAAAGTAAAATGACAACCGAACACAGCGAACACTTCTTAAGTTCCCTTCGGTCGTGTGTTCGGGCGCCATGTTCCAAATGCATTTTTTTAAGTTCCAGCATTGTTAAACGTCAAAAAAACCTCGAAGCTGCCAATGGTTGCACACAAGACCTCTTGGATATACACGCGCAAATCATTACACCTACACCAAAGAAGTCTATATTAATTACTGTCATGTTTGGAACACTTTTTTAAAAGTATTTTTCAAAAGATTCTTCCTACTTCTATCATTTCTCTTTTTATTTCTCTCCATTTATTACCCCTACTACTCTCATAAATTTTTTTTCAAAAAATGTTCCATACATAGCATAAAAATCCTTGACATACCTAATATTTATTACATTTTTGTATTTGGGGCCCTACTATTGGGCAAAAAACTGAAAACCCTAGGTGCTCGCTTTGTGAACCTATGTCCAGGGCCGACCCTGGAATCAGTAAGTCTATGGGTACAAAAAATTGGTACAGATTTTGTACATAGATTTTTCCCCAATAATTGACAGAAGCAGATTCGGGAAATGCTAAGTACAAAGAAAATGGACAAATAAATGACCCTTAAAGTGTACATAAACGGCTCAGATTCACTGTGCAGTGAATCTGTGCCGTTGATTTGCCCTTTCGGGATCATTTCCGGGTACATTTTCTTTGTACCTAGCACTCCCCTAGCGATTCTAATGAAATCTCTCCTCTTTATTTATTCATGGGGAGAGATTTGGTGAGCCTGAGCACCAAAAAAGGTTCTTTTCTGCCTAAGCAGAGACTCTAACGTGCTGGATATCAGCCCATGTGAAAATTTGTCCACGTAGCATTGGACCTTTTTGTCCTTAGGTTTTTTTTTTTGGGGGGGGCTTTGGCGTTTTGTCCTTATTAATTATTTTTTTTCCGCGTTAGCTAGTTTTGTTCTAAACTTTCATGAATTATTGATTCACAAGAGTAATCGAAAAAGTAAATTTTGTTTACTTTTACCCATATATACATTTAAAAATATCCAAGATAAAATCCGAAAAGCCGACTTTTGGGTGATCGAAATTAGAGAGAGAGAGAGATCGAATTTTATGTAGTGGCATTGAAAAATTTATGTTGTGGGGGGGTATAGTTGAAAGATCAAATTTTATGTCGTCGCAATAAAAAAAAAAATCTATCCTGGCATTAACCTTGCCCCTAACGAAATCTTTGATTCTTGATGATTATGAAGTATGATACAGTAACTTTCGTTCGATAAAAGCTTTTACAGATCGAACAATGAGACTTGTTGTGGTCCTTCTACTTCGAACCTCAACCATCACTGTCTTGTAATTTCAAGAGTTCCATTGTCGCGTTGATTTGGGTGTTTATTTGGCACAATCATCCTGTTTGTAAATCATTCGCACAGTTGAGAAAGCACCATAGCATGGAGTGACCTACATTTCGCAACCAAGGGCAGAGCCTTGGGCGTTTTGACCCCTATCCCCTCGGTCATGTCCACCATCACCTCCCCTTCTCTCTCCCATTCAAAACACTGAATCAGCGATGCTAACCCCAAACCAACCACACTCTCGTAGCCCACCCTTCCCCCGGGCACCCCCTCCTCCCAAAACCATTTGGAATGAACGAGAATCTAGCATCATTCATATCGCTCCACCTATCAGGCTTGAATTTATTGGGCTCGTGCCATAGCAACAAACTAAAAAAATGGTTCTCCAAAGACAAATAATCCCAGCTGTCTCTAAAAATTAAAGGTCAAACTGGCCCTAAGTATTTGCCTTTTTAAAATTTTCATCCATAAATTAAAATCAAAGATTAAATTCTTGGACCATGCATGCCCTGACATTAAACTAAACGGGCAATTTTTTCATTTTTTGGAAAGAATAACTAAAAGTCAAAATCTACAAAACGAACATCTCTGATCATCGAAGTGAGACCGGGAATGAGTCGGGGCATTACAAATGGTAATGGTCACCCATTTTGGATGAATTAACAAACGTACTCTCAAAGGCAATGATTTGAAGACCGAGAGTTTCAACTTTCAACCACCCCATTGATCCATAAAAGGAAATTCTTTGGTGGTGGTCTAACCAATACTCCCAAACAGCAAATTTTGACCCCATTCAGCACGCTAACATTCGTGTCAAGACTCAAGAGTCATCAGTTTAAAACCCTACCCCTCCTTCTTTGCACGGTCCCCAATGAATTCTGAAGAGTCGTTAATATACTTGAAGTTTTTTTTTTTGTCAGACGTTGAACCTAATCTATTCTATCTTAGGAGACTTGGGGAGGGGATGAGTGATTACGAGAATTGAATCCTGCCTATGTGCATGAGAGTATAAGAAATGCACCAACTGCATTCCGTCCCTTTACCCTTGACCCATATCCAGCACTTCAATCTCTCGGGCTTGATGCAATTCTTTTTCTATCACCATTGGAAATTTTTTCTTGTAACTGGCCTATAGTAGAGGTGTCAAATGGGCCGTGTCCTGCCGGCCCAGTCCGTTTAGTTCCCTGCCATACAAGCTTCATGCCGTGTCTAGTCCGGCCCATTTATTAGTTGTATCCTGCCGTGCCGCCATTTTAGAATATGCTCGGCTTGTCTTGGCTTACGAGAACGCCGAAATCTGGGTTGTGCCTGTGCCTCCAATTGGACCCTTTTTTTTTTTTTATTGGTGTAAAGATGAAAATAAAAAATGTGGTGCATAAATATCATCATCGTGTTATTGCTTTCGGTTATGTTAGCAAAACTTGGCATTCACATCGTTAAGTTCTTTAAAAAAGGTTCGAGGTTTGAGACAAGAAATTAGAGGAACAACTTGCTTGAGTGGGTCTCGAAATGCCTAAAATCATGGGCATTCGGCAACAATTTCTACTTGACATTTAACGTCAATTTTAACTCACGTTTCGTTATATACCAATTCCGTTTTCTATTTCTCACCGATGTAGGTTCCTACATAGCCATAGGCCGAGCAAAAACTCACTTGAATTTTCTGGTGCGAAGGAATTTGATGGCTCAATAATTGAAACTAGGAATTTTATGGCCGGTTTATTGCTTTATTTTGTGGGGAGATTCTATTGAAATCTCTGGTTCTTGATTATGAAGTACAATACAGCAACTTCCCTTCCATGACCAAGTCTTCGAAAACTAGGCCTTAATCAGGTTGAGCTTGAATTCCAACCCAAAGGGAAAGAGAAAGAAAGAAGAACCAAGGCTATACAAACAGAATTTTATGAACAAAATCGTTATACAGAATGTTGAGACTAGTTATGGTCCTTCCATTTCATAAAAAACCCCAACCATCGATCGAGCGTTTTAATTTCAAAGTTTCGATTGTCGCGTCAACTTGGTTGATTTATTCGGTTTGTGATATATTCTCAAAGTTGTGAAAGCAGATTCACCATGGCATGACGTGGCCTACATTTCGCAACCAGGGGTTGAGCCTTGGGCGCAGTGAGACCCGACCCCTCGGTCATGTCCACCATCTCCTCCCCATCCCTTTCCCATTCAAAGCACTGAATTAGCGATCCTAACACCAACCCAATCACTCTCATAGCCAACCCTTCCCCAGGGCACCTCCTCCTCCCAAACCCGAATGGAAAGAACGAAAACCCATCATCGTCTCTTTCACCCCACCTTTCGGGCTTGAATTTTGTGGGCTCGGGCCAAAGATCAGAATCATTTTGTATGGCCCAGATGTTCACCACCAGCATCGTGCCACGTGGGATGCGAAAGCCACCTACGGTGCATTCTTCGGATGATTCACGGGGTGCGTTCAAACGGGTAGGTGGGCACATTCGGAGTGTCTCTTTTATGATTTGTTGGAGGTAAGGAAGCTCGTTGAGGTCTGACTCTTCTAATAGTCTATTTTGCTCCCCAATTCTACTCTTGATTTCCATATAAGCCTTTTTGAGGGTATCAGGATTGTTTAGTAGGAGTGATAGTGCCCATTCTATTGTCCCAGCTGAAGTGTCACTCCCTGTCGTTAACATAACCTGTAGGCAAGTAATATGCAATTAGTTGATGTAGAGTTGGAATTGTACATTGTCCAAAAACTGCAAGGAAGAGAGAAGAGTGATCAAAACAAAACCTGCATCAATCCTCTGATAAATTCATCTGTGTAATACGCCGGTTCGTTTTCCTGAAGCGACAACAGCACGTCAGTCATCGTCTTGCTCGTCTGCTGATCGCAAGAACTCTCGCTCTTCTTCTCCTTCCTATGCTCTTCAATCAAATCTTGCATGAGCTTATCCCTCTTCTGCTTCAACACCTTCAACCTCTTATCAAGCCCATTCAGTCCAACCCAATTCAAGAAAGGCAAGAAATCCCCTATATTCGCGCCCCCGCTCAATTCAAAAATCTCTGTCACCATCTCCTTGAACTTCCTTGTTTCATCCTGTCGATGAAAATACCTGATTAAATACCGGCCAATTATCGGCAACGTTGAAAAACACCAAAATCTAGCTCTTGTCATGCTCCATTTATATGAAAACCTGTTTCCCCCAAGCATATCCAATGGTGCAAAATAAGGCAGCCCATATGATCTACACTGACGACTTCGTTTAGGTTAAAGATTTCCAAATAGTGACCAAATATGTTTTTCTATAAACTATTTTCTGGAAAAACATGTTCCACACAGACCAAAGTATGTGTGAGTATGCAGGAAGCAAGCAGCTAGTTGTTCCCAAGACGCAACAGATCCCCCTGTGCTTCTTTTAAGTCTCGTTTAGTTGCATGAAAAGGACGAGAAAATCAATTTTACTCTAACTTTCTAATGTGTTCAGGTAGCAAAAGAGTTGTAGTACCTTCAACTTTCTCGTTTGGAAACACCACTTTTCCGTGAAATACATTGTGCTAAATTATTATTTTTTTCAAAGTTTTCCTACAACAATATTCTTTGTCAACAGAACACACAAAAAACATACTCCCTCCGTCCCAAAAAAAAAGACAATTTTTGAAATCCGTGTCATTTTTCATCGCTTATATCTTTCAATCTATAATGTTTTTCATGAGTTTGAAAACTTTGTATAATAAAATTAATCGAGAACTATCAAACAAGATCCATATTGCATATTTTCTGAGATCCATATTGAAAATATAAGGAGTTGAAATTGGCACGAATATAAAAAATTGACATCCAATTTGGGATGAAGGGAGTAGCTTTTTCGAGAAAACATTTTTCACACAAAATTCCAACACTAGACAGAGCCCATGGAACCCACCTGATATCCAATTTTAGGATCACAACCGTTTTTAAAAAATTTCGGCTCATATAATTCAATCATATTTATGTCATACTTACCTTTCATAGTCATACACGCCATTTAATTTCTGTAATAACATACTTGATTAATAAAGTACCACAACAATAATTGAGACGAGAGATATATGATTAGTTTTCTTGTTTTGCAAACACGAGAGATATATAATTATATGATTAGTTGAGAAACCACTGCTAGTGCAGTTGGTTGTCTCTTTTCACCCGGGAAGGCCTCGGTTTGAGCTCCACGAGGGGCGGGCTTTGGGGGCCGACTACGGATAGCCTCTGGACCCTTTTGTACTAACTCTAACACCCCACTAACCCCTACTAATGTATATAATATTGGCAGAGAAAAAAAAAACGAAAGTAAATAGGTAAAATCCTAAAAATACCATTTTTGTTACTCTGGATAGATAAATGACAAATTTTGCCATTTAATTCATCTTTTGCCATCACGCCATTAGTGAGAGGGGGGGAAATTGAGATGGAACGCTAACTATGGAGTTACAACTGACCTCGTTAGTACTAGAGGGACAAAATTGAGATTTCAAGATAAAACTAAAGGCTATTAATAAAACAAATGAATCAACTATGCAACTCCCAGTCCACCAGCAAACGGGCAGCAGGTGTATACCATTTGAGCCGTTCGTTCGGCAATCCAACAATTCAGATTTTATCTCCATCGTATAGCATCCGAGTCGTTCATTGCAGAGATGAAATCTGGACCATTGAGTTGCCGAACGGGACTAGCAACAAGGAATCCAATAAGCTCTCTCACCAGCTCCGATCAAGTCAACGGGCTCCATACCAATTGCAAGAAACACTACGCCAAAAATTGCCTTTGCCGGCGGTTTTTTTACCGGCGGTAATAAAACCGTCGGTAAAGGGTGCTATTACCGGCGGTAATAACAAACCGCCGCAAAAGGTAACTATAAACGCCGTTTATTAACGGCATGAGTAAAACCGCCGGTAAAACTAACTATTACCGGCGGTAATGTAAAACCGCCGGTAAAACTTCTTATTAACGGCGGTAAGCAAAAACCGCCGGTAATAATCTTTATATAATATAAATATTATTATTCTTCTAATAAAACACATAATTTTATGTAGCTCAGTGGGTAAGTGCTCGGGTATTAATCAACGGGTCGCGGGTTCGAATCTCGGCAATGCCAATATTTTTTCCGAAACTTTTACCGGCGGTAGTAAAACCGCCGTTAATAGTCCAAAACTTTTACCGGCGGTAATTTACCGCCGTTTTTGTATTTCCGACAATTGTTTTGCCGACGGAACCTTTACCGGCGGTAATATACTTTTACCGGCGGTAATATACTTTTACCGGCGGTTTTTGGACTATTACCGGCAGTTTTTTAATGCCGTTAATGCAAAAATTTGGCGTAGTGAAAAGAAATCAAAACAAAAAACAGAGCACAGTTACCTCCAAATCCGCCATTTTCTCCCCATAATATCTCTTCCCAGCAATCATCCTCATGATATTATTGATCGTCATCTCAAACAACACCGTTTTCATCTCCACCGCAGCGAAATCCCCGCCCGAGCAGTTCCCGTAAACCCGACCCAGAAGCCACCGGACCTCGTCGACCCGAATCGTTTTAAACATTTGGATCCTGTTGGCCGACAGGATCTCGGTCGAAACAAGTCTTCTCAGGTTCCGCCAGTGCTGGCCGTAGGAGGCCCACACGAGGGTGGTGTAGTTGTACCCGAGGTGCTTCCCGGCGAGCAGCTTGGGGCGGTTGGCGAAGACGACGTCGTTTCTGGTGAAGCATTCTTCAGCGGCGGAAGGGGAGGAGACGAGGAGGACTGGGCGGGAGCCGAAGCGGAGGGAGAGGATCGGGCCGTGGGTTTTGGAGAGGGCGGATAGAGTTCGGGGGAGCGGTTTTTTCAGGAGGTGCAAGTGGCCTATTATTGGGAGGGCAGGGGAAGGGCTTGGCGGGAGGTTTTTGTATTTCTGGAGGAAGTGTTTGGCGAGGAAGAATGTGAAGATGAAGAGAAGGAAGATGTATGGGATGTCCATCGATGTCGTTCCCTTTTTCTTTCGTTTATATTGGAATCGTTTATACAAAAATTCCGTCTTGCGCAAAGTTTTTAGGTTGGTCCGGAAGAGCTTACTTGGTTGTAGCTTTGTGGGTTTCCCAATTCTAGAGAAGAGCTTATGATCACCACATTTGGCTGACCGGAAATAATAGTAGTAGTAGTTTGCAAATGTACTATTGTATGTTACTAAAATAAAGAAAAAGTCGTTGGAGTAGTTATTCAGTGGTTTCAGGCACCGCCACTCGGTGTTTCAATATTTTTTTCATCGCATATTTATGTGGAGACTATACACCTAGTAGAGTGGGCTCCACATGAATGTATGGTTTAAAGGGCGTTTGGGTACCACGTCGCCGTTCTCTAAGAGCATCTCCATCCCTTGCGCATTTTGCAACCCAAATTTGAATGAAATTCTGGGTAAAAACTCCACTTTGTATTTGGGCATGCCTTCTCCAATGCTATACCAATTTTTTTTAAAATCCAAATCTAGTGTTTTTTCTTCTTAAATGTGAATCAAAATGGCACATTGGTAAATATTAAGAAGTGGTAAATATTAAGAAGTGAAAAGAGGTGTTGAGAAAATTGGGTATAAGTTTGGATTTGCCCAAATTTGGTAAGAAAATTAAAAGGATGAAACTAGGTAGGGAAATGAGTATGATATTAGAGATGAGTATTAATTGTTTTTCTCAAATTTTGAGTTTGGGTAGGGAAAATGGAAAAGAATTTGGAGATGTTCTAAGACCACTCAATAATTTCCCCAATAATTGTCATTTGTGGGGAGAGATTTGGTGGGCCTGAGCACCAATAGAGAAAGGTTGTTTTCTTCCAAAACAGAGACTTTTGATTCTTGATTACGAAGTATGATACAGTAAATTTCCTACCAAGACAGAGACTCTTTCTCCTTAGTTTTTATTTTATTCTATAGGTTTTTTAAGGCGTTGTCTTTATTAAAAAAATTTGTGTTTGTTAGTTTTTCCTAAACTTTTGTGCATAATTGATTCTCTTGACGAGAGAAAATCGAAAAAATAGTTTTATTTACTTTTTGTACAAATATATTTTTAAACTCGAAAAGGCGGCTTTTGGGTGATTGAAAATCACCAAAATCTTGCTCTTGTCATGCTCCATTTATATGAAAATATGTTTCCCCCAAGCATATCCAATGGTGCAAAATATATAAGGCAGCCCATATGATCTACACTGACGACTTCGTTTAGGTTAAAGATTTCCAAATAGTGACCAAATATGTTTTTCTATAAACTATTTTCTGGAAAAACATGTTCCACACAAACCAAAGTATGTGTGAGTATGCAGGAAGCAAGCAGCTAGTTGTTCCCGAGACGAAACAGATCCCCCTGTGCTTTTTTTAAGTCCTGTTTAGTTGCATGAAAAGGACGAGAAAATCAATTTTACTCTAACTTTCTTTTGTGTTCAGGTAGCAAAAGAATTGTAGTACCTTCAACTTTCTCGTTTGGAAAAACCACTTTTCCGCGAAAACATTGTGCTAAATTATTATTTTTTTTCAAGGTTTTCCTACAACAATATTCCCAACACGGGACAGAGCCCATGGAACCCACCTGATATCCACTTTCAGGATCACAACCGTTTTTAAAAAATTTCGGCTCATATAATTCAATCATATTTATGTCATAGTTACCTTTCATAGTCATACACGCCATTTAATTTCTGTAATAACATACTTGATTATAAAAGTACCACAACAATAATCGAGACGAGAGATATATGATTAGTTTTCTTGTTTTGCAAACACGAGAGATATATAATTATATGAGGAGTTGAGAAACCACTACTAGTGCAGTTGGTTAATTGTCTCTTTTCCCCCGTGGAGGCCTCGGTTTGAGCCCCACGAGGGGCAGGCTTTGGGAGCCGACTATGGATAGCCTCTGGATCCTTCTGTGTTAACTCTAACACCTCACTAACTCTTGCTAATGTATACAATACTGGTAAAGGAAAAAAAAACACGAAAGTAAAAAAGTAAAATCCTAAAAATACCATTTTCGTTACTCTGGAAAGAGAAATGACAATTTTGCCATTTATTTCATCTTTTGCCATCACGCCCGTCAGTGAGATGGAGGATATCGAGATGGAACGCTAACTATGGAGTTACAACTGACATCGTTAGCACTAGAGGGACGAAATTGGGATTTCAAGAAAAAACTAAAGGCTATTTCTAAAACAAATGAATCAACCATGCAACTACGAGTCCACAAGGAAACGGGGCAGCACGTGCGGTACACCATCCGAGTCGTTTGTCCGGCAATCCAACGGTTCAGATCTCATTTATATTGTATAACATCCGATTCGTTCATTTGTCGAGATGAATTCTGGATCGTTGAGTTGCCGAACGGACTAGCAACAAGGAATCCAATAAGGTCTCTCACCAGCTCCGGTCAAGTCAACGGGCTTGATACCAATTGCAAGAAAAGAAATCAAAACAAAAAACAGAGCAGAGTTACCTCCAAATCCGCCATTTTCTCCCCATAATATCTCTTCCCAGCAATCATCCTCATGATATTATTGAGCGTCATGTCAAACAACACTGTCTTCATCTCCACCGCAGCGAAATCCCCGTCCAAGCAGTTCCGAAAAACCCGACCCAGAAGCCACCGGACCTCGTCAACCCGAATCGTTTTAAACGTTTGGATCCGGTTGGCCTACAGAATCTGGGTTGAAACGAGTCTTCTCAGTGTCACGCCCTCGATTTTCAACATAAATATAAATAACTTTTCGTAATTAACAATCCACCCATAACGTACATCATACCCCAAAAGAGTTTTACTCAAGGCACGTCGGCCCAATGACTTGCAATTACAAAGAGTGAAGGAAGAGTTAAATAGTTTACAATTTTCCATTTGACAAGATAGCTAAGATAAAGATACAATTACATCCTTCAAAGAAAATCATACGAGTGTCAATGCAATTTCCCCATGTCAGCTTTCAAAAGATTTCCAATCAATGCATGCACTGCACTCCATGCTACAGCCCCGAGTACACACCTGAAAAATGAAGGGTTGAGCAAACACGTGCCCAGTAGGAAAATCTCTACAAACCTTGTATGCAAAAGAGAAGATTTGGACATAAAAGAATGAAACCTGAGACGACGAAAGAGAACGTAACCAATGCAACTTCATGAAGGGAACTCAAGACTCAAAAGTATTTCACTTGTCATTTATCAATCTATTAGCCATCTTTTAATACGCCGATAGTGGTCAAACTTTTTCTCACACACTCCTGCATTGAAAGACTTACATTCCGGGTCTTAAGGACCCCGTATATCTCCATTATGAGCTCAAGTAGCTCTTTCTCCAATAACACGTCGAACGATTTGTTTAAGAAACTTTCCGGGATTCAGGGCCCCATATACCCATAATGCATTTCCGGGTGCTCAAGACCCCGTACATCCACTTTACATTCCGGGCACTCATGACCCCGTACATCCAATTTCAGTTCCGGGTATCAAGACCCCGTATGCCGACTACAGACCGTTGGTGTTGCATTTCGTCATATACGTTCCTAAAGCTCTGATTTCACGATTCAAAGATAAAGAGAAAGAAAGAATGATATTAAGTAAAAGGTTCACTCATCAATTCGTATTCCCATTTGTTTCCAAACTCGTTATCCCAACTCGCTCCTCGTACTACATGGCTTCTAGTGTTAAGTTATCGCGTCACATTTATGATTCATCCAACCTCCTATCTAACAATCAACCTTATCAACATACACTTTTAGTATGAACAAGTTCACTGTATCTATCCTAGCATTTCACATTATCACCATTGGTTAAACGAATGCACTAATGAAACATTAGGGTGACAATCCATTCCATACGATATTCTTGTTCAACGCAACGAGAGCCAACGAATGAGGTTGACCAAGGAATCATTGGAGCACAAGCAACCATGTTTGGAAGTGGTTGGGAATGGCCAGAAGTGTTCGGAGGTCAAAACAATGGGTTTCGAAGCAAGACAGTGAAAACTGGGCATAAGCTCACTGTATCGATACGGGTAAAATCCGTATCGATACGGGTTGACTACGAGTTTGTCCAGCTTGTTCCGTATCGATACGGGTTAAGGGCCGTATCGATACGGGAGGCTTTCGAGCTGTTTTCTGCAGATTTTCGAGACTTCGATTACAACAACAACAACAACAACCAAGCACGATTTCATGTACAATACCAACTCAAGAACATACAAAAAGAGAGAGAAATCCCTACCTCGAACTTGGTGAACGAGCTCCAAACGAGAGATCGGGCCTCGGCCTCCAAAATCAACCCCGAGTCAAATACGAACCACCGAGCTCCTACGAACGCGATTCGAGCTCCAAAGCACGTAAGGATGAAAGATTGGAAGGTGTATTGTATGGGTTTTTTGTTGGTTTGGATGAATTTTGAGGGAGAGAGAGGGAGCCGTGGGAGAGAGAGGGATCGGGAGAAGAGAGAGAGAGGTGGGAGATTTTTAATCTCCTACAACTAACACACCCCTATATATATACTAGCACATACATAATTACACATGCACTCCTCTACAAACAACTCTCTCACATTAGCCCCAAATCATATAATTCGACAAATCTCACATTTTCTTCCAATTTCCAACATCGAATAATCCTTTAAATAATTTCCGAAAATTATGGGTCCTTACACTCAGGTTCCTCCAGTGCTGGCCGTAGGAGGCCCACACGAGGGTGGTGTAGTTGTGCCCGAGGTGCTTCCCGGCGAGCAGCTTGGGACGGTTGGCGAAGACGACATCGTTTCTGGTTAAGCATTCCTCGGCGGCGGGAGGGGAGGAGACGAGGAGGACCGGGCGGGAGCCGAAGCGGAGGGAGAGGATCGGGCCGTGGGCTTTGGAGAGGGCGGATAGGGTCTGGGGGAGCGGCTTTTTCAAGAGGTGCAAGTGGCCTAGTATGGGGAGGGCGGGCGAAGGGCTTGGCGGGAGTTTTTTTTGTATTTGTGGAGGAAGTGTTTGGTGAGGAAGAATGTGAAGATGAAGAGGAGGAAGATGTATGGGATGCCCATTTGGTTTTGGTTGTAAAGATTTGTGGGTTTCCCAATTCTGGAGAAGAAGTTATGATCATCACATTTGGCCGACCGGAAATAATAAATACTTCCAAAGGCTGAGGAGTGAGTTATACGCCATTGGATAGGATTGGTAATCTTGTGGGCCTTTTGATCCTTTGTTTGATTGCAGAAATATGCATTGGATTACGCAAATCCGGCCCTGAAATTTGAGAGGCCTTAGGGCGGAATTTAAAAATGAGGCCTTTCGTATTTACGTATATAGAACAATTTTTCGAGATAGGGAACTGAACTAGATAGCTTTTTGCTTCAGTGGCAGAGAGTTGTAACGGATAGAGAGAGAAATAGGGTAATGATTAGAGAGAGAGGTAATGATTAAAGAAAGATAGAGAGAGAAATGAAATTAATAATTAGAGGGGAAAATTAGTGTTCAGTGGCCCTTGGGGCAAAATATTCTCAAGTCATGGACTACTTTTCATAGAATTCATCTAAATATGAAAAGGAGAAAAGTAATTCCCAATACATGGACAGTGCGACCTAAAATGACTATTACGCCCCTCATGAAATAAACCCTAAATCCTCAATCCCACCCATCGTTCTCATTTCATACTTCATTCCCATTCGTACGCCCCTGAAGAGGAAGAGAACAATAGAGGTAGGTTTCTGCTTCTGCTATCCTTCGACCTCTTCTTCCTCTCTCACTTCATCTCTCTGTAAGTTACAGTAGATTAATCTCTCAATTCCACCCAAGAAGAAGCAGCATCTTCTCCTTCCCCAAGTGAGTTCGTCGTCGTACGCATCTGGTAAGGTTTTGGGTGTTTCAAATTTTTTGCAGCTTTCTCTTTTCTCATTTCATCCCTATCTCTCTGTTTTTAAGCAACTTGTTCTTTTCATTGTATGAGTGAGTGGTCTGATAAGCCAGAACTTGTTAGGTTTTAGGTACCCATTTTGTCATGCATAACAAGTGTTCGATAAATTGTTGAAGAGAAAGAAGTAAATACATCTCGTGCATTTAGACGTAGGATATTGAGGGTCTTTCATTCTCCTATCAACAAATGGCAGTGACCTATATTTTTGCTCACTGAATGGTTGTCCCTTTACAAAGGTGTGTTGGTCTGTATGAAATGTGGTTCTTGTTCAAGTTACGTAACATGTTTTTTCCTGAAAATATAATAGTTGCTCTTTAAGTTACCTAATGTTGCTCCTTGTAAGAATTTTTGTTGCTCTCTATGTTTGAATGTATGCACCAAACTCTTGTCCCTTCAAATAGTTTCTCCCCCCAACCAGACTATTGTACATTGACGATAGGAATATTTAAAAAAAAATTGATGAATTATGATGGACTTAATGGAAAAGGAAAAATTTCAAATAACTATTGTGGTTAATGGTATTCCATCGTTGTTGAAGGATATGTCCTTCAGTTCAGTCAGTTCAGGTTGTAGTTTGACAAGGCAACGAAAGTGCCTTTGTGGTGATAAGGTTGTTTTGAAGCCTTCTGAAACTGATATGAAGTTGTTCTCAAAACATTGAGACAACTACTTGGGCATGTGATATGCAGTACGAGGAGGGAGCATCATCTTCGTTGTTTACAACTATAGTTATATTCATTATAACATCATTATCCTAAAGTGCAAATGGAAGAAAAACAAAAGCAAAAGCACGAAAAGTACATTTACATGCATAAAAGTACATTTATATTCATTATAACATCATTATCCTATCTTTTTTTATCCCATGTTTTAACTCTCTCAATGGCTGTCCCTTTACCCTTGTGTGTTGCTCTGTATGAAATGTGGTTCTCTTTCAAGTCATGTAACTTGTTTTTTCCTGAAAATATAAAAGTTGCTCTGTAAGTCACCTAATGTTACTCCTTGTACGAACTTTTACTGCTCCCTATGTAAGAAAGTATGCCCTAGACTGTTAAGGTTGTTTTTTTTTCTGAAAATATAAAAGTTGCTCTTTTTGTCACCTAATGTTACTCATTGTTTGAACTTTTGTTGCTCTCTATGTTAGAAAGTATGCCTTACACTGTTAAGGGCAGTCACCCATGTTTTAACTCACTCAATGGCTGTCCCTTTACCCTTGTGTGTTGCTCTGTATGAAATGTGGTTCTCTTTCGAGTCATGTAACTTGTTTTTTTTGAAAATATAGAAGTTGCTCTATAAGTCACCTAATGTTACTCCTTGTATGAACTTTTGTTGCTCCTTATGTAAGAAAGTATACCCTAGACTGTTAAGGGTTTTTTTTTCTTCTGAAAATATAAAAGTTGCTCTTTAAGTCACCTAATTTTACTCCTTATATGAACTTCTGTTGTACAAGAAGGTGCCATTAGGATTTTATGGATAGGTTTTTATGGAATCCATCTAGAGATGAAAGGGAAGAAAATAATTTCGCATACATGAAAAGGGCAACATAAAAAGATGAATATGCCCCTCAAGTGAAACCCTAAATCCCCAACCTCAAATCACTTCCTCCTCTTTTCCCATCCAAACAAGCCGTCGATCGAGAACTCCACTATTTCCCTGGTAATCAGCAACGTTTTCCTTTCCTCTTCTCTCTCTCACAGCAATGAAATCCACCGACATCTCGACATCAAATCCCGTCGGTCTTCAAGTATGGGCCAGAACTATATTGAAAAAGCTGCATTTTTTAGGTAAGTTTCGGTTTCTCCTTTCCTCTTCGCTCTCTCTCTCTCTCTCTCTCTAGCAACAAAATCCACCGACTTCTCAATGTCAAGTCCCGTCGGTCTTCAAGTCTGGGCCAAGAACCATGTTAAAAAGCTGCGTTTTTTAAGATATTAAACATTACATTTGGAAGCAATGGTAATGGGTCTAATACTTGATTTGTTCGATTAATTTGAAAAGTCGGTTGACGAAGTATGGGATGGTGAGATATGAACAGATCGTCAATGTTTGGGGGCTCATATCTTTACTTCACTTAGTTATGGCAGCAATGCTTGTAAAATTTCAGAAATTCTGCAACTCAAGATGGAGTCAGAGAAGAAGATACAGAGGAGATGTTTTCATTTTTTTTGGGTATACTTTTGCTCCTTGTATCAATATATGTTGCTCTTTTTATTAAAATTCATTGCATCTTGTATGTATGGACATCTTGTATGTATGGACCTAAGTTGCTCCTTATTTTTTTTTATGAGTAGCACGTATCTAAGTTGCTCATTGTATCAATATATGTTACTCTTTTTATTAAAATTCATTGCACCTTGTATGAACCTAAATTGCTCTTTATTTTTTCGAAGTAGCCCTTGAATTTACCCAACTTTTTATTTTTGAAAACTAATTTTTGCTCCTTTTTTTTTCCTGAGTAGCACGTAACTAATTTTTTTTGTACAATAAATTGCTTACATTATACAATTCGTTTTGATGGTCTCAATGGGTTTGACCACCCCTATTTTTGATATTGTGATAACAAAACTGGTCCAATATTTGTTCCTTTATTCTCAATCTAGTTCAACACTATAATCTGGGTATTGACTACAGAAGTGCACTTTTGTTCTCTTAGTTGCGTCAGAAACTTAGATTTGGGGTTATTTATTTCTAAGCTTGGACTATTCTCTTAGATTAGTCCTGTTCATTACATTGTTTTGCTTTTTCCTTTTGTCTCTTGGATTAGCAGTTTTTGGAGTTAGGGAAAGTACTTGGTCAGATTACGTATCCTCCAAATTTATTGCAGTTCGTTGATTATACTTTCACAAGTGAATGGTTATTCAACTTATATTTGTTGTTGTGATGTGCTAATAGCTTAATACTGCAATCTCAAAAGTGAATTGGATGTCAAGTGGTGAAAAATATCTTTGATCAAAGAATTTTTTTGCAATGATAACCAAAAATGTCTTGGAAACTCCTAAGAGAGAGTGTTGTCTCCCAACCAAACTTGATCTCAGAACCTAGTTGCTCCTCCTTAATAAACCTTCATTCTGAATCCTTGTTGCATACTCTCAAACAAGCAAGATGAAATTGCACCAGTAGAACATATATATGTCAGTCCATAATGCAGAGCACTTCCCATGAGTTGGTGTTGTTTGCAAGAAGCATACATTACTGAGCCCATACTTATTTGTAATGACTTTAAGTCTTTAGCCCAAAGGGCTTCTTTCTCTTGGGAGAACCTCCACCACCATTTTGCCAATAGAGCTTGGTTGTGAACCATAAGCTTTTTTATTCCAAGACCACCCTGTGCTCTGCTTCTTGTCACCACATCCCATTTGACAAAATGAACTTCTTTTCATTGGACCCTTCCCATAGGGACTATCTCTGAATTCTTTCTAGTTTCTTTGCCACCACCATAGGGATTTTAAAGAGTGACATGGGGTATATAGGCATATTACTGAGTGTTGACTTAATAAGAGTGATCCTCCCTCCGATAGAAATGTATCTAGCTTTCCAAATGGCATTTTTTTGGAGACTCTATCCGCAATTGGTTGCCAAGTCTTAGCTCTCCTGGGATTTGCTCCTAAAGGCATACCCAGATATTTCATTGGAAGGTCCCCTTTCATGCATTCAAACAGATTTGCTAAGGCTTCCACCTCTTGCTCATTATTGTTTACTCCCAAACTTTTGGCCCTTTCAAATAAGATGTTGAGGGCTTCCACCACCACATTAAAGAGGAAAGGGGATAAGGGATCCCCCATACCTTAGACCCCTCTGAGTTTTAAACTCCTGAGTAGGAGAATCATTGATCAGGACTGACATTGACACTGTGGAGATACATTCCTTGACCCAGCTACACCATTTGTCCCCACATCCCATCTTTCTTAGCAAATCCAGCAAGAACTTCCAATTCACAGTCATAAGAACTTCCCGAAAGGGTCTATGCCTCTATGGATCTATAGATATGTACTTTGAACTATTTAATCATGTTGCGATGATTGATTGTGTTCCTTTGAACAGTTATGTACGAGTGTGAAACAATTTCTTTTTCTTCTGATTTCTGCATTCTTTGATTAGGCTTTCAAGTTTCAAGAGGTCCATCACGAATAACGTTCATTTTCTTTACTTGCCTTAATGTGATTTGTAAGATCAAGGTATGGTGGATAGTTGTTACAGACATGAGCAACGTCTTTGTTAATATGAGGACTCATGTCCCCGAAAAGCTACTACAACTTAACAGTGAAACGAGAACCTTACAAGCAACCAATAGTTATGAAAACCTCAAGGTGTATCTGTATTTCACACACCTTGTTCTGAACTCGTCTGCTGAAGTGTTGAATTCTCTCCACACAAGTCAGGGCTTGCTTCTTCCTATAAATGGAAATAGCCTCGAAAGCCGCAGATTTGGCTTTATGGTTAGTCAGCTAATAGTTATAACCTTCTTATTTCCACATTACTTCCGCAGATTTGGCTTTATGGTGATTTGGCACTGACTTTTAGGTTCATCTAATGTTCGTTGTTTCCTTTTGACATGGATGTGGGTTTAATCTCATATTCTCAGAGGCCTGCAGTGATTTTGGCTACAACATCTAGCACAAGGACTAGAGAAAACAGTATTTCAGTATTGATAGAGTTTATGAAGCCCATATTTGACTTCAACTCCTCCCATGTATCTGTCACTGGACGGCATTTGCAGAGGTGAGTAATTTCCCAAGTGGTGGTGCATAAACTCGGTGCACGTGTAAACAGGGCATTAGTATCATGAATCGTGTACAGAAATTTGCAAAAGTTTAGAAATATGCGACATGTATCAAATGTTTAACTTTGACGCATTATTAAAATGTGTGCATTTTCTTTATAATTATTGCATTGCCGAAGGGGACTTATGTTTCTATGCACAAACCGACACACGCACGCGCGCATGTATACACACACGCAAGAAACAAAGAAAATTTGACACGATGTGCAAGCAGTTTCAGGTTACTTGTGGAAACAGCATTTTACAAGCATGAACTAGAAGACTGTTTATTGAGTAAATTCCTTTTCTTTTTTCTAAATCTAGCTTTCGTGAGATGAGTAAGAGAATATATGTCATAGAGACATAGGCAGAAAATGAAACTATAACTATCAGCGTCCCTGAAAATGTAACACAGGATGTTGCCGGAAACAAAAACATGGCATCTAATGTTCTACAAGTCAATCACTGTAAGGATCTTATCCTTTTGCTTGTTTCCCGCTCCTTCATTGTCTAGTCTTTTGTGATTCTGATTACTAGATTATTATCTGATCTGCTTATCCAACAATATGCAGATTCTGTACCGGTAATATCTTTGGTTCTTTCCAAACTTGTGACTGCTGCTTTTGCGGTGACGGCTATAGTTGCAGGTTTGCTAACTCTTTCAACTGCAAGTCTTCAATCTGTTGGGGCATTTCCAAGACCATCTTCTTCTTTGACATCTGATCCCGGAAGGAATCTTTTTGTAAGTTACCTACCTATTTTGATATCTTGCATATTTATTAGATTATTGCATTGTTTAGTTATATACTGAACTTTCATGAGCCAAGCCATAATAGGCTTTAAGATTGGAATGCTGCTCAGCCACCAACACTGGAGATAGAAGGATATATATTTGGAATTTCCCAATTTAGGATGGTAGTTATTGGGTAGATGAAAATTAAGATATGCAAGATTAAGCGAGATAAATGAACAATTTTGTTAAACCTGGAAGCCTTTAGAGTCAAGTTATTCCTTTTACTCTATACAGTCATCTAGAGGGTTATCCATTCTCTTCTCATGCAGCAACCTCTTCTCTTTTGCATGAATGGATTCTGACCATTTCTCGTTACGCTATCTCCGATTCTCGCAAGAAAGGTTGGATATGCAATGGGATTGAGCATTTAATATAATACTATGGTGAAGTCATCTCCGACAATGTGTTTGTGTTGTATATGTTAGACTACAAGAGTCACAAACAATAAGAGAAGAACATCGCAAAATGGTTCAAATTGAGTTTCTTTGGGGCATCTTTGTGTCTGTTTTTGCTGCTTTCACTGTGAGTTCCTGCTTCCACTTTCTTGCACTCTATCTCCCCATCATATTTCCTTTCACATACAGAAATTCTCTTATCGCTTTTTGGCTCAGCGCCACTAGATTTCCATATGACGGCATGATATGTATGTCATGTGTTACATTACTGCCAGGTGAAAGAAAACCAATTTGTTATTGCACACATCCCTCATTATAGAGTACTCAACATTTGTAGTTGGCTAAAAACAGATGCAAAATAGACATAGATGGGCCGAACTTAAGAGTTCTATTTATGGTCCCGTATTTCTCTTGTATAGTTTACATGCTCAAGTGTTGCACGTTTGTCTAGACATTTAAGTCAAGCTGGGCAAGAGTTTGTATGAAACTTCATGTGTGAGGAATGACTATAAGAGTACTGGAAGAAATTTGTTTACTTTTTTTTTGTTTTTGATGAGTACTCCATTTTGTTAAGCCCAAACAAAATACAATCTCGAAGGGGCCCCAGTAATACAGCCATGGCCATTCCAGCTAGAAGAAACTCCTGCACTAATCTTGTATACAAAAACAGACCCCAGACAAGCCAAAACAAGCAAACCAGAAACTGCTATACAATATGTGCTTAGATAAGCTCCAACTGCTGCCTAAAGACTTATTCCATGGGGATGGTTTCTCACCCCTTCTAGAACACAAAAAAAAAAAAAATCCCTAATAGAGTTGAAAAGCTTAAGAGCCAACTGATCTACAGCAGGCTTATTCTGAAACACCCTGAGATTCCTCTTCATCCATATAGAGTACTCAGTAGCAGCAATTACACACCTCATTATCAGACATTTAAGTCCCTTTACCTTTAGCATTCTGATGAAACCAATCCATAACTTCGGTTAGTCTACATGAAATTCCGGAATACGGGCCTATCCATTTCAGCAATCTAGAGAGCATAAGCGAAAGGGCACTGGAAAACAAAGTTTTGGTAAGACTTCTTACCATTAGAATAAAGCAAGCAGCTATCGTCCACCCTCATACCCCAACTATCAAGTCTATCCTTGGTGCTGAACCAATTTCTCTTATGTGGGAGATTATGTGAAAATTGCACACATCCCTCAAGTTGTTATTGTCGACTACAACTTTGGGGTAGTTAAAGTGGATGATGATATTTGAGATTGGGTGGTATCTTCAATTACGGTGCCCTGTTTTTAGTAGTAGTATATTACTACTTTTTTGGTGCTTGTGAACACTTAATTGCATGCCAACTTTATCTCTGTAATCTTTTTGTGAGTATTAAGAGTTTTATTTCCATTCTTCTTTGTTGTGAATGAAGTTTAGTACTATATCTATTGACCGGATTTAGAATAGCAAAGCATTGCCCTGGGTTTGTAATTAATTGAAGATCAAGACAAGACAACTCTGAATCAATGAATCTAGGTTCTCTTGGATTTGTGAAAATCATTGTTTCGTGGGTGTTATTATTACGATGATAGTAGTTTTTCATAGGGCTGCAATCATACAAAGGATATGTTCTAATGAAAGATGTGACTTGGATGCTTTTGAGTTTATTTTGGTCTTAATATAGTGTTCCAATACCAAGCTAGTGTTCTGATTACCAAGCTAGTGTTCTGATTCTCTTATTTTGTTGTTTGATTTTAGGTTTATCAAAGTTAAAGACGGTGTAGAATCAAGTGGCTACTTGACGTAATGTGATGTTTGTCTACCATGGTGGTACCAAGACCTAATGTTATGTTCATCTATTATGATGGATTTTTTGTATGTTGGAAAATATTTGGTTGAATGTAGTAGAGATATTGAAAGACAACAATGGGTTATGGTAGGATGTATTTTGACATTAGTTGTGTTATGAGACATTTAATACTTTGAGAGCTTATATGTTAAGATGTGTTTGAGAAGTTGTATGTTGTAAATTAGTTAATTGGATGCGAAAAATGGTGCAATAGGGCAAAATTTTCTAAATTAATCCAGTGATATGTTACCGGCGTTTGTGTATGTTATTCCAGGCGTTTATTAACTGGCGGAAAGTTCCCGGCGTTTAAAAAACCCCCAGTAAAAGATGAGGAAACGCCGGAAAAAATGCCTAGTACTTTTCCCGGCGTTTTAACAAACCTCGGTAAAAGGAGCCAGATCTGGTCACCGGAACACTTTTATCGGCGTTTCTTAATCGTTGGAAAAAACGCCGGGTACTTTTCCCAGCGTTTTTAACAAACCCCAATAAAAGTCACCAGCTCCGGTCACCGGAAAACTTTTACCGGCGTTTATGAAACTTTGGGAAAACGTTGGGTCCTTTCCCGGCGTTTACCAAACGCCGTATAGTATTCTCTAGCCCGATAGTCGCGGCGTTTATCGAAAACCCCAGAAAGACTTTTGCCAGCGTTTATTTCACTTTTACCGGTGTTTTATAAACGCCAGAAAAGCCATTTTTTCTTGTAGTGTGCACACCTCGATGAATCCATAGACTTATTTTACCGTCCACTTGAGTAACCAATTTAAAATGGGACAAAAGCCACGTATGGATTGACCCCACAAGAATTGAGACCACCTAGGAGGCTTAGAAGCTGAGAATTTTGAGGGAGCAAACCCTAAGTTTCAATCATTGACTACCAGGCCAGCCGTTCATAACCCAGCAGTCAAGTTTGTTCATGGCTTGAATAAGACTGAAATGGTACTTGGTACATACGGTATTGGTAGAAAATGGGTAGGTACGCTATTCAGCATATATTTAGACTTAAGTGATGTAAGATGAAGTCTCCTGCTGCATGGTTTTGTATGGAACAATATGTGAATATATGAGAGCTTCTTTATGGCAATTAATTGAACTTGACGATTGGTTTTGGAAATTAAATTGCTCTCTGTGGAATAAAGTTGCCCTTTGTGGAAATTAAATTGCTCTCTCTATGAAAATAAGTTACGCCATATACACGCCAAGGGAGGCCAGTGAAGGTAAAGCTAACGGTTTGTTGGCCGCATAGGCCATAACTACCAATCATCTTGAAAGCCACAAGAATACTTCAATGATCTTGAAAGCCACAACAAAGACATCATCTGGGAAGATGAACAAGATGGGGAAGCAATTGAGCTTGCCTTCAGCAAGAAGAAATTTGAAGCAAGAAAGAATTGGCTCCGACACTTTGAGGTTTGAAGTTATATAATGTATTCCTCAAATTTGTAAGTTCTCTTTTGTTTTGCAAATATTGTCTTTTCTAATGGGGACAACACTTTCTTTGTTTTTGTCGTTGCAGCTTGGTACTTACCTTGATCAGAAGGAGAAGCTCATCAACAGTGACTTTGTCTACAAGGAGCTTACTGTTTTCAATGGCAGATCTTCAGTTTTCAATACCTTCGATTACAAGTGGTACGTATGTATACAAGCCACATCTTTTTTTATGAGATTCCTGATCCCCAAGGATGATGACATCCTTCTTGACTACTTGAATGAAGATGGGCAATCTATTGAAAACACTTGGTATGATTTTTGAGTAGTAGTAAACAATTTATATTACGATGAATTTGTTTGGCATGTTGTATATTCATTTGCCATTTTCTAAAGGTACATGCCGATCATACCGATGTTAGTTGTCAATGGAAGTGAGGGAATTGGGATAGGATGGAGCTCAAATATTCCGAATTATAGCCTAAGGGATATAGTTGCAAATGTGAGACATTTGTGAGGCAATGGAAGTTATGGATCCAACTGTACCAAAGGGTTCAGAGGAACGATTGAGAGAATAGCAACCAATGAATCCGAGATTTTTTTTGTTGTTGGGTGATTTAGCTTGAAATAGGAAAAGAAACTAAGCGAATGTACAGCCTATAAGGGACATACCCCAGGAGGAAAAAGAAGAAAATTGCCTGCCCTATGAATCCGGGGTTAGTTACACTTTCAGTGGAATTATAGAGGGAAGTCAATGACATCACACTCAGGAATTTAGAGCTGCCAATCCGACGATGGACTCAAGATTACAAGGAATTTCTGCAATCAATTACGACTGGAAATGACTGTCCCTTTACCCTTCTGTGTTGGTCTGTATGAAAAATGCTTGGTAAGAAAGTATGCCCTAGACTGTTAAGGGTTGTTTTTTTTTTGAAAATACAAAAGTTGCTCTTTAAGTCACCTAATGTTACTCCTTGTATGAACTTTTGTTGCTCCCTATGTAAGAAAGTATGCCCTAGACTGTTAAGGGTTGTTATTTTTTGAAAATACAAAAGTTGCTCTTTAAGTCACCTAATGTTACTTCTTTTATGAACTTTTGTTGCTCTCTATGTAAGAAAGTATGCCCTAAATTGTTAAGGGTTGGTTTTTTCTAAAAATACAAAAGTTGCTCTTTAAGTCACTTAATGTTACTCCTTGTATGAACTTTTGTTGTTCTCTATGTAAGAAAGTATACCCTAGACTGTTAAGGGTCGTTTTTTTTACGAAAATACAAAAATTGCTCATTAAGTCACCTAATGTTACTCCTTGTATGAACTTTTGTTGCTCTCTATGTAAGAAAGTATGCACTAGACTGTTAAGGGTTGTTTTTTTTCTGAAAATACAAAAGTTACTTTTTAAGTCACCTAATGTTACTCCTTGTATGAACTTTTGTTGCTCCCCATGGAAAAAAGTATGCCCTAGACTGTTAAGGGTTGTTTTTTTTTCGAAAATACAAAAGTTGCTCTTTAAGTCACCTAATGTTACTCCTTGTATGAACTTGTTTTGCTTTCTATGTAAGAAAGTATGCCCTAGACTGTTAAGGGTTGTTTTTTTTTTTCTGAAAATACAAAAGTTGCTCTTTAAGTCACCTAATGTTACTCCTTGTATGAACTTTTGTTGCTCCCCATATAAAAAAGTATGCCCTAGACTGTTAAGGGTTGTTTTTTTTCGAAAATACAAAAATTGCTCTTTAAGTCACCTAATGTTACTCCTTGTATGAACTTTTGTTGCTCCCTATGTGAGAAAGTATGCCCTAGACTGTTAAGGGTTTGTTTTTTTCTGAAAATACAAAAGTTGCTCTTTAAGTCACCTAATGTTACTCCTTGTATGAACTTTTGTTGCTCTCTATGTAAGAAAGTATGCACTAGACTGTTAAGGGTTGGTTTTTTTCTGAAAATACAAAAGTTGCTCTTTAAGTCACATAATGTTACTCCTTGTATGAACTTTTGTTGCTCCCCATGTAAAAAAGTATGCCCTAGACTGTTAAGGGTTGTTTTTTTTTCGAAAATACAAAAGTTGCTTTTTAAGTCACCTAATGTTACTCCTTGTATGAATTCAGACATACAGAAAATCAACTGAAAGAAAGTAAACATACTAATAGTCCCCGGCAATGGCGTCAAAGTTTGGAACATTTGTGTGACCCAAAAACGTGAGTAATATCATGCTTTAACCTCTACTTGAAGAATAGTGTACGAGTACTGGTGTCTAAGGCTAGGTTATGCTACCATGCAATCCATTCATAATGTAATTCCATGGAACATAAATTTGGTTTAAGAGAATTACTATCAACTAAAATAATACTGTGAAAACATAAGAGAGAAATCTTGGATTTTGAGTCCAGTTCTCGCATAACCAAGTTTGTACAGTTCCAGTTCACTATTCATATCAAAATGGTTATTGCTAGGATCCGCATTAATTCCTATCAATAATCGCCAAGAAACTATATAATTGGCATAGATTATCACATAGCTTAAACTATCTTACTAGTACAATCCATGTCAATGCGCGATTCGTCTAATTGAGCAATACGTCTTCTAGACAACCTATCTCAATCACCCAAATACTAGCAAAGACAAGAACCCATTATATGACCCGCATTCAAGCTTTAGAATACAACACGAAATAGATTGAAAAAGCTGAAATCAATTTCATAGACTGCAAAGGGTTCGTCCCATAATCCAAGCTGAAAAAGAATAGTAGAAACTATTTAAGCAAAGTTATTTGACAGTAAGCTTCAATCTTCACCTTGGAAGGGGTGTAGATATAGCCGCACACATGTAGCTGCAAGCTCTCGCTGATGGAAGCCATGGAGATCTCTTCTTCTTGTTGCTTTTGCCTCTCTCTAGCCTTCTCAGAAAAATTCAAAACTCGAAAATCGAACTAGGATTGCCCTATTAAAGTTTTTGGGCCTCAAAATACATCAGAAAGCGCAAAATAAAATAAAACACGAGTCGCCCATTAAGAAGTCCCTCTGGATGACCGTGATTCCTGTCCGGACGGAGACCAACATTTTTTCCTTCTTTGGATCACGATTCAAGCCTCCAATCTCCACCGCAACACTCCAAGAGCCTTCCGGAAACTCCATTTCGCATCCATGGATTCGCAACCTGCAAACCCATGAAACACATTAAACTCAAACCGAGCCTTACGTCCCAATCACTTGGGGTCGGCTACATGAATCTGTTTCCTCACCAAGTACTATTAAATAAAACAAAAGTAAATTGGAGGGCTTAAATTAAATAAGTACTATCAACCCATGAAACACAGACTATTGAAGTACTTGCATTTATACCTGTTAATGAGAGAAACTTGATTCTTTTGAAGAATTTCCCACTGACGACACTCTTTAGTGGAGATAGGATGGAATAATAGAAGCTTGCATCAAGGCATGGAAATTGGTAGAACCCTAGAGCCTGGAATAGGAATTCATCAGAGCGTAGTAAAAAAAAATTTAATACTTCCATGCCTACACAGAACAGTTTCTACTTACCCTCCACATTTTATTAAGATTAAGAAGAACGAGTTTCCACATAGTAAGTGAAACTGATTGCCAAATACTCGAAGTTATAAGACAAAATGATCCTAACAAAGCACTTAGTATACAAAGCCAACTCTCTCTATGTGCACGCACGCGCAGGGGTGTGTAGTACTAGGTGTGGGAAGAACCACATTTGACTGGTGAATACTTCCAAATGATTTCAAAAGAGCTATGACTACCTGAAGTATAAAGAACTGATTGATTGATCAAGCACTTCATTCCAACCGACTTTGATGCTTCTCGTGCTTAGTCTAGGCCAAGTACCTCAAACACCGAACCCAATAGGAAGCTCAGCAGATTTCAAAACTCAAAGGCATTAAGTATGCAACTATCATACATTAGATTCCGGAAGAAATGGAAAAAACAAGAACATTTTAGTCACTGAAATAGAGTAGATTCTGAAACAGTCTATAGTACGAGAAGACACGAAAAGAACTTCATACCTTCAAGTAATCCTCTTGTCATTCAGATGAGATGCCACATATGAATATTAGTTTAACAACCTATAATTTTGTTCAAAAAAATGACTCAGATTCAGTTTTTTTCTTGTGTCCTGAGAGAGAGAGAGAGAGTATACCAATGTGATAGAAGCTTAAGCACTTGCAGAATTGTATTTTGCCAATCCTGAGCAACACATGATCTTGGTGAACAAAACAATTGAACAACGTAATCCTTTCCATTCATATAAAAGTTGCTCTTTAAGTCACCTAATGTTACTCCTTGTATGAACAAAAGTTGCACTCTATGTAAGAAAGTATGCCCTACGCTGTTAAGGGCAGTCACCCATGTTTTAACTCACTCAATGGCAGTCCCTTTACCCTTGTGTGTTGCTCTGTATGAAATCCTTCAAGTCATGTAACTTGTTTTTTTCTGAAAATATAGAAGTTGCTCTGTAAGTCACCTAATGTTACTCCTTGTATGAACTTTTGTTGCTCCCAATGTAAGAAAGTATGCCCTAGAAAATATAAAAGTTGCTCTTTAAGTCCCCTAATGTTACTCCTTGTATGAAATTTTGTTGCTCCCTATGTAAGAAAGTATGCCCTAGACTGTTAAGGTTGTTTTTTTTTTAAAATATAAAAGTTGCTCTTTAAGTCGCCTAATGTTACTCCTCGTATGAACTTTTGTTGCTCCCTATGTAAGAAAGTATGCTCTAGACTGTTAAGGGTTTGTTTTTTTCTGAAAATATAAAAGTTGCTCTTTAAGTCACCTAATGTTACTCCTTGTTTGAACTTTTGTTGCTCCCTATGTAAGAAAGTATGCCCTAGACTGTTAAGGATTTGTTTTTTTTTTGAAAATATAAAAGTTGCTCTTTAAGTCACATAATGTTACTCCTTGTTTGAACTTTTGTTGCTCCCTATGTAAGAAAGTTTGCCCTAGACTGTTAAAAGCAGTCACACATGTTTTAACTCACTAAGAGCAGTCACACAAGGATTCGTTGATTCAGATCAACAATATGCACGGTATACGTACTTCGCATGGTACTCCCGTTTTTAACTCAAGTGGAAAAGTGTACGGGTTAATATCTTTCACGGAGGGCTTTGATTTTGCCCTCCATCCTGAGCCTCTAAAGAAGTTGGTCAAGTCGTGCAATGAAAAACTAAAAGCTGAAGAAGAATAGAGGAAGGTGAGATTTTGAGGGAGTTATAAGTTGGTGAGGTTCTATACTGACATGGATACTTTACTGTTCTGTTAAGCATTCCCTTTATTGGCTCCTGAATGTTTTAAGCTATCCAATTTGTTACTAACTCTCAGATGTAACAACTACTTCAATATTGATTTCCTCATTTCTGGACTTTATCAATTGTTTCTTTTGCTAAACCGTGTGTGGCTAACTCATACCAAGCCGTGTGCGGCTATCTTACTTGTCGTCTAGCCATATGGAGTTGTCTATGGTATCTAGATTGAATCAATTTATTGTTTAAATCTCATGTTTGTGTGTTCTCTTGTCCGCTATGTCCACGATATTCTTTTGTCTTCATTTTCCTTCTGGGCCTTGTATTGGTGGTGAGGATCTATTTGAGAAAATGCGCTCAATTACTTCCCAACTGGAAGATTTAAGGGGTCAAGATTAAAATGTAGACAAATAAGTAAAAGGATAAAAGTTGTCAATTCCATTTGAGACCAGGAGCTCATCACGTACGAAGCATGCAATCTCACATTAAAGGCGTTGTAAATAACAAAGGAAATGTTAACTACATGTCTAAATACACAAACACACCTCCCTGCTAGTTTAGCATGGCCTAATTTTGACAAAGCATGCTCCACTTCTTTCACTTACCTATTTTCCCAATAAAATTAGACCAATGTTAACAGAAATGGGATATATAGTTACGTGATAAAGAAAAAATCAGATATCATTCAAAATATAAGGTATTTACAATCTTTCTTGAGTTTACTAGGTAAAAAAAAAACTGCATAGCGAAAGTATTATTGGACTGGTTAGAATTGTTAAATGTACGTGAGAAGAAACTTAAGAAAGTTTCACACGTACATGCCCAGTGTATCAGAATGGATGGCAACAATGCAGTTAGGATACTTAAGCACGTCTAAAAGGAAAAGTGAAAGCCATAGGCTCATGTAGTGTCATGACATTAATTTCATCTCTTACTGGTAAACACATCAAATAAGACACTAATCATAATATTTGTCTAATCCAGCAACAATTCATGCTAAAAAATTAAGATGACTTACAATTCTGCGGAAAAGTGGCTACAATGATGATCAAAGTCTCTGCAACTATCCACCTTCAAAGCTTCCACAATCACACTGTCGGAGAATTTGAACCAAGATATATTAAAACGACCCAAATAACTGGTGTAATTCATTTACATGTTAGACAAATTAGATGTATTACCCAGAAGCAATTTTCATGAGTTCAACATTGTATCACTCGAAAAAGTTTTAAGCAGTTTAGAGCTTATGACAAGCCTCAAACAATTGAAACTATTTCACTCGTTCAGAGAAGATAAATAGTTCATGGCAGATTACAGACTAGAAATACTATCTTGAGATCAGATGTATACGGTCAGCACGTTGGAGGGGTAACTTGAGCAGACTTCGTAATGTCAACTCTTAAGACAACTAATCTGCCTTTTTGTAATATTCTTATAATTACCTTTTCAGAGCCTCATTTGTTTTAATTTAGCCAAAAACACAATTAATTGTGATTTTCGACTGCAAACCTTATTTGGGGCAGAACCAGAATTTTGAGCAATGTATTAAGTCAATAACCCAGGCTAACTCCATCTTTAATTTGTCAATGAATTAATAAAAAGAGTACTCAACCCCCAAGAGGTTAACCCATGACTTAGGTTTTTGTTCTTTCTTAGTTTCGAAGCTTTTTAGGTGTTTCTTAGCCCATACAAGGTTGACTCCTTCAAGCTTTTTTTTTTTTTTTTTGGTAAAAGACTCCTTCAAGCTTTTTAGCCCATACAAGGTTTGTCCCGGATTTAATCGGGCCCTCGACAAATTTGCCAAATGCCCTAATAATAAAATTTCTCTTTCCGTTTGTTCCAAACAGTACCTAACCATGTAACATTGACAAACTATCCACTTGTCAAATGACACCACAATCACATACATAAGCCCCTACATAGGTTGATATATATATAAACATACAGCAAATCGGGTCTAGCTCCCCCAGATAGCTGCATCACTGATCACTAGCTAGTGTGTTCTACAAAGCGAAGAAACGTACCTAAATTCCCTTTACTTTTATGGGACTCAAAATAGATTCTGCTAACTGCTTTTTTATTATTATTGATATTGATATTGATAAAAAGGCTGTTTCGATTATAGAATCAGTGTAGTAATTCACTGGTGTGGGTCATGGGATTCTCACTTTCTTTACTTAGCCCCTCCCTCCCCTTCCCCTGTCTTGTTCTCCCCTCTCTCTCGCTCGCCTGCCTCCACTACCATTTTCAGCAACTTCCGTACCTTTCTCTACATACATAAACAGATCATATATTGACCCATATGTATATTTGGAATCCCCTTTCCATCTGTCCAAGAATTCTCATTTGGCTCTTCTTCTACTCTAACTGATTCCCAAATCCCATTAGCAGAATCTCTTGAGATCAGAATTTGTTCACTAAGTGTATCCTCTGCTGATTATTCCGACTACATCCCACGTATCGCAAACGCATCAAAAGTTCCTTCTTCAGCATCATAATCCAGGTATGTCTCAATCTTTCTTTTTCCAAGTTAATTACGTTACCACGGGTTTTTTTCGATTATTGGGTGTCTTTCGTCCTCATTTATTCCCAAACACACACAACGGCAAAATGCTTTAAATTAAATAACCAAAGCACACATGCACCACAAATGGCATACGAAAAACAGATGGGAAACTAAATATCAAAGTTCTATACATCCATAAACAAATAATCATCATAAACAAAATACCTGTTACAAAGGGCAACAAACAGAGAAAAGATCTCCAACCCAGGGGATTTCGGAAGCAAATCAGTGCTGAAAGTTCAAACCCAGTCAATTCCGAAACCTGATAGAGGTCTCCGGTGGCCGGAAAATAACAGAGATGGTCGCCGAGTTCCAAGGTCGCCTGAGGTCAGTGGCTAAAGAAAACAACTGTGTCTGGAGATTCAAGCCCAATGAAAACGTCGAGGAAGATCGACGAATAGAGATGGGGGAATTGCTGGTCGTCGGTTGGCAAGAGAGAGAGGAGGAGAGAGGAGCAACGGGATGGGTTACAGAGAGCAATAGCGAGAGAGAGAGAGAGAGGGGGTTTCAGAGCTAGGGTTTGGATGTGATTTGGGGTGGGAGAGTTGCGTGTTTTAGGAAGGAGGGAGGGATTCCAACGACGTCGTGTAAGGAGAGGGGTATTTTTGTCCATATATGTTTTCCATACCATGTATTGGGAAATAATTTTCTCCTTCCCATGACTTTGCAATTCCTAAAAACTAGTCCATCACTTGGGCTTTATTTGCCCCTTTACCCACTGATTTGCAATTTTCCCTAATTAGAGATATAGGATAATGATTGGAGAAAGATATATGGTAATGATTGAAAAACAAAACTAAAACTAAAGTAAAATGACAACCGAACACAGCGAACACTTCTTAAGTTCCCTTCGGTAGTGTGTTCGGGCGCCATGTTCCAAATGCATTTTTTTAAGTTCCAGCATTGTTAAACGTCAAAAAAACCTCGAAGCTGCCAAGGGTTGCACACAAGACCTCTTGGATATACACGCGCAAATCATTACACCTACACCAAAGAAGTCTATATTAATTACTGTCTTGTTTGGAACACTTTTTCAAAAGTATTTTTCAAAAGATTCTTCCTACTTCCATCATTTCTCTTTTTATTTCTCTCCATTTATTACCCCTACTACTCTCATAAATTTTTTTTCAAAAAATGTTCCATACACAGCATTAAAATCCTTCACATACCTAATATTTATTACATTTTTGTATTTGGGGCCCTACTATTGGGCAAAAAGCTGAAAACCCTAGGTGCTCGCTTTGTGAACCTACGTCCAGGGCCGACCCTGGAATCAGTAAGTCTTTGGGTACAGAAAATTGGTACAGATTTTGTACATAGATTTTTTCCCAATAATTGACAGAAGCAGATTCGGGAAATGCTAAGTACAAAGAAAATGGACAAATAAATGACCCTTAAAGTGTACAAAAACGGCTCAAATTCACTGTGCAGTGAATCTGTGCCGTTGATTTGCCCTTTCGGGATCATTTCCGGGTACATTTTCTTTGTACCTAGCACTACCCTAGCGATTCTAATGAAATCTCTCCTCTTTATTTATTCATGGGGAGAGATTTGGTGAGCCTGAGCACCAAAAAAGGTTCTTTTCTGCCTAAGCAGAGACTCTAACGTGCTGGATATCAGCCCATGTGAAAATTTGTCCACGTAGCATTGGACCTTTTTGTCCTTAGGTTTTTTTTTTGGGGGGGGGATTCTTTGGCGTTTTGTCCTTATTAATTATTTTTTTTCCGTGTTTGCTAGTTTTGTTCTAAACTTTCATGAATTATTGATTCACAAGAGTAATCGAAAAAGTAAATTTTGTTTACTTTTACCCATATATAGTTATATACATTTAAAAATATCCAAGATAAAATCCGAAAAACCGACTTTTGGGTGATCAAAATCAGAGAGAGAGAGATCGAATTTTATGTAGTGGCATTGAAAAATTTATGTTGTGGGGGGGGGGGGGGGGGGTATAGTTGAAAGATCAAATTTTATGTCGTCGCAATAAAAAAAAATCCATCCTGGCATTAACCTTGCCCCTAATGAAATCTTTGATTCTTGATGATTATGAAGTATGATACAGTAACTTTCGTTCGATGAAAGCTTGTACAGATCGAACAATGAGACTTGTTGTGGTCCTTCTACTTCGAACCTCAACCATCAATGTCTTGTAATTTCAAGAGTTCCATTGTCGCGTTGATTTGGGTGTTTATTTGGCACAATCATCCTGTTTGTAAATCATTCGCACAGTTGAGAAAGCAGATTCACCATAGCATGGAGTGACCTACATTTCGCAACCAAGGGCAGAGCCTTGGGCGTTTTGACCCCTATCCCCTCGGTCATGTCCACCATCTCCTCCCCTTCTCTCTCCCATTCAAAACACTGAATCAGCGATGCTAACCCCAAACCAACCACACTCTCGTAGCCCACCCTTCCCCTGGGCACCCTCTCCTCCCAAACCCATATGGAATGAACGAGAATCTAGCATCATTCATATCGCCCCACCTATCAGGCTTGAATTTATTGGGCTCGTGCCATAGCAACAAACTAAAAAAATGGTTCTCCAAATACAAATAATCCCAGCTGTCTCTAAAAATTAAAGGTCAAACTGGCCCTAAGTACTTGCCTTTTTAAAATTTTCATCCATAAATTAAAATCAAAGATTAAATTCTTGGACCATGCATGCCCTGACATTAAACTAAACGGGCAATTTTTTCATTTTTTGGAAAGAATAACTAAAAGTCAAAATCTACAAAACGAACATCTCTGATCATCGAAGTGAGACCGGGAATGAGTCGGGGCATTACAAATGGTAATGGTCACCCATTTTGGATGAGTTAACAAACGTGCTCTCAAAGGCAATGATTTGAAGACCGAGAGTTTCAACTTTCAACCACCCCATTGATCCATAAAAGGAAATTCTTTGGTGGTGGTCTAACCAATACTCCCAAACAGCAAATTTTGACCCCATCCAGCACGCTAAGATTCGTGTCAAGTGCTTGACGATTTCCTAGTCCTAAAATAATGGGTTGCCCCAAGCGTAGGGCGGAGACCGACGTAGCATAATATCCGGTAAGTCCGGAGTCGAATCCACAGAGACGGTGATGTGTGTTGCTTAAAAACTCGGGTTGTTACTAATTAAAATGGGCTCTTAGCTAGCCACCCCTTGTCTTTGAGTTGATTAATTAACTAATACTAACAAATAACTTGCTCAACTAATTAAAAAGAGAGGCATGGTCGTAGGGAATCCGGCGCTTGCTACCCAATCAGAATCCACTCGCTTTCAAAGTTCTAAAAACGGTTAAAATTAGGGAGAATTGGAAACTCCGAAGGATGCGAATCCTAAGGTTGCCGGTCCCGTATACAGCGGCGAACAGGTTTTGGTCCCCCGTTCCCACTCACATGAGTCCTGGCAATGCCTCAGATTCGTCCAACGAACGTAGTTTTCACCAACTAAGATTATTTAATTAAATTAATGAACAGAAAAATTGCGAGACGAATCCTTATTGGGTCGCAGCGCGCCTTTACCCAGCGACCAAACCTCGGAAAAACTACTCACTCTTTATTAAAAATAAATGGAATAAAACCCTAGAATTGCATCATGCTTCTATTGCACGGAATGGAAAATAAACGAAAGATAACAACTACTTGAACCAACGAACAACTTTAATAAAGAACAGAAATCAATACGAGTTACCGGAATGCGAAGATCTGAACAAAATTTTGAAAACTTGAAACGAAAAGAAAATCTGAAAGCAAAAGAATGTAAGTAAAAAACTGCTATTAATCAATCCGGAACTTCTGCTGATCGCCACCCGTGAGAACGCAGCCCCCGTTCTACGTGTTTCGTCCGTGGGCAGAAAAATCCCCCTTCCGCCTCCTGTTCTCCGCCTTTTATATGTGATGAAGTGCCGACCTAATAACTCCTTCATGGGTGGACTAAAAAGTCTTGCAAAATCCCTTTTTTTTCCAAACATGGCCCACTGCCGAGAAATTGGCTTAAGCCCCCATTCTTTTCCTAGGTCCAAGACTTCGTCAAAATATCAAAAATATTACTCCTCTTTTGGGCCCACCAAACATGCATCACTTCTGTGTTATTTTGCTGCCACTTTCAATTCCGAAACTATGTGCGCAGTAGAGGCAAAACTAATAAGGCCCAATCCATAATCAATTCTTTTAGCTGCCCACGTAAATATAATTTACGGTTTTAACGTATAAAGCTTCCAAACACCTCCGCTTTGACACCCCGGCAACGTACGAACCAGCCTCGAGGCCACGCTTTCCAACCTTGGCGCTAAATCCGCCTCTAACGCGCTAAAATGCCCTACTTAGGCGCTTATATCCATGATATTGCGCGCCTATCATCAAGACTCAAGAGTCATCAGTTTAAAACCCTACCCCTCCTTCTTTGCACGGTCCCCAATGAATTCTAAAGAGTCGTTAATATACTTGAAGTTTTTTTTTTTGTCAGACGTTGAACCTAATCTATTCTATCTTAGGAGACTTGGGGAGGGGATGAGTGATTACGAGAATTGAATCCTGCCTATGTGCATGAGAGTATAAGAAATGCACCAACTGCATTCCACTCCACTTGCAATTTATTTGAAGTTTACTGTAGCACTCTTTATTAAAATTAGTTTTCAAAAAATCCGTCCCGAATGGCATAAACTGGAATCCGTCCCTTCACCCTTGACCCATATCCAGCACTTCAATCTCTCGGGCTTGATGCAATTCTTTTTCTATCACCATTGGAAAATTTTTCTTGTAACTGGCCTATAGTAGAGGTGTCAAATGGGCCGTGTCCTGCCGACCCAGTCCGTTTAGTTCCCTGCCATACATGCTTCATGCTGTGCCTAGTCCGGCCCATTTATTAGTTGTATCGTGCCGTGCTGCCATTTTAGAATATGCTCGGCTTGTCTTGGCTTACTGTTTTCCACAAAAGTGTACAAAACCAAATCGGCCTTGGTGTTGCGGGCGTGCCAGGACAGGATTGCTGTCCGAATTGTTTTTAAGGCCTTCGTGCCTCAAAATCCGACTCCTCTCGAGCGACTGTGCTTGGCCTAAAGGGTAAGGCCTTGTGATGGTTTGTTGGCTGCCTTAACGAAAAGGACTTTAGAATTTCCTACCGTTGTAGAAAATGGGAAGAAAGTAAAATAAGGACTAAAACAGGAATGAAAAGGTCTCCATTAACGGCTTAATTAAGATTGGGTACAAGGGAAACTTAAACTACTTATGAAGTGAGTACAAGTAAAAGAAATAGAAATGAAATGGCATAAGCTTTGAGCTTTGAGGTCGTGGACCCTTGGCAAGGCCTCCCAAACTGTGATTTATAGGAGCTACAGGCCTTGAGCTGCTTCAAAATGCTTCAATGCATGGCTGCCATGTGGCCTTTCAGCAAAGGCTTGGGCTAGAGCAGCTTCAAAATGCTCCAATGAAGAGCTATTCTCTGACCAAAACGTGTGTTTACTCCAAGAAAACGGCAAAGGCCTGAGAAACCCTTCCCCTTTGCATAAAATTCTGTAAAAGGGCAAAAAGAATCTCAGCTTCTGCAGCATCCAGGCCATTCTGAGCTACTTCAACACTCAAGCTACTGCTTGAATGGACTCCCTCTGGGCCCACCAAGATTTTCCCAGGCCTTTCCTACACTCTATTGGGCCTTTTACCTCTTGTGGGCCCTCAACTCCTGCTGGCTTTGGGAGAAGACTCTAGAAACAAAAGATCAACCAAGCCTGGGTGAGCTGCTTGTGAGCAGCTTGCTTAGGTCTGCGTGAGTCACCCTCCAGCAGCTCCAAGGGTTGCATGCACGCCACCTGTCCTTGGTTCTGCTTTGTGCTGAAAGATGGGGTCCACCCAGACCTTGAGCTGCTTGTAAGCAGCTTACCCAGGCCTGTCTAGTAGGAACATTCTAGGCCTTTGAGCTGCTTGCAACTGCTTGTGTAGGCCTAAGCTGCTTGTGAGCTGCTTTGGATGTCTCCATGCATGGCTGCCATGTGTCCCAAGCCTGTTGAAGGATGGTGGCCATCCAGACCTCGAGCTGTTTGTAATCAGCTTACCTAGACCTGCCTATTGAGAACATTCTAGGCCTTTGAGCTACTTGTGAGCAACTTAAGGCCTTTTTCTGCTAGTTGAGGCCCATATGCAATATTTCTAAGAAGCAGGCCCACCCAATACTTGGGCCTGAATTTGAGGTGCAAGATAGGCCTTAGTCCATTGTAAGCCTTCTGAGCCCAAGCCTGGTGAGTAAACCCAGGCTTTAACTGATTTTGGCCTATTTGTTGGCCTTGCTTACTTGTGGGAACTGCGCTAGGCCTGGATAAAGATATTCAGGCTCAGCGGGCCAATACAAGCCTTTGACCAATCTTGGGCTTGGGCCTGTGATAATGAAGTCCAAACATTAACTTGACCCAAGCCTTCATAAAATTCTACTCAATCAAAGGCTTCCAAATTGGCCCAAATTCGTGGGCTAATGATCACAAGGCATTTCAAGGCCAAAGACTGACCTTCAAGGCCATTTTTAACCCACAAACTCGCTTATTGATTTTTGGCCAAAAATGGGTGTAAACACTTACGAGCACGCCTAAATCTGGGTTGTGCCTGTGCCTCCAATTGGACCCTTTTTTTATTTATTTTATATTGGTGTAAAGATGAAAATAAAAAATGTGGTGCATAAATAGCATCATCGTGTTATTGCTTTCGGTTATGTTAGCAAAACTTGGCATTCACATCGTTAAGTTCTTTAAAAAAGGTTCGAGGTTTGAGACAAGAAATTAGAGGAACAACTTGCTTGAGTGGGTCTCGAAATGCCTAAAATCATGGGCATTCGGCAACAATTTCTACTTGACATTTAACGTCAATTTTAACTCACGTTTCGTTATATACCAATTCCGTTTTCTATTTCTCACCGATGTTGGTTCCTACATAGCCATAGGCCGAGCAAAAACTCACTTGAATTTTCTGGTGCGAAGGAATTTGATGGCTCAATAATTGAAACTAGGAATTTTATGGCCGGTTTATTGCTTTATTTTGTGGGGAGATTCTATTGAAATCTCTGGTTCTTGATTATGAAGTACAATACAGCAACTTCCCTTCCATGACCAAGTCTTCGAAAACTAGGCCTTAATCAGGTTGAGCTTGAATTCCAACCCAAAGGGAAAGAGAAAGAAAGAAGAACCAAGGCTATACAAACAGAATTTTATGAACAAAATCGTTATACAGAATGTTGAGACTAGTTATGGTCCTTCCATTTCATACAAAACCCCAACCATCGATCGAGCGTTTTAATTTCAAACTTTCGATTGTCACGTCAACTTGGTTGATTTATTCGGTTTGTGATATATTCTCAAAGTTGTGAAAGCAGATTCACCATGGCATGACGTGGCCTACATTTCGCAACCAGGGGTTGAGCCTTGGGCGCAGTGAGACCTGACCCCTCGGTCATGTCCACCATCTCCTCCCCATCCCTCTCCCATTCAAAGCACTGAATTAGCGATCCTAACACCAACCCAATCACTCTCATAGCCAACCCTTCCCCAGGGCACCTCCTCCTCCCAAACCCGAATGGAAAGAACGAAAACCCATCATCGTCTCTTTCACCCCACCTTTCGGGCTTGAATTTTGTGGGCTCGGGCCAAAGATCAGAATCATTTTGTATGGCCCATATGTTCACCACCAGCATCGTGCCACGTGGGATGCGAAAGCCACCTACGGTGCATTCTTCGGATGATTCACGGGGTGCGTTCAAACGGGTAGGTGGGCACATTCGGAGTGTCTCTTTTATGATTTGTTGGAGGTAAGGAAGCTCGTTGAGGTCTGACTCTTCTAATAGTCTATTTTGCTCCCCAATTCTACTCTTGATTTCAATATAAGCCTTTTTGAGGGTATCAGGATTGTTTAGTAGGAGTGATAGTGCCCATTCTATTGTCCCAGCTGAAGTGTCACTCCCTGTCGTTAACATAACCTGTTGGCAAGTAATATGCAATTAGTTGATGTAGAGTTGGAATTGTACATTATCCAAAAACTGCAAGGAAGAGAGAAGAGTGATCAAAACAAAACCTGCATCAATCCTCTGATAATTTCATCTGTATAATACTCCGGTTCGTTTTCCTGAAGCGACAATAGAACGTCAGTCATCGTCTTGTTCGTCTGCTGATCGCAAGAATTCTCGCTCTTCTTGTTCTCCGTCCTATGCTCTTCAATCAAATCTTGCATGAACTTATCCCTCTTCTGATTCAACACCTTCAACCTCTTATCAAGCCCATTCAGTCCAACCCAATTCAAGAAAGGCAAGAAATCCCCTATATTCGCGCCCCCGCTCAATTCAATAATCTCTGTCACCATCTCCTTGAACTTCCTTGTTTCATCCTGTAGATGAAAATACCTGATTAAATACCGGCCAATTATCGGCAACCATGAAAAACACCAAAATCTAGCTCTTGTCATGCTCCATTTATATGAAAACATGTTTCCCCCAAGCATATCCAATGGTGAAAAATAAGGCAGCCCATATGATCTACACCGACGACTTCGTTTAGGTTAAAGATTTCCAAATAGTGACCAAATATGTTTTTCTATAAACTATTTTCTGGAAAAACATGTTCTACACAAACCAAAGTATGTGTGAGTATGTAGGAAGCAAGCAGCTAGTTGTTCCCAAGACGCAACAGATCCCCCAGTGCTTCTTTTAAGTCCCATTTTGTTGCATGAAAAGGACGAGAAAATCAAATTTACTCTTAACTTTCTTTTGTGTTCAGGTAGCAAAAGAATTGTAGTTCAACTTTCTCGTTTGGAAAAACCACTTTTCCGCGAAATACATTGTGCTAAATTATTATTTTTTTCAAAGTTTTCCTACAACAATATTCTTTGTCAGCAGAACACACAAAAGACATACTCCTTCCATCCCAAAAAAAATACCAATTTTTGAAATCCGTGTCATTTTTCATTGCTTATATCTTTCAATCTATAATGTTTTTCATGAGTTTGAAAACTTTGTATAATATAATTAATCGAGAACTATCAAACAAGATCCATATTGCATAATTTTTGAGATCCATATTGGAAATTGGCACATATATTAAAAATTGACATCCAATTTGGGACGGAGGGAGTAGCTTTTTCGAGAAAACATTTTCCACACAAAATTCCAACACTGGAGAGAGCCCATTGAACCCACCTGATATCCAATTTCAGGATCACAACCGTTTATTAAAAAATTTCGGCTCATATAATTCAATCATATTTATGTCATACTTACCTTTCATAGTCATACACGTCATTTAATTTCTGTAATAACATATTTGATTATTAAAGTACCACAACAATAATTGAGACGAGAGATATATGATTAGTTTTCTTGTTTTGCAAACACGAAAGATATATAATTATATGATTAGTTGAGAAACCACTGCTAGTGCAGTTGGTTGTCTCTTTTCCCCCGTGGAGGCCTAGGTTTGAGCCCCACGAGGGGCGGGCTTTGGGGGCCGACTACGAATAGTCTCTGAACCCTCTTGTGCTAACTCTAACACCCCACTAACCCCTGCTAATGTATATAATATTGGCAGAGAAAAAAAAACACGAAAGTAAATAGGTAAAATCCTAAAAATACCATTTTCGTTACTCTGGAAAGATAAATGACAATTTTGCCATTTATTTCATCTTTTGCCATCACGCCGTCAGTGAGAGGGGGAAATTGAGATGGAACGCTAATTATGGAGTTACAACTGATCTCGTTAGCACTAGAGGGACGAAATTGAGATTTCAAGATAAAACTAAAGGCTATTAATAAAACAAATGAATCAACTATGCAACTCCCAGTCCAACAGCAAACGGGCTGCAGGTGTACACCATTCGAGCCGTTCGTTCGGTAATCCAACAATTCAGATTTTATCTCCATCGTATAGCATCCGAGTCGTTCATTTGCAGAGATGAAATCTAGACCATTGAGTTGCCGAACGGGACTAGCAACAAGGAATCCAATAAGCTCTCTCACCAACTCCGATCAAGTCAACGGGCTCCATACCAATTGCAAGAAAAGAAATCAAAACAAAAAATAGAGCATAGTTACCTCCAAATCCGCCATTTTCTCCCCATAATATCTCTTCCCAGTAATCATCCTCATGATATTATTGAGCGTCATCTCAAACAACACCGTTTTCATCTCCACCGCAGCGAAATCCCCGCCCGAGCAGTTCCCGTAAACCCGACCCAGAAGCCACCGGACCTCGTCGACCCGAATCGTTTTAAACATTTGGATCCTGTTGGCTGACAGGATCTCGGTCGAAACAAGTCTTCTCAGGTTCCGCCAGTGCTGGCCGTAGGATGCCCACAGGAGGGTGGTGTAGTTGTACCCGAGGTGCTTCCCGGCGAGCAGCTTGGGGCGGTTGGCGAAGACGACGTCGTTTCTGGTGAAGCATTCTTCGGCGGCGGAAGGGGAGGAGACGAGGAGGACTGGGCGGGAGCCGAAGCGGAGGGAGAGGATCGGGCCGTGGGTTTTGGAGAGGGCGGATAGAGTTCGGGGGAGCGGTTTTTTCAGGAGGTGCAAGTGGCCTATTATTGGGAGGGCAGGGGAAGGGCTTGGCGGGAGGTTTTTGTATTTCTGGAGGAAGTGTTTGGCGAGGAAGAATGTGAAGATGAAGAGAAGGAAGATGTATGGGATGTCCATCGATGTCGTTCCCTTTTTCTTTCGTTTATATTGGAATGGTTTATACAAAAATTCCGTATTGCGCAAAGTTTTTAGGTTGGTTCGGAAGAGCTTACTTGGTTGTAGCTTTGTGGGTTTCCCAATTCTAGAGAAGAGCTTATGATCACCACATTTGGCTGACCGGAAATAATAGTAGTAGTAGTTTGCAAATGTACTATTGTATGTTACTAAAATAAAGAAAAATAAAGAAAAAGTCGTTGGAGTAGTTATTCAGTAGTTTCAGGCACCGCCACTCGGTGTTTCAATATTTTTTTCATCGCATATTTATGTGGAGTCTATACACCTTGTAGATTGGGCTCCACATGAATGTATGGTTTAAAGGGCGTTAAGGTACCACGTCGCCGTTCTCTAAGAGCATCTCCATCCCTTGTGCATTTTGCAACCCAAATTTGAATGAAATTCTGGGTAAAAACTCCACTTTGTATTTGGGCATGCCTTCTCCAATGCTATACCAATTTTTTTTTTAAATCCAAATCTAGTGTTTTTTCTTCTAAAATGTGAATCAAAATGGCACATTGGTAAATATTAAGAAGTGAAAAGAGGTGTTGAGAAAATTGGGTATAAGTTTGGATTTGCCCAAATTTGGTAAGAAAAAGGATGAAACTAGGTAGGGAAATGAGTATGATATTAGAGATGAGTATTAATTGTTTTTCTCAAATTTTGAGTTTGGGTAGGGAAAATGGAAAAGAATTGGAGATGTTCTAAGACCACTCAATAATTTCCCCAATAATTGACATTTGTGGGGAGAGATTTGGTGGGCCTGAGCACCAATAGAAAAAAGTGGTTTTCTTCCAAAACAGAGACTTTTGATTCTTGATTACGAAGTATGATACAGTAAATTTCCTACCAAGACAGAGACTCTTTCTCCTTAGTTATTTATTTATTTATTTTATTTTATAGGTTTTTAAGGCGTTGTCTTTATTAAAAAAATTCGTCTTTGTTAGTTTTTTCTAAACTTTTGTGCATAATTGATTCTCTTGACGAGAGAAAATCGAAAAAATAATTATTTTTACTTTTTATACAAATATAATTATTTGGGTGATTGAAATCAGTGGAAATCTAGGCCTTACAATCAGGTTGAGCTTGAATTGCAAACCAAACTGATGGTCAGAATCCTTATACAGAACAATGAGACTTGTTGTGGTCCTTCTACTTCGAACCTCAACCATCAATGCCTTGTAATTCAAGAGCTCCATTGTCGAGTCGATCGATTTGTGTGTTTATTTGGCACAAAAATCCTGTTTGTAAATCATTCGCATAGTTGAGAAAGCAGATTCATTATAGCACGGCGTGGCCTACATTTCGCAACCAACGGTAGAGCCTTGGGTGTTGTGACCCTTATCCCCTCGGTCATGTCCACCATCTCCTCCCCTTCTCTCTCCCATTCAAAGCACTTAATCAACGATCCTAACCCCAAACCAACCACTCTCATAGCCAACCCTTCTCCTAGGCACCCCCTCCTCCCAAACCCAAACGGGATGAATGAGAATCTAGCATCATCCAAATCGTTGGAGTAGTTATTCAATGGTTTCAGGCACCGCCACTCGGTATTTCAATATTTTTTTCATCGCATATTTATGTGGAGTCTATACACCTAGTAGAGTGGGCTCCACATGAATGTATGGTTTAAAGGGCGTTTAGGTACCACGTCGCCGTTCTCTAAGAGCATCTCCATCCCTTGTGCATTTTCCAACCCAAATTTGAATGAAATTCTGGGTAAAAACTCCACTTTGTATTTGGGCATGCCTTCTCCAATGCTATACCAATTTTTTTAAAAATCCAAATCTAGTGTTTTTTCTTCTAAAATGTGAATCAAAATGGCACATTGGTAAATATTAAGAAGTGAAAAGAGGTGTTGAGAAAATTGGGTATAAGTTTGGATTTGCCCAAATTTGGTAAGAAAAAGGATGAAACTAGGTAGGGAAATGAGTATGATATTAGAGATGAGTATTAATTGTTTTTCTCAAATTTTGAGTTTGGGTAGGGAAAATGGAAAAGAATTGGAGATGTTCTAAGACCACTCAATAATTTCCCCAATAATTGACATTTGTGGGGAGAGATTTGGTGGGCCTGAGCACCAATAGAAAAAGGTGGGTTTCTTCCAAAACAGAGACTTTTGATTCTTGATTACGAAGTATGATACAGTAAATTTCCTACCAAGACAGAGACTCTTTCTCCTTAGTTTTTTATTTATTTATTTTATTTTATAGGTTTTTAAGGCGTTGTCTTTATTAAAAAAATTCGTCTTTGTTAGTTTTTTCTAAACTTTTGTGCATAATTGATTCTCTTGACGAGAGAAAATCGAAAAAATAATTATTTTTACTTTTTATACAAATATAATTATTTGGGTGATTGAAATCAGTGGAAATCTAGGCCTTACAATCAGGTTGAGCTTGAATTGCAAACCAAACTGATGGGCAGAATCCTTATACAGAACAATGAGACTTGTTGTGGTCCTTCTACTTCGAACCTCAACCATCAATGCCTTGTAATTTCAAGAGTTCCATTGTCGAGTCGATCGATTTGTGTGTTTATTTGGCACAAACATCCTGTTTGTAAATCATTCGCACAGTTGAGAAAGCAGATTCATTATAGCACGGCGTGGCCTACATTTCGCAACCAACGGTAGAGCCTTGGGTGTTGTGACCCTTATCCCCTCGTTCATGTCCACCATCTCCTCCCCTTCTCTCTCCCATTCAAAGCACTGAATCAACGATCCTAACCCCAAACCAACCACTCTCATAGCCAACCCTTCTCCTAGGCGCCCCCTCCTCCCAAACCCAAACGGGATGAATGAGAATCTAGCATCATCCATATCGCCCCACCTTTCGGGATTCGTGGTTGGTGCTGTGCAGCTGCTGCACGGCTCGGATGCTGTTCGTTCGGCAATCCAACGGTTCAAATTTCATCTCGGCAATGAATGACTCAGATGTAACATGGGTGGAGATGAGATTTGAACCGTTGGATTACCGAACGGACGACATCCAAGCTGCGCAACACGGTGCTGTGCAGCAGATGCACACACTACAAGAAATTTGGGATTTGCCAACACTTGTTCTACTAGCGCTTGCAAAAAGCGCTACAATAGGAGGTCTACACCAGCGCTTTTTCTAGCAGCAGCCAAAAGCGCTGGAATAGGTCGACCAATTCCTGGCGCCCAAGCAAAAGCGCTGGAATAGACACCCCCTTTCCCAGCAGCCCAAAAGAAGCGCTGGGATAGACCCTATGAACAAACAAAACTATATCTAATAATATTACTACACCAGATAAACAAATAAAAATAATATTACTACATGTTATGCATTTTTAATACCCTTCGATACAATTATTTAGCAGATCTCAATAAAGCAAAATTATTTTAATAGTCGAGGCCGTTGATCATCGTTGTGCTTATTGATTAAATCATTATTATAAAAATTTGGTTCGATCGGATTTATTAAGCTCCTTCATTGGGACGCAATTTATTTTTTGGATGATAGTTATCGTCCGATTAAATGTGTAAAGATACCCGATCAACTTAATTCTTGGTACAAATGATAAATTCAAATATATGCAAAAGATAGATGGTTTAGATCGAAATATAAAGATTTTGGTAGGGTCGGGTCTTGCAATCTAATACTTTAATGCCTTGGGATGCATCAAATGTTGTCAGATCAAGTGGTCGCCAATATCCGATGATCTCCGTTTTTGGTGACAACGATGAAATTAGTGAGACGTGAAATCCTAACGGTTCAGATCGACCACGGAAAAAATTGAGTTGGTAATTGCCTTTAAATTATATACATTCAATGTAATTGTTAACGAATTAAATATTGTGTTGTACTTGAACGTACGGTAACCATTTGACCGCGACGCAATTACGACGATCCAAACCGTTGCTTTTATTTTCCTTGTTGATTATAGCATTCTTGTAAAAATTTGACTCGATCGGGTTTAAAAAACTTCTTTATTGAGACACAATTTTGTTAACAAAATGAGTTTGTAAGGGCTGATCAAGTGTGTAGCGATACTCGATTAACTTCATTTTTTATACGAATGATGTACTCCATGATATGTAAAAGATAGACGGTTTTGATCGAGAAAAAAAGACTCAAGTAGGGGCAGGTATTGTAATCTAATACTTTAATGCCTTGGGATGTATCAAATGTTATCCGATCAAGTGGTCACTAATATCCGATGATCTTCAATTTTGGTGATACTGATGAAACCAGTAAGATGTGAAATTTTAATGATTCAGATTGACCACTATTAAAATATAGTTGGCTTATTAAGTTTGGAATTTGTTTGTATTGCTCGATATGAGGGCGCTTAATTATTTTGCCATAATTCTCCAAAATACTTGAAAAGTCTGTAGACACTACAACACGAAAGGGCTATGGCGAGGAAAATGGATTTCGTCGCAAAAAGTACATTATTTGCGAGGAAATTCAATTTTGTCGCCTTTTCTAGCGAGGAAACAGATTTCCACGCCAAAAAGGCCCCTTTTAGCGAGGAAAAACCGATTTCCTCGCCAAAGGGCATTTTCTAGTGAGGAAAATCATATTTCCTCGCCTTTTTTACAACTCATTAATTTTTGATATATACATCATTATTAATTATGTTTATATGTATTTGTAATATCATGATGGTAAAGACATAATAAACTACTATACATAGTTGAATACCATCATCAATTTTATTAAAATAAAAAGGTGATAAACAGGAAAAAATTATTTCGTCACTTTTCTTATTCTAATTAGTAATGAATGATATATTTCACTAATTCTATGAATTCACTTTTTTTTATTTTAAATTAATTGTTAACATTGTCAATTTATTCAAATTGTCATAAAATTTATTGTTTCAATAATTTTTTTTTAAAGACATGCTGAAAAAATGTTATCTCATAATAGTTGAGTGTCTTGAAGTGTAGATATTGATGATTTATCCCATAATAATGAAAAACTCAACAAAAGAGAAAGTTAAAAACATCTTGAAGTGATGTCGTATTGAAAATATCTCGAAGTTTGATCACCACAAATCTATTTTCAAAACATCTACATTACTGCTATCCAGGAATACATTCAATTTCATATCTATTATGCATTTATGCAGTAAAGAATTTTTTTTTGTAAACCGTTGTTGATTTTTATTCAAACCAACTTAGGTGATTCTAATGGCATTCCTTTGTAACAAATAAGTATGTTAAACATTAATTTCAAATGCAATTTTATAAGTATCATGCATTTTTTTATATATACATATTAATATTGTGTGTCTGAGAGATATAGGGCAATTGAAAATTTTAAAAAATTCGTTAAAGATGAATTTTTTTTTAAATGTATTGTCTTTAGTGCTTTTTGGATGATCTGAATATTTACGAATTCTGTTCATATTATTATAGCAATGATGAAAAAAAGCTTTTAAAAAATAAGCTACGAATCTATATATATTTCCCTTTGTATTTGGCAAAAAAGAAGAAGCCCAAACTCACTCTTAAACACTAACGACACCGATGCCTGTCATTCATAATGTGATATGTACTAAAATATATCTTGAGCTTATGATGACAAAATACTCATTCCATAAAAGGTAGGATAATCCCATCAAATAATTAGAATAATAACACATATTATTAGTCCTTCAAAAGTTGTTGTTAATTACCAATATAACATGTTTCAACCAAAAAAATTATGCATGTGGAGTGAAGTGCAGTTGGCCTCCTTTACATATTCGAATGTAAATAGGCAGGGTTTGATCCTCGTAAGCCTCATCCCCATCCCAAAGTCCTCTAGGATAGTATAGATTAGGATTAACGAAGGAAAAAAAACCCAAAAAAATTATTGTGCTAGCACGCGAAAAATTAAACTTGTTCAAATAAAGTTCAGAATTAATGTTGAAGAAAGTAAGAAATTAAACTTGTGCTACGAATTTGCAAAAAGTCGGAAGATCATAATTAATGTTAAAGAAAGTAAGTTGGAGAGGTGAAAAACATGCTAAAATTATGATATATATCAAAAAGTTCAACATTTTCATCAGAAGTGTAACGTAGTGCAATTGGTAAGTGTTTGGCCTCCTATTAGCGACGTCCAAGGTTCGAGTGCTGGTAGCAGCGGAGAAACAACCTTCTTTATGGATTTCAATTTTTTTAGCGAGGAAAATAATTTTGTCCCCAAAACTATAATTAGTGAGGAACCATTAGTAAATTCGTAGCCTTTACAACAAATGGAATTTGCAAGGAAAAAATTTAGCGAGGACAAAATTCCTCACCAATTGTGTCAGAATAGGCGAGGAAATATATTTTTCCTCGCTAATGCATTTTGCGAGGAAATCAGGTTCTTCGGCGAGGAAATTGAATCCTCGCTATATCCCTTTCGTGTTGTAGTGAGAGTCTGTACAACCACCGCACCAAAATGCGGTGGCCGGCCACTGCACGCAGTGTGGGGCTCACTCCGGGCTCCGCACGGATAATCCGAGATGTTCAATAAATTTTTTTTTAAAAATCGAGCGGGCAATGCAAAAAATTAGCTCGATCCGATATGTGTAGGTGCTCAGATCAAGCTTCTCATCTTTGGAAAATCGAAAAAAAATGGAAAGATTGATTTTCTAGTGTACAGAAAGGTGAGAAGCTTGATCCGAGTATCTACACATCAGATCGAGCTGATTTTCTACATTTATCACTCAATAGTTTTTTTTTAAATTATTGAATGACTCGGATCATCCGTGCGAGACCCAGAGTGAACCCCACACAGTGTGTGGTGGCCGGCCACCGCATTTTGGTGCGGTGGCTGTAGAGTTGATGTCCTTAAAATCCATTCGCGCCTCTCTCGAAACAAATGGCGGGCTGAAGAGAAAGAGACCCACTCCCCCGGTCCACCCCCAACTCCTTTTCTTTCTTTCTTTCCCAGTTTACTTTTTTTTTTCTTTTTTTCTTCTCTCTTTATTTCCTTTTCTTTCTTTTCAATTTGAATTTTTTTTTCTTTCTTTTCTCTTTATTTCCTTTTCTTTCTTTCCAGTGTGAATTTTTTTTTTCCTTTTTTAAATTTTCAATTATTTTCTTTATTTGTCTCTTTTCCCATTTACATCCCTTCTTTTTTTTTTTGGTTAACTCAAATTCTAATTTCAATTAAAATTGACTTTATACTTAATAAATTTATATTATTTTAATTAGTTAATTAATTTGTCTTAACAATGAATAATAAAAATAACTTCTTCTAATGAACAATAATAAATTTAAACAAAATTTCATTTGATTATAATTGAGTACATATTATCAAAACATGAAAATACATAAAAACACATATTCTAATCAATATCTCCTCCAAATGCTACTCCCGGCATGTTTATACCCATTACTTCGTACCACAATAGCAAACGTGTTCCATAATTGTCAGCCCAAGCAATAGCTTCGTCCAATGCATTCTCCTCCCACCATGTTGGAATGGGTGGTACAGGCCAGGGTAATGAGGTTGTAAGAAAATTTGCACGAAATGATCGTTATTAACACGAGCAATAGCAATTTCCCGCCGGTATTCTACTAGAACTGGAGGGGACCTCAATGGCAAATGAGTGAAACAATCGTAAACATCCTCATCAAATGTATGCAGTACAAGATTGTACCTTGTTGCGATGACAATTCCTAAAGTCATAGCCTCCATCCAATGTTCCTCTCGTGCCGTAGGCCCGAACCAATTCAGTAAGATTAGTAGTTTATTTGCCCAATCATTTGCTGGATAAACCGCATTGTAGAAATCATAATTTTGTTGAATCTATTCAATAAGGTCCTTTCGTACTTGACTCCAACCATTTTCACCATACCCGATATGTGCAGCTATCGCTCTAAATCCACAATGACCATCAGCAAGCACATCAACAGTGTGGGAAATATAACATTGATAAGCCTGAGGTAATCGCTGAATGTAGCAATCAGGAATGGGTAGAGCTGTAAATTGAGTGTTGCGAACCCTCGAACCCCTCCCACGTCTCCCTCTCCCTCTCACTCGCGATGTTGCAGTCCTTGATCCTGAAGTGGATGCTTCTAAGAAAGAAGGTATGCGACGTGCACTTTGCTCATCTCTACCTGCAGGTCGACCTCTTTGTTCTGTGTTGTACGATGGAGGTCGAACTGTGCTACGAGATGGATCTGCCATATCGATAATCCTATCTATGATATGCTCCCGCATACATGGATCCATCCCACCTAATATCTCAACAACCTGAGATGTCCTGTCAGGTCGTGTTCCGTCCTCATTAAACTCGGTTGCGTGCATAGACAACCTAGTCCAATGAGCGTGGATATTGCATAGCGGAATTGGAGTTGAAATGGAACGATAATATGCAAGATTGTGCATGCATGGCAATCCGTGTGTGATTTTGATCGTACAGTTGCAATAGCCGATAATGTGGGGGGATACTTCTAAAGCGCTTTGTAGCTGATCATGTATGAACTCTATTGCCTCTAATGAAATGCGACATCTTACCTGATCAAAAATGTCATCACGTATTTGTTTGTGGCGTGGAATGTTCAATGATTTCTCGAACGACTTCTTAATTTCTCCGAACTGATTTTTCAACATCTTTTCTATTTTATCAAAAGATGTTTGTAGCGATGACATGGTATCCCCCAAATATCGCTTTAGGCTCGCATGTGCAGACTCTGCCCTGTAATAGAATAATACATTGTGTTTAAATAGGAAATTATTAAAAAGTATTCGTTAGTGTAGTAGAGAAATGCAAAAATTTTACTAGTAAAGTTAAAAAATGATTATACCTTTGACTTGAATTGCTTCCGAGGTGCAAACAAGTATCTGTCCATGCTGAAACAAACTGCTCTTTGTACGACCTTAACCATGTTTGCCACAGGTAAGTTATGACAGTCGAAAATTGGCAAAAATTGTCACACATGGCTTGCCACTTCTGTTCGAAAGACGAAGGTGTAGATGAATTGATAAGCGAGTGCCATGACATGAGAAAGCGCTTCCATTCCGGACCAAGCACACGGCTGCAGTTCTTCATGACGCACTGATTTATGTGCCAAATACATAAGATGTGACGTGCCGTGGGGAAACATGCTTCAATGGCGTTCATAAGTGCTAAATCCCGATCTGAAACAAACACCAATGGCAACGATGCCCCCTTTTGAAGCATCCAGTTTTTTAAGGTATCCAATGCCCATGTCAGTGTCTCTTCTCTCTCATTACCAAGATATGCGAACATAAGCGAGTAAGTTCGCAATGTGGATGCGATACCCACAACCTCCAATAGTGGTATTCGATACTCATTGGTCTTGTATGTGGCGTCAATGATCAATACGGACGGAAAGTTGACAGATAGCTCTACGCTCATAGGATGAACCCAAATAATATCTGTGATTTCGTTCGTATCTGGCTTTGTACGAAATTCATGGAGGTACTCTTTCTTAAGTAATTGATTTATAACATACTGAATAGGAGTTAGACCATCCAGTTTGGCTGCTTTGTTTGAAAAAATGGCGTTGTAAACGCTCTTGATTCCCGTAGTGTTTGACGGGTCTTTTTGCTTCAAAATATTAAGAATCTCACGAGGCGTGGTGCTGTTGGCCATGTCGACCACAAATTGTTTCTCTATTGGTTTTAGCCTTGACGGGTACTCGTGGCCCTCAATATGTTTTGCTATTTCATGGTTATGGACACCATTAATAACCTCTAAACCCCACCTGATACCGTATGGATGTATTGGTATACCTCGCAGTTGAAATGGGCAATCGTATTTTTTAGTCCCAGTGTTTTTTACAAGGATTGCCCTTCAACCAGATACGGAAGGTGAATGTGGCTATTGAACGAAGTGACTTCTTACGGTAAGCTTACGGTAGCTTCGAAAAAGAAAAGAAATGACTTTCTTTTTCTCTCGAAACTAAATATTTGACTAAACTACAAAAAAATTTGGATCGAGAGGCTGGTCGGGTGGTGGCTTGATGGCGGCCGAGGGTTGAGTTTCTTGAAGAACTCAAGAATATCAAGAACAAAGAACAAACACAAGATTTGTAGAGAGAAAAATTGGAGAGATTCAAGGTGTGAGTTCAATGGCTTCACAAATGGTTCTATTTATAGGAAAATGAGGAGCTCTCTCTCTCTCCCCCCCCCCCCCCCCCCGCATATATTTGCTCCATGGTCATGTCCAATCCAATTTTAAGCATGCTATACCTACAAAATCTAGAAAAGACTACTTGTAAGACAATTAATAGGTTCAAGTCTAATTCTAGGCTTTGTAAAATAATTGAGAGAAAAAAAAAAGTGTTTCAATTGATCATGTTACATCCAATTTTAAGCATCCAACTGTTTTTTTTTTTCATTTTTTTTGTCATTTATAGATTAAAAAATATAGTTACAAAAATAAGTGTTTCAATTTTCAATCCGTTTAAACCGGTGCAAAGATGTTATTTTTTTTGATCATTTCATCCTAAATGGTCGTAATAAATTTTTTACTCCAAGGCCTTTCAATGGACACCTTAAGAGAGTCTTGAAACTAAATAATGAATTTTAGGATATTTGTTGAAAGGCCTCAGAGCAAAAAATTCATTATGGCCATTTAAAATAAAATGACAAAAAAAAAAATTCGCACCGGTTCAACTTAATTGAAAATTGAAGTACTTAATTCTTGAATTATATTTTTTAATATAGAAAGGGTGTATATATAGAAATTAAATAAATAAAATGCAAATAAATAAATAAAGAAAAAAATTAAAAACTGGGAGTGTTTTTAAAAGGGGAGTGGGGGCCGGGAATTAAGGGGGAGGGGGGCGGGTTTTGAGAGAGAGAGAGAGAGGGGGGGGGGGGGAACCGGGTTTTAAGGGGGAGGGGGGGAGAGAGGGGGGAATCGGGTTTTAGGGGGGGGGGGGGTGCTTCGCACTTCTCGATGTATCAAAAGAGAGGTCACCCCAAGCGTAGGGTATAAGCGTCCAATTGAAGCATAATAAATCCGGAAGTCCGGGATCGTACCCACAGAGATAACTAATACGGCTTGATGGATTGTAGATGCAAGTATGGTTTCCGGCTTTTAGTCAGCCAACTTGGTTTTTGGTATGCGGTGGAAAGTAAAAAGGCTAAATTAAACGAGAATAAACTAGATAAAAAGAAGGTTAGGTCTAGGAATCACTAGCGCCCACGACTCAAGCAAAACCACATTTTTCACTCCAATACACGGTTTAACCCGGAAGATAAGAAGGTTCGAAAATCAAGCTAGCTATAGAATTCATTTAGCAAACACCTCGAGCGACAGAGCTCCAAGCATCATGTGTGGTAAGTAGGCGAAGCTCTTACCTACACATGATCAAGGAGGTTATCACCTCGGTAATTTGACAAACAAATCCAAGCCCCACATCAATTTCCAAAACAAAGTTGCAAACTTTTTGGTGAAAAATGCAATTTTTACTCAAACCATGGGGTGCTAGTCACCCCATGACCCAACCTTATGAAACTACTCACACATATCTAAAAAGATAAGAGCAAGCAAAAATCTACTTAGCATAAGTGTAAACACAACACTAGAAAAAATTAGATAGAAAGATAGATCGGGAGAAACTAAACAACTTTAATAAAGCAGAGAGTGGCAAAAATTAACTTACAAGAGTTGAAAATGCAGAAATTAAGGGCTGGAAATGAAGAACACTCAAGAACAAGCAAAGAAATTTGAAATCTAGATCTAGATCTAAAAATGGGTACATTTCTGTCCAAAATCGTGTAATGGTAACATCATGGGTATTTATAAGCCCCAAGTGCGCGCACGAAATATTCTAAAAAGATGCTCTGAAGATCCCTCGTAAGCTCTCGGTACCGATGGCAATGGCCTTAAAATGCTGATAAGGTACTCGGTACCGATGTCTACAAAACTTCCCATCGATGCCGAAGGGATTAGTAGCTGCCTGGAGATAAGAGCTCGGTACCAATGTCTCTAATTATTCCCATCGATGCCTAAGGACTTCAACTTCAAGGCTGCTGCTCCAGAATCTTGGTAATGTCAAGCAGCTCGGTACCGATTGGGAAATTAGCTGGCATCGATGCCGAATTGATTAGTGCTGGCGTGAGGGATCTCCATGGTGCTCTCGGTACCGATGAAGCTTAATAATTCCCATCGATGCCGAGCCAATTCATGGCTGCCGTGGACAAAATTCTGAACCAATTAAAGTCCAATTGTGGCATTAATGCCAAGCCAAGTAATGGATGTCCCATGTAATGCTTGGTATTGATGGATAATTTCATGTGGTACCAATGCCGAGAGTTTTAAGTGGCTGATGCTGGAATCATTTTGGTACCAATGGAAATCAAGTAATGGTACCGACAGCGAGCCTTTATTATTCAGCGCTTGCTTCTTTGATTCTTGGCTTGCTTTCTCGAGCCGACGGGTCACCTTCGGGTCCTTGAACTCTTTGGCTTTCATTGGCACGCCTTGGGCTTTAAAACCCCTGAATTAAATGATTTTCCTACAAAACGCAACCAAAATACCTTACGAGCACAAGAGATTAAAAGCAACTAATTAAGCGATAAAATAAACTAAAACTAGCTACTAGCGCACCCTTTATTACATTGTCGGGTGCTTATCACACCCCCCAACTTGAGGTTTACTAGTCCCTAGCAAATAAGACATGAAAAACAGAAAACTAACAACTTGCAATTCCCCCGCTATCACAACTTAGAACATGCTTAACCTTGAAATCTAGCAAGAGTTCAACAATCCGGCTTTTTATTTCATTTCTGCAACTCACAGTTTCAGCATCAAACCAAACAAGCTAAGTATCAAGCAAGTTAAGAGTAAGTTAAAAAGGTTTGTGTCCTCGAACAATGGGAGGATACGGGACACAAAACCTTGCGAATTCAGATTAAACCATATCCACCAAAGAAGTGCTCAACAGGCAATAGCGAACAAGAGATGCTACGCCTCAAACAACTACAGCACTTGATTCAACAGAATTAAAAACTAACAGATGATTATTGGATAACGAAAGGAAAGCAATCTATACAACTAATTATGCAACTATCAGACAGTCAATCATAAAGGAATCTAAGCGCGCAAAAGATCAACTAAGGACTTTTTAAGCTTTTATTGACCTTGGTTACCAAGAAAGGGTTAGCAAAAATGGGCGACGGTTTTTTTCTAGTTTGGTTGACTACCCGAATGACCGCCGCCAACAAACAAAAACAACCAAGTCCAGGGCCATCCTGGCCAAACCAAAACCAACTAACTACTACAGTAAAGAAAAACTACTACCACCAACTCCTTCACAACTAGTCACCATCCTCATTCGGCTTCCCACGGTATAGAGTCTTGAGTTCCCCCTTTTTATCGAACTTTTCTCATCCAGAATGAATGCTAGCCCATAAGTCAATCCAATTCTCTTATCAAAGTATTCAACCCTCTTTCAAATTCACTTTTGCTTTTTCATAGTATTTCTTTGATGTCTTTTCTTTTGAGGAATAGGGTCATTTGAGGTGAGATTTGTAGTGAGAGAGATATTGGAGCCAAAATTTGGGGCTTTTTGGAGAGGGAGATGAAAATTTGAGATTTTTGCTTTTGTAGTAAGGGAGGAAAGATAGGAAATCATGTATCACTTTTTCGCCTTTTCACATTCCAACCACTTCTATCACATATCAAACACCCCCAAAACACCTTTTGAACACTGAAAACTCATCCCAACATCCCTCCAAACAACCGGTCGCCTAGGTTAAAGCAAAGAACGGGAGAAATAACAGGTTGCAAAAATAGGATGAGGTGACACATATGTGGTATGATCATGCAAAGAATGCCTTGTATCTTCTCCTAAGTGCGCTTTGGATTCCAAAATGATTGAAAATCGACATTGAAAACACAACTAGAGAAAGACATGCGATTATTCACCTAACTACGAGCATTTTATTGAATTGAAAAGGTGGGGATATGGCCAAAGCTTGCTAAAAAACTTAACTCAAGACCTAAACCATTCAATTTTCAACTAAGCACGCAAATTGAGAAGCACCGAAATTCTTAGGATTGTTACGAACTCTTGCCACCTTTCAATTATTGAGCATGCAACAAGTTACGAAAAAGAGCTAAAAACATGATAAAAGGAAGAATTTGCAAGTAAAAACCTTTATTTATTTTTGAAATTTTCAAATTTTCTCATTTTTTTGGATTTTTCAATTTTTATTGTTTTTGGATTTTCAAATTTTCTAGCAACTAGCAAACAAAAAGCACAAAGGCGAACCCCTCCCCCCAACTTAAAGCGATGCTATGCCCTCATAGCATTAGGAACAAGAGCGAAGGAAGGAAAGAGTGCGCGAATGTACCGTCCAAGGGGAATGTCAACCCCTAAATACCTCGACCAAGTAGGAGGATTTCATGTCAAGTGCTTGCTCCAGTCTGTATAGATGCTTCCAGGGTTTACTCTTTCGGTTTTGCCCACTCGAAACCAAAGCTAGTCACACTGGGCCATATCCAAAGCTTTATCGGACTAATAACCGCGGCGCATAGCCGCACCCATGCTTAGGGCTCCTGAATGCCTCACTCACCCTGGCTTTAGACCCAAACTACCAAGGCTGGTGTGGTAGCAAATAAACCCTGCAGAAGACTTAAGAGGAAGACTTTCCACAAAGCAAATGACATTAGTACCACCGGCCCATGTTATCCGGCTTCAAACCAAACCAAAATTAAAAGATAGACAATAAAGAAAAACATAAAAGACATGCCTATGCAAATAGAATCATGCAAAGCAATTAAGAAAATGCAAAACAGAATGCAATGCACCACCCGATCATCACGCGATCAAACGAGTCATACTTTTCTTCCCATCCCTTACCGTTGGGGTAAGCAATGGGTGGCTATACTAGACCGTTGAGAATTTGTTATGCTAGCGCCCGTAATAAAATTCATCGCTCGACCTCGCCAAACAATGAAGTTCAGCGTCCCCTACGATCAAAACAAAGCAAGATAAGATACAACCTAGCGTGCACTCCAGGCAATATCACACCTCACCCGTAGACCTAAGTTGCCACCGATAGGGGCCTATTCGGAGAGCATAGATCATTAACGACAAACTATTACCAAGAAGAACTAATGAAAGCCCTTTTTACACTAACACATTGGTGAAATCTTTTCATGTGAAACATCTCCAAGACTTTATTCAAAACAAGAACACAAAACAGACAATCATGCTAAAACAGAACAAAACAAAACAAAATAAAACATGCATAACTAACACAAAACACGACAAAGCACAAAAGAAAAACACATATGTACAATTAGCATGCCATTAATAACTATTAGAAGAAATAGAGCACTCCAAGCTACACTCTTTACCAAGAATTGAACTCGACCATACCACAAGAAAAAGTACTTTGAGTAAAGCAATTGTCGAATTCGTTTTAAAAATTTAAGTTCCACCAAGTGCATAGCCCAAACAAAATCAATTTTCAAGTTGTTGACAAAATCTACAATATAAGGATGATAAACCACAAGAAAATCATCAACACCAAGAAAATCAATTATTTCTATGATTGGAAACTTCTCAAAATTAGGCTCACATGCATCTTGTTTTTCTAACAAAGAGTGTAAGGAATCTACCTCAGCATTCATTTCTTAAGCGGTGAGAGGATCAAGGCACGAAGAACTCGAAGGGACAATTGTAGCTTCCATGGGCTCCAACTCTTCAAAAATTGATCCATAAGCATTTTGTTTAGCCAACAACGCATACAAATAATCCACTTCGGCATCCATTTCCTTAGCGGTGAGAGGTTTTACCAACGGATCATCATAGTAGATGCCCGACATTTCAAACATGTTCATCTCATGAGCAAGGAGTAATTCCTCTGGGGAAGGGTCAAGATACGGGAGATCGGAAAAGACAACTTTAGCGGTGAGGCATTTTCCCCCCGGATCATCATATAAAGGGGGATCCACAAGAGAGGGAAGAACTTTCTTCTCGATTGGCGGTAACTCTTCAAATTCTTCAAACTTTGGGGTCCGAGAATTCACATCACAAGCTCCATCCTCATTCAACAATGTATACAAACAACTGACTTCGGAAGATTCGAGAAATTCAGCCTCTTCGGCTGTAAGAGCAACTTTCAAATTCAAATTCGGTTTCGCCAAGGCCTTCAAGCGATGTAGATACGGTACCGGTGTTGGAACAACTTTAGGATCCTCTATGCTCTCCTTCTCTTTACCCTTTTCCTTCTCATTGTCTTCTGAAACTTCCTTGCTTGCCTCCTTGGGAGATTCCCCAAGAGTTGAAGTCGGAATTGAACGTTCGATAGGAGGAGGCAACAAGGTAGGTGTAAGTGGCGGAGCAACGATAGCATTTTCCACGGTCTTCCCATTTCTCAATGTGATGATAGACTCTGTTTGCTCGGGAAAAAACACCGAAGAGCTAACAAAGTGTTGGCCTTGGGGGTTCGCTTGAGATTGGGTAGGGAACTTCCCCTTTTTCTTGTTGTAGGATCCCCACCGACGTGGTCAACTTTTCCATTTGGTTCTTGATCTCTCCCATAATTTGGGATTGTTGCTCATTAATAGCAGTTTGACCTTGCAAGAGAGCACTGAATTGATCTTCCCAAGAACGCTTCGGGGGTTGTTGTTGAAACTGAGACGGTTGTTGAAATTGACTAGGTTGTTGAAATTGGTTTGCATGAGGGAAATTGATCTCTCCCATCATTTGGGATTGTTGGTCGTTAAATGTGATTTGCTCTTGCATGATAGCATTCAACTGATCCTCCAAAGAACACCTCGGGGGTTGGTGTTGAAACTGAGTCGAACTTGGGAATGGATTGGATGGAACGAAACCCGGCGGACCTTGCGCTTGAGGGAAACAGAAAGCATTTGGAGGTTGCTCCCATGGTAATTGCGGAGCGGGAGGTGAAATTTGGGAAGAGCCCACATCATTCGATTGATTCCATTGGAAAGTCGTATGTTGTTGTGTCCTCGGATTGTATGATTGAAAGAAGGGGTCAAACCATTGATTTACCACATTCACTTCCTCCGGAGCAATTCTGTTTATGACATTCTTCAAAGCGGAAATATTTGGGCATGCCTTGGTAGAATGTCCCCACATTTCACATATAACGCACATCTCTTCCACTTGACGTACCACCTTAACTTTATGAGATTGAACACCTTTCAATTCCAACTTATCAAGCTTTCGAGCGATTTCTTCCAAACGAGTCTCAAAAGAACTATGCTCAGCAATAGAAAATTTCCTTGAACTGGTAGGACCTTGATTGAACATTGCTTTTTCTCCAAGATCCTCCAACTCTCGCCCCCAAAATTCTGGAATAACCCGAAGATACTCAGCCTTGAATTCAAATGCATTCCCACCAACCGGAGTCGGAATAACGATAGGCGATACAGAAGGAGCCCTTTCTGGATTCAACAAGTCACGGAGAGTGCGAACTGGAATTTCGTCGGCCATTGGGCCTTTTCTATTGCGATTTCGATTTACTTTGCGCGGTGGAGAGTGGGCAGGATACGCCCTGACAATGCTACGGATTCTCGGAGGCGATGAAGAACGGTGAAGCCGATTGGAATTTGGGCTCCGATACACAACAGACATAAACAAGCAAAACTACCAACTAACTACCAACAAACTAACAGACCGGAGGGGCTAGGCTGCCGCCTCAACTCAACAAACAGAAAGTGCGAAGGGTTATGCCACCACCTCGGCTCAGCAATGCAGATTAAATTAAACTAACTAACTAACTAACTCAATATCTACTCCGGCTTCGTTACACCTCAAGTTTGGCATGAAACCAGGTTAGAGGTATCCACCGAATTAGATACGAGCAATTAACAAATAAACTACTAACTACAACTTAAAAGAAAAAAGCGCGATACTCACAATGGTTTGTCGAGCCTCCATAAAGCCATAATAAGAAATTCCCGGCAACGGTGCCAAAAATGCTTCGCACTTCTCGATGTATCAAAAGAGAGGTCACCCCATGCGTAGGGTATAAGCGTCCAATTGAAGCATAATAAATCCGGAAGTCCGGGATCGTACCCACAGAGATAACTAATACGGCTTGATGGATTGTAGATGCAAGTATGGTTTCCGGCTTTTAGTCAGCCAACTTGATTTTTCGTATGCGGTGGAAAGTAAAAAGGCTAAATTAAACGAGAATAAACTAGATAAAAAGAAGGTTAGGTCTAGGAATCACTAGCGCCCACGACTCAAGCAAAACCACATTTTTCACTCCAATACACGGTTTAACCCGGAAGATAAGAAGGTTCGAAAATCAAGCTAGCTATAGAATTCATTTAGCAAACACCTCGAGCGACAGAGCTCCAAGCATCATGTGTGGTAAGTAGGCGAAGCTCTTACCTACACATGATCAAGGAGGTTATCACCTCGGTAATTTGACAAACAAATCCAAGCCCCACATCAATTTCCAAAACAAAGTTGCAAACTTTTTGGTGAAAAATGCAATTTTTACTCAAACCATGGGGTGCTAGTCACCCCATGACCCAACCTTATGAAACTACTCACACATATCTAAAAAGATAAGAGCAAGCAAAAATCTACTTAGCATAAGTGTAAACACAACACTAGAAAAAATTAGATAGAAAGATAGATCGGGAGAAACTAAACAACTTTAATAAAGCAGAGAGTGGCAAAAATTAACTTACAAGAGTTGAAAATGCAGAAATTAAGGGCTGGAAATGAAGAACACTCAAGAACAAGCAAAGAAATTTGAAATCTAGATCTAGATCTAAAAATGGGTACATTTCTGTCCAAAATCGTGTAATGGTAACATCACGGGTATTTATAAGCCCCAAGTGCGCGCACGAAATATTCTAAAAAGATGCTCTGAAGATCCCTCGTAAGCTCTCGGTACCGATGGCAATGGCCTTCAAATGCTGATAAGGTACTCGGTACCGATGTCTACAAAACTTCCCATCGATGCCGAAGGGATTAGTAGCTGCCTGGAGATAAGAGCTCGGTACCAATGTCTCTAATTATTCCCATCGATGCCTAAGGACTTCAACTTCAAGGCTGCTGCTCCAGAATCTTGGTAATGTCAAGCAGCTTGGTACCGATTGGGAAATTAGCTGGCATCGATGCCGAATTGATTAGTGCTGGCGTGAGGGATCTCCATGGTGCTCTCGGTACCGATGAAGCTTAATAATTCCCATCGATGCCGAGCCAATTCATGGCTGCCGTGGACAAAATTCTGAACCAATTAAAGTCCAATTGTGGCATTAATGCCAAGCCAAGTAATGGATGTCCCATGTAATGCTTGGTATTGATGGATAATTTCATGTGGTACCAATGCCGAGAGTTTTAAGTGGCTGATGCTAGAATCATTTTGGTACCAATGGAAATCAAGTAATGGTACCGACAGCGAGCCTTTATTATTCAGCGCTTGCTTCTTTGATTCTTGGCTTGCTTTCTCGAGCCGACGGGTCACCTTCGGGTCCTTGAACTCTTTGGCTTTCATTGGCACGCCTTGGGCTTTAAAACCCCTAAATTAAATGATTTTCCTACAAAACGCAACCAAAATACCTTACGAGCACAAGAGATTAAAAGCAACTAATTAAGCGATAAAATAAACTAAAACTAGCTACTAGCGCACCCTTTATTACATTGTCGGGTGCTTATCAAAAATGCTTCGTTCGCTCGATATATCAAAAGAGAGGTCACCCCAAGCGTAGGGTATAAGCGTCTAATTGAAGCATAATAAATCCGGAAGTCCGGGATCGTACCCACAGAGATAACTAATACGGCTTGATGGATTGTAGATGCAAGTATGGTTTCCGGCTTTTAGTCAGCCAACTTGGTTTTTTCGTATGCGGTGGAAAGTAAAAAGGCTAAATTAAACGAGAATAAACTAGATAAAAAGAAGGTTAGGTCTAGGAATCACTAACACCCACGACTCAAGCAAAACCACATTTTTCACCCCAATACACGGTTTTACCCGGAAGATAAGATGGTTCGAAAATCAAGCTAGCTATAGAATTTATTTAGCGAACACCTAGAGCGTCAGAGCTCCAAGCATCATGTGTGGTAAGTAGGCAAAGCTCTTACCTACACATGATCAAGGAGGTTAGCACCTCGGTAATTTGACAAACAAATCCAAGCCCCACATCAATTTCCGAATCAAAGTTGTAAACTTTTTGGTAAAAAATGCAATTTTTACTCAAGCCATGGGGTGCTAGTCATCCCATGACCCAACCTTATGAAACTACTCACACATATCTAAAAAGATAAGAGCAAGCAAAAATCTACTTAGCATAAGTGTAAACACAACACTAGAAATAAACTAGCTAGAAAGATAGATCGGGAGAATTTAAACAACTTTAATTAAGGAGAGAGTAGCAAAAATTCACTTACAAGAGTTGAAAATGCAGAAATTAAGGGCTGGAAATAAAGAACACTCAAGAACAAGCAAAGAAATTTGAAATCTAGATCTAGATCTAAAAATGGGTACATTTCTGTCCAAAATCGTGTAATGGTAACATCACGGGTATTTATAAGCCCCAAGTGCGCGCACGAAATATTCTAAAAAGATGCTCTGAAGATCCCTCGTAAGCTCTCGGTACCGATGGCAATGGCCTTAAAATGCTGATAAGGTACTCGGTACCGATGTCTACAAAACTTCCCATCGATGCCGAAGGGATTAGTAGCTGCCTGGAGATAAGAGCTCGGTACCAATGTCTCTAATTATTCCCATCGATGCCTAAGGACTTCAACTTCAAGGCTGCTGCTCCAGAATCTTGGTAATGTCAAGCAGCTCGGTACCGATTGGGAAATTAGCTGGCATCGATGCCGAATTGATTAGTGCTGGCGTGAGGGATCTCCATGGTGCTCTCGGTACCGATGAAGCTTAATAATTCCCATCGATGCCGAGCCAATTCATGGCTGCCGTGGACAAAATTCTGAACCAATTAAAGTCCAATTGTGGCATTAATGCCAAGCCAAGTAATGGATGTCCCATGTAATGCTTGGTATTGATGGATAATTTCATGTGGTACCAATGCCGAGAGTTTTAAGTGGCTGATGCTGGAATCATTTTGGTACCAATGGAAATCAAGTAATGGTACCGACAGCGAGCCTTTATTATTCAGCGCTTGCTTCTTTGATTCTTGGCTTGCTTTCTCGAGCCGACGGGTCACCTTCGGGTCCTTGAACTCTTTGGCTTTCATTGGCACGCCTTGGGCTTTAAAACCCCTGAATTAAATGATTTTCCTACAAAACGCAACCAAAATACCTTACGAGCACAAGAGATTAAAAGCAACTAATTAAGCGATAAAATAAACTAAAACTAGCTACTAGCGCACCCTTTATTACATTGTCGGGTGCTTATCAGGGGGATTAAGAGAGAGAGAGAGAGAAAGAGAAAGAGAGAGGGGGGGCGGGGGTATTGAGGGAAAAAGGACGTGGGGCCAGGGGGGGTGTCCGGGGGGGGAGGGGGAAAGCAATTTGCTTCCATCCCAAATCTGTTCGCGCCTCTTTGGAAACAATTGGCTCGCCTCTCTCTCTCTCTAGCTCTCTTCTGCGGCTGCTTGCAGTTCCTCCTTCTTCCGTCTCCCTCAACGGCCTCCATAGTCCATCCCCACCAGTCCGTGCTCGTCCGTTCCCAACGGGGATGCGCTCCCCAACAAAGCGCAACTTTTATCCCGCTCTCTTTTTATCTGAAAATTTGAACCTTTGGCGCCTCCCCCTTTTGAGTGAAAACCCTAGCAGACCTCTAATCTCCCTTCTCAAATCTCTCTCTCTCTCTCTCTCTCTCTCTCTCTCTCACACACACACACACACACACGAGAGCCTAGCAACCACCATCGCTCTTCCACGGCAGCGCCACCGTACAACTGTCGTAACTACTGGACGACCTCCATGAACAGGTATGTCTCTCTTTCTCCCTCTTTCTCTCTCAATCTCTCTGTGTATATACTAGACGACCTCCACTGTACAACTGTCGTAACTATTGTCAATGACATCTCACAGTTCAATGTGGTCAACTCTTGCCGGCCGTGAGTGAGTTAGCTCCAGTTTGATAGGTTACCTCACATACCAAGAGTTGCTCCATTTATTCATTATGACAAATTTCTAGCTTCAGGGGTCAGAGACATCGATGTCGGAAACATCTTGAATTGGTTGACGATGAGGTAAAAATATCCTACCTTCTGAGCCTTTCTCGCAGTTTTGTTAAATTAACTAAAGCTTAAACATGACTGGGGCAAGATAGTATGCAGGAACATGTTGTAGGAGCAATGCTCTTTGAGGTTTGTTTTCAAAATGAAAAAACTTCTTTTGCCCGGTTTTGCACAATATCCGAGTTTGTCGAGCTTAATTTTAAACTTAGACAACTTGCATATTGACAAAAAGGCAGATTATAAGAATTTGTTGCCTAGTTTATATGTTGCAATTGTGGTACTCTTAGTTGTAGAGACTTTGCTTCATATGATGTCGTATGTTGATTTTGAGTGTTGATGTTGCAACTATATTGCTAGTGTAGCTTGTAAGCTGCATTTCTAGACATTGATAAACAGATTGGATTTTGAAAGAATCATGAAAAGGAACTTGAATCAACCCTTAAAGATTTTTCATTTTCATAAATAGTATTTGATAGGCTTTGGGATGCAACTTAGTTTCCTTAGATATGAACTCTAAATTTGTGTTTACCAGGAACAATACTTTCTTTACATTAACTTAGTTGTGGTTATCCAACTTTTTTACTTGAATGAATTGTCATGGGAGTTAAAAGATAAACTTGGTTCTTATTCTTTGTCATTTGCATTGCAGGTAATAGGATGTTCTAGCAAAAACCATGATTTCAACTTGTTATTTTGCAAGCTCTCTCGGGAAGATCTTGTTAAGGATGGCATCGTTGATTTTTGATTAATTATCTATTCTACGCAGTTTCTGCAGTGTAGTTGGATTGTAATATTTTGACATGTTTGATCTACTTTTTAATGTTGACAATGTTATGGACCTTCTACTTGTGACATTTTATATATGGAGTATTAATTTCTCCAATGAAAAATGAATTATTTTGGTTTTTGAGTTATTTGGAAAAAGTTAGTGAACCGATATGTGATGGGAAAGTGGCTAGTATAATTTATTATAATTAGGATATATGATGTAGCTGAAAATTGGAGTACGTAGTAATTCTTTATTTTGGGAAAAAAAAATTGAACCTACAGTAACGTTTTTAGGCGCTGGTAAAAGTGTGGAGGTGGCCAGGGGCATTCAGGTCTACACCAACGCTTGCAACCGCTAGGGAACATAGTATTGGTAAAAAATTATGTTATACCAGCGCTTAAAACCACGGGGAAAGAAAGCATTGGTAAAAATAAATCTATAACAGCGCCCACAAAAAGTGCTGGCATAGAGCTATAATAGCGCCTCTACTCCAGCGCTTTGCCCAAGTGTTGGTATAGGTCGTGTTGGGCTATACCAGCGCTTTGCAGACCATTCAGCAATGCTTTTGACCGCTGGCATAGCCCAACTTTCTTGTAGTGACAGCACCAACCCCCAATCCCACCTTTCGGGCTTGAATATATTGGGCTCGTGCCATAGCTCAGGATCATTCTGTATGGCCCAGATATTCACCAACAACATTGTGCCACGTGGGATGCGAAAGCCACCTATGGTGCATTCTTTGGACAATTCATGGGGTAGGAGCAAATGGTTTGGTGGGCACATACAGAGTGTCTCTTTAATGATTTTGTTGTGGTAAGGAAGCTCGTTGAGGTTTGACTCTTCAATCAGTTTGTTTTGAACCCCAATGTGTTTTTTGATTTCGGAATATGCCTTTTTTAGGATATTTGGATTGTTTAGTAGGAACGATAGAGCCCATTCCATAGTCCCAGCGGAGGTGTTGCTCCCTGCTATTAACATAACCTGGAGGCATCATAAAGTATATAATACGCATTAGTTGCTGTAGAGTAGCGATGTGCATTGGTCAAAATTTTCGGAAATTCTTGGTAATAGAATTACGGAAAGCATCGATAGTTCAAGATCGGCCCGTTCAAGATTAAGAGAATTGGGACTGACTCTTCCGAATTAGTCAAAGATATCAAGAGAAGGATTCCCAAATTGTAGACCCATCTCGATTATATTTTTCATCAATTATTGTTCTATAGGAAGTCTTTAATCCAATGTTTTTAGTGTCCCAAACATGGAAAGGATCCGTGAAGTGGAAGAGAGGGAAACCGAGATTTACCCAGATTTCAGTTGCCCGTGGGCAATCACGTAAGTCATGGCAATTATCCTCTTTGGTATCCTAACACAAATCGCAAAATATCACTTGATTTCGGAAAAAGAGGTCTTTTGAAAGCCATGGTCTAGTTTGATTTCGGAAAAAGAGGTCTTCTGAAAGCCCATTGCCTTCTGCCTTAATGTTTGATGCTTCTTGGGCCTTCTTTGGTGACTTCAAGAGTCTATCACAATTGAATGAATGTAGCAGGTTATTTTATGGGGAGTGCCGTAGGTACGTGTAATTTGATATTTAAGACGGTCCTTGGAGTAAAGGAATATGAACACACAAACGTAGAAGCGAAACTATTATGAATTGTCAGTCCCTGACCTTTGCCAAGAAAGTTTGTTAGATCTGGAAAAAGGTCAACACCCATGCTAACACTCTTGCCAAGGAAGAATTGAATCCTTTGAATACAACAAGATATTTAGGCTCCGTTTGTTTTGACATAAAATATTTTTGCAGAAAACATTTTACCCATTTTCCTTTGTTTGATTAGATAAATGACACGTAAAATATTTTTGGGTGTAAAATGATTTCCATTGTAAGGCGTAAAATGACTTACGCTTGTGATGACTGTAAATCATTTTACGATACTGGATTGAAATGTCTGCTTCACCCATTGCTGACAATTGAGTGCACGAATGGCCACCAAGCATCAACTGAGACTTTTGCATGATTCTATCTGTGGAAGTCTACATGGAAGCAAACCACCTCTCTCTCTCTCTCTCTCTCTCTCTCTCTCTCTCTCTCTCTCTCTCCACATCCAATGAACTGAATTTGTATCCTCTCTCTCTATAGGCCCATGACACCCAAGCATCTCTCTCCTTGTATATATGAACATGTAGACAACTCCACTTAGAAGCCCCTGCCGCGTGAGAAACGTTTTTATCAGAACAAATTATTTTTTTCTACTCATGTACCAAACAGCCACAAATAAATGTACAACTATCATTTTACTCGTAAATGATTTTGCATAAAAATATTTTTCAATGTGAAATATTTTACATCAAAACAAACAGAGCCTTAGTGTGGTTTAGATCATCGTTGGTAGTGTGCCGTAGGCACACAGGCAATGCTCTAGTACCGTGATCAATATGTCAAAATGCTCCATAGTAGAGAACCAACAGGCTCCAAGAAAATAATTATGAGCCTTTTTGTGCGAATCAGGTGAGTTGGGCCAGATTTCCTCTTGGGTTGCGGAGAAAAAAAAAACTTGTCTATTATGAATGCGGAAAACGGGCTGGACTGCAATGAGCAGGATGACGCAACACAAGCGCGTGCGTAGGATCTGGATGACGTGTTGGGAGTTTTAAACTTAAGGTTCTGGGATTGTAATGGAAAATATCTGTGTGCTGGTTAGTGGTTATTAGGAAAGGCAGTGAATATTTGGAGGTGTGGCGGATTGATCTGAGTGCTTTGAGAGTTTTGGTAATGATGGATTTGATGACAGGGATGGTGATGGTGGTTGATGATGATAGTGCAGAAGCCAAGAGGCGGCTCTAAGCTAGGTTAGAAAAACCTCCGCTCTGATATCATGTTAAGAGAATATGGAGAAAGTAAGTATTGTATTCGATGACCAACTTGGTTGACTTCTAAACAACTATTGCTTGACATGGAGTATCATTTATGACTCCAGAAAACACCTTAGGCCTTACATTCAGGTCGATCGAGCTTGAATTGCAAACCAAAGAGGGGGAAAAAAAAAAAAGGAACAAAGGAAATGCAAAGAAGTTGATGGGCAGAAAATCCTTATACAGAACTATGAGACTTGTTGTGGTCCATCCTTCTACTTCCAACCTCAACCATCAATGCCTTGTAATTTCAAGAGTTCCATTGTCGCGTCAATCGACTTGTGTGTTTATTTGGCACAAGTGTCCTGTTTGTAAATCATTCGCACAGTTGAGAAAGCAGATTCACCATAGCACGGCGTGGCCTACATTTCGCGACCAAGGGCAGAGCCTTGGGTGTTGTGACCCCTATCCCCTCGGTCATGTCCACCATCTCCTCCCCTTCTCTCTCCCATTCAAAGCACTGAATTACCGATGCTAACCCCAAACCAACCACTCTCATAGCCAACCCTTCCCCCGGGCACCCCCTCCTCCCAAACCCAAATGGAATGAACGAGAATCTAGCATCATCCATATCACCCCACCTTTCAGGCTTGAATTTATTGGGCTCGTGCCATAGCTTAGGATCATTCTGTATGGCCCAGGCATTCACCAATAACATTGTGCCACGTGGGATGCGAAAGCCGGCCACCTATGGTGCAATCTTTGGACGATTCATGGGGTAGGAGCAGATGCTTTGGTGGGCACATTCGGAATGTCTCTTTAATAATTTTGTTGAGGTAAGGAAGCTCGTTGAGGTCGGACTCTTCAATCAATCTGTTTTGAGCCCCAATGTGTTTTTCGATTTCGGAATATGCCTTTTCGAGGATATCTGGATTGTTTAGTAGCAACGATAGAGCCCATTCCATAGTTCCACTCGAAGAGTCGCTCCCTGCTATTAACATAACCTGAAGGCATCATAAAGTATGTAATACACATTAGTTGCTGTAGAGTAGCGATGTGCATTGGTCAAAATTTCTGAAAATTCTTGGTAATAGAACTACGGAAAGCTTCGATAATTCAAGGTGAAGAGAATTGGGAATAACTTTTCCTAATTAGTCAAAGATATCAAGAGAAAGATTCCCAAATTGTAGACCCATCACAATTATATTTTCCATCAATTATTGTTCTATAGGAAGTCTATAATCCGTTGGGTTTTTTTTTTCTTTCAAGAAATGAGGTTAAAAAAATAGTCCAAAATCAAATTTAATGGACGAAGTGAAATATTACGAAACATGAGGTCTCAATTTAAGAAAAACCAAACTTCACACTGTGTTTTTATGCAAGCTCAGTGGAAAAAGACAAAAATGGGGGGAAAAAATCTTATCTACGGATGTAAGTGAGCGGCGTCGAGATTTTGTGAAGAAATATTCTTCAATGTTGAGAAGAACACATAAATTGAGAAGAAAATTGCCAGAAGTTTTGATGCCGATTCTATTATCGAAATTTTTAATGACACAAAATTGGTCACAATTCAAGATGCCTTGTTACATCTTGTCATGTCGTTCACACTAGACCACAATTTCTTCCTCTTCATTATCCCCTCTATTTTTCCTTTTGACCCGCCCATATACCATTTACAACTTATGGATTAGTGGAAACAACTTGACATTTTTTGGATTCGTTTCGTTTCTTTTTGTTTTTCCAGCGGGTTCCGTTGGCTTTCTACCGGCTGTTTTGGGTTTCCCCCAAATCAGTCCGGTCTTGTACCTGTTTGGTTTCCCCAGGTCTGGTGTGGAAGAGGAGGTGGGCGAATAATTCCGGCGCCTATTGAGGAATAGTCTGACGATGGTGGGTTGATTGTGGTCTCGATCTTGCTCCGTGCGCTTTTCTGGATGGGTTTCAACGAGGAGTTGCCTTTCTGGTCATGGTGGTCTTCGCCTGGTTGTTGTCTGTCGTTAGCCGGCTTCGCGCCGGTGGCTGTTTTCCGGGGTTAAGATTGGTTTGTGGATGAGGGATTACTCGTTTGTCTTGCTTATTCAGTGATTAGGTTCCGTTCCCGTAGGTGCTTAGTCTCTATTACGGTGAACGGCTCTATTGGTCGAACTTCGTGTGTCGGTTCTGCTTTGCAGTATGTGCTTATTTCTCGGTGATAGAGTTTAGGTTCCTACCTGTTGTTCATGTTTAGCCTTTATCACTGTATTTTCGGTGGATTCCTGTATTTGCCCGATGGGCTCTTTGTTATGAATTGTAATTTAATTGTGAGGTGTTCAAAAAAAAAAAAAAGTAGTTATCCATAACTTATTGGTTAGTGAAAACGCTATGCTCCGGAAGGGATTGGGAGATACTGCCAAGCATGGGGGCAGCAGTGCCGAATAGCCAATCCGGCCTTTCATCTCGGCAATCGACGGCTCGAATCTTGAAATGGACGGTTGTATGCGTTAGATTCAATCCAAGCCGCTTGTGCCGAAATGAACGGCCGGATGCCGCTCGGCACCCGCTTAACAGCATCCCCGGGACCCTCCGGAAGACATAAAGGAGAGAGAAAAAGGAAACAAACCTGCACGATTCCACTGATAATTTCATCTGTGTAAAACTCAGGTTCATCTTTGTTAAGCGACAACAGCACATCGACCATCGTCTCCCTCTGCTCATTCTGATCACTCTTGTTCTCTCTCCTGTGCTCTTCAATCAAATCTTGCATGAACGTACCCCTTTTCTGCTGCAATGCCTTCAATCTCTTGTCAAGCCCATTCAACCCAAAACAATTCAAGACAGGTACGAAATCTCCGATATTCGTCGCCCCGCCCAACAGAAAAGTCTCCGTCACCATCTCCTTAAACTTCCTTGTTTCTTCCTGTTGCTGAAATTATCATAGGAAATTATGGCAAATTAATCAGAGCTACTGAAAATCTAGCTCTTCTCACGCCCCATTTATATGTGAAGAAGAATATGTTTCCCTAATTATTTTAGTGTACACAAAATAATTAGTTTTCCAACTTGTTGAGGCGATCGTCCCTGCAATATTAATCTAGGCTCCATTCTTCCTAGATTTTTTAAACTTTTTCTTTAGCTTTTCATTTTAATTGGAGAGATTCATCATTTATCTCGACAAAAGAAAGCATACAAATATTAAAATATAAATTGATATCGGAAAAAAGTTCATGCGAGATGACACTTTAAACAAAACAGAATAACCGTTTGTTTGTTTGTTTTTTTTTTGGTCTTTACTAAACTTTTTTTGTTTTCATGACTAATTACTTTTTAGACTCTTTTCATTGAGACAAAATAATTATTAATCCAAAAGAGTTTTTTTTTATATGTTTTTTTTCCCTCAAACTATAATCTCTTTTCTTCTTTTTTTTTCTACTTTGTTCTTATGCTGTGTTTGGATTGGATTTTGAAAAGTTTTTTGAAAAATAGTAGGGGTAATAAGTGGAGAGAGATAGAGAGAGAAATGTTGGAAGTAGGGGGAATTTTTTGAAAAATTCTTTTTGAATTGCAAAGAGAACAACAAAAATCACCCATTTCATTCTTAAACTATCCTAATCTCACCTATTGAGTCCAAAGAATGAGATTTGGACTCATTAAAGGAATAATATATTAGTTCATTAAAGGACTAATTGGACTAATAGGTGGGATTTGAATAGTTTAAAGACGAAATGGGTGGTTTTGATAGTTTCAAAACAAAGTAGAAAAATGAGTGATAGTTTGATTATTATAAAAATTCAAAAACGATGAACAAAATAACACAATAGGTGAGATTATGATAGTTTAAGGTTTGGGAGAGGCTGGCTAGCTAAGGTATGTTGGGGTTTTTTTTTAATAATATTTTTATGCCTTATGAACAAACTCAATCCGATGAACAAACCTTAGCCGCCAAATAGTTAAAAAGCTGAAAGAAGTTAAGAAGAAGCTGAAAGTGTGGAACCAGCTGGAATTTGGGGATGTGAATGTAAGGTGGCAGCATATAGGGAAAATTCTGCAGTAGTATGAACTTCTCAGTGAAACAAGACAATTAAACCAAGAAGAGTTGGGACAAAGAAACAGACTGAAAGGGGAATATTGGAAGTGCTATAAACTGGTGGAAAGTGTGTGGAGACAAAAATCAAGGATTAATATATTGGCTCAAACTAGGAGACAGAAATACTAGGTTCTTCCAAATCATTGCCAACAATAGATTTAGGAAGAACCTAATATGCTCTGTCAAAGTGGATGGCAGATTTTTGGAGGAACCAACCCTCATAAAAAAATGCAGCAGTGGATCACTTTAGAGCAAGGTTCATGGAGGAGTTAGTACGTAGATCTAAAATGGGAGGTCAGATAACAAGGAGGCTGTCCCCAGCACAATCTCAGATGCTGGAAAAACAATTTGATATTGTGGAAATCGAAGCAGCAGTGAAAGATTAACATAGTCTAAAGGCTCCTGGACCGGATGGCTTCAATTTCACCTTTATCAAGAAAGCTTGGAAGTTTATGAAGCAAGATGTAGCAGCGTTCTTTGCAGAATTCTATGAGCATGCCAACTTAGCTAAAGGTATCAACAGTACTTTCATTGCCTTAATACCCAAAATTGATGGTGCATGCAGTTTCAATGACTTTATACCTATTAGCATGGTAGGTTGCATTTACAAAATCTTAGCAAAGGTGCTTGCAAATAGACTAAGGTGTGTCTTACCAACAATAATAGGGGATGCTCAATCTGCTTTTGTGGGGGGTAAACAAATCTTAGATGGTGTTTTAATTGCAAATGAAATCATTCATTTTTGGAAACAAAACAATGCTGGTGGTCTGATTTTGAAAATTGATTTCGAAAAGCATGTGACTGTGTCAATTGGAATTTCTTGTTAGATTTGTTAAGGAAGTTTGGATGTGGTAGCAAATGGTGTCAATGGATTCAGACCTGCATATCTTCACCTTCTCTTTCCATTCTTATAAATGGTTCCGCCTCTGATGAGGTTATCCCTCAAAAAGGTCTAAGGCAAGGTGATCCAATCTCTCCTTTCCTTTTCAATATTGTTGTGGAAGCCCTCAATATCCTTATGGAAAGAGCCAAAGAAGATGGCTCCATCAGAGGTATCCAATTAGGAGATGGTGTCAATATCTCTCATTTACAATTTGCTGATGACACTATCTTCTTTTGTAACAATGATGTTGAAGAGATTCTAAGTTTGAAGTTAATCCTAAGGTGGTTCCAACTAATGTCTGGTCTCAAAATTAACTTTTCCAAAAGCATGCTGTGTGGGGTTGGTGTACAAGAACAGGAGGTGGCAAATTTGGCAAGAATCATTGATTGCCCAAGTGGGAGACTACCAATGAAATATTTAGGTCTCCCACTTGGAGCAAACCCCAATAGAATTGCGCGCAACTTGGCAGCCAGTGATTGACAGAGTAAAGAACCATCTCAAGCCTTGGAAGAAAGGGCATATGACAATGAGTGGGAAGCTATCTCTGGTCAAATCAAATATGAGCAACCTTCCAGTGTATTACATGTCTATTTTTAAGATGCCAGCTGCTGTAGCAAATACTATTGAGAAGATCCAAAGGCAATTTTTGTGGGGGGATTCAGATCAGAGGAAAAGTTTACATCTTATGAAATGGGAGAAGTTAACAAGGAATAGGAGGTTTGGAGGCCTAGGCATCAAAAGACTAATGGAGCATAATGTAGCCTTGCTAGCAAAATGGTGGTGGAGGTTCAATAAGGAAAAAGAGACTCTCTGGGTCAAGGTGGTTTCAAAGAAGTATAACCTGGATGACAACACTTGGTTACCACAGATGTCTAGCAGGGGCAGACCTTCAACAATCTGGAAAGACCTGTGTGCAGTGGGAAACATTGGGGCAGATATGGGAGAATGCATTATTCATGGTTTTGTCTTCAAGGTTAACTCAGGGAATAAAATCAAGTTCTGGAAACACAATTGGCTTGGTGATGAAACTTTTGAAGCAGTCTTCCCAAGACTTTACAGCATCTCTCGTCAAAAGGAAGCAATGATAGCAGATGTGGTATGCAGTCAAAACCCAGGTCAATGGAATTTACTTTTTACTAGGAGATTACGTGATTGGGAGGAAAATCAACATGCAACTCTGAAACAACTACTAAGTGTGGTGCAACTTCAAAACTCAGTTGATGATTCTCTACAATGGGCTTGGAGCAACGATCTGTCATTCTCTGTGAAGTCAGCTTATCTGAAATGGGAAGGCCAAACATTCATGGAAGATAAAGTCTTATCATCGATGTGGAAGAATATCTGCCCTCCAAAAGTGGAACTCTTCACTTGGATGGCTATTCAGGACAGCATTGCTTCAAAATCAGTGTTAGTAAGGAGAGGGATACTAAATGAAGGCTCTGATGTATGTCCTTCCTGCAACTCTGCTAGTGAAACACCGTCCCATTTGCTACTACACTGTCAGTTTTCGTGGCAGGTGTGGTCAAGGATAATGGAGTGGTGGAAGTTACAATGGGTTAGCCCTCAAAACCTCAAAACCCTGTTTCAGATCTGGGATCACAACTCCTTTAAAAATTTGGAGAGGATATGCTGGTTCGCAAGCTTTTATGCAATGCTCTAGACACTATGGACATGCAGGAATGAAGTGGTTTTCAGAAACAAGGTGTGGGAACTAGAGGAAACCACTGATTTAGTAAAAACAAGGATGCTATCTGGGTGAAAGGGATGTTCAACATCAATGATTACTCTGTGGATAATTTCAAAAGGTGTTTGGATGGTATCAAACTGGTTAAAATTTAATGTGTCTATCTTTTTCTGACTTTTCTTAGCCTTTTGGGTGGCTTGGGGAGGGTGTGGTTGGTGTTTTTTTCTAGGACCCTTTGTGGTGTTTTGAGTCTGTCTTAGTGCTGGTTGTCCTTTCTTTTTTGTCAGGTGTTTTTTTGGGTTGTCTCTTCGGGCCTGGTGGTTGCTTTTGGGTGGGTTGGTGGGGTGTGATCTGTTTTTGTTTGGTTTTGGTCCTTTTGGGGCGTCTGTTGTTTGTCCTAGTGCTGGGTGTCTCTTTTTTCTTCTTGTCAGTCTTTTCAGTGTTTCTTTGGTGTGTCCCCCTTTCTTCAGACCTGATGGTTTTGAGCTCTGTGGGGCTAGGTTCTTGGGGTGTGCCTTTGGTCTTAGACCAGGTGTCCTTGTAGTCTTGTTGGTCATTGGTTCCTCTCTATATTTGGTGTTGTGTCTTTGATCCTTTTATGTGGAGATCAGAGTAAGCCACTTGCCTTATTCTTGCTCTTCTCAGAGAGCCACTTGCCTTACTTACCTATTGCTGCTGATGTTTTGGCTATCTTAACTGGCTGTCTTTTCTCATCCTCATATCAACTCCCTTGGGAAGGCTATGAGGACAAGTGCTTTCTACTTTTACTGGAGCTATCTGCTGTTTTTTTTTTCCATTTCAATGCTGGCTGATATGTACTTCGAGTTTGGGAATGTCTACTTTTCTGATATGAAGCTCCTATGATGAGGGATTTGTATCTTTATCTTTTTCTCGGTGAATGAACTATTCGGCGTCTATCTCTTTCCAACTCCTATCGTTGGGAGGGCTAAGAGATGTTTTGGACTGCTAATCCAGAAGGAAGAAGCTACGTCTAAAGTAAACCAAAGGCTCCAATCCTACATCAACAGGGTCTCAATTGTGTTTTATTTTTCAGAGTGTTGGGGCTGCTGGTTTCTCTATTAATGTGTTGGTGGATTCATGTTGGTTTTGGGAGATAATCCTTGTGCTTGCTGTTATGTACATCTCTTTCAACTCCTATCTGTGGGAGGGCTAAGAGTTTGGGAACTGCATATCTACATGTAAAGGGCTGGAAAGTTGTTTCTCTATAATGTGTTGGTGGATTCATGTTGGTTTGGGGGATAATCTTTGTGTTACGACGGCTTAGAGGCTCTCCATTCCATACGGTGACAATTTCTATCATTAAGATTTTTTTGCATTGTCTCATCTCTTTCAACTCCTAACTGTGGGAGGGCTAAGAGAAGTTTGGGAACTGCATATCTACGTGGAAAGGACTGGGAAGTTTTCCGATTCCCTTTGCTGATTGAAGTGAAGCAAGAACTCATAGGGGGTCCTTTGCTTGCTTTCAATGTGTGTTTTTTCTGAAGCTGTGCACCTTCTGACTACTATCTGATGTTGCTGCTTGGAGGGTGATCCAGATAATGTGTCTGGCTTAGTTACTGGTGTAGGATTTCTCATGATATTTTCCGGCCTACTGTGTTTCGGCCTTTGTTTTCTCTCTTCCAATGCTCTATTGGAAGTTTTTCTTATCCTTCTCCATGTATCAATATCACGGTTTAGGTTTCTTTTCCTTGATGTACCCTTATCAAGTTTTAATAATAAAATCTTTTTGCCGATCAAAAAAAAAAAAAAACAAACCTTAGCCAGCCTCTCCAGAATATGGTGTGAATCTTATAAAAATTCAAAAACGATGAACAAAACACACAAAACGGAACTGTTTAGGGAGGCCTTACCTCCAAACCTCCCATTTTATCCCCGTAATATCTCTTTCCAGCAATCATCCTCATCATATTATTCAGCGTCACCTCGAACAACACCGATTTCATGTCCACCTCTATATAATCCCCATCCGAGGAACTTCTATAGAGCCGACCCAGAAGCAACCGGACCTCGTCGAACCGAATGGTCTTCAACATTTGGATCCGGCTCGCCGACAAAATCTCAGTTGAAGCGATTCGTCTCAAGTTCCGCAAGTGCTGGCCGTAGGAGGACCATATGATGGTGGTGTAGTTGTGCCCGAGGTGTTTTCCGGCAAGCAGTTTAGGGCGGTTGGCGAAAACAACGTCGTTTTTGGCGAAGCATTCTTCGGCAGCGGAAGGGGAGGAGACGACGAGGACCAGGCGGGAACCGAACCGGAGCAGGAGAATCGGGCCGTGGGTTTTGGAGAGGGCGGCTAAGGTTCGGGAGAGTGGTTTTGTCAGGAGGTGCAAGTGGCCTATTACTGGGAGGGAGGGGAAAGGGCTTGATGGTAGGTTTTTGTGTTTCTGGAGAAAGTGTTTGGTGAGAAAGTATGTCAATAACGCTCCTCTCTCTCTCTAAAAATCAGATCCCTTTGACCTCTTCTCAGTAGCCGCCGCCTGGGGGGGGAGGTGCCCTCTTCCCTCCTCCCCCCGGGCTCCCTCCTTCTCTCCCTCCCTCTCTCTCTTCTCTTCCCTCCTTTCTTTTTTCTCCCCAAACTCAAGGTCGATTTCGTTTCTCTCACCGATCTTTCTTTGCCGCCGTTTTGGCTCCCCTACCTCGCCTCACCTGAGCGCCGCTCTGGTTTCTGCCGAACACCACATCTGGGGGTGTTTGGTTGTCCTAACGGCTAGGATCCGGCGGCGGCCGGTGGTGTCGAGGTAGTTTGGATCCCACCACGTTTTCCGTTGCTGGACGGGCGTGGATGCTTAGCAGCTCTATGGATCTTTCCGGCCGGAGGTTGGCCGTGGATGGTTGGGGGTGGTGGCGATCGACTCGGCAGGGGTTTCGGTTTTGACGTACGGAAGTGCTCAGCCTCTGGCTCCCCTAATCGTTTGTGAGGACCGAATCGCCGGCTCCTCGGCGGTTATTCTCGGGTTCCAGTTGCTCGCGGGGTTCGCGTCGACGTCGGAGTTCATGCCTGTCGTTTGTGGGGTGGGTGGTGGCGGTCGAAGGCTGCGGGTTTGGCTGAAGGTAGCTGGCGGGGGTTTGGGCAGGTAATGGTGTGAATGGAGGCGAGTGGGTTTGTTTTTGGGGCTGGGTTTCACTGGATTTCTGGTGGCCGGAGGTGGTGATTGGGTGTGTTTGCGGCGGGGGCGGCTGTGCTTGCATTTGCTGGTGATTGGATTTGATTTCGGATTAGGGTTTGTTTTGGCTCTTCTGGGTCAGGCCCAAGTGATTTCTTGTTTAATGTTTTGGGGCCTGGCCCTTTGGGTGTTGGTGGGCTTTGACCCATCATTTTATTTTCTTTTGTTCCAACTTTTTGTTGGATTCCCCTTCCCCTCTCCCCCCACTTGATGTACCCTTTGTCAAGTGTTCTCAATAAAATTTTGTTGCCTATCAAAAAAAAAGAAAATGAAGAGAAGAAAGATGTATGGAATCTCCATTGATTTTGATCGAAGCTTCGAGCTCGAGGGTTTCACATCTTTATAGCCGTTATCAAGATCAGATGGGGTGCACGTAATCACTCTTTAGTACTATAAAAACAAACAGAGATTGAATTCCTTCAGTCGGCGGCAGAAACTATGGGGTTTTCACCACCACCATTTTGGCACCCAGGGTGTGTTAACTGTGGATCTAAATCGTTCATCTTGTAGGGTCAGCAGAATAGTATATTTTCATTCAAAAAATTTTAATAGCTCCACCGGACATTGGTAGGTATATCAAAATATGAATTTTGGTTTATGAAATGGATGGTCATGGACAGCTTCACTTGACAGGATCACACCGTCCATTTTATAAACTAAAATTCAACTTTAATTTGATTGATCTGCCGATATCTAATCAATCTTTCTTTCTTTTTTTTGCGTGAATATGCTGCACTATGAGCCCTACAAGATGAAATGTTCGAATTTTACAAATAACTGCATAGTGGGATTTATAATGGGCTATGGTGAAAAACCCACTATTTCTACCGCTGGAGGAAAGAATTTAATCATAAACAAAATTTATCAATATGATCGTCACATGGTTGACATTGAACTCTTATTGAACTGTTTATGTTGGGTGTGATCTTATGAACTTAACTTAAATCTGAGAATTTTGTCATTCTTTGAATTTATTTCGCATTTGTTTATTTTGCGCTAAACTTTTGTCGGCTTTTGATTCGTCTCGACGAGAGGAATCGGAAAAATAAAATTTCTTTACTTTTACCCAGGTATTCTGAGAAATAACCATTCTTTAGCGCAAAAAAAATCACTTTTTGACTTTATAACCACTGAACAGATAAAAGTTTTTTATATGTGATCTTCTCAACTACTTTTGGACGGCTGTGATCTTATCAACCACTCATGGACAGCTGTGATCTTCTTAAAAGTTTTTATTTATTTATTTATCATTTTTACATTAGATAAGAAGTATAGAGTACAAACCCGGGACACTATATCAATTGTGAGAGTTCACAAGACAATCAAACCCAACAATTCAACCAATACAAGAAATAAGCCCATTATAGGGTAAAAACAAAGAAAGAAAAGGAAAAAACAAAGAAAGGAAAAGCCCTCTAAGGGAAGAACACCCACACGCAGGTGGAGAGACTCAAACTCCTGATCTTTTAGTGAGATGTAAGAATCCTGACCAACTGAGTTAGCCCAATTTGTTGCAAATCGCTACACTTGCTCGAGCAAGAATTTCAACAACTTTGACCAGAAGCATTGCTCGACATTTTGCCTAAAGGTTGCTTCTGCAAAAAGTAAACCTCCTTCATTGATTTCCAAAAGCACTTCACTAATGACTATCGCACTCGAAATTATTAACGGAAGATTCCTTTTCACATAGCTAAACAGATGCTGTAATTTTATTTTTTTTTGAAGATACAGATGCTCTAATTAATGTAAGAGAAAACCATTGCATTTAAGAGTGGTTATTTCTCAAAATATTTGGGTAAAAGTGAAAAAAATTTTACTTTTTCGATTCGTCTCGAGACGAATCATGAATAACCCACAAAAGTTTGGCGCAAAACTAACAAATGTAAAAAAAAATTCAAATGTGTACAATTCTCAAATTTAAGATAAGTTTATAAGAACGCAACCTTAGTTATAACGAGAGCTATCTTTCACCAATTATATATGTTATGATTTGAACATGATATGAAAGCTATCTTTCACCAATGATATTGAACTCTTATATATTGAACATGATATTAAAGCAATCTTTCACCAATTTTGTATGTTATGATCAATGTAGAATCCGATGAAAATTCCATACAAGGGTAATATGTACCCACCCTGATCATCAACATATTTCTCTGTTTCGTTCACCGATAAATAAAACAGACTCCACTTCGTAATAGCTAATCTACAGAGAAGCTCTGTTGTTAGATCCCCATCGTCCATCTCAATAATGAATAGTTTCATATTTAAAAAGATTCATCCTGAAAAGATTCTTTCAACAAATCTAAATCATTAAAAACACTTTAGATGGTTGAGATAACACGGATTGTTCTCTGCCATCCAAACTCAGACGACAGAGAAGCCTTATTTTCAAGTAAAAGAAAGTCCATATATTCCAAACCAAATCACAGTTTTCCAGATAAGTAAATGATCAGTCTATAATCAGAACTAAGGATTTCCCATTTCATTCTACTTACATTTGTAATTATTAATCTCACTTTAAAATTACTAATGTCACCGCAAAGCCACCATCAAAATTTACTATCACTGCATTAAAAGTAAAAACTCATTATTGTCACACCAAACTTATTACCGTCCGTTCGGCCATCTGATGGCCCAGATCTCATCTCGACAATGAACGTAAGCCTCCCGGGTTCAGCTCCAAACACACTAGTTTCAGAAAAAATAACGGGACCCAGAAAAATAGTACAACTTACACTCAATGCAATGGTAATCAACCTTATCAAGTTTATCTGGAAGTAAATAGAATTACCCACAAATGGTAATCGCCTTGCATAATTTGCCTGCTCTGAAATGACACTACGAAAAAAAATCCCACGAATCCTCTTTGGTATCCTCACACAAATCGCAAAATATCACTTGATTTCGGAAAAAGAGGTCTTCTGAAAGCCCATTGCCTTCTGCCTTAATGTTTGATGCTTCATGGGGCTTCTTTGGAGACTTCAAGAGTCTATCACAATTGAATGAATGTTGCGGGTTATTTTCTGGGGAGTGCCATGTGTATGGGTAATTCGATATTTAAGACGGTCCTTGAAGTAGAAGAATATGAACACACAGACGTAAAAGCGAAACTATTATGAATTATCGGTCCCTGAAAGTTTGTTAGATTTGGAAAAAGGCCAACACCCATGCTGATGCTCTTGCCAAATTGAATCCTTTGAATACAAGAAGATATTTAGTGTGGTTTAGATCATCGTTGGTAGTGTGCCGTAGGCACACAGGCAATGCTCTAGTACCGTGATATGTCAAAATGCTCCATAGTAGAGAACCAACAGGCTCCAAGAAAATAATTATGAGTCTTTTTGCGCGAATCAGGTGATTATTAGGAATTGGAACCAGTGAATATTTGGAGGTGTGGCGGATTGATCTCGAGTGCTTTGAGAGTTTTGGTAATGATGGATTTAATGACAGGGATGGTGACGGTGGTTGATGGTGATAGTGCAGAAGCGAAGAGGTGGCTCTAAGCTAGGTTAGAAAAACCTCCGCTCTGATATCACGTTAAGAGAATATGAAGAAAGTAAGTATTATATTGAATTAAATTAATCATGTACATAAGCCCTACTATTTATACAAGAGAGAGAGTGCTAACTATGGAAAGTCAATCCTAATCAAATCTGGATATGCTCCTAATTACAATCAATCAATAATCTTCTCTAATCTTCTACATTCTTCAAACATTTAGGTTGGTACAGAGGAGCTAGCTTGGAGCCGACTTTTAGGTGATCAGAGAGAGATATATCAACTTGGTTGACTTCCAAACAACTATTGCTTGACATGGAGTATCATTTATGACTCCAGAAAACACCTTGGAAAACTAGGCCTTACATTCAGGTCGAGCTTGAATTGCAAACCAAAGAGGAAAAAAAAGAAGAACAAAGGAAATGCAAAGATGTTGTTGATGGGCAGAAAATCCTTATACAGAACTATGAGACTTTGTTGTGGTCCTTCCTTCTACTTCAAACCTCAACCATCAATGCCTTGTAATTTCAAGAGTTCCATTGCCGCGTCGATCGACTTATGTGTTTATTTGGCACAAGCGTCTTGTTTGTAAATCATTCGCACAATTGAGAAAGCAGATTCACCATAGCACGGCGTGGCCTACATTTCGCGACCAAGGGCAGAGCCTTGGGTGTTGTGACCCCTATCCCCTCGGTCATGTCCACCATCTCCTCCCCTTCTCTCTCCCATTCAAAGCACTGAATTACTGATGCTAACCCCAAACCAACCACTCTCATAGCCAACCCTTCCCCTGGGCACCCCCTCCTCCCAAAGCCAAACGGAATGAACGAGAATCTAGCATCATCCATATCGCCCCACCTTTCGGGCTTGAATTTATTGGGCTCGTGCCATAGCTCAGGATCATTCTGTATGGCCCAGGCATTCACCAACAACATTGTGCCACGTGGGATGCGAAAGCCACCTATGGTGCATTCTTGGGATGATTCATGGGGTAGGAGAAAATGGTTTGGTGGGCACATTCGAAGCGTCTCTTTAATGATTTTGTTGAGGTAAGGAAGCTCATTGAGGTCGGACTCTTCAATCAGTCTGTTTTGAGCCCCAATGTGTTTTTCAATTTCAGAATATGCCTTTTCGAGGATATCTGGATTGTTTAGTAGCAACGATAGAGCCCATTCCATAGTTCCAGCCGAAGTGTCACTTCCTGCTATTAACAAAACCTGAAGGCATCATAAAGTATGTAATACACATTAGTTGTTGTAGAGTAGTGATGTGCATTGGTCAAATTTTCCGGAAATTCTTGGTAATAGAATTACGGAAAGCGTCGATGGTTCAAGGTGAAGAGAATTGGGAATAACTTTGGAAATTGATTTTGCCACTTTCCTAATTAGTCAAAGATATCAAGAGAAGGATTCCCAAATTGCATGTAGACCCATCACAATTGTATTTTTCATCAATTATTGTTCTATAAGTCTATAATCCGTTGGGTTTTTTCTTTTTCAAGAAATGAGGTTAAAAAAATAGTCCAAAATCAAATTTAATGGACCAAGTGAAATATTATGAAACATGAGTTCTAAATTTAAGAAAAACCGAACTTCACACTGTGTTGCTCTGTGGAAAAAGACAAAAAGGCGGGAAAAAACCTTAAAGAAAACAGATACAAAGAAAGTAACTTATCTACGGCTGTGATTGAGCGGCATTGAGATTTGTGAAGAAATATTCTTCAAAGTCGAGAAGAACACATAAATTGAAAAGAAAACCGCTAGAATTTTTTAATGCCGATTTTATCATCAATACTTTTAACGACATGAAATAGCATCTCAAATAGCATCTCAATTCAAGATGCCTTATTTTAGTACAGTTAGCTTATATTAAAAATTATTCTTTCTTAGTACTGTACGTGCATTTCACAAATTTATACTGTAGTTTTTAGTATGTATTGACCTTCACTACTGGCTCCACGTACCCAATTAAATTGTCATCTAGGTGCTTTTCCATGTATACAATTAGGGGGCGTTTCCACTAAAAATTTTGGATTACAAGTTATTGCATCTTCTCTGGTTGTTCATACTAACTCACAATTTCTTCCTCTTTATTTTCCCCTCTATTTTCCCTTTTGATCTGCTCATATACCATCTATAACTTATGGGTTAGTGAAACTTGACATTTTTGGACAACATGAAGTTGTCCACAACTTATTGGTTAGCGGAAATGCGCGCTATGCTCTGGAAGGGATTGGGAGATACTGCCAAGCACGGGGGTAGCAGTGCCGAGTGGCCGATCCGGCCGTTCATTTCGGTAATCGATGGCTCGGATCTTGAAATGATTGGCTCAGATCTGTATGCGCTTAGATTCAATTCGAGCTGTCTGTGCCGAAATGAACGGTCGGATACCGCTCGGCACCCGCTCGGCAGCACCCAGCAGCATCCCCGGGACCGTCCGGAAGACGTAAGGGAGAGAGAGAAAAAAAAGGGAAACAAACCTGCATGATTCCACTGATAATTTCATCTGTGTAACACTCAGGTTCATTTTTGTTAAGCGACAACAGCGCATCGACCATCGTCTTACTCCTCTGCTCATTCTGATCACTCTCGTTCTCTCTCCTATGCTCATCAATCAAATCTTGCATAAACGTATCCCTCTTGTGCTGCAACACCTTCAATCTCTTGTCAAGCCCATTCAACCCAAACCAATTCAAGACAGGTACGAAATCTCCGATATTCGTCGCCCCGCTCAATAGAAATGTCTCCGTCACCATCTCCTTAAACTTCCTTGTTTCTTCCTGTTGCTGAAATTATCATTAGTAGAAGATAGTTAGTTTTCCAACTTGTTGAGTCGATCGATCGTCCCTGCAGGCTCCATTCTTCCTAGATTTTTGAAACTTTTTCTTTAGCTTTTCGTTGTAATTGTTGAGATTGATCATTCATTTCGACGAAAGAAAGCATACAAACATAAAAATGTGAACCGATGTTGGAAAAAAATTCATGTGATACGACACTTTAAACAAAACAGAATAGCTGTTTGTTTGTTTTTCTTTGTCTTTACTAAACTTTTTTTGCTTTCATGACTAATTACTTTTTAAACTCTTTTCGTCAAGACAAATTATTAATCCAAAAGAGTTTTCTTTTTAATGTTTTTTCCCTCAAACTATCACATTTTTTTCTATTTCGTTCTTAAACTACCAAAATCACCCATTTTGTCCTTAAACTATTCTAATCTCAACTATTGAATCCACAGGATGAGATTTGGACTCATTAAAGGAATAATTAGTTCATTAAAGGACTAATTGGGTGGGATTTGGATAGTTTAAGGACAAAATGGATGATTTTGGTAGTTTAAAAACGAAGTAGAAAAAAAGGTGATAGTTTGATTATTATAAAATTCAAAAACGATGAACAAAATACACAATAGGTGAGATTAGGATAGTTTGAGGTTCGGGAGAGGCTGGCTAAGGTTTGGGGGAGGTTTTTTTTTTATATTTTTATCCCTCATGAACAAACTCAATCCGATGAACAAACCTTAGTCAGCCTCCCCAAAAATATGACGTGAATCTTAGAAAAATTTAAAAACGATAAACAAAACACACAAAACGAAACTGATTAGGGAGGCCTTACCTCCAAACCTCCAATTTTGTCCCCATAATATCTCTTTCCAGCAATCATCCTCATCATATTATTGAGCGTCACCTCGAACAACACCGATTTCATGTCTACCTTAACATAATCCCCATCCGGGGAACTTCTATAGAGCCGACCCAGAAGCAACCGGACCTCATCGAACCGAATGGTCTTCAACATCTGGATCCGGTTCGCCGACAAAATCTCAGTTGAAGCGATTCGTCTCAAGTTCCGCAAGTGCTGGCCGTAGGAGGACCATATGATGGTGGTGTAGTTGTGCCCGACGTGTTTTCCGGCGAGCAATTTGGGCCGGTTGGCGAAAACGACGTCGTTTTTGGCGAGACATTCTTCGGCGGCGGAAGGGGAGGAGACGACGAGGACCGGGCGGGAGCCGAATCGGAGCAGGAGGATCGGGCCGTGGGTTTTGGAGAGGGTGGCTAAGGTTCGGGAGAGTGGTTTTTTCAGGAGGTGCAAGTGGCCTATTACTGGGAGGGAGGGGAAAGGGCTTGGTGGTAGGTTTTTGTGTTTCTGGAGAAAGTGTTTGGTGAGAAAGTATGTGAAGAAGATGAAGAGAAGAAAGATGTATGGAATCTCCATTGATTTTGATCGAAGCTTCGAGTTCGAGGGTTTCACATCTTTATACTAGCAATTCTCAAGATTAGTTGGGGTGCAGGTAATCACTCCTTAATTATAAAAAACAAACAGAGATTGAATTCCTTCTGCCGGCGGCGGAAACTACACTGTGTTCGGAAGCCCATTTTGAATTTTTGTTTCAAAAACTTGTTTTTGAAATGCCAAAGATGTGGGGCCTTCCAAGGCCGGCAAAACTACTTTTTTGACTTTAAAATCTGACAAGCCAGTGTGGTATACAGTAAAATGAGCCCCCACCAAGTAGATCTGAATCACCCAATCTCTCTCGGATGCTAACACGTGTCACAGTCCCTCTGTCCTTTCCCCAGCTTTGCACTCTTCGAAAACTTTGAAAAAAAATTTAGTGGACCCACTCATCGAAAGCTTTGCACTCTGTCCTTTCCCAAGTAAAATTCGTGAATTTTTCTTCCTTTTCTTTCTGCTGACTCTCAGCTATAGGGACCCACTCATCTTTAAAATAATTCATCCAATCACATATTTTTAGATTTTAACTCAAAAATTTCAATCCAAAATTGTGAACCAAACACAGCGTATGAGTTTTTCACCACCATCATTTTGGCACCCAGGGTGCGTTAACTGCAAATCTAAACTGTTCATCTTGTAGGGTCAGCAGATATTCTCATTCAAAAAATTAGCTCCACCGGACATCGATAGGTGTATCAAAATATGAATTTCAGTTTATGAAACGAATGGTCATGAACAGCTTTACTTGACAAGATCACACCGTCCATTTTTTAAATTAAAATTCAACTTTTAATTGATCTGTTGATATCCAATCAAGCTGATTTTTTAGGGCGAATATGTGACACTATATGCCCTACAATATGAAATGTTCGGATTTTACCAAAAACTGCATTGTGGGGTTCATAATGGGCTGCGATGGAAAACCCACCATTTCTACCGCTGGTCAAAAGAATATAATCACAAACAAGAATTAACAATATGATCCTCACATGGTTGACCAGAAGAATAATTTTCAATCACAACACATGCGCAAGGTGCTGGATATATTGATGATTTGAAAGCTATCTTTCACCAATTATGTTGTGGACTTCGGGTTGGTGTTGTGCAATGAGGTCGTGCTATGCACCTCCGAACCATTGGATCGTGCATTCAATGGCTCAAATCTTATCTCGGCAACCAACGATTGAGAGCCGTTCATTGCCGAGATGAAATTCGAGCCGTCGAATGCACGATCTGACGACTTGGAGGTGCGCAACACGATGTTGCGCACACCACAGCACCATTCCCAATTCTTGTGTTGTGATGACAACTGGGGAATGAACTCTTATTCTATTTTCAAAAAAAAACTCTTATTCTCTTATTGAATTGTTTATGTTAGTACAACGAGAGCTATTTTATCCCCTTTAACATGGTTAAACATTACTCATTTTATATGTAGCTCACACGAGTTAACGTTTCATATTGATAATTTACAATTATAACCGTTTATCTTGCACCTTTTAACTTTAATTACTTGGAATTTTTTTTGTAGCAGCTAACGATGAGATTGATCCTTGTCTTTTTGAGATGCTCATAAGTTGGCTCAGAAAATCGAGTATCAGCTCTTTTGTGGACGCTAACCTCGGTTGGGGTTTTGTTGGGATGCATTAGTTTAGGTTTGCTAGTAGTTTCCAGCTGTAGTTTAAGGTTGGCGGGGGTGGGTTTATTTTCGTTGTATTAGATTTAGCTTTCGTTTGTCCTTGTTTTGGCCGCATGCACATAACACACACTTTCCACACTATGTTTCGTTCTTTAGGCCCATGTTGGCCTTCGCTTGTCGTCGGCATTTCTAGGCCTCTTGTTGGCCTTTATCTTCTGGCGATAGCATAATATTTGTGTCTTTTATTTTGTGTTTTGCGGATTAATTCGTTGTGTTCTGTTCTTTGGACCCTAATTTGGTTTTCGCTTGTCGCTGGCGTGTCTTCATTATTGTAATGGCGACAGCACAATTATACTTTCCTTATTATTATTAATGCATTTCTTGGTCTTAAAAAAAAAAAAAAAAAGGGGTACTGTGGGATTGTTTATTCAAAAGTTATTTGTCATGAATGATGTTAGGGAGAAAGATATCTTACCGAATTGTTAATGTTAGAATAATTGCAGGCTATTCTATTCACCCTTTTTTTTTTTTTGATACGCAATTCTGTTCACCTTTAGAAAGTGGATTTTATGTGAAGCTCCCAATAAATTAAGGAAATTGATTTTAGCACTCCAAAAATTGATGGAGGGGCTCGAAAACGACGCCGTTTTGTGTATCAACTCAGTGCAGTTTTGGAGCTCCTCCATCAATTTTTGGAATGCCAAAATCAAAATCTTAAATTAATATCGAAGATTAGAACCGTTCATTTTGTAAAATTTGACCCTTTTTTATTTGCAAAAGATGAGCCCAAACTCATTTTATTAAGTGCGGAGTTGTACTTATTTTGATTAAAAAAATTTGTAAGTCGAGGATTTGATCAAGCAATTAACAATTTTTTTAATGAACTGATTTTTTGAGAAATCTTAAAAAGTGAAGCTTTACAAAACAAATGACTTTGATCATCGACGTAGAATTCGATGTGTGAGAACCCACATGTGGGAAGTCCCACATCGGGATTCCTAAAAAAGATGGTTTATATAGAAACGCCCACCAGCTACTGTATAATTTGAGGTTAACTTTTTGAGCGTCACTCTATGGCCACCAGGGGAAGGTTGCTGGGCCAATGCAACGGGGTGCAACAAGGACCTTGCAGCCAAGGTGAGGAAATTGTGAGAACCCACCTGTGGGAAGTCCCACATCGGGATTCCTAGAAAAGATGAAATGGTTTATATAGAAATGCCCACCACTGTATAACTTGAGGTTAAGTTTTTGAGTCACGTGCTTAGACGAACGGTTAGCAGGTCAGTTGGGGCGAGTCGTTACACGATGAAAATTCCATACAAGGGTAATATGTACCCACCCTGATCGTCAAACATATTTCTCTGTTTCGTTCACCGATAAATAAACGGACCCCACTTCCTAATAGCAAATCTACAGAGAAGTTATGTTGTTAGATTCCCATCGTCCATCTCAGTAATGAATGGTTCCATCCTGAAAAGATTCTTTCGACAAATCTAAATCATTAAAAACACTTTAAATGGTCGAGATAACACAGATTGTTCTCTGCCGTCCAAACTCAGACGATAGACAAGCCTTATTTTCAAGTAAAAGAAAGTCCATATATTCCAAACCAAATCACAGTTTTCCAGATAAATAAATGATCATTGTATAACCAGAACTAAGGATTTCTCAATTCAATCTACTTACGTTTGTAATTATTAATCTCACTTTAAAATTACTAATGTCACCCCAAAGGCACCATCAAAGTTTACTATCACTGCGTTAAAAGTAAAAACTCATTATTGTCACACCAAACTCATTACCGTCCGTTCGGTCATCCGACGACCCAGATCTCATCTCGACAATGAATGCAGGCCCCCCGGGTTCAGCTCCAAACACACTAGTTTTAGAAAAAATAACGGGACCTAGAAAAATAGTACAACTTACACTCAATGCAATGGTAATCAACCTTATCAAGTTTATCTGGAAGTAAATAAAATTACCCACAAATGGTAATCGCCTTGCATAATTTGCCTGCTCTGAAATGACACTACGGGAAAAAATCCCACGAATCCTTGCTCAAATTCGAAGTTCCTTCAGCAAAATAATTCTGCGATCCGATTGAACTCGTATTTCTATATATGTAGGTGAATTGGGCACTAAAACGACGATCCGAGGAAAAAAAAAAAAAGGATTCACACCCATCCGCTGGAACTAACTTTTCTCCGGAAAAAAAAAAATCATTGAGAATTAATTTGCTTAGGGAATCAACAATTTTCTCACTTTGTGAATGAGCCTTCGACATATTGGACACACCTTGGTATTCCCATCCATGATCCTGCACAAGTAATCGAAAAATTGATTTGGTTTTTCACAGCGTAAATCTCGACCAAATCAAACTACTAAAAAGACCGAACCAAATTGCCCAGCTCGAATTGGTTCGGACAATCAACGGTTGGTCGAATTTTTTGGTCCACCCGTGCTTTTCAATTAGGACATGAAGGAAAATTTCAAAATACCCCCCAACCTTTACACCAAAATTCAATTAGACTCCCAACCTTTTAAAAACTTCAATTTTACTCCCAACGTTATCTTCCGTTAATCAAAACGCCCCCTTTCGTCCGAATGACTAACGGATTTCGTTTAAAGCTCCGTTAAATAGTGTCCCGATCGAATTTCGATGATCCGAACCGCTCAATGTGTTCAAAACGTGATTTTAAGGGTACCCACTGGAAATCGGAAAAAAAAATGACCGGGAAGGGCTTCATCTGAACAGTTTTTTATTGAATAGTTCAATAAAAAACTGTTCAGATGAAGCCCTTCCCGATCATTTTTTTTGTTGATTTCTATAAGTGACCTTAAAATCACATTTTGAACACATTGAGCGGCTCGGAGCATCGAAATTAGATTGGAAAAGGGGGTGTGCGGATCGATCCGGATTTTGCTTCGGTCTGCACCTCCCCTTTTCCGATCGAATTTCGATGATCCGAGCCGCTCAATGTGTTCAAAACATGATTTTAAGGATACTATCAATAAAAAACTGTTCAGATGAAGCCCTTTCCGGCCATTTTTTTTTGCTGATTTCTTGTGAGTACCCTTAAAATCACGTTTTGAACACATTGAGCGGCTCGGATCATCAAATTTTGATCAGGACGATATTTAATGGAGCCTTTAACGAAATCCGTTAGTCATTCGGACGGAATGGGGCATTTTGATTAACGGAAGATAACGTTGGGAGTAAAATTGAAATTTTTAAAAGGTTGGGAGTCTAATTAAATTTTGGTGTAAAGATTGGAGGGTATTTTGAATTTTTCCCGGATATGAAAGTAGTATAATTTACCTTTGAGCACAGCTATAGCAAGTGACATAGTGACCGCAAGGAACGAAGAAGCAATTCCGGGGCTCTTCATAGCAAGTAACGCAAATCTTCCCATCATATAAATCTTCAGGGGGCCGACTATTCGCAGCTGCATATTTTTCTCCCATAGCCCGTTAAAAATTTTTGAAAATTATATTTCGGTAATTATATGTCGAAAATATGTTCAACCTTCGGTAAACAACTGTCGAACATACATTTCGGTAAATAGCTGTTGAAAATAAGATTATATTTCGGTAATTACATGTCGGAAATGCACAAAAAACATATATTTCGGTAATTGGATGCTGAAAATGTGTCTCAATTTCAATAACTAACTGTCGAAAATGTATTTTAATTTCGGTAACTAACTGTCGAAACATATTTTGGTAATTGAAAATTTTTAATGGGCTAAGGGAGAAAATACGGGGCTGCAAATAGTCGCACCCATCTTCAGAAGAGCTAGTTGATCCAGTCTCCAGGTCGTCTTCATCGCCGGTTCCATATGGCAATCGAAATGGCTTCTCGGGCATCAGGGGATCGGCCTCTGTTACTTGTCTTGCTTGTGTTGCTTCCTCTCGAGTGCGATCCCCGTCACTGGCTCCGAGGTACTTTAGTATTAGGAATATAATGAAGGTTGCAGAACCTGAAGAAACCATGAATAGGTTAGGCAATAATCTGAAATGCAATTTCACTAAAATTGGCTGAAGTTGGGGGACCGGGGTCCATATGCCACAAGCACGGGCATAGTAGCCCCTGCTGTGACTCTATTATGGGCTTCTTCGGGACACAAAACAGTAATCTGATCCGTTTATTCTGTTTTGCTCGTTAGTTTTATCACGTGCAGAACAGTCACACTAATCGGACATCGATAACAACCTGAACCATAGAAACTTATACATAAATTTTAACGACCACTACAAGTTTGAGTCAGACAATCATGTCGCTTTCGATGTCGGAAAAAGTTAATTATGAGTGTATGCGACAGAAGGAGCTGAACAAAACGAATGGTTTAAATCGATCTTTCATGCCCCAAAAAGGTCCTTCATGCCTTGCAATCCAAAATTCAGGGTGCAAAAACATTACTCATTTTGTGTAGAGGTCGCACGGAGTCCTACTTCTATGATCAGATTTGTTCAATTTGTAGGGCTTGACGGTTTAGTAACTCCTGCCAAAACTCTACTGCATTGTATGTCGGTAAGTGCTTGATTGAAATATTTAATTCTTGGTCTAAAATTCAAGACTCGAACTCTTAAACAATACAAATGTTGATAAGACCCGGAGTGAGCCCTTGCACAGAACGGATAATATTCACAAGCTAAACAAAATTTGGAATCTAAAATGAAGAGGCAAGCAAGATCAAGCTCAAAAGGGCACGGCCCTTCTACTAAGGGCGCCCGCATATATGCAAAATGCGGACTTCTGTTACCAGCCGTTGGAACAATCCAACGGCTGGTAACAGAAGTTTGCATTTTACAACTCTAAGGGCGTACTTAGAGGAAGCAGAGTACTCAAAAGGGTACCCAAAATGGCTGTATAAGTTACTACACGAGCCACAAAAGATAGCGCTATGCTCCATTCCCCCAGCTCCCCCTGCACAAATTGAAATTTCACTATCAGATTCTTAGCATTTCCTAGCACGTTCAGGCTGTGTTTGGAATTTGGATCATGTATTTGCAGCTAGATTTATATGCAAAAGTGAAGTTGAAGAAGATAATGGAAAGAAAAAGCTAAATTTAACTTTAAGTTTTCGTAAATGGAAGAGACCTTACATTGTTGGGGGTAGTTACCGCGACAAATTGGGCGTCGGGAAAAAGATCGAGCCGACACAAACCATTCGTAGTCGAACACGTGCTTTCAGCCTTAGTTGTACCGTAAATCTTCGACGAAACGTTTATGCTCACCACCATTATGATGCTCCTGGGATGACCGGTTCGAATCACTGTCGTGGACTCAAGAGTGGGCCTAAAAGAGTGAGGTTAATTTGGAGGGGTTTCGTTGGGTAGTAGTAGTATGGAGATGAGCTGACCAGAGTTATAAGACAATGGGAGCATTGGACACACAAAATATCTGCACATCATATTTTAAGTCGTTCTAGGTGTATCTAACTTCTATAGAATTCTTGTGGTACAAAAACAGAACCAATCCGTCAGTCTATTGCTTTTCACGTTTACATATTCAAATAATCACATGATTCTTCATGAATGACAATCATTTGTGGAACCACTTATTTTGTTAAGGTCCGACTTCATTCGACAAATATCAGACATATATAAATTCAAAAAGTAAACAATGTAAAAGACACAGCGATTTGGAGAGGCGTAAATTATTCACGAGAAAAGAGCGGAGCCAGCACAAACCAAAAAAAAAATGATCTGAAAACTCTAAGGCAGGCGGCCTGCCCGCGAGGGGTAATTTCGTTTACAGGAGCTGCGGAAGACTGCTGGTTCGTTGTATTCACACAATTGCAGTGCTCTTTTATTTTGGTGCTTCGGAAACTCATAAGATTAACTGACCGCGTCGTATCGTGTCAAAAATATATTTATAAAACCTTGGAGTTAACTACTACTCCGTAGAACAGTGGTTAAGACCGAGTGTCGAATCCGCAGGGACAGTATGGCTAAGTTACTATAATTTCAATCAACTTTTAGATTAATTCAGAAAGAAAAGATTGAATTGTTTGATTTGAGAAAACTGAATAGAGTAAGAGAACAACTAATTAATTAATTGAAAACTGGTGGAGAAAGGATCTAGGGTTTCGAATCCACCCCGACCGCGTAACAACGATATGCATAGGTTAGGTTTAACATTCGAATCCTTAAAGACTATCGTTAGAGCTTGCAATCCCTTTCAATAATCGTCAAGAAAATAATCGGGTTGTTAAAAGGCATAGACTATCCCATAGCACGGACCGTCTCTCAGTAGCACGGTTTGGCCACCTAACGGCACGATCCGTCTTACGAGCATAATCTATCTCAGAACTCCAACCACAATCAATGAACACCATTGTTTAACTCCGTATTTGAAAACCGCGAATATAAATACGGAACAGATAAAAATCATTAAAACCATTCCATAAAACTGAAACGAGTTCTAGTTAAACAATCGATCCGAATATTAAAAGCTAAACCTATACATATACAAAGTTACTTGGAACAGTGCTTCATCTCCCCCCTAGACGAGGGGTTTAGCCGGCCATGGGAGCCGAGATCGTGCTTCTTTTCTGTGGTGTCGTCTTCTACTGTGGAATCCGTCGTAGCAGCCTCCACGGCCGAGAGCTCTCTTTCTCGAAAAACCCTTCTGTCCATTTATATGTGTTGCCGTGCAAAAACCTTCCTAAAGGAACAATGATTCTATGTTACCCAAACATCTCCAATTCCTTAGTATACTTGGGCCCATTAATGAATCCTTAAACATCAGACCCAATTTCACCATGCACAATTAGCCATTACCCGAATGCCAATTAATTTGGTTTATGTCTAGGCTTAATTGAGACGTGCACACACGGGTTGTAGACGATCAATTCCCATCTTTGTGGCAACACTCCATAAGACCATTCAAATTGCATGTTTTCGCACCAATCGGTCTCTGAGGCCTACAAACACCATAAAACACTAAAACGCGTCAAGTAACAATGTAAACGGACCGACAAGGCATAAATTAGAAGGATTAAATGGGTGCTTTTCAGCACTTATCATTAACCAAGTAAAAGAAAGAGTACATCATCCAAATCAAGCTACGGAGAGAAATAAAAGGAGAACACGAAAGGATAACCAAGTCCTCAGCAAATAGAAACTCTTCGAATAACAACTAGGCTAGTTCTAAAACGCGTGCTAGACTCAAGTTGTGGGCAATGACAAAACTCCCTTGTTGGTGGGGAAACCTGGGCTGTGACCACCGGATCTTCGCCTTGTTCTGTACCCATCCGAGCTAGGTTGTCAGCGCTTTGATTAGCCATTCTGCTTGTGAGTGATATTGTGGCTCCAGTTCTTGCTAATAGCATTCTTGAGAATTTAAGAAGACCACGGTGAGGGTGTACCGCAGGTGGTCCTTCGTTGATGGCTTTCACAGCAAAGAGAGAGTTTGTTAGACCCAAGGTTCTAGAATGCATGTTAAGGGAAGTAGGAAAATCAACCTTGACTATGTTATTTTGAGGAAGCTTAATTGAAGAAAAGAGCTAACTGTGAAGAAAAAAATTAACCGTGATCTTTATTGGTTTTATCCACACTTGGGAGAGAGTGTTATTTGTGAGTTGGTATTCATTGTATCCACACCATCCACTAGTGGAACGCCTAATTAACACGAGAGTAAATCCGATAATTATCGCAGGAAGATAGCACGCTGATGAAAGTCGAATCTCAAATAGAAAAAGTTAGTAGAGGAGAGGAAGCGAACATACAGCAGGAAGCAATGATGCCAAGTGTCTTGTAGCGGATGATCAACGATATAAGCCACCTTAGACACGACGGAACCCTTCAAGTTGCCCATGTCGTTGGATTTGTTGGGAGGAGGATGAATGCGTTTCGTAACTTGAAACTTGGTGCAGCAAACTTTGGTGCAACCGCAGCGAAGATTAGTGTCAAGGGTGAAAATACCAGAATTCCGCCTCCCAAATGGACCAACTGTGGTTCTCCATCCGGATCATAGTCACAACAAGAACACAATCCATTCCCATGCTTCTTCATCCCAATTTTCCTCACGTATAGTGCCTCTGGTTCTTCATATTGGCGGCTATGAGTTTCCCCTCACCAGTGTAGCTAGTAGAGGATATTGCCAACCCCAATTGATTTGAGACCATATCCGCCCGCCGTACACTGGCCAAGCAGGTTGTTCCCAAGTGCCACTCTTCACATTGTAGACGTACTTGGTAGCTCCAGTACCAAGCATAATCTTTTTTGCTTCCGATGATGATGATGATCGAGATGAACCACCACAGTAGGCGACCATGGGGGCGCAATCCGAAGTTGATTCTCATCGAGGTAAACAGGGGGCGGAGGTAAAGGCTCCCACTTGTGTTTTTTTTATCCAAGTGAGTGTGTCTTGAGCTTTACCTCTATTCTTGGCGTTCAGCATATCAGGAGCTCGCTTCCAACCCTCCACCTCCACCACCTCTGTTTCATCTTCTTCTTCAGCTTTGACACGATGATAATGACTTTGATTACCATCCTTGAAGTATAGGACATCGCGGCAAAAGTCGAAGCATGCTTTGAATTCTTCTTTAGTGAAGAAGGATTCCTTTTCTTCTGTAGTTTTAGTTTTGTTTCTTACGATGCCACCAAAGACGTAGACGGTGGAGCCTAGAGCAACAATCATGTTCCCGTTGGGAGTCAATCTCGAATTCAACGGACTCATTTCAACGTAGTGGTGGTGGCGATTTTTTTCCGTCACACTCGTCGTCGAAGTAGTCGACGCTTTGCGGCCAAGAATTGCTCCTAGCTGCGTAGAATTGCTCTTGGGCGCAAAGAATTGCTCTTGGCCGCGTAGAATTGCTCTTGGGCGCAAAGAATTACTCCTGACTGCGAAGAATTGCTCTTGGCCGCAAAGAATTACTCCTGGATGCAAAAAAAATGCTCTTGGCCGCAAAGAATTGCTCCTGACCGCAAAGAATTGCTTCTGGCCGCTAAGAATTGCTCTTGGCTGCGAAAATTGCTCTTGGCCGCATAGAATTACTCTTGGCTGCCAAGAATTGCTCTAGGCCGAAAAGAAGTAATTTTTGTGGCCAAGAGCAATTCTACGCGGCTAATAGCAATTCTTGGCGGCCAGGATTACTTTTTGCGTCCAAGAGCAGTTCTTGCCGGTCATGAGCAATTCTATGCGGCCAAGAGCAATTCTTGGCGGCCAAGAGCAATTTTTTGCGGCCAGAAGTAATTTTTGTGGTCAAGAGCAATTCTTTACAACCTGGAGCAAAACTTTGAGTCCAGGAGTAATTCTTTACGTTCATCACCACCATTATGATGCTCCTAGGATGACCGGTTCGAATCACTGTTGTGGACTCGAGAGTGGGCCTAAAAGAATGAGGTTTGGAGGGGTTTCGCTGGATAGTAGTATGGGGGTGAGCTGACGCCAGAGTTCTAAGGCAATGGGTGCATTGGCCACACAAAATATTGTTGCACATCATATTTTAAGTCCTTCTTGGTATATCTAACTTTTATTGAATTCTTGTGGTACAAAAAATAGGACCAATCCGTCAGTCTATTGCTTTTCACGTTTACATATTCAAATAATCACATGATTCTTCATGAATGACTATCATTTGTGGACCCACTTTATTTTCTCTTCATTCAACAAATATCACAGAAATATACATTCAAAAAGTGAACAATGTAATGGATAGAGTGATTTGGAGACAGGCGTAAATTGTCCACGAGAAAAGAGAGGAGCCATAATCTTGAAGCACAAAAAAAAAAAAACGATCTTAAAACTTTAAGGCCGGCGGCCACCTGTGCGTGAGGTGGCTCCACCCGCCGCTGGATTGGGTTATTTCGTTTTCCAGAATTATGAACAAGAGCTGCGGAAGATTGATGAAACTTGCTGGTTCGTCGTATTCATACCATTGCTCTGCTCTCTCTTTTTTGGTACTTCGGGAATTCATAATAACTGTTCGAATTGACAACTAGGCTAGTCTAAAATGCGTGCTAGAGCCAAGTTATGGGCAATGACAAACTCCCTTGTTGGTGGGGGAACCTGGGCAGTGACCACCGGATCTTCGCCTTGTTCTGTACCCAACCGAGCTAGGTTGTCAGCGCTTTGATTAGCCATTCTGCCTATGAGTGATATTGTGGCTCCAGTTCTTGCTAATAGCATTCTCGAGTCTTCAAGAACACCACGGTGGGGGTGTTCCGCAGGCCGGTTGTCCTGCTTTGATGGCTTTCACAGCAAAGAGAGAGTCTGTTAGACCCAAGGTTCTAGATTTTGACGATAACAAACACAACATAATTGAAATTACATTAGTCAATGGAGGCTTTATTATATATTCTTATTCTTATTAGGCTAATTATGTTATTGAAGGGAGTTATTTTCCTATTCTAGGTTTCTACGTTTGAGAGAAAGAGAAAGGCGACGGAAAGGAATGGGATTTTCGAAATTAAAGAATGGAAGAAGGCAACGGCTGATCAATTCATTCAAGCTATGGAACTCAAACTTTAAAGAAAAGGGAAAAAAGATTTGATGGGACAAATTTGAAGAATTACTCATGGCCGCAAAGAATTTACTTCTGACCACAAAAAATTGACCTTGGCCGCAAAGAATTGCTCGTGGCCGCAACGAATTGCTCTTGGCTGAGAAGAATCGCTCTTGGCCGCAACGAATTGTTTCTGGCCGCCAATAATTGATCTTGGCCGCATAGAATTGCTCATAGCCGCCAATAATTACGGCCAAGCGCAATTATTGGTGGCCAGGAGCAATTATATGCGGCCAAGAGCAATTCTTGGCGGCCATGAGCAATTTGTTGCGGCCAAGAACAATTTTTGATGGTTAGGAGCAAAACTTTGTGGCCATGAGTAATTCTTTGCTGCCAAGAATAATTATTGGCGGCAAGGGGCAATTCTTTGTGGCCACGAGTAATTCTTTGTGGCCAGGAGCAATTCTTCGCGGCCAGGAGTAAAACTTTGCAGCCAGGAGTAATTTTTGTGGTCAAGAGCAATTCTTCACGGCTTGAAGCAATTCTTTGCGGCCTAGAGGAAAACTTTGCGTCAATGAGTAATTCTTTACGGCCAGGAGTAATTCTTTTTTGCGGCCAGGAGCCGTACAACACCGTACTATAACCATCAAAGTGATATCAAAGGAGGCAGAGAGTTTGTTCAAGTCAAATTTTTTTCTGATAATAAAGTATAATATGTATCCGATCGGCATAGTTTTCCAACGCAGTTAAAATAATTACCGAGGATCATTGACACCTTAGGGTTCTGCCCGATGGTCGTGTAGCCATACTTGGTGTGGTGAGTTTCTTGGGTTCGACTCCAACTTGCTCGACTTACAAAATTCAAAACGAACAATTGCTTGACAAATTCGCTTTCTTAGAAGGAAAAGTCGGCCTTGAAGTACTTCCAGACGACAATTGCTCGATAGATTGATTTTTCTCAAATCGCAAATCTAAGAAATCTCATGAGTCGCGGTAAAACGGAACATAGCTTTTCCAAACCAAAATACAATTCAATAAAAAAATGGTCAAATGTCACTGTTTAATTTTCTTTTGTGTGAACCTGATAAATTCAACTAAAACAATTTCCTCAATGGAAGGGGAAAAAAAAAAACCCAGAGGACTTTTGTCTACAGGCAAATAGACCACAGCACACTAGTTTCGCGAATTACGGATCACCCATAGGCTACTAACCAGAAAAACTGACCCATGGGCCATAAAATACATCAACTGCCGTTCATAGAACAACTTACTCTGAATGGAATGCTAATCGGCTCGCAAACTTTTTCACGGATGTAATTCGTCTTGCATAAATTTGCCTGCTCTGAAGCCACCGCGGAAATGGACAATCTTATGAATCCTTTCTCAAATACTACAAAGTTCCTTCAACGCAAAAAATTTTGTGATTCAGCTGCCAATGTATATGTGATCCCACTGAACTCATACATCTTCTCTCGGCACAAAATCACGAGGCTGAGAAATTGCTCAGGGAATCAACAGTTTTCTCACTTTGTGAATGAGCCTTCGACATATTGGACACACCTTCGTCTCCCCATCCATTATCCTGCACGGATAGTCCTCATGAAATCTCCATACATTTAACACAAATGATTTGAAGCTCTTTTCATGCATGAACTTGGTTGGTTCTATTTCGTGGTAAATCAAGAACCAAATCAATACGTAGAGAGTGGAGATTTAAATAAATAAAAAAATCATTTGAAGAACTCACATGATACAAGAATGCTCAAATTGGTTTGAAACCGGACCCGTTAGAGTAAATTCACACGAAAACATGTTTTTGGATCAGATTTATTAGAATCACCAAAGTTCAATAAGATCCAACAAAACTAATCTGCTTTTCAACAGGACATATGCTATAACATACCTCTGAGCACAGGTGTAGCAAGTGGCGCAATGGCCGCAAGGAACAAAGAAGCAATTCCGGGGCTCTTCATAACAAATAACACAAATCTTCCCGTCATACAAATCTTCAGAGGAGCTAGATGATCCAGACTCCAGGTCATCCTCATCGCCGGTCCCATATGGCAATCGAAATGGCTTCTCGGGTATCAGGGGATCCGCCTCTGTTACTTGTCTCGCTTGCGTTTCTTCCTCTGGAGTGTGATCCCCGTCACAGGCTCCGAGGAACTTTAGTATTAGGAATATGATGATGATAACAAAACCTGAAGTAACCATGATTAGGTTATTTAGGCAGATGTTGAAATGTAAGACTAAATGTTTTTGGAGTTCTTAACAAATACAAATGTTATTAGATCGAACCCTTGTCGATATATATGATATTAAGCTGATTTTTTTAAAGATCGGCTTTAGAACAACGCCTTGAATGAACGGGTCTGATCATCAAAGTAAGACCCGATGTGAACCCCCGAGATAAAGTGGTTTATGTTCACTAGCTAAACAAAATTTGAACTCCAAAAAATACAGAGGCAAGGTAGATCAAGCTCGAAACGGTACCTAGAATGGCTATATAAGTTACTACACGAGCCACAAAAGATAGCTCTATGTACCACTCACCAAGCTCCCCCTGCACGCAGTGAAATTTCACAGTTAGATTCTCGGCATTTCCCGGTACATTAAGACTGCGTTTGGATCATGTATTTGCAGCTCGATTCATAAAGGAAAAGGAAATCGAACAAGCTTTATCGCTTTTTTCTTCAATGGAAGAGACCTTACATTGTTGGGGGTAGTCACCGCGACGTATTGGGTGTTGGGGAAAAGAAGATCCAGCCGACACGAACCATTCGTAGTCGAACACATGCTTTCCGCCGTAGTTGTATCGTAAATCTTCGACGAAACGTTTACGTTCACCACCATTATGATGCTCCTGGGATTTGCGTTCACGATGCGCAGATAGTACTTGTCATCTTCTTCAATTGCATATTCAGCTTCTCTGCCTGAAAACAAGTACACATTCTGTTTTTTCAGTAGAGTAGTATTGCTTCTACATTTGACTAAAATGAAGTTAAGATCGATAAAGAGAGAAAACAGAAGATTATTAATTAGCCAAGGAGTTCTATTTTCACATGGAGTAATTTGAAGGGGAAATGATATTGGCACTCCAAAAATTGATGCAGACACTCCAAAAAATAAAGGAAAGTGGCTTTGGAATTACACTAGTTTTGGAGTGCCTACAACAATTTTTGGAGTGCCAATATTATTTACCTAATTGAAGTTGACTAAAAGTAGAGGGATTTGGAAAATCTAATAAATCTTGAAAGAAAAATGAGAACTAGAGGGATTCCACTTCATTTCTTTTCTTGAAATGGAAAAGAATTCATTGAGTTTTCACTTCCTCTTTACTAATTCCTTCAGAAATCTAAGATCCAATCAGAACTCGAGTATTTAACGTGTTATAGGAATTAGATCCTCTCCGGTCCTTAATTTGGACTCGAGGGGACGGTTCAAATCCAAACCGTTCATTGTTGCAATAAAAGGTTCAGATTTGATCAGAGACTCTAACCGGAGGAAACCCCGATAAGAGCCTCCAAGCAAATCCGAACTGTTAATTGCAGCAATAAACGGTCCAGATTTGGACAGTACCCGCCGGTCCAAAACTTGGACGGGAGAGAATCCGAACCCATTTTGTAAATGATGATACTTAAATGAGTAGATTTCTTACCATGGACTGGTTCAGATAGGGCATGGGCGTCAGGGGGACTTGTTGAAGTAGGTATCAATGTCTCGAGATTTCGTTCCCCTGTCAGAAGAAGTGAATGGGAAATTGTAAGGTCCAAAACTAAACTGATTTTTCAAAGAAAAAAAAAAAGAATTAGAAAAATGATTTTTTTTAATAAGCATGATGTAAAGGTGAAAAAACATACAGTAATTTAATCAAAAGTTGACTTTTACCTTTAATGATAGACACCTCAAGTTGACCCAAGCAACTAGTCTGAGCTTCCCATCTAATCCTGAGGTTGGAACCCTTGTTCAACCACAAGGCAAATCCCTGAAAATCAAAATTGCAGTTCACAGAAAAATAACAAATAGAAGAACGAAATTTTTTGTAAGACAAACGCGTCAGAAACTGTTTGATGTGTGTGAGTTTATAGAACCGTTTAGGATGCCCGTGCATCGGACTGTCCGAACACATCTTTATTCAGATCTTTATTAGGACAAAACAACGGGTAGTGATTCACACTCTTTCTGGGACTACACTAGTTTTCTGGTCATCATTCATGTGAATTTACGACATTGCCCATTAATTTATTCTTTTTCTTGCACACCGCAAAAATAAAGACAAGAACAGGAAGTGCAAGTGATAAAAAGAGAAGTGCAAAAATCATTTTCGAAAAGAAATCTAATGAAATTACCTTTCGACCGTACGACGCGACAATCACATAAGTCGAGACACTCCAATTCTTTTCCAGGCTCAATTCCGGCTTCTCAGAAAAGCCATAGAGAGAAACCCCTTTCTCATACTCATCCCTCACTTGGATTTGCTTCACAAAAACAGAGCTTGCCTCGAGCAATCGAGATGAGCTAGGTCCGAGCACAAGGTGACGATTCCCATAGTACCCATACTTTAGAGTCACAGATACTGCAAAAAACAGAAGGGGCAGGCAAAACCAAGCTGTTTCAGAATAGAAGGGTAGGAGAGGAAGATATGAAGAAGGTGAAGAATTACATGCCACAAATCCAAAGGGTCAGGGGAGTGAGCAAACGAGCTAAGGACTCTTGGCACCGTTGTGGGTTGCGGGTATGGAATCTGAGAGGCTCCAAGACTGGTCTGTACATTGGGAGTTTTGTGATACGAGAGAGAGAGAGAGAGAGAGAGAGAGAGAGAGAGAGAGAGAGTTGGGATTCAGGGGAGGGAGGGGAGACTAGTAGATTAGGGGGTTGAGATTGTGGTTTTTGACTTTTGGACAACTAACGGTTTATTGAGATTGGCGGGTATATTTGAATGGTAAGTATTCATGAATGGTAGGTGTTTGCCTATTGTTTTTTATTGAGTTTGGGCGGTTTGGGCGCCTAATGGATGTGGTAAGTGCGTCCCTAACTTTGAAGCATTCAAGATCCTCTTGAAATGGTCTTTCAGCCTGTGGCGAGAACAAGTTTAAGTTGGTTGAGGGTCTAGCTCAAGTTGGTTGCGGGTCCTGCTTTTCTTTATTTTTGTTTTGTTTTGTTATATTTTGTTTCGTTGTACTTTATTTTCATATTAATATAACTGGTTTGATCTTGTTCGTCGAACAAAAAAAAAATCCTCTTGAGATTTTTTGTTACGTGGTTCTTTATATATGTAAAACAAATAAGGCTCGTTTTAAGGTACCATTAATTATTTGAACCATTCGTTTAATAGAATTTGATGTGTTTATCTTCCACATAAAAAAAAAACAGTTGATTGAATACTGGTAATGACTTGGTCGAATCAACGGGAGAAGAGATAGACGGTCAGACTCAGACTGTCAATTTCTCTAGTAACAAACTTGCTACATTCTGATGGAACAGTTCAAATATGCTTTGTTCATCGAGTCTTACAAAATGAGTGGTTCATATCATCAAATAGATCTGTGGTGGAGTATCTTATTAAGCATCACACGAGAAAACAATGTGAGGAATCTCGTTCTTTCATTTTAAAGACAGCAAGTAGCTCAAATTGATGAAGAAAGACGAAGAAAAAGACACACTCAGGGGTTACTCCAATAGTTCAAGCGGATGTTCAGGTTTTGAGAGTACTTCTCAAGATTTAGGGTTTAATTCCTCATCGGGTGAGTACCCTGAAGTAAGTGGAGGATCGTGACTGGTGTGACCGCGCTAACTCCCCCGGAGGTTCAGGTTGTGCAATCGGTTCATTTAATGGCCTGGTTGTAGGACTGTTCCTCCGTTATAAAAAATAAAAAAAAAAGGAAAAACTTGGACCCGTGTTGCTTTCGTTGTGGTTAGTGAGTAATTTTTTTACTAGGCAGATGATTGTGCCACGATGTGTATTACTAATCTAAGCTATTTTTTTTACAAAGAAACTTAATTAAAGGGTTCGAATTGGTTGACACTTAGTACTTTATTTGCAAATTTATATTTGGGGGTTCTATATCAGGTGTTGAATATTTTACTAAGCAAAAGTGAACTAGGAAGATTACCTGTCTCAATTTTGTTTACCAGAAATGATACTCACACAGATAGTATGTGCACAGATCATGCACATACGGTTCTGTGGGGCCTATTACGGGGTCTCCACAAACGATCCAAACCGTCCATTAGCTTTAAAATAATTTTCTAAGCCATCACACGACAAATCGGCTCAATCCGATACCTTTAAGTGCTTGATTCAATCGTCTAAATGTTTCTTCAGATTTCAAAATTCTAAAGTCTAAGAAAAAACTTGAAAGATTAGATTAAGCATTTAGAGGTATCGGATGGATCGAGCTGATGTTTTACGCGATGACTTAGAAAAATACTTTAAAGATAATGGACGGCTTGGATCGTTTGTGAAAATCCCGTAGTTGGCCCCACAAAACCGTACGTGCACAATCTGTGCACATACTATCTGTGTAGGTAGCATTTCTGTTTGTTTACCACTTGGCACAGTGATGGATACAGAAAGTCTACACACAGCAATCTGTGCACAGATTGTGCACAGATTTTTTTGTGGGGTCCACCAAGGGTCTCACACAAATTATTCAAGCCGTTCATTAAAAGTAAAACATTTTTTCAAGGGTTCCCGTAAAAAATAAACTCAATCCGATACCTATAGGTGCTCGATCCAACCATATAACTTTTCATTATCCGGAAATCTGAATGAAAAGTTAGATGGTTGGATGAAGCACCTATAAGTATCGGATTGAGCTTATTTTTTACGGGGACCCTTGAAAAAATATTTTACATTTATTGAACGGCTCCGATGATTTGTGTGGGACCCGTGGTGGGCCCCACAAAAAAATCTGTGCACAATCTGTGCACAGATTGCTGTGTGTGTAGCACTTCTGCTGATGGATAACATATTGTAATTGAACTTGTCAAGGTGGTAGGTAACATAAATGTGAACTACTGGGGCAAGTGGCCCAGTTAGGCAGTTATCCCTCTCACTATTAGAGTATCTCCAATAGGCAGCCATTTCAGATGCCAGAGCCAAATATTGGCTTGAAGACCAAAATTAACTACTCCAAAATGCCACTGCCCAGTGCAGGTGGTATATCATCTCTCCCCCAAGGGGGAGGTCTTGGGTTCCCACTAACCCCCGCTGATGTATGACGATTGAAAAAAAAAAGTGCGGCATTTTAAGAGAAAAAACAAAAAACAAAGGCTTGGCCATTTATCTGGTTGTGAAAATGGCTTTGCCCAAATATTGCCTTTAGCACCAAGAGTTGTGATCTAAGGTTCTTGAGCGCAATTCAATTGCTGTGGGTATTAGCAATATCATGGGGGAGGAGTTACTAGTAATCCCATCCCCATGGGATTGAGCAAGACATGTTTAAAAATCCACCTCAATCCCAATTCCAATTCCAATTCCAATCTCAATCCTAATCCTAGAGATGTGGGTGTGATCCAATAGCAGCAGTGATAGCTTTTTTTTTAACGGCGGCCCTAGCGAATAGCGATAGCTGGCCAAATAACACTGTAACAAGAATGGCAATAACCATGGGAGATGCCCTTATTTATTGGAGTAAAATCTTTCCTTTCTACTATTAAATTACTACTCGTATAATTTTTTCTTTTAAAATTTGTCAAAAGTGGTCATGAAGGCAGTAAGGCCTCGTTCCATTAATTAAAATAAGTACTTTTGATTTTTTGAATTAAAGGATGTATTGTGAGAGAATGACCTATTTCATAAAATGAAAAATAAGTACTAAAAAAACAAAAGAACCTTATTGATACGAGGCCGAACTTGAGAGATCAATACTACTTTGGAGCCAGGGCCTTTCAGATTGACTCATTGACAGGCCCAATTTATGTATCAGTGATACTCTCAGCCCAACCTACATATAGAACTCAATTTGGGGCCTTAATCCATCGTTGAAACTTGAAAGAGCTTCACTGGTGGAAAATGGCCAGAGCTACTGCCTCATCCTAGGGAAAATGAAGACCCATGACGTGTTTTGATAATTAATATCCATCAAGAATATACTAAGAACATTTGTTAATGCTAAAAATATTTAACAAATTTTCTTGACTGGTATTAATTATCAAAATACGTCATTTTCCCCTCATCTTATTTTCAGGACTTATTTCTGGCAAAGGAAAAGTATAGTTGACTTTTTTGGTTTTTTTGTTGGGTTATATGAACTCTTTTTTAACTTGGGAAATGATATTGGCACTCTAAAAATTGATGCAGGCATTCCAAAAAATAAAAGAAAATGACTTTTGAATTACACTGATTTTGGAGTGTCTGCATCAATTTTTGGAGTGCTAATATCATTTCCCTTTAACTTAGGTCAATCTTTTTATACTTTCTGATTTTCTCTCATCAAGAAGGCAAACATGATTTAGCAATTATACCGCATGATCGTACGGATTGAGAAAAATAACTAGAACGATCGTGCGAAAAAGTCACTAAATAGTTTGTTCAAACTCACCTGCCTCGTCCTATTTTTCAGGACCTATGTCTCGCAAAGAATAAAGATGTACTCCAAAACGGAGTCCCTTTTTTTTTTTATTAATGCATTGAGAAATTTCTTGGTGTTTCATGCAATAATACTTGTATTAATAAAAAATAACTATTTTCACGTTTTGGGCGTGGTGAAAAATATTCAGCGCGGGTTTTTTTAATTGTTCAAAGTCGGTGGAAAATCTTTGAATTTTTGAAAAATGACATTGGTAAGTACAAAATTATGAAGCAGAAAATGTTGAAAGTTTTAAAATTTCACCACACTTTAAAACATACTTTTAAAGCATCCCCAAGCAAGTTATAAATCTTCTCGTCTTGTACTGGGCCAATTTTTATTAAATTTTCCCTCTCTCTTATCTTCTTTGTACTTCATTTTACAAATACGATCCAAAATTAAAAAAACAAAAATTGATTTTAGGAAATGACAACAATATTTGGCGTAGAGAACATGTCGCTGTCTCGGCTATGTTACAAGAGACTCTAGGAAAGTCAGAATCAACTTCGAAGAATTGAAAGAATGTGGAGGTATATTTTTTATAGTTCGTAAAATTAATGTTGTTTTATATTGTTTGATGAGTAATGTAAGAATATATTGTCACTTTTCTTGACTAATTTTAAACACGTGAACCTTTCTAATAATTATATTACATTAGTGACTGACTTATTCTAAATTTCCGCCTCCAAAACTGGGTACCTCAATATTCCCTTGAAACCCCCAACTACAATTTTCTTACTTTGAAACCCTTGCCTTCGGGATTGGAAAATCCTGTAGTGCAAGGCCCTGTAAGACATCTTGTAGAGCGCATACGGGTAATCGATATTGACAATGAATGGTTGGATATAATCCGAGCTTCTACAAATCTTACCCACGTCCATTGTTTGGATGAAAATTAATCCAAGTCGTCCATTGCCGAGATCGATGGACGGCCGGATTGGCTGCATTACACGTGTAGTGCTGAAGGTGCACTACAGCACTCCCGGGTCCTGCCTTGGGTGGGTTGAGAGAATGGAAGATGTTGTCAAGCATAACCGGCCAATTAAGTGGGTGCCAAGCGGTCGATTCGACCGTTCATCTCATGAATCAACGGCTCGGATCTTGACCGAGTGACAGACGGTTTAAATCTATATGCGCTCAGATTCAATTCGAACCATTCATAACGAGATGAATAGTCAGATGCCGCGCGCTCAACACCCTGCTAAACAGGGGGTGCTTGGCATCGTCCCCGGGAAACGGGGGGTGGAAGTGGACCCAATGGAACATAATAATAAGCTTAGAAACTGTGGGCGTTGGAGAGAGAGTCAGTCACACGAGCGGCGAGCCGTGAGGAGGTAAGAGAGAGCAAAACAATGATATCTCGAAGAAAACAAAGAACTGAAGACACTTGACAACATCCTTCCCAATCTTGCAAACTTTGTTGCAGTGGCAGTACTGTGGCATGCAGCTGTGACGTCAATGGCTGTCGAAGTCTCTGGTTTTCATCGCCTCCCCTTATCTCATAATTCACGAGAATGCTGCTCTCTATGCTCGCACTTTCGGCAAACATACAAGGTGTACATCATGAAAATAGTGAATATATTCTTTTGATAATCAGGTGTCCGGGCCAGCTTACGTATACTCCGACTGATGTTAAAGGATAGATCTTACCGCCCAATTGTGAGAGTCCCAATTAAAATCGAAGCAAAACTTCTTATTGACTGGCTTCAAACAAATTATTAGCACCATGAATAATTACACGTAGCTACAATAAAACAGTTGGCCGGCTTTGCATGCAGTGATCTGAGCACGTAGCACTTTTCATGTCAAATTGCCAAAGAGAAGACAGGTCCCGAAACTAACCCTAGATAGATAATATGTTTAAAAAGTGCTTAAACAAGGAGAGTTTCGACTGTTTAAATACATTACAGTTAATTTCATTATGCATATCATTGCAAAAAGCTAGACTAGTTAGCTTTGGTTTATTGGGTATCGCTTCGGAACTATTAAGGCGATCAACAGTACTGTTCATGTTGTAGATCTCATCAACAAAATTCATTCACGCTAAAAATCACAATTATTGAAAATTGTTCAACAATTGAATGCAACATATTCATTTCAAATAAAGTCCGATAGTCTATATTTTTAAAATTAAAATTTATGTGTTGTATAGCCATCTTATAATCGGATATATGCCGATCAACATGATTTTTAACGCGAAATATCTTTTCAATAAATCCTACAAGATGAATTGATTGGATCATCAAAATATATTCGGGATGTAGCAAACAAAAGTCCTGTTTTCTTTAAAATCGAAGAGGAGCCTTTTCTTTCCATAGGAAAAGGAAGCTGCTACAGAAACCAACCACACTTGTAGACCGTGCGTACCGACCACACGTGGGACCTACTAAAGGCCCCGCACAGATGATTCGAGCCGTTCAATAATTTTAAAATAAAAAATCGAGTGGGCTCGCGAAAAATCAACTCCATCCGATATGTTTACATGCTCGATCCAATCTTCCCATTTTTCATCCAATCCATCCAGTTTTTCCGATTTTTCAGAAATGAGAAAATTGAATTGAGCACCTATACATATCAGATGGAGCTGATTTTTCACGGATCTACTCATTTTTTTATTTTAAAACTATTGAACGGCCCGGACCCTGCACTGATCATCTGTGCTGGGGTCCGGAGTGGGCCCCACGTGGCCATGGTCGGTTTATGTAGGATTAGCAGCGATAGTGAAACGGATCCTTTCCAAAGATCACCACCACCCTGCACGTTCCGTTAGCCAGCCAACACTCTCTCTCTCTCTCTCTCTCTCTCTCTCTCTCTGGCGTCATCTTCTTAATAGAAGCCTGACAATGACAAAACTCATTGTTTAACCCTAGCTCCTTCCCTCCCTCCTTTTCCGCTCCCCTCTCATCATCACTTTCTCAACTTCTTTTCCCAACATTGACCATTCTTCAATTACTGCACCATTTTCTCCGCGTTCCCAAAAAAAATCTTCGCAAATTTCATCACCAGACCAAACCCTATCTGGGTTTGTTAGCATAGAAAATTATACCCATACCCATTTGAAGAAACAGAGAGAGATGGGGAGAGTGAAGCTGCAGATCAAGAAGATAGAGAACACAACAAACAGACAAGTGACATTCTCGAAAAGGAGAAATGGGCTAATCAAGAAAGCTTATGAACTCTCCGTTCTGTGCGATGTTGATGTTGCTCTCATCATGTTTTCCCCTTCCGGAAGACTCAGCCTCTTCTCCGGCAATCGAAGGTCTCATTTTAATTTAATTCACATGCACTACTTAGCTATATATTTTCCGAGGTACCAGATCTTCTATACCGAAAACCCATGTGCCTCTGTGCTGAGGGGATTTCGATTGTTGAATTGTGTGGGTGTGTTTCTTTTTTTTTTTTGAAGCCCGAAATTCAATGGCCGAAAAATTCTTTTGCACAAAGCTAGGCACAAGAATTTTCAGGCACGGAAGATATCGACTCATTTTCCTATGTCCGTTTTCTCCTCCATATCTTTTTTTTAATCTTTCGTATTCTAGTTCATTTAAATTAAGGGATCTGAGCAGGGCAAGTGAATTGATCTTATTTAATATTTATGTATGTTTTTTTTTATGTGAATTGTGTCTGAGGAAGCATTGAAGAGATTATGGCACGGTATGTGAATCTTCCTGAGCACGAGCGAGGACGGTAAGTATTTAGATCTTTTGCTAGGTTTTCTCGAATAAAATATTACTTTTTTCGATTAAAAAAATAATATATATTGATCTTCTGCCTTATCTTTCTGAAGAATAATTTTGTTCACCCTTGCGAAGGTATTTACATTTTGAGTTCCAATTCGATTTCGAATGTATTCAAAATTCATTTGTTAGAAAGCCATGAAAAAATAGAGTTTAATGGGATATCGTAAACGTTTGATATAAAAGTTTAATTTTTTTAGTCAAGAATTTTACAGAAAAAAAAGATGAACTTCTAGATGAAGCAATTACACCGATATCTAATAGAGTTGAATTTTCGCATGGTCTTCTTTCAAATGATTCTTGACAAAATGAACGGTTTTGATCACAGGAATGAGACATGCAATCAACCTATATATACCCTCACCGAGGGTGAACAAAATTGTTCTCTATATTACGCTTTTATCTATGTGTATACAATATATACATATAGGGCAAAGTACGGATTACCTCTCTGAGGTTTGGACGTTTGAGATAACCTCCCTGACGTTAACTAATGACCACATAACCCCCCTATGATTTTGGAGTAAACTGCATCCCTAACTTCGTTAACAGAAAATGTTTAAATGACTCTAATACCCCTATACTTTTATTTGGGATAAATTACCTATATATCTGTCTTCTCTTCTCTCTCTCCCTCTCCTTCCTCTCCCTCTGTAACTATGTCTTCTCTCTCTCTCTTCTTTGCACAGAAAACGTAAAGTAACAAAAAAATCAATTCCAGTAAAAAAAAATTTTTCTAAGCAATTCCAGTATTTTTTCGGTGTGATTTTTATAAAATCAATCCAAATAATTGAAGATATTTTGCACTTCAAATCTTCATTACTTCCCATTGTTTCTTCACTGACAAATAATCAAATGAAATCGCTATCGATAGATCTAATTAGTCCAGAACACCAAAAACGAAATTATGAAGCTCAATTTATTAGAAGTCTTGATAATCTGCCATCAAGCAAGAAAGCAAAGAGGACCAATTCTGCTTCGAATTCTTAAATCAAAACTCTAATTATCAGCACAAACTAACTAGGATGTAAATATGTACATGTACTCGAATTTGACTCTTTTTCGACGACGACGATTTCTTCAAACCCCAAGGCCTTCTTCACGTTGCTTGCCGTCGTTGATGTCCACGATCATTGACAACGACCTCTCTAGCATCGGCGACATCCTCTGCGACTGGTCGGTTATGGTACCCGGCGATGGCGATCACAAAGCAAGCGAGACGACGATCAGTGAACAGACCCGGCGTCAAAGGAAAGCCCAACAACGGAGGCAAAAGATGTGAGATTGGAAGGCTTCGGAGAGAGGAGAGGAGAGAGGACAGCGGGAGAAGATGAGCGACGGCCGCCGTGATGGGCGGCAGCGTTAGCTAGGGTTTCACGGGTTGTCGGTGGCTAGGAATGGTCCGTGGTTGGTTTTCTTTATGTTCTACGGAGTAATTTGTTGGAGAAGATGATGGAGAAGGGTAGTGTTGTCATTTTATCAGAAACTCTACCTTTATTTAATTTTTTTCCCATTCTCACTCTCACAATAGGGTGTGTGTTACACCTTCCGTTAGTTTTGATGGAAAACCTAACGGTTGCAGTTTACTCCAAAACCATAAGGGGGTTATGTGGTCATTAGTTAACATCAGTGATGTTATCTGCCAAACGTCCAAATCTCAGGGAAGTAATCCGTACTTTGCCCATACATATATAACACTATACACCCAATTTTTGTACAGTAACTTACTCTTATATGTTGGTATTGATGGTTCTCTCTCTCTCTCTCTCTCTCTCTCTCTCTCTCTCTCTCTCTCTCTCTCTCTGATATGGACGTCAATGGCAAAAGGCTGCATAATCAAGAGGTAAGCTCTCCCTAATTAACCGAGCTATTGAGTCGGCTTCGTCCTCTAAGGTTGTTAATATCGGTTGATACTGTCACTTGTCGGTCTCGTATTTTTGGACCTTTTGGTGTTGCCATCAGTGATATGTCCTTATACTGCTATATATTTAATCCATAATTTTGATCGATTGTTGCAGTATTTGCATAGAGCTCTGGCCAAGCTGAAAGGTGAAACAGATAGAAGCTACCAAGTACCAAGGTTTGGATTCAACCTCAACCTCAAAACATGAGAGAGGGAGAGAGAGAGAGAGAAGAAGAAGAAGAAGAAAATTGCTTGTCTCAAAGTGTATTATTAATTTATTGCTAGTGGGGGGCGCCAATGCAGTTGACACGACTCTTTGCCTCCATGCACGAGGTGTGGGGTTCAAATCCCACCCTAAGACTAACATATAACCACTTCTCCCAAAAGTATGAGAAAAAAAAGTATATTAATTATTTGTTCTGGGGATACTCCAATAGACGTACCGTTGCTATTTTGGTGTTTATGTTATGCATCTCTTAAATCGCATAAAAATTCGTAACATTTAGACATGCATAAAATCATGACACAAACTTTGTATTCATAACCTCTGAATTGTAGCTAGTATTTGCACTACATTCATTCATTAAATTTATTACATCAGCCTTGATTTCATGACATTTATATATGTTTTCTGAATTTTCATCTTAATTGTTGGGAGTTCGTCCGATGCATCGACCCGCCACTGCGTGCTCAAGGCCCAATTTGTATGGGAGAAACGGCAAAGAGTCCACCACATTACTTGGGCCCAGTAAGTGGTGAGCCATCCAATTGTATATTAAGGTCCAACTCTTTTTCTGTTTATCCGATGTGGGACTCAACGTTCACACATGTTCTAACAAATCTCCCCCTCATGTGTGAACCGAACATTGGGCCTTAACCTCTCTTTGCATCCAAGCTCCCCCTTGATTCTGATCTACTACTCTCAACCCTATCTCCCGAACTGGGCTTATTCTGCACCCACTCAATCGATTCAGAGTCATCTCAATTGGAAGCCAACGTGCCTAGTCACCGGCACTATGCTCCCCCACGAGAACTCCATTGAGAGCCAATGTGCTCATTAATTCGATAGCACCGTGCTCTCCGACGAGTCAAACTCCATCGACAATGAGCCATCCTATACAGCACTCCAACATCGAGCCACCTTGCTTCATCGGGAGTCACCTTTGGATTTTATACCGCTCCACGAGTGTCTTCTGTGCAAACCCATTCAATGGTGCGCTGAGAGTCTTCCCATAGATCGTCAGCCATCGGCTCTGATACCATTTGTTGGGAGTTCGTCCGATGCATCGACCCGCCACTGCGTGCTCAAGGCCCAATTTGTATGGGAGAAACGGCAAAGAGTCCACCACATTACTTGGGCCCAATATACACTGAATGACCCATATCCATTTAAAAGGCTAAGCCTTGTAAGTGGTGAGCCATCCAATTGTATATTAAGGTCCAACTCTTTTTCTGTTTATCCGATGTGGGACTCAACGTTCACACATGTTCTAACATTAATGTTATGAATTTTTATACAAATATCTAAAAATTGCATACGTGTAATACAGAGCGATCTAAGGCTTACATATCGAACCCGAATAATATAGGGGTGTGTATTGTAACACTTATCTTTTTCTATTATTATTATTATTATCGCACATCTTTCTCCTTAATTTGTTTTTTAACTTGGTTAAATTGTTTTGTTTCCTGTCATACTTATGAAGCAGCCCAGTGAGTGCTGATTCCCAAGTTGAGGTATCGGACTATATATCCCTAGACATGCAAGACTTAAATTTTGTGAAGGAATTAAATAGATTTTTTAGCTTATTATTTGATTGGAAATGATTAATTAATTACATGGATTACAGGAACTTCAACAAGAAATTCTCAGAATGAAGTCTCAGTTGGAGGATATGGACAGGCGGTTAAGGTACCCTTACTATATCGCAAAAACCTAATACCATGAATGTACTGATGTACAGACAAAAGTTTTATTCGGAGAGGTACCAGGATGGCGTGACAGTGATATTTTTAATCTAAATTTTTATTCGGAAAGCATGACACGTTGCAACGTTCTATACGAAAATTTTCTATTTGTATGACGTACGTTGCTATATATTTGAAGAACTTGGGAATTGTGTGCAAGCATTATGCATGTACGATCCAAATCGTCCTCTTTTATCTAGATATATATTGTAGGATTTTTGAAGGCGATCCTCGTGAAATTACCACTTTGTGTGAGGCCCAGTATCGGGAGCAAATCCTTGAGGAGACATTAAAACGAGTCCGTGTACGCAGAGTACGTATACGATCTAACTCTTACCCTTTTTCCTGCTTAGATTGCATTGTGTATATATTTAATCATGTTGTAGGAGTACTAATGAAAGTCTCAATTAATTCAACAGCAAGTTTTGGAGGAAAATTACGACTATCACAATCCAGAAACGACTTCACAGGTCTGCATAAACACTCCCTTTTTTCTAAGGATTGATATACGAATCATGTCCTTCAACCTTGAATGTGATCAATTAAACTCATTATTCAGAAGAAGTAATAACAACTAATTAAACTAAGGGAGCCTGTAGTACTGCGCGCGCTAATGCTCAACATGCAAGAGACGATCGAAGATATGATAATTATTTTCTTGGTTTATTTGTTGGTAGATGCATGAGCTCCCCTCAGAGAGTAGTACTGTGCATTTAAATGGGTTTGTTACAAGAAATCCAAATGATCATATCATGGATTGGCTGCCACATAAAGACCCACAAATCCAGATCATGAAGTTTTTGGATTCAAATGGCCTTCTTCCCATCAGGTACATGCATACTCATTAGGAACATGGTTTGTATTTAGGTTTAGTGAAGAAAGTTCAAACTTACTTATCAAAAAAAAAAAAGGTTTAGGCTTAGGCTCCGTTTGTTTGAGCGTAAAATATTTTTCGGTAAAATGTTTTACCTATTTTCCGGTTGTTGGTTGTGTAAAAAATGAGGAAAATATTTTACATGTAAAACATTTTCCATTAATTGGATGAAAATGATTTATCCTAAAATCTTCCATAAGTTATTTTCCGAAATAAACCCGCTGCCTTCTACGGCAATTCTCACTGTTTGGTTTCCTCGATCATCAGTCATGACCCATGTTCAATTCCAATATTCTCAGAGCTCTTTACCGTTTAAGCCCCCTTTAGATCTCTCCACACTATTTTGTTGATTTCTAAAAATATTTTCAAGTGCCAACCAAATACCTGAAAATAAAAGTTTGAAATTTGTTTTCTGAAAAAACATTTTACATGGAAAATACTTTCCATTGTAAAATATTTTACATCGAAACAAACGGAGCCTTAATTTGAACTGTCTTCACTTATTTCTTTCTTTAATGTTGGCTTGTTTTCGGTGTTAAGAAACTTTTTTTAGCTCGAGTTTGAAGAGTAAGAGTTTGAAGAGTAAAAAACGTGATCCAAATTGGATACCAAAAAAATTGAAAAGATCTCAAAAAATAATATAAAAGTTTCGGTTGTTCTAAATGATTTCCATCTTGAGTTAATTTTTTTTCTATCTTTCGGTCATAATTTTTGTATTTTTACATTCTCTCATCAAGACGAATCGGAAAAAGTTTTAAAATATATATATACGACGCAAACCTAACAAAAACTTTCGAAAGAACAAAAATAGGATTAAATAATTATCCTTCTTGTTTTTTGGTGGTTTTTTTTTAAATTTTTTTTCTAGAGAAAATTCCAATGGCATGGACAACAACATGGGATTGCAACAATTTTCAACCTTGGGCCTCCAAGGCCCAAACATCCAGCTGGACGATGAGACAAGCCCAAGCAGTGGCATGGATGATGATGACAACCCGGCCCAGTTCGGGCACTTCATTCCTGATGTCAATCTCTCACCTTGGATTCAATTTTACCCCACAGGTTCTTTAATTCTTTTGCCCATTTTCGTCCTTTCCTAATTATTTATAAGGAAAATGAAATGAAAAGATACTACAAAAAATAAAAATTATAAGGAAAATGATATACCAAGTTGATTGGTATATCATATCTTATGAGGTCAGTACGACAAGTTGATTGAATTAATTTAAACATCTTTAATCACTTGAAAGATTAGAGTGGATGGACCGACCATCTTCAAGATCCTCTCATGTAATCAATGATCGATGATGATTCCTCATGTGATTTCACATGTGAAGCAAATGAGACTCATTAAAATATGTACTCCTTCGGTTTGCAGGAAATGGGACATATCCAGATGCAGAGCCCAGAGAACGAGCGCATTTAGAACCGTTTTTGTCTCAATTGACGCCTTTGAATCAAGATCGGATTTGAAGGAGTTTCCATTCTATACTTAAGTATTTAATTAGTTTTTTTTTTGTGCTTGTTTAATTTTCAAATCTCCTCAAACTCGTCGAAGCCGTTGTTTTTTCATCTTTGTTATAAGTCTTAAGGACACACATTGATATCACTATGTTTGGAAAACTTTGCATGGAATTTTCATGAAATATATTGTGATGGAGCTTAATTCCAAATGTTATAACTGTTGTTGTGTGTGCAGAGTCACGATTTGAGTTTGGGTTGATGAAATTAAAATGAATTTATTCCTAGTTATGAATGTATTATTTATGTGATATTGATAACCATGCATAAACTAAAAAAATGGGCGAGGCAGTATGTGAATGATACTGATAACCATGCATATCTTAAAGCGCGCAACAAAAAAAAAAATTTCAAACTACAGCAATGGCGGTACACATCTATCTCTCTCTCTCTTCTCACTACAAATAGGGCTGCAAATGAGAGATGGTTCGCGAGCCGTGTATATATACATATACATATATATAAATTATATTATTATATATATATATACATGTATACATTATTGTTATATAAAATTAGTCCTGGTAAATGTTCTTTTACGCTTAGGGAGACGAGTACACGTGTGAAGAAGCATCCCACTAGTTAGCTTTATAGAAACAAAGAAGGGCCTCTTAAGATTGTTTTTCCGATGTGGGAGAAGTGAACAACAAAGCCAAAGTGTTTTATCACTTGTTTTCTAGTCCCACATCGGGCACTTACAGAAGTGAAACCATGCAGAGCAATTATAAATAAAGGGAGGACCACGCCTTTTCCCTTCGTTGCTGGACACGGCTTTATTTAACGAGCCCATACGAGTCGAGCTCGAGCCGATAAAAAAGTATTCGAGCCGAGCTCGAGCCCAGAATTTGAAGCTCGTTTCGAGCTTGAGCCGAGCTCGAGCCAGTTCTATTTGAGGCGAGCCGAGCCCGAACATGTCAAAACTCGGCTCTGCTCGGCTCGATTGCAGCCCTAACTACAAAGCCTCACAGCTCACTACATCGTTCCCTCCAAACCAACGTTTGAATACCGTACCGGCTAGAGTATCGATTTTTCGGATTGATCTCTATTAGTGTTATTTTCCTACCTAAAAGAATTTATAGTATAATATACACTTTTTAAAACAAAAAAAATAAAAAATATTCCAGTATTTGTCCGGTACCGTCCGGTACTTGAAGAAAAAAATAAATTTAAAAGTAGTCCGGTACTATCCGGTATTGGCCGGTATTTAAGCCGGAATGAAATTAGAAGTGTAGGGTACTGGATATGGACAATACCAATACGTACCGACCGGTATGGTACGTGATTCATAACCTTGCTCCAAACCCTTGCTCTAGTTTCTGTTGGGTTCCCTCTTTATGTGAAATTAGTGGATGCCCAATATTTGTTAACCCAATAATAATTTGTTTTGGCCCAAAAGAGAATTTGTTTGGTGGGTTTGGGTAGAAGTTTCTAGGGAAAATGACGGTTCAGGTCATGTTTTGATAATTAATATCCGTCAAAAACATGCTGAGAATATTTGTTAAAACTGAAAATGTCATTAACGAATATTAATTATCAAAACACGTAATTGACCGTCATTTTCCCAAGTTTCAACATAATATACATTTGGAAGCACATGACTTGCACATGTGTTTTACTTAGCTTCTCTTGGAAGCCTTATCTTTTTGTTCTCCGGAAAAGGGAAACGTAAGTGAGTTTTGTTCTTCTCTGGAACAAGAAAACGAGAGATAGTGCACTGTGGTGTTCGTGTGTTTCGGTGGTCAAGAAAGAAAACTGGGGCAGCCATTTACTCTCTGTTCTGAAGCATTATTCTCGGCAGGTTGCATCAACATTTGGGGCTGTTTGGTGCTCTGTTCTCAGCTCTCCATTCCGGCTGTTTTTGGAGTGTTTTGGTTCAACTAATTTGCTGAGGTCTTTCCTCTTTGTATTTGGTGATTGTTGGATACACTTTAGGGTGTTTGTGAGATCTTGTATCTCTTTGTAAACCCATTTGTAAGACATTCGTTGATAGTGGAATCGGACTTCACATTTTGGGGGAACCACGTAAAAATCCCTTGTGTTCGTTTGGTTTGTTGTTTGCGTATTTCGGATTTTAGTTTGCTGCAGTTACATTGTTTCCTTCGTGATTTACTTGTGGGAAATTCCGCATATTTTTCCCAACAGTTTCCTAGAGTGAGAAAAAAGAAAAACCAACAATGGCGGACAAGGAAAACAGCGTGCGGGTCACGCGCTCAGGGAGTAAGAGGGCGGCGCCGGAGCCTCCCCATCCCGCCACCATGAAGAGGGTGGCGTTGGGTGAGATTCCGAACCGGTTGAATATTCCGGCGACGAGGGATCTGGGTTCCGAGCCGCAGCCGAAGCCGAAAAGAAATGTGAAGAAGCAGGGGAGGAAGGACGTGACTAGTACGAATGTTGAGGCGAAGAAATTGGAAGATCCCCAAATGAGTGAGCCTTTTGAGTCTGAGATGTATGAGTATCTTCATAATATGGAGGTTAGTGGGTCTCTATTGATTCTTTGTTAATCTGGTTTGATTGGAAATGGGTAATGCTTAGTTTTGTGGATTGAAGACTGGGTTGGTGTCAAAATCAAGAATTGGTTCAATTAGGTTGAGCCTTTTATTCAACTTCATTTGTTTTGCGTTCAATTTGATTTTTATCCATTGTAAGTAAGTAAATTAGGTACTTTCCGTTCCATTTGTAAGTAATTAAATTAGGTATCAATTTGATTTGTATCCATTGTAAGTAAGTAAATTAGGTACTTTCCGTTCCATTTGTAAGTAAGTAAATTAGGTACTTTCCGTTCCATTTGATGATGGGTATAGGTTAGGGCTATTGCGTTCCGTTCCATTCCATTAGATATAGGCATAGTTTTATTACAGTTAAGGAATGGGTTTTGTTTCAACATTGATTACGTCTCCATTTTCATTGATCTTTCCACGTAATTTTAGGTTTTGCCTTCAATTCAAGGGTTTTTTTTTTGCAGTCATTGATCTTTCCATGTTTAGTTGGGTATTCCTAGCGTTGAGCATTTACAAATGGGTCGGTATCAACTATCAATATTCACAGTTTGGGCTTACTAAATCTAAGTGAACAGGAAGCCCTGGACAAAGCTCAATGGAAAAAGAGGATTCATGTAGCCTACCCCAATTGATTGGAACACAAGATTCAGTTTGGTTTTGTTAGATGGGGGTGTTTCGCTTTCGGTTCTGTTTGAAATGCGTATTCTTAATTTTGAGAGCTGAGCAATGTGTTGCTTTTGAACACCAAAAGGTCTGGCTTTCATGTGAATGAGGTTTGGTAGGTATTGGTAATGGTTTTCATGTTTTTGGCCAATTGGGTTTTTTTGTTCAGATGGAGGCCAAGAGGAGACCATTACCCGATTACTTTGAGAAGGTTCAGAAAGATGTTACCCCTACAATGAGAGGCATCTTGGTGGATTGGTTAGTGGAAGTTGCAGAGGAGTACAAGCTTCTGTCTGATACTCTCTATCTATCCATATCTTACATTGATAGGTTCTTGTCTGGGAATGCTCTCGACCGGCAGAAGCTTCGGTTGCTAGGGGTTTCTTCGATGCTCATTGCGTCGTAAGCATCTTGGTCTCTTGTTTTAAGTTTGGTTTTTGCTTTTGACATAATCCCATTTCAGTAATTGATCCTTCTGTTTCTTTGTTCTATTGTGATAAGCAGAAAGTATGAGGAGATTAGTCCTCCAAAAGTGGGAGATTTCTGCTACATAACAAACAACACTTATACAAAGAAAGAGGTGGTAAAAATGGAAGCTGATATACTTGGGTATCTAAAGTTCGAAATCGGCAGTGCCACAATTAAGACATTTCTCAGGTACACCACTACACCTAAGCTCTAATATTCCATGTATAAATGATGTTTGTCACTTCTAGTGATTGACTTTTGCTGCCTTGTTGATTTATATGCAGAATACTCATAAAAATTGCTCAAGAAAGTTACAAAGTAAGCTTAACCTTGTTTCTCTCTATGACTATCAAACGTGAGGGCTTTTAATTGACGCATCCGATGTTTTTTATTTATTTATTTTATGTTTTCATGATTCCGCAGACTCCCAACTTGAAGTTGGAGTTCTTGTGCTATTACCTATCAGAGTTGAGTTTGTTGGACCATGGCTGTGTGAAATACTTACCATCTTTGGTGGCTGCATCTGTCATATTTCTTTCGAGATTCACAATCCAATCAAAGTTACATCCTTGGGTAAGAACCTGATTTTCATACTCACTTGTTTTAGTTCTAAGCTTATGTACAGATGAGATGAGTCAAGATTTTGATTTTTAGGTAGTAAAGTCAAAAGTTTAGAAACATATGTAATCTGCTGTCTGCATGCATGCCCTATTTGATAATTGTGAATAATAATTATTTTAGAGCTAAAAAATAGGTACATGTTTATTGTTAATTGTTTTGATTTACAAGTACGGGGACTATTTGTTTGGAAAATGATGCATGGCAATTACATATTCTTTATAAAAATGTCCTTATCGACACAAGCAAACTATGGACTAATAGTTGAAGAATGACAACATTTTGAAATTTGGGAATTTTATTACCGTAGTGGAGTTGAAATAGAAAAATCGCTTGAAAAATGTATAATGCTCTGGCAACATGTTAATGCGAGTGGGGTCAGTATTGTATCCAGATGCATCTGCTCATCCTTGTATGCGAAGCCATAAACTAATTTTATATGCTTTTACAGACTTCATCCCTGCAGCATTTTTCTGGATACAAACCGGCAGACTTGAAGGAATGCATTCTTAGTATACATGATTTGCAATTAGGCAAAAGGGCAAGTTCTTTGGTGGCAGTAAGAGAGAAATACAAGCAACATCAGGTTTCCATTTATTGAATCTTTTGAATCATTTGTCTTGTCAACAATTATCAGTAAAATGGGTATCTAATCCGAATTCCTTATTTATTTGGAACAGTTCAAATGCGTGTCCAAATTGTCTTCTTCTCCGGAGATACCAAATTCTTATTTCGAAGATGTTAAAGAATGATAGTTGGAGTTAGATGTTGAGAAGATGAAGAGAAGATTATGCATGTGGATAAAGCTTGAGAATGATCTTACACCAGAAAATTGCCTCATGTTCCATCGGTTAATCCAGCTTCAAAGAAGGGAAAATAGTTTCCTCATAGGAATTCTTTTACCAGAAGGTTAGCTTGTTCACCTGGTCTATCCTTTTAGCCTTTTAGGTTGTATTGAGCTTTTGTTGTGATCAAAATGTGCTGGAAGTGATATTTCTCCTTGGCAAGTTTTGCATGTTACATTCGGCTAGTAAGTCTGGATTGTGCTGATGTACATAGCTAGTAGAAGAATTTTGAAGTATGCCCTTTTGGTATTTTGCGTTTCAATTTACGCTTTTGAACCGGCAGTCATCATCCGGTGGTAGAATGGAACTGATCTTGAGTGCAATCAAGATTCCACATAAACATTCCCTTTTTCTAAGGATTGATATACGAATCATGTCCTTCAACCTTGAATGTGATCAAACTCATTATTCAACATGCAAGAGACGAAGATATGATAATTATTTTCTTGGTTTATTGTTGGTAGATGCATGAGCTCCCCTCAGAGAGTAGTACTGTGCATTTAAATGGCTTTGTTACAAGAAATCCAAATCATATCGTGGATTGGCTGCCACATAAAGACCCACAAGCCCAGATCATGAAGTTTTTGGATTCAAATGGCCTTCTTCCCATCAGGTACATGCATACTAATTAGGAACATGGTTTATATTTAGGTTTAGTGAAGAAAGTTCAAACTTACTTATCAAAAAAAAAAGTTCAAACTTAATTTGAACTGTCTTCACTTATTTCTTTCTTTAATGTTGGCTTGTTTTCGGTGTTAAGAAACTTTTTTTAGCTCGAGTTTGAAGAGTAAAAAACGTGATCCAAATTGGATACAAAAAAAATAGAAAAGATCACAAATAATAATATAAAAGTTTCGGTTGTTTTAAATGATTTACATCTTGAGTTAATTTTTTTTTCTATCTTTTGGTCATAATTTTTGTATTTTTTATATTTCTCTCATCAAGACGAATTGGAAAAAGTTAAAAAAAAAAAAAAAGACGCAAACCTAACAAAAACTTTTGAAAGAACAAAAATAGGATAAAATAATTTTCCTTCTTGGTTTTTGGTGGGTTTTTTTTTAAAATTTTTTTCTAGAGAAAATTCCAATGGCATGGACAACAACATGGGATTACAACAATTTTCAACCTTGGGCCTCCAAGGCCCAAACATCCAGCTGGACGATGAGACAAGCCCAAGCAGTGGCATGGATGATGATGACAACCCGGCCCAGTTCGGGCACTTCATTCCTGATGTCAATCTCTCACCTTGGATTCAATTTTACCCCACAGGTTCTTTAATTCTTTTGCCCATTTTCGTCCTTTCCTAATTATTTATAAGGAAAATGATATGAAAAGATACTACAAAAAATAAAAATTATAAGGAAAATGATATACCAAGTTGATTGGTATATCATATCTTATGAGGTCAGTACGACAAGTTGATTGAATTAATTTAAACATCTTTAATCACTTGAAAGATTAGAGTGGATGGACCGACCATCTTCAAGATCCTCTCATGTAATCAATGATCGATGATGATTCCTCATGTGATTTCACATGTGAAGCAAATGAGACTCATTAAAATATGTACTCCTTCGGTTTGCAGGAAATGGGACATATCCAAATGCAGAGCCCAGAGAACGAGCGCATTTAGAACCATTTTTGTCTCAATTGACGCCTTTGAATCAAGATCGGATTTGAAGGAGTTTCCATTCTATACTTAAGTATTTAATTAGTTTTTTTTTTATGCTTGTTTAATTTTCAAATCTCCCCAAACTCCTCGAAGCCGTTGTTTTTTCATCTTTGATATAAGTCTTAAGGGCACACATTGATATCACTATGTTTGGAAAACTTTGCATGGAATTTACATGAAATATATTGTGATGGAGCTTAATTCCAAATGTTATAACTGTTGTTGTGTGTGCGGAGTCACGATTTGAGTTTGGGTTGATGAAATTAAAATGAATTTATTCCTAGTTATGAATGTATTATTTATGTGATACTGATAACCATGCATATAGTACTGCCTCGCCCATTTTTTTAGTTTAACATTTCATTTTGGGATGTCCCAAAAATTCATGTCCACTTTATTCTTATCCTTGAAGAATTATGTCGAGAGTTCCTAAAATGCCCCTCCCTTTATTGTGGAAATGGAAGGAATCTGACTTATGGAACATTGGGGATGAAATTGATGCCATTGGCATATTGGGGACGACAATACATTGATGACCAAATTTGTTGAGGGGGTGATCATTTCCGCACTCCTCTACTTACTAACTACACTTCCCTTTCTGTTTTTAGTGTGAAGTTACCAAAACACGTTTCAACTTTGTAATAGTTCTTTTTATTGTTATCCAAGTGAAATGATTTTTGTAAAATGTTTAAGGATATTTTGGTAATTTCACCCATTTAAAACAAAAAGGAGAGTTTGGTTAGTAAAAAGAGGAGTGCGAAAATCACTCTCTATTTGTTAATAAGCCAATCTTTTTGTTTCTTGTCAATTTTCACACTTTGCGTTTTAACGAATGAAACTAGTCAATTTATCTTAATTTTAAACTCAAGAAAATTCTTTTAATTTTGTAACCTCTTCTTAATTAATTTAATTTTTTAAAATAAATTAAAGAGTTTTATCTTTCTCATCAGATCTTAATATTGCACTAAATAACTGTTAAATTGTACCCATCTTTCATTTTAAATTCAACTTCTCTGCGACACGAATTTGGGCTACAAAAAGTAGCTTAATAAAAATTTGGTTTATTCTGTTGGTTGTTCGAAAGCGTTATTTCATCGGCCAAAGCCCTTAATGAATTTGAACTATTGAAAACCGAGATAAATGTCCAAAACGCGCTTCGTGCAATTCAGATTTGGATCGCGAAGAAGTCATATCGGTTCATTTTCTCATAAAAAGAAAAGAAAAGAAAGTAGTGCACGACTTGTGATGAAAACCGGAGTACAAAATTCGAACACCAAATCAAAACCTTTAGGGCAAATTTCACTCAGACCCCCTGAGGTATCTGACAATGACAGAAGGTACCCCTCAGTTTTGAAAAATGACAGAAACCTCTCCTAATTCACAGTTTGGGTTTCATTCCGTTAGTTCCGTTAGTGAGATGGATGGGAAATGTACGGAAATGTACGGAAAATGAAATCTTCAATTTTATTTAGTTTTACAGCTTTTTTAGGGCTATCATTGAAAGTCCTAGAGCCAAAAATTAATTATAATCATATAGGATAAAATGATAAGAAAAGTAAGATCTTCGCACCGATTTAAACGAATTAAAAATTGGAGTACTTAAATATCTGTTATTTGGTTCTGCGACTCTCCTAGGGCTCTCATTGAAAGCCCTAGAGCCAAAATTTAATCATGAGCATTTAGGATAAAACGATTAAAAAAATAAAATCTTCGCACCGATTCAAACGGATTAAAAATTGGAGCATTTAAATTTTTACTCTTCATTTGGTTTTAGGGCTTTCAATGAAGAGCAAATACTTAAGTTCTCCAATTTTCAATCCATTTGAATCGGTGCGAAGATCTTATTTTTCTGATTATTTTATCCTAAAGTGTCATAATTAATTTTTGGTTCTAAGAATTTCAATGAGAGCCCTAAGATAGCCGTAGAACTAAACGAAGAGGAGATATACTTATGTGCTCAAATTTTCAATCCGTTTGAATCGGTGCGAAGATCTTATTTTTTTGATTATTTTATTCTAAAGGGTTATAATTAATTTTTCGCTCTAGGGCTTTCAATGAGAGCCCTAAGAAAACCGTAGAACCAAATAAAGAGCAGATACTTAAGTGCTCCAAATTTTAATTCGTTTGAATCGGTGCGAAGATTTTTATTTTTTTTATCATTTTATCCTAAATGGTCATAGTTAATTTTTGGCCCCAAGGCTTTCAATGAGAGCCCTGAGAGAGCCATAGAACCAAATGAAGAGAAAATACTTAAGTGCTCCAATTTTCAATCCGTTTGAATCGGTGCGAAGAACTTATTTTTCTGATCATTTTATCCTAAAGGGTCATAATTAATTTTTTGCTTTAAGACTTTCAATGAGAGCCCTAAGATAGCTGTAGAACTAAATAAAATTGAAGATTTCATTTTCCGTACATTTCCGTTCATTTTCCGTCCATCTCACTAACGGAACTAATGGAATGAAACCCAAACTGTGAATTAGGGATGGTTTCTGTCATTTTTCAAAACTGAGGGGTACCTTCTGTCATTGTCAGATACCTTAGGGGGTCTGAGTGAAATTTGCCCAAACCTTTATTCCCCTCCAAAAACCCAAAACTTCAAAAACCAAATCGAAAACCCAAACAAATCTTAAAGCGCGCAACACAAAAAAAATTTCAAACTACAGAAATGGCGGTACACATATCTCTCTGACTCTCTCTCTCTCTCTCTCTCTCTCTTCGCACTACAAAGCTTCACAGCTCACTACATCGTTCCCTCCAAACCCTTGCTCTAGTTTCCTAGAGTGAGAAAAAAGAAAAAACAACAATGGCGGACAAGGAAAACAGCGTGCGGGTCACGCGCTCAGGGAGGAAGAGGGCGGCGCCGGAGCCTCCCCATCCCGCCACCATGAAGAGGGTGGCGTTGGGTGAGATTCCGAACCGGTCAAATATTCCGGCGACGAGGGATCTGGGTTCCGAGCAGCAGCCGAAGCCGAAAAGAAATGTGAAGAAGAAGGGGAGGAAGGACGTGACTAGTACGAATGTTGAGGCGAAGAAATTGGAAGATCCCCAAATGAGTGAGCCTTTTGAGTCTGATATGTATGAGTATCTTCATAATATGGAGGTTAGTGGGTCTCTATTGATTCTTTGTTAATCTGGTTTGATTGGAAATGGGTAATGCTTAGTTTTGTGGATTGAAGACTCGGTTGGTATCAAAATCAAGAATTGGTTCAATTAGGTTGAGCCTTTTATTCAACTTCATTTGTTTTGCGTTCAATTTGATTTGTTTCCATTGTAAGTAAGTAAATTAGGTACTTTCCGTTCCATTTGATGATGGGTATAGGTTAGGGCTATTGCGTTCCGTTCCGTTCCATTAGATATAGGCATAGTTTTATTTTACAATTAAGGATTGGGTTTTGTTTCAACATTGATTACGTCTCCATTTTCATTTATCTTTCCACGTAATTTTGGGTTTTGTCTTCCATTCGAGGGTTTTTTTGCAGTCATTGATCTTTCCATGTTGAGTTGGGTATTCCTAGCGTTGAGCATTTAGGAATGGGTTGGTATCAACTATCAATATTCACAGTTAGGGCTTCCTAAATCTAAGTGAACAGGAAGCCCTGGACAAAGCTCAATGGAAAAAGAGGTTTCATGTAGCCTACCCCAATTGATTAGAACATAAGACTCAATTTGGTTTGGTTTTGTTAGATGGGGGTGTTCCACATTCGGTTCGGTTTGAAATGCGTATTCTTAATTTTGAGAGCTGAGCAATGTGTTGCTTTTGAACACCAAAAGGTCTGGCTTTCATGTGAATGAGATTTGGTAGGTATTGGTAATGGTTTTCATGTTTTTGGCCAATTGGTTTTTTTTGTTCAGATGGAGGCCAAGAGGAGACCATTATCCGATTACTTTGAGAAGGTTCAGAAAGATGTTACCCCTACAATGAGAGGCATCTTGGTGGATTGGTTAGTGGAAGTTGCAGAGGAGTACAAGCTTCTCTCTGATACTCTCTATCTGTCCATATCTTACATTGATAGGTTTTTGTCGGTGAATGCTCTCGACCGGCAGAAGCTTCAGTTGCTAGGGGTTTCTTCGATGCTCATTGCGTCGTAAGCATCTTGGTCTCTTGTTTTAAGTTTGGTTTTTGCTTTTGACATAATCCCATTTCAGTAATTGATCCTTCTGTTTCTTTGTTCTATTGTGATAAGCAGAAAGTATGAGGAGATTAGTCCTCCAAAAGTGGGAGATTTCTGCTACATAACAAACAACACTTATACAAAGAAAGAGGTGGTAAAAATGGAAGCTGATATACTTGGGTATCTAAAGTTCGAAATCGGCAGTGCCACAATTAAGACGTTTCTCAGGTACACCACTACACCTAAGCTCTAATATTCCATGTATAAATGAAGTTTGTCACTTCTAGTGATTGACTATTGCTGCCTTGTTGATTTATATGCAGAATACTCATAAAAATTGCTCAAGAAAGTTACAAAGTAAGCTTAACCTTGTTTCTCTCTATGACTATCAAACGTGAGGGCTTTTAATTGACGCATCCGATGATTTTTTTTTTTCATGATTCTGCAGACTCCCAACTTGAAGTTGGAGTTCTTGTGCTATTACCTATCAGAGTTGAGTTTGTTGGACCATGGCTGTGTGAAATACTTACCATCTTTGGTGGCTGCATCTGTCATATTTCTTTCGAGATTCACAATCCAATCAAAGTTACATCCTTGGGTAAGAACCTGATTTTCATACTCACTTGTTTTAGTTCTAAGCTTATGTACAGATGAGATGAGTCAAGATTTTGATTTTTAGGTAGTAAAGTCAAAAGTTTAGAAACATATGTAATCTGCTGTCTGCATGCCCTATTTGATAATTGTGAATAACAATTATTTTAGAGCTAATAAGTAGGTACATGTTTATTGTTAATTGTTTTGGTTTACAAGTATGGGGACTATTTGCTTGGAAAACGATGCATGGCAATTACATATTCTTTATAAAAATGTCTTTATCGATACACAAGCAAACTATGGACTAGTAGTTGAAGAATGACAACATTTTGAAATTTGGGAATTTTATTACTGTAGTGGGGTTAAAATAGAAAAATCGCTTGAAAAATGTAAAATGCTCCAGCAACCTGTCAATGCGAGTGGGGTCAGTTGACCCCTTATTGTATCCAGATGCATCTGCTCATCCTTGTATGCGTAGCCATATACTAATTTTATATGCTTTTATAGACTTCATCCCTGCAGCATTTTTCTGGATACAAACCGGCTGACTTGAAGGAATGCATTCTTAGTATACATGATTTGCAATTAGGCAAAAGGGCAAGTTCTTTGGTGGCAGTAAGAGAGAAATACATGCAACATCAGGTTTCCATTTTATTCAATCTTTTGAATCCTGTCTTGTCAACAATTATCAGTAAAATGGGTATCTAATCCGAATTCCTTATTTATTTGAAACAGTTCAAATGCGTGTCCAAATTGTCTTCTCCTCCGGAGATACCAAATTCTTATTTCGAAGATGTTAAAGAATCATAGTTGGAGTTAGATATTGAGAAGATGAAGAGAAGATTATGCGTGTGGATAAAGCTTGAGAATGATCTTACACCAGAAAATTGCCTCATGTTCCATCGGTTAATCCAGCTTCAAAGAAGGGAAAATAGTTTCCTCGTAGGAATTCTTATACCAGAAGGTTAGCTTGTTCACCTGGTCTATCCTGTTAGGTGGTTTTGAGCTTTTGTTGTGATCAAAATGTGCTGGAAGCCATATTTCTCCATGGCAAATTTTGTGTGTTACATTCGGCTAGTAAGTATGGATTATGTTGATGTACATAGCTAGTAGAAGAAATTTGAAGTATGCCCTTTTTGGTATTTTGCGTTTCAATTTACGCTTTTGAACCGGCAGTCATCATCCGGTGGTAGAATGGAACTGATCTTGAGTGCATTCGAGATTCAACATAAATATCCTACCTAGTTAATGGTTTCCTTGTCGTTTGTATTGAGCTCTGTTATCTTTTTTCTTAGAATTGTACGGAATACATTGTATTTCTTTAGGGGCGCCCAAATTCTATTTCTTGATATCTAGTACTAGTTCCAGGATTCCACTTGTAATATTATTGTCTATAATTGATTTCTTCTGCGAAATACTAATTGTGGACCCGGCTCCCTCAGTAAGTGCTACAATATCTCTTGCCCCGGAACCCATCATCATGTACCCGACTCCATCAGTATGGAAACATTTTCTTTTCCAAGTGAAATCCTCTTAAAGTAGGAATAAGAAACCTTCCAAAAATAGAAGTTGGAATTTTCTTGCTCAAACTCTGTTAGTTATTCTGCGTAAGGTTGAAGAATGTTGAAAAGGGGTAAGAAGAAAGAAGCATAGAACCCAATAAGATGGCGGAACAAGGCTTCAAAGGAACAAGAGTGAGGGAGATTTGGAGATCATACAACATTCACAAGGGCTTGTTTGACAATCCGGGTATCATATGCATGGTTTGAACTAGCGGTATGCATGGTTTGAACTAGCGGTAGCGGCTGGTCACGATCTCTTGGTTTTGGCGTGTAACAGTCGTACGAGCATTCGCAATGGTAATAATCAAAATTAGTAACCAAAATGTGTCTCGTTAGCATTTGATTATCCATTTAGTTCATAATCAAATTTAACATTTACATCCGCATTGGTTATTTTTGCATCTTTAACAAAAAAAAAAAAACTCCACAATACCCAATGTACATTTGTCCAATTGCAAACGAGTTTCAATTACGTACCCGATCACACCAAATTCTTCGTATCAATGAGACGATTCTAATGTGGGGTGTTTTTGAGTTATTGAGTTTGGTTATTGGTAAAAGTTAAGTTTGGTTATGGAATGGGTAAAATTTGGTTAGTCGTTAAAAGACTTGTAACTTTGCTTATTACAATATGGGATACTTTTTGAGCATTGTTGTTAAATTTGATTATCCATACCCATTTGCTTATTACAATAGGGATGCTCTAATAAGAGAGGCTTTTTTTTCTTCAAAATTTTGCGTAGGATATGAAAAGATGACCGATACCTATGTAAAATTGCACAACATATCTATGTAAGGAAGAAAATTGAAATTACCCCAAAAAAAAAGGGGAGTGATTTTGCCACTCTCCTTTTTATTAATGTCACTTCCTCTTGTGTCTTGATTAAATGATTTGTTTTGTGAGAAAAGGGGAGTGATATTAACAAAAAAAAAAAAGTGACAAAATCAATACCCAAAAAGAAAGGCAAGAAAATTGAAGAATTCTCTCAAAAAACGTAGCTCCCTCTCTATGTAAAATTCACACCTCCTCTCTAATTCATTTTCCTCTCCCCTTGGTCTCCACCCGAGATTTCACCACCCTTATACGGCGGTGGAGGGGAAAATTTTTACTCTCTTTTGTGTTTTTCATCATCGGGGATGGGTTTCTTTTCTCTTAATCTTGAATTTTAGAACTACCATATACGAGGAATCAAGGGATTGGGAGATGCTGCCAACCGGGAAAGCTTGGCAGCGGTGCCAAGCGGCCGATCCGGCTGTCCAAGCGCAAAAAAATCTGAACCGTTTGATGCTCGGATTAAGATTCGAGCCGTCGATTGTGGGGTGCTTAGCAGCATCCCCGGGTCCGGAATCAAGGCCTATGTGTGCCCAAGAATGCCGTTTTGGACCTCGTTTGGTGAAACGGCTCCCCCTCTCTCTCCAACGTTCTCTTGGATCTTCTGGGTGGCGCTGCTAGCCTTTGGCTGCCAAGCAAAAAATGCCCTTGTTTATTTTCTCTGTAGTTCAAAAAATGCAGGGGCCACAAGAGGGCCATGGCTATGATGCTCCCAGGCAGTTTTGAGAGCATCATACTCCCAATGAATTATAGCCTTTGGATTGAAAATAAATAAATCACAGCCCTTGAATCAAAACTAAAAGTAGGGTGGTTTTGACCAAAAAAACGAAAGATTACTTACCACAGAAACAGATAATATTTATCATTGATTAAGACAATACTTACCATCGTATAAGGCAAAACTTACCACACAAATAGGCAATACTTACAACAACCGGTTGGTCAGGTAAGAATTTACCATTAATTTTAAAAAAAGTACCCTATTTTTTGGCCAAGAAATTTGGAGATTTTGGGGATATATATATTCACACCACTTTAAGTATATACACCATATATTTTGCCTTTTTACTAAGAATTGGGTAGTGAAAAACCTAAAAAATTGTGTTCAATTATAAATCTAGTTTAAAATTTTAATTTGTTATGAAGATATAATATAATTAGAAGAATTATCTAAAAACAAAAAATTTGACAAATATTTTTCATAATTTCTAAATAACATTATAAATGTATTTTATTTATTTATTTTTGAATAACCATTTATTATATATATGTTTAAGTAATTTACTTTTAAATATTATGGAAAAACTATATTATAGATATATTTACTTTTAAGTAAGTTACTTTTAAATAACCATTTATTATATATATATATATATATATATATATTTAATAGTACCTACCACATTAAATTTCATTTGAATCTACTTGTATTATGATAAATTAAATAAAAGTATTTATATTAATAAAATTATTTTTAAAAAAAGGATCAAATAAATGAGATATTTCAATTTACTGGTTCATTAGTGGTTATTGCTACATTGGCCAAGTGATCAATGTTAACCACAAAGACTGTTACTCCTTCATTTATCAATTGATCAATATTAACCATTTTTGAAATTTGCTAATTGTATAATTTGAAGGATTGAAATAGATAAGTCTGTGGTTAATCAATTAAACAAATTAGTCAGACTACTTTAGCCAATTTTATTAATTTTCACTAATCACTATCAATCAATATCATTGTTAACTACCACACCTGCCAAATATGATTTTAATCGATTCAAATCGTCTGATCAATTGGCTGAATATATAACTAGATCAATTAATTACAAATGAATCAATCCTTGTTGATTGATCGCTGCTAAGTATATTAGTATCAACACTATTAGTTGTTAGATTTGTAAATTATATCATATTGATCACTATAAACTATATTAATAAATGGTACCCAAATCTATTCTTGAATGGTACACTTGTAATTAATGAGTGAGACACTTGTAATTAATGAGTAAAAATAGTTTTTGAAAAAAATGGATATGGATTTGAGTCTCCCCAAATTCGGGTGAGAAAATGGGTAAAACTCAAAATGGATAGGCAAATGGGTATAACATTGGAGATGGATTTTGAAGCTTTTTACTCAAATTTTGGGTATGGGTAGTAAAATGGGTAAAGATTGGTGATGCTCTTAGTGGTTACTCCTACATTTGCCAAGTAATCAATGTTAACCATCGAGACTGTCACCCCTTCATTTTCCAAGTAATCAATGTTAACCGCTAAGTAATCAATTTTGAAATTTGCTAATTGTGTCATTTGAAGGATTGAAATAGATAAATCTCACTGGTTTAACAATTAATTAGTCTACTTTAGCTAATTGTATTAATCTTCACTAATCACTATAAAAATCTGATCCAAACAAATAGTTTCACAATTGTGAAACACTTATTCGAGATTCTTCAATTTATGGAAGATAGACCCAAATGCATTATGGTCATCATTATGGTGGATATAGTCGATAAACTCATTGGTTTATGTATGTGGTACACTTTAAACATGCATGTGTATACGTACTTGTTTCATTACCTTCTCTAAGCAAAAAGAAAGAACAAAATGAGAAGGTCATGCGTGTGCTTACTAAAATCTGGGCATACTTACCATTTCCATAGTAATACTTACCATATAAATCAGGTGTGTTTACTTAAATCTGGGCATACTTACCATTTCCATAGCAATACTTACCATATAAATCGGGTGTGCTTACTTAAATCTGGGCATACTTACCATTTTAGTAACCATACTTACAGAAATCTGCGCATACTTATCATTTTCATAACAATACTTACCATATAAATCGGGTGGGCTTACTTAAATCTGGGCATACTTACCATTTTAGTAACCATACTTACAGAAATCTGGACATACTTACCATATAAATACAACAGGACATCCAACTCTCGTAAGTGCCTGCGGCCATCTTATTCGATCTTCTCTCTCCAATTGTTTAGCTTCTCTATATCCTTCTTTTGAGCATACCCACTTTCTCGACTTTACAATACCAACATTGTCCTTGTGCATATTATAGTTTGAATACTAATCTATATTACATACTGTAGTGGATTGAAATAATCACGGTTCGGAAGGATCAAAGGGGTCATCGAGTAATCTTACTATTCAGTTGTCTCAGTTCGTCTGTAACGTCATTACAAGTCATGGGAAGGTATCGCACTTTTTGCCGAACGTTAGCATACTCCTATAGTAAGTATGACATTAATGACGGGTAGGTATACATTTATATATATCATCATTAGTGTCATATTACCTACCATATTAAATTTTATTTGGATTTATTGTATTACTTTTTATGATAAATTAAATAAAAATATTTATTTTAATAAAATTACTTTTAAAAAAGGATCAAATAAATGAGATATTTCAATTTACAGGTTCACTAGTGGTTACTCCTACATTAGCCAAGTGATCAATGTTAACCTCAAAGACGGTTACTCCTTTATTTGCTAAGTGATTAATGTTAACAATCAAATAACCATTTTTGAAATTTGCTAATTGTGTAACTTGAATGATTGAAATAGATAAGTCCGTGGTTAAGCAATTAAACAAATTAGTTAGCCTACTTTAGCCAGTTATATTAATTTCACTAATCACTATCAATCAACATCATTGTTAACTACCACATCTACCAAATATGATCAATTAGCTGAATATATAACCAGATCAATCTGTGACACCCCGCATCAATTCTCGTTGATTGTTCGCTGCCAAGTATATTAGTATCAATACTATTAGTTGTTAGATTTGTAAAATATATCATATTAATCACTATAAACTATATTAATGAAATTGAATAGCCTAATTTCATTAAATACTACCATAAATTCAATTGAGAATCCTATAAAATTATTCAATAGCTATTAAACGAAAATATATTTATCGTTCAATTTTGTTGTAACAATCAAATTATAGCGTTATTTTATAATATATATTAATTAAATTTGTAAGCTATCAAAATATTAATAAATATCTTGTTTTTTCCATAATATTTATAACTAAGTTACTTAAATATATCTATAATAAATGATTATTTGAAAATTAATTAATTAAATACATTTATAATGTCATTTGAAAATTATGGAAAATATTTTTCAAAATTTTATATTTCCATAACAAATTAAAATTTTAAACTAGATTTATAAATGAACACCATTTTTTAAATAATTCTTCTAATATATAAATCCCTAAAATCTGCAAATTTTTCCACCAAAAAATTAGGTACTTTTTTTTTTTTTACTTAATGGTAACTTGTTACCTGACTAACCGGTTGTAGTAAGTGTCGCCTGTTTGTGTGGTAAGTGTTACCTTATATAATGGTAAGTGTTGCCTTAGTGAATGGTATGAGTTGCCCATTCTGTGGTAAGTAATCCTCCATTTTTTTGGTCAAAACTGTCTCGTTTTTAACAAAACCACCCTATTTTTAGTTTTTGATTTTGATCCAAAAACTGTAATTTATCTATTTTCAATCTAAGGACTGTAATTCATTGAGAGTATGATGCTCCCATACCACTTGGGATCATCACATAAGTTTTGCCACAAGAGGCGCAAAAAGGAAAGAAAAGAGCTCGTCCTTCATCGAATCATCAGTTCATTGGGAAGGACCCCTGCACTAGTAATCAGTTCAAATGCTTTTACCCAAGACAAGAATTGACCACTCTATATTCGTACTTCAGTAGGCCAATATTGCTCATTACTATTTCTAGTTTTGATCCTATTGCCTGCTGGGAACATGTTTGCAAGATTTGAGACTCACATCGAATAAATGAAAAACGAGTTAGACTTTCGTATACAATTGGGTGGCTCATTACTTATAATGTTTAACTTTTTAAGCAGATATGAGTCATCTAATGTATAACGGGTCTAGGCAATGTGGGATGGACTCCGAAGATACTCCCCCAACGGATTGGGTCTACACGCACATGGGAGAACCTCTGGCCGATCAGACTCCCAACAGGTTCGACGGTCGGGGTGTCCGAGCCAATTTGCCCGCATCTCGACTAATCTCTCTTCGGTCCAGTCAAAAGTGGTCCATTCACGAAGAAACTAGGGTATTTACAAGGAATTGCTTTCTTGCGACCTGACCCCAAGAATTAAACATTGGTCAATTGTGTGAATAGCAAACCCATCACTCAACCAACCGGAATAACCAATGCTAAAGTCAATATCCCATTGATGACTGAAGATTCAAAACAACCATTCTACTCAGGTTTTCTACCCCTTTTTCCATTCTTTCTTGTCGTGGGTGGGGGCCTCACAGCAGAAGTAGCTATAAAAAGCAAAATTGATCAATTGGCATGGAAAGCAGACAAAAAACACAATCCAAACAAAGTAAAAAAAGCACAAGAGCCAAGATTTGCATACATACATATTGAGAAATGATTTTGCCACTTCTTTTTTTGTTAACGTCACTCTCCTGCAAATTTATTTTTGCACTAAAAATATACTTGCAAAAGAGTGACGTTAACGAAAAAGGGAGTGATAAAATCAGCAGCCTACATATTATTTTTTTTCGGTCAAGCGGAAAATCAGCAGCCTACATATTAACCTTGATGAATTTGGGCTTGGAATGTGGTCCGAGTGAGTGACCCTTGTTTTAAGGGACTGAAAGCTAGATGGAAAAAGCAAAAGTTCTCGTGAAGCATAAAGAATTTGTAAAGCAATGGGGGGAAAAAAGCTCCATCGTGAGATGTGTCCCTTGTTTGCAGGTGTACTCAATACTTTCTTTTTTCCCCGACAGTCAGGTGTATTTGGACCAGCTTACGGATACCTTAACTAATTTTTTCGCGATTCGGTCAAAAACAAATCATCCACGCCGGCACTAAAAAATTTAGAAAAAATTACTTTCTTGTGACTTGACCTAAGGAATGAAACACTGATTACTTGTGTGGGGAACATACAGTACTTATCAAAATCCGACCAACCCTTGTGGCTAGGGTGTACTCAATACCACCAAAATTACAATCTTGTACCCCATGTGTTTTTGCTAAAAAGGGTACATTTTGCAAAGTTGTACCGTTTTTTAAACAATTCTAATTCCAGAGTATGACAATATTATTCTTTTTGACGATCCAAAACTATTTGCCGAACCATTTGTCATGCACGAAGGCTTCGTTCGGCTAAAATTCTTATTTTTAAATACTTATTTCTCGTTTTACGAGACATGTTATTCTCTTACAATACATCACTTTTAATTCAACAAATAAATACTTATTTGAGTAATTAGTGGAATAGGGCCGAACTCAATTTTGCAGTGAGCTGATGGGGTCAAAAGGACAGTGCATGCTCCTCTGCTCGAAAAGTCCGGAGGTGTAGCCCAATAAATGAACGAACAATGCTATAAATACAACTCTAAACATAGTTGTGTTTGAAATCGTTTGACGACAAGCGTTGAGCTATTTGTATTTTAAAACTTGTGTGCAGAATTTTTTTGTAAAACGAATTACTTATGAAAACTTTTTGTTGCACACATTGGCGGCAATGCTAATCATGCATGAGAAATACTGAAAACATCTCGTGGGGTTCTCTATAATTTTGGAGTGTTCTTTTGTGCATAGTGGAACATCAAGACCCATGGGTGCAAAATTGACCCCATTTTTTTTTGACCCCATTGAGTGCAAAATTGCTCTAGTAGCCCTTCGCGCAGCTTATTTTTGCATATTTGATCCCTAGAAAACTCTAAAATAGCCCCTAAATCCCTTGAATTAGGTAACTTTCTATTTATTTCTTGGCTAAATTATTCTATTTAACTTCTTTTCTTGCACAACTTGACTCTACTACACCCAAATTCTCGCTCTGCCATTGGCCAGACCGATCATATATTGCCGCAATATGACGACCAACAACTATTGATGTACGCTATTATCCTCCTTATTAGAAAGAATTCACAGTGAATGAATAGTTTAGTGTACTTTATGGTTTCAACTTTCATGTGTGTTTTTCCGCCAGTGAGCAGTGGAATTGGTCCCATAAGATTAGTCGAGCTGTGTGTAATATGGCCCGGAATCCTAAGTTTATAAAAGAATGGTTTCATGTGTGTTTTTCTTTGCAGCAGTTGTCTTTGTGCTTTACGGTTTGTTTAATATTCACATGTGTCCCTTTAAAAAGGTGTCAAAACTTCCACAAATTCCCAACATTCCAAACTTCTCTTGCATTTTCAAATAAAGCCATCAACTTTTCTGGCTTCCTCTGTTTCTTTCCCCTCTCTCTAAATCCAAACCCATTATCTCTACTCTTCTTCTTCTTCTCTCTCTCTAGACAGAAAAAATGCAACTGAAAAAGCTAGTGGTGTTGATTCTTGTATTGTTAGCATGGTGTGGAAAGCAAAACACAGCCGTTGGAACGAACAGAACCTCGCAACAACAAGGGCAAGAGAGGCACCATCAAGAGTCGAGGCAACGGCTGCGTTTGAGGGAGTCGACGGACGCGTTTTTCTCGAGCAAGAGGAGAGTTCCAAATGCTTCAGACCCTCTTCACAACCGTTGAAAAAGATCTTTATAGTTATGGTCCTTATGGACGTTGGTTTTTTTTTTTTTTTCCCCCTGTTTTGTAAGCTGAAGACTCAGAGGAAAGCAGAGGAATAGAAAATGTGGAAAAGGAGAGTTTCCGGGCATCACAAAGTGGGACTTGGGGCCTTCTGGGTTTAGGTGGTTTGGAGCATGACGTGCCTTGCTTATGCCTAAAAAACGGGTTCATTCCGAGCTTGAAAAATTGGTCCGAACCGTTCACCATGTAGAGGTACATTCAGTACTGGAGTAGGGTCACTTGGCCCATTGAATTTTTAATTGGGTTTTTCTTTTTTCGTTTTGTGAATTTAACGCCGCAAGTAGAATGGAATTGCCTCAAACTTGAAGAACACCCACTAGAGTTTTTGCCGGATCGGTCGCACTACAACACTATAAGGCAGTCCGCCTTATAGGATCCCCAGATTTGCTTTATTTAACACTACAGTTTTGCTAATCACCGATTCACCATCATGTGTGCGTGAATAATATACATCTGGGCTCGTATAGTCGTATGCTTGCTTTAATTCACTCAATGCAAAATTCTATCAAAATTTTTGCAAATATCAATACATATTCAGAGGTTCCTAAGCAAAAGTTTTGGAAGTTATTTTGAAGTACTACGTACAATTTTTGGCATCTATTTTCTCCGAGAACGATGTATTCCAATTACTGAGTCATCGATGTCCGATTGTTTTTTTTTTGTTGTTGTTGCAAGGATGTTCCACTCGACGAGCTCTACAACATAGACATACGTATAGTCTGGACCGACTTTCGGGATCGAGATGAACCCGTTTTGAACGCGCAGCAACCAATGCACAGCAAGAACGCGGTTCCCGCAAAGTAGTTGTTGGGGCAACTGTCCATTGGTCGGTGCATTTTGTCAAACGGTTGGTGGGTATTGCGGGTTGCTGTTTCTCTTTTGTAAATTGCATCCTTTCTTCAAATTTTGTTCGGCAGGAGTTGGTGTCGCTTGACTCTTTTGTAGATTTTGTACATCAGGTAGTACTTCTACTATTCTGCAAGTAAAACATACTTTTCTTGCGAAATTTTTGGTTGGTGTGTTTGAAGTTTGAATTTCATTAATCTTAGCAAAATTTCGTCACAAATGAACAATTTTGAAAATTAACAATATTTGAGAACATAGATAACAAAAAAAAGAAGGAAAACAGACACTGAAAAATGGATCAAATCTTGAAATGGTTAACCAAACGAAACGATTGGCCCTCAACCAGACTAAACTAACTTCGCCCTCACGCCTTCTCCACAAATTTCCAAACAAGTGTTAAGAATAGAGGGACAGAGGGGAAGAGATATTTGGACCTTTTTTTTTTTACCAGCAAGAAAATGCAGATATTATATATAAGAAAACGGTACAATAAAAGTGGACACTACCGGTCTGAAAATACAGAAACAACAAATAAAAATAACAAAACCAAAAAAGAAAAGCCGTCTGGAACAATGACGTCGGAGTCGGACCTGTCGAACACACTCGTGAAGAGGGGTTGGAGAGGCCGACGTTGAGAGGCCAGGTATGAACACAGAGCAGACCCTCCTGGATGACCCGCCGCACCAACTCGAACTCGCCCCGCTGCAGACTGAAGGCAGAAGCTGCCGCAGACGCCGTCTTTGTCGCATATGAATTAGTTCTAAGAAACCAGACCTAAAACCCTAGATCTGGCTCATGAGTTCAAAAATGATGTGGAGAGTGGGAGGTCTCAACTCCCGAAGGAGAGAGTCTCAACCACCTCACAACCATGGACATAGAAAGAAAACAGGAAGAGAGGAGAAGTTTGGAGATGGGAGATTGAGAGGAGAAAATGAAGGAAGATGGTGGAAAAAGGAGGAGGGAGGGCGGGGAAGGGGGCGAAGGGGGTGGGGGAAACCCACCCCTGAGTTTCTCTCTCTGACTCTGCTTCCTTTCTAAGAGTTTTATATAGAGAGACAAATGGTAGTCATATAATTTCTTCAAAATACAATGCCAATTGCTTACAAAGTCAATCTTCACAAACAAAATAAATCCACAAAATGCAAAATATTGTTTTTTTTAATTGTACGAACAAATTTCATACTCCATCCATCCTAATATATTTGTCTATTTTATTTTTAAATGGATAAAATTTCCTTTTTACTCTTGTATTTTTTGAAAGAAAGTAACTTTTCAAAAAAAATTGAAGAACAAATATTGGTAGGTAAAATACTTTAGGTTACTATAATATTCCCCCGTCCTCATTTTTTTTGGTCCCAGTTAACACTATTTGCCATCCCACAACTATTCTTCGATTTTAAAATCAAATGGGCAATATTTGATGAATTCCCACTTTTACCTTTCCTTTTTTTGTATTATCACTAACAAAAATAAGAAAAGACACTTTTAGAGTACACTGCAATGATTGAAGGGTAAAATAGCAAAATCAAGTAATCAGGACCGACCCAAGGTATTTGGATGTCATAGGCCAAGTGGTGATATAGTGCCCTACATAAATTTTCTAATTTAAAAACAATAAACAAAAATATTTTTCTATATATAATTTTCATTCATACTATTCAACATAGTAAATATTTCGATCTTAATGGCTTGTGTGGTTGTAATAATATTCAGTACACTTAAGTTTGAATCATAGCAGCCTCAATTTGTGTGATATGAGAAATTTTTTTTTGGCAAAAAGACACTACAAAAAAATACCCTACTAGGATTTGAACCTAAGCATCTTATGTAAAAGAGTAAACACTTTACCATTGAACCACCAAAGGAGTTTGTATTATATTTGCACACAGAAAATATATATACTTATTTAGAAAGGGGTGTCCCATTTTTAGCCCAAAATATGGAGGCCCAAGGCGACGGCCTCTTGAGCCTTCCCATTGGGCCGGCCCTGCAAGTAATAAAGCATGCAGTGATTACGTTTTCTTATGGAGTTGAAATTTCTAAACTGGACTAAACAAATGGGGTCAGATGTAGTTTTATGTCCCTTAAAAAATTCAATTATTGAAATTGGACAAACAAATTGGCGTAATCCCAAGGGGACCGATGAAGTACCGATGGGGATGCGGGCCCACTATGGGTCCCACGTGAATGATCCGAGTTGTTCAATAATTTTTATAAAAAAACCGAGTGGGCTAGTGCAAAATTAACTCAATCCGATATTCTATTTTCTCATTCAAATTTCAAGATTAACACATGCCTGCAATTCTGCAAACAAAACCAATAAGTCTAATGGTACAACAATTAAGAACAGATGTTGCACAGCAGTGCACGTGACTGTCCAAGTGTAATAAAAGTGGGTCCCATCTCTCCCCTCAATTTTACGGCAAATTGAACCTGAACCTTACCCGCAGACCCATTTGGGAGAAAATTAGATCAGAGGAAACTCTTCCCCAAATCGCCTCGCGAGCAGACCTATTTGGGATCGCCACGTGCACTGCTGTGCAACGTCTGTTCTTAACCAACAATGTTACTTACACAATAATTCATGTGAGACCCACACATAGTAGTTGTGTGGAGCCCATATGTATGTGAAAGGTTTTGTGAGTATCATTTTTGTTAACTGGAATGCTTTACTGTAGAGAATTTCCGCAGGATACTGTACGGAAAAAACCCAGCCATACGGACACGTGAGATTCTCTTGTCTTGCATGCCTTGCCCAGTTGCCTTGACTGACGGGGCTAAAGAGTCTGTGGTGTCTCCACCAATTATTCCCCCCTCCTATCTTTATCCTATCAAATCCCTAGTCAGAGTTACCCCATCAATCAAGTATTCATTGGGCCGCGGTTGGGTTTCGTCCTTGTGTGGGCAATATGCCTTTAAAAAGAATTCCATTCCTTTCTAGAGAGGCCCTCGGATTGAGAGAGCGCAAGCGGAGGAGTAAGCGCTCGGAATATAGAATCGTCACTCGGGTTTGAAGCTCCGACACCCAAGGAATCATATTCGAAGCACCTGTCACGCTATTTTGATTTGAAAAAGTGAAGGCATTAGTCCGTCATAACCATATCTGGGTTCGGGAGTCAGGTTACGAGAGGGGAATGGTTTTAAGGCACCCCTCTCGCACAATCCGGAGATCGGTTTCTACTAAGACATTTTGTGAAAATATTGCGATTCTTCTTTTATTATCAATTTATTAGCCAATTAGGGCGGAGAAACAGTTTAACGGGGATTAAAATTGTAACAGTTTGCAAGATGTGATCGAAATAGCATGCATGGATGAAATGTTGAGTAATAAATGGAATAAAATCCAACACTGCCTAAAAAGATCAAAACAGTGCATTACTTGGATTATGACATGAACAGAAGCCAACTTGCACACATGGATCTACGTGCATGCAAGCTGTCCTGCACGCGCCAAACCCATATACACGTGTGTGTGTTGACCTCTCATGAACAGGTTTGATTTCATCCACTTCTGGGCTCTGGAATGACCAGTGCTCACTAGGGGCAAACCAAGTAGTTTATATGCACAGACAGCAAATATAATTTACAAACATGATGAATTTAATTGAAATGCAACCCCTAAATAGTGGGGGTATAAAAACAGAGTTCAAAGGCCTAGCTGCCTATGCAAAGCCAGTCACTGGAATATAGCCCACACACGCGCGCATATCTGGGTCGACTGGTGCGCGCCTGTTCTGACTGAATTTCCAATTATTGGTGTTGCATGCCTAGGCTCTGAGATATATTCAGAAGCAACCCAGGGGCATTCCCAAAGAAACAGAAAGGCATACTGAGCTAATCTTAATAGATTTTACACACAAAACAGTATGTAAATTTTATCATGCATGAGGGTGATTAGTAACACAATAAAAACATAAGATAACTAGCACCCCTATCCCCACGAGGATCAGTGCGCGCTACCCATTACACCGACGCACGCAGGTGTGTTGGTTGCATGGATCTTGTAACCCTGCTAGCTTTAGGACCAGGACTGGTATTGATTACCAGTCTTGGCCCTGCCAGCCCCCCTTAGAGATCAAAACAGTAAGCGGAGAAAGGGTTATTCCTTTGATTAAGTGTTTGAAAATGGATTGAACTAGGAGCAAGAGGCTGCAAAATGAGTGTATAGAAGTGGATTGAGAAGTAATAGGGGATGTGTGCTTAAGAATGTGTCTTGCTTCTTTGAATCTTTTTGTTAACCTTAGAAGCTTGATTTTTTGTAACCCTTTAAATGGAAGACCAAAGGGGTATATATAGGAGATTTAGGTTGGTGGCAAACAAGGTGGAGCAACCAGCCAACAAGGCTGGTTGGCCTTACTTGGTGGAGAAGGCTCCCCAAAAGGTGATGGGAGTGGGTGTGAGGGGGTGCACCCTAAACCTGCCAAAATACTGTTCAGGCGACGAAAACAGGGTTCTACGGCACAGTAGACCCCTTGATCATCACAAAATCCGGCTGGTAAAAAGGTGAAAGTGACAGGTGTTAACCAGTGCGCGGAACCAGAACGGCACGCGCGAGCCACCTGCCCCCGCTCTGGTCAACAGTCAAAGTTTGACCTTTGACCAACACCTGGCAAACTGACTGGCGCGCCTGGGAACCAGTTCAATGCACGCTGGTCAAACCTAGGGTTAGGGTTTTGACTCAGGGTCTGAGGTTCAAAAGGGGTCCCAATCACTCTAAGTTTAATCCTTTTCATTCTCAAGACTGCTTTCCGATCCAATTCATCATCGGGAAAACAAGAAACCGAAAAACGAAGTAAATCAATTGGGAGATTCAGATTGGGGTGTCTACACCTTGGAGGAGGCCTAGCTGCATAACACTAAGTTCCTGTCTGATTTCAATCGCAAGATTGCACAAAAATATCCGAACACTTTTGTGCAATACCGCAACTTAAATGTAGATTAGTGGAGAGGAAAACGAGGGAGAGATACATGTGAGAGAGAAGAGATGGTGGTGGTGGTGGTGTGTTTGTGGTGGTAGGGGCGAGTTTGGGGTTGCTCGTCAGTCGTGGTGCGACAAGAGGAGAGTGTGTGAGATGGAGGAGAGAGAAGAGAGGAGATCGCGGTGGTGGTGGGGCGGTTTTGGGGTGGTTGTCGGTGGTGGGGTGTCGAGAGAGATAAGAGAGGATATCGTGTTTGGAAAAACTGTTGCGAGAAGTAGAGAAGTGGACCCCTTAGCTTCCCACGTAGGATTGGTTTAGAGGTTGGTTTGTTGGAGGTCCTGCTGTTAGCAAAATTGCTTCGTACGTGCTTGGCAGCATCTCTCATTCTCTTAAATTGTCTCTAGTGCTTTTCAGGTATAACCCCATGCCCTTACATTGGACTCTTATTTTCCTTCTCTCTCATCTTTTTACAAACTCGTCTTCTCAAGGAGAGAGTCCAACATAAAAACCTCCTGCCAAGCCCACCTAGAATTCCCATTTTTAGGCCATTTTAACCTTTTGAAAAAGCCCCTCAACAAGCTCCCAGCTAACTAAGTTCATTTTGGACTTGGTCTTCTTGAAGGAATAAGAATGAGTGCCAACATAATTGAGATGTGTTCATATTTTCTTCGAATCTGTAAAGACTCGTTAAATTTTTCTATTTTCTTTAATCGTTTAAATAAATGGAAGATCGTATTTTGACTAGGTTATATGTTTATTAATGTGGGAGTACGAATTTACGTCTACCGTTGTGTATCGTACATTCGAAGAATAGTTGGACTTTGAGTTTCGGGGTTGAAATGACGTGTGGTAGTGGCGTGGAAGTGTTGGTAGTAATCGGGGTTTGATTTGATGAACGTTGGCAAAAATTTCAAATCTGTCTGTGATGTACAGGTACAGCTTTTTCGGGTACAGGTACATCGCGACCAGAAATTGTGCAATGTTGAAATTTCTGGGTAGATGTACCGGTACTATAATTCCCCGATACCGGTACATTAAGCAAAATTTCTGATATTTTCAGCACACGATTCAGACACTATAAATAGACCCCTTATGTTATTTTTTTCACTCCTAGACCCCGAACCAAACCCTAATATCGCCTCTCTACCTTCTCACTTCAATCTCTCACCCAAATTCTTGGATTTGCACATCAAACACCTCAAAATCTTCAAGATCTCTGGGTTGTTCATCCTAATTTCATCCGGAATCAAAGTTATTGCGCTCAAAGAGGTAAGAACTCCATCATTTTCGGATTTCTCTCTCTCTCCTCTCAATCACTTGTTGAACCTCACTTATTTCTCTTGATCTTGGGAAATCTTGGACCTAGGTCTCGTATTGTAGTTTGGAAGAAGCTAGATCTTGGTGTTTCAAGCTTGGGTTACTTAGGATTTTGCTCAAAATCCATTGTGGTAGGGATTTCTTACTCTTGTTATACGATTATATAATGTTTATGTACCTAGATCATGCTTTGTTTTGTGCTTGAGGTTGGGTTTTGTGTTTCGATCGAATCTGAAAATTCCTTCCCGTTTTCTGAGTTTCAGTCAATTTCGAACAGCCATAACTTTCTCGTTCGATGTCCGTTTCATGAAAATTTTATTTCGATACGAAGGTTTTGAAGTTAGCTTTCGTTTGCCACCGGAATCACCTTTAAACTCTTAGTACACGGAAAGTTATGACCATTTGAGTAGAGGTGTGTCAGTCGGTCGATGTTTGCTGCTACTCCTAAGGTTATTTTCGTTCCGTGTTATGACTCCCTATATGATTAGAATATGTTTAAATCACTCTTGAGTATGGTTGCTTGTGTCCTAATGGCTCGTTGTTCGATCTTGTCTCTTAGCACTCATTAGAGTATAATATTAGTTTCGTTGGTTGGAGAATATACCGTAAGGTTGATTGGAGTACCGTGGGCTATAAGGGGATAAGTGGTGAATGTTACAGTAGACATGAGTTTGTCTAGTGATCCTATGGGTAGTATTGTGACTCGTGTCCTCGTTCTATATGTTTTCCGTTAGGAACCTAGTGTGTGGTGTGTCGTAGAGTCTTTGTGGATTCGATACGTGACGTAGGGCGTCGTGATAGATTTTGATGAATAACGTGGGCTTAAAGTATTTATCAATGTGCAATGGGTGTGCTTATGAGTTTGGTATACATGGATAATGATGTAAGAACGACTATGAGTTTGGAAAGTGATGTTCGCTTATATACGGATTGATAATGCTTTTACGTTTACGTGATTTGTGAATTCTGAATCGAGGGTCCTGCAACGCAAAATGTGGTAATGCGGAGACTCTAGAGGGCCCGCAACGCAAGGTATGGTAATGCGGAAACCCAGGTGGAGAGAATTCAATGTGACGCAATGGGTGGTAAAACAGTTGAATGTCTCACATGATGAAATGAATTATGATTGACTTGGAAGTTTGTGTTGATGTTTGTACTGTTGGTTGTTTGAGATTGTGGCTGTTGAAAAAGTGAATTAACGGTTGACTCTATCAAGGTTTATTTTAAAGAAAGAAATTCAAGTTTTGAAAAGAGGATTTTGGATAAAAATCCTCCGGTACTCTTGAGCGAATCAACGGATCCGGTATTTGGGCACAAATCAACGGACTTCGGTATTTCAAGCTCGAATCAACGGAGCTTGACCCGTGGTGGTCATGTGTTTTCTCGAAATTGTTTTGGAAATTCAAATGGAAAAGTATTATGAAATGAGGCTCTACGGTAGATGGTATGAAATGAGAAAGGTGGTTTGTGACATTCATTCGAAAAATTATTAGATGGTTGAACTATTATTGATGTTTGATCGATCGATATGAGTTTAGACGCTGCTTCTAGTTGACGTGTGAATGGTTAGGGTTATCTCTAAGATGTCTGAAATCTCGAAGTCTAAATTTGTTAGTTCATTGTGGTAATCCCTCTTGTGTCTCATGTTCAATTGTTGAGTCTCATTCACGTTTGGCGCATACCTCATTGCATTTTCATATAACTTGAGTATAGATTTCTCTACTGGGCTAGTGTAGCTCAACCTATCATTTTCAGGTAAAAAACAAGAAAGTTGGCATGGCGCGCATCTCGTGCTTGTTGTTCACGTGTCTCGGAGGTATAAAGAGGGAGTTGAATTTGCATTTTATTTGAAAGTAGTATTTGAAAGAAAGATTAATGAAAACTGTAATACTATTGTGGTATTTGATAACTTGAGGCTTCGAGCCAAACTTGTATCTTTTAAATTTAACTTTGAGAACTGGAAAAAATAAGTCATTTGGGTATTACCGGTACTTCAATATTGTTTGTATTTATTGAAAATGATTATTATTTATATTGAAAATCGAGGACGTGACAGAATCAAAGGCCTTTATTGCTTCGTATAATTCCTTCCCTATCAATGTTGCTTTTCCTTATTATAAAAAAAAACAAGTATTAACACAGAGAGAACTTTACCAACAGTTTCACCCGCCAGTCTAGTACGAAGAAAACCCACCCAAGTTCTCTCTATACTCTCTGTGACTATGAGTACAAGTTATACAATCTCAGTTCAATAGAGATTTGCATATATAACCCAATCATGCTTATAATTTAATCCAGGCCAATTCTCGAGTTATAAATTTTAAGGCTGTGTTGGCTGCAACAATGCTAAAGATCATAGACAAGTTTAGAAACTTGAGTGTATCTTTAAACTTTTGGGTGTTGACATGAGGAAGATCTGAGGATGACACGACCCCATAATTTTTTTTTTTTCCCTCTTCTGGGCGTGCATTGGTCAGGATATTTTTGGGGCTTGAGGCGAACTTAGGGTTGGTTTCGGGGAGAGATTCTATTTCTTTTTTCTTTGTGGCTGACATGATGGGTACTTTTTTATTCAGAAGTTATATAATTGGGTACTAAATTGGGATCCTACTTTTAAACTTCTTTTTATAGAGCGGGTAGCCGCCTATTGGGCCTTTGGCCAGTGCCGGCTCTGGTGAGACTCCACCATTTCCAACCTTCACAATCAACAGATTGGCTTGCTTCGCTCATGTCCTTTTAATCTTTGTAATTTTTGAATTCGGAGATTAATAAAAAAAAATTGCTAATTAAAAAAAAAAAAAAACAGATTGGCCTGCTTCAAATTGACAAGTCCCCAATACCTATACCAGCAATGACGTTTTCTTCGGACTAATGAGGTTTGTGCCAATTAAAATGTCAACTTGATACTGAGGAGGACAAATACTGACTGGATCATCTTTTCTTCAAGAGAAGATGGAGAATCTAATTGTTGCAAGTTTACGCAATCTATACTGCTACTATAATACTCATAGAATCAAATCAATGACAAAGAGTTCACAGTTAAATAACAGAGATTACGTACGTGTAAGAAGTGAGTTCATTCAAGGCTCACATCATTTCCGACTTGGTTAAATATTTAAACAACATCAAACTAAGCCTGATGTCCTAATCACTATTTGCGATTTACTTCATTGCTAAGCCATTTAAGATTTCATTGCTCAAGAATAATTGAGCTCCCTGCTAGTGTGGTGTTCAAGAGGACTTTTGGTTTTCTTGTTGAATCCTGGCCAATCATCTTCTTCTTCTCTTGGGTTCTAGGGCGGTATATGATTGCTGGGGGTTAGGGTGCTAACAAAATTGGAATGTTATCTCCTCGTCGTGATGCCGTCATTCTCTCGAATCCTTTAATCTTTGCAATTCAATTTCCAAAGGATAGTAAATTCTTTTTTTTTCTGATAAATAAAAGAAAAAGAGATGACATCCCTTGTGTGTAGTCCAAACTAATGACATCACGACTATGTAATTAACAAACCACTACCTAATTCCAGCTCAAATAACACCCGCATGGTCCAATCTTCAGAGTCCGGCTCGTCTCCAATCCCATAAATTAATGGATTAGAGAGAATACACTCTTCAATCATTGGAGAGGAGCCGGACTCGAATCTTCAAGCTTATAAAATAAAAGAAAAATAAAAGAATGAACCACATTTCTTTCTTATAAATGGCCGGACTAATTAGAAGGAAACTGGCAGAGACCAAAAATGGAGATTTTTCAGGCTTTGCTCTACATCGGTTTATTATTCTCCTTCTCTCTCATCTTCTACAAACTCATCTTCCCAAGTGGCAGAGTCCAACATAAAAATCTACCACCAAGCCCACCTAGAATTCCCATTTTAGGCCATTTTCACCTCTTGAAAAAGCCCCTCCACCATGCCCTGCACAATCTCTCCGAAAAATACGGCCCCGTGTTCTTCCTCTGGTTCGGGTGGCGACCCGTTTTAGTAATATCTACTCCCTCCGCCATCGAAGAGTGCTTCACAAAAAACGACATAATATTTGCAAACCGACCGCTGTTTCCCTCCACAAGGCTACTACAGAAGGATTCTATTGTAATGAGCCCTTACGGCCCTTACTGGCGCAACCTGCGCCGGTTCGCCGCCATTGAGATTTTCTCGTCAGTGCGGATTCAGATGACTTCGCGAATCCGCGCTGACGAGGTCCAATGTCTGGCGAAAAAATTGTTCGCCAGAGGAAATCGGAAACTAGCAGAGGTAAATTCGTTGTTCTATGTGTTGACCTTCAACATAATGATGAAGATGGTTTCTGGGGAGAGGTACTTTGAAGGGGATGAATTGGAATCAGAAAAGGGGAGAGTTGAGTTCAATGACATTAGGCAGACTTTTGCTCCACCAAGAGGGTCTGCTGTGGGTGATTTCTTCCCTTTCCTCAAGTTTGTGAGTTCTGTATTTGGGAGAGTGAAAAATGAGAGATTGCAAAGAAAGAGGGATGCGTTTATACAAAATCTGATTGATGCTCAGAGAAGAAAGAAGAGGACTTGTTCGGTTACAGAGGAGGGTGATGAGAAGAGGAAAAACATCATTGATGTAATGCTAATGTTACAAGAATCAGAGCCTGAATTTTACACTGATGCTGTCATCAAGGTCATCATAAAGGTAAATTAAACTCTTTTTTCTTGCTAACTTTAGGGTGTTGGGGATTAGTTTACGCACACCTAGAGTAATTTCTGGGGACACAATTCCATCATCCACTAGGAGATAGTCCCTCTGAGGTTGGGGCAAAGCCCCGAATAGTATGGGCTGGCACTGTAAGAGTTGATATCACCCATGAGGTTTTGAACATGAAATCTACGAGCAAGCAAATCCTTTATGTTTGCTCTCACACGAATCCCAAATTCGAAACCTCCTAGGTTCTACCAATCTTATGGGGTTGGTTATTCATTAAGTGACTTTGCTTCGACTTTAAATGGGACTCTGTTGGGGAAGATTGGAACTGGTTCCCAGATATTCATCAACATGTGCGCAAATTGATCCGGACAATGTGAGTTTTCAAAAACAAAACGTTGTAGATCTTCAAAGTAGTAAATAGCTAGTGGTGGAAGCACTAACACTATAACTTCATTCCAATTATCGATGGTCAATAAGATGTGTGGAAAATTATAAAAACAAAAGAAAAAAGAATTAAGAAGAAGTTTGTTACCAATTATTATTTCAACAGTAAGGAGAGAGAGATTTGTTTGGCACAGGGGGGAATAATATGATGCCAATGTGCAATGTGACACATATCATTGTTACCTCAAATAAGAGATTCCAATTTCTATAGAATGAAAATTCAGATTTTGCAATTTTTCCTTGAAAGCAAAATAATTCACATTTTTCTAGTGACTTTGGCTTTTTCATTCAGGTAATGTTGGTAGGAGGAACAGAAACATCAATAACTACACTAGAAGCAGCAGTCTCATTTCTGATCTCACATCCAAATGTGTTCAACAAGGCAAGGGATGAGATTGATTCCAATGTTGGACAATCTCGACTAATGGACGATGGCGATCTCTCTAAACTATCATACCTTCACTGCATCATAAACGAAACGCTCCGATTGGGTCCCACGACCCCATTGATCTCGTTACATGAATCATCAAGAGAATGTGCCGTAGGAGGTTTCAGTGTCCCCAGCGGAACCTTATTAATTGTCAACACGTGGGCTTTGCACAACGACCCTAGGCTGTGGGGTGACCCGACCCTGTTCAAGCCAGACCGGTTCGGTGGTGTGGAAGGGGAAAAGGTCAGGTTTAAGTTGATTCCTTTCGGGTCGGGTAGAAGGGCATGCCCTGGGGAAAGTTTGGCCAGGAGGCTTATAGCTTTGGCTTTGGGAACTCTGATTCAGTGCTTTGATTGGGAAAAGGGTGAGGAAAATCTTGAGGGAGGTGGAAATGGAAATGGAAAGAAAATGGAAGAGGAAAAGACGATGCAGATCGTATTTCGGCCTCGTAAAGCTTTAATGGGTGCTCTCTCTGAGCTGTGAAAGTTTATGTAATACTTTTAATCGAATCATATCAGTGTTTCAATTTACTGTGCACTGTTACTTATGGTTTCGTTTGATGTATGAGCGCATTAAATAAGTGACATATTATCTCTATCCCCATGGGAAAGCTACAAACAGCACAACTAGTCGGTGTCATCGATCCTTATCAACGTTACAATCCAAGAACCCAATTCTAGAAGGTCTCTACCAAACAATGAGAAATAGGTAAAACATTTTACACAAAAACATTTTACGGTCAAACATACCGAGCCTTGTTGCTTCGTGTAATTCCTTTCCTATCAATGTACTTTTTGCTGATAAAAACAACAAATATTGACAGAGAGAGAAGTCTACCAATGGTTTCACCCGCCATTCTAATACAAAGAAAACCCACCCACAGTTTTTTTTTATGGGCCGTACATTGGTCAGACTTAGTGTTGGCCCGGATATTTTTTGGGCCTAAGAGCATCTCCTATCCATACTCTATAACTCTATTTGAGAGTATCAAACCACTCCAATCCATCCTCTCAACCCTCCTCCATTTGAGAGTATTGGATTTTGATCCCCTATATTTAGAGGGTAGAGAAAATATAGAGGATCACCTCTAAAATACTATTCACCTTTTTAAAATATATTTTTGTCCTTGTTTGCTTTTTTTATTAAATTTTTATACCAACTATATTCTCATGAGAGTATAAAAAAAAGGTTTTTTTCTGTAAAGTGATTTTAGAGACAAAAATAGAGTGTTTGTGATTGGTGTAAACATGAATAGTAATTTCCTCTATAATCACTTTATGAGTAAAAAACATTATTTTGATACTCTCAAATGGAGTATTGGATTGGAGATGCTCTAAGGCGAACTTAGGGTTGGTCATGATATTTTGGGGGCCGAAGGGATTCTTTTTTTTTTCTTTTGGGCTGACATGATGGGTACTTTTTTTTTGTTGCAAATTTTCATAGTCGTCCCTTTAGTTTTATAGTTGTCTCAATTTCGTCCCTCTAGTTTCAATTGCTACCAAATAAACCATGTAGTTTGTTTTACGTTTCAAATTGGTAAAATCGTTAACACCGTTAATGAAACTAACGGAAAAATATGATTAAAAAATTAATTGCTCCAATTTTCAATCCGGTTGAACAGGTGCGAAAATCTTATTTTTTTGATCATTTTATCCTAGATGGTCATAATGATTTTTGGCTCTAAGGCCTTTCAACGAGCACCCGAAAACTCCTTATTTAGTTTCAGGGCTCTCTTAGGGTGCTCATTGAAAGGCCTTATAGCCAAAAAATCATTATGACCATTTAAGATAAATGATTTGAAAAATAAGATCTTCGCACCGATTCAAATAGATTAAAAATTGGAACACTTATTTTTTTAACTATATTTTTTAATATATAAACGGTGTAAAAAAATAAGTGTTCCAATTTTCAATCCGTTTGAACCGATGCGAAAATCTTATTTTTCTGATCATTTATCTTAAATGGTCATAATGGATTTTTGGCTCTAAGGCCTTTCAATGAGCATCATAAGAGAGTATTTTTGAAGTATTTATTTTCTGCTTTACGAGACTGATCATTCTCTCATAATACATTACCTTTAATTCAATAAATAAATACTTACTTGAAAATTAAGTACTTATTTTTCTTAGCGGAACGGGGCCGTCTTAAGAAAAGCAGGGCCGTCTTGGTAGTTTTTTTTTTGGGGATAAATGGAATGGGATTTGGATTCAAATTGTGCGGTTGCGGTTCTGATATAATCTATGAGAAAACTTATTTTCAGGCTTGATAGAAAAACGTTAGATGTTTCTACGTAAATTAGCTAATGTCGAAAGCAACTTGTGGGGAAATTCCTGTTAGTACCGCGGAAACTCAGTTAACTTTAAACAAGATAGACACGTTCACCAATTCTTCCTACGACGTTATGGCAAGGTTCTTATGAATTGGAGTTGAAGTTCTAAGATGTTTCAGAATCCTCATTTGAATACACGGTTTTGTGTCAAAGAGAATTTCATCCTCACTTCCAAAGAAGTTGTCGAGAAGTCCATGTTTGAATACACGGTTTTGTGTCAAGAGAATTTCATCCTTCTCACTTCCAAAGAAGTTGTCGAGAAGTCCATTTTTGGAGTTGAAGTTCTAAGATGTTTCAGAATCCTCATTTGAATACACAGTTTTGTGTCAAGAGAATTTCATCCTCACTTCCAAAGAAGTTGTCGAGAAGTCCCAAGAGAAGAAGATTGAAAAGGTACACGAAAAATTATCATAAAACTGTCCATCAAAGGCAAATGAACGGGGTTCAGATACATATCATTGCGAGTAGGGCAGTTTCATTTTCGTTTCTGATAGGCGTAATCTGACTATGAGCACCCAAGTACACCATGTGTACTTTTTTTTTGTTTTGTTTTGTCATTCGTTAAATCTAAAATACAGGCCTCAATCTGCATCCCAAGCATGATTTTTATGTGTGTCAGGGACTCTCTTAAACCACCTCTAATTCGATGGGGAAAGCTACAAATAGGCCAACTAGTCGGTGTCATCCTTATCAACATCACGATCCAAGAACCCTGTCCTAGAAGGATTCTACCTCTGAAATGCCTAGATAACCATTCCCTAGTGTTCAATTTTGTTCAATCACTTTTAAAAGTGGGTGAACATTATCCACCATAATCCCGGTCAATCTTAGAATATGATATTTTAACAAACCCTGCAAAAAATCTATACAATCGATACCGATAACTGCTTGTTTAAATCACACAATTTTCAGTTCAAATTTGTGTCAAACTTCTAAACTAAAAATTGGGTGATTTTATCAAGCATGACTTACTGATATCCGTTTGAGCTAATTTTTTTTTTTTTGCAGTTAGAATTAAAATATCATGCTATAACAGATGAACTGGTCTGATCATCGAAATAGGACCTGAATCATAGTGAGGTAATGATGTAGGACAAAAATGGAGAGTTTTTGTATTTTATTTTTATTGTTTTAGAATAAGATTTTGATTAGAAATATTTTCGTTTAGGTTAGAATTATTAACTTTCCGTATTCGGTTTGATTTTGATTTCTACCTTTATTAGGATTCTTGGTCTACAAGAATTAGGATTTTATTTTAATTAATTAGGAAATATCTTTTATTTAATGCCCGTTTGTTTTGGCATGATTTATTATTTCTTTTATAGTAGGATTTCTAGGGTTAGAGTCTTATAAAAAGAGCCGTAACCTATTCAATTATTCATCCTTTAAAACTTTTCATTAATAAAATCTCTGAGTTTATCTCATTTTCTTGTAGATTCAAGAGCTGCTCGTGGCTACGAGTACCTATCATTCGTTTGATTAGTACGCAACTAATCTCTTGAGAATTTTGCTGCGTCAAGTGGTATCAGAGCCAGGTTTTTCCTGGTTCGATGGCACCAAACAGAGAAGAAGACACACCCATTGACGTTGGTCGTGGGCTAACTGACCTAAGGAGGATGGTGGAGGATCAACAAGCACAGTTGACCAAGATCCGTCAGGATACCCACACTCAGTTCGTTGAGATCCGTGAGTTGCTGCAGGGGTTGACTCTACAAAATCGCCAAAAAGGCCAAAAAGGGTTGAGAAGGATCGCGCGTTGGGATTTGCCCATCGCCAACCTCCTAACCAGAATAGGAACCGTGTTGAGGGATTTGCCCGCAACCAACCTATTCACCAAAATGTCTCCGGAGGATATTCTTATTATCACTACGATAATAGGAATGAATTTGAATGCAAGCTATTCGAGAACCATGATGATTATCAGTCGATAAAGCGACAAACAAATTTCAGGTATTACGATAAGTTGCCAAAATTTACTAGTCTTGAATTTTTTGAAGATCGTTTGGATTGGATATTGGACATTGATGATTTTTTTGAGTATACGAAAACTCCTTCCGAACAAAGGTGGAGGTTTTTGTTATTGAAGCTTACGGGCCCGGCGCTACAATGGTGGTTAAAATTACAATCGTCAAGAGATTGATTGGGCAAGCGTCGAATTCATGCATGGTCGAAAATTAAAAGACTTTTGGTAGAGAGATTTTTGCCATGGAACTATGAGGAATTACTGAAGGAAAAATATGGGCCAAAACACCAAAATACAACCATTATTGTCACAGATGTCATTGAAGAAGTTGTCAAAGAGGTAGTGATTCAAGTTGATGAGCCAAAAATTGAAACGGAGGTTGGTGAGAAGACGAATAATATAGAAGCCGTGAATGAGGTCATATTCGAAATTGATATTAAAAATAATATCGAAATTGGTGATCAAATTGTTGAGGACCAAAATAGTTGTACATTGGAGGTGTTTGATACTGATATTGGTGTCAAGGAGGAGATTTTGGTCAGCAAAATTGGTGAAGGTAAATTGGTATTCGAAAACATAAATTCAATAGAATCGGCCAACAATCAAGTCGGAGCATACATACACGGAATGGATTCAAACCATGATTGCTGGCATAACAAAATTAATGTTGCTTTAGTCGATTTTATTGGAATGCATCAATTTGACTAGGTTCCCAACATTTGTCTAGTACTGAATCTTGTTAACAAGTTGAAGCATGAAGAGAAAAGATTATTGCATGAAAACTTTTCTTTGACAAATTTTTGGAGAATTAAGAAGTTGAAATATTCCATGTTTCGTCGATGCTATTGTTGTCAACTTGCAACCTATTGGAAGATGGGACATGAATATTTTAAAGGTCAAGCAGAGTGGAGCACATTGTTGAAGTTCGTGTTCGAGAAAATTAATTTGAAGTACAAAATTGATGCAGACAAGTGCCAACGTGTGAAGTTGTTTCGAACAACAAGAACTCGAGGTCGAGTTCTTTTGAAGAAAAGGAGACTGATGTAGGACAAAAATGGAGAGTTTTTGTATTTTATTTTTGTTGTTTTAGAATAAGATTTTGATTAGGAATATTTTCGTTTTGGTTAGAATTATTAACTTTCCGTATTCGGATTGATTTTGATTTCTACCTTTTTTAGAATTCTTTGTCTACAAGAATTAGGATTTTATTTTAATTAATTAGGAAATATCTTTTATTTAATGTCGCTTGTTTTGGCATGATTTATTATTTCTTTTACAGTAGGATTTCTAGAGTTAGAGTCTTATAAAAAGAGCCGTAACCTATTTAATTATTCATCTTTTAAAACTTTTCATTAATAAAATCTCTGAGTTTATCTCATTTTCTTGTAGATTCAAGAATTGCTCGTGGCTACGAGTACCTATCATTCGTTTGATTAGTACGCAACTAATCTCTTGTGAATTCCGCTGCGTCAGGTAATGTTCACACAATTTTAAAGGGCACCAACCAAATTGAGTTCCCACTCTCCATGCACAGGTACATGACTCTTATACCCTAATTCGCTTGAGCTTTATACAGTTTTTTTTTTCTTTTGATAGGCCTTTATACAGTTTTCTTCACAAACATACTAAGGCATTGATCGGAGGGGTGTTGGCTGGTACGACACCGGTACCAAGCTCTCTCTTGCAAATTATCGAGACGACTGACCGTGCCGAAAATCGACTCATCAATTTTGTACATGATAGAGCCCCCAAATCTTCTGTACCCAATTCTGCGTGTATTGGTGTTTCGGTGTACTTTTTGCTATTGAATTTTGTGAGAATCTTGAGATCGGAACACCGCAAATGCATTAAAAAACCGGCACAATGTAAAAGTTAGACTCATACACATAACACATCCAATGAAAGAAAATGTCAAGCCTTCTGAGGAACAGTACTAACTTCAAACGAAAAAAATCGGAACACCGCAAATGCATTAAAAAATCGGCACAAAGTAAAGTTGATAAAGTGCATTTTCAGCTAACACATCCAATGAAACAGAGATAAAATGAAACAGGGGTGACAATACCAGAGCGGATCATCATTCTTCTATGGCTCCTCATATACAAATACTAATGAAAGAAGAAAGAACTACAAATATTAGTTCTATGGAACCTCAGAGGTAACATAAATACAAATATTAGAACAACAGATTTAAAACTACAGAGTGACTAGCTAGTATATATAGTTGTATGGAGTTGATCAGTTGTCTGTCAATTCCCAGGACCTTTTTTGCTAGGCCCAGATTTGAAACTGAAGCCCCGAACCGATGAAGAAGAACCACTACTCGAGTTTCGGGAGGAGACGTCGAACTTAGCTGCAGCCATCAACTCGTCCGCCTCGACTTGTTCTGCAGTTGTTGCGCTTTTCAGTTCTCGAAGAGCTCGGCAATGGACGCCACGGAACTGGGTTCCCATCATCAGCATTAGGACCACGAACACAATACAGAGACTCTTCATGGGTGAATTCGATGAGCTCTTCTTTCTCAACGCCATTACCGTGCGATTCGAGTAGAGTTTCAGAACAAATAGGTGATCAAAAAAATAATTTGGGTACAAACTGTGCTATGAGGTTTTAATAGCTTTGAGTTTTTGAAACAACGTATGCACAATGCACGCATATTTATAGGGGTGATACCGGTCCAGTCCGGTCCGGTTTATATGATGGGTTTTGTGCGAGGACGGTGTGGAACTTTTGGAATGGGGACCCCATTTTACCTGTAACGAAATTCAGAGAGACCAAGTCGGTGAGGTTTTGAGTTGGGAATGTTTTGAGCCGTTGAATTTGACTTTTATAGCCCAAGACTACGAAAAACTATTCAATATTGTCGCAGGGGCAAGGGAACGTAGTGCCCCGACGCCTTTTTCCACCCCACATTAATTTTGTGTGGTTCTATCACAAAGTGTGCGGTGGAAAGACAGTGGCGGCTCCAGGAATTCTTCCAAGGGTGTTCAAAAATTGCACTATACTATCTCGAGAAACCACAACTATATATATAAATAAAAAGTCATACATAACATCTAAAATGCGACCCAAAAATAGCAAAGTATATAAGTATATATAGCAAAGAAAGGCAAAGAGAGAGAGTCGAGAGAGAGAGAGGAATCACAAACGACAAACCTGTGTGACTATGTACCGAAGTTCAAGTTCAAACAGAGAGCCAGAGAGGCCGGAAGAAGAGCCAAAGGAAGGTTTGACTTCTGCGTGTGTTTTTTTCTTCTATTTGTTCATTAATTTTTTTATTTTATTTTTTTATTTTGTTATTGCTGAAATTGGGTTAGTGGGCTGAAATTTGGGCTTTCAATTTTAAGTGGATTAATTTGTGGGCTATTTTTGGGGTGGGTGTTCAATAATATTTGGATTGGGTGTTCAAACAATTGAATTGGGTGTTCATTGACAATTAGATTGGGTGTTCAAAGTAAGGCTAGTTCAAAATTTTTACATGTATTCTAAGCCAAATTTTTTTTTTTTGGGTGGTCAGTTGACCATGGTTCCATGTGAGTGGAGCCGCCACTGTGGAAAGAGGAGTTGAGGCACCACGTGTTGTGCACTAAACAAGATAGACACGTCCACCAATTCTTCCTACGAGGTTATGGCAAGGTTCTTATGAATTGGAGTTGAAGTTCTAAGATGTTTCAGAATCCTCATTTGAATACACGGTTTTGTATCAAGAGAGAGAATTTCATCCTCACTTCCAAAGAAGTTGTCGAGAAGTCCCAAGAGAAGAAGATTGAAAAGGTACACGAAAAATTATCATAAAACTGTCCATCAAAGGCAAATGAACGGGGTTCAGATACACATTATTGCGAGTAGTTCAGTTTCATTTTCGTTTCTGATAGGCATAATCTGACTATGAGCACCCAAGTACACCATGTGTACCTTTTTTTTTGGCCATTCGTTAAATCTAAAATACAAGCCTCGATGCATCCCAAGCAGGATTTTTATGTGTGTCAGGGACTCTCCTATACCACCTCTAATTCAATGGGGAAAGCTACAAACAGGCCAACTAGTCGGTGTCATCCTTATCAACATCATGATCCAAGAACCCTGTCCTAGAAGGATTCTACCTCTGAAATGCCTAGATAACCATTCCATAGTGTTCAATTTTGTTCAATCACCTTTAAAAGTGGGTGAACATTATCCACCATAATCTTAATCTTAGAACATGATATTTTAACAAACCCTGCAAAAAATCTATACAATCGATACCGATAACTGCTTGTTTAAAGTGTCAAACTTCTAAACTGAAAATTGGGTGATTTTATCAAGCATGAATTGGAGGAGAGTGTGTGAGATGGAGGAGAGAAAAGAGAAGAGATCGAGGTGGTGGTGGGGCGGTTTTGGGGTGGCTGTCGGTGGTGGTGCGTCGAGAGAGAGAAGAGAGGATATCGTGTTTGGAAAAACTGTTGCGAGAAGTAGAGAAGTGGACCCCTTAGCTTTCCACGTAGGATTGGTTTAGAGGTCGGTTTGTTGGAGGTCCTGCTGATAGCAAAATTGCTTCGTATGTGCTTGGCAGCATCTCTCATTCTCTTAAATTGTCACTAGTGCTTTTCTGGTATAACCCCCATGCCCTTACATTGGACTCTTATTTTCCTTCTCTCTCATCTTTTTACAATCTCGTCTTCCCAAGGAGAGAGTCCAACATAAAAACCTCCTGCCAAGCCCACCTAGAATTCCCATTTTTAGGCCATTTTCACCTTTTGAAAAAGCCCCTCAACAAGCTCCCAGCTAACTAAGTTCATTTTGGACTTGGTCTTCTCGAAGGAATAGGAATGAGTGCCAACATAATTGAGATGTGTTCATATTTTCTTCGAATAAAAGGCCCTTATTGCTTCGTGTAATTCCTTCCCTATCAATGTCGCTTTTCCTTATTATAAAAAAAAAACAAGTAGTAACACAGAGAGAACTTTACCAACAGTTTCACCCACCAGTCTAGTACGAAGAAAACCCACCCAAGTTCTCTCTATACTCTCTATGACTATGAGTACAAGTTATACAATCTCAGTTCAATAGAGATTTGCATACATAACCCAATCATGCTTATAATTTAATCCAGGCCAATTCTCGAGTTATAAATTTTAAGGCTGCGTTGGCTGCAACAATGCTAAAGATCATAGACAAGTTTAGAAACTTGTGTGTATCTTTAAACTTTTGGGTGTTGACATGAGGAACATCTGAGGATGACACGACCCCATTGTTTTTTTTTCCCCCTCTGTTCTGGACGTGCATTGGTCAGGATATTTTTGGGGCTTGAGGCGAACTTAGGGTTGGTTTCGGGGAGAGTTTCTATTTCTTTTTTCTTTGGGGCTGACATGATGGGTACTTTTTTATTCAGAAGTTATATCATTGGGTACTAAATTGGGATCCTACTTTTAAACTTCTTTTTAAAGAGCGGGCAGCCGCCTATTGAGCCTTTGGCCAGTGCCGGCTCTGGTGAGACTCCACTATTTCCAACCTTCGCAATCAATAGATTGGCTTGCTTCGCTCATGTCCTTTTAATCTTTGTAATTTTTGTTAGAGATTTTCAATATAAAAGAGTTGTTGTTTTGGTTTTGTAAAATTTCCTTGTTTCCTTAGAATGCTTGTTCTTTCTCTTTGTGAGCTTTGTCCCACATTGGATAGTTGAGAGATGTTGGAGTGGTATATATTAGGAAACATTCCTAATGTGAATAACTAATAATCCAGTGTGGAGCACCATACTGGCGGAGCACCATAGGAGCACCATACTGGCGGAGCCGGTGCTTCGCACCAGGACACACCCACACGCACGCGCGGCGTGGGCAGTTTGGCTTGGGCTGTGGCGCTTTAGAGGCGCACTTAGCACGTCAGCGCTGGGTGCGTACCCATTCACAATGGGTGCGTAGTGGCCTATAAATAGACCACTACTTGACAAAATCTGCACAGTGACATACACACACATGTGTGGGCCGAATTTCTCCACATCTCTCTCTATATTTTCTAGCATTCATTCTGCGTTCTGTTTTGCTGCAAAAAACAGAATTCAGTGATTTTCGGTTCTTAGATTCACACAGCACGTATTCTGTCCGTTTCGTTAGTGCAAACGAAAACGGAAAGAACTTCGAGTTCGGGCTTCGATTTATCTTGAAGGCAGATTTGCTGTAACCCTTTGCATACCATTTGGTGGGGGCAAATATTGTCTTTAGGAAAGCGACATAGTCGTGACTCGAAGTGTCATTTCAACATTTGGGAAGGTTTCGCCAACAGTTCGGAATTCGCAGCAATCGGGTAATTTTTCCAACAATTTTTGGATTTGGAGATTAATAAAAAAAAATTGCTGATAAAAAAAAAAAAAAAAAACAGATTGGCCTGCTTCAATTTGACAAGTCCCCAATACCTATACCAGCAATGACGTTTTCTTCGGACTAATGAGGTTTGTGCCAATTAAAATGTCAACTTGATACAGAGGATCATTGGGTACTAAATTGGGATCCTACTTTTAAACTTCTTTTTAAAGAGCGGGCAGCCGCCTATTGAGCCTTTGGCCAGTGCCGGCTCTGGTGAGACTCCACTATTTCCAACCTTCGCAATCAACAGATTGGCTTGCTTTGCTCATGTCCTTTTAATTTTTGTAATTTTTGGATTCGGAGATTAAAAAAAAAATTTCCTGATTAAAAAAAAAAAAAAACAGATTGGCCTGCTTCAATTTGACAAGTCCCCATTACCTATACCAGCAATGACGTTTTCTTCGGAATAATGAGGTTTGTGCCAATTAAAATGTCAACTTGATACTGAGGAGGACAAATACTGACTGGATCATCTTTTCTTCAAGAAGATGGACAATCTAATTGTTGCAAGTTTACGCAATCTATACTGCTACTATAATACTCATAGAATCAAATCAATGACAAAGAGTTCACAGTTAAATAACAGAGATTACGTACGTGTAAGAAGTGTGTTCATTCAAGACTCACATCATTTCCGATTTGGTTAAATATTTAAACAACATCAAACCAAGCCTGATGTCCTAATCACTATTTGCGATTTACTTCTTTTGCCAAGCCATTTAAGATTTCATTGCTCAAGAAGAATTGAGCTCCCTGCCAGTGTGGTGTTCAAGAGGACTTTTGGTTTTCTTGTTGAATCCTGGCCAATCACCTTCTTCTTCTTCTCTTGGGTTCTAGGGCGGTATATGATTGCTGGGGTAGGTTGCTAACAAAATTGGAATGTTATCTCCTCGTCGTGATGCCATCATTCTCTAGAACCCTTTAATCTTTGCAATTCAATTTCCAAAGGATAGTAAATTATTTTTTTCTGATAAAAAAAAAAGAAGAAGAGATGACATCCCTTGTGTGTAGTCCAAACTAATGACATCACGACTATGTAATTAACAAACCACTACCTAATTCCAGCTCAAATAATACCTGCATGGTCCAATCTTCAGAGTCCGACTTTTCTCCAATCCCATAAATGGATTAGAGAGAAAGGCTCTCCAATCATTGGAGAGGAGCCGGACCCCAATCTTCAAACTGTAGTATAAAATAAAAGAATGAACCTCATTTCTTTCTTATAAATGGCCGGACTAATTAGAAGGAAACTGGCAGAGGCCAAAAATGGAGATTTTTCAGGCTTTGCTCTACATCGGTTTATTATTCTCCTTCTCTCTCATCTTCTACAAACTCATCTTCCCAAGTGGCAGAGTCCAACATAAAAATCTACCACCAAGCCCACCTAGAATTCCCATTTTAGGCCATTTTCACGTCTTGAAAAAGCCCTTCCACCATGCCCTGCACAATCTCTCCGAAAAATACGGCCCCGTGTTCTTCCTCTGGTTCGGGTGGCGACCCGTTTTAGTAATATCTACTCCCTCCGCCATCGAAGAGTGCTTCACAAAAAACGACATAATATTTGCAAACCGACCGCTGTTTCCCTCCATAAGGCTACTAGAGAAGGATTCTCTTGTAATGAGCCCTTACGGCCCTTACTGGCGCAACCTGCGCCGGTTCGCCGCTAGTGAGATTTTCTCGTCAGTGCGGATTCAGATGACTTCGAGAATCCGCGCTGACGAGGTCCAATGTCTGGCAAAAAAATTGTTCGCCAGAGGAAATCGGAAACTAGCAGAGGTAAATTCGTTGTTCTATGTGTTGACCTTCAACATAATGATGAAGATGGTTTCTGGGGAGAGGTACTTTGAAGGGGATGAATTGGAATCAGAAAAGGGGAGAGTTGAGTTTAATGACATTAAGCAGACTTTTGCTCCACCAAGTAGGCCTGCTGTGGGTGATTTCTTCCCTTTCCTCGAGTTTTTGAGTTCTGTAATTGGGAGGGTGAAAAGTGAGAGATTGCAAAGAAAGAGGGATGCGTTTATGCAAAATCTGGTTGATGCACAGAGAAGAAAGAAGAGGTCTTGTCCAGTTACAGAGGAGGGTGATGAGAAGAGGAAAAACATCATTGATGTTATGCTAATGTTACAAGAATCAGAGCCTGAATTTTACACTGATGCTGTCATCAAGGTCATCATAAAGGTAAATTAAACTCTTTTTTCTTGCTAACTTTAGGGTGTTGGGGGATTAGTTTACGCACACCTAGAGTAATTTCTGGGGACACAATTCCATCGACCGCTAGGAGATAGTCCCTCTGAAGTTGGGGCAAAGCCCCGAATCGTATGGGCTGGCGCTGTAAGAGTTGTTATCACCCATGAGGTTTTGAACATGAAACCTACGAGCAAGCAAATCCTTTAAGTTTGCTCTCACATGAGTCTCAAATTCGAAACCTCCTATGTTCTACACAATCTTATGGGGTTGGTTAGTCATTAAGTGACTTTGCTTCGGCTTTAAATGAGACTCTGCTGGGTAAGATTGGAACTGGTTCCCAGATATTCATCAACATGTGCGCAAATTGATCCAGACAATATGAGTTTTCAAAAACAAAACGTTGTAGATCTTCGAAGTAGTAAATAGCTAGTGGTGGAAGCACTAACACTATAACTTCATTCCAATTATCGATGGTCAATAAGAAGTGTGGAAAATGATAAAAACTAAAGAAAAAAGAATTAAGAAGAAGTTTGTTACCAATTATTATTTCAACAGTAAGGAAAGAGATTTGTTTGGCACAGGGGGAATAATATGATGCCAATGTGCAATGTGACACATATCATTGTTACCTCAAATAAGAGATTCCAATTTCTATAGAATGAAAATTCAGATTTTGCAATTTTTCCTTGAAAGCAAAATAATTCACATTTTTCTTGTGACTTTGGCTTTTTCATTCAGGCAATGTTGGTAGGAGGAACAGAAACATCAATAACTACACTAGAAGCAGCTGTCTCATTTCTGATCTCACATCCAAATGTGTTCAACAAGGCAAGGGATGAGATTGATTCCAATGTTGGACAATCTCGACTAATGGACGATGGCGATCTCTCTAAACTATCATACCTTCACTGCATCATAAACGAAACGCTCCGATTGGGTCCCACGGTCCCATTGATCCCGATACACGAATCATCAAGAGAATGTGTCGTGGGAGGTTTCAGTGTCCCCAGCGGCACCTTGTTAATTGTCAACACTTGGGCTTTGCACAACGACCCTAGGCTGTGGGGTGACCCGACCCTGTTCAAGCCAGAGCGGTTCGATGGTGCGGAAGGGGAAAAGGTCAGGTTTAAGTTGATTCCTTTCGGGTCGGGTAGAAGGGCATGCCCTGGGGAAAGTTTGGCCAGGAGGCTTATAGCTTTGGCTTTGGGAACTCTTATTCAGTGCTTTGATTGGGAAAAGGGTGAGGGAAATCTCGAGGGAGGTGGAAATGGAAATGAAAATAAAATGGAAGAGGAAAAGACGATGCAGATCGTATTTCGGCCTCGTAAAGCTTTAATGGGTGCTCTCTCTGAGCTGTGAAAGTTTATGTAAAATAGGCACCTGAACTTAAATAAACTTCAATTGAACACCTGAACTTTCACTCCGTTATCAATTTACCCCCTGCCGTCAAAATCCGTGACTTGCCGTTAACGGCACAGTTAAATAAAAAATACCTACCACCTTTGCAATCCTATGAAGCAGAAACGTGATTATGAGAGCCTTAGAGACAAAATTTGATTATGTCTCTTTAGAATAATATGATCAGAATAATAAGATCTTCACACCCATTCAAACGGATTAAAAATTGGAGCACTTAATTTTTTAACCATATTTTTTAATATATAAACGGTCTAAAAAAAATTAAGGGCTCAAATTTTCAAAAAGAATTTTAAAAAAATTCCCCCTACTTCCAACATTTCTCTCTCTATCTCTCTCCACTTATTACCCGGACCCGGGGGCTCTGCTGTCCCAAAGGCACATCAGCCCCTACCCACACACCAAAATGGCAACGTTTTGGTTAAATAAAAAATTCATACCACCAGTTTGCAATCCTATGGAGCAGAAACGTGATTATGAGAGCCTTAAAGACAAAATTTGATTATGTCTCTTTAGAATAATAAGATCTTCACACCCGTTCAAACGGATTAAAAATTGAAGCACTTAATTTTTTAATCATATTTTTTAATATTAAACGGTCATAAAAAAATTAAGTGCTCAAATTTTCACTCCGTTTTGAATCAGTACAAAGATATTTAAGTGCTCATAAAAAATTAAGTGCTCAGAAAATTAAGTGCTCATAATCACATTTCTGCTCTATATGGTCCTAAATAAAGAACACATACTTAATACGAGAGCCTTAGAGATAAAAATGAATTACGACCGTTTAGAATAATATGATAAGAATAAAAAGATCTTTGCACCGATTCGAACGGAGTGAAAATTTGAGCACTTAATTTTTTGAGACCGTTTATATATTAAAAAATATGGTTAAAAAATTAAGTGCTCCAATTTTTAATCCGTTTCAACGGGTGTGAAGATTTTATTATTCTGATCATATTATTCTAAAGAGACATAATCAAATTTTGTTTCTAAGGCTCTCATAATCACGTTTCTGCTTCATAGGATTGCAAACTGGTGGAAAGTACTCCCTCCGTCCCTTTTTAAGTGTCCTGCTTCGTAACTCCAACTTATTAAAAAGACATCATCATTATACCTTTCACATCAACTTTTTCCTCCACTTTCCCTACTTACCCATCATCATTACATTTTTACTCACTAACTTTTCAAAATTGAATCTACTTTTAGGGACAAAATAGACAATTCATCAACTTTTACCCACTAACTTTACAAAATAGACACTTATTAAGGGACAGCCCAAAATGGAATACAAGACTATAAATAAGGGACGGAGGGAGTATTTTTTATTTAACCAAAACGGCAACGTTTTGGTGTGTGGTAGGGCTACTGTGCCTTTGCCATTAACGGCAAGTCACGAATTGAGACGGCAGGGGGTAAATTGATAACGGAGTGAAAGTTCAGGTGTTCAATTGAAGTTTATTTAAGTTTAGGTGCCTATTTGACATTGAGTTCAAAATTCAGGGGTTTTTTTTGAATTTTTCCCTACTTTTAATCGAATCATATCAGTGTTTCAATTTACTGTGCACTGTTACTTATGGTTTCGTTTGATGTATGAGCGGATTAAATAAGTGACATATTATCTCTATCCCCATGGGGAAAGCTACAAACAGCACAACTAGTCGGTGTCATCGATCCTTATCAACGTCTCAATCCAAGAACTCAGTCCTAGAAGGTCTCTACCAAACAATGAAAAATGGGTAAAACATTTTACACAAAAACATTTTACGGTCAAACAAACCGAGCCTTATTGCTTCGTGTAATTCCTTTCCTATCAATGTACTTTTTGCTGATAAAAACAACAAATATTGACAAAGAGAGAAGTCTACCAATGGTTTCACCCACCATTCTAATACAAAGAAAACCCACCCACAGTTTTTTTTTTTTATGGGCCGTACATTGGTCAGACTTAGTGTTGGCCCGGATATTTTTTGGGCCTAAGGCGAACTTAGGGTTGGTCATGATATTTTGGGGGCCGAAGGGATTCTATTTCTTTTTTCCTTTGGGCTAACATGATGGTAGAGGTGTCAAACGGGCCGGGTCGGCACGGCACGCACGGGCACGACACGGTTAAATGTGGCACGGCACGGGCAAGGGCACGGTCATGCTCTGGCACGGCACGATACGACACGGTCTTAGTGAGCACGTGGACGGGCACGGGTACGGTCTTGGCAGGGCACGGCACGACACGACACGATTTTAGTGGGCACGTGGACTGGCACGGGGCACGGAGGTGGGCGGGCACGACACGGGTACGGCACGGAAGTTGGCCTGGCATGGCACGACACGGCACGGTTTTAGCCGGGCACGACACGGTAGTTGAACGGGCACGGCACGGCACAACACGGGTTTGACGGGCACGGCACGACACGACACGAGTTTGACGGGCACGGGCACGGCATGAAAATTTGGCCTGGCACAACACAACACGACACGGGCACGGAATGTGGACGGGAACAACACGACACGATTCTAGTCGGGCACGACACGGGCACAGGAAAAAAAAAATTACTCGTAAATAAGCCAAATGACTTTTTTTAATTTATAAAAAAAAACTAAACAATTTCTATTCGGTAAAAATATTTGATTACCTTTACAACTAAGATATTTAGTTATAAAAAAACTATTTCTTAAAAAAAATCATTTTTTTACCTTTAAAAAATTATCAATTTTTATTCGGCAAAAAATATTTATTTTGTTTTTGTTAGTGAATAGGCTTTGGACAATTGGTTTATAAATTTAACATTACAAGTTAACAAGTAAAATTATAAAAACTTATCAAAATATTTATGGTGCAAGAGTAATTTAATACGAAAGGAAATGTGCAAGAGTCGTATATCCGGATATCCCTAAATCTAACGAGAAATTAAAAAAAATCTCAAACAAAAATGAGAAAGAAATACATAGTAAAAATAAGTGGAAAAAAACTAAAATAAGAAATATATATATATTGTAGAAATAAGGGGAAAAAAAACCAAAAAGGAATTGGCTAAACTAAGACTTGAACCCAAGTCCTTAAGGTTCAATTATACACAATCAAACCACTATGCCACCAATTAACTTGTGTTATAAATTTGAAAAATAATATATAATATATAGCTCTATTATATAAACAAGACCATCAACTTCAAGTAGTAGCCACACAATCGCAACGCAATCACGACGATCGATACTATTCAATGCGTTCATTTTATTGTGCTTAGTGTTTTAATTATGGGATCCAATTTTTTTGTGCGTTGGATTTTGAAAGCTCTTTCATCGGCATGCTGATTCGTTGTTTGATTGAATTTTTTTTACGTTCGATCAAGTATGTAGCGATAAGCATTTTACTTGATTATTGGCATGAATGATCTAATCCCTCCCACTTAAAAGTTAGATGGTTCCGATTTTTTAAAAATAACTTAGGCGGCCCTCAAGTGGTGTATTATAAGACTGTAATGTCTTTGAAAGCACCGAATGTGTTCCGATCAAGTGATTTCCAACATCCGATTATCAACTATTCAATGGAGAATGATAAATTTGATAAGACGTTAAATTGTGACGGTTTGGATCAAACATTCGAAAAAATAATTCTGTAACTACATTTCAAATCTATACATCAAACTTAGTTGGTTCTAAACCAAGCTATTCTGCTATAGTCTAATGTATGCTAGCCACACGATCACGACACCCTTATGATAATCCATACCGTTCATTTTGTTGTTTTTGGTGTTTTAATCACTCTCACAAATTTTTTGTTCTATCAGGTTTTCAAAGCCCCTTCATCGGGACGTAGATTCATTAATAGAAAAATGAACGTTATAAACAATAGGCATGGCACGACCCGACCCGACCCGACAAAAAAGGCACGGCACGATCCGACCCGACAAAAAAGGCACGGCACGAAGGGGCACGATTAATTAATCGGGCACGGCACGACACGACACGATTTAAAAAAGGCACGGCACGGCCCGACACGATTTAAGTAAATGGGCCCGGCACGATTGAAAAATGACACGGCACGACACGACACGATTTAAGTAAATGGGCACGGCACGGTACGACACGATTGAAAATGGCACGGCACGGCACGACACGATTTAAGTAAATGGGTACGGCACGACACGTCACGTAACACGGTTGGCAGGAAAGTTGAATGGCACGACACGGCACGGCACGCACGTTTGACACCTCCACATGATGGGTACTTTTTTTTGACAAATTTTCGTAGTCGTCCCTCTAGTTTTATGGCTGTTTCAATTTCGTATCTCTAGTTTTAATTGCTACCAAATAAACCCTGTAGTTTGTTTTACGTTCCAAATTGGTAAAATCGTTAACACCGTTAATGAAACTAACGGAAAAATATGATTAAAAAATTAAGTGCTCCAATTTTCAATCCGGTTGAATTGATGCGAATATCTTATTTTTTTGATCATTTTATCCTAGATGGTCATAATGAATTTTTAACTCTAAGGCCTTTCAACGAGCACCCGAAGACTCTTTATTTAGTTTCAGGGCTCTCTTAGGGTGCTCATTGAAAGGCTTTAGAGCCAAAAATCCATTATGACCATTTAAGATAAAATGATCTAAAAAATAAGATCTTCGCAAATCGCACCGATTCAAATAGATTAAAAATTGGAACACTTAATTTTTTAACTATATTTTTTTAATATATAAAAGGTGTAAAAAAATAAGTGTTCCAATTTTCAATCCGTTTGAACCGATGCAAAAATCTTATTTTTCTGATCATTTATCTTAAATGGTCATAATGGATTTTTGGCTCTAAGGCCTTTCAATAAGCACCCTAAGAGAGTATTTTTTAAGTACTTATTTTCTGCTTTATGAGACAGATCATTCTCTCATAATACATCACCCTTAATTCAATAAATAAATACTTGAAAAATAAGTAATTATTTTTCTTAGCGGAACAGGGCCATCTTAAGAAAAGCGGGGGCGTCTTGGTAGTTTTTTTTTTTTGTTGGGATAACTGGAATGGGATTTGGATTCAAATTGTGCGGTTGCGGTTCTGATATTATCTATGAGAAACCTTTTTTCAGGCTTGATAGAAAAACCTTAGTAAATTAGCTAATGTCGAAAGCAACTTGTGGGGAAATTCCTGTTAGTTCCGCGGAAACTCGTTAACTTTAAACGAGAAAGACACGTCCACCAATTCTTCCTACGAGGTTATGGCAAGGTTCTTATGAATTGGAGTTGAAGTTCTAAGATGTTTCAGAATCCTCATTTGAATACACGGTTTTGTGTCAAAGAGAATTTCATCCTCACTTCCAAAGAAGTTGTCGAGAAGTCCATGTTTGAATACACGGTTTTGTGTCAAGAGAAATTCATCCTTCTCACTTCCGAATAAGTTGTCGGGAAGTCCATTTTTGGAGTTGAAGTTCTATGATGTTTCATGTAAGGTCTATAGTTTTGGCAAATCCCATGACAAAATCTCATATTAATTTGTAGCCCTTATTATTGAGTTGTAACTTATTTTCCTTCTATGTTTAGAGCGTTTGTTTTAGAAACTATATCAATCATAGTGTGTAATCGAGAGATATAGTTTGTCAAAGTAATTTGGCAGCATTTGTTAAGAAAAAAGGATGGAAGATATCAAGGAAATTCGTGATTATAGCTGATGCATAAGGAAAGGGGATCACAGAATCAGTGGTGTGGAAATATGGAATTGATTCTCAGAAATAGTGCTCGAGCAACTCCAGCAAAGCATTAACCAGTGCTTGAGCAACATGACAGATTTCTTCCATCTATATATATGCGGCTCACTTGGGATTTCGTGGTGACCGAACATATGAGAGCCACCCCAAGAACGTCCAAACCTAAGAATACATCCAAGGGGTTTTGGTTTTGTTTCTTGAAGTACAAACATGATCAATTGATCATCGAGCAATAAGGTTAACTTCATGGAGTTTCTTTCCAATCTTTGATTCAACTTACTTGAGTTGGCCTACGGTGGATTTTCGAAGGATAGTGGAAGGCTTGTGGATTCAAGGCAGCAGCAGTCAAGCACTAGGTGCGGTGAATGAGCGATTTGGCAATCAACCTTGGTCAACCGAGAGCGATTCTAGGTTGTAAATATAGGTTTGTTTGTAACCGTATAATGAGTATAGTGTTTTGATTCCTTCCCGTTTAGGGTTTTCCATGTATATCTTTGCGTTCATTTTTTTATTGCTCCTCGTTCGTTTGATTAGCTTATTTAGCGATTGGTGGATTGATTAATTAAAAAGATAAAAAATACGGAGTAGCAAATATTTATAAACATAGGCGATCTAAGGTTTTTCATTTCAGAATCCTCATTTGAATGCACGGTTTTGTGTAAATTCCGCAGTTGACTGGGAATACCCACTGGACTTGTTCTTGATCCTGTGAATCCAGACGCTTGTCGTAGACGAATACCCTAACTCGCCCAGTAGAGTTGATTGGGCATTGTGGGTGGTATGAAATTATGCATCTGTCGACGACCATTGATACCCCTGGATGAGCTTAATCAGCTGTAATTCCGTCGATGCTTGAGCTTCTACCGTTCTGGATTGGACACCCCCCAACTTGAACTTTGCTAGTCCCTAGCAAACTAAAACAAAACATATTAACTAAGCTATGCAACCTCCCCGAAATGAAGATACAAAAGCTATGCTCAATAACTACAACTAGGCAAGAGTCTAAAGCACCCCTTCAAATCCGATCATATGCGATCCACGCACAAGCATGCCATGAACTAGGATGAAGAAATTATGCCATATTAGAGTAGTCAAGCATACATGCACCACAACGAGTTTCGACTCCAAAACTCACAAGGATACGCTCTTATTCGACTTTTCACACAATGAGATACAAGATTACATCACATGACAAGCGCTAGCGAGGAATTGCAATAGCTAGAGACAAAAAGCTATGCATGCTATCAAAAGAGCGCTAAGAAGGAAAGGAAAGCTATTTATCGACAAAGTATGCACGACAAAGGATAAATCATACTCAAAAAGTAGTAAATATCAAACATGCATCAAACGGAGTTAATTAGCGTACTAAAGATCAACGGAGGACTTTTATTAGCTTATAACGACCTTGGATATAAAGAGAAAGGGACTACAAAAATGTAGTGGCTATATACTTGCATGGTTCATCTACCCTTGGCCACTACCGACCCTAACCTACCCAAGGTATGGCCACATATCGGCCAAACACCAAACAAAGCTACGAAGAATAAAGAAAAACTACTACCACCGACTCCACCACACCTAATCGACATCCTCATCCGGCTTCTCATGGTATTGAGCATCGAGCTCCCCCTTTCCATCGGACTTTTTCTCATCCGGAATGTATGTTAGCCCGACTGTCCAACCAATCCTCTCATCATAGTATTCAACCCTCTTTCGAATATGCTTTTGCACTTTCATAGCATTCCTTTGATTTTCTTTGAGAAATAGGGTCATTTGAGATGAGATTTGTAGTAAGAGAGATTGAAGCCAAATTTGAAAGCTTTGGAGAGGAAGATGAAAATTTGGGGCTTTAGCTTTTGTAGTGGGAGAGGAGAGATAGGGAATCACGTACCAAAATCTTCACTTTTTTACATCCCAACCACTTCTATCATATTCACACCACCCCCAAACCTCTTTGAATCTTTGAAAACTATTGACACACAACCCTCCAAACATCCGGTTACCTAGGTTTGAACAATGGAAGAGACTCGGACTATGGTTCAAAATAAGGACGAGGAGACTCTTATGTGGTTTAATCAAACAAAAATGCCTTGAATCATTTCCTAAGTATGCCAACAACTCCAAAAAGATGCATGAAAGATATATACACTACTCAAGCATGAACAAAAGATATTATATACGCAAATACGGGAAATGAAAACAAAAAGTATGGGATTATTAAGAAACGAATCTCCACTCTAACGATGCACACTACTTGACTTAACTTTTAAGCTCTACTTGTTCATCAATGTTCATGTATATGCATGTGACATAGATTCAAACTTATAACCAAATTCGATGGGATACACGACTCTTGCCATATTAACACAATTGAGCATATCAAAAGTATCTAACAAACGAAAACATTACCAATAAGGGAAGATTGCACAAAAAATTTGAAAATTTAACCAAAAGCAGAAAAATGAGACAAGTCTCATGAACATATATATAACATATATATCCCTCCCCCCAACTTAAACGATGCTATGTCCTCATAGCATGAAGATAATTGAAATGAAATACAAGAGAGGGAGTAAACGGACCTTCCAACAACTCTTCACTCGATTGAACGAGTAATACTTTTCTTCCTATTTCCCAAGCAAGAAACGGGTGGCTATACCAGACCATCAAAAGAGAAAAAGAAAAGAGAAAAGGAGGGAGGGAGGGAAAGAAAGAGTTTGTTCAGCCACACCTGGGCTTTGAACATTTAACATACCAACAAAGATTAATACCATGAACATAGCACTCCACACTACACGCTTTGCCAAAAATTGAACTCGGCCATTCCACAAGAAAAGATATTTAGAGTAAAGCATTTGCCGAATTCGTTCAAAAAATTTACGCTCCTCTAAGCACATGGCCCAAACTAAATCAATTTTCAAACAGTTGACAAAGTTTATAGGATAAGAATGATAAATAAGTTCAAAGTCATCAACACCTAGAAAATCAATTACTTCAACCTCCACAACTGGCTCCTCACTTAGTTCCACTCCAACGAAGTCATGTTTCTCAATTAGCTCCACTCCCACAAAGTCCTGCTTCTCATAAGTAGGAAACCAACTCTTGGTCTCACACTTTCTGTCCTGCTCTTCTAACAAAGAGTATAAATAATCTACCTCCTCATCCATTTCCTTAACAGTGAGTACTTTCTCCAATGGGTAGATACCACAAGGGGAGGGTACTTGGTCGATCAATCCTATCACAAGAGCCGGTTCCTCACACGTAGGAGACCCATTATTGGTCGCATCCACTTCCATCTCTTCAGCTATGAGATGTTTCTCCTCCGGAGGCTCACATAAAGGCAAAAATTCAAGGGGAGGGGAGGACTCAAGGGGGGAACATTGACTGTGAAGCTCATCATTCCCTCCAAACTCTGAGGAGTTTTCAGAATACGAATCAAAATCATCCATGAATCTAGGTTGCACATGAGGAGAACAGTGGATATTTAATTCATTACCGCATCTAGACTCCACGGGGCTTTCATAAGCAAAACTAACATCTTCAACAAAGATAGGTGGCTCAATTTCCTCTTCCATGACATTTGAGTTGGACTCTTGACAATGTTTAACAAAAACCCTAGATTGCAAAGTTTGAGCCAAATGATCAAAGAAATCCAAGGCTTCAACGGGGTCTTTATGAAAAAGTTTTCCATCACACACCATGTCTAAGAATCGTTGACTCTTTTGAGAAAGTCCGTTATAAAAATAGTTAGCAATTTGGAAATTATCATAGCCATGATTCGGGACCGCAATGAGCAAGTCCTTGTATCTTCCCCAACATGCATAAAACGACTCATTCTCTCTTTCAACAAAGGTTTGAATTTGTTTCTTACGAACCCCCGTATAATACATGGGAATGAACTTTTTGTAAAATTCATTTAGCAAATCAACCCAAGTCAACACGAATTGAGGGTTCAAGGAATTGAGCCAAGTTTTGGCACTATCCCTTAAAGAAAGAGAAAAGAATTCCACCCACGCGCACTCTGATTTCGCAATGGCACTAAGGGTACCCAGTTTGCCTTTGAAAGCCGCAACATGTTTGTAAGGGTGCTCGTGATCCATGCCATGAAAGCGAGGCAACCAATTGGAAATATTCATTTGCATCCTAAATACATTAACGGTAGGAGCGGTGGGGGCAACTATGCGAGAAGATGGATAAGCATAAGCGGGATAAGAGTATTCCCACATAGGCATGGGGGCTATTTCCCCATTTGCCGCCTCCATTCTACTAGATAGATAAGATATAAAGTAAACAGGCTAGAGGGGCTAGGCCGCCACCTCCCTCAAAACAGTTCCGTGGGGTTATGCCACCGCCACGTGATATAGACAAAAAATAAAGGCAATTGACACGTACTCAAGCTTCGTTACACCTCAAATTTGATATGAAGATCGGTTAGAGGTATCTGCTAGACTATGTATAAGTTGCACAAAACAAAATAAAGCGGGATACTTACAATGGTTTGTCGAACCTCCCAATAAGCTATAATAAGAAAATCCCCGGCAACGGCGCCAAAATATGCTTCGTCCACAACCTCGCCTTCGAAAGAGGTTGAATTCTCCGAGCGTAGGGCTAAATCATTGTCAGCATAGATACCGGAAATCCGGAATCGTTCCCACAGAGAGAATCTCTATAGCTTTTTAGGATTTTTAGATGCAAGTGTTCCCTGCGTTAAGACGGTCAACTATCGGTTTGCTTTGACAATGGATGAAAAAGACTAGAAACTTGGTTTTAATTAAGTTAAACAAGCGGCATGGCAATGAAACTACTATCGCCCGTGACTTAGGCCATCGAACCATTCTCAACAGATACTCGGTTGATTCGCACGGCTTAGGCTATCAACCGGAAGATTTAGCTATGAAACCATTAAAAGACTAGAAATAAAATATGGAAAACAAGTGAGCTCTTTTGTTCTCTTGGCAAACACAAGCCGAGACATCGCTCACGAAACCATATGAGCGAGCATATGATCACCGGAGATTAACATCGGCTAGTTTTGTTACATAAAAGCGAACCCTACTCATTTTTCATACCAAACTTCGAGCCGGGAGTTGAGAAAGGCAAGATAAACATAAGTCACGAGGCGATATTCGTCCCACGGCCAAGCCTAAACGACTACTCACACATATTAAGAAGACTAGAAAGCATGGAAGAAATGATAAACATGATTAACCGATAGAAACGAAAATAAACTTGATTTATGTAAGGATCCAACAAGTAGCTACAACATTAACAAACGAAAAATTAACATACGAACTAAACTTACTTGAGTTCTTAAGAAATTAAGCTTGAACAACAATGGAGGTCTCTCTTAGAGAGAGAACTAAAGCTAGAACATAAGGTAGATTATGACTAAGGGGGAGAGAGAGGGGTATTTATACAACTCAGCCTCTCTCTCCACAAAATATCCCGAAACTTGCCAAAAGTGGCAAGTATTCCATAAATGGAAAGTCCAAAAAGTAGCAAAAAATCTGTAGAAAAGAAGCCGTATCGATACGGCTAAAAAGCCCGTATCGATACCAGTTCTCTACGGGGAATTCCCAAAAGCTCTGTATCCAACTGGTATCGATACAGCCAATATGGTTGTATCGATACCACAGTGTTATCCCTGCATCCTGGCCTCAGCTCCAGCAGGCAGCTCCCAGCACTTATTTTCATTCTCTAAATTTAAGTAAAGACTACATTTTAAACCTTTCTTTTACCTTTTCTTTACTTTAATTTTATTTAATGAAAATAAGAAAGTACCCCCCATTTGGAAACAATGGCATTACCAGAATTTCAAGATTCCAATTAAATCAAAATGTCAACCCCCCACTTTTAGTGTAAAATGGAAAACTGCACATTTTTCTTAAGACGAAATGGCTCAAAACATGACCTTACTCTTTAAATAAAACCTTGTAACTTTGTAGTTACTCTTAGAAAAATTCAAGGATCAATTACCGCCATTTTTTATCTCGAAAATCGATACTTTTTCAGAAAGTCATTTTTCCATACTTAGACAGATTTTAAGGGGCCGACAGGGTCTTCGGGTACTTGGAAGCACTTGAGCCATCCATGGCGTTGAAATGCGCCTTATTTGCACGTTTTACCTGAAACACACAAAAACACACCTTACGTGTAATATCGCTATAAAAGCTAAATAAACATAAGTAAAAGCAAGATAAGACGGGACTAGTCGCACCAATTATCTACAATATTGGGTGCTCATCAATTGGAAGGACACTTCAATCTCTGAATTAATTTCGATATCCATGCTCGTGTCGTACAGATTGCTAGATGAATTGGGACTTAAATCCTAAGCTCTGTCGTTTTCTAGTTTATCAATAAGGTAATTGGTAAACAATATTCGGAATATAAAGATAATAAAATAAATCACTAAGAAGCAGAATGTGGAAATGAATATTAATAGTAATAAAATATCTTGGGTGTGTTCAGAAAAAATATTTGACATTCCTAAGAATTTGTTTCTGTTGGTTGTTGCAAATGTATTAGTAATTATATTTATAGAGGGTTCAAAGAGATCGAGAATGAATGGTAGCCCTTGGATTAATTGTGGGTACGGCTAGTAGATCTAACGGCTATCATGTATTGGTGTACACAAAACGATAAAAGAGAGTAAATTAATTACGATCGTGCCATTGCTTGCTTTGCGACCATTGTATCTAGAGAGAGGAACATCATCCAACGGCTGTGGTGTATTGGTGTACACCCTTCAGAAATCCCCTTCAAAACTCATAAGACAAAATAGCTGATGTCATAAGATTCTATAGTTCAAATGTGTAACTATAAATTACATTAAGGTCCCTTTACGGACAATTTTAAAAAAATTTGAACTACATTGATAATCTCATTAACTTAAATGATATTTCTTCGAATTTAAGACTACGATAGAAAATCTCATCATGTCATCCTAAAGAACAACATAGTTTCAAAAGGTCAACCTCCATGTACTCGCTACAATTTATTTCAAAAGGGTTTTAATAGATTAATACGCTAGTTAAACATTGACACAAAATAAGAAAACTCATTTAGGACAACTGTAAAATTTTACCCCCTCCGTTCTTGACCCCTCCATTCTCGAAACACTGTCTACTACAATACAACAACTTTCAAAAAATTAATTTTTTGTTAAAAAATAGTAATGGAGTATATATTTTTAAGTTTTCATTTTGCCTCGTAGTTAATTTTTTAGAATAGAGGTTTTTTCTTACTGTACTACTCCGTATTAGCTAGTAGAGTTAAGGTAAATTCTGAACACCCTATCATAAATTCCTAGAGCAGCGACTGACTATGTGGTACTCCAAGCCTTTCCACAACCACATATGGACACGGGCTGAAAACATAGTGTATCAAACTCACATCAATGCGTGCTTATAGAAGGGCCTGGGGCATCACGTGACGGGCGACTAAATAATCTCTCCAAAAGGGAATGAAGCGGAGAAAAAAAAACACAGGGGTGACAATACCAGAGGGGATCATCAACATGAATTCTGTGGCACCTCAAATACAAATATTAATGAAACAAGAAAGAACTACAAATATTAGTTCTATGGAACCCCAAAGGTAACATAATTACAAATATTAGAACTACAAATTTAAAACTATGAGGGGAAAAAAGTGAAAGAACGAACAGAGTTCAAAGAATTCATGAAATGGGGAGATAGTAGCTTTTTTTTTTTTTTTTTATGAGAAACCTTTTTGTAGGCTTGATAGAAAAATACAGAAAACCTTATTTGTGGACCCTTCCGTAAAGAAGGTTTTATGGAGGCAATCGTGCGTGTCCAAAGTGTTTTTGGACGGTCCGGTAATAATTAATTGTGACCGGCCAAAATTGAAAACGAATCTCAGGCATTGATTGCGCGAATAGATGGCTGAAATTGCACCGCTCCCTGAATAAATTTCTGTCAATTAGCTAATGTTGAAAGCAACTTGTGGGGAAATTCCTGTAGTACCGCGGAAACTAGTTTAACGTTGTTAACAAGATAGACACGTTCACCAAATTTGTCCTACGACGTTACGGCAAGGTTCTTATGAATTGAAGTTGAAGTTCTAAGATGTTTCAGAATCATCATCCGAGTACACGGTTTTATTGCAAGAGAATTTCATCCTCACTTCCAAAGAAGTTGTAGAGAGGTTCCCAAGAAATTTTCATGTATTGTATCATTTTCGTTTCTGATAGGCATAATAGGACTATGAGCACCAAAATACGGATCCGGAAACCCTTTAACCCTGTAGTGCAGGGTGCACTACAGGGCCCTACAGGGTGCCTTGTAAGGCCTTGCACTACAGGATTTCCGGAGAAAAGTAAAACTCTTCTCCGGAAAAGTAAAAACCACATTTCAACCATTCATTGTCAAGATCAATGGCCCGTGTGCGCCCTACAGGGTGTCTTGCAGAGCCTTGCACTACAGGATTTCCCAATCCCCAAAATAAGCCAGGTTACTTTGAATACCAGGATTTGCATCCCAAGCGGGATTTCTATGTGTGTCAGGAGTCTCCCATACCACTTCTATCCCCATGGGGAAAGCTAAAAATAGCCTAATTGGTCAGTGTCATCCTTATCAACAGTGGTGGATTCAGAAATTTCGGATAGAGAGTCACCTTTCAAGCATAAACTTAATAAAAATACTAACAATCCAATATAAACATAACACGCGTTCAAAATAAATAGCGAGAATAAAAAATGGATGTACTAGTGTTTTTACATTTTCACGAAACAACTTACTATTAGATTTTTATTTGTGTAATTAGTAGAATTATATGGGATGGCTTTGTGGTACTACAAACTATCTAAGTTACGTGACACTCATGTGCGTAACTGAATCCACCCCTGCTTATCAACATCATGATCCAAGAACCTAGTCTTAGAAGGACTCTACCTCTGAAATGCCTATACAATTCCCTAGGCTCCGTTCAGTTGCCAGGAATGTTGTATAGGAAAGTTATTCTCAGAAAAAGTTAAGTAAAGTGAAGTAAAGGAAAAAGAAATCTATTTTCTTGTAAGTGTTCATTTGACAATTTTTTTGGGCAGAAAAACTAAAGTTTAGTGGTTCATTTGCCGGGAAAAGACACTTATGAGAAACTTCTTTATTTTTATTCTCATAACTAATTTTAAATAAAAGTAACTTTGAGAGCTAAATTAAAGGCTATCATATTTCAAAAATTAACACATACGGAAAACGTATTTTATCTAATGCAAAGCCTTAACATGAAATGAAAAAATTGACTTGCAATTCCCTATTCAATTTGCTATATTCTGAATGGTCATGCAAATCTCCCATTTAAATTGACATTCTCTGATAATCAACCGTACAAATAAAGTTTAAAAAATAAGTAGATGATAATTAAATAAATAAATATTAAACAACCGTGCTTGATTAGTTGCTGATGCAAAAACTCACTAAAAATTAGTTAGTACAAAACAAAATTGAAGACTAATGACAAGATAAATAAATACTTCCAAAAAAAATAAACTACCAATCTTTTTCCACAACAATTATCTCAGAAAGCACCATAGTAGTCGAAATTGTTGTTACTCACGTAAATCTCAAAGTGTCTTTCTAAGAACCTAATTTGTATTTTTTTGGTATTGGCGTCATTCACTTTTTTTCTTACCCGCCAATTATTTTGGCCCCACAATGGATAAAACTTTTCCCATGATGCAAAATCCTATGCTTTTGGCCGGATCACTTTTGCAAGAAAGTAAATCTTGTAGAAAAACTTAAAAACATGTTTCCTACTACTTTCCTGCCAACTGAACACTACAAAAGTTATGGGAAAATTGATTTTCCCATCCTTTCCTGTACTTTCCTGACAACTGAACAAGGCCTAGTGTTCAATTTTGTTCAGTCACCTTTAAAAGTGGGTAAAGATTATCCACCGTAATCCTGATCCTTTTTTGATGATCATAATAATTCATCTCTTAGAACATGATATTTTAACAAACCCTACAAAAAAAAAATTTCAATGCAATCGATATCGATACCGGCTTGTTTAAATCACACAATTAATTTTTAGTTCAGATTTGTGTCAAACTTCTAAACTGAAAATTGGGTGGTTTTATCAAGCATTTACTGAAATCCGTTTGAGATAATTTTTTTAAGTGAAAATAATATTTTATAAGAGATGAACCGTTCTGAATTCTGATCATCGAAATCGAACCCGAAACATAGTGAGTATTATTCACACACTTTTAAAGGTGGGTGAACAAAATTGAGATCCCATTCCCCGTGCAACAAACACACTAAGGCATTGATCGGAGGGGTGTTGGCTGGCACAATACCGGTACCAAGTTCTCTCTTGCAAATTATCGAGATTGACCGTGCCGAAAATCCACTCATCAATTTTGTACACGAGAGAAGAGCCCCTCAAATCTTCTGTACCCAATTCTGCGTGGATTGGTGTTTCGGTGTACTTTTGGCTATGGAATTATGCGAGAATCTCAAGATTGGAACACCGCAAATGCATTAAAAAAATCGGCACAAAGTAAAGTTGATAAAGTGCACTTTCAGCTAACACATCCAATGAAACAGAGGTAAAAAGAAACAGAGTGATGACATAAATAAATACTAATGAAAGAAGAAAGAACTACAAGTATTAGTTCTATGGAACCTCAGAGGTAACATAAATACAAATATTAGAACGAACAGAGTGACTAGCTAGTTAATATAGTTGCATGGAGTTGAGTTGTCTGTCAATTCCCAGGACCTTTTTTGCTAGGCCCAGATTTGAAACTGTATCCAAAGTGTTTTTAGATGGTCCGGTAATAATTAATTGTGACCGATCAAAATTGAAAATGAATCTCAGCCATTGATTGTGCGAATGGATGGTTGAGATTGCGCCGCTTTGTGAATAAATTTATGTCAATTAGCTAATGTTGACAGCAACTTGTGGGGAAATTCCTGTAGCACCGCGGAAACTAGTTTAACGTTAACAAGATAGACACGTTCACCAAAATTTTCCAATGCGGTTATGGCAAGGTTCTTATGAATTGGAGTTGAAGTTCTAAGAATCATCAACTGAGTACACGGTTTCATGTCAAGAGAATCTCATCCTCACTTCCAAAGAAGTTGGAGAGAAGTTCCCAAGAAATTTTTTCATAAACTGTCCATCAAAAGCAAATGAACGGTTCAGATACACATCATTGTGAATTTGAACTGTTCATTTGCCTTTCATGAACAGTTTCATGGAAATTTTCATGTATTGTATCATTTTCGTTTCTGATAGGCATAATCGGACTATGAGCACCAAAATACGGACCCAGCAACCTAGTAGTGCAGGGTGCACTATAGGGCCCTATAGGGTGTCTTGCAGGGCTTTGCACTACAGGATTTCCGGGGAAAAGTAAAAACCACATTTCAACCATTTATTATTAAGATCGATGGCCCGTGTGCGCTCTATAAGGTGTCTTGCAGGGCCTTGCACTACAGAATTTTCCAATCCCCAAAATACGCCAGGTTACTTCAAATACCAGGATTTGCATCCCAAGCGGGATTTCTATGTGTGTCAGGACTCTACCATACCACATCTATCTCCATGGGGAAAGGTAAAAATAGCCTAACTGGTCGGTGTCATCCTTATCAACAGTGGCTGATTCAGAAATTTTCGATAGAGTGTCACCTTTCAAGCATAAACTTAATAAAAATACTAACAATCCAATAAAAACATGACACACGTTCAAAATAAATAGCGAGAATAAAAAATGGATGTACTAGTAGTATTTTTACATTTTCACGAAACAACTTACTATAAGATTTTTATTTGTGTAATTAGTACAATTGTATGAGATGACTTTGTGGTACTACAAACTATCTAAGTCACATGACACTCCTGTGCGTAACTGAATCTGCCCCTTATCAATATCATGATCCAAGAACCCAGTCTTAGAAGGACTCTACCTCTGAAATGCCTATTCCATTCCCTAGTGTTCAATTTTGTTCAGTCACCTTTAAAAGTGGGTAAAGATTATCCACCATAATCCTGATCCTTTTTTGATGATCATAATGGTTCATCTCTTAGAACATGATATTTTAACAAACCCTGCAAAAAAAAAATAATCAATGCAATCGATATTGATACCTGCTTGTTTAAATCACACAATTAATTTTTAGTTCAGATTTGTGTCAAACTTCTAAACTGAAAATTGGGTGGTTTTATCAAACATTTACTGAATTCCATTTGAGATAATTTTTTTAAGTTAAAATATTATGTTATAAGAGATGAACCATTGTGATCATCGAAATTGAACCTAAAACATAGTGAGTAATATTCACACTTTTAAAGGTGGGTGAACAAAATTGAGTTCCCATTCCCCGCGCAACAAACATACTAAGGCATACACCTAATTCGCTTGAGCTCTGTACAGTTTTCTTCACAAACACACTAAGACATTAATCGGAGGGGTATTGGCTGGCACCATACCGGTACCAAGTTCTCTATTGCAAATTATCGAGACTGACCGTGCCGAAAATCCACTCATCAATTTTGTACACGAGAGAGCCCGGCCCTCAAATCTTCTGTACCCAATTCTGCGTGGATTGGTGTTTCGGTGTACTTTTGGCTATGGAATTATGCGAGAATCTAAAGATTGGAACACCGCAAATGCATAAAAAAAAAATGGGCACAAAGTAAAGTTGATAAAGTGCATTTTCAGCTAACACATCCAATGAAACAGAGATAAAAAGAAACAGGGGTGACAATATTAGAGCGGATCATCATTCTTCTATGGCTCCTCATATACAAATACTAATGAAACAAGAAAGAACTACAAATATTAATTCTATGGAGCCTCAGAGGTAACATAAATACAAATATTAGAACTACTCTGTTTTGAACTACAAATTCAAAACAGAGTGACTAGCTAGTATATATAGTTGTATGGAGTTGAGTTGTCTGTCAATTCCCAGGGCCTTTTGGGCTAGGTCCAGATACCGACTGGAAACTGAAGCCCCGAACAGATGAAGAAGAACCAATGCTCGAGTTTCTGGAGGAGACGTCGAACTTAGCGGCAGCCATCAACTCGTCCGCCTCGACTTGTTCTGCAGTTGTTGCGCTTTTCAGTTCTCGAAGAGCTCGGCAATGGACGCCATGGAACTGGGTTCCCATCATCAGCAATAGGACCACGAACACAATACAGAGACTCTTCATGGGTGAAGTTGATGAGCACTTCTTTGTCAACGCCATTACCGTGCGATTCGAGTAGAGTTTCAGTACGAATAGCTGATTCAAAAAATAGTTAGGGTAGAAACTGTGCTATGTGGTTTTAATAGCTTTGAGTTTTTGAAACAACGTATGCACAACAATTAAAGGCATATTTATAGGGGGTGATACCGGCCCGGTTTGGTCCGGTTTATATGATGGGTTTTGTGCGAGGACGGTGTGGGACTTTTGGATGGGACCCCATTTTTTTTGGCTTTTTTGTTACCTGTAACGAATTTCAGAGAGTCCAGGTCGGGGAGGTTTTTAGTTTGGAATGTTTTGAGCTGTGGAATTTGACTTTTATAGCCCAAGACTACGAAAAACTATTCAATATTGTCGCAAGGGCAAGGGAACGTAGTACCCCAACGCCTTTTTCTACTACATATTTTGTGTGGCTCTATCACAAAGTGTGTGGTGGAAAGAAGAGTTGAAGCATCACGTGTTAGGCACTAAATAGTGTCTATTGACCACAAATGAGCAGAGTAGAAAACAAAGGAGTACTTCAGTGGTAGGGCTTTTACGATCAGGTTCTGGGTTTGATCTATTATCGTGGGGTTTCATTCTCCGTCTCTTGGATTAGGTTAGATTAGATTTCTCGCATGTGCGTATGCGAAAGCAAATCTGTAGAAAGCATGTATAAGCGGGAACATTTTTGAACATAAGTTGCATCGTGAATGGTCTTTGAATGTGTGGTTAACATAGAAGCCATCGTTGCCCGATGAGGCTCAGTTTGGATGTCAGAAATAAGAAATGAAATGTATGTTGCATGTGAGTCTTGTGACTGTTTACCAATATTTCCCTCGATCGAAATCGATTGAGATTTCGGGAAACAATGTTAACAACAAAAAATAAGGGCGAATGCGGCTTGTCTCCACAAATGGATTTGAGATTCCACGCCGTATTTCAGGACTTCACCGGAAGAGAAATGGCAGTCGAGTCAAATGTGAGATTGGTGATATCGATTGGGCGGAGTGGATTGATGGTTTAGTGAAGTGGGGTGGAGCGGAAGAAAAATAACAAATGGACTTTGTTATTTTTTCAAGGTAGAATTACAATCAAGAAGGACGGATCCTCATTAAAAGTAAGGAAATTAAGTTAATTCTACTCCTACTCCTAATTATAACCCGAATGGGTTAGTAGTTCCAAAAATTAAGACAAATAAAGATAGACTTTGATTTGTTGGAGATGAATTACAATGAAGTCTTAAAAGACTATTTATAGAAAACAACAAACGTAGGAAATAACTTCCTAACTTCTCCACTAGTCTTCAATCAATCATTTGCTTCCACTTGTCAAAATAACTTCCCACTTCCCTTCAAATGTGTAGGAGTATGACAAGTGTCCTTTTAACTTCCACATGTGTAGGAGCAAGCCAAGTGTCCTGCATGCAAATAACAGTAATAAAAGAAATACCAATACTAGTTCTAATATTAATACGAATAATTAATAATAATAATAATAATAAAATAGAAAGCATTCTCATAATCGCCACCTTCCGGTCGATCATCGACAGGCGGTGAAATATGGTACAAACAGTGACCCAATGATTCTTAAATTTGGAACAAATTTGTAATAGAAACCTGATTTCTGAATACGAAACTCGATATTACATTCTAAACTCCATGATGACCTTAGATTCTTGACACAATTGCTAACAAATTTCATCCTTGGGAGTCTTTTAATAAGTTTCTTAAAACTCATTTCTTGGATCAAATTCATTAGCTAATCCAAATATCAAAATCTAATAAAGTCCTTACCTACTTTTTTTAACCCTATGGGTTGGCTAGTGGTTTTGACCTGTGACTTAGGGCCCAAGGGATTGGTTGGTGGTCTTGGCCTAGCTTGTCACTGAGGTGTTTGCTTTCTCCTATAAGGTCTCAAGTTTGATTTTACTTGCCAACAACTCTTATATTAAGGCCAGCTCACCTCGCATGTTAGTGTAGAAAGAGATGTTGGAGGGGCTACAAGGATTAGTTCGTGATGCGCGTAAGTTGACTCATGACACCATGCATTCATAAGACCATAAAGTAGGGCTTTGTCTTCGGTGCAATTCATTTTGGGTTCACTTTCATCCCATATGGGCTAACGGTTCATATCTGTATGTGCCCAAATTCAATCCAAACCGTCCGTGCTCGACACTGCTTTTTCGGAATGCTCCTTGGTCCCTATGGTTTCACACCCTCTTTGATGAGAATTTTTTTTGTGCCAGGTGGGTATATCCCATGTGGTACAAGCTCGGCACATCCAAGCCGTCCAATACACTTTTGGACGGTTCGGATTGAAACCCCTTCTCTTCTCTCACCCCAACATTTTCTCTCTCCAAATCCGAGCCGTCAAAAAATGCAATGGACGGCTCGGATGTGCCTAGTGGGCACCACGTGGTACCCACCCGGCCAAGGACGGAACCAGGATTTTACTCTAGCAGTGGCGAAATGTATACTAAAAAATAAAAAAATATGTATTACAATATTAATAGTCATCAGCTCTAGAAAAAAATTAAAATAATAGAACAAAAACTATGGTAAACGATATTTTTCATTTGCACATGAATTATGAAAAAAGACTAATTTTAATTTTGCGCAACGATAATGTCACTCCAACAACAACAACAACAGAACCCATGTAGTCCTCAATCATTGGGGGTATGGACGGGGGAGGATTAGAGACAGACCAAACCTTTGGCAATATGTACGAAGTGGCTGCTCTCAGAATACCACTTAAACAGTAGCCCCCTTATACGTATTTTGCTGTGGAACCATGCCCCCAAATCAAAGCCAAATGGCATCAGATAGGGTAGGTCTAGAGACCCAATTCAATTTATGTGCACATTACCATACTTCCTTCATTGATAGTCTAGAGCATTGATATGTATAAAGATAATGTCACTTCTCAAATTTATAATGTCACTCCCTAGATAGCTATATAGATTTCCCAAATTGATAACCGCATTCCCTTTTGGGAATGGCATTATAAATTTGGAGAGTGACATTATAATTAAATTCTCTTAATTTTTTAGGTTAAGTTATTTTAGGGTTAGAATGTGTAGTTTTTTTTTCTTAATTATACGTCATCATTTATATTATTTCACTTTGGCCCATTGAATTTAGATTTAGAATACTTTTTTGGGTCTCCTTTCTTAAAAAAAAAATTAACAGAAGATTTATGACTAGTATATAATAAAAAATAAGAAAAAAAACCGCAGTGGCGAGACTATATAAGTTGGGGATAAATTTTTTATTTCATATATAATAATTGCATTTTCTAAAATTCTTGTCGTGGCGGCTGCCGCCACTAGACCCCCCTGATCCCATCCTTGCGTGACCCGGCACTGAGAAATTTTCCCTCTTTTGAGAATAGAAAGTGCATGTTATTTACATCGATCTCTTACGCGCTCTCCTTTGAGGCCTACGTTTCCAAGAAGATGGTCTGTGGAATAATACATGCCCTTAAAACTGTGGTCTTGTGCTTGCGCCATGATTATTATTTTTCCTTAAAAAAAAAAACCAATAGACTGATTTTTGGGACTAATTAATTCCAAGTCCGACTGTAAAGGAGTCCATGAAAAGTCTGGATGAAATTCCGTATAAACTGATCTCACAAGAGTTTCGATATATATAACACCAAAACGTAAACCTTATTTTTTAAGAGGAGAGTGAGTGCACAAGTTGACATTCGATCGGCTTGAGGGTAAAAAAAAGAAGTTGACATTGGGCGTAAAACCAAATTAATGAAGTGTGAAATGGGTGAAAATCTGTAGGCTTGTTTGTCAAGTCAAGAACTTGTTCAGAAATCTCGTAATACTAGAGAACAAAGGAATGTCGTTGCCATGACATTTGACAAAAGGGAATTTCCCCGACTGGTGTGACCGAATATTATTGTGTTGACCAAAAAAATAAAATAAAAAAATATATACAAAGAATTGTGCTATGCACACAGACAATGGGGCTCATATCTTGCACAGACCTTTTTGCAGGACCCACTTCGAGTTCTACGAATGTGTTCGAAACTGCTTATTTTTTGGGTTTTTTGAAAAAATCAACTTAATCGAATATCTGTAAGCTTGTTTGTCAAGTAATTCATGAACTTGTTTAGAAATCTCGTAGTACTAAAGAACAAAGGAAGGTCGTTGCCAAGACATTTGACAAAAGGGAATTTCCCCGAGTGGTGTGATCGAATACTATTGTGTTGACCAAAATAAAAAGATAAAAAAAATATACAAAGAATTGTGCTATGCGCACAGACAATGGGGCCCATATCTTGCACAAACCTTTTTGCGGGGCCCACTTCGAGTTCTGCAAAGGTGTTCGGAATTGCATATTTTTCAGATTTCTCGAAAAAATCAGTTCAATCGAATATCTATAGGCTTGTTTGTCAAGTAATTCAAGAACTTGTTCAGAAATCTCGTAGTACTAAAGAACAAAGGAACATCATTACATCTTTCACATTAACTTTTTCCTTCACTTTCCTACTTAACCATAATCATTACACTTTTAAACAATAACTATAAAAAATGGAATCTACTTTTAGGGACAAAATAAACAATTTACACACTTATTAAGGGACAGCCCAAAATGAAATACCGGACTCTAAAAAAGGGACGGAGGGAGTAGTACTAAAGAACAAAGGAAGGTCGTTGCCATGACAATTTGACACAAGGGAATTTCCCCGAGTGGTGTGACCGAATATTATTGTGTTGACGAAAATAAATAAATAAAAAATATATACAAAGAATTGTGCTATGCGCACAGACAATGGGGCTCATATCTTGCACAGACCTTTTTGCGGGGCCCACTTCGGGTTTTTCAAAGGTGTTCGGATTGAGCTTATTTTTTTACAAGAACCCTAAAAAAAATATTTTACATTTAATGAACGGCTCGGATGATATGTGTGGGACCCGTGGTAGGCCCCACAACGAAATCTGTGCACAGATCGTCTCTGTGTGTAGCAGGGTTCGAAACATAGTGAGGTAATGTTCACACACTTTTAAAGGGGGTGAACCAAATTGAGTTCCCACTCCCCGTGCACAGGTACACGACTCTTATACCCTCATTCGCTTGAGCTTTATACAGTTTTTTTTTTTCTATTGATAGGCCTTTATACAGTTTTCTTCACAAACATACTAAGGCATTGATCGAAGGGGTGTTGGTTGGTACGACACCGGTATCAAGTTCTCTCTTGCAAATTATCGAGACTGACCGTGCCGAAAATCGACTCATCAATTTTGTACATGAGAGAGCCCCTCAAATCTTCTGTACCCAATTCTGTGTGCATTGGTGTTTCGGTGTACTTTTTGCTATTGAATTTTGTGTGAATCTTGAGATCGGAACACCCCAAATGCATTAAAAACCGGCACAATGTAAAAGTTAGACTCATACACATAACACATCCAATGAAAGAAAATGTCAAGCCTTTTGAGGAACAGTACTAACTTCAAACGAAAAGGTGTTAATTAACCTTTTCTATACCAATTTGGCAAACGGGGATGGTGCTATGTAGGGGAGCATAGAGATGAAATCTGGACCATTAGATTGTCGAATGGATGGCTCGGATGGTGCAATGCACCATACCCCGTTCCGTACAAGAGACTCTCTCTACCTTTTGGAAACTTACTATGTGGTGCTCCACGCCTTTCCACAACCACATATGGACACGGGCCGAAAATAAAGTGTATCAAACTCACATCAGTGCGTGCTCATAGAGGGACCTGGGGCATCACATGACGGGCCACTAAATAATCTCTCCAAAAGGGAATGAGACGGAGGAAAAAAAAAAAACAGGGGTGACAATACCAGAGGGGATCTCAACAAGAGTTCTGTGGCACCTCAAATACAAATATTAATGAACAAAGAAAGAACTACAAATATTAGTTCTGTGGAACCTCAAAGGTAACATAATTACAAATATTAGAACTACAAATTTAAAACTATGAGGGGAAAAATATGAAAGAACGAACAGAGTGACTAGCTAGTATAGGTGTATGGAGTTGAGTTGTCTGTCAATTCCCAGGACCTTTTGTGCTAGGCCCAGATGCCAACTTGAAATTAAAGCCCCGAACCGACGAAGAAGAACCAACGCTCGAGTTTTGGGAGGAGACGTCAAACTTAACCGCAGCCATCAACTCGTCCGCCTCGAATTGTTCTGCAGTTGTTGCGCTTTTCCGTTCTCGAAGAGCTCGGCAATGGACGCCACGGAAATGGGTTCCCATCATCAGCAATAGGACCACGAACACAATGCAGAGACTCTTCATAGGTGAAATTGATGAGCTCTTCTTTCTCAACGCCATTACAGTGAGATTCGAGTAGAGTTTCAGTACGAATAGGTGATCAAAGAAATAGTTTGGGTACAAATTGTACTATGAGGTTAAAACAACGTATGCAGAACAAATAATGATGTGAACACTCATATTTATAGGGTTTTATAGTGGTAAAAGTGTAATGAAGATGTCTATATAGAAGGTAAATAGAGAAAGTTATGACTTTTTAGAGTGCAATGATGATGTCTCCATAAAAAGTTATATTCACGAAGTGAGACTCTTAAAAGGGAACAAAGAGAGTATTTTTTAAGTAAATTTTTTTTCGTTTTACGATATAGATCATTTTCTCATAATACATCACGTCTAATTAAATAAATAAATACTTACTTGAAAAACAAGTACTCATTGATCGGAGGGGTTTTGGCTGGCACGATACCGGTACCAAGTTCTCTCTTGCAAATTATCGAGAATGACCCTGCCGAAATTCCACTCATCAATTTTGTACACGAGAGAGCCCCTCAAATCTTCTGTACCCAATTCTGCGTGGATTGGTGTTTCGGTGTACTTTTGGCTATGGAATTATGCGAGAATCACAAGATTGGAACACCGCAAATGCATTAAAAAAAAATCGGCACAAAGTAAATGTTAGGGTCCACCCTAGTGGTGGGGGTGTGTTTGTGATTTTTTTTGTTAGTAAGGGCATTCTTGTCCTTTTGGTGTGTGTGTTAGGGTAAAAGGACTAGTGTTGATAAGTGAGTGTTTAGTGTGTGCTTTGGTGTGGTGTGTGAGGTTTGAGAGAAAGAGAGGGTTTTTGTAACTATATTGAGTGTGTGTTAATATAGTGAAATTTCCCTCAAATCTTGTGTGTGTTTCTTGCTCATCCTTGGTTTGTTTGCGTGCTTGTGCTTCGGGTGCGGATTATAGGGTCGGGGTCACGACCCAACAGTGGTATCAGAGCCAGGTTTGGGTTCGGGTTGCGTTTTGTTACTGTTCACGGATCTGGTCAGAAATGAAGATGTTCGAAAATTATTTTTGACCATTAAGGGTTGTGCACCTCACTGAGACGAGTCTATAGGAGGTGACGGGGTCGAGTTTCGTCACCGGACGAAGGCTCGGGAGCCATTCGATCGCAGTGGGCGGAGGCGGCGACGAGCAGATAGGCTATTTTGAAAAGCCCGAAGTTGTGGATGATCGAAGACGAGTTTTGAGCACAGGGTTTTGTTTGTCTTGTCAAGGCGAGCATGGGGGTGTGTAGAACGTCGCCGGTGGAGTTTGGAATAGCCCGGAAAATACGTTCGAAAGGCGGCGGGTGGAGGCGAGTTGGAATCTAGGAAGACCCAGTTCGGGTGTTGCTCGAAAGTAATTTTTGAGCACGGATTTGGATTCCTCTCGTCGAGAGGAGTCCGGGGGTACCAAGATCGTTGCCGGGGGACGTCCGAGGTGGTAGCAAAAGCCGGTCAAAGTTGCACGTGAATAGTAATCGCCGGTCAACTTTGAAGGTCAGAGAAGAAGGTTCAAGGGTTCAGTCAACGCGGGTCAAAGGGTTCAGTCAACGCGGGTCAGCGGTTCTGAGTTAGCCCGAGACGGTTCGGGCGGTACAACCGGTTCAGGTAGAGATTCGGCCGGTTCGGCCCGATATCGACCGGTTCGTGTCCGGTTCAGACCGGTTCCAGCTTGGTTTCGACGTTTCGAATTCGTTTTTGGGGTCAGTTCGCAGTGATCAGGTTCGGATTTTACTGTTCTGTGTATTTTCAGCCTGTTTTTACGCGTTCTTTGAGCTTTTGGATTAGTTTTGGAGTATTGTGAGCTCTTTATTTGTTGAATCTTGCTTATTGAGGATTAAAACAAGATGACGGATGTTGGTGTTAGTGTGAATACTATGGTTATATTGTCGGCGACAAATTATGCGGTTTGGAAACCACGAATGGAGGATATGTTGTCGTTAAAAGAGTTATATGACCCTATTGAGTATAAAGGAAAGAGACCGGATTCAATTAAGGTTGAGGATTGGAATAAATCGAATAGGAAAGCCGTAGCAATGATTCGACAGTTTATTGGGCAGGAGGTGTTTCACCATGTAGCGCAAGAGACGGATGCTTATGTTTTGTGGGGGAAGTTGGTGGAGATGTATCAATCGAAATCATCTCGAAACAAAACGCTTTTAATGAGGCAACTTGTGAACTTGAAGCTTCGAAGTGGGGATTCGGTTGCCGTTCATTCGAGTGAGTTTCAAAGTTTGGTGAATCAATTATCTAGTGTTGGTTTGGATTTTGATGATGAATTGCAAGCTCTTTTGTTACTTAGTTCGCTTCCGGATGATTGGGAGGTCTTGGTTGTTTCCTTGAGCAATTCTGCGCCGGATGGAAAATTAAGTATGAGTTTAGTGCAAGATGCTTTGTTTAGTGAGGAGGCGAGAAGAAAGGGAATGGCCAAGATGCATGTTGATGAGTCGCAAGCTTTGGTTTCTGAAGGAACGAGAGGGAGAAATCAAAAGAGAGGAGGCAATTCACGTTCGGGTTCGCGTTCGAGGGATCGTTGTGAAAAAGGGAGTATGGCTTGCTTTTATTGCAAGAAGGAAGGTCATATGATTCGAGATTGCCCTAAGTTAGTTGGTCGAACTTGCCATTATTGCAAAGAAGAGGGACATATGATTCGAGATTGTCCCAAGATGAAGGGTCAATCGAAGGAAGCGGCGGTGGTTCAAGATACGGAGCTTTTGTTGGTTGAGGAAAAGCCTAATGTTGCGAGGCAAACGGTTTGGGTACTTGACACCGGGTGCTCATTCCATGTTTGTGGAGATAGGAGAGAGTTTTGTAGCTACGAGGCTTTTGATGGTGGTTTTGTTCGAATGGCGAATGGTTCGAGGAACCGTGTAGTTGGAATAGGGATGGTGAAGTTTCGCTTGCCGAATGGGAGATTTGTGATGTTATCGGATGTTCGTCATGTGCTAGGGGTGAAAAGGAATTTGATTTCGCTTGGAGTGCTTGATGGTAAAGGGTATTCATTCTTGGCTAGTGAGGGTAGTCTTCGGGTTCGGCAAGAGGAACGTGTGATGCTTGAAGGTAGTTTGGTTCATGGATTATACCGCCTTGAGGGTTCCGTTGTAAGAGGTGATATGCGTTTTAGAAGTTCGGTTGAAAGAAAAGTGTGGCGTGTGAAAGAGCAAGCCAATGAGTTTTTGTGTGAAGCGCATTGTTTGTTGAGTTTGAATGAAGCATCGGTTAGTGGAGTTGGTGAAGAAGAATTGTGCACAAAGAAAAGGGTTTTTTTTGCACAAGATTTGATTTCCGATGTGTTCGTGTTTGCACCCAATGAAGAGGTAGGAGGCTACCAAGTGAAGGGGTGCGAGGCATCCGTTAAGGGGGTGCGAGCTATCGAAGTTTGGGATCGCGGACGCTCCGGTCGGGGAGCGAAGAGATGACCCTCCACCCACTAGGGTAGAGGGGGTGATTGTTAGGGTCCACCCTAGTGGTGGGGGTGTGTTTGTGATTTTTTTTGTTAGTAAGGGCATTCTTGTCCTTTTGGTGTGTGTGTTAGGGTAAAAGGACTAGTGTTGATAAGTGAGTGTTTAGTGTGTGCTTTGGTGTGGTGTGTGAGGTTTGAGAGAAAGAGAGGGTTTTTGTAACTATATTGAGTGTGTGTTAATATAGTGAAATTTCCCTCAAATCTTGTGTGTGTTTCTTGCTCATCCTTGGTTTGTTTGCGTGCTTGTGCTTCGGGTGCGGATTATAGGGTCGGGGTCACGACCCAACAGTAAAGTGCATTTTCAGCTAACACATCCAATGAAACAGAGATAAAAAGAAACAGGGGTGACAATACCAGAGCGGATCATCATTCTTCTATGGCTCCTCATATACAAATACTAATGAAAGAAGAAAGAACTACAAGTATTACTTCTATGGAACCTCAGAGGTAACATAAATACAAATATTAGAACTACAGATTTAAAACTATGAGGGGAAAAAAGTGAACGAACGAACAGAGTGACTAGCTAGTATATATATATAGTTGTATGGAGTTTAGTTGTCTGTCAATGCCCAGGACCTTCTGGGCTAGGCCCAGATTCCGACTTGAAACTGACGCCCCGAACTGATGAAGAAGAACCAGTACTCAAGTTTCGGGAGGAGTCGTCGAACTTAGCTGCAGCCATCAACTCGTCCGCCTCGACTTGTTCTGCAGTTGTTGCGCTTTTCAGTTCTCGAAGAGCTCGGCAATGGACGCCACGGAACTGGGTTCCCATCATCAGCATTAGGACCACGAACACAATACAGAGACTCTTCATAGGTGAATTCGATGAGCTCTTCTTTCTCAACGCTATTACCGTGAGATTCGAGTAGAGTCTCAGTGCAAATAGGTGATCAAAAAAATAGTTTGATAGTTTGGGTACAAACTGTGCTATGAGGTTTTAATAGCTTTGAGTTTTAAACAACGTATGCACAATGCACGCATATTTATAGGGGTGATACCAGTCCAGTCCAGTCCGGTCCAATCCTCATTTGAATACACGGTTTTGTGTCAAAGAGAATTTCATCCTCACTTCCAAAGAAGTTGTCGAGAAGTCCATGTTTGGATACACGGTTTTGTGTCAAGAGAATTTCATCCTTCTCACTTCCGAAGAAGTTGTCGAGAAGTCCATTTTTGGAGTTGAAGTTCTAAGATGTTTCAGAATCCTCATTTGAATACACGGATTTGTGTCAAGAGAATTTCATCCTTCTCACTTCCAAAGAAGTTGTCGAGAAGTCCCATGAGGAGAAGATTGAAAAGGTACACGAAAAATTATCATAAAACTGTCCATCAAAGGCAAATGAACGGGGTTCAGATACACATCATTGCGAGTAGGGCAGTTTCATTTTCGTTTCTTATAGGCGTAACCCAAGTACACCCTGTGTACTTTTTTTTTGTTGTTGTTGTCATTCGTTAAATCTAAAATACAGGCCTCGATCTGCATCCCAAGCAGGATTTTTATGTGTGTCAGGGACTCTCCTATACCACCTCTAGGGCTCGTTTGGATGCGGTATTAGGTTTGGAGGTGTTATGTAATAAGGGGGGATTGGATAGTATGAAGTATTGGTTAATAAGAGATGACCCACATTGATGTGAAGTTTATGGAGTGGGTATTAAATACTCCCTCCGTCCCTTTATTACAGTCCAGTATTCCATTTTGGGCTGTCCCTTAATAAGTGTCTATTTTGTAAAGTTAGTGGGTAAAAGTTGGTGAATTGTCTACTTTGTCCCTAAAAGTAGATTCCATTTTGAAAAGTTAGTGAGTAAAAGTGTAATGATGATGGGTAAGTAGGGAAAGTGGAGGAAAAAGTTGATGTGAAAGGTATAATGATGATGTCTTTTTAATAAGTTGAAGTTACGAAGCAGGACATTTAAAAAGGGACGGAGGGAGTAATAGGTTGTTTGGATGAGGTATAAGAGAAGGGAGATTAAATAAGACTTTGTTTGGATGGAGGACTAATAGGGGGTATAAGGAAGGGTGAATGAAGTAAAAAAGTCAGTTATCTATCTATATTATAAAACAGAGCGGTCTTTTGTCTACTCATATAAATATGAGCACTTCTTCGACCGTTGGATCGCAATTTCAATAGGTTACGATCGTTGGATTGAATCATTGATTCCAACCTATTTCCCACACATGTCATTGATTCCAACCTATTTCCCACACATGTACCCAACAGTTTTCCTCTTCTCCATCATGTTTCCTCTTCTCCATCGTTATTCCTCTCTCTCTCTCTCTCTCTCTCTCTCTCTCTCTTCGGAAAAAAAAAAAAACAACGCCCACAAAACTCCTCCACCAATTAGTTGTCTCACACACCCACCAATCATCCGTCCACGAAATCGATTCCTTAGGGTCTTTCTGTGGAAAAATTAATGTGGCCTAAATTGCTGTTTAGGATGAGAATTTTTTTGATGGGAGTCTTACCGGGAAAAAAATTCTGTTTAGGATGGAATTTTTTTTGCTGTTTAGATAAAGAAAATGGATTTTGTCTTTCGAAGATGCTCACTTTGTATTTGTTAAAATGCATGTTTGACAAAGTAAACATAGCGGGGAGTGAATTAATTCTTTATGCCCACTTTTGTGTAACTCTCTTAATTTTTGGATAGACTTTGTGGTCTGACACTGCGAGGACACGCGACACAACGGAAACAACACGTGGAGACATGTCTGGATACGCCACATGAGGTATCATTACCATGGGAAATGCTGGGGACACGGCAAAGTGAATTCAACACTTTTAAAAAGCTTTACCAGGATAACATATGTATCTTAAAAAGTATTCTAATTGGAGTTTATTTGTTGTGGACTTTGTTCTTCTTTCGTTTGAATAGTATTGTTTGATCAGATCACTACAGGACCAGCACACCCCTTTCCCTAGGTAACAATGTGATCAAATCATTATGGCACCAGCACATCCCTTTCCCTCGCTCTCTCCCCTATCGCCAAGCGTATGACTGAAATGTGTTGTGCCGTGCCTTCAGGCACGGGCATGCACTAGTAAATTGATAAAATTCGGTTTTTTTTAAAAATTCTGAATTCTTTTTATTTTTTTGGAAAAATACATTGTTTGGTAGTTGAAAATGTGTCCAACAATTTTGTTAGGTGAATTCCCATGTGGCCAACATATTTTTTTGGAAGAATAAATTGAAAGATGTGATAATAAATGTATTGACGAATAAATTTGTAGTCTTCCTAGTGCATGCCCGTGCCTGAAGGCACGGCACATTGATAAAATTCGGTTTTTTTTAAAAATTCTGAATTCTTTTTATTTTTTTGGAAAAATACATTGTTTGGTAGTTGAAAATGTGTCCAACAATTTTGTTAGGTGAATTCCCATGTGGCCAACATATTTTTTTGGAAGAATAAATTGAAAGATGTGATAATAAATGTATTGACGAATAAATTTGTAGTCTTCCTAATGTATCTCAAGTATTTAATTGTATTTGAGATTAGTACCGTTTGTCAAAATAATACAATCGTCATTTCCAAAACAGCTTATACAGTCTTCTCAACCTACGTCGTCCAAATTGTTAAAATAAAACTTACAACTTCATTCCGAATCAAAAAGATGTGCCAACAAAATACAACATACAAAACCTAACAAAAAAAAAATACAACAAAGTATGTTGTTAGACTAGTTTGATGTTGAAATTCCAAAGCACTTGTGGATGTCGAAGCACCGTCACTTGATTGATGTTTGGTTTGAGCCAATTGCATGTCTTGAATGAGCCGGTATCCTTCCTCATGAAATGCTAACAATGCTTCTTCCGCATCATCTAATATGTTGTACACACCAGTTTGGACACAGCAGTTTGGACACACTAGTTTGGGCTCAGAATATTTTCATCATAGCCATTACACACACCACATGCTGCACTGCATAGAAGTGGATTGGGCTCAGATAATAAGGTCGATACCTTGGTTGCAGCAAATGTTATCCCACCAACGTATCGACCTTAATTAATAACTTAAATCATTCATCATTGCCCTAGCCAACATGTCAAAAACTGAAATTAATTGATTCATTTGCACTAGCACAATTTTACCCAGAAAATAGGTCAAAACTACAACTACTGCCTGCCATTTGGCTCACAAAACTGTCATCATAGCCACTTATAACTGCACTTTCAACAACCAAACAGCCTGAAAACAAGAGCAACAACAATCTCATGCACAAAACTGCAGATCAAAGTCACACACTGATCTGCACTTGCAATCCCATGCATAACAGTCCAAAGCCACAAAACCAAACTGCACTTCAAAGCTAACACATGCAAACAGCCCACAAAACTGCCAGGTAACCCATGCCACACACACACCCTTCACAAAACTCCATCCAAACAGTACTACTGAACACAGTTAACAGCCCTTAAACCATCATTATAAGTAATGCCATGTGTCTCAGAGAAATTTCATCATAGACATTAGTAACTACCTGAATAAACAGCAGACACTAGTAACTAACTGTCCATACACACACTTGCAAGCACTTCCCCAAACCCCCACACACACACACACACATAAATGATAATGAACCAAAAGCAGCAGCAGCAGCTGCAGTTCAGACGAAGCAGTTTGGACACAGTAGTTGATGACATTTGGGCTCCGAAAAAATTCATCATAGCCATTATGTGAAAAACCTCATAAAATAGCCCACATAACAGAAACATAACAACCCACAAAACTGCAAAGCTTATAGGCATTGTACATGCCCAAGTGGCCAGCAAAACCTATGCCAAAGCATGACAACACAGAGGCCACACATACACACACTCACAGAGGCCAGCAAAACCTATTTGGATGGGCTCAGATAATAAGGTCGATACCTTGGCTGCAACAAATGTTACCCCGCCAACGTATCGACTTTAATTAAATGTCAAAATAATTAAGGCACTGCATCAAGTGATACCCGAATAGTTTGACATGCGATTACTATCATTTTCCACCCACAAATTATGGTATGTTTCTGTTTTGATAGGAAGCACGATTCAGAATTTGGAGGAACCAATGGAACCCTACAAAGTTTCTATTTCGGAACAATGGAACCTGAAAACCCATGCATACAGTCCAAAATCCACAACTCAAAATTGATTTTGTGCAAAAAATTGAACCCCAAAAAAACGAACCCTAAACAGATCCAAAAAAAAAAAAGAACCCTAAACAAATTCGAACCTCTAAATCAAACCATGGAATCAAACAGCAACAGAAACACCCAAATCGACCAAAAAGCACAAAAAAATTAAACCATACCAGTGAATCCAAGAAATCGACCAAAAAGCACCCAAATCGCCACAAAACTCTTCCCTCTCCCTCTCTTCGAAAAACCAGTGCGGGAAAGAGTAGCGATAGGAAATGGGTACCTGGGAGTTGAGAAGGTGGATTAGCAGGGGTACAATCGTCTGAAATGGGGGCAGATTAGAAGGGATTCCACAACGACAGGTCCAACCCTACCCATTGCTAGCTAAAACCCCCCTAGCCGGTTTTAGCAGGTGTTGTCGAAAGGGCCGAAAGAGAATACCCCCTCCAAATTAACTTGCCAAACGGGGTCTTGGGCTGGGCCCAGGTACTAAGAGGGGGTATATCACAGCACCCTTTCACAATACCCCATCCAAATAGGCCCCTAATTCGATGGGGAAAGCTACAAACGGGCCAACTAGTCGGTGTCATCCTTATCAACATCATGATCCAAGAACCCTGTCCTAGAAGGATTCTACCTCTGAAATGCCTAGATAACCATTCCCTAGTGTTCAATTTTGTTCAATCACCTTTAAAAGTGGGTGAACATTATCCACCATAATCCCGGTCAATCTTAGAACATGATATTTTAACAAACCCTGCAAAAAATCTATACAATCGATACCGATAATTGCTTGTTTAAATCACACAATTTTCAGTTCAGATTTGTGTCAAACTTCTAAACTAAAAATTGGGTGATTTTATCAAGCATGACTTACTGATATCCGTTTGAGTTTTTTTTTTTGCAATTAGAATTAAAATATCATGCTATAACAGATGAACTGTACGTTCTGATCATCGAAATAGGACCTGAATCATAGTGAGGTAATGTTCACACATTTTTTAAGGGCACCAACCAAATTGAGTTCCCACTCCCCATGCACAGGTACATGACTCTTATACCCTAATTCGCTTGAGCTTTATTAAGTTTTTTTTTTTTTCTTTTGATAGGCCTTTATATAGTTTTCTTCACAAACATACTAAGGCATTGATCTGAGGGGTGTTGGCTGATACGACACCGGTACCAAGTTCTCTCCTGCAAATTATCGAGACGATTGACCGTGCCGAAAATCGACTCATCAATTTTGTACATGAGAGTGCCCCTCAAATCTTCTGTACCCAATTCTGTGTGTATTGGTGTTTCGGTGTACTTTTTGCTATTGAATTTTGTGAGAATCTTGAGATCGGAGCAATGTAAAAGTTAGACTCATACACATAACACATCCAATGAAAGAAAATGTCAAGCCTTTTGAGGAACACTAACTTCAAACGAGAAGTTGTTAATTAACCTTTTGTATACCAATTTGGCTGAACGGAGGATGGTGCTATATGTTAGAGGAAAATCCGGTTGATTGGTTGCCTAATTGATTGACTGAAGATCCTTGATTGTAGAATAGGAAAATTGTATATTTATTCTTTCTTTGTTCAACTTTTTTCCTAGTTTAGATTCTCTGTATATAAAGAGCTTCGTATCTTTGTAAATGATTTATTCAGAAATAAACCAATATTCTCTCAATATTTTGTTCTCCTAAATTCAACATGGTATCAGAGCTAGGGTTCTATACCTAGCTATTTTTTCTTTGCCCACCGTGGTTATTTTTTTTCTCCATCAATCCCTTTTTAGCTTTCTGCAACAACCATTAAATCACCACTTTCGTATCATCCAACAATCGATTGAACAATCGGTTCGATTAAAAACTGGATACAGTTTCTGATTTTTCTGAAGCCTTTCATCTTCTATATCAGCCAACCATGGGATTATTTTGCAGATATTGCAAAAAGGATACACATACTATTGAAAGTTGCTATAAGTTGCATGGATTTCCAGTCGGGCACCCACGGCATGAACCCAATTTTAAACCACCAAGCAACCGTCCGGGACAACACAATCAGCAATATGGTGCTCAATCCAATCCTACTGCTGCACATGCCGCATCTCCCAACGGTGCCATGCCGCCTCTCTCAGGGCTTTCTGCCAAGCAGTATCAACAATTGACCACTACCGTGGCAAATGCGCCACACTTATCCAAGGGTAATAATGATGTTTATGCAAATGTCGCAGGTTTGTATAATCATCCCTCTGTTAATTCTACCTCCTCAAATTGTTGGATTTTAGATAGTGGTGCCACGGACCATATTGCTTCTGACTTTTTTTTTCTCACTCTCATCCGCCCCACACACCTTGTGTTAATTTACCCAATGGCTCCGCTGTACCTATTGACTCTACTGGCACTCTCCTCTTCAACAAAGATGTTGTTTTAAAAGATGTTCTTCATGTGCCTTCCTTTCGATTAAATCTTTTGTCTGCCAGTAAAGTTACCCAATCCTTAAACTGTTGTGTGATCTTATTCCCAGATTTCTGTGTTTTGCAGGACTTGGCTACGGGAAGATGATTGGATGGGGTAAGCAAAGTGGCGGCCTCTATTACATGTCACCAGATCACACCTCGCCAACTGCTTGCCATATTACCCATCCTGATTCTACCTAGCACCATCGCCTTGGCCGCCCATCACCTACCTGTCTACGTATCATCTCTAAATTCAATTCTTCTGTTTCTGTTTCTTTTGACAATGTATGCCATATTTGTCCTTTGGCCAAACAGACTAGATTACCATTTCCGACAAGTTCTATTTCTTCTACCTTGCCTTTTCAATTAATCCATTGTGATATTTGGGATCCACATAGACATCAAACTCATTCTGGTGCTCGTTATTTTTTAACTATTGTGGATGACTTTACTCGTTGTACATGGTTATTTCTTATGTCTCATAAATCCGATGCTTCTTCTTTCCTTAAATCATTTTTTACCTTTGTTCACAATCAATTTAACGCACACATTAAAATCTTTCGGAGTGACAATGGTAGTGAATTTCTTTCTCTCCAATCGTTTTTTATAACCAAAGGTGTTGAATTTCAGACCTCTTGCGTCTCCACTCCACAACAAAATGGAGTTGTAGAACGTAAACATGGTCATATATTGAGAGTTGCTCGTGCTCTCCTTTTCCAATCTAATTTGCCCATTCGTTTTTGGGGTGAGTGTGTCACCACTGCAGTTTATTTAATTAATCGATTGCCTACTCGACTCATTTCTTCCCTTACACCTTTTGAGCGTTTGTATGGTCATCCACCCACTTATGACCATCTTTGTGTTTTTGGAAGTTTATGTTATGCTACTATTGTCAAACCTGTTTCTAAATTTGCTCCTCGTGCTAGGCGTTGCATTTTTTTGGGCTATCCTACAGGCCAAAAAGGTTACAAATTGTTAGATTTAGATTCCCATAAAATTTTGGTTAGTAGGGATGTCCGTTTTCATGAGCATATCTTTCCCTATAAAGGGACGTCTTCTCCTGATTTTCATCCCGTTCCTACACATGCACCCGACCTCAACTATACCACACCTTTACCCAATTCTACTACCCCACTTACCCATGATACACCAACCGATTACTCAACCGATTCAACTACCCCAATTACTCCACCCAACCCCATCGATCCACCAACCGATTCCTCCACCGATCAGTCTACCCACATTCCACCACCAATCACTCAACCGATTACTCTACCAGACCCACTACCTTCCGTTACTACTTCCACATCACCTAATGCTCCTCGTCACTCGACCCGATCTCGCGCCCGACCTGCGTGGCATGCCGACTATCAAATGCCCTTTGCCCATACTGCTTCCCCACGATCATCCATTCCGTCGCCATGTCCAACCCGAGGTATAAGGCACCCTCTTTCTAACTCTCTTTCTTATTCACGTATTTCTCCTGCCCATTATTCTTTTCTTACTTCTATTTCTAGTCTCCATGAGCCCACTAACTATGATCAGGCAATTCTTGACCCGAAATGGAGGGATGCTATGCAAGCTGAACTTGATGCCCTTGCTCGCAATAATACTTGGTCTCTTGTTCCTCTACCTACTGGTCATAAACCCATTGGCTGCAAATGGGTCTACAAGATCAAGTACAATTCAGACGGGTCTATTGAACGTTACAAGGCCCGCCTCGTTGCTAAAGGTTACACTCAAATTGAAGTAGTTGATTATTTAGAGACTTTCTCTCCCACTGCCAAGCTGACCACTGTGCGCTGTCTCTTAGCGGTGGCTACTTCTCGCAATTGGATCCTACACCAAATGGATGTTCATAATGCCTTTCTGCAAGGCGATCTTGATGAGCTTGTCTATATGGACCTTCCCTCCGGTCTTCGCCGACAGGGGGAGAATATGGTATGTCGGCTCAATAAGTCATTATATGGTTTGAAGCAAGCTTCTCGTAATTGGTTTGCCAAATTTTCTTGTGCTATTCAAAAGGCAGGTTTCACTCAATCAAAGGCAGACTATTCTCTATTTACCAAGTCCGAAAGTAACACATTTACTGCAGTGCTTATTTATGTGGACGACATTATTGTCACTGGCAATAATGAACAGGCAATCAAGTCTCTCAAAGACTTCCTCTTGCAACAGTTTCACATCAAAGATCTTGGTAATCTCAAATATTTCCTTGGCATTGAAGTCTCCCGGTCCAAAAAGGGAATTTTCATTTCCCAACGGAAATATGCATTGGATATTCTAAATGATGTGGGATTATTAGGATCTCGTCCTAATTCTTTCCCAATGGAGGCATATTTGAAATTAAATCCCGACGATGGCGACCCATTACACGATCCAACCAAATACAGAAGATTGGTTGGGAGATTGATTTACCTAACAGTATCAAGGCCAGACTTAGTATACTTTGTGCAAATCCTAAGTCAATTTATGCAGGATCCTCGGAAACCACATTGGGAAGCTGCTCTAAGAGTTTTACGTTTCATTATAGGAAATCCTGGTCAAGGATTATTCTTTCCTTCGTTCAACGATCTTACGTTAAAGACTTATTGTGATTCAGATTGGGCGGGTTGTGAGACAACTCGGCGTTCAGTTACAGGATTCTGTGTCTTTCTGGGAAATTCTTTGATTTCTTGGAAATCAAAGAAACAAACCAATGTGGCTCGTTCTTCCGTTGAAGCTGAATATCATGCCATGGCTGCAACATGTTTAGAAATTACATGGATACGACACACTTTGGAAGATATCAAAATTCCACAAAGCCAGCCAACATCTTTAGTTTGTGACAACCAAGCAGCTCTCCACATTGCCAAAAATCCCGTTTTTCACGAACGCACGAAACATATAGAGATTGATTGTCACATTGTTCGGGAAAAATTGCAAGCTGGAGTAATTGCCCCAACCTATGTTCAGTCAAAATCTCAACTTGCAGACATCTTCACCAAACCTTTGGGAAAGGAACAATTTCAATATTTAAGTGGCAAGTTGGGACTTCATGATATTCACTCTCCAACTTGAGGGGGAGTGTTAGAGGAAAATCCGGTTGATTGGTTGCCTAATTGATTGACTGAAGATCCTTGATTGTAGAATGAGAATATTGTATATTTATTCTTTCCTTGTTCAACTTCTTTCCTAGTTTAGATTCTCTGTATATAAAGAGCTTCGTATCTTTGTAAATGATTTATACAAAAATAAACCAATATTCTCTCAATATTTTGTTCTCCTAAATTCAACACTATAGTGGGGGTGCACAGAGATGAAATCTGGATCACTAAATTGCCGAACGGACGGCTCGAATGGTGCAATGCACCATACCCCGTCCCGTACAAGAGACTCTCTCTACCTTTTGGAAACTTAGTATGTCGTACTCCATGCCTTTTCACAACCACATATGGACACGGGCCGAAAACAAAGTGCATCAAACTCACATCAATGCGTGCTCATAGAGGGGCCTGGGGCATCACATGATGCCCATGATGACGGGCGACTAAATAGTCTCTCCAAAAGGGAATGAAACGGAGGAAAAAAAAAACAGGGGTGACAATACCAGAGGGGATCATCAACAAGAATTCTGTAGCACCTCAAATACAAATATTAATGAACAAAGAAAGAACTACAAATATTAGTTCTATGGAACCTCAGAGGTAACATAATTACAAATATTAGAACTACAAATTTAAAACTACAGAAAGTCTACTGGTACAGCAATCTGTGCACAGATTGTGCACAGATTTTTTTGTGAGGCCTACTACGGATCCCACACAAGTGATCCGAGCCGTTCATTATGTTTAAAACATTTTTTCAAGTGCCTCCGCAAAAAATCTGCTCAATCCAACACCTATAAGTGCTTGATCTAATCGTCTAACTTTTCATTCTTTAAAAACCCGAATGAAAAGTTAGATGATTAGATCAAGCACTTATAGGTATCGGATTGAGCTAATTTTTTGCGGGGGCACTTGAAAAAATGTTTTAAACATAATGAACGGCTCGGATCACTTATGTGGGACCCGTAGTGGGCCCAAAAAAAAATCTGTGCACAGATTTCTAAACCAGTAGCAAGGTTCGTCGAACTTAGCTGCAGCCATCAACTCGTCCGCCTCGACTTGTTCTGCAGTTGTTGCGCTTTTCAGTTCTCGAAGAGCTCGGCAATGGACGCCACGGAACTGGGTTCCCGTCATCAGCATTAGGACCACGAACACAATACAGAGACTCTTCATAGGTGAATTCGATGAGCACTTCTTTCTCAACGCCATTACCGTGGGATTCAAGTAGAGTTAGTGTTTCAGTACGAATAGGTGATCAAAAAATAGTTTGGGTACAAATTGTACTATGAGGTTGAAACAACGTATGCAGAACAAATAATGATATGAACACTCATATTTATAGGGGTAAAGGTGTAATGATGATGTCTATATAGAAGGTTATGACTTTTTAGAGTGTAATGATAATATCTTCATACAAAGTTGGATTTATGAAGTGAGACTCTTAAAAGAGAACAAAGAGAGTATTTTTTTAAGTAAATATTTTTCGTTTTACGAGACAGATCATTTTCTCACAATACATCACGTCTAATTAAATAAATAAATAAGTACCCATTTTTCTTAACGGAACGGAGCCGTCTTAAGAAAAGCGGGGGGAAAAGCTCTTGAATAACATTTACCAAATGGGAAAACAGAAGTTCCAAGAATTCATGAAATGGGGAGATAATAGTTTTTTTTTTGTGAGAAACCTTTTTGTAGGCTTGATAGAAGAATACAGAAAACCTTATTTGAGGACCCTTCCGTAAAGAAGGCTTTACTGAGGCCAATCACGCGTGCTCAAAGTGTTTTTGGACGGTCCGGTAATAATTAATTGTGACTGGCCAAAATTGAAAATGAATCTCAGCCATTGATTGCGCGAATGGATGGCTGAGATTGCGCCGCTCCCTGAATAAGTTTCAATCAATTAGCTAATGTTGAAAGCAACTTGTGGGGAAATTCCTGTAGTACCGCGGAAACTAGTTTAACGTTAACAAGATAGACACGTTCACCAAATTTTTCCTACGAGGTTACGGCAAGGTTCTTATGAATTGAAGTTGAAGTTCTAAGATGTTTCAGAATCATCATCCGAGTACACGGTTTTATTGCAAGAGAATTTCATCCTCACTTCCAAAGAAGTTGTAGAGAGGTTCCCTAGAAATTTTCATGTATTGTATCATTTTCGTTTCTGATAGGCATAATCGGACTATGAGCACCAAAATATGGATCCAGAAACCCTGTAGTGCAGGGTGCACTACAGGGCCCTGTATTGTATCATTTTCGTTTCTGATAGGCATAATCGGACTATGAGCACCAAAATATGGATCCAGAAACCCTGTAGTGCATGGTGCACTACAGGGCCCTACAGGGTGCCTTGTAAGGCCTTGCACTACAGGATTTCCGGGGAAAAGTAAAACTCTTCCCCGGAAAAGTAAAAATCACATTTCAACCATTCATTGTCAAGATCGATGGCCCGTATGCGCCCTACATGGTGTCTTGCAGGGCTTTACACTACAGGATTTCCCAATCCCCAAATTAAGCCAGGTTACTTTGAATTCCAGGATTTGCATCCCAAGCGGGATTTCTATGTGTGTGTCAGGACTCTCCCATACCACCTCTATCCCCATGGGGACAGCTAAAAATAGCCTAATTGGTCGGTGTCATTCTTATCAACAGTGGCGGATTCAGAAATTTCAGATAGAGAGTCACCTTTCAAGCATAAACTTAATAAAAATACTAACAATCCAATATAAACATAACACGCGTTCAAAATAAATAGCGAGAATAAAAAATGGATATACTACTAGTGTTTTTACAGTTTCACTAAACAACTTACTATTAGATTTTTATTTGTGTAATTAGTAGAATTATATGGGATGGCTTTGTGGTACTACAAACTATCTAAGTCACGTGACACTCATGTGCGTAACCGAATCCACCCATGCTTATCAACATCATGATTCAAGAACCTAGTCTTAGAAGGACTCTACCTCTGAAATGCCTATACAATTCCCTAGGCTCCGTTCAGTTGTCAGGAATGTTGTACCGGAAAGTTATTATCAGAAAAAGTTAAGTAAAGGAAAAAGAAATCTATTTTCTTGCAAGTGTTCATTTGACAAATTTTTTGGGCTGGAAAACTAAAGTTTAGTGGTTCATTTGCCGGGAAAAAACATTTATGAGAAACTTCTTTATTTTTATTCTTATGGCTAATTTTAAATAAAAGTAACTTTGAGAGCTAAATAATAAGTTAACATATTTCAAAAATTAACACATACGGAAAATGTATTTTATCTAATGCAAAGCCTTAACATGAAATGAAAAAATCGACTTGCAATTTCCTATTCAATTTGCTATATTCTGAATGGTAATGCAAATCCTCCATTTAAATTGACATTCTCTGATAATCAACCGTGCAAATAAAGTTTAAAAAATAAGTAGATGATAATTAAATAAATAAATATTAAACAACCGTGCTTGATTAGTTGCCGATGCAAAAACTCACTAAAAATTAGTTAGTACAAAATAAAATTGAAGACTAATGACAAGATAAATAAATACTTCCAAAAAAAATAAACTACCAATCTTTTTCCACAACAATTATCTCAGAAAGCACCATAGTAGTCAAAATTGTTGTTACTCACGTAAATCTCAAAGTGTCTTTCTAAGAACCTAATTTGTACTCCCTCCGTCCCAATTTGTTGTCTAACCTCGAAAATCCAACTTTTTTAGGGAACACAATGATTACATCTAAAAAAGTTCAACTTTCCACATTTACCCTCAACTTTTTCAAAAAAGTTATTTTATTCCACTAAAGAAATGGCAAAAAGTGAAAATCGATCCAATTAGAAGTCAAATGGACAAACATTTTGGGACACTTACAAGTCAAAAAGTGGACAAACAAATCGGGACGGAGGGAATATTTTTTTGGTACTGGCGTCATTCACTTTTTTTCTTACCCGCCAATTATTTTGGCCCCACAATGGATAAAACTTTTCCCATGACGCAAAATCCTATGCTTTTGGCCGGATTACTTTTGCAAGAAAGTAAATCTTGCAGGAAAACTTAAAAACATGTTTCCCACTACTTTCCTGCCAACTGAACACTACAAAAGTTATGAGAAAGCTGATTTTTCCATCATTTTCTATACTTTCCTGACAACTGAACGAGGCCTAAGGCATTGATCGGAGGGGTGTTGGCTGGCACAATACCGGTACCAAGTTCTCTCTTGCAAATTATCGAGACTGACCGTGCCGAAAATCCACTCATCAATTTTGTACACGAGAGAAGAGCCCCTAAAATCTTCTGTACCCTATTCTGCGTGGATTGGTGTTTCGGTGTACTTTTGGCTATGGAATTATGCGAGAATCTCAAGATTGGAACACCGCAAATGCATTAAAAAAAATCGGCACAAAGTAAAGTTGATAAAGTGCATTTTCAGCTAACACATCCAACGAAACAGAGGTAAAAAGAAACAGGGGTGACAATACCAGAGCGGATCATCATTCTTCTATGGCTCCTCATATACAAATACTAATGAAAGAAGAAAGAACTACAAGTATTAGTTCTATCGAACCACAGAGGTAACATAAATACAAATATTAGAACTACAAATTTAAAACTATGAGGGGAAAAAAGTGAAAGAACGAACAGAGTGACTAGCTAGTATATATAGTTGTATGGAGTTGAGTTGTCTGTCAATGCCCGGGACCTTCTGGGCTAGGCCCAGATACCGACTTGAAACTGAAGCCCCGAACCGATGAAGAAGAACCACTACTCGAGTTTTGGGAGGAGACGTCGTACTTAGCAGCAGCCATCAACTCGTCCGCCTCGACTTGTTCTGCAGTTGTTGCGCTTTTCAGTTATCGAAGAGCTCGGCAATGGACGCCACGGAACTGGGTTCCCATCATCAGCATTAGGACCACGAACACAATACAGAGACTCTTCATGGGTGAAGTTGATGAGCTCTTGTTTGTCAACGCCATTAATGTGCAATTCGAGTGGAGTTTCCGTACAAATTGGTGATCAAAAAAAAATGTTTTGGTACAAATTGTGCTATGAGGTTTTAATAGCTTTGAGATTTTGAAACAAAGTATGCACAAGAAGTAATGATATGAACTCATATTTATAGGGGTGATACCGGTCCGGTTTCATCCGGTTTATATGCTGGGTTTTGTGGGAGGACGGTGCGTGGAACTTTTGGAATGGGGACCACTTTTTTCGGATTTTTTGTTACCTGTAACGAAATTCAGAGAGAGTCGGTGAGGTTTTGAGTTGGGAATGTTTTGAGCTGTTGAATGACTTTTATAGCCCAAGACTAAGAAAAATTATTTAATATTGTCGCAGGGGCAAGGGAACGTAGTGCCCCAACGCCTTTTTCTACCACACATTTTGTGTGGCTAGATCACAAAGTGTGTGGTGAAAAGAGGAGTGGAGGCACCTCGTGTTGGGCACTAAATAGTGTCTATTGACCACAAAATGGGCTGAGTAGAAAACAAAGGGGTACGTGGTAGGGCTTTTAGGAGGATCAGGTTCTGGGTTTGATCTATTATCGTGGAGTTTCATTCTCCGTCTCATAGATTAGGTTAGATTAGATTTCTCGCATGTGCGTATGCGAAAGCAAATCTAAAGAAACAATGTATAAGCCGGAACATTTTCGAACATAAGTTGCATCGTGATTGGTCTCTGAATGTGTGGTTAACATATATAGAAGCCATCGTTACCCGATGAGGCTCAGTTTGGATGTCAGAAATAAGAAATAAAATGTATGTTGTCATGTGACCCAATGATTCTTACATTTGGAACCAATTTGTAATAGAAACCTGATTTCTGAATATGAAACTCAACATTACATTCTAAACTCCCTTCTCCATGATGACCTTAGATTCTTGACACAATTGCTAACAAATTTCATCATTGGGAGTCTTTTAATAAGTTTCTTAGAACTCATTTCTTGGATCAAATTCATTAGCTAATCCAAATATCAAAATCTAATAAAGTCCTTACCTACTTTTTTTAACCCAATGGGTTGGCTAGTGGTCTTGTCCTGTGATTTGGGGCCCAAGGGGTTGGCTGGTGGTCTTTGCCTAGCCTGCCACTTGGGTGTTTGCTTTCTCCTATAAGGTCTCAAATTTGATTTTACTTGCCAACAACTCTTATATTAAGGCCAACTCACCTTGCATGTAAGTGTAGAAAGAGATGTTGGAGGGGCTACAAGAATTAATTCGAGATGCGCGTAAGTTGACTCAAGACACTTTGCATTCATAAGACCATAAAGTAGGGCTTTGTCTTTGGTGCAATTCATTTTGGGTTCACTTTCAGCCCATATGGGCTAACGGTTCATATTTGTATATGCTTAGATTCAATTCGAACCATCCGTGCTCGACACCGCTTTTCCGGGATGCTGCTTGGTCCCTATGGTTTCACACCCTCTTTGAGGAGGAATTTTTTGGTGCCGGGTGGGTATATCCCACGTGGTACCCGTACCCTTTTGGGCACATCCGGCCGTCCAATACACTTTTGAACGACTCGGATTGAAACCCTATCTCTCCTCTCACCCCAACACTTTCTCTCTCATTTTTCTCTCTCTGAATCCGAGCCATCCAAAAATGCAATGGACAATTTGGATGCGCCAAACGGCCACCACGTGGTACCCACCCGGCACAGAGAAAATTTCCCTCTTTGAGAATAGAAAGTACATGTTATTTTACATCGATCTCTTACGCGCTCTCCTTTTGAGGCCTACGTTTCCAAGAAGATGGTCTGTGGAATAATACATGCCCTTCAAACTGTGGTCTTGTGCGTGCGCCATGATTATTATTTTTCCTAAAACTAAAAGTCAATATATTTTTTTGATAAACTTACAATGTTTCAGCCACTAGACTAATTTTTGGGACTAATTAATTCCAAGTCCGACCGTAAAGGAGTCCATGAAAAGTCTGGATGAAATTCCGTATAAACTGATCTCACGAGAGTTGATCATAACACCGAAAAAGTAAACCTTATGTTTAGGAGGAGAAATTTTTCGGTGCCGGGTGGGTATATCTCACATGGTACTTGCTCGGCACATCCGGGCCGTCTAACACACTTTTGGACAGCTCGGATTTAAAACCCTCTCTCTCCTCTCACCCCAACACTTCCTCTATCATTTTTCTTTATCCAAATCTGAGCCGTCCAAAAACGAAATGGACGGCTCGGATTCGCCGAGCGGACACCACGTGGTACCCGCCCGGCACTGAAAAATTTTCCGTTTAAGAGAGAACATACTAAGTATATACCGATCTCACGAGAGTCAATAACACCGAGTGTATCGTCGTGGGGTCTTGGCCACATAAAGGCGCACCAACAAGTCTATTAGAACTCTTTTAGAGGTTTTTTTTGACTTTCTGTTGATGTTTGGTAGAACATGATGCTTTGTTGCTGGGGTTAAAGCTGAAGATTATGGCTTGGAAATTGAGTGCACAAGTTGACATTCGGTTTGAGGATAAAAAAAACGAAGAAGTTGACATTCGGCGTAAAACCAAATTAATGAAATGTGAAATGGGTGAAAATCTGTAGGCTTGTTTGTCAAGTAATTCAAGAACTTGTTCAGAAATCTCGTAGAACTAAAGAACAAAGGAAGGTCGTTGCCATGACATTTGACAAAAGGGAATTTCCCCGAGTGGTGTGACCGAATATTATTGTGTTGACCAAAAAAAAAAATTTTAAAAAATATATACAAAGAATTGTGCTATGCGCACAGACAATGGGGCTCATATCTTGCATAGACCTTTTTGCGGGGCCCACTTCGGGTTCTGTAAGGGTGTTCGGAACTGCTTATTTTTTGGGTTCCTCGAAAAAATCAGCTCAATCGGATATCGGTAAGAGCATTTTTTTATAGTTCGTAGGGGAATCACTCTCAGGTTCGCCTTACGAATTCTGAATGAGCTTTTCGTCTTTTCAATATTCGATTGAGCTGATTTTTTACAAGAACCGATAAAAAAAATTCAGAAAAGTGAGCGATTCAGATCATTTTTACGAAATCTGAGATGGGCCCTGCAAAAAGATCTATGCAAGATCTGTGCTTCAATGTTTGTGCAAACAGACTCGGTGTCAACCAAAACAGGAAAAGAAATTACCAGCCAATCAAATCTGAATCAAAGAAAGTAAGAAAAATCCCAAAAATGAAAAGATTTGGGTTAGGCTCAAATCTAGAAACTAAATTAAAAAAACTAACTAACTATTAGTAAAAACGTAGCCCAAAACGAAATTGTCTTGACCATGTACTGTAATTAGCAATTTAATTATTTTCTAAAATGGAAAAAATCTAGGATTCGGAGGCCCTAAGGATGTCGAATGCCTGAAAAAAGGGTCTTTGTCATCGCGAAGCAATGACTCTTGTATTTCTTTTGACCACAGGCTTTACAGACTGATCCGCCAATGTCAGGTTAGTATTTCTTTGGACCGTTCCCTTTCAAATTGAGCCATGTAATCAATTGCGATCGCATCTGCTGCATCAAGTAGTCTATAAGACATGAATAGTGACATAGAAATGATAAACCGTACCGATTTTCATACAAGCAATCTGATCGTTGGCCGTTTTATGATTTTGCTTGTGTACTGGTGGCACCAAACTCCAGGCATGACTTATGTTGTATTCTCTGGCCGGCAGCCGCTGTATTTGATTCTTAAACATCATGACTTTAAGCACATTAATGTCAATTTGATCACCGAGGATCCCATGTCCGACTCACATCCGGACAGGCGCCTGTTCGAGTCTTCTCGGCCGTTGATCTCGCAAATCAACGGCTGAGATGAGCCGAGCACGTTTTGCTGCAAAACGACGTCGTTTTGAACCAAAACGTGTTCGGCTCATCTCAACCGTTAATTTGCGAGATCAACGGCTGAGAGAGACTCGGACAGGCGCCTGTCCGGATGTGAGTCGGACAGGGGATCCGGTCTCCAATTTGATAGCTTGAGATCCTCTGCCCGACTAGTGCCTGTCCGACTCCCCGTCCCACCCTTCAACATGTGACACCTGTCTCTCTGTAACTTATCCTCTAACCCTGTTACAACCCAGTTAACCCCCAATTCTTTTCGTACTCCCCCATTTTACTAGTTCCCTACTTCCCTTTCTTTTCAAAACCAGGTTCCACAAGAAACTATTCCCTACTTCTGTTTCTTGTTACAATTGCCGCATTCTTTTTCTACAACTGAACATATGCACTATTTACCCCCAAAAAAAATACTCCCCGTCTCTATTCTTTTGTCTCTCGTCCTATCTCAACTAGATAAAAAAAAACTAATTATAACTTTTAATTGGTAATACTGTTTTTATGTAATATGGATCGGATCTTGTTTAATAGATCTCAATGAGCTCTTTTAAACGATGTTTTCAAAATAACCTAATATATGCACTATTTAACACACACAACCCCCCCCCCCCCCCAAAAAGAAAAAGAATAAGAAAAAACTGAACATATGCATTTCCAGTGAGTGCTTTGATAAAGAGGAATTAAGAACGAAAAACATAGAACTTCAAAAATCACCGTGGTAAGTTAGTTGGTACATCACAAAAAGACACATGAAGTTTGCTCACTTTTGGGAATTAGCATAATTATAACATGTTATCAAAGCTAGCTTTTCAAGGGCTTTTCTCTTTGTTTATGCCATAGTTGCATTTTGTTTCTGCCATAATTGCACTTTGTTTCATTATGATCTGTGTGTTCCGGATTCTTTGTACATTGAGGAAGAATTATTCTACGCACATGGAGCACCGTCATGAGTTTAAGGTGTGGTGCCCTAAACTCATTCTCCACCACATGTATGTATTTCAGTAAATAGAATGGAAACACTGTTAGCGTGCATCGAACGTGAATGAAAAAAAATGAAACTATTTTTTTTTTATCAACTAGCGTTGTGGGTGTTCGATAGACATCACTGAAAAAAACTAATGTAATTTTTTTTTTGCCTTGTGCATTGAATGGAACACAATGCTAGTAAAAAGGTACTCCGTAAATAACGGAACTAAAGGGTAAGCTCGTGCACGGGGTGGGGGGTGGGGTGGTGGTTGGGTTGGGTTGGTGGGTTTAAATGGAGGTGAGGATAAGTTAAAGAGGGACAAGTGTCACATGTTGAAGGGTGGGATAGGGAGTCGGATAGGCACAAGTCGGATAGAGGATCTCAAGCCCAATTTGATACTCCTTCCATTCCAATTTGAGATTCACCTTTCCTTTTCTTAGGTGTTCCAAAATGAATGTCCCATTTGATAAGTCAACACAAAAAAAGATTCAACTTTTCCTTTTTACCCTTCTTTAAAAAGGACAAAAATGTGTGTGTGTGTGAGAGAGAGAGAGAGAGAGAGAGAGAGAGAGAGAGAGAGAGAGAGAGAGAGAGAGTGTGTGTGTGTGTGTGTTGTAGGAGTATTCAATTTTGAATTCTTGGACTGATGACTTTTGGAATGCTGGCCCACTTTGCCGCCTAAAAAATCTTGGGATTTGAGATTTCTTTTAAGGAAACAACCAGTTTCCATTTAAATTGTACAAAAACTATTCCAAATAGGAGTGGCAAAATTAGAAAGTTAAAAATCTGTTCATGTAATAATTATACTCTCTTGAAAAGTTGGAATTCCGAAGCTGGACTCTAAAATAGAAACGGATGGAGTATTTAGTACTTCTGAGCCCTGACCGCCCCCAGCGACTCATTTTTGTTTGACTTTCATGGGCAGTTTTATAAAAATTATTCATGTATTGTATCATTTTTCTTTCTCATAGGCATAATCGGTTATGAGCACCCAAGTACACCTTTTTATATAGGAAAATGCTATGCACAAAGAAAATTTACCCCGAAAGTATTCCGAAAAAAGCAACTAGTGGTTGAGATTCACTTTTATGTGTGTGACTCAATCATCAAAGTGATTCTCAACCATGCATTGCTTTTTTCGGGTTACTTTCGGGGTACCTCGATCTTCTTTATATGTGTTTCAGGACTCTCCTATACCACCTCTATCACCGTGGGAAAGCTACAAACATGTCAAACAACCCAAGTAGTCGGTGTCATCCTTATCAACGTCACGATCCAAGAACCCAACCCTAGAAGGACTCTACCTCTGAAATGCCTATATAACCATTCCCAAGTGTCAATTTTGTTCAGTCACCTTTAAAAGCGGGTGAACATTATCCACTATAATCCTAGTCCTATTTTAGTGATTATAATAGTTCATCTCTTAGAACATGATATTTAACAAGCCCTGCAAAAAAAAAAAAATTCAACGCAACCAATATCTACTTTTAAATCACACAATTTTCATTTCAGATTTCTGTCAAACATCTAAACTGAAAATTGAATGATTTTTATGAAGCACTTATTGATATTCGTTTGAGCTAAGGGCTCGTTTGGATGCGGGGAAAAAATCGGGGGTAAAAAATATGAAGGGGGGATAAGATAGTAGGGGGTATTAATTTTGATGGGTTGGCCCATATCGATTTGATGTTTATGGAGGGGGGAAAAATAGTATGTTGTTTGGATGGGGTATTAAATAGGGGGATAAAATTTGACGTTGTTTGGATGGTGTATAGAATGGGGGATAAGAAGGGGTGGATGATGGGAAAAGCTGTCAAATGACTATTTTGCCCATGTGCAGTGTGAAATATGATTATGTATGAACATAAGTATATTTAATTAAAAAATCAATATATTTAATGAATTTGGGAAAATTGAAAGTATAAAAAACGAAATGAAAAAAAAAATGTATATTATGAAAAATTTATATTAAAAAACGTTTTTGTAATGAATGGTGCATTTATTTTTCAATTAATTTGGAAAGTGAATTTTTTCAAAAAGAAAAGACAAATTATGGTAGGTTTGAATGGAAAGTATGATTTTGGGTTAGAATGAGAGTAAAAGTTGGTTGAATGGTGAATGATGGATATGTTATTGAATGGTGGATATGTGGTTGTTGGCTTGGTAAATTTTGCTTATAAATAGCAAGTTGATTCATTGTCAAACTCATTCACAAATTTCAATTACAAAACAAGTCTCACATTTCATTTTTGTTGTATGGCTGGTCGTCCGCCTCCTCGTCACAATTGGGTCCAGGCTGAGGAGACCCAGTTGATTTCGATACTGAAATCAATGGTGGAGTCCCAATTGTGGACCACCAGTAGTGGACACTTTCGTCCAGGTTACGCGAGATACTTGAAACGTTTCACGGACAGTGATTTTTCCGATGCTGGCATTGAGGAATGGCATATTGAAGCAAAGATAAAGAAGTGGCGCCGTACTTGCTTCATCATTGTGAACCTACTTGAGCATCCCGGGTTTGAATGGGATGCAAGTCAAAACAAGGTGGTGGCTGAAGACGACGTTTGGGCTGCATTCCTCCAAGTAAGCCTTAATAAAGTGTTTTAATTCTTTTTATAGGTGAAATTATATTTTGTTCTTATTTTTTCCATTTTGACTTAGGTTAACAAACAAGCTAGGGAAGCAAGAGATGTTCAATTTCCACTGTTCGATGATTGGCGTGTTTGCTTCATTCCCCCTCCCGAGGAGCCCGAAGAGTAGGTCAAGATGGCTTTCCAAATAAATAGCATTACCTATGGATGTTGTGTCATTTGTCGTATCTGTTAATTAATGATGTTGGAATGTAATGTTGGAACGTCTTCATTTAAAATATATTAGAACTTGTCTGCGTTCATAATGTGTTAATTTTACATAATCTTGCAACGTAGAACTTCATTCGGAATCGAGAATAAGTGCCAACAAAATACAACCTACGAAACCTAAGAAAAAAAATACAACAAACGTCTTGCACCTATTGGTTTGATGTTCAACTCCCAATGCACTTGTGGATGTGAAATTTTTGCCTTCCAACTTCTTCAGGGCGTAGCTCTCCTCATGAAACTTTAGCAATGCTTCTTCGGCTGCATCGAATGTCTTGTACCTTTTCGCCATGCTTCCTGAGTATCCATTCACTTGGAGTTGAGCTTCTTCCCAACTTGTATAGATGCCCGGCACATGCCCAACGAAAACCACCCAATAATAGTCTTTTCCTTCACCTGTCATTGGGTAATCTATTCGAAAACAACATTATAAGTCACCACAAACTTTACGATAAAAGATGGCCGTAATCTATTCGAAAATAACATTCTAAGTCTCCGTTGATCATCGAGAGACATATGAGGGTTTATTCATAAAAGATCAGGAGGATTACCTCCCAATATCTAATGAATAAACCATCACATGCCTCTTATTCGCTAATAAAGACCTGAAAACCAAAATAAATGCATTTGGCTCAAATTTCATCATCGCCAATTGACACACTTAGGACACAGAGTAGGACACAAGTAACAATGTAGCCATGGATATGAGGACTTTTGTAGTCTAATAGCTTCAAACATGTGGCTCAGATTTTTTTACAACTATTGCAAGGCACTAGGCTGCAACATGAGTTGCCAAATGACCCTCTCATGTTGCCCCGCCTAAGTCCCCGACGGGTGTTCTTAAATTTTCATCATAGCCACACACACACACACACATGAACAGAGGCACGAAAACATGCTCAGCAAACTCAGAAATGCAGGCACCAAAGCCGTAGAAACTGAACCAAAATCAACACAGAAACTGAACCCAAAACCTGCACAGAAACTGAACCCAAAGCCTTAGACTTTGTGGCTCAGAAAGATTTCATCATAGCCACCCAAACAAAGAACACAAGCAGTGCAGGTTTCCGTTCAGTTTCTGTGCAGGTTTTTTGTTCATCACGGCCAGACACACACACATGGTCGGACACATAAACCAGTGGCCAAAATCTGCAGCTTTAACCTACCAACAGTGGCAAAAACCTGCAGATTTAACCCAACAACAGTGGCCAAAACATGCAGCAAACTGAACCAACTTCTGCAGTTGTAAAGCACAAACTGAACCAGGAAACTGAACCAAGCACTGCACTTTTAGAGCACAAACAAAACCAGAAAACTGAACCAAGCACTGCAGTTTTAGAGCACAAACAGAACCTATGCACAAAACTGAACCAAAATCTGCAGAGAAACTTAACCAAAACCTGCACACTAACTGAACCAAAAACTGCACAGAAACTGAACCATAATCCTGCACACAAATAGAACCAAAACATGCACACTAACTCAACCAAATTCTGCACATAATTAAGGCATTGGGCTCAGATTTGTACACCACTTGTTGAGGGAACTAGGCTGCAACATGAGTTGCCAAATGACCCTCTCATGTTGCCCCGCCTAAGTCCCCATTGTGTCGTATGCAATTTTCATCACAGCCAGTCAGTTACACATACAGGTTTTGGTCTCTCAAATCCAGAAATGCAGAGAACAAAGAAATGCAGAGAACAAGCAGAGCCCAAACTGAACCAACACTGACCCAAAACCTTGAAAGAAACTGAACCAAATTCTGCACACTAAATCAACCCAAAACCTGCACAGAATTCATCACAGCAATTCTCCACTAACTAGACAGCAGTTCCCACAAAAAGTGGCCAAAACCTGCAGCTTTAACCTACCAAATGTGGCCAAAACCTGCAGCTCTAACCCACATTTGGAGTAACTGATCCAAAACAGAACGAAACAGACAAGCAGAGGAAAAAATGAACCAAAACTCTAGCAGACAGATGAGGAGAGGCATAACAGAACCAAAAGTGAACCAATACCTGCACAGAAACTGAACCAAAACCTGCACACTAACTGAACCAAATTCTGCACACTCAATCAACCAAATTCTGCACAGAACAGTAAACCAAATTCTGCACACTAACTTGAACCAAAACCTTCACAGAACCGAACCAAAACTCGCACACTAATCGAACCAAAACCTCGCACACTAATCGAACCAAAAGCGCACGAAACCGAACCATAGTCCCGCACACTAACTTTAACCAAAACCTTCACAATCAACCAAAACCTGCACAAGAATCGAACCAAAACTGCACACTAACAACCAAAACCGCACAAACCGAACCATAGTCCCGCACACTAACTTTAACCAAAACCTTCACAGAATCGAACCAAAACTCGCACAAGAATCGAACCAAAACTCGCACACTAATCGAACCAAAAGCGCACGTAAACCGAACCATAATCCTCGCACACTAACGTAACCAAAACCTGCACACTAAATGAACCAAATTGTGCACATAATTAAGGCATTGGGCTCAGAGTTATCCACAACTTGTTGAGGGAACTAGGCTGCAACATGAGTTGCCAAATGACCCTCTCATGTTGCCCCGCCTAAGTCCCCATTGTGTCTTATGCAATTTTCATCACAGCCACTCACTTACACATACAGGTTTCAGGTTTTGGCTTCACATCACAACCACTCACTTAAAACTGCAGGTTTTGGCTTCCTCATACAGGCAGAAATTAGGAATCCAGACATGCAGCCATAAAACACAAGCAGTGCAGGTTTTGGTTCAGTTTCTGTGCAGATTAATTTTATCACGGGCACACACACACACACACATATAGAAACCAGTGGTCAAAACCTGCAGCTTTAACCTACGTACAGTGGCAAAAACCTGCAGCTTTAACCTACCTACAGTGGCCAAAACCTGCAGCTTTAACCCACCAATAGTGGCCATCACATGCATGAACAAAAAGAACCAATATGCAGGCACAATACTGAACCCATTTGGCTCAGAAATGATTCATCATAGCCACCCAAAACCTGCAGCAGTGAAACAGAACCATGCAAACAGTTTATTCCCACAACATAAGTACAATGCAACATGAGTAAGCCTTAACATGCATTTCCATAAACTGAACGACCATCAAACTACGTACAGACATTGTTTTAGCAGTACAAAAGCCTAATTGTACCAATGTTTGGACACCATACGTACATTACATTACAAGAGCTATCTACCATTGTTTGTAGAACAAAAGGCTCTTAAATTTACAAGCGACCACATGTATAGGAGTGCTTCGATTGGCCACTTCAAAAAATGGGCCATACGTATAAGAGTTAAAGATCATGCCACTACAAAAAACTTCTTCCCAATAGTTGTACTTCTTCCCCCTCACAGATAAACGGGACCAAAGATGAGACCATCCAGGACGGCCTCAACCCACGCTTGTTTTTGATGCTCTTTGATGCCATAGAATAGGTCCAACCTTTCCTCAGCCGCACAAATGATGGCACCTAACCTAAATCGTTGGGTATCGGTAAGGTCAAGCTTCTCAAGCTCAAGAGGCACTTGTGTGCGGCGAGCGGATAATTTGTTCGAATAACCCATTGCGTCGGTCATTTTCTCCATATGGCTATCACTCTTTTCGAGCCACACCTCCATGCTTGCAGCAAGGGATCCCACATCACCCATCCGTGTCCTCTTCTTCCCCTTTTGAGTTCCGGAGTTGGCCGGAGGAGTGGAGGTCCGGGGAATGGACGTCGGGAGTGACGTACGACGTGCCGAGTTTGAAGTCGTGGAGGCCGAAGGTGTGGAGGTCCGGGGAGTGGACGTCGGGAGTGACGTACCACGTGCGGAGTTAGAAGTCGTGGAGGCCGGAGGTGTGGAGACCGGAGGCGTGGAGAGTGGAGGTGTGGAGAGTGGAGGTGTCGATCCCAAAGGAATTTCATTGTCAATCCCCGTGAGTCCACTTGTGGGGTTGTGATGAAATTCTTCACCGAAGTATGGATAGTAGCAATCCTCATTCTCCTCAATTTGTTCATTTGGGATATCGTTTTCATTTTGTGGCGTTCGCGCCATTTCCGAAGGAACCTCCGCTCCTTCCCCGTTGGCCCTATCCTTTCCGAAGAGGAATTCCCAATCTTCAAAGTAAGGGAAACGCTTCCCACCAATCTCTTTTGCCTTCTTCGGGGACGCCTACACGAACATTACAAGTTTAGTACACGATCCAATGCCTTAACATATAACTTATTACGTTAAAGCATTTGAAGTTACCTCTTCGTAGATTTTCCACACCTCATCATCCACGTCAATTCTTTTGTTGACATGGTCCCACCCAAAGCCACTAAGTTTGAGAACGTCACATAATTTCGCATATGTTTGTCTCCAATACTTGACTTTGGAGTCAATGTGGGGGGAGGCCTTAATTTTACTTTCCGGCATGACCTTCTCCATCTCTTTCTCAAGTAGGGTGAAGAACCCGGGTTTGAACCCATTCTCCGCCCTCCATCTATCACAAATTTCAGTCATCATGCATTTGATGAGGGCATCCTCTTCGTGTTTCCTCCACGGCCTACGCGGCTTTGTAGCCTTTCTTGTAGGCACACCATTTTGGTCTTGGGTATCCATTGCTGAAAATGGATGTTAAGATGGACAATAAAGGATTACTTAACAAGTCTATTATGAATTACGAACCGGAATTGAATTACGATGAAGTTACTACAATATTGTTCAAATAGAATGGTTACATCATAAAAGTTATGCAAACCGCAATTAGAATGTTTACATCATAAAAGTTCTTGAAATACTTATTACAAATACACTAAACAAACTTCGTCATGGTGGGAAAATCTCTTGTCCCCCACCATTTCCTAGCCAATGGTTGTACATGGCTGTAGCCAACGCATCCCTCTCCCCGGTCCATTGATTGGAAGTCTCTATGGTAGTGATGTGATCATCTGCCTCGACCTCGTGTATGTGGTCACGTTCCCATGCCGTGTACTCGTTCTCAATGGGATCGTTGGGCATCTCTCTTTTGATAAGGTTATGGACAAGGCAACATGCTGTGACGATACGTGTTTGAGTCCTAATGGGGTAATACGAGTGAGACCTCAATATTGCAAACCGCATCTTCAACACACCAAAGCTTCTCTCAATCACATTCCTAGCAGCGGAGTGCTTCATGTTGAAGTACTCCTCTTTCGTAGTCGGCATATGACCTTGCCTCCATATGTTAATGTGATATCGTTGCCCGCGGTATGGTGCTAGAAAACCCTCGGCATTTTGGTAATCGGCATCAACAAGATAGTAATGTCCTGTACGAAATGGAAGTTAAGGCATAAGGAAGGGTTCATACTAGGAATTGAGTGCAAGGAAGGTGAACTAAGGAATTGGCACATACCACGGGGGACTTTGAAACCATCGGGTCTTGAAATGGCGTTCGCCAGGATCCTAGAGTCAGTGGCCGACCCTTCCCAACCAGACAAGACGAAGACAAACTTTAGGTCTCGACTACATACACCTAAAACGTTTGTGGCAATCTCACCCTTCCTTGACCTATAGCGTGGCCTGTCAACGGCGGGGGGATTAACTGGCACATACGTCCCGTCCAATGCCCCGAGACAATTCTACGACAAAAGAAATACATTATTGCAACTATCTCGATGTGGTGGAGTAGAGAAAACCATATGGAAGATTTACAACCAATTGAAATGAAGTTTACCTGAAACCAAGTCCATCTACTGTCGTGGTAGTTAGGAGGTACGGGCTCAGGCCTTACTAGGAGCATGTCGAACAGACGCAACACACCTTGGAGTACGACATTGAAATGTCTGCTTACAGTTTCAATTGATCTCCAAAACTGCAATTTCGTACGCCTCTGTTTTGTATGGTGACCGAGGATATACAAAAAAATGGCTACCCTCTCCTCAAGACAAACATTGCGCGAGTCTCCTAACCCAACACCTCGTAGTAGACAGCACAACCTAAAAAATGTATGCCTATTTACCCTCAACTGCTCGTGGCAATCAACTTCATTACCATTCACGAGCCTATTCACGGCATCTACTTGGGTATGGTAGTAGTTTGGATTTGGAGACAATTCCGGACGGGGATAATGGGCCGTCGACACTATGAAGCAATAAAGCCGAAACACACCCATCGAAGCACGAATGTACATGTTTAACGCGATGAATGCCTCTTTCTCTTCTCTTCTCCTTATTTCCGTTCTGTTTAATCTTGCCATAGTAAAACACCTAAAAAGGGCTTCATGCAATTTAGACCACACACACATACTATATAAGCTGTTATTTCTGTTCTGTTACAAGTTTTTCTTTTATTTTCAGTGATTTGGGAATTTCATGCATGAAAAAGGTAACGGGGGTCACAAAACCTAATATGGTGCTTACAAATACACATAACTAAGCTACAAAATATTATTCCTAACCTAGAATCTGCACAAATAATGTTTTAACTACTCTTTCACAATGACAAAAACTAACTATAGTATTACACTGCCAACTTACCAATACTTTTACTATAATTCAAGTTAGTACATATCGATTTGTATTACACTGCCAACTTACCAATACTTTTATACATATCCGTTATGAAGCATAATCATAAAGATTGAAACCTATGAAACGTACAACGGTTCTGTGCTTATATATACTATTTTAGGCATTTCATCGTTATATACTATATACGTATAGAGTGTGTGTATATATATACATATATTTTAGGCCTTTCATCGATTTACTATTTCAGCTATTTCATTTGGTTTTTATGGTGCGTATTAGATACTAGATAGTATTATGAAGTGAAATAAGACATGCAGAACACATAACTCACAATCTGAACGACCTGTTACAATTTCTCTGTTCCAAGGATTTTCAAAAGCAAATAACTTACGTATCTCATAAATCCATCATTTTCTGCAGTAAAGATTCGATGGTTTTTTCCATCAAATTTTCTGTTTTCCCTCATGCGTCTCACCAGCATTGAAAAGATCAACCGAAAATATAAACAAATGCAAGTACTCATGGCAGGGCTGGATAACCCAGGGAAGATGAAAATCAACCCACAAAAATCACACACAAACTGATCACCCTGAACAACCCATATACCGTACAAAAATCACGACCAAAAACACACAAATGGACATGTTATTTTTTTCCAGCTATGCGAACCATATCGCGTACACAAAAACAGAGGCACAAATCGACGAAATCGCCACCAAATCGCGTACACACACACACAAACACATCTGACAAAACCAAGATCGGGAGATGAAGATGAGGCCGTGAGAAAGCGTACATGGCGAAATGAAGCAATACCTGAGTTCGCAGACGCACAAATCGACCAAATCGCCACCAAATCGCCACCAAAACCCTAATCTTCCACAGACCAGAAAGGGCGGCAACAGAAATGGGAAACGACGAGGCCTGGGGATGGGAAAAGGGGATAACGAGGGGTATATTCGTCCCAAAATCACCCCTCTACAGCCGGATTAATTTTGGAGAGGTCAAGACCAGCCCAAATCTAAGACCGCAGAAACCCTAGAACTGGCCAAAACGATGAGGGGGTAAAACATAAGAGGGGAACGAAATACACCTGCCAAACGGGGTAATAACGCTGGGGCCCTCACTTTTCACCCCCTCTTAATTTTCCCCTCTTCTTTTCACCCTATCCAAACAGGCCCTAAAAACCAAATTAATGAAGTGTGAAATGGGTGAAAATTTGTAGGCTTGTTTGTCAAGTCATGAACTTGTTCAGAAATCTCGTAGTAGTAAAGAACAAAGGAAGTTCGTTGCCATGACATTTGACAAAAGGGAATTTCCCCGAGTGGTGTGACCGAATATTATTGTGTGGACCAAATAAAAAAATAAAATAAATATACAAAGAATTGTGCTATGCGCACAGACAATGGGGCTCATATCTTGCACAGACCTTTTTGCGGGGCCCACTTCGGGTTCCGCAAAGGTGTTCGGAACTGCTTATTTTTCGGGTTCCTCGAAAAAAATCAGCTCAATCGAAAATCGGCAAGGGCATTTTTATAGTTCGTAGGGGAATCACTCAGGTTTGCCCTACAAATTCTGAATGAGTTTTTCGTCTTTTCGATATTCGATTGAGCTGATTTTTTACGAGAACCGATTGAAAAATAATTTCACAAAAGTGAACGATTCAGATCATCTTTACAGAATCTGAGGTGGGCCCCGCAAAAAGATCTATTTATGCAAGATCTGTGGTTCAATGTTTGTGCAAACAGACTCTCTGTTAAACAAAACATGAAAAGAAGAATACCAGCCAATCAAATCTGAATCAAAGAAATTAAGTAAGAAAAATCCCAAAAATGAAAAGATTTGGGTTAGGCTCAAATTAATCTAGAAACCAAATTAAAAAAAAAAAACTAACAGTGGCTCCGTTCAGTTGTCAAGAAGTTGTGTGGGAAATTGGTTCCCAGAAAAAGTGAAGTGAGGTGAAGTAAAAGAAAAAGAAAATTATTTTCTTGTGAGTGTTCATTTGACAAAAGAATTTTGCAAGAAAAATTAAGGTTTAGTTGTTCATTTGTCAGGAAAAAGAAACTTTCGGGAAAATTTTGTGAGTGTTCACTCATTTTCCTTTTCCCGCGACGCAAAATCCTGTGTTTTTTGCAGGATCACTTTTGCAGGAAAGTAATTCCTGCAGGAAAACTTAAATTGGTAAGTCCTAGAATTTTCCTGCCAACTGAACACTAGGAAAGTTATGGGAAAGTTGATTTTCCCATCTTTTCCTGTACTTTCCTGGCAACTGAACGGAACGTAGCCCAAAACGAAATTGTCTTGACCATGTACTGTAATTACTAATTAGCAATTTAATTATTTTCTAAAATGGAAAAAATCTAGGATTCGGAGGCCCTAAGGATGTCGAATGCCTGAAAAAAGGGTATTTGTCATCGCGAAGCAATGACTCTTGTATTTCTTTCAACCACATGCTTTAATCCGCCAATGTCAAATAGGGCTGGAAATGAACTGAGCCGTTCGTGAACTATTCGAGGCTCGACTCGGTAAATGTTCGTTCGAGTTCGATTCGTTTACTAAATGAACCAAAACTGAACCTCAATTTTAGGCTCGTTTCATAAATGAGCCGAACATGAACGTAGCAGTATTCGGCTCAATTAGGCTCGCGAACCTGGAATATATGTATATCATGGGAATTTTATATAGTTACATACTAAAAATTTAAACTACAAGTCTTAAACGTTTACAATTACAGAAAACTTACTTATGTATATGTTTTCATCATTTTATACGTATATGAACATATTTATGCACATATTAAAAATTTTATTTGTAGTTTTAAACCTGTATGAGAGCATAAATATATGATATTATTGGGTCGTTAAGGCTCGTGAACAAGTTCGAGTTCGACTGGCCAAACCTAGGCAAGCTCAGTTCGAGTTCGGCTCAAACTCAAGTTTGCTAAAAAACCTAATGAACGAATCTGAACATTCTAATATTCTGCTCGATTCGATTCGTTTACGGCCCTAATGTCAGGTTAGTATTTCCTTGGACAGTTCCCTTTCAAATTGAGCCTTGTAATCAATCTGCTGCATCAAGTAGTCTATAAGACATGAGTAGTGACATTGAAATGATAAACCATACTGATTTTCATACTCCCTCCGTCTCGAATTGGATGTCAATTTTTGATATCTATGTCAATTTCAATTCCTTATATCTTCTAATATGGATCTCAAAAAATATGTAATATGGATCTTGTTTGACAGTTCTCGATTAGTTTCTATTATACAAAGTTTTTAAACTCATGAAAAAAATTATAGATTAAAAGATATATGCGATGAAAAATGACACGAGTTTCAAAAATTGTCATCCTTTTTGAGATGAAGGGAGTACAATCTGATTGTTGGCCGTTTTATGATTTTGCAGGCCGTTTTATGATTTTGCATGCGTACTGGTGGTACAAACTACCGAACTCCAGGCATGACTTGTGTTGTTTTCTCTGGCCGGCGGCCGCTATATTTGATTCTTAAACATCCTGATTTTAAATTTTTAAGCACATTGTCAATTTGATATTTAGTACTTCTGAGCCTTGACCGCCCCCAACGACTCATTTTTGTTTGCCTTTCATGGGCAGTATTATATCATTTTTCTTTCTCATAGGCATAATCCGTCTAGCTACGAGCACGCAAGTACACCTTTCTGTATATGTGTTTCAGGACTCTCCTATACCATCTCTATCCCCGTGGGAAAGCTACGAACATGTCAAACAATCCAAGTAGTCGGTGTCATCCTTATCAACGTCACGATTCAAGAACCAACCCCAGAAGGACTCTACCTCTGAAATGCCTTTATAACCATTCCCTAGTGTCAATTTTGTTCAACCACCTTTAAAAGCGGGTGAACATTATCCACCACAATCCTGGTCCTATTTTGATGATCATAATAGTTCATCTCTTAGAACATGATATTTAACAAGCCATGCAAAAAAAAAAAAACAACAACAACGCAATCAATATCTGCTTGTTTAAATCAGACAATTTTCAATTCAGATTTCTGTCAAACTTCTAAACTGAAAATTGGATGATTTTTATAAAGCACTTATTGATATCCGTTTGAGCTAATTTTGTTGCAAGGAGAGTTAAAATATCATGTTATAAGAATTGAACCCTTTTGATCATTGCTTGACAAAATCTTAGTCCTCAAATAACGGGTTGCCCCAAGTGTAGGGCTGGGATCGGCATAACACAATATTCGGTAAGACTGGAGTCGAATCCAAAGAGGCAGTGGTGTGTGTTTATCAAAAACTCGGGTTATTACTATTTAAACTGGCTCTTATGTAGCAACCCCTTGTCGATTGATGAAGGATTAACTAAACCTAGGAAATTGTTTGGTTTTTCAAATAATTAAAAAGGAGGTACGATTGTTGGGTTCATAGCACTCTCAACTAGTCCCAGACTTATCTGCTCCATTTGGTGTTCTTGAAAACGTTTGACTTTAGAGAGAAAAAGCTACCCCGAAGGATGTGAACCTTTATGGTCGCCGTTTACTCATGCGTGGTGGAGAACAAGTTTTGGTCCTCCATTCCCCGCTCACATGGGCTCCGATAATGCCCAGGTTCGTCTAACGGAAGTACTTTACTAACCTAAAATTGTCTTTTCATTATTATTTCGAAACAAGAGCAGAACATGTCCGGCCTGGCCATGGTGTGCTAATCACCCCGCGACCCAACCTATACGACTACTCACTTATCATTAATTAAGCAAGAGACGAAAGAAACCCTAGTTTGAAACATGCTTCTATTACTTGAAATGAAAAATAAACAAGAATTATCGACCAACAAGAACCAACGATTAACTTTAATGAAGAACAAAAATTTATACGAGTTATCGGAGTGCGAGTACTTGAACAAAACTTCAAAAACGTGAAGAGCAAAAAACTCTGAAGAAAACTATGCAAGTCTAAAGCTGCAAAAATGATGTTCGAACCGAAAAGCCCTAGCGGATCAAAAAAAACAAAACCGAAAAGCCCTAAACAAAGTATAAACTATAGGGCTTCTTCCTGGCCGGCCCCAAAATGTCAACACGTACCCATCCAAGCCCACCATTTGTTAAGCCCATTTCCTATAAGTCCCGTTTTAAGTAAACTACCAAACATACCCCTGCTATAGTCGAACGATACATAATCCCAAAAAAACACACTTCCTCCATGTCCTTTTCAACTTCCAACAAACCCTAAACCCTCAACGTTCTTCAGTTCTTCAAAACGTTGATCGACGTCGTCAATCCTCATCAACGTCGTCAATCCTTCAACAAAACCAAAAAACCTCATCAACGTCGTCAATCTTTCGGTAATCACTTTTTCTTCTTCTTCTATACTTTTTCTATACTCTCGTATTTCACATCATGTGAATTCTTGTATGTTGCTTCTGTTGCCTGTGTATCATAATCCACACACCTTAGATTTGACTTTCTCTGACATTTTGTTCATATATTTGCCTGTGTGAATTGTGTTTATCTTTTAAGCTGTGATTTATTTTTCGTTTTGTGGATTTTGATTTTCCGAGATGTGGATTTTGGGGATGTGAATTCGTTTTGTGAATTTTGGGGCTGTGAATTCTTTCTCGAAGCTATGAACTCTTCATTTTTTGTGTAGTAAGCTCTGAGGTGTGAATTCTACTTCGTTTTGTGAATTTCCATTTTTTGAGATGTGGATTGTTATTTTGGGGATGTGAATTCTCTCTCGAAGCTGTGAACTCTTCATTGTTAATTCTATTATGTTAAAAAATAGCAAAATCCACAAAAACTTGACACAATTCACACACTATTGGAAGAATTCACACCCAAATTGGCAGAATCCCCACAAAAATTTGACAGTTCACCCCCAATTTGAAACAATTGACATGCCATTTGACACAATTCACACACCATCTGACAGTATTCACCCCCCATTTGACAGTGTTCACACCCCCCATGACAGAATTCACCCCATCTTAATTGCACTGCCTATTATTTTTGCTTAAGGCACCACTGGCTTAATTCACACACACCATTGGAAGAATTCACACCCAAATTTCCACTATACATCCCTGAAAACAGAATCCACATGCACCATATGCACCATTGGCTTAATTCACACGCACCATTGCCTGAATTCAGAGGCTATTTTGCAGATTCTGATATAGACAGTGATTAGGGGACCTGCTGACATTTTGGATTAGAAGTTTGTTTTTTGCAATTTTGATGCTGTTTTTTGGGTTTAGAAAGCTGTTTTTTGGGTTTGCATGCTGTTTTTTGCAATTTAGAAAAGGCTGTTTTGTGGCAATGATGACAAAATTTTGTTCAGAGGCTATTTTGCAGATTCTGATATATACCTGTTTTCTGCTGCTGCTGCTGCTGGTTCTTGTTTTGTAGGACATTGTAGACGCTAAGGACCAAACCAAATTTTGTTCATTTGGCTTTCATTCCAGAATCCATTCTCTCTCTCGCTCTTGGAAGGTGAACTGTGAGTCATTGACTACCCAATCTCTAGTAGTTTGTGTTAGTAGCTCGTATTTAGCTTGGTGGATACCTCTAACCTGGTTTTTTGCCAAACCTGAGGTGTAACGAAGCCAGGCTAAATATTGATTTTGTTTTTTGTTAGTATAGTTAGTTTTATTTGATTGCGTTGCTTAGCTGAGGTGGTGGCATAACCCCTCGCATATTCTGTTTGCTGAGTTGAGGTGGCGGCCTAGCCCCTCCAGTCTGTTAATTTATTTTTTGTTAGCTGTTAATTTGTTTTTTTTCCTAATGTCTAAAAACATATTTCACACCATCGGTTAGACGTAATTCCTGAAAACAGAATTCATCTCTAAACCAGACAATTCACACCCATTCACAAACAATTCAAAACCCCATTTGAACACAATAAAGATAAACCATGCAGAATTCACAACCATAAAATACAGAATTCACACCAATATTGAACACAATTCACACATTCGGACCATAATAGAATTCACTCCCTCTATTTGATAGAATTCACACACCATAAAAATTCACAAGCCAAAACAGAATTATTCACCCCCTTGTTGAATTCACTCCCTCTATTTAATAGAATTCACTTCCTCTACTTGATAGAATTCACACACTATAATAACAGAATTCTATTAATTCACCTCCTTGTTGGTCGGATTTCACAAGCCCTAAAAATAGAATTCACCCCCCTCTATTTGACATAATTCACACGCCCAAACAAAAAAAAAATCCCACTATACAAATATACGAAATAAAAAACATATTTCACCCCCCTCTATTTTTGCTCAAGGCACCACTGGCTTAATTCACACACACCATTGAAAGAATTCACACCCAAATTGGCAGAATCCCCACACCATTTGACAGAGTTCACCTCCAATTTGACACAATTCACCCCCCATTTGACAGTATTCACACCCCCATGATAGAATTCACCCCAATTTGAAAGAATTTTCACATCAAGATGACTGAATTCTCGGAAATCACACCCTATAACAAAGAAAAAATGAACACACGAAACTCAAAAATCACAAAAACTACACAATTCACGAACCAAAAATAACAATTCACACCCCCTCCCCTGCACATACTCTCCACCATAACACACAATCCAAGATTAAAACAACAATTCACACCAACTCCATGGCACAATTCACACCACCTATTATCCACAACATATTACAAACTAGCCTATAACACAATTCACAACACTATAACGAACAATTCACATCACCTATTATCCACAACTCACACCAACTGTATACTCATTCTGGCTTAAATTCACACCAAACGGTAATTGATAATACATAATACACAACTATCATCCCTTATAACACACATCAAAAAATCCAGCTTAACTTCAAACCAGAACTCACACTAACTGTTAACAAAAACTCATTCTAGCTTAAATTAACATATGTTATCCAAAACGTTAACCAAATTTCATTCCGTCTTTCCCTTAACATCTGTTGTTTAGTACAGAGAATTCATATCTTTGGTAACCTCAACTCGTTGTATATAATGGAAACATCTGTTGTTTAGTACAGAGAATTCACATCTGTTGTTTAGTACAGAGAATTCACATCCCTACATGGAACAAAAAATGAAGGAAGCTGAATTGAAGAAGGTAACACTAACCAATCCGGCTACTGCTCCTAGATCCAAGAGGCTACCACCATGCAAGGTACAGCCACTCAGGCTACTGCTCCCAAATACTCAACCAATCCAGGAAGTACCAAAAAAAAAAGGTCGGCAAGGAAGTCAACAGAAAATCAAACCCAACCACCACCAGAAATGCATGGAAGGGAAAAAAGAAAACGAGAAGTCCAAACCCAACCACCAAGTCCATCATTTGAGGAACAACAACCCAAGAGAACAAGGAAAAATCCATGCCGAATTCAATCAAAAACCGCATCCCAATCCTCTCTGGCATTAACCTACCCAATTAGAACGAGGACAACAACAGCACAAACAGCTCAAACTTTACTGACATTGACATACCCACAACAAGGGAGAAGAGCAAACACAAGGACAAGAACAAGAACAACACAAACACAAACAAACACAAAAAACAGATCCAACCTTCAGTTGACAGTTATGTTTCTGCAAGATCTGAGTCTCAGAGGTGACCACCTCAACCTGCTGAAAAAAACACCATTCTGGCTGATCATTGATGCAATCATCTCACGAACATTGGATGCCGATAAATGCATCAAGTCAGACATGGTTCTCACAAAACTTGTTGCTGCATACAATCCACAAACAGATTCCTTTACAATAGCTGGGAAGAATGTGAAGCTAACGGCAAATCATGTAAAGTTTATTTTTGGAATATCTTGTGGTACGGACCGGTTTGCAACAAAATTGAAGACTAGAGAGCAAGTTGCATTTGCCAAAAGACACAACATTCAACAAAGACTGACAAGCAAAGCCATATCAGATATGCTGAAAGAACTTGCCCAAGAGAACAAAACCAACATTGAAGATGTGCAAGATGTTGCACGGTTGGTCTGCATGTTTCTCATCGTCAAACTTTTTTTCCCAACATCCGGTATAATAGTCTCATGGAAGCACGTTGATGCAATGGACGACCTGACTAAGATGAAGTCATACAACTGGGCAGCTGAAATACGGGATGAGCTTGTTGAATCAATAAAGAAATCCCAACATTCACCGAAAGATGTGAAGGGCTGCCAATTGCTACTTCTAGTAAGTGAAGTGATTCAAATTTGTTTTTACAATTGCATGACATACAACACTTCCAATACATCTGCTAATCAATTATATATTTGCAGTATTGGCTATGCGAACACACAAACGTTCTTGAACAAGAGCTATCAGAACATCAAGTGTCCAGATTACTTAAGTGGAATATATCCACACTTGAAGATGCGTTACAAGCCATTCCAAACATCGTGAACGCAAGAAAAATTAAGGTAAACTCAATTATTGCCATAGGGAAAGCGAGTACTGTCTTTTTCAAATATATCAGTTCTTCATTTGGCGTGCGCAATATATCTAGTTCGAAGTTGTGAATTCTGCCAAATGTAGAATTCATATGGCCCATATGTATTATTCACCCCCCATTTGACAGGATTCACACCCCCCATGACACAATTCACACCGCATCTGACAGTATTCCCACCTACATTATTTAATTGATTACGTAGCTAAATGTTTGTATGTACTATTAATACTGTCTTCTTCATTTGGCCTGCGCAATATAATTAGTTCCAAGGGGTGAATTATGCATTTGACAGGATTCACACCCCCATGACAGCATTCACACCCCATTTGACACAATTCACACCCCAACTGATAGTATTCACACATCAGAAGTTGCGAATTCTGCCAAATGTAGAATTCATATGCCCCATATGTATTATTCACCCCCCATTTGCCAGGATTCACACCCCCCATGACACAATTCACACCGCATCTGACAGTAGTCCCACCTACATTATTTAATTGATTATGTAGCTAAATGTTTGTATGTACTATTAATACTGTCTTCTTCATTTGGCCTGTGCAATATAATTAGTTCCAAGGGGTGAATTCTGCATTTGACAGCATTCACACCCCATTTGACACAATTCACACCCCAACTGACAGTATTCACACATCAGAAGTTGTGAATTCTGCCAAATGTAGAATTTATATGCCCCATATGTATTATTCACCCCCCATTTGACAGGATTCACACCCCCCATGACACAATTCACACCGCAACTGACAGTATTCCCACCTACATTTTTTAATTGATTACGTAGCTAAATGTTTGTATGTACTATTAATACTGTCTTCTTCATTTGGCCTGCGCAATATAATTAGTTCCAAGGGGTGAATTCTGCATTTGACAGCATTCACAACCCCATGACAGCATTCACACCCCATTTGACACAATTCCCACCCCAACTGACAGTATTCCCACCTACATTTTTAATTGATCACGTAGCTAGATGTTTTGTATGTACTGTTAATAATGTCTTCTTTATTTGACCTACACAATATATCTAGTTCGAATGTGTGAATTTTGCATTAGGGAATCTGAATTCTGCATTACGGGATGTGAATTCTGCATTTAACGGCATTTAAAATATGTATCCTCCTATTGCTGTTAGAAATCTATTTGACATATTCAATCATTGCCATAGGTACGAGTTGCTGAACTTATTGAAACGGATCAAGAACAAAAACTTTACACAATGGAATTCCCTTGTATTCAAAAAGGAGGAGGAGAAGAAGAAGAAGAAGAAGAAGAAGACGAAGAGGAAGAGGAAGAGGGAGAGGGAGAAAGAGAAGGAAATGAAGATGAAGATGAAGATGACGATGATGGCGATGGTGATAATGATGATGCTGCTGATGATGACAGTCCTTGTGATGATGGTGCTGGTAATTTTTCTCCGGTTAATGCTAGAGAAAATGACGACGACACTGATGATGACGACGATAGTAATAATGATGCTGCTGCTGATGATGATGATGGTGCTGGTAATTATTCTCCTGTTAATGCTGAACACAAAGATGATGATAATGCTCATGCTGGTGATCATGATTATCTTGGCATTGAGGACATTTCACAACCCAACCAGCATTTCCAAGCACCACAACCACAGAGCCCTCTTCAGGCGAATGAGTTGGAAGTATCAAAAGCGCTGCTTCACATATCCCAAAATCAAAGTCAAATCCAAAGATGGATCTCTGATCAGGACTCAGGATCAACACTTGTCCCTAACACGTACCTGCCAACAAGTGCAGCGGTGTTTCCACATCTTGTGTTATCCCCTCTGCCAGCATACATCCATCCTGATGAAGATGAACCTCAACCAAACCTTGAATTTCTGTGTTCCTCTGCAGTGCAAAGAGTAACTGAACCGCTTGTTGAGCAGCTCCAAGAGGTAAACAGGCAACAAGAAGTTATAATTGACACGCTCAAGGAACAAAACAAAACCAATGAGGTAAAAATGGCAGAACTCCTTCAAAAAATTGATTTTTTGTACAAGGAAGGAAAGAATCGAAAAGGGAAAGACAAAGAGGCCCTTCTCTTGGCCATACAAAATATCAAAGAGTCACACACGGCAATCAGTGTGGAAAAAATGCAAATGGAGCTTGAATTCAAAGAAGCTGCAGCAAAACAGGAGCAGCAGCTCACCGATGCAAGAATGGCATTAATCGAGGAGAAAAAGATCTCACTTGGACTGAAAGAAACTGTAGGCAAACAAGCTTAGGAACTGGAAGATGCTCGAATGGAAAAGATGCAAATGAAGCTTGAATTCAAAGAAGCTGCAGCAAAACAGGAGCAGCAGCTTACAGATGCACAACTGGCATTAATTGAGGAGAAAAAGATCTCACTTGCAGAGAAGAAGGCTACAGAAAAAAAGGAACACCAATTGCAAACTGAGAAAACACAGCTGGAAGAGGAGAAGATGGTTTTCTTTAAAGAGGTGGAAACTCTACAACAACACAAACAGGAGATTGAAAGGAACAACGCAGAGCTTGAAAGGGAAAACAAAGAACTGAAAAAAGAGCTGCAAGAAACCAATCAAATGAGCAAAGGAAGTCCCCAACTTGAACCCTTCTCGAACGAGACCGAAGAGCAAAACATAGAGCAACAAGTCCATAGTATAACACAGAGTGCTCATGTAAAACCATACTCAACGCAAGACACTCTGGACTTTGTGCACACCGTTACACAGGCTACTAACAAAAAACCCACTCCACCATCAAAATATCGAAGGATTAAGGAGAAAACAAGCCAGGGGACAAGGAAGCTGAATGTCGATCCCATGTACACCTATCCCCTACTTGACAAGAAAGCTGACGAAGAAATGAAAATGGAAACAGATGGACCAACAGACAGCAAGAAGCTGAAAAAACTCAACAGCCATCATATGCAAGTTTTAAAGCTTCTGCCGAAACCAACATTGCAACTCATCAAAGAAATGTGGGCAAATGCATCTCCAAAGTAAGAATTCACCGCCCATTTGACATAATTCACACCCCATCCAAAAGAATTCACATTCCTGAAAACAGAATTCACCCCAATTTGACAGAATTCCAGCTTACTTTATGAGATAGAATAGTGATAGTTTTGGGATTCTGAGATAGAGGAGTAACAAATGTAAAATTCACATGTCCCATATGTATAATTCACCCCCCATTTGATAGTATTTACACCCCACATGACAGAATTCACCCCCCATTTGACACAATTCACACCCCATCTGACAGTATTCCTAATTTCATTTTTTAATTGATTGCATAGCTAAATCTTTGTGTGCACTATTAAAACTTTGTCTTCTTCAAACAACAATGTGGCCTATACTGGAGAAAAAGGCTTTGTAATGGTTGAAGACATCCAAGAGATACTTCGAGATGGCGAGCTTGGCCATGAGGTACATACATTCACCCCCCATTCGACACAATTCACCCCCCATTTGACACAATTCACACCCTATCTGACAGTATTCCTAATTTCATTTTTTAATTGATTGCATAACTAAATCTTTGTGTGCACTATTAACACCGCATGATATATAATAAGTTAATCCATTACGTTGTGTTACAGACAATAAATGCCTATGCTGAACTTCTGGTCGAGGAGTACGACAACTTGTCGAGTTTCGAATTGATTGAATCACAACCGAAGAGGTCATACATCTTCTCTGGCGACCTGATGGTAAGAAACAAAATAATGTATTGTTTTTTTAAAAAAAAATAGCCTATTGTATTAACTCTCTTAACAAAAAACCAAAATCTTTTCCTTCAAAACAGAGCATGTTTGAATTCAACAACCCTGAGCAGAATGAACAAATGTTTCAAGAACTACTGCCAGAGGCCATGAATTCAACGTCATATCTGATCTTCCCAATATTGTGCAAAAGCCACTGGACACTGCTCATCCTTGATACTACTCGACCAATGTGGTTATTCTACAACTCGCTGAAAATCCAAGGGAGGGACAACTACTTTGACGCATCGACTCCATTGGTTAACTTTCACTAATTACTTTGTCTTCTCTCTGTATTAGAATCCAATTCATTTATTTTTTTACTAATTCATCCTCTAAATTCATCAGAGGCTGGCAATCACTAAACACATCTGTACAGAAATACACGCATCCAGACTAGAAAACTTCTCATCAACTGCTTGCATGTGTCCGACACCAAAACAACAGCCCAATACGTATGTTTTAAAACCACTTCTCTGTCTCTACAAACCTAGACCCTAAAGAAAAATATAAGCATTCAACTAACATATTTATTTTATTTGTTACTGCAGACTTGATTGTGGCCCAATTGTGTGCTACATCATCCAACATTATATCAATAATGATGTAGATGGGATTGCACAAAGCCTCACAAAGTATCAAGTCAGAAAGATAAAGGCAGATATCACACACAAGATACTAAGCCGGAAATCAAGGTCATGGACGTTGGAGATGCACAAAAGTGAAGAGGAGACAAGGAGAGTCCATGCCAAGTTGTTGCATGAGACAAGAAAGTCAAATTGAATGAGCCGTGAGGACTAAAAGCTCATGTTTTTATGGATTTCTAGTCATTTCACTCTTCTCATATATATGAACTACAGGGTCATTTAGCCAAAACAGCTTGACTATTGTCATTAGTCTGAAGTTAAAAGAAATTAGTGAAAACATACCCTTAATGTGGTGAAGAATTGTGCAGTATTCCAGTAAGCTCTTCATTTTTATTTAGGTGATGTGAATTCTCTCTCGAAGCTATGAACTCTTCATTTTTTATCTAGTAAGCTCTGAGGTGTGAATTCTACTTCGTTTTGTGAATTTCCATTTTTTGAAATGTGAATTGTTATTTTGAGGATGTGAATTCTCCTTTTCAAAGCTGTGAACTCTTCATTTTTTGTGTAGTAAGTTCTGAGGTGTGAATTCTTAATTTGTTGTTGTGGAATTTGACAGAGTTCACCCCTAATTTGATACAATTCACACGCCATCTGACACAATTCACACCCCATCTGACATAATTCACACCACATCTGACAGTATTCACCCCCCATGAAAGAATTCACACGCCCTAAAAACATATTTCACACCATCGGTTAGACGTAATTCCTGAAAACCGAATTCATCCCTAAACCAGATGAATCCCACCCATTCACAAACAATTCACAACCCCATTTGAACACAATAAAGATAAACCATCATTTGACACAATTCACACCCCATCTGACAGTATTCACTCCCCATTTGACAGTATTCACACCCCCATGACAAAATTCACCCCAATTTGAAAGAATTCACACGCCCTAAAAATATATTTCACACCATCGGTTAGATGTAATTCCTGAAAACATAATTCATCCAATTTCCACTATACATCCCTGAAAACAGAATTCACACACACCATTGCCTGAATTCACACACACCAAAATTGGCAGAATCCAAACCCCATTTGATAGAATTCACCCCCAATTTGACCATTCTTTTATTAATTCAAATCCCACAAAATAATTTTTTCCTTTCTTTAATTTCTTTTTAATGATTGGACTTAGCGGTTTGCATAGGAATGTGAATAATAATAATAATAATAATTATTATTTGGGAAAATTAACATAATAATAAATTGAACACATAGGGATGTGAATAATAATAATAATAAAATTATTATTATTATTTTAACCAACCACCATACACCTTTTCACCTCCCACCCTACACCTTTTCACCTCCCACCCTACACCTTTTCACCACCATATATACCCAACCCGTAGGCTTTACACAACCCCGCACTACACCACTCCCCTTTCCCTTTCTATCCCCCACTCCCCTTTCCCTTTCCAAAGCCCTAAAAAAATGGCTACCGACCCCCTCAGCACCATGGCCAGAGGAGTCCAAGCACTCCAGCAACAGAACGACGCCATGATGGCGATGGCTACCGACCCCCTCTGCATCCTTACAAAATGCAGTCACCCTATCCGTTTCATTCTTTGCAAAACTATACTCAAAACCATAAAAAATTGTAAACTTTGCCAATTTATCACGAAACTCAACTGCACCGCCCTCAAACTTCTGGTTAACTTCTTTAATATAATGACGCCAACCGTCAGACAATAATGCACGATCCCGATGCTGACAAAATGTGGGTAGTAAGTCTCTCTCTTTCTCAACATCCAACCTCCATTCCGAACGAATCACACCTAAACCTTTCCCTTTCGAACTGCTGCAACTTCCAACATCAGTACACAAACCATCACTGCTTCCACTAGCCACAACATCACCCAAACAACTAACACCTGACCCTTTCCCTTTTGAACTGGTGAAAATACTACCATAACTGCCACTACTACCACCACCAAGTCCATCAGACCCAACATCAATAGTCAAACAACTACTCTCACTACGATCAACTCCAATAGCCACAGTATCACTCCCAAAACAACCACTACTGCCACTAGAATTCACAATTGTAACGTCAATTACTTCAACACCATAACAACCAGCTAAAGAAACCATTACCTCCAAATCATCATCATTCTCCAAAACACAGCCATCATAATCCCGCAGATTATAAAAAAGCCTCACTGAATCGAATCTAAACCCACTGAACTTGAAGCACAATTTGTCGACCAAATCCATGTACGACGTGAAAGACCGGCAACACTTTATTGGAACAGTACGCGAACCGCATTTACACATCAAGATGACTGAATTCTCGGAAATCACACCCTATAACAAAGAAAAAATGAACACACGAAACTCAAAAATCACAAAAACTACACAATTCACGAACCAAAAATAACAATTCACACCCCCTCACCTGCACATACTCTCCACCATAACACACAATCCAAGATTAAAACAACAATTCACACCAACTCCATGACACAATTCACACCACCTATTATCCACAACATATTACAAACTAGACTATATGACACAATTCACTCCATGACACAATTCACACCACCTATTATCCACACAATTCACACCACCTATTATCCACAAAAACTTGACACAATTCACACACACTATTGGAAGAATTCACACCCAAATTGGCAGAATCCCCACAAAAATTTGACAGTTCACCCTCAATTTGACACAATTCACACACCATCTGACAGTATTCACCCCCCATTTGACAATGTTCACACCCCCCATGACAGAATTCACCCCATCTTAATTGCGCTGCCTATTATTTTTGCTTAAGGCACCACTGGCTTAATTCACTGAACTTGAAGCACAATTCACATGCCATTTGACACAATTCACACACCATCTGATAGTATTCACCCCCCATTTGACAGTGTTCACACCCCCCATGACAGAATTCACCCCATCTTAATTGCACTGCCTATTATTTTTGCTTATGGCACCACTGGCTTAATTCACACACACCATTGGAAGAATTCACACCCAAATTTCCACTATACATCCCTGAAAACAGAATCCACATGCACCATATGCACCATTGGCTTAATTCACATGCAACATTGACAGTGATTAGGGGACCTACTGACATTTTGGATTAGAAGTTTGTTTTCTGCAGTTTTGATGCTGTTTTCTGAGTTTGCATGCTGTTCTCTGGGTTTAGAAAGCTGTTTTTTGGGTTTGCATGCTGTTTTCTACAATTTAGAAGGCTGTTTTGTGGCAATGATGATAAAATTTTGTTCAGAGGCTATTTTGCAGATTCAGAGGCTATAACACAATTCACAACACTATAACGAACAATTCACATCACCTATTATCCACAACTCACACCAACTGTATACTCATTCTGGCTTAAATTCACACCAAACGGTAATTGATAATACATAATACACAACTACCATCCCTTATAACACACATCAAAAAATCCAGCTTAACTTCAAACCAGAACTCACACTAACTGTTAACAAAAACTCATTCTAGCTGAAATTAACATCTGTTATCCAAACGTTAACCAAATCTCATTCCTTCTTTCCCGTAAATACTAACGAGAAAGACAAATAATCAAAAAAAACAATCACAATTGCTTATAATTACTCACCATTGCTTACGACTGTAAAATATTCTGTTCGATAACCGTCAAAATCACCTTCAATCAACTCCTCTCGCTGCAATCCTGCAATCCTCTCTCCTCATTGCTAGCCGTCCTCGTTGCAATCCTGCAATCTTCTCTCCTCATTGCCAGCCGTCCTCGTAAGTGATCGACTCGAGTTATAAAACGAAAGAAAAGGGACAAACAATTAAAACGATAGGAAAAGGGGTAAAATTGTAAAACCACACCTAGAAAGGGGCTGCACGGAATACAAATTACAAAAGGGGGTTTGGAAGAAGCCCTAACTAAAAAACGGGGCCGGCCGGTAATTTCCTGTAAACTACTATATTATTCAGAGTGCGTCGGAATCTGTCTCACGAAAGGCGCAGCTCTCGTCTGCAGCTTTCTGTTCTCTTTTATATGGTCCCAGCCGTGTATGCCAATTACCCAATTGTTGAAACCCTGGGCTCCATTCTTAGTTACAATAACAAAAAATTATGAGGCCCACTTAGAATACAGAAGTCCAAGTCCAAATCCAAGTCCAATTGTGGATTAATTAAGTCCAGTTTTAAACTCTCGACTCCATATTGCGTTTCAAACCTGCCACTTTGATTGAATTCAAACGACCCAGCTTCGAACACCATTATATTTCAATTTAGCGCTTGTTGTATCAAACCCTCCAAATACCTACTACAACACAAAATAAACGCATAAAACTCCAAATAATAATATAAATAGATGTAGCAATGTTAAATTAGGGGGCGCGTATGTGAATATTTACGCGCCTACAACACAAAATAAACGCATAAAACTCCAAATAATAATATAAATAGATGTAGCAATGTTAAATTAGGGGGTGTGTATGTGAATATTTACGCGCCTATCAATCATCGAAATAGGACCTGAAACTTAGTGAGTAATGTTCACATCCTTTTAAAGGTGAGTGAACAAAATTGAACTCCCATTCCCCGTGCAACGGGGACAGGTACATGGCTCTTACACCCTAATTTGCTTGAGCTTTATACAGCTTTCTTCACTTCACAAACATATTAAGGCATTGGTCGAAGGGGTGTTGACCAGCACAACATCGGTACCAAATTCTCTCTTGCAGATTATCGAGACTGACCGTGCCGAAAATCGACTCATTAATATTGTATAAAAGAGATCCCCTCAAATCTTCTATACCCAATTTTGTGTGTATTGGTGTTTCGGTGTTCTTTTTGCTCTTGAATTATGTGAGAATCTTGAGATCGGAACACCGCAAATGCATTAAAAAACCGGTACAACGTAAAGATGATGAAGTGGATTATCAGTTAGACTAATACACATAACACATCCAATGAAAGAAAATGTCAAGCCTCTTTGAGGAACAGTACTAACTTCAAACGAAAAGGTGCTAATTAACCTTTTCTATACCAATTTGGCCAAACACAGTACAAGAGATACCCTTTTACAAACTTACTATGTATCAAACTCACATCAATGCGTGCTCGCAGAGAGGTCTCGGGCATCACACACTACAAGAAAAATGACCTTTCCCCGCATTAATTTGCCAGCGTTTACAAAAAAACCCGATTATAGTTAAATATCCACATGCGGGACATGCGGCTGTCGGAGAAAGAAACCGGGAAGTTGTATTAAACACTTAAACGACGTAGTTTTGCCTTGCCCAAAATTTTCCCCCGCTTAATTTCCCCAACCCGCTCATCACAAGCCCTAGCCGCCCTCCTCTCTTCTACCAGACGCCTCTCTCCCTCCTTCCCCTCTCTCTCTCTCTCTCAAGCACCAGTCCGAATTCGACCTCATCTGCAACCTCATCGCCGTCGTCACTCGTCCGTTGTAAAGCAAGCAAAAAGGTGTCGTTCCAAAACCAAACCCTCCAGCCACCACTGATGTTTTCGTTCCATTTCTTGCCGATCGCTGTCGTCACTCGTCGCTTGCTGTCCGTCAGTCATCGACCCAACCCTCCAGCCACCACTGAGGTCTGTCTCCCTCTCCCTCTCCCTCTCTCTGGCTCTGACTCTCTCTGTCTCGTAGTCTGGTTATACTTTATATCTATATATATACATATAGAATACAAGACTGTACGTCTATCAGTCTATACATGTATATAATATACTGATATGTGCTACAGCCTACACATATTATATGTAATCAATTCCTCCGGCCCATTTACATCGGCAAATACTGTGATACATGTATATATATAATATACCTAGTCCTAGACTGGCGGTCTCTCACTCTCTTCTCTTTATTAGGGATTTTTTATTTGGGTGTTTTTATACATTGATTAGGGCTTTTGCTTCCTGTTTTCAAGCTTTCTAATTAGGGCTTTTTGCTCCATTTTCCAAGCTTTCAAATTAGGGCTCACAATAATTACTTTGGGGGTGGTTTTTGTTGATACTTGATATAATGAATTCAAAATGAGTATTTGTTTAACTACACATTAAAACTATCTCGTTGGCCAATACTTGCTTAGTTTTCCACCTATTGTGCCCTTTACATGAGCTTATTCAGCGATTTTACCACAATTGTTTTCATAAATTACTTGTCAACTAGACTTCCTTATTATTTTTTCATGGGCCTCATTTTGTTAATGTAGCTTTATAGCTTATTCTTCCCCCGGTCTGGGTATAAGATCCAAGCTTGACTTCAAATGCTGATTCGGGAAGCATCCAGTTTACACAGAAGCAATTACTTATTCCAATCAAGCATCTCATATATATGATAGAAACCACAGATTATCTGCAAATGGTCTTATATGACAAGGTATATGAGGTTTTATGTTTTCTTGGTCTGCTGGAGTAAGTAGCAATTTTTTTGGTCTTTCTACCATGGTGCAAGCATTCTGTGAAATGAACTCATGATTGTTATAATTGTTAAATCAAATCTGGGAGTGAACATGAACATGAAGATGGTAAAGTGAGGTTGACACATTGTTGTTCAGAGAAAAAGGTTGACACGCCTTGCGTGAGTGAGATTGTGATGGAGCGGAACCGTAGTGATGTTGTTGACATCTAAGAAGCACTAACTTGGACACAAGAAATGGGTACTAGCCATGACACAAACAAGTTGGCACGATAATGTCAGGAAAATCCTAGAAACCATGATGCGTGGACACAGTAAATAATGTATATTACATGCTTTCATTGGACTGATAACCGATTGATCTTTGGCATTTAAAATAACTTAAAAATTATCGTACCACAATGGCAAGGAATCATTTTACATTCTACCTACTCAGAAAAAGGATTAAGTAATGATAAATTATACTTATTTCAACCATTTTGGTAAAAGAATTATTTGGTAACCATTTGATCACAAGTTGTTAGTTTCCCAACTTGTAATGTTTTCGTACAAGTGTTAAGTAATGGAGAACTTGTGGTTTATATAGTGACTGGAATGTGCTTTGCTGAGGGTTTTGCCATTGTAGTGGTTGCTCTTCTTTTCATTATCCGTGCGAAGGTGGGAAATTGTTATTCTTTTCTTTCCTCTTTTAAGTTTCTTTAAGATTCTCATAATCTGTGTTTAGATCTTGGTTTTGCAGAGAAATTTGCGCCATATATGGACGGTCCAAAAAGGGAAAAGATAAATATAGGCAGTATATAGCTTCACTGCTTCACAATCCATTTCCTTTTCTTTTTCCGCCAAGGATCCCGAAATTCAACCCCAGCCTTAGGAGAAACATGTTAAGAAAAATCCCGAATATGTGATTGGATGAAAGAATATTGTTGATGGGGAAATCGATATGAGAACTTAGTTAGTGGACTTCTTTTTTTCCCTTGTAGAAACTGTGCTAGATGCTTCATTTTTTTATTTTACAGGCGATTCTTTCATATGAATGCGTAGAAGAAATTTTTTTGATTTTGTTTTTTTATCATTGTATGCAACATTTTGATTGCTTTTGGCAGTAAACACTGTGGCAATATCTTGGAAATTTCACTCTCTCCAAGTTGTGCTAAGAAGTGCTTAAAGACGAAGTTTGTTTTCTGGCCTGGTAAGCTATTGACTAATTACTTGAGTCTGTGCTTGTGCTTCATTGTGACTGTTACCCTTCTAAACCGAAATTGCATGTCCGTGTAAGAAATGTCATAACATGACTGATTATTGAATCATAAACTTGACTGAATATTGAGTCATAACCCAATCTTTGGAATCCTAGGTATGTATGCTTTTTTTACAGAATTCCTGTGATTTCTTTTGGATTTTATTATTTGTGTTGTGAAGCTTAGTCCTCTCAAATTCTAGGGTTGCTAAGTTCTTGTTACAATGATCCAGCTCTTGTCGTTTAGTCTGTTTCCATCTAATGCATACATATGGGAATCCACTGCTATTTTTCTTGCTGTATTAGTCCTATATTCTTGCGGAGAAACCAATACATTGAATGACGTGTGTAAGTTTACTTGGATGAAAAAATTACTGGGAAACCTGCAGCAGTCTCTGTTCTTGGGTTTAAGCTACAGGTTTAAAACTTCCCTCTGTTGAAAACTGCGCTACCCTGTGCATGTTCGCAAAAGCAGCAAAACAGATTACCATGGCTGTTATGGTGTTGTTATTGTTAGTGAGGTTGTTGGGAGTTTGATGAGTTCATAATTTGATCTTTATAAAGTCAGAATTGCCGTAGTTTTAGATCACCTTGGCTTAATATGCCGGTGGTTTCTTCATATAGATCAATTATAGGAAACACTATGTTGTCTTATCCTTCCGCACTTTGCTCATTTCTCTAGCTCTAACTTTCCAAATCACGATCACGTCAATTAAACATGCTAGCTCATGGTAATCAACCTTGTGGAGAGGATTTTAGTATTAAACTAGCTTATGTCTCCATCAACCAACTCCAATTCTCAATAGGCCTTGATGGTTACTCAAGTACATGTGTTTTTGTGCTTGAAAAAATCACTTATGATGCTTAGGAACAGTCTAACATATATCTTGATCAATAGATATAATCTTGACTATATATGCTGGAGTCCAACATATATCCTTGAGATGGGCAGCTGATATGTGACTGCTTTTTTAAGCCTGCAGAAAAGCTGGGTCATTGTCCATTGAAATTTTCAACTTATGGGAGACTTTATTAAAGGCTTAGTATTTACCAAACAATAGAACTTCAATGGCCTGTGGTTTGGCTCTTTTGGAATATCCTTTCGTGCCACATACACAATAGGAAGGATGTCTTATTGCAAGGATTGATGTGCAGAGGACAATGCAGTATGCACTTCGCTCGTGTGATCTTTTTGAAATATGCGAGTTGAGTTGACATAGCTGCAATAGGAAGGATGTCTTATTTACTTGCCAAAGAACTATCATAAGATCGCTGCTTAACTTCATTCTAAGAGAACTCACTCCCAAGCCCAAACCAACGGAGGTGTTGAGTTTGGATTGGGTAGTTTGATGGATCACAAAAGCTCTTCTCAATCCAAGCCAAACATGTGTCAGTTTCAGCTTGGATTCAGGCTTAGATTTATTGACTTTTCCTCCTAATGATCACCATTGCATGCATTTAACCTTTTGAGGAGCTAAAGGACAATGTTAGCGAGTAGTCTTTAGGTATTTAGTAATCACAAATTCACAGAAATCTTTAGCCTTTAAGTTATTAGAATATTTTACTTGAACTAAATTAGAGAGGGAACGTTACTGTGGTTACTGGAATATCGCATGGAAACTACTCATGTTTTAGCTTCTGCCTTTGTAATCAGAAGTTAAATTGATCAGTAGCCTTACCATATGTGAAAGTTGTCTCAGTGGTGGAATATCTGTTCAAACGGGAGTCTCTGTGTATGTGCTTGTATGAGAGGGAACGTTACTGTGTCAATTCATTGGTCTCAGAGGTTGAATATCTGTTTGAATGGGAATCTGTGTGTATGTGTTTGTATGAGAGGGAGTGTTATTGTATCGGTTCACATGCAGTTATGGTCTGCTTTTTTTTTCCCATGGAACTTAAAGATTGTTGCTTGAATTCCGAATCTCATCCGTAAAATTAGCAGTATATTTTATTATTATGATGATAGTAGTTTTTCATAGGGCTGCAATCATACAAGTGATATGTTCTAGTAAAAGATGTGACTTGGATGCTTTTGAGTTTATTTTGGTCTTAATATAGTGTTCCAATACCAAGCTAGTGTTCTGATTCTCTTATTTTGTTGTTTGATTTTAGGTTTATCGAAGTTAAAGACGGTGTAGAATCAAGTGGCTACTTGACGTAATGTGATGTTTGTCTACTATGGTGGTACCAAGACCTAATTTTTTGTATTTTGGAAAATATTTGGTTGAATGTAGTAGAGATATTGAAAGACAACAATGGGTTATTGCTGGATGTATTTTGACATTAGTTGTGTTATGAGACATTTAATACTTTGAGAGCTTATATGTTAGATGTGTTTGAGAAGTTGTATGCTGTAAATTAGTTCATTGGATGCGAAAAATGGTGCAATAGGGCTAAATTTTCTAAATTAATCCAATGATATATTACCGGCGTTTGTGTATGTTATTTAAGGGGTTTATAAATTGGCGGAAAGTTCCCGGCGTTTAAAAAAACCCCGGTAAAAGGCATAAGCTTTCCTCGCCCGCAAAATTTTCCCGGCGTTTTAACAAACCCCGGTAAATGATGCCGGATCCGGTCACCGGAACACTATTCCCGACGTTTCGTAAACGCTGGAAAAAACGCCGGTACTATTCCCGGCGTTTTTAACAAACCCCGGTAAAAGTCACCAACTCCGGTCACCGGAAAACTTTTACCGGCGTTTATTAAAACGCCGGGAAAAACGCCGGGTCCCTTCCCGGCGTTTACCAAACGCCGTATAGTATTCCCGAGTGCGGCAGTCGCGGCGTTTACCGAAAACGCCGGGAAAAACGCCGGGAAGGCTTTTGCCGGCGTTTATTTCACTTTTACCAGCGTTTTATAAACGCCGGGAAAGCCATTTTTTCTTGTAGTGACATGACGGGGTGACTAAATAATCTCTCCGAAAGGGAAGGAAACGGAGAGGGAAAAAACAGGGGTGGCAATACCAGAGGGGATCATGAACAAGAATTCTATGGCACCTCCGTGTAATGGAACCTCAAAGGTAACATAAATACAAATATGGGCATATAATTAGAACAACAAATTTAGGCTCCGTTTGTTTCAATGTAGAACATTTTACGAAGTAAAATATTTTTCATGTAAATTGTTTTGGGAGAAAAACAAATTTTCTCAAATTCATTTTCCGATCCGGTGTTTGTTTGATTAAAGAATTGTTTGAAAGAAAAAGAAAAAAAAAAGTCTGACCATTTGATGGGAGGTGGAATATCACCGAACACCAAAAAAAATATCTTTATAGAATAATATTATTATCTATACTACTTCTTTTAAATGTACGAAGATGTTTCCTCCTTTTTCTTTTCCAAAAATGCCCTCAGCACTTGCAACTAATATCAATCCTATCTACACCTCTTGCCCACCGGCACAACTCCTTATAAAGGGTGAGATGTCTATTTATTTTATATCCTCGCTCCATTTCTGCAACGCCCCAACCCAAACGACGTAACCTCTCTCCATCTCTCGAACGCTCCATCGGCCATCAACTAGAAACATCATGTCTTCCTCTGGCTCTCCCACCATCTTCTTCTTCTCCGACCTTCATTGTGGTTCCATCTTCCTCCACGTTTTCCTCCGACCTTCAATCCTTTCATTGAAGACGAGCCCGGTGTCCGTTTACAGACGTCTTCATGTCTAGCCCTTCATCCATTTCTCATTCATACAGAAGAACTCTCTGGACTTCCAAGCTCTCTACTTCCAACAATATTTGCGTAGTAAGTTGCATTTTCCCCACCCTCTCTTCCCCATCTTCATCGATCGTAAACATGTTCATCAAGTATAGGTATCTATGCTTTCAACATCAGATTGATATTCCTTAAAACAAAATTGAATTGTTGATGTCATGCACACCACTTGTTTGATGGAATTACCCAACATTCCTGCGTGTTGTTTGTTGTCTTTGGGATGGTGCCGACTGCCGAGCAAGCCGGACTCCTTTGCCCCAAATTCATACCAAGTATCCATGTATTCATGTTAGTTACCATGTAATTGACTGAATCAATACCATGTTTCCCACCATTCTTGTCCTATAGAGTGGATTTTTTTTTGGGTTTTAATATAGTACATGACTACCAATGTTGGGTAACGCATGCCACTATTAAATCTTCTTCTCCTTTTACTAGAATGGTGTACACCAAATATTTGATCAATGCCACGTACACAAACAAACAAAACCTCTGTTCTCAAATGTTTAACTTGACTCAATCCATAAATACCTTGCTTTGTTGAGAACTTACCTGCCAATTGTAAGCCGTAGCAATCCGGTAGAGCACAAACCTTTGTTATTGAAAGTATTAGAATATAGATGTAAAGATCGAATACTTTTTTTTATGGAAAGGACATTGCATGTGTCGAATGGAACAGAAGAGGTTATTACCCCAGCGAGGAAACACGTTGGCAAATGCCCGCATACCAAATCTTTTATTGAATAGACTGTCCATACATATCGGCACTTTCAAAATTTAAGCCATTACCTATCTTGACTTTGCACCTGCAAATTATTTCCATGTGATCCTTGGACATACATCTACACCTACGGTGTTTTTTATTTTTCACCTGTGAGGATTTTGTGTGTCTATGTATCTCATCTCGATATGTCTTTAAGCAAGATGTTTCCCGTTCTCTTTTCATATTTCTTCCTTTTCATGGGGTGTTGTCAGGCTTGATTCATTTAGAACCCAAAAACTTGGTCCAGCTGTAATATTATACGAGATTCTATAGGTAGGCATTTATCAATTGGTAGGTTCGTGCATGATTTATTTCTTGTATTTTGATTTGGTAACTTGCAGACAGACTGTTGTTCCAGCCTTGTTGTATACAACATGCCAGTAAGTAAATGCCTTCTTCAAACTAGAATGTACACTTGCAATTGATTCTTCATTTTGAATAGGTAGGCTGATGGTATATCTTCTTCATTTTCAATAGGTGGGCTGATGTTATGAGTATTACTCTATTCTCTCAGTTTTCCTTGAGTGAAACTACAAGCTTCTACTTGTAGGATTCTTCGTTTATTCTTTATTTGCCGATAATAACTCCACAGGTTCAATAAATGTTCATATGACTATTCTATTTGGCACCCTTCATCCGCTCCTAGGTAATTATTTCAGGAAGGGATCCCGATCATCTGATCTGACAAAGCACATTGGTTCATTTGTTCTATTATGAAGTCATTTCGAAAGAAGACGGGTATCGATGCTACAAATGGGCTCCTCCCAACTAACCAGGTGGATAAAGTTCAACATAAATAGGTCCAAGTAGACAGAGATGGCCATGCTAGGGCTGGTGGCTAATGAGAAAGGTTATTGCTATGGCATGGGTGACACTATAACCCTACCAGAGCAGTGCAAAATAAGTAGAAATTTAACAGTTCTATTGGATCTCTGTTACAAATTCAGGATTTGATGAAAATTTTAACAAGCTAATAATGACAATGGGATCTTCTAATGATAAGGTGTGAAGCATGATGCTCATGCTGTTGCAAACTGGAAACTTCTTCTTCCTTGCTCTGCAATGAAAGGTTGCAGGTCTGCAGCTACCAGCTCCTGCTTGACATTGATGCCGGTAGCCCTGGGTCGTTTAGTTGTGCAATCAAGTATGTTTTCTTTTCTTCCTCTTTCAAACCATTGAAAAAAATAACAATTAATGACTTACATGCTTCAAATGCAATGGAATCAAAATACACGTTTCGTTCTGTTGTGTCCTATTTTCTTCCATCTACCCTATTTGATTAACTAACAAAGCCAAAATATATAACTATAAAAAATCTCAACATTATCTGCTTGATGCTTAACACCATTTTAAACATTTCCTGGATGATCAGAACACCTTCATTATGAACTTAGAGCAAAATAAGTGATCGGTATTGGGTGGTATAAATTTGTTAGGTGCAAATGTAAAATGAACGAACTCATGAAAATTGCTTCCCATATTTAGTGATTTGCCTATCTTATCTTGATTTTTATCAGGTATTTTCTTTTTCAGATTACTTAGTAAAGTCAATTTGAAATTCGTTCTTTATGTCATCTGACTGTTTGATTTCTCTAATTGGTTAAAGAAAAGTTTTTCCCAATAAGCAGTAAAAGAGAAGTTTGAATACTTCTCTATGTATTCAAGGAAGTCTTTTTGGATTCAGGATTCCATGTGCTGCTTAATTTTACATGGACTTTGTGTCGTTCGATAGATGTTTTTAGTATTACCAAAGATCAAAATATGTAGACGTAGGCTACAATGCAGTTAAATTGGATGTTGATTGTTTCACTACACATCTTATGCATGTATCATATTCAATTACGTTTCTTTTCTCCTACATGAAGCCCATTTATAGATCAACCCTTATGTCTTCTTAACCTTCATTTATTATCCTTCGCTTTCATATTCTATGTAAAAGAAGGATCTGGAAATGCAAACAAAATTGTTTTCTTCGAAGTCTTGAATAAGTTCCTTGGATTATGTCATTATATCCATTTACCAAAACATTGCTAACAAGCTGAAACTTTTTCCTAATCATGTTTCTTGGCTTTTAATATTTCTAAAAGCATATTGGCCTTTATAGCCAATTGCCCAATTTGGAATTATTTTTGTCATAGATTTTGTGGTAGATGCTTCCAGATTTGGACGTATTTTAGTAATCTCAACCAATTATTGATATGCATTTATAGATTGTCGGTTTATAGAAGGATTTGACGTATGGGTTAGTAATGGAGGTAATCAAAGCAAATTGGATGCAGAGTCGTGGTTGGTTAATTTTAAGCTAGAGGAAAGGAGAGAACTAGATCGTGGCATATTATTGTCCTTGGCATTATTTGTTTTGTTATTCCTGTGAACTTGACAGACTAAATCTAATATGAGCTTCGAATTCTCTTTATTGCTTAACAAAGTATGTGCCGAAATGAAAGCAATGGAAGGTTGTGTTACTGAAGGACGTGGGTTGTGTCAATTGGGATCGTTCCCTTTGTAATTATGCATTCAATTTTTCGCAGTTCCTCCAGCTATATTTCCCTATTTTTGTTCACCTGCTATTCTTCTTTGTGTTTCTTTTTTAGAGAAGATCACGAGTATCAACCAAAAGAATAAGATGAAAGGTTGCACTGGAGTCATTCTTCCGATAAGACTATTCTTTTTTTCCTTCTCCCCACATTTTATAAATGGTTACAAGAAAGAAAGTTGTATCACATGTACTAAATTCTATTGTTTATCGTCCAATCTAAGCATGTAGCCTTCTGATAACAATCTACGATGAGTAAAAGAAGTACTATTCTTACAAAAGATTGTTCTCTATGTTACAAGTAGTGGCGCAACTTCCACGTGCAACGCACGTGTGCTTTCACTAGTATGCATAAAAACATAAGTATGTATATAGAACTCTAGTGTATATCACCTAAGGGATCTCTTACATAAGCTATGTGCGGACTTTTGTTTAAGGCCGTGTAGAAGTCCGCACATAGCTTATGTAAGGGATCTCTTAGGTGAAGGCTAGTGTATATGTGTATATATATATATATATTTTTGGAGAGAGAGAGAGAGAGAGAGAGAGAGAGAGAGAGAGAGAGATTTGTTGTGTAATCTGTTAGATCCCACCCTCGTGTTAAGGGTTTCTTTTGCAAAACTAGTCAACTTCATACAAAAACGACTTATGGAGCCTTCGACGGTAAAACAAAATTGCCCAAAAACTGAGTATAACATTTTACTTCGAAACAAATGGAGCCTTAAAGTATGAGTGAAAAAAAAAGAAAGAAAAAAGAAATTAACTAACAGAGTGACTAGCTAGTAGCTAGTATATATAGTTGTATGGAGTTGAGTTGTCTGTTAATGCCCAGGACCTTTTTTGCTAGGCCCAGATGCCAAGTTGAAACTGATGAAGCCCCGAGCCGAAGAAGAAGAAGAACTACTACTACTGGAGTTTCGGGAGGAGACGTCGAACGTCTTAGCCGTTGCCATAGACTCGTCCCCCTCGACTTGTTCTGCAGTACTTGTCGCGCTCTTTTGTGCTGGAAGAGCGCGGCAATGGACGCCAGGGAACCGGGTTCCCATCACCAGTAAGAGGACCACGAACACAACACAGATACTACTCTTCATAGGTGAAGTTGATGAGCTCTTCTTTGTCGATGCCATTACTGCGCGATTCGAGTATAGTTTCAGTATACAAATAGCTGATAAAAAAAAAAATATTAGTTTCAGAACCAATTGTACTCTTGAGGTTTTAATAGCTTTGAGTTTTTGAAACAACAAAGAATGATACGAGCATCATATTTATAAGACAGGTTTTGTGCGAGGACGGTGTGGAACTTTTGGAATGGGACCCCATTTAGAGAGACCAGGTCGGTGAGGTTGATTTGGGAATGTTTTGAGCTGTTGAATTTGACTTTTATAGCCCAAGACTACAAAAAAATTATTCAATACCGCAGGGGCAAGGGAACGTAGTGCCCCAACCGTGCGCATGAGCGTGGTAGTGGGCTGTGTGGCTGCAATAATGTGACGCTTTGTCTGCACATGCACTTTGCACGTCGGCGGGAGAAGAAGTGTTGCTGCCATGGAAGCCGCGTGGCGTATGTGTGGCGGAGGAGTCACACGGGTTCCTCTAGTAGTCCGCGAAGGGGTGAACCTGTTTGGTGATTCAATCGCAGCTGTCGATCAAAATCGAACGGTCCACGATGGTGCGTACCTGTTCGGGTGAACCGATTGGGTGTGGGCTGTTACGGGACTGGTTCGAATAGGTGCGATCTGCGCCGTAGAAGCTAATCTAACGGTCACAGGTTAGTTGGTGAAAGCAAGGGACATGACCCAATCGATTGGGGGCATCAGGGTCTATAAATAGACCCGAGTTCAAGCCATTTGGTACACGTACACCATAATTCCAGAAATTCTCCCTCTCTCTAATCCGTTGCTTTCTATGCTGTTTCTATAGAAACGGAATTAATAGTTCTTGGTTATGTTGATTCTTTTAGGCCCGGTATTCCACTGTCTGTCCTTCGTTTGTGTGGACGCAGGCAGAAGATCATTGATCGAGCTAGCTTCATTTTATCCTTAGAACAGATTCGCTACAACCAGTGGCGGACCCAGGAATTCCATATACTGGGGGCACCTATTATTCAAAATTTTAAAAAATATTTCTCGTATGTATACCACTAAATTATCGCTCGATCATTGAATATTGATCACTTATTCTATTCCGCAACCGATTTTTAACAATCTTCATGGCTGAAAATACTTTTTCAACTGTCGCGGTGGCAACCGTAAGATTATCAATTAGTCAAGAGAAAGTAAACTAAAGAAAGTAATTTAGTAAATTTGATTTTCATAAAATTTTGGATTTGGAGGAAAACACAAAGAGATAGGACGAAAATGGACAAATAAAGGAAAGAGGTAGAAAAAAATGGAAAAAAAAAACAAAAAAAAGCAGGGAATGGGTGTATACCACTAAATTATCACTCAACCATTGAATATTGATCACTCATTCTATTCCACAACCAATTTTTGACAATCTTTATGACTGAAAATACTTTTTCAACTGTCGCGGTGGCAATCGTAAGATTATCAATTAGTCAAGAGAAAGTAAACTAAAGAATATAGTAATTTAGTAAATTTGATTTTCATAATATTTTGGATTGGGAGGAAAACACAAAGAGATAGGGAAAAATGGAGAAATGAAGGAAAGAGGTAGAACAAAAATGGAGAAATAAAGGAAAGATGTAGAACAAAAATGGAAAAAAAAAAACAAAAGAGCAGGGAAGGTGGTCCTGGGATTTGAATCCAGGCGTCTGGAGTCTTATCCCAGCGCCTAGAGCCACGCCACCATGGTATTGTTCTGTACAAGTGTAGGAAACTTTTATTTATTTATATCAAAATAATTTTTTTTTTACTTTTTTTAAAAAAAAGGCGTGGGGGCACGTGACCCCACGTGCCCCAACGTGGGTCCGCCCCTGGCTACAACCTAGTGCACACCAATTTGTGGAGGGAAATAATGTTTTCTAAAAGCAACATTGTAACGTGACTCAAAGCGAATTCTATCAGATTAATTGTTCAAATTTCAGAAGGCTCCAGATTTTGAAGGTTCTAGATTCTGCACCGACATATTCAACTGCATATTGAATGTGGAAAATCATTAATAACTAATAAGCTGGAACATTTTCGAACATAAGTTGCATTGTGAATAGTCTTTGAAGGTGTGGTAACATAGAAGCCATCAAGGTTTGGGTCTCAGATAAGTACTTATTGCTTTCCTCCTTGTCCTTTTAGTCTTTATAATAATCTTTCAAAAATTAATAAAATTTCTTTTCGCCGTTAAAAAAAATAAAAAAATAGAAGCCATCATTACCCGATGAGGATCAGCTCTTAGATGTTAGAAATAATAAATGATTCAAATGAAATGTATGTTGTAACCTCTTGATGCCAAAATCTAGTCGGTAGATCCGAGCACTTCAACGAGACTTCTGCCAAGTCCGAATGATCGCGCCGAGAGCCTTTGGAAAGGGTTTTTTGCAAAACAGGTCCAAGGATCAGTGGTGTTTCCGATCGTGGACCCTCTGACGATCAAGTTAGATATGGCAAAACGTGGAGGGAGTTTCTGTAAGAATGATTAGTGTGTACCTTTCCCATCCAAGTCGTGGCTATATATATATACGAATCCAGAGGGTGGTTACCTGTTATTGGAGGGAGTGGGTCTTGTTCATGGACTGATGGTGCCTAGATTATGAGATCGTGTGGGGAAGTTATAACTTTTATCCTTACCCAGAAAAAGTTAACTGTTATCCTTGTCCCATGGGAGAGTGATTTTAGGTGTGATTTGTGGGATGACCCAACCGTTTTTCGGGGTTTCTTACCGCACAAGTCTGTTCGACCGGTACCGACAGATATAATAAGACCGACCAGATATAATAAGACTACAAAGTTGTGGACCCTGTAGATCCTTGGGTGTTTTGGACTTTTGATGTTCATCCAACTTTTTATTAGATTCCCTTCTCCCTTTTCCCGTTTTTAATAAAATTTCATCTTTTGTCGATAAAAAAAAAAGAAAAAAGGTAGGGCTTTGTCTTTGGTGCATTCATTTTGGGTTCACTTTTTCATCATTCGATCGATAAGAAGGCGGGCTGGTGCAACGCTCAACCTCACCGTCGAAAACACTATTTTAAAATCACACCCTTTTTGAAGATAGCAAGCGCATGTTATAATTTACATCGATCTCTTACGCGTTCTCCTTTTGAGGCCTATATTTCCAGGAATAAATATAGCAGTACCAATGAGAAGGTGACAGCCAAACAAGATGCTTTGTGGAATAATAAATGCTGTTCAAACTGTTGTCTTGAGCACGTGCCATTATTATGTTTTTTTCCTATAAAAAAAAAGGGTCAATATTTTATGATACTCCTATAAATTACAATGTTTTTCCTGTAAAAAAAAGTCAATATTTTCTTATAGAGTGAAAGTTCTGTCCGGATCAACCGGCCAAGGGGTTGTCCAGACAGTCCCTTGTGGGCCCCCATTCACTGTGTTTTTTTGAAAAATTCAAACCGTGCATCTTGTAGGTCCCGCAAAATAATGTATTCACGTAAAAAATCAGCTTGTCCGGATATCGATCGGTATGTCAAAAGTTGAGTTTTTACACGAAAAAATAGACGACCATGAACAGTTTAACTTTAAAAACAGTTGACAAATCACGGTCGTCCATTTATCTGTGTAAAAGCTCAACTTTTGACATACCTATCGAAAAATTAAACCTAATATTTAAGAGAGAACATATATACTAAACAAATTGATCTCACGAGAGTCACCGACACCGAGAAAGTAAACTTGAAATTTAAGAGAGAACAGAGAGAACAAACCGATTCTGCCTGTGGGGTCTTCTTTCACATAAAGGTGTAGAACTCCTTTAGAGGTTTTTGACTTTTTGTTGATGTTTGGTAGAACATGATGCTTTGTTGCTGGGGTTCAGAAGCTGAAGATTTTGGCTTGGAAAGTGAGTCCACGAGTTGACATTCGGCTTGAGGATAAAAATAAAAAAAATAAAAAAAGTTGACATTCGGTTTAAAACCAAATTAATCAAGTGTGAAATTGGTGAAAATCGGCTTTGTTTATTAATTCATGAACTTGTTCAGAAATCTCGTACTACAGACAATGGGGCTTTTATCTTGCACAGACCTTTTTACGGGGCCCACTTTGGGTTCCGTAAAGATGATCTGAAGTGCTTATTTTTTTTTAACATAATTGTATGGGTCCCTGAAAAAAATCAGCTCAATCAGATATTCGCAAGAGCATTTTTATAATTCGTAGGGGGAATCACTCAATTTCGCCCTACGAATTCTGACAAAGCTCTTACCGATATCCGATTGAATTGATTTTTTACATGCACCAAGAAAAAATACTCTATATTTTTACAAAAATGAGCGATTCGGATCATATTTACGGAATCCAAGGTGGGTCCTGCAAAAAGAATCAAAGAAAGCAAGAAATATCCCAAAACAAAAAGATTTGGGTTAGGCTCAAATCTAGAAACTAAATTAAAAAATATAATTATTAGTAAAAACCTAGCCCAAAACGAAATTGCCTTGACCATGTAATTAGCAATTCAATTATTTTTTAAAACGGCAAAAATCTAGGATTCGGAGGCCCTAACGATGTCGAATGCCTGAAAAAAGGGTCTTTGTCATCGTGAAACAATGACTCTTGTATTTCTTTCGACCATAGGCTTTATAGACTGATCCGCCAATGTCGGGTTAGTATTTCTTTGGACCGTTCCCTTTCAAATTGAGCCATGTAATCAACTGCGATCGCATCCGCTGCATCAAGTAGTCTATAAGACATGAGTAGTGATTTCATACAATCTGGTCGTTGGCCATTTTGTGATTTGCATGTGCACTGGTACAATCTGCCAAACTCCAGGCAGGCAGGCATGACTTACGTTGTATTCACTGGCTGGCGGCCGCTCTATTTGATTCTTAAACATCTTGATTTTTAAGCACATTGTCGATTTGAAATTTAGTACTTGTGAGCCTTGACTGCCCCCAACGACTCACAGCTGCTCAGGGATTTTCATACTTTAGTCAAGGAAAGCAAATGGATTCTCAAGTGGCTCTCTGTGCAATTTCGAATCAGCATCCCTTTGGTCCTAATTACAACCCGATCATGTTGATCAATGAGCAACTTAAAATGAGTTGGAATTGTTGTGACCTTTAACCTTGGTTGGAGGGAGTGATCAATGGCTGTGCACATAAACTAGCTGGATTGGGTCTTCAGTTAGATTGAAAAGAACAAGTATTTGATAAGCCCTAGTGGAGGTGATGAATGTCTTGCGCAATGACCGCAATGGTCTCGGAGCTCATTGAGCTATTATGTCAAATGTTTGTTTCTTAGGGCCCAAGCCCTCCTGTGTACAAGAAGAAAAAGAGAGGAAAAGCAAATGCTTGTTTTAAAACGTATTTGCTAAAATTAAATTAACTAGCGGATTAATCCCTCAGTTTTCCTTTCTTCCAAGCTAATGGACATTGGACAATGTGAGAATCGTCATTTTTCCCATGTTTTGATTTTTTTTTCTTGTAATTTAATTTGTGGAGACAAGAATTGTATTTTTACCAATAATCATATGATGCTTTCTGCTAACTGATTTTTACCAATTTAATTTGTGGGAACTGTTCGGTTTGAGTTTTGAGGGAGGTTTTTGAGAGTAATGAGTGGAGAGAGATAGATAGATAAAATTTATTGAAAACTGTGTACAGGAGTTTTGAGAAATTTTTTTTTCCTTTCCGGTTTTTGTCAAATTTTGGGGGCTCAATCAGGGCCACAACGTAATTTCAACCAATCACATCTAGGGTTTTTAAAGAATTTACATTCCTGTAAATCATTCAATTGGTCGAACATTGATCATTGCGATATCAAGAGTTTACATATGTGTAAGGCAAATGAACTGCTCAAACATCTACTATATATTTTGTCTTGCACAAATGTGAATTGTTTGCTATAGCTATCAATGTTTTAATCAACCTAAAATTACATGGAAATAGGAGTTTACTTATTTGCGTAATCCCAGTTCCCCTCTTCGTTGCACGTAGAAGAAGTTGGGGCCGGCTCGGTCCAATGGCTAATCCTCCACTTTTGTTCTGATTTACATCTGTTGGGACTTACTCGAGGCCACAAATTGTTCACATTTTAGGGATTCGGATCCTCTATGAAGATCTCTATGTGAGGATGGGCATGTTAAGAAGTACGTTTTCGATATTATCAAAAGGCAAAATGATCTATTCAAAGTTTTACCATCCATTTTGTCCTATACAGCGGTGCTACCCCTGCTGCTCTGTTTCACCGCTCTTCTTACCGTAGCGCTCAATCTCACTATTCATTTCGGCAATCACTTTGGAAGGTGAGTTTGAGAGTGGAGGAGGGGGGAACGGTGGGAATAGACTTTCTGTTGATCGAGCTATCATCTGATCAAACTCGTTTTACATAAATTAAGTACATTCTTTACGAGCCTCGGTAAGTTCACATATCACTATTGTAAGCCCAATTTGGCCAAAACTGTACCAGACCGGAAGATTAGTCACTGGACCAAAGACTAGGCCCTTTACATAGGTCCAACCACAGTTGAAGCTTCCAGAAACAAAAGATTGGGCTTTTAAGTTCATGGGAAAAGGGATCTAAATGGGTCAGATGAGGCCCAAATCTAAGTCTATTTATATATATGGCTCATTTGGAACCTAGGGAAGAAAAAACTAGAAAGGAATGAAAAATAAAATAAAAAAGTTGCATGGAAATACTTTCCATAATTTCAATTCATTGTAAAAAGTCGTGCTAATTACAAAAATAATTCCATTCAGGGATAATCTTTAAAATGGTGCAAAATATAAAAAACCAGAAAAAATGAGGACGAAGGACAAAAGGACTAAAATTATGGGACAAAAGGAGTACTTTTTTCTTTTTTAATCTTCTAAGAAAAATTTGAGGAAAAATAACAATTTCTCACGTTAGGTTTTAAAGAGAAAAGAATAAGGAAACAAAGGAGAGACTGGAAACAACGTTCTTCTACTACGGAGTATTTGTTTCGAACTAGGGATGATGCTGTGCACATCTGAATCGTTGGATGGCCGAACGAACGGTCCGGATGTGCACAACATGTGCATGGTGCCACACAGCACCTCCCCGGGTCCATTTGTTTCTTACATGAGTCCCATCCTATTTTCTTTTCATTTCTTTCCTTCCCTGTCCCACTAAGAGCCAAACAAAAGAGGAGGAACATCTAGAGGTGTTAAATGGGCCGGGCCGGCACGGGCAGCACGGCACGTCACAGGCACGGTCTTGACTTGGCACGGCACGACACGGCATGGCCTCAGTGGGCATGGGGCACGGCACAAAAGTTGGCCTGGCACGGCACGACATGACACGGGCACGGAAAGTGGACGGGAACGACACGGCACGACACGGTTCTAGCCGGGCATAGCACCAGGCACGGAAAAAAAAAATTTAATAAGTCAAATGACTTTTTTATCCTTATTCAATATTTTTTTTCGCATTTTTCATTTCTCAGGAAAAAAAAGTAAACAACTAAGACTTTTAATTTAAAAATAATAATATCTTTAAAAAATCAATTTTTTACTTTTATAATCAATACCTTGTACAGTAGCCACACAATTGCAACACAATCACGACAATCAATACCATTCATTTTGAACTTAATCGTTAGCATGAACGATTAAGTTTGAGCTATTTTTTTTAAAAATCAAAACCGTCTAACTTTAATGTAGGAGAGATTAGATCATTCATGCTAAGAATGAAGTAAATTCTTTATTGTTAAAAGTTGATAAAACTCTAACATGCTAACGAAAATAAAGCTTTGAAATAGTTTTTTTTTTTTTTTATCTGAAATAGAAGTTATGATATTCCAATTTTGCATCGAAGCATTTTCTCTAATTGAGGTCCAAAATGTTTGGGCCCTAAACAGAACTATGGAATTGGACGGCCCATCTTTTAGGATTGGTAACAATTGAGGCCTTTGAATAGAATTTTCTTAACAACATTATTCATGCAACATATTTGCAAATCATACGAAAACACTTTCTTAGTGTAGCCACACAATTGCAACACAATCAATACCGTTCATTTTGTTTTTCTTAGTGTTTGTATCATTCTCACAATTTTTTGATCTATCGGATTTTGAAAGCCTTTCATCGGGACGCAGATTCATTGTTAAAATAGCTTTTTTTACTTTTTTTTTAATTTTTATGTCCGATCAAGTATGTAACGATGAGCAATTTACTTCTCTTAGCATGAATGATCTAATCTCTCCCCACATAAAAGTTAGACGGTTTTGATTTAAAAAAAAAATAGCTCAGGCGGCCCTCAAGTGGTGCATTATAGGACTTTAATGCCTTTGAAAGCACTGAATGTGTTCCGATCATGTGGTTTCCGACATCCAATTATTACCTATTCAGGGGAGAATGATAAATTTGATAAGACGTTAAATCGTAACGGTTTAGATCAAACATTAGAAAAAATGAGTCTACTGCTACCTTTCAAATATATACATTGAACTTACTTAGTTCTAAACCAAAGTATTGTGCTATAGTCTAATGAACGCTAGTCACACGATCACAACACAATTATGACGATCTGTATCGTTCATTTTGTTGTTCTTGCTATTTTAATCACTCTTAGAAAATATTTGGTCTATCGGGTTTTGGAAGCCTCTTTTTCGGGACGTAGATTCATTGATAGGAATTTTTTTTGTTATGTATGATCAAGTATGTAACGATAACCAATTTACTTCATTTTTGGCACGAATGATACAATCTCTCCCACATAAAAGGTAAACGGTTCCGATTTTCAAAAAACAATTTAGGCGGCCTTGAAGTGATGCATTATAGGGCTTTACAAGAATTTTTCGTTATTTGGTGCATATGGATCATGGTGTGACTTATGCACATGATCACACTCACACTTGGACTTGGTATATAAAGAATGCTACAGGCAGAATTGCAGCCCTAGTAGCCACAACTCTCTCTCTCTCTCTCTGAGTTTAGTTTGTTATTGCTGTTTTCAACCTCTTCTTGACATGAACAATACCAACTTCCATTCAAAATTGTCCCTTGTTAAACAATCATATTAGAAATTAAGCAGTCATATTCTTTCATTTTCTGGGGCCATTAGAAATTATTTCTGGTCACCTCCACTCTCCAGTGGATTGATCCGTAATTGTCTACTGCATTAATTTTGTGATGGTCCAATATATATGCTTTCTGCTAGATGGCGTCGCTATTACTCTTAAATATGGGCATGGTTCATTGGTTTTATTTTGTACTCATATATAGCTGTTCTATAATACATTGAAGTGGTCCATAATATGCTTAATCTAGATGTTGATTGTTAACGTAATTAAATTCAAAGTTCTATCAATTTTCATCTTCTTACTAATACACCTTTGAAGTTCGTTAAAGCATTGACATTTCCTTTTTTCCCCTTCTGGGTTTTGGGTTCTAACTTCCTGTTATACACAAAAGCCAAACTTATTTTCTTTGGTGTACATATTTTCTCTGCATAATCTAGTGTACTAATTTTCTCTCGTTGTTTTTGTAGTTTTTAATCTATGCTTCATTTTTTGGAAACAGTCTAGTATTTTATTTTTTGCCATTTGAGTGTGAGAAATGCATAAATGAACACCAAATCAATTTCCCGCTTCAGTTACAGGCTTACAGCTTCTAAATACTGGCAACCTCGTTCTTCCAAACCAAAGGGGTTCAATGAATGTTTGGAAAAGTTTAGATTCACCAACGGATACACTCCTTCCAAATCAACCCATAACATGAACGGGCACGGCATGACACAAAGCACGGTTGGCACGAAGCTAAATGGCACGGCACGACACGACGCGGCACGTTTGACACCTCTAGCCTGACCCGACTCTGTAACGACCCGGATTTTCGAGCCAATTTTTTTTTCTAATAATAATATTATTAGGATTATTTTCTTAATACAATTACCTATTTTTTTTTCTAAAATACATAAATGCATGTATTTTTTTTTCTACATACATGTATTATTATTTTTCTTTTCCTACATGCATGCAAACTCTTTCCCCTCTCTCCCTCTCCTACTCAGTCTCTACCTCTTCCCCGATCGTATTTTCGTCCATATCCCGTCCATCCCAAAACCCAAGAGTTAGAAACCTTTTCGAATACGAACTTATCACCCTCATCGAAATTCTCTTATAAAATCTTCATAACTCCGACCCTGGGGCACACCACGCAATTCCCCACACCCCACCAGTCTAGAAGAAAGAGGAAATTCGTAGGAAACGAAGCTCCAATCCATGGAGTTCTAGAGAGAGAAAGAAAGAGAAAGAAAAGTGGGTTTCGTACCAAGACCCAACCGAAACTCAAATTGATCGTTCCAATCACTTCGCACGACCCCAAACATCTCCAAACATCATCCAATTCGAGCCCAAGGTCTCCCGATCAAAGAACCCGAAGTCTTCTTCCCCAAGATTCAAGATTCGTTTTTAAATCAATTTGATCCAATTCGAGGTATTATAATTAGGGCTGCTCAAAAAATCCGGTGAACCGTGAAATCGGTCCGGACCGAACCGATCCGTACCTTTTGGATTTTGTCCGTGGATTAATGGTCCGGACACGGATTGAAAAATTAGAAAACCGTGACTCGCGGTTCGGTCCACGGATTTTCATTACAAAACCGTGGATTAACCGAACCGAACCGTGAGATATTTATTTTATATAAATAATATATATAAATATATATGTGTATTTATATAATAAATTGTTAGTAATGTTAACACTTTTTTCTACTAATTTTAGTATTTTATCTTAATAATGGGATATAATGTAGATGTACATAAAATATAAGGAGTAAATTATAGTGTTTTCATATAAATAACGGGTAACCCTAGTTGAGTTTCACTAGTTCGTTTCTTTTTCATTTTTTTAATGTTATGTACTATAATGATACAATTCTACTAGTGTTTAGATTATTTTGAATTTGATTTTTAAAATAGGTTTTTGGTAGTTTATGTAACAAGTATTTTCTGGTGGTGTTAAACTTAATTTTGAATGTAACATTCTTCCCTTTTAGTGTGGGATATATGCTTAAGCTTTACTTTTGTTAAAATCCGTGGACAAAACCGTAACCGATCCGCGAGTCACGGATCGGATTTTATTTTGTAAAAACCGAATCGTAGGACTTTTGGTCCGGACACGGATTTCATTTTATAAAAACCGTGACTAACGGTTCGGTCCTCGGATTTCTAGAAATCCGAACCGAACCGGACCGCGAGCAGCCCTAATTATAATCCCTTCCAACTACTTCTCTAAGTATATTAAGTGTTTTTGTGCTTAACCCAATAGCCCTCGTGGTCCAATGCATCGAAACCGAAGCAAAACAACAAAAAAATCAAATCTGGACCGTACCTTGCGGCCGCAACCTGCGGACCGCAAGAACCAGTGATGAGGTTGCGGTGGACTTCTCCACCGCAAGGTTGACCGGTCCAACCTCGCAGTTTGGACTGTTTTGGTTCCAAATCGTTTTACGACCTCCCGAACACCATTTTTGACACCCGAACTATTTTTCCTAGCCTTCTCACACCTCAACGATCGTAACTTGTTAATATCATATTTTTTTTATTCAATTATCTATTTATTAAATATTTACTTGTTTTCATTCAAAGTTTACAAACAAGAAGTCTTTACGACCTTATAAAATTATGTTATCGATGCCCGAGTTATTTTTTTTAGATTCTTTACACTCCCAAGACAAAACCTTGTTAATCTCACTATTTTTTTATTAGATTATTTATTTCATAATTATTTTCCTTTCGGTAGTTTTTCGATTATATCATTATTTAAAATAATCTCACGACCCTCCGGACTCGATTTTGACACTCGATCCCACTGTGTAGAATCATAGGAACCTTTTTAAGATCATGCTAATCATTTCTAATGTTATTATTTATTTATTGTGTTCATTATGATCTTTAATCAATTTATTTTCTAAATAAAATTTATACAAGCTTAGATTTTATTATTTTATTTAAAACTTTTATTTAATAAAAGTTCCTTGTTTATTTATTAACTTCTTGGTCATACAAGATTAAGGGCAACGGCCCATTCATAAAAGGTTACGTGATTTCTACGCTTACTATTTATTTCAATTACCATTGTGATTATTTGTATATTGCTCCGTCTCTTGATTATTGTACTAGATTGGACCCTAGAGAAATGGGGTGACTTATGAGTAGGATTTCGTCTAGACGTTTTTAGACAATAGTGATTTTGGGAGAAGGAGATGTTAGGAGGTGCCTGCAGGCGGATTGTGTGATGTGATTTGAAACTGGCGGGTAGTCCAGTGACGTGATTTGAAACTGGCGGGTTGTCCAGTAATGATAAAACCTGGCAAAGTAAGCCCAGTGATATTTTGATGATAAAACCTGGCAAAGTAAGCCCAGTGATGTTTTGCGTTGATAAAACCTGGCGGGTGGTCCAGTGATGTTTTGTGACGATAAAACCTGGCGGAGGTCCAGCGATATTTTGTGACAGTAAAACCTGGCGGTGGTCCAGTGATAAATTTTGATGATAAAACCTGGCGGAGGTCCAGCGATATTTTGTGACAGTAAAACCTGGCGAATAGTCCAGAGATGTTTGTGATGATAAAACCTAGCGGAGGTCTAGCGATATTTTGTGACAGTAAAACCTGGCGGTGGTCCAGTGATAAATTTTGATGATAAAACCTGGCGGAGGTCCAGCGATATTTTGTGACAGTAAAACCTGGCGAATAGTCCAGAGATGTTTGTGATGATAAAACCTAGCGGAGGTCTAGCGATATTTTGTGACAGTAAAACCTGGAGGTGGTCCAGCGATGTTTTCTGTTGATAAAACCTAGCGGTGGTCCAGTGATGTTTTGCGATGATAAAACCTAGCGGAGGTCTAGCGATATTTTGTGACAGTAAAACCTGGCGGTGGTCCAGCGATGTCTTGTGATGATAAAACCTGGCGGTGGTTCAGTGACGTTTTATGTTGATAAAACCTGGCAGGTGGTCCAGTGATGTTTTGTGACAATAAAACCTGGCAAGTGGTCCAGCGATATTTTGATGATAAAACCTGGCAGGTGGTCCAGTGATGTTTTGTGATGATAGAACTGATAAGAGTCCAGTAGTGATTTTGATGTGGTGGTTTAGGTAGGCAAACCCTAGTTATGGTCCGTGCATGACTAGTTTTTCCCTTATTATTAGGCTATTGGACAGTAATGAATAAGTTTACGTGTGCTATTTCTGTTTTACTTTTCTGCATTGATAATATATTGTTACCTGCTAGCTGTAAAGTAAGAGGGGTGATTGGGTTGGATTATTCTACTGGGTGATTTATCACTCACGGATACGTCTGTATCCTGGTAAATCGATTGCTTCGGCGATCAATTTGCCAGAGGGCACAGGATTCAATGATGGTGCAGTTCGACACGGGAAGAATATCAGAAACGAAGATGGAGTGTGCTTGGAATCTGTATCAAGCCTAGAGTCGGCTCTGAAGTTAATGTATTTTGAATCAGTAGATTTATCTTGAGATTGTAATAGTAAAACCTTTTATTTTGGAAAATTATATTTATTTAGCATATTTCCTTAAAGAAGTATTTTATATTGCTTCCGAAAAATCGGGGCGTTACAGACTCGATTAAGTAAACGGGCCGGCACGGCTTGACACAATTGAAAACGGCACGGCACAACACGATTTAAGAAAACGGGCCGACACGATTGGCAAATGGCATGGCACGACACGACACGATTTAAGTAAACGGGCCGGCACGGCACGACACGATTGACAAATGGCACAGCACGACACAGTACAATTTGAGTAAATACTGTAAATGGGCCGGCACGTCACATCACGAAGCACGGTTAGCACGGAGTTAAACGGGCCGGACCGGCACGGCACGACACGTTTGACACCTCTAGGAACATCTATTGATTTATTTTTCCTTCTTTTCTCCTTCTTTCCATTTTTCAACGGATTTGAACGTAATTTATAAGTTGTTACGATAGAAACCCCCAGCTATTTTTACTAGTAAAAGGAATGGGATCCTCTCCAGTCCCTTAAAAGAATAGTATTGTGTCCGGGTCGTTTCCCAGGCCCTTTTCCAAGTATGATCAAAATAATTGATGTTTTAGACCTCGTCGAGAACATTAGAAAAGCAAAAATAATGCTAATATGATACTATCGTTTAATGTGTTCTCAAAGCATATTTATTCTCTAGAAAGATAAATTTTTATCCAGCGTTGCAAAATTTTTTGAACCCATTTTTCTCGAGTTAAGTGTTTTGAAAAAATATCAATGATATCCAATTACCATGAATTTCAACATGCCTAATGTTCCTGACAAGGTCTAAAATAACAACGGCCTTGATCATCAAAACGAATCCAAGAAGAGCCCGAAAACAACCCGGATAGAACCACCCAGTCCGTGTAAGCGACGGCAGAAAAGCGAGTCAAGTATTCTTGTTTTTTCTCTGTACCGTTGATTTCAGCAGGCCTGCATTTTTTCTGTTTTGAAAAGTATGAATTTAATTTTAATGTGGTTGAAGATGTGGTCAAAAATTGTGGATGAAAGTAATTATATCATGTTGCTCAAAAGAGAGTAAAAATATATATATAAGAAAAGTTGGCAAATGAAAGCAAAGTTCAGTGATTGGGACTAATCTGTGTTTTTCCTGTTAATGTTGCCTTTTGAGCAACATGATAATTACTTCTTTCCAACCTTTATTTTCGGGGGCAACTATTCGCAGCCCCGTATTTTCTCCCATAGCCCGTTAAAAATTTTCAAAGATTATATTTCAGTAATTACATGTTGAAAATAAGTTCAACCTTGGATAAACAACTGCCGAACATACATTTCGGTAAATAGCTGTTGAAAACAAGATTATATTTCGGTAACTACATGTCGGAAATGCACAAGAAACATATATTTCGGTAATTGAATGCTGAAAATGTATCTCAATTTCGGTAACTAACTGTCGAAACATATTTCGGTAGTTGAAAATTTTTAATGGGCTAAGGGAGAAAATACGGGGCTGCGAATAGTCGCACCCTTATTTTCACCTCCAATTATTCTTTCAAATCCCTCCAAAATACATTATTTCTTTTGCCCTAAGGAAAATATTAGTCCTACTACTTTACACATCTTTTTGGATTATATAAAAAAAGTAGTGGCACGGTCTGTAACATATATTCAAAAGGTATCAAAATCCAACGATTCGATCGTACACACCCTAAAAAAAAGAAGAAAGAACCATAAATAAGTGAGTTTGTTTTATTTCTGTAACGATCTGTCCCAGCTGACCTGCTAACCATTCGCCTAATCACGTGCCTCAAAAGGTTAACCTCAAGTTATACAGTAGTTGATCGAATTTTCTTATATTTCACAACCTTTTCTCATTTCCCACCGATGTGGATCTCCCTGGAATGGGGTGTTACAATTTCATTGCCCTTATGGGCCTTATGCCAAATTCATTCATCTGGACGAAGCAGAATTTAATTAATTTGCGCGCAAAACATGCATGGCAAGGGAATTAATTTTACACTCTATATTGTTTTCATAAATTAATATACTTTAAAATGTGTTTTTTTTTTTTGAGAATATATAGTGTCACGTGTGGGTTCAAGCACTAAAAAAAGAGAATTATTAAAGTGCATTTATGAAACAAAAGAGTGCAAAAATCATTTATCACCCTCCTACCCATATTCTATCCTTCGTTGGGCTTTCTTGGAAAGGTTTGAGCACATTAAAAGACTCTCTCTCCAAAACCCCTCTCTCTCTCTCTCTCTCTAGGTGATTTCAAAAACTTTCAGATCTTGGGTTTCTCCGGCTTGGGGGGGGGGTCCTCCTCTCCTCTCCCCCCCGGGCCTCTCCTCTCTTCCTCTCCTCTTCCTAATCCTTTCTCCTTCCCTCCCTCTCCTTCGTCCCTGCTTCTCTCTGATTTCGCCGGCGCCGCGTGGGCGGGTTCGCGTTTTGGGTCCGCCAACGCCGTGTGGGTGGTCTCGTTTTCTGAGGCTGGGCCAGCGTCCTCCACCGTGGGAGGGCGTGACGTTTGGGTTCCTTTCTCATCGTCTCCGGCCGGAGGTTTCTTGGTTCCTCCGGTTGTGCTTAGCGGCGGCGGGTGGCTCGGCTTGCTGTTGGGGATGTGGGTCGGTGGTGGGGTGGTGAATGGAGTGTGGATCTGGAGTTGAGATGGCTGCAGAGGTTTTTTTTTTTTCTAACGTTTTTTATTTGCTATAGGTTTTGGGTAAAATGATAGGCAAAATGGGTGTTTGGCGGTGGGTTAAGGCGGTTTGGAGGCTTGTTCGGGAAGGATCCAGTGTGGGTGTGGTCGGCGGGTGGGTCCTTGTCTCCATCCCGATTCCCTCTTCCTCGGCCCTCCCCAGTGCCTCCCGACGCCGCCGCACTGTTGGGTGTTCCGGAAAGCCTAACGGCATGTCGGCTTGATCGTGTTCCACCTGGGGCGCAATGCCGGTTGGTCCCTGTATCTTTGGCCTAACGGCCGCTGGAATATGGATCTGGGGGGGTTTCCCGTCGGGAGCTTGTGAGGTTTGATGGGTTTTGGGCGGGCTTTTGGTGTCGGTGGAAAGTAATCAACAGGGGGCTTTCCCCGGGCTTCTCGTCGCATCTTTTGTCCTGGAGCGGATTCGGTTGGAGGTCTTGTTGGTGGTTGCTGGTGGCCTGTTGGAGGTCTTGTTTTGGGTGGTGTGAAGGGCGGCGGTTGGTGGGTGGAGTTCTGGTGTTGTCTGGCTGCTGCTATTGTTACTAGACCGCGGATCGTCATTATTTTGTTTGTTGTGGTGTTGCCGATGAATATCGGTTGACCTCGTGGTTGATCGATCAGATCTGGTGGTTTCCGGCAGGCCTGGAGGTGGCGTCTTCTTCTCGATGGTGGCGGTTTAGGGTTACTGTGGTGGTGGGTCGCGGCTGGTGTCTTCAGACTTTTTTCAGACTTTTTTGGGTAGTATTCGGATAGGTTTGGGTTGTTTCGGTTGGGCTTGGGTTTGGTTTGTTTTCGTTGTTGCTTAGGAGGTTGGGCTTGGCCCGTTTAGGTGTTTGGGTGTTTGGGCTTGGCCCGTTCAGGTGGTTTTAATTCCTTCAACTTCGGTTGGAGTCCCCTCCCCTCCCCCGACTTGATGTATCCCTTTCAAGTTTTCTTTATATAAAATGTTCTTTGCCGAGAAAAAAAAAAAAAAAAGGTTTGAGCACATTCACAAAGAAATTAAAACCAGGCCATGTGGGCTGTCCGACTCTTGGGGCCTAATTGCAAGAAAGTAATTTTTTTTTGTAAATTTTCTAATCACACATGGATAACCTGTCTTTGCTGAACCGTGAAGAAATTTTAAGTGAGGCATGCGTAAGATGGCTTGAAAATCCTTGACGGCTGTACCAAGAGGGAAAAAAGAGAGAGCAAAGCTTCCCCACACAACTTTGCAAGGCAACTTTGGACGCAACTGCAAGAGGAGTGGTGCTACTGGTACAGATTTAATATATGTACCAACAAGTACAAATGACTTTTTGGGTCTCTTTTGGGTCTCAAGAAAATGATCGGAACCGCTCATTTTGTTTAGAATACTTTGTTTTTATGATCCTAGCAAAAAATAAGCTCAATCCGATATCGGCAAGGGCATTTACAAAACATCCAACTTTGCTTTAGAATACAGGCTTGAATTCTAAAGCAAAGTTGGATGTTTTGTAAACGTCTTTACCGGTACCGAATTGAGCTAATTTTTTGTAAGGACCATAAACAAAATATTTTAAACAAAATGAACGGTTTCGATCATTTTTTTGTGACCCAAAACATGCCCAAAAAGACGTTTGTACGCACTAGTACAGATTTATGTCTGTACCGGTATCATTTCTGCTGCAAGAGATACCAAACAAAGAGGAAAGGAAATTAATCGAGTTGCGTATTCAAGTTGTCTTTAAGCATATTCAAGTTGTCTTTAGTAGATACTATAGTAGAAGAATTTTTGAAAAAATGAAAAAGCCAAACATAGGGAACCAAGAGATACCAAACAAAAAGTGATTTGTCAAACAGTAAATTCACACAGTTGACAATGGGCAAGTTCGTCGTCCCATCTCTTCTCCAGATAATAAAGACAGCGAAGTGAATTCAATTTTTCTACTTTTGTCGTCTTCGTAAACTCTCAAAGCATGTGGATGCCTATAACCTCTCCTCCAACCCAATCCCTAACCTAATTCACCTTACTTTTTGACACATGTACGAGTAGGTGTTCGGATTAATTTACGCGTAATTCGACTAACTTTGTGGAATTATAAGCTTACCGTTTATAGCGGAGGCCCCATTTAAAGCTGATGCAAATTGTCTGTGCAAATTTAATCAATAAATTTTAAAGCACTTGAGAAATTTTGATCTAGGTAAAACCTCAAATAGAGCAAACTCCTAGTCTTTTTCGCTAACTAAGGTTTTTATTTTTTAAATATTTATTTTTTATTTTACAAAATATATCATTTTTTCATAATACATTACTTTTAATTTAAAAAATAAATACTTATTTCCATTGAGAAACACGACGACTAGGCCAACCAATCCTTTTACTTTCCTCATTCATTCATAACCAGAGAAAGAACCATTCCAACCAACTCACAGCTCAGAGTCTCTCTCTCTCTCTCTCTCTGTAACCGGCCATGAAACGACCGATTGAAGCGGACGAAGGTTCGGAGAAGAGGTCCAAGAAGATCAAGACAGAAGCAGAGACGACGTCGGCGGAGATAACGGAGGGGCGCCCAGCGGATGAGATGACGGAGGCGACGTCGTTCGTGCTAACGGACGAGAACTTGCTCCACGAGGTTTTAAAGCGCGTGGACGCGCGGTCGCTGGCCACGGCGTCGTGTGTGAACAGGAAGTGGCACAGGACGGCCAAGGACGAGCGGTTGTGGGAGCTGATCTGCACGAGGCACTGGGCTAACGCCGGGTGCGGCGGCCAACAGCTCCGTTCGGTGGTCCTCGCTCTGGGTGGATTCCGCCGCCTCCATTCTCTGTACCTCTGGCAACTCTCCAAACCCTCTACTTCGAATTCAAATTCGGCTTGGCCTTGTCTTCCGGCGGCGGTGGTGCCGGCGAAAGCTGGCGGCGGCGGTGGGAAGACTCGGTGGGGGAAGGATGAGGTTCATCTGTCGTTGTCGCTTCTGTCCATTCGGTACTACGAGAAGATGAATCTTAGTAATCGAGGCAAATGACTTTGATCATACTACGAGACTAATAAATTGTAGTAATTCCAATAATACATGCCTACCGGCCACTCCCTGACCACTCTTTATCCCATAATTAAATGTGTGGAGAGTCGACACATTTGTGAGAGAAGAGTGGTCGAGAAGTGATCGGTAGAAGTGTACGTATCATTGTTGAGATTTAGCTTAAATTGAGTTTTGTATTTTCTGGTCTTGTTGGAGATGTATTTTTGCTTTGATCTGTATCCTCCTAACTAAATGGATTACTACTAGTAATACTTTAGCGTTCTGAGTTTCCACTAGTGCTGTAAAATGCAAAAATAAGAATCTCTTATTTGGTACTAATATATTACAACTCCCTCAATTGCTTCTTACATGTTCTTACATGTTCACTGTGGTTTTACGTGCTATTTTTAATATGCTATTTTTTATTTGAAAAGATGACTCTCTTTGTCACCAAAAAAAAAAGAGAATGACAATGTCTCATGGCATTCATGTGAATGCTATTGGATTGGGCATCCCTGATATTCGTGTTTGGAAAGTTTTACGGGAAAATGTTTAATGTAAGGACCCACTTGGTGAGAACAACAGCATAACCATGAAGTGTTGCTTTTGGGTAATATCACTGACGCACCTTGAGGATTGTCTTAACGACAAATACCCCTCACGTATGAGAAATAATAATGAACTCTCTGCGGTTTCTATGTACATTTCTCCAACACCCCCAATTGAAAATTTTCTATCCAAATACACGATGGAATGAGCCAAAGGCGACTTATAACTAAAAGTTCACATTCTCTAACAATAAAAATCACTAGTAATTAGTAAAAGCCTATCAATTCTCACTTATTTTGAATCAATACAATTTTTTTTGCCCTTTAGAGGAGCCGTTTTGATCCAAAAGGTTAAGTTTTTTGATAACAATATATTTTTTACTACTCTAAATAGCCATTATTTTGGTCAGAGAGGATAAATTTGTTATTTTTGATCAAAAAATTGAAAATTGAGAACTTTTTATTATTTATTCTTTTATTGAAAAGGGTAAATTTGTTAATATAAGACGCTTTTGGCTAATTCTACCAAAATATTTGGTCACCTAATTGTTGGTCGGGTGTCGTTGAAATAAGTATTAAAACTACAGGGATTTTATAGTCATTACCCATACGTGAGGGGGGTATTTGTCACTAAGGCAAGCCTCAAGGTGTGCTATGAAATTTACCCAGACTTTTTCCTTTTACAGGATGAACGTTGCAGCAACATTGGTGGATCACATTATTCACTTCACCTCCTCAGTAAAGAAATAAAAGTCAAGTATGGCTAGCTATCAGTGTTATTTTTAATGTATTTGAGGGTGTTCGGGTAGATTATGCGCGTCTGGACTAGTTTTAGGGGTGCCAATTTCACAATCCATTACAGGGTTGGCAAGTCTACCTGATCTGACAATTTCCATCGTTCCCCGCCCAAGCGGACAGTACTAAGGGACTAGACAAGACCCTTCCCCGATGATGATACTGGTTTTAAAACGCGATGATGATAATATTATTGTTTTTTACATAAAATTGCAAATCAATTAGGTTTTGGATTTTTATAACTTATTGTTTGTAAAATACAAGTATTGTTTTTAGCAATGTTCATAAAATTTTAGAAGTGAATGTTCCTAGGAAATTGATATTCGCGCTCCAAGATTTACTGCAGGCGCTTCCTTTTTTGTTTTTATACTGTGGTATTGCTGGCAATATCACAGTGTAAAAATAAAATGTACTGTGATATTGCCAGTAATACCATAGTATAAAAACAAAAAGGTGGAGCGCCTGCAGTAAATCTTGGAGCGCGAAAATCAGTTCCCATGTTCCTAATGATGAATTCCCGTTCCTCGTAACCCCGTTTGAAGATCCCCGTTCACCATTTGTTACGGGGATGGAGCGTAAAACAATTTCTCTGTTCGATATCAGGACGGGAATGGGGATTAATTTGGAGTAGGTTCGGGGTCGAGAATAGAGATAGTAATATCCACTCCGCCCTGTCCGCCCCATCTTGTTACCTGCCCCACTCCACTAACTGAGGGGCTCATTTAAAATGAGAACGAAACTTTGCATGAACGGGTCCTATAAGAGTTGATATAAGCACCTAGAGCTAGATTTCAATCCAGAAATGTTATAAGGGAGCAAACCTCTAAGTTTTACGCATTGACTATCAAATCAACCCTCTGGGATTACATTTGAAACATCATCCGTGTACGTGCTCACTAGTTTACTTGCTTCTTCTTCTTCTTCTTAAAAACCTTTATTTTTGACACAATAGAATAGAAAGTGGGAAAAAATGCTTTACAAAATCATTTTGGATACCAAAACATGAACAACGGGCTCTTACCTTACCCATCAAGTGAAACAAAGCATACAATCGAACATATATTTCGTCGAACAAATTTTGTTTATTCTGCATGTTCATGATAGTCGTGTATTCATTTCAGCACGAAAGCAAGTGAACCACCGAACCAAGTCATTGGGTCAACGAACCAGTTGTTTGGCAATAGCAGCCAGGCTGTTTTCTTGGCACATGCTTCGGCTTTCAAATCAAAGAATTAAAAGAGTGAGAGAGAGATGAAAATTACTCCAAAAGTCCATTGGTTAAATTTCTTGTCATCTCTCTCTCTCTCTCTCTCATCTACCTTTGAAGAACAACCATGACTGGCTGGGTTGTCTTGTAAGTAGTACCACACGGACTTCCTCCAACACCCATCATCAATATCAAATGCATGCCACCTCATGTTTTGGTTGAGCCTTAGCAATCGGACCACTAATTTGGAGATCAATCACATCTTATTGGCCAAACGCTCACTTAAAAGCCAGAGATGACGTCTCACATGCATGAATTAACCTATCATTGACATTGATCGCACAAATATAAGTGATAGTCCAAACCCAATAAAATAAATAAATGCTACTTTCTAAGACCCCTAGGATCAGAAAAACAAGGGAAATTCATTCAGTGTATCTGGGACACCGTCACGTGGTGTCCTCAGGTACTATTTCTTCACCGCACATTTGTTTGGCCCCCCACCACAAAGTGTGTGGAGCCCACACAAATGTGTGATGGAGAAGAGATTGGGGCACCGACAGTGGTGCCCCGGACCCTGCAAAGCGGTGACAAGCGGCCGATTCGGCCGTTCAATATCTCGATATGGATGGCTCGGATTGAATCTGAGCGCATACAAATCTGAGTCGTCGATTGCTCGGCAAAGATCCGAATCGTCGATTGCCGATACGAACGACCGGATCGACCGCTCTGTATTTGCTTTGCAAGGGGTGCTTGGCAGCATCCCCTATTCCGTGGTGCCCTGGGGCACTGACTAATTACTCGATAACAAGGTATTGGAGTACCACGTCAAACCATCACCTATTTTCTCTTGTCATATTTTCAAAAGTTTCCAAACAAAATAATGAAAAAATCAGAATGCACAAATTTGGACGTGTTCTCGAATGGATAAGCAAAAGCGATTGTTCAATATTCATGCATCGCACGTGACGAAAGTTCTATTCAAATACGCGTATTTGTACTTGTTTATAAGGTTATATGCGATGGTACCATCTTCTTTACATTGAAAGCAAAGCCATGTTCACATTCCTCTGCTTAATCCTTGTGGCTCACGCCCTGCAGGTGACCCCTGTTTCATCACAGGACAAGAACATATTCATATTGGCCGGACAGAGCAACATGGCCGGCGAGGGAGGCGTGATCAATGGCACCTGGGATGGTGTCGTGCCACCCGAATGCGGATCCAACCCGTCGGTCCTCCGCCTGGCCGCAAACCTCACGTGGGTTCCCGCGGCCGAGCCGCTCCACAAGGACATCGGCGGCGTGAACGCAGCCATCGGGGTGGGGCCCGGGATGTCGTTTGCCAATTCGGTGTTGGTTCGCGACCCGAGCCTCGGGGTGGTGGGATTGGTGCCCTGTGCGTACGGCGGGACCAAGATAAGTCAATGGGGTCAGGGCAGTTTTTTGTATGACCAGTTGGTGAGTAGGGCTAGAGCCGCCGTGCAAGGCGGCGGAGGAAAGATCCAGGCGATGCTGTGGTATCAGGGGGAGAGTGATTCGGTGTTATTGGAGGACGCGGAGTTGTACAAGGGGCGATTGCAGAAGTTTTTCCAGGATCTTAGACTTGATTTGCAATCTCCTTCGCTACTAATAATTCAGGTACTGTAATTGATCAGTTACTAACAATCTTTATAAGCCATGATTTTTCTACTTATAGCTCCACGCGCGCTAAAAAGTAGGGCTGTAAACGAACCGAACCGAGAAGCTCGCGAACTCGGCTTATTTACTAAACGAGCCCAGCTCGAGCTTTTGGCTCGTTCAGGAAATGAGCCAAGCGGAAAGGGAGGCTCGGCTTGATTAAAGATGCTCGTTTATTAAATGATTAAGCTTGGCTCGTTAAGGCTCGAGTCGAGGTCGAGCTCAAGTTTTTAGCTCGTTTACTAAACGAGCCGAGCTCGAGCTTGACAAAGCTCGGCTCGTTTACCCCCTAGCTATAAGTCACATATTCCACATAAACATTTGGTAAATAACTTTAGCAGAAAATTTAACCTTTTTTATGGTTGTTATTTGTAGGTGGCATTAGCATCAGAATCAGCAGGACCTTATACTGAGAAAGTGAGAGAAGCCCAATTGGGACTAGGCCTTGCGAATGTCAAATGCGTTGATGCCAAGGGATTGGAGCTGCAACCAGACAACTTGCACTTAAGCACTCCATCAGAGGTTCAGCTCGGGAAGATGTTGGCCGGTTCATTCCTCCAGAACCGGCCCGACCCCCTCACGAATAACTAGTACCCTGAAAAGATTTCGTAATTACGTCGGTGGCCTCCCACTCAAGAGATGTTAAAAGTTCATGAGTGTTTGTTTAATTTTGAAAGGTTAGATGATGATACTGGTTTTGAAAGGTCCCTTGATGGTGATGGCATATAGGTTTTTGCTTCTATGGTGGAAATTAGAAATCAAATATGTTTTGCATAACTTATAGTTTGTGAAATAGTTGTTTTGAACAACATTCGTAATATAATAGAAAACATTTTTTTTTAATGTTTTAAACTCCGTTCTTGATTTGGGCCGTAGATGGACAGTAAAAAGATTTTCCCGTCAAAGATCAGGATAGGAACGGAGATGGGTGATGGGTTCACGGACTAGAGACGGAGATGGTAATATCCATCCCCGCCTCAACCCGTTGCCGTCACTAACAACCCTATTGAATTCTAGGGAAAATAACGGCCAAGGACATGTTTTGATAATTAATACCCGCCAAGGACATTTTCAGCATTAACAAATGTTCTTAGCATATCCTTGGCGGGTATTAATTATCAAAACACATCCTAGGCCGTCATTTTCCCTTGGTTCTATTCTCTCCAATAAATCCCACATAAACACACTTATTAGAGACAAGATTGTCATTCTTTTGGATTTACAGCTATATTGGATCCAGATTCTCACTAGTTACGAGCAAAATCAATCGGCATAATCAATTGGCTAATAATTTTCATATAAATAATATTTTTCTAACATTATCAACTAAGAAGAAGACAGGAGTAAAATATGTCGTTTCCATGATCGATTACGACAGCCAATTATCGAATAGGGTTCGTTAAATATGTCGGCATTTGTTTTTTGTCGAACTGGGTAGAATTAGTTGATCAGCTATAGTACCAAAATAATAAAATAATCTTCTTTCCTGCTCTTTCATAAATCGTTTGAGCCAGTTTACTCGCACCTAAACTAATCTTGGGGTTCAATCTCACCGCCTACTTGCAATGAGACCAATTAAAATCATAGTAAAGCTCCCTCCGCATGGACCGACCCAGATGACAACTCCAGAAATATTTCAAACCTGAGACCACTGTGTGGGTTTTTCTCTGAAATCACTGTGTGGGTTGTGTGCGTGGTGTCCCTCCGATCCTAACGAAGCGCTGTCGATTTTATAAGCTCAAACACATGTACAATCTGTCATGGGCATCCCCGCAAAAACAGGGCACCTGCTGAGACAAAACCTCAGGATACCACCACAAAGGCCAAAGAAAACAGAGAGAAAGCAAACACTATACAATGTCCATTTACAATAACCAGCTGAACCAAAGATTCTACTCCGTACTTGACAGATCCCGGCTAGCTATTAGAAAACAAAAATATGGAAAAAAAAAAAAAAGGGAGCTTACCTTAATTATTGAAGAATAATCATGTGCTAAATCCTCTTTGTTTTTCTTTTTTAGTCTTTTCATCATGTACCCGACCCCAATTGATTGAGACACAAAATTCGGTTCGGTTTATGCGCACCTCAACTAATTATGGGGCCCAATTTCACTGTCCACCGTAGGAGATCAATTAAAACTACTGCAAAGCTCTATATGGTCTAACCTTAAAGGACTTGATTATTCATGCATTGCACTCAACGTATGCTTGTTTAAATAGACCCTTACTACTAGCACAGATCAACTTCTCCCATTCCACCATCCTTTGCATTAAGTGCCACCATGCCACAAACCGAATCAAGTGTTCACTATACTTTGGTTATTCTTCTTCTTCTGGCACACGCCGTATCTCCTGCCTCATCACAAGACAGGAACATATTCCTATTGGCAGGACAAAGCAACATGTCCGGTCAGGCAGGCGTAATCAACGGGACATGGGATGGCGTCATCCCACCTGAATGTGCACCCAACCCGTTGATCCTCCGCCTGGCCGCAAACCTCACGTGGGTTCCTGCAGCCGAGCCACTCCACAAGGACATCGACGTGAACGTAACGGTCGGGGTGGGGCCCGGAATGTCGTTTGCGAATTCTGTATTGGCCGATGGCTCGAGCCTTGACGTGGTGGGATTGGTGCCTTGTGCAGTCGGGGGGACCAAAATTAGCCAGTGGGCTCGGGGGACCTTTTTATATGACCAATTGTTGAGTAGGGCTAGAGCTGCCGTGCAAGGCGGGGGGACAATCCAAGCGATGCTGTGGTATCAAGGGGAGAGTGATACGACATTACTAGAGAACGCAGAGTTTTACAAGGGGCGATTGGAGAAGTTTTTTCTCGATCTTAGATGTGATCTGCAGTCTCCTTCACTACTAATCATTCAGGTATGCTACCAAAACTTCGCGCGGTTACTTACACAATTTTGGTTAAGCAATGGCGGATTCAAAAAATGTGAAATGGAGGGGTACTAATTCGTCGTAACTTAGAATTTGTTCCCACGTACAATCAAACAAAAATGAATAGTGCTAAACTTATACTTATCTATTTACCAAATGTAAGACTCTATTTTGGCAGGATCCGACCCACCTCATGTGAGTGCGTGTGTAAGTTTTTTTGTGTGTGGTTTTAAAACTTCAATGCACGACTTCCATCTTGATCCATTCGGTCCAACTGCTTAGAGAGAGAGAGAGAGAGAGAGAGATCTCATATTAATGTTTGGTGTGTTTATTTGATTTTTTTCTTCAGTAATTTAGGGTGTTCAGATCAAATTAGAAACTGATCCTTTTTGTGATTGTTTTTGGTAGGTGGCATTAGCACGAGCAGGACCTTTTCTTGAGATTGTGAGAGAAGCCCAGTTGGGATTAGACCTTCCAAATGTCAAATGTGTTGATGCACAGGGATTGGATTTGGAACCAGACAACTTGCACCTAACCACTGCAGCCCAGGTTCAACTCGGGGAGATGTTGGCTGGTTCATTCCTTCAGAACCGGCCCGCCCCCCGGCCTCACAATTAATTAGGGAAAATGACTGTTAATGACGTGTTTTGATAATTAATACCCGCCAAGGACATTTTTAGCATTAAAAAATATTCTTAACATGTCCTTGACGGGTATTAATTATCAAAACACGTCATGGGCTGTCATTTTCCCAAATAATTAATGCCCCAAAAAAGTTGGTGGCCTTCCCCACAAGCCCTTCATTTCGTTCTTGGATTCTAATCGAAAATTGCAATTTAAACTATATTTGAGGGAGTACTTATTAATTTTGAAGTGTTTGTACAACAAAGTGACGGAGAATAATATCGTCCTTCTTTTTAAATTTCAAAATTATACTCCTTTCTCTCTAGTTCATAATTAAAAGTCTTGTCTCTTTTTGAAGCGAAAATAAGAGTAATTCTGTCAACTATTCTGCAAAAAAATTCACAGCAAATTAAATTATCGAGTTATCAGAACAAAAAGAAAGTAATTAGTTCTGTAAATTGGTTTGAAATTTTTTAAACCTACGCGTAGAAGTACTTCATTTGTGATTGCTCGCAGATTGGATGGAACAAAATAGATAAAGCGTGTCATCTTTCTCTTAAATTTCAAATTGCGTTTGTTTCTCTACACTGAGGGTGACCATTACAAGAGGGTGAACATTACCCCCCTTATTATTGGTTGTAATGGTGTAGGTCTCACCTGTACAATACACTTTTTGGAAAGCATGACATCATTTTGTGGTGGGATCCACATCATTTCAACAAATAGAAAAAACGGCAATGTTCACACTGTGGAGGGTGAACAAAACTCAACTCTAAAAAACAGGCCAATTTTGGGACCATACCCCTTGGATCCCGTTGCTCCATGCCTCAGCGATGAGATTGCCACCTCAATTTGTTAATATAAGATGCTTTTGGCTAATTCTACGAAAATGTTTGGTCACATAATTGTTGGTCAGGAGTCGTTGAAATAAGTAATAAAACCACAGGGAGTTTATAGTCATTATCCATACATGAAGGGGGTATTTATCATTAAGACAAGCCTCAAAGGTGTGTTAGTGAAATTTACCCAAACTTTTTCGATGAAACGTTGCAGCTTCATTGGTGGATCACATTATAATCACTTCACCTCCTCAGTAAAGAAATAAAAGTCAAGTATGGCTATCAGTGTTATTATTTTTAACATATCTGAGAGAGTTCCGGGTAAATTATGCGCGCCTGGACTAGTTTTAGGGGCGCAAATTTCACAATCCATAGGCAGATTATGCGTGCCTGGACTAGTTTTAGGGGTGCCAATTTCACAATCCATTATAGGGTTGGCAAGTTACTAGATCCGACAATTCCCACTGTTTCCTGCCCCAAGCGGATTAGAGATTCGGGGATTTTTTTTGGATCGGATTTGATTCTTTGAGATAAAGGTTCAGAAGTTTTGTAGTATATAATTTTTAAATTCTGAAAGGTTGATGATGATACTGGTTTTAAAACGTGGTGATGACATTGTTATTGTTTCTTACGTAAAATTGTAATCAATTAGGTTTTGGATTTTTGTAACTTATTGTTTTGTAAAAAAGGAGTATTCTTTTTTGCAATGTTTATGGAATATTAAAAGTGAATGTTCTTAATGTTCGGATCGATTCCCTTTCCCCATTTGTTAGAGTGCAATTTCCCCGTTTGATATCGAGACGGGAATGGGGATTAATTGGTTCGGGGTCGAGAAGAGAGACAGTAACATCCACTCCACCCCGCCTTGTTGCCACCTCCAATCCACTGACTGAGAGGGGCACATTTAAAATAAAAACGAAACTCTGAATTAATGGACCGATCTTATAAGAGTTGACATATAGTACTAGGAGGGTTTCAAACCAGAGATGTTAGGAGGAAGCAAATATCTAAATTTCACGCCTTTGACTACCAAGCCAACCCTCTAGGATTACATTTGAAATATCCCGCCGCGGGCTCTCACTGTTTACCGTTTACTTGCTTATTTATTTATTTGCCAAGTTTTTACTTGCTTATTTACTTGAGAGGAAGGAAGTCCACCTGATAATATATATACGTTGTTAGAACCATATTTGATACATTCTTCTTGTAAATAATGAGTGCGTCGGCGAGGCAAAAGTTATGAGTTTAAATTCTGTCTGGATGAGCCAGACAGAGGCGGTTTTCCGCCAGCACTCCCGTGGGTTTCCTTCGCACATTTTTTGAGTAATTCAAACTGTGCATCTTGTAAGTCCTGTAAAATAATATACCCATGCAAAAAATCAGCTTGTCCGGACATTGATAGGTATGTCAAAAGTTGAGTTCTAGACGAAAAAATGAACGGTTTGGATCTATCAACTGTTTTTTAAGTTAAACTGTCCACAACCATTCAAATTTTTTTTTTTGGTCTAAAAACTCAACTTTTGACATACCTATCGATGTCTGGACAAGCTGATTTTTTTCGTAGATACATTATTTTACAGGCTCTACAAGATGTACAGTTTGGATTATCCAAAAAAATGCGTGAAGGGGGCCCACGGGGTGGTGGAAAACCACCCTTTTCCGGTTCATCCGGACAAAATTTACACTCAAAAGTTATACTCCTTACGTCTCTTTTTAAGTGTCCAGCTTTGTAACTCCAACTTATTAAGGAGACATCACCATTACACCTTTTACATCAATACTGTCCCTCTATGAAGATATTATCATTACACTTTTATTAACTAATTTTTCAAAATAGAATATGCTTTGAGGGGTAAAATGGAAAATGTACAAACTTTTATCCATTAACTTTATAAAATTAACACTTATTAAAGAACAACCTAAAATATAATATTGAACTCTAAAAAAAGGGGACGGAGAGAATAGTGTATTTATTTCAGCACGAAAGCAAGTGAACCGAAAGCAAGTCATTGGGTCAATATAGACCAGTTGTTTGGTAGTAGCCAGGCTGTTGTTTTTGGCACTTGCTTTGGCTTTCAAGGAATGAAAAGAGACGAAAAATGCTGGTAATGTTTAATTTGTTTGGTTATGTAAAACGTACGCCAAAAAATCCATTGGTTAAATTTCTTGTCATCTCTCTCTCATCTACCTTTGGAGCTAGAACAACATTGACTTCCTCCAATACTTACAAGTAGAGGTGGCAATCACAACCCATATTTTTGAATCTGCCCAAACCCGCCCACTTATAACTCAACCCAATCCGCCCATATTATATAATGGGTTGAGAGTGGGTTCAATATGGGTTAGACACACTCACCTTCACCGAACCCTCCAAAAACAAAACCTGGCCAAACCGGAAATCATCTCTCTCTCCGTCTTCGTGGAAACACAAATCATCTCACACCCAAGCCGTTCTACTAGTATTAAAATCAACTCTCTCTACCCGCTCCGGCAAACAAAAATATCTCTCTCTCACACACACACACACTTTGGGTAGGTTTGAATTAAAAAGTAGGGAGTGACTTTTTTTCATCTTAATTCAAATTTTTTTTTGCATTTGGTAGTGTTGCGTCACACTTTTGTGACTTGTTGGTTCATCTCCATGAGCGGAACCGAAAAAGTAAAAAAAATTGATCGAAACTCATATTTTTTTTAAAAAAGATTAAAATAAGTCAAAAAGACATCTCTTTGACTTATTTTTTTGTCTTTTTCAAAAAAAATTAGGTTCCGATAAAAAATTTATACTTTTTTTGTTACTCTCGTCGAGACGAACCAATAAGTCACAAAAATTTGACGCAAAACTAAAAAATGCAAAAAAAATTTGAATAAAGATGAAAAAAAAATCACTCCCTACTTTTTAATCCAAACTCACCCGAACCGACTTCTGTTCTAAAAATAGTAAACGGGGTAAATTAATAGGTAAATCAACGTTCATCAAGTTGATTCCTCTGTTCAACTATTACTCCTACCTCTGTTTCATCACTTTTTACTCTCTTTTTTTTTTGGTTGATTATACGAGTGAACTTTGTGGGTTTTAATCTCACAAGAAATTACATCTAAGTCGAGTTTAATTTGAGCAATTTGATTTCTTGTTTTACATAATCTTACCGCGTTAATCAAGTAGAACTCAGCAAACTTGAATTACATGTTCGATGTAATCGTCCACATAATCTCAAGCAAATATTTAACATATATATTGATCAAGAGTTGAGTTCAAATATTTGATATTTTCAAAACACAAACCAAACACAGCATTACTTTTTTGAATGGGATGGGGGAAGAGAGGGGAGGAAAAAAAAGGGGGAGAAAAAAACGGGTCGGGTAGGGCGGGTTTGGGTTTGGCTTGACCCATATTTGACCCGACCCGTCTCAACCCGTTTACCTTTTGACCCATATTCGACCCGCTCATATTTGACCCACAACCCGTTTCAACCCGCCCAAACCCGCCCGTTTGCCACCTCTACTTACAAGTATCAAATTGAAACAAAGAACGTTGCACCTTAGCAATGGGACCACTAACTCGGGGATCAATCTCATCTTATTGGCCAAACTCTCACTCGTATGAATTAACCTAACATTCACATTCATCACAAAAATATAAGTGATAGTCGAAACCCAAAAAAAAATAATAATAATAATACTACACCTATTTTCTAAGACTCCTACGATCAGATAACAAAGGAAAATCTTTCAATGGCCCTGCAGCACCATCACGTGGTGCCCTTAAATATATCTCCACCAAACATTTGCTTGGCCCCCACCAACACAAATATGTAATGGAAAAGTATTGGGACACCGATAGTGGTGCCCCAGGGGCACTGAATAATTACTCGATAACAAGGTATTGGAGCACCATGTCAAACCAACACCTTATTTTCTCTTATTTTATTTTCAGAAATTTCCAATGAAAATTCAGAATGCACAAATTTGGACGTGTTCATAAATGGATAAGCAAAAGCGATTGTTCATTTATTCATCCCACGGGACGAAAGTTTATTCAAATAACGAGTATTCGGTATTTGTACTTGTTTATAAGGTTATAGGCGATGATGGTTCTTTACATTTATAGATGTAAAGGATTCTCAAGAGTTGACCAGCTCAACTGTTGCTGAAAAAGACTTAGCACCTCTTCCTCCACGTCAGCTTAGTGGTTTAGTTTGTTGAGATTAGTTTCTAATTAGTGACAGTAATCAGTTTTGTAATTAGGGATATAAAAGGAGATCGAGGATGCTGTGTATTGTAGTTACGATTCAGAAATGGAAGAACAGAAAAGGGCCTTTCTCCTCTTTCTCTCTGATATTTGTCTCTCTCTTTGTTTCTTGAAGAATCTTTAAGATTTCTCTTAGTTTTTGTCAAGAATCATGAATTTCTTTATGGTATCAGAGCCCTAATGGCTAACGTCTGTTGATCCTAGGGGTATATCGAAGAGCAGTTGTTGATTTCGAGTTAGGGTTTCTCACACAGTTGTTGATTTCGAGTTCACAGATCTCTTCACCGACCTAGGGTTTGTCCGATCTCTTCCGCACTATGTATGCAAATGCAACTGATACGGGGGTTACGATGCCTCCTTCCTTGGCGTTTCTGGTTGCCAATTTTCATACGCTCGTCAAAATCCAGCTAAGTTCTGATAACTATCTTCTTTGGAAAACACAAGTCTTGAATGCTCTTCGTGCGAATGGATTTATTGAATATGTTGATGGTACTATTCGTGCTCCACCATTACAGATACGTGATACAAGTAACAATCTTATCACCAATCCTGCCTTTCTGCTTTGGAAGTTAATTGATAGTCAATTGCTTTCATGTTTGACGGCATCATTGTCTGCTTCTGCTTTACCTCTAGTGTTAGGGATAGAACATGAATGTGAAGTTTGGAGTTGTTTAGAGCAGCGGTTTAATTCCTTATCTAGAGCCAATATTCATGATCTTAAGCGCACTCTGTTTAATTTTACCAAGACTTGTACAATGGATCAATACATAGATGACATCAAAATCTGTGCTAAAAAATTAAGTGCGGTTGGTTATCTTGTGGATGATGATGATATGGTGTTCCATGCTCTCAATGGATTACCAGAAGAATTTGATCCTATAAAACCTGCTATTGGAGCACAACGAGATCTAAAGTTTCCTGAGCTAGTGCCTATTTTAAAGGCAGAAGAGGCACATTTACAAAAGGGAAAAGGGTTGTCTAGTTCAACTAGTGTGTTTGTTGCCACTCAGAAAATGCAAGATCTACATGTATCTAGTACAGGTAGTTCTGCTCAAGGTTCCATGTTGCCAAACACTGGATCTTTTTCCACTGGATCTTTTTCTGGTTCTATGGTTCCATCCTCTTCTTCTTCTGTGGTATATCAGCAGTCTCAACCTCAGATGCAGCACTCTCAGACTCCTATGTTTCAGTCTCAATTATCACAGGGTACTTACTTCCCTCAGTCCTCACAGTCAGGGCTCAGATTTTCTAATAATCGAAATAAGCCACGAGGTCAAGTTTTTGTTCCATTTTCTAAGCCAGGATGCTGTCAGATCTGTGGAAAAGTTAATCATACAGCTCGTACTTGCTATTACAGAAGTACACAAACTACTTTTCCCTCTTCCTCTTCACAAGGCATGTTTCCTCCGTTAGTTTTTCAACCACCAAATATGTGGAAACCTGATCATACCACACAGTTCTCAGTACCATTTCCCTATGGACAGACCTATGTTCCTCCACCTTCTCATGGATTTTCTCGTTCTGGACCTCAGGCTCATTTTCTGCAATCTGATTTCTCCTCACATGGCTCTGGTATTCCGTTCTCACATGGTTATAATAGTGGTTACAGTGGTCCTGTGTACTCCACTCCAAGTATTCCTCCAGGATTTGGGAGTCCCACAGTGCAGCATTCCTCAGGGCCTTCTACAGAAGCTTTTACTGCTACTTATCCAGCAACTCAAAGATCTTCTGCATATGTCTCTCCTTCTCAGAATTGGTATTGTGACATTGGGGCAACAAACCATGTCACTCCTAATGCTGCAACACTCACTCAAACTCAGCCCTATAGTGCCGGAACAGGAGTGACAGTTGGGAATGGTAAGATTCTACCTATTACATGTGTTGGGAAAGGACTATTGCCTACACCAAATGCCAACTTTCATTTAACCAATGTTTTGCACACACCTGCCATCACACATAATCTTCTTTCTGTTTTTCAGTTTGCCAAAGACAATAACTGTGCCCTAACCTTTAATTCCTCTGGTTATGTCATTCAGGACAACCAGTCTTATCAGATTCTGTTTCAAGGACCATGCCACAAGGGTCTCTACCTTATTCAGACTGTTTCTGAGCCTTCTTCTACTCAGGTTCCTGTGGCTTTTCATAGTAATAACACTGTGCCAATCTCTCCTGCCTTTCTTTGGCATCAGAGGCTTGGTCAACCTAGTTTACCTCTTTTTCAAGCTTTAATGAAGCAATTTGATTTACCTGTTACCAAACCTTTTGATGTCTCTTGTTATAGTTGTCATAGTGTGAAAAGTCACAAATTGAGTTTTCCTATTTATGTTTCTAAGTCTGTTCAGCCCTTTGATTTGTTACATATGGATGTATGGGGTCCTGCTCCTATACCATCTGTTAAGGGGTTTAGATATTATCTCCTTATCATTGATGATTGCACTAGATATTCTTGGTTGTTTCCCTTGCACTATAAATCTGATGTTAAGACAACTCTCACTCATTTCAAAGCTTATGTGCAAACTCAATTTCATGCTTCTGCTAAGATAGTGAGATCTGACAATGGAAAAGAATTTGTTAATCATTATCTTACTAGTTTGTTTCTAACTAGTGGTATAATACATCAGACTTCTTGTCCACACACACCAGAACAAAATGGTGTGGTGGAAAGAAAACATAGACATCTTATGGATACTACTCTCACTCTTCTTCATCAAGCCGGCATGCCAGCTCAGTTTTGGTTAAAAGCCTTACTCACAACCGTTTTTCTAGCTAATAGACTTCCTCACTCTTCCTTGAATTTCCAGGTTCCTTATGTTCTTCTCTTTCATACAAAACCTGATTATCAAGCTCTTAAACCTTTTGGTTGTGCTTGCTTCCCTTGGTTAAAACCATATAACTCACACAAACTGATCCCTAAATCCAAACCTTGTGTGTTTCTAGGATATTGTACTACTTCTAAAGGATACAGGTGTTTTGATCCAATATCCAACAAAGTATACATCTCTAGACATGTCAACTTTATTGAGTCTGATTTTCCCTACACCTCTCTTGTCTCTCAGTCCTTACCTCATACTCCCGATGAGTTGTCTACTTTTGTTGTTCCTCTTACTAGTTTCCAAGACATTGTTATCACAGTTCCACCACCTGTGCCTGTGCCTTCTATGTCTTCTTCTTCAGCTTCTTCTATTGTTCCAGTTCCTTTTTTTGAGCATACTTCCTTTCCAATTCAATTTGGTTCAGATTTTACTGTTCATGTTCCTGTTTCAGCTGTTGTTTCCTCTTCTTCTAGTCCTATTTCATCTTCTCTTTTTGATCCTGCTTCTATTGTTCCCTCTTCTCCTGTTGTTGCTCCAACACACTCTATGAGAACTAGGTCTAAAAATGGTATATACAAACCACGTCATCCTCTGACTTTGCTTGCTTCTGTGTCCTCTTTTCCTACTAAAGAACCTTCTCATTTCTCTGAAGCCATACATCATCATGTCTGGCAAAAAGCCATGGCCGAAGAGTATGAAGCATTGGTTAAACAAGGCACTTGGCATCTAGTTCCCCCACCCGCACATGGTAATATAATAGGTTGTCAATGGATCTTTAAGATTAAAAAGCATTCTGATGGATCAGTAGCTCGGTATAAGGCTAGACTTGTGGCTAATGGTAATCAACAAGAGGCAGGTATGGATTTCACTGAGACATTTAGCCCAGTGATCAAATAGCCTACTCTCAGAGTTATCTTAAGTCTTGCTGTTCACCATAACTGGCCCCTCAGGCAGTTGGATGTTTCCAATGCCTTCTTACATGGTGTCATCCATGAAGATGTTTACATGAAGCAACCCTTAGGGTATAAGGATCCTGTTCATCCCACTTTTGTTTGTAAGCTTTCCAAAGCCCTTTATGGCCTTCGACAAGCTCCCAGGGCATGGTATGCTATGTTCTCTGGTTATCTAGTTGAGTTGGGGTTTTGTTCTAGTAAAGCAGATACCTCTCTCTTCATTCTCACTAGAGGCAGCACCATCACTATTGTTTTGATCTATGTCGATGACATAGTAATTACTGGCAGTGATTCTGCATATATCTCTGAACTTATTGCTTTTCTCAGCAAACGTTTTGTCATGAAAGACTTGGGTACTCTTAATTACTTTTTGGGCCTTAAGGTTACTTCTACATCTTCTGGATTGTTTATATCTCAAGTTAAGTATGCTACAGAGTTGCTACACAAGGCTGGCATGGTCGATTGCAAACCAAGTGACTCACCTGCTTCTGTCAAGCCAAGTTTACCCACTCCTGATTCTCTTTTTGTGGATATACATCTATATAGAACTCTTGTGGGTTCTTTACAATATCTGACATTGACTAGACCAGAGATCTCTTATTCTGTAAATGTTGCTTGTCAACATATGCATTCCCCAAAACTGAGTGATTTCATTGCTGTTAAAAGGATCCTAAGGTACATCAAGGGCACTGTGCATCAAGGGTTGCACTTTATTTCCAGTCCTCTGACTCTTACAGCTTATACAGATGTTGATTGGGCAGGGGATCCTGTTGACAGAAGGTCCACTACAGGTTTTGCTGTTTTTATGGGGTCTAATTTGGTATCCTGGTGTGCCAAGAAACAACATACAGTGGCTAGGTTCTCCACTGAAGCTGAGTATAGGGCCATGGCACACACAGCTAGTGATTTAATTTGGCTTCAACAATTGTTTTCTGAGTTGCATATCACTGTGGCCACTCCACCCATGTTGTTTTGTGATAACAAATCTGCCATGGCACTTGCTTCCAATCCTATTTTTCATGCAAGGACCAAACACATTGAAATTGACTATCACTTTATTCGTGAACAAGTTCTTAGTAAGCATATTGCTTTGTCTCATATTTGCTCTGCAAAACAGCTTGCTGACATCTTTACCAAAGCTTTATTGGTGTTTCGATTTCAGTTTCTTAAGTCCAAACTCATGGTGAGTGACCCTCCCATGAGTTTGCCGGGGGATGTAAAGGATTCTCAAGAGTTGACCAGCTCAACTGTTGCTGAAAAAGACTTAGCACCTCTTCCTCCACGTCAGCTTAGTGGTTTAGTTTGTTGAGATTAGTTTCTAATTAGTGACAGTAATCAGTTTTGTAATTAGGGATATAAAAGGAGATCGAGGATGCTGTGTATTGTAGTTACGATTCAGAAATGGAAGAACAGAAAAGGGCCTTTCTCCTCTTTCTCTCTGATATTTGTCTCTCTCTTTGTTTCTTGAAGAATCATTAAGATTTCTCTTAGTTTTTGTCAAGAATCATGAATTTCTTTAATAGATATAGCGATAATAACTCCCAAAGCAAAGCCAGGCTCACTTTCCTTTTCTTGTTAGTTGTTAATGAGCCTTGTGGCTCCGCCGGTGACCCCTGATCATCACAGGACAAGAAGATAGTCCTACTGGCCGGACAGAGCAACATGGCCGGCGAGGGAGGCGTGATCAACGGCACCTGGGATGTTGTCGTGCCACCCGAATGTGGACCCAACCCGTCGGTCCTCCGCCTGGCCGCAAACCTCACGTGGGTTCCTGCAGCCGAGCCGCTCCACCAGGACATCGGCGGGAACGCGACCGTCGTTGGGGTGGGGCCCGGGATGTCGTTTGCCAACTCGGTGTTGGCTCGTGACTCAAGCCTCGCTGTGGTGGAATTGGTGCCTTGTGCGTACGGCGGGACGAAGATAAGTCAATGGGGCCAAGGAAGCTTTTTGTATGGCCAGTTGGTGAGTAGGGCTAGAGCCGCCGTGCAAGGCGGAGGGAAGATCCAGGCAATGCTGTGGTATTAGGGGGAGAGTGATACGGTGTTATTGGAGGACGCGGAGTTTTTTTTTTATAGGCAACAAAATTATTATTACTCGACAAAGGGTACATCGAGGAGGCCAAACTCCAAATACAAGAAGAACTTGGATCAAAGAGATGGCCACAAGAAAGGAAAAAGGAAAAGAAAAGAAAAAAGATCAATGAGAAATTAAAAAAAAAAACCACTACAGAAATGGAGACAACACAACCCAGCACAACAAACACCTAACTCATTATCAGCTCCTAACATCATCAAACTGTCAGGGATGAAATCGGCTTTGGAGTAATCTTCAATCAGCCAGCAATTTAAGCAGTGAAGCCCTTCAGTAGCACATCTGGAGCATATATAGTACTAGCAAGTGAACACTCCTTCAGAAACACACCTGGAGTAGCTAGAGGACTAGTAAATAAAGCGATAACCTTATGAACTCTTAGGCCTCCCGAATTGGGAGTTGAAAAGAGAAACCCTCCATTCTTAAAACTCCTAAGATCAATGTTGCATCAAAGCAGACCATAAGAAAGTTCTGATCTCCTTCAAACAACACTTAGCCCACATCTGGAGCATGTATAGTACTAGCAAGTGAACTGTCACGCCCTCGATTTTTAAAATAAATAAATAATCCATTTCAGTAAATGATCCTCGCATATTACAGATAATACCCAAAAGAGAGTTCCCAAATGATCATACAAAAGACGATGACACAACTTCTCGGGCGGCTTTCAAAGAGATGATTCAAGCATGCACACCATGCACTCCACGTCAAGGTCCTTGAGATACACCTGAAAATGATAGGTTGAGCTACACTAGCACAGTAGAGAATTCTATACTCAAGCTATATGTAAATGCGATGAAACATGCAAAGGGAATGCGTGATTTTCAATAAACGAGCAAGAGATACAAATGGGCACCATAATGAACCAACAAACAACAACTATGGAACTCAATACGTCTTAGAGATACCTCTAACCATTCGTACAATAACTAGGAGTAGCTTTATGCACAATTTAATCTAATCAATCCAATACTGTTTCTCAAATCAGTTTAAGATTTCTCGAATGACTGCCACCTTTATTTTCCTCATCTCTTACCATTTACCATCAAGCTTCTTTTATAAAAAGAAAACATTTCCTTTTGGTTGCCAAAATAACTTTGGGAAAACTCTCGACCTTTACAGGTCAAGCTCCGTTGATTCACTTGAATACCAGAATCCGTTGATTTGTACCCAAATACCGGAACCGTTGATTCACTTAGAAATACCGGAGGATTTTTCATAAAAATCCTTTTTCCAAAAACCAAGTTCCTTTCTTTTCAAAGCTTTGATAAAATCGGTCGTTTATTCCCCTTTTCAACAATCACAATCTCAAGCAATAAACAACTCAAACATCAACACGAACTTCTATAACCAATCATAACTTCCTTCATCATGCGAGACATTCAACTGTATTACCACACCTTGCGTTACAGTGAATTCTCTCCACCTGGGTTTCCGCATTACCACACCTTGCGTTGCAAGACCCTCAATTCAAAATTCACAACTCACACACAACACCCGTGCATTATCGATCCATATACAAGACGACAACGGTTCCCAAAATCACATTATTTCATTCGTCATCACGTAACATAATGCAAACTTGTAAACATGTCTCATTGTACATCGATAAATATTTTACATCCACGTTATTCCTCTATTTCTATTTCGATGCACTACGTCACGTACCGCACCCATAACAACTCCACTATGCACCACTGGCTAGATTCTTAATGAGGATCTATAGAACAAGTATCAAAGGAAGTTTGAAAATCGACAAGACAAATAAGGAGAACACGGATTACTCTATTGTCGTTCGAAATATTTGATAGGCCCTCATCAACCAACCATGCACCCTACGATATACTTAACTACCAACGATATTCAATAACGACTCCATAGTATGTTTCTCAATTCACCAATCATCCCGTTATGTTGCAGCGCTTAACAAGTCTATATCGATCATTGAGACATGCCATAATATCTACTTCAATCGACTAAAAGCATAAATAACGCACGAGTATCCTAATAATCTAATTCTACACTTTTCTAGGTTACGACGAGAGCCCAAAGAGATCTATTGGTCAATGAATCTTTTGAGGTACGAACAATCAAGTTTAGAAGTGGTTCAAAGGTATTTAGAGAGTGCTAGAGGTTATTGAATTTCAAACGAGCATGAGACGAACTAAGTGTGTCAAATCTGCCTAGAAATCAAGGGGGTATCAATACCCCTGACGGAGGTATCAATACCTGGCCAGAATCTGGCCCAGAGGAGAATGGGGTATTGATACCCCCTTTGAGGGTATCAATACCACGAAGCTTTTCTGCGAATTTTCAGCTTTTCAACAATGAAATCCCAATAACAAACAACGAATCAAACACGATCAAGGCACATAATCAACCCATAAACACATAGAGTGTGTAAGAAATCCCTACCTCGAGTCAAGAAGTAAAATCCAAAGGATTCGAACGAGCCCTAGCTTCCAACTTTTGAAATCAACCAAGATCTACTTCCCAAGCCTCACCCAACGCGATACGAGCCCGGGGTTACGTAGAGGAGGTGAAATGAGGGTGGGTTCTTGAGATCTTTAAGGGATTTGGGTGAGTTTTGAAGGAGAACAAGAGAGAGAGATAGAGCCGAGAGAGAGAGATGGAGATCGGCTGGGAGAGAGAGAGAGATGGAAGTAAATAATCTCCTACAATGCACACACACACCTTATATAGTCCCATGTCTTTAAACTACACATTTACCCCTTAATCTTCCATTCATTCACTTAGGTCCCCAATTCACATATTCACTAATTGATCCACATTTTTCTCAATTTGGCATTTTAATAATCATTTCAAAAATTAAAATTATTCGGGTCTCTACATGAACACACCTTTAGAAACACACCTGGAGTAGCTAAAGGACTAGCAAATAAGGCGATAACCTTCAGAACTCTTAGCCCTCCCGAATTGGGAGTTGAAAAGAGAAACCCTCCATTCTTAAAACTCCTAAGATCACTGTTGCATCAGGACAGACCTTAAGAAAGTTTTGATCTCCTTCAAACAACTCTTAGCCCTCCGCTGAAATGGAGTTGAAAGCGTTATTCTATCCCTCCTCTTACTTCTCAAAATCTTCCAACAGGATTGAATTGAAATAAAAGTGTAGCATCAGTTCAAAATAGTAGATTTCCATAGTATCAGAAGTAGCTCTAGACAATATAGCATGACCAAAACAAAACTCTTAACCCTCCAGTGTGATGGAGTTGACAAGAGCATCCACTTCAGGCCTCATCAACAGATTACCATGATCCGAGATCAAGAAATGACCTCAAAACATGATTGCAATGACTCTTAAAATTTGGCAACTTCCCACAGGGAACATTCACTACCTAGACAGATTCAAAAAAGAAAACCAGACCAAAGACCAGAGAAAGACAACCCAAACTGAAAGCACCCCAACAGAGACAAACACCCTAACTTCTATCCTTCCCCAGACAACAAAAAACACCCCCAAAAAATAAGCGAAAATGATATGAGTACCGAAAGGGGGGGAGGGAAAATGTACCGACCGCCGCCGGCGGGTCGTCTCTGGCCACTGGACGGCCGATCCGAGCCGTCCAAACATTTTTTTTTAAAAAACCGAGGGGGTCCACGCGGGAATTAACATATGTATATACATGAAAAAGGGGTGCTCGGATCAAGCACCCTAAACACCTCGGATGCCGTTAATTCCCGCGTGGGCCCCCTCGGTTTTTTTTTAATTTTTTGGACGGCTCGGATTGACGGCTCGGATCGGCCGTCCGGTGGCCGGAAACGGCCCTCCGGCGGCGGTCGGTAAATTTTCCCTCCCCCTCCTTTCGGTACATATAGCAATACTAAAAAATAAGACCAACACCTCCTGATGACCCCACTGATCCAGATTCAGCAAATTCCACTTCAGAATTACCCCATATCCTCTGCACAGACTCAATTTCCAATCTTTCTATCTTTGTTTCTTGAACCATCAGTACCTCTGGATTTCTTTCCTTGATCAAATTTGTTAAGAATCTTTTCTTAATTGAGCTTCTCAAACCCCTTATATTCCAGGATATTATTTTCATGGCATTAAGGGGAGGTTAAATCTCAGGACTTTATTTGGAAGAATTACTTCTTTGAAGTAAAAAAATAGTCCTTAGCTTCAATTTCAATCATCTTTTTTATTGCTCTAATGTCACCATTCTCATATCTTATTCCCAGTCTATTACCTGTGTCAGTGGTAGTTTGCAGCTCATAAGCAAGCATGGCCTGCCTTTGTTCATCTGAATCAGATTCTATGCTGTCCTCCTCCTAGATTTCCTCAAAATTTTGGCTTTGGCTGTTGTCATACTTTTGTCTTCTTAGCTTTTTCTGGTACTCTTTCCCAGTATCATTTGGATGCAACACCACTTGAAGACTTATTCCTTTCACCTGTGAATCTCGAAGTTGACAGTTGGATTCAAGCAACCCTGGGCTAATATTGGCAGCGTCATTCTTTTCAGGTTCCTGTTGTTGGACGATCCATTCCTGATTTTCAATAACCTGGACTTCACTCTCTTGGGCTATACTTTTAGGACTGGGCGTTTCGTTTTCCACTTCTGGACTTAGCGAATCCTGCACTATTGAATCAAGCCCATGAGATATTTGAGAACCAACATTATTACTTACCTCCACTAACTCGAGAATTGGATTCATAGCCAACATTGGTTGTCTAACTCGACTGTTATTCTCCTCCAGAGTATTTATTTTGGCTGCTAACTCGGCTCCTGCATGGTCGGTTGAATTCTCCAAAGGAATATCATTTGGGCCAGCATTGATAACTTTGTCTGTTTCTGCATTAACTGCACCCTTAACCCTCTTTTCTGGCCGGAGTTATACAAGGGGCGATTGGAGAAGTTTTTCTAGGATCTTAGATTTGATTTGCAATCTCCTTCACTACTAATAATTCAGGTACTCTAATTGATCAGTTACTTACAATCTTTAAAATAAAATTCTTCTTTAGCTCCACACATGTTATAATTAGGGCTGTAAACGAACCGAGCAGCTTGCGAGCTCGGTTCGTTAACGCTCAGCTCGGATCATTTAGTAAACAAGCCGAGCTCGAGCTCGAGTTTTCGACTCATTTAGTAAACGAGCGGTTTGTTCGACTAAAGCTTAGCTTGTTAAGGGAGGCTCAGCTTGATTAAAGAGACTCGTTTAGCTAATGACTAAGCTCGACTTGTTAAGACTCGAGCCGAGGTTGAGCTCAAGTTTTTGGCTCGTTTAATAAACGAGCCGAGCTCGAGCTCCACAAAGCTCGGCTCATTTACCGCCCTAGCTATAAGTCACATATTCCACATAAACATTTGGTACATAACTTTTGCTAGTACTAGTATAACGTTAGCAGAAAAATGAACCTTTTTTTACGGTTAGGTGGCATTACCCTCAGCATCAACAGGACCTTATACTGAGAAAGTGAGAGAAGCCCAGTTGGGACTAGACCTTGCGAATGTCAAATGTGTTAATGCTAAGGGATTGGAGCTGCAACTAGACAACTTGCACTTAAGCACTCCAGCAGAGGTTCAACTCGGGGAGATTTGTTGGGAAACGATTCCCAGAACCCAGTAATGACACGTACAGATTAGACAACAAGAAAACCGCAAAACCCTACAAGGCGGAATTAGGGTTTCACCCCAACTCCTTGCGACACGAACGCAGATTGAACTTGTTATAGCACGTCTTGCTACAAGTCACGTATACTTCTCGACTGCACCTTACGATATTCTATTGTATTCCCTTCACGTCTAGAACACAAACCGAGTGTCGACTCTTTTGTGATCTATTTGCTCTCTCTAAGCCTGCGTCTATTTCGTGAATAATATAAAATGTATATCCGACCTAGAAAGCATAACGTGTATATATAGGGCTACGATAGGGACCTAAGGAGTAATAAGTCCGGGCTCCCAATGTAAATAAAAAACCCTAACCCACCAGAATTCTATTTCTTATTTCACTAATTATAATTCACCCTACTACAGAATTATAATTGCACTCCCGCCCTTATCTCAATTATATTACGAGCTCCATGATATTAAATACTTATTAATCTCCTTACGTTAAGATTACAGATACCCGTTGATTAAAATAAATTACAAACAAGATGTTGGCTGGTTTATTCCTCCAGAATCGGCTTGACCCTCTAACTAGTGCCCCAAATGATTTCGTAATTACGCCGGTGACCTCCCCTCAAGAGATGTTAAAAGTTCATGAATGTTTGTTCAATTTTGAAAGGTTAGATGATGATACTGGTTTTGAAAGGTCCCTTGATGGTGATGGCATATAGATTTTGCTTCTTTGGTGGAAATTAGAAATCAAATATGTTTTGCATAACTTATAGTTTGTGAAATAGTTGTTTCGAACAACATATTCGTAAAATTATAGAAAACATTTTTTTTAATGTTTTAAACTCCGTTCTTGATTTGGGCAGCAGATGGACAATAAAAAGATTTTCCCGTTGGAGATCAGGATAGGAACGGAGATGGGTAATGGGTTCGGAGACTAGAGACGGAGATGGTAAAATCCATCCCCGCCTCAACCCGTTGCCGTCACTAACAGCCCTATTGATTCTATTCTCTCCAATATATAGTTCCCACATAAACACACTTAGAAACAAGATTGTCATTCTTTTGGATTTACAGCTATATTGGATCCAGATTCTCACTAGCTAGTTACCTGCAAAATAAATTGGCTAATATTCAATCGGCATAATCAATTGGCTAATTGCGAATGTTGTTTTGGGGTGGAGGTATTTTTGAAGTGTTGACGACAATCTTTAGGACAGAAAAAACTCTAAATACAAACAAATTAGGAAAAGTTCTGTAGACACCTCCCAAACGGGGCATCGCCATACAGATTGATCACGTTTGTTTGCTCGGTTGGTTGCTTGTTTCGTAAACCAAAATCATGGACATTCCCATGGCTAGGAACATCGCCACATGATAGCGGTTATCATCAAAACAGAGTCGCCACCCAGTTTATTAAAACTGGGAAAACAGATAGAGATTCTGGATACGGGAGCCAAAAGTACAATAAGGGGAAGGTGTTAGGCACCCCTCTTTGTCCAGTCGTGAGACTGGCCCATAATCGTTCAACATAAGACGTGTAAATGCTTTGTTTAATTCCAACACATAGTCTGTTTAATTAAGCCTTTAAACAGTAAGTAAAGTGAGCCAGTGCGATAATTGAAGCATGCATCAGAAAAGCAAACAGAGCTGTCCCAGGAAATCGATTACTCGGCCGGTGAATGGATGTCACGGTCGGGTAATCACACTGGTTTAATGTACCGGCTGAGGGATCGAAGCCCCAGTCGGTGTTCTTCCTCACACCAGAATATACGTTTAATAGATGATCAGAAAGTTATGATTAAGCGTAAGAACGATAAATAAAACAAACCAGAGGCCGTTGGGCCTCACCACCTTGATCCCTCAGTTGCTTGATTGCTTTGGATTGAGCGTGATTGACTGATTGCTTGATTGAAAACCCTAGGGTTAGGGTTTGAACTTCGGGGTTTGATCGCCGGATTGATGGCTGCCTTCAGGAGGTTAGGGGTTTTGAGTAGTGGGTTTGAGAGAGTATTTTGACAGAGTTTCGTGGCTCGGGAGAGTGTATTCTCTGATGAATTTCGTGTGTTTATTTTCGGAGTCCAAAGGCCCTTTATATAGGCAATTGGTGACTCACTCCGGCCAATCAAATCACGAGATGGTAATTGCAATTGCAATGCATCTCTAACTCTACGTCGTAATCTCTGAGCGTAGCCCGAACGCATCGGGAAGGGAGTGTAGTTGGATCAAACGTCTGACAGAACACGTTCCAGAGTCTGGAAAAAGGTCGATCTGGCGGCCGAGTAAAGGATATCACGACCGAGGAATGGATGTCTCGGCTGAAGGATAGATCTTGTGGCCGAGGGATTGATCTCTCAGGGAGATTTTGCTAGCAACAGGTTGCTCGGGTGAGGAAATGATGTTAGGGACGTGGGATCGATGTCACGGCCGACAGATGGATTCTCCTAGGCTTCTGTATTTCTGTCTGAAAGGCTGTATGGCTTTGAATTGGGTCCTCTAAGTGGCTCAAAGTACTTACCGAAAGTCCTAAGGTTCTCAAGGAAGCAATCAGCAATCACTGTATCCATTTCATCATCGGGATGGTCCCAAGGTGGGACTTGAAATAATCGTTAGGCCAAATTGGGGTGTTTACAGATGCCCCTCTTTGACTGAACTCAGACGGATCGCGAGACATGTTTGAGTAAGAGTCAAAGTTGTAAAAAGCAACTCAATTTGGTCCAACCACTATTCCAAGGTTTTTTTTTTTGAAAAAGGTTTTGTTATGGTCGGGCCGGGCGGCTGCCTACGTATTCCACAAAGGAAATTCAGACCAATCGTAGTTCGGGCAAAAAATAAAAGTTTGGAGGGTTAGAGACAGAAGACGTACCTTAGGGCTTTAAAAAGCCGTAGCGTGACGTACCTAGACTGAGCCAGGGTTTTGGCGGAAGATAGTTGAAGGAGCACAGGGCTACCTGGGGAGTTTTTGCGTAGAACTTCCTTAGTATTTTGGGGTAGACCAGTACACGGCAGGTGCGTTTGCTTTTCTTGGTCATCCTTACTTTGACTGAAAGGAGCTCGGTAGAGTAGCCTATTCTTGCGAATGAGCTGGAAGGATTGATGTAATGGGGCGGAATCCAAACCATCTGCTGGGATGAGTCGGACGCCGTTTGTTTTTGAGATGTGGGGGGCGCAGGGCCAGTATCTAGAGCACGGAGCTTTTGGAGATGAGGGAACCGAGGCACGGAGCCGGTTGTAGTCATGAGGCGAGAGCCTGGAGAGTGATGGAATCGAGGCGTGGAGCCTGTTGCAGTCTTGAGGCAAGGGCCTGAGGAGATTGGATTGATAGGACCGAAGCGCGGAGCTGGTGTTGATCATAAGGCGAGAGCCTGAGGTGATTAGATTGAGCTTGACTTGATGAACCGAAGCGCGGAGCTGGTATATAAGGCAAGGGCCTGAGGTGAAGGAACTGAGGCGTGGAGCCTGAGGTGAAGGAACTGAGGTGTGGAGCCTGAGGTGAAGGAACTGAGGCGTGGAGCTTGAGGTGATTAGATTGAGGCGTGGAGCCTGCTACAGTCTTGAGGCGAGGGCCTAAAGAGATTGGATTGATAGGACCGAAGCACGGAGCTGGTGTTGATCATAAGGCGAGAGCCTGAGGTGTCGGAGCTTTGAGCTTGATAGGACCGAAGCACGGAGCTGGTATTGATCACAAGGCGAGAGCCTGAGGTGATTAGATTGGAGCCTGCTGTGGTTTATGAGGCAAGGGTCTGAGGTGAGCTTAGAGCTTGATGGGACCGAAGCGCGGAGCTGGTTGTATTCTGATGGTCTGTGCGCAGGGCTTTCTCATCATAAGTGTTGGCGTAGAGCCAAAGGATCGAGGCGCTGGACCGATCAATAAAACCGAGGCATAGAGCCGGTTGATTACAGGGTTGACCTGTTTCATGAGAGATATGCAGAGTGTATATGTGTGATGATGGTTGTTAGATGTGAACAGATATGATGATGCAGACTCGATGTGATAATGCAATATGTGCACGGGCCCGTGCGTGTGTGTTCGTTTTAAAGCTTAGAGCTTCTATCAAGTTCCGGACTTGAGCATTCAGAGCGTAGAGCTCGAGCATTCGGACGGCAGAATTCGAGCATTCAAAGTATAGGCTTTGAGCGTCCAGTACGCAGTGGTTGGGCATCCAAGCGTAGAGCTTGAGCATTCAAAAATGTTAGATTTTTGAGCATTCAGGCGCAGAGCCTGAAAATAGATGTCTTGATTTGTTGGGGCGGCATAGAGCCTGTTGAGATTCGCTTGTTTATGGCTTTGAGCCAGTTGAGATAATGGGCTTGGAGCCACTGAGTTGGTTGTTACGGCTTCGAGCCAGTTGAGATAGTGGGCTTGGAGCCGCTGAGTTGAGTGATTACAGGCGTAGAGCCTGTCGATAATGGGGCTTCGAGCCGCTAGGTTGGTTGTTATGACTGCTGGGAATGGCAAGCGTAGAGCTGCTGATAGTGATTAGGCTTGGAGCCGTCAGGTGGGTGAATACAGGCGTAGAGTCTGTTGAGGTAACGGGCGTAGAGCCGTCGAATGAATGAGTACAGGCGTAGAGTCTGTTGAGGTAACGGGCGTAGAGCCGCCGAGTGAATGAGTACAGCTCGGATCGATGAATCCCCCAGAATGGTTATGACCCTTCCATCTACTGCGAATTTGACTTTCTGATGCAAAGTGGAAGGTACTGCCCCAGCGTCATGTAGCCAAGGCCTTCCTAGTAAAAGATTGAAGGTGGCTGGTATATCCATCACATGGAACTCCACGTCCCTTTTGATCTTCTCCACTTCTACTGGCAGTGTGACACACCCAACCACTCTTCTCTTTGAATTGTCATACCCCCTTACACCCTGGCTTGAAGGGCGTACGTCGATGGCGCTTACCCCTAGCTTGTCGAGGGTCCTTTAAGGACATACGTTTAAAGCAGACCCATTATCCACCAAGACCAGTGGGATCCATTTAGTGAGACATTTAAGTGAAATGTAGAGAGGTTTGTTGTGTGTAGGCCCTTCAGGAGGTAGATCCTTGTCAGTGAAAGCTATCGTCGGTTTTGGAGCCCTTGACGCCATTATGAAACCCACCAGTTCTTCGGGGGTGATGTCGATGGGATCTTTGGCTTTCCCCAAGGTTTTGAAGAAGGAGTTACGATGCTCGTAGGAGGACATAAGCAATCCCCAAATAGAGATATCAGCTTGGATTTTCTTTAGTTGTCTTAGCACCCTGTCTTCCTCAGGTTCGGTCCTTTGGCTTTCTTCTCCTTCTTCTTCTTCCATTACTCGTGTTGAGGTTGAACTTTCCCCACTTAGTTTAGGAGGTTTATACACCCTTCCGCTTCGGGTGAGGTGACCCACTTCTTCTTCTTGGGTACCCCAAGGATCAGCAGGCTCAATTCTTCCAACTTTCTGTAGACACCCTATTTTGGACTTTCCAGAATAGTTTATTTACGGTCTTTTGATTCCCCGATGATGATTATGGTCAAGAACAACCTGAGTTTGCAAGTGTGTTTGAGCTTTGAGCATCCCGAGCCTCATCTCAAAACCTCTTCGAACCCCTTTCAAACCCTTCAAGCCAGAACCAAATGGCCACAACAAAACCCTACTGGAGTACGCAGGAGATGGACTAGCGTACGCAGGAAGCCCTGCCACGTGTCAGTCATCACCGCTTACTGGCGCACGCCACTCAACAAGGGGCGTACGCCAGTCAATTCTAGTCAAATCAACCTTTTTCAGCCAGATGCGCGGGAGATTTTGTAACCCCCCGACGTCAGCCACAGTCCCCTGATGATTGCTTCGGCCAGAACTGCTCCCCCCTCTCTCCTACATCTTCCATCAACTAGTCCCATGCATTAAATGCATGGGAGGCTCCCTCTCTAACTCAACCAGCCCATAACCCAACTGATCTCAGCCCTCCTTGGCCTATAAATACCCCTCTCCTTCACCCTTACAAGGGTTGGTTGGTTGGTTCACAAAGAGGTTAACCACATTAAGGCTTGAAGCTCCTTTGTCTTCTTCTCCTTTATTTTCTCTTGCTTCTTTTCTTTGTCCATAGAAAGAGCAAGCAAGAGAAGTCTTCACTACAGTCTATAAACCACACCACATCCATCCTCCATCCATCTCCCTCAAGCTCAAAGTTCAAACTATCCATCAAACTCACAAGCAAAAGGTATACCACCTTTGCTTTCTGCTTTCTGTTCTGACCCCTGAGGGGGGCTAGCAGGGCCAAGGCTGGTAATCTATACCAGTCCTGGCCCTAATGCTGACAAGGTTTCAAAAACCGTGCACAATGATCAATGGCGCACGCCAGTACTGAGTGCCGTACGCCAGTAATGGTAGTATGTGCAAAACTGGCGTAGGGATCATGGATCATTGTTTTCTTGCATTATTTAAGCTTTGATCACCTTGCTGCATGTTAAAACCAGTTTACAGCTTTCTGTATTTAGAGTTACTTTCTCTTCCATCTACACTTTTGCTTAGTTTGGCCTTCTGGGTCTCTCTGGTCCTGTTCCAGAGCCCAGAATGTGTAAAGCCAAAGCATTGGAACCAAGAGATTACTGGCGTACGGCCCTCCTTGAATGGCGCACGGTAGTGGCTTGTGTTCCAGTGGCTTGGCCCTTGCATGGATCTTCCATCCAGGCCTCTGATCATCCTCCCCTCACTGTTTAAGGGGTTTTCTGTCCATTTGGTGGCTTTTAGCCCATTAATCTGTCTGTAATAGCTTAGTAACTTATATCAAACTGCGTGGATTGTCCTGAGTGTGCACTGGTCCTTTCCAGAGCCCAGAGGATTGACAACAGAAGCTGTGGTCTTAGGCTTACCGGCGCACGCCAGTTGTGGTGTGGCGCACGCAGGTCATGACTGCATGCAGTGGCTTGGCCAGTGCATGCAGGCTTGTTCCTGTGTGCACCACCTCACAGTCAGTGTGTTCTAGTCTGCTTAAAATGTCCACAAAAGCTTGTTCTCAATCTATTATACTTGTATAGATCAAACATCAAACATCCATAAACATTTTGTCACATCTTTTTGTACATAAATGCAACCTGTTTACAGTTTTAATCCCTATTAACTGTTCCCCCGCCCTAACTGGTTAAAAGAATGATCAAATAAAGAGAGAAATGCAAATGTTTTACAAAACGCCTGAGTAGAGACCGGTCTCCAGACTGGGCGAGGGGGGTGCCATAAAACCCTTCCCCTCTCGTAATCTGGCTCCCGAACCTCAAGATCGAAGGTGACGACGGTCCAGTCTACAAGCCTTTTTCAAACTCAAACAAACATGATCCAAACATTTTCAAAACCACGGTTTCTTGGGTGCTTTCCACAAAACCCGAGTGGCGACTCTCTGATCTGCGAAGCACTTCGCCGCGCTTTCCGCGAGATAGGGCGCACCCGAAATTTTCTCACACCAAAAAAACGCGGGGATTTTCGGGGCGTGTGCCCACACTTTCCAATCACTTGGCAGGACTTGACGCATGTCCAACCACCAATCCCCATCATCAATGGCATAGATGTGGGGTTCTCCCCCTGTTGCAAAGCATTCATCATTCTTAGAGAAGATTAGGGATGGTTTAACTTGGGTATTTGGAATAATGTGTATGGTAGGATTATATGTGGGGCTATTGGATAGGCTTATGAGATTGATATTTTGAGGCGGTGGTTCGTTGTTGTGAGCGGGAAGTGGATTGGTTTGTACATTAGGCTTAGGAGGTTTTATAGCTTGACTATCAATGAGATCCTGGATGTCATGACGGAGACGCATGCAGCGGTCTGTCTCATGTCCAGGGTGTTGGTGGTATGCACATTGCCTATTGGCATCATAGCTTGGACCATAAGGTGGCTGAGGAGGTGGATTATTCAAGAGCCTAAGGTGCCCTTGACGGCTTAGGATGGCTAAGGCTTGGGATGGAGTCACATAGAGTGGGTTGAAATTGCGGCGAGGGCGATTCGTGTTTCTAGATGAGCTAGCTTGAAAAGGGTCTTGTGGTAAGACTGAGTTAAGGGTGTTAACGGAGGCAGGAGATGCACGGGTTGGAAAGGTTTTTCTGGGTGGAGGGGTTTCTTCTTTTCCAATGAGGCCCAGCTTGATCCCATCTTCAATTTGTAGTCCAGTGGCGTGTAGACGTTTGAAGTCAGTGATAGCCTGAGTGTAAATGTGGGTGAGGTATTTGGGCTGTAGGTTCTTGACAACTATCCTCACTTGATCTTCCTCGGAAGGGCGGCTTTTCATCTTGGCAGCCTTTTCTCTCCATCTTGCCACAAAGGTAGCAAAGTCTTCATTCTTGTTTAGTCATCTCCAAGTCTCGGGTAGTTAGCTCAATTTGGACATTGTATGCGTACTGTTTGACAAAAGCGTTGGCAATTTCTGGCCAAGTTTGATAGTGTACAAATTCCAAAGTGATAAACCAATCGAGTGCGCTTCCAGTGAGAGTTCTTTGAAACAACTGAGCGATGAGCTCGTCGGTCAAGCCCATAGGCTTCAGAGTGTTGATGACATGGCAGACATGGCTGGTAGGGTTACCAGTCCCGTTGAACTTCTCGATGTTTGGCATTTTGAACCGTTCAGGCAGTTGAGATTCTGGAAAGAGGCAGAGTCCTTCGAAATCTAGAATTTGGTCTCCTTGTGAACGAGCCAAAGCGTGCTTGATCTCATTGACCTGTTTGACCAATTCAGGGTTTTCTGTAACTTCATGAGGATTTTCTGCTTCTTCCTCATTTTTCTTGTCTTCAGCATCTCTTGCTGCTTTCTCGGCTTGTAAATAAGCAATTTGGGCTCGGAGCTCGGTAATAGTAGCATCGTTGTCTGCCATTTTTGGGATGTAGGTAGAGGGATTGCTTGGTGAGGCTTGGGATTGGGTAGATAATCGGGTTTGTTGAGGAGACGATCGCGAAGTCCCTGAAACTGATTGGGACCGTTGCGGTGAGGGTGTCTTGACAGGCGAAGGTGACCGATGAGATGACTGTAAAGACCTCTGTTTGGTGTGACTTCGGGTATTGTAGGAGTATAAAACTGGCTGAGGTTGCTTCTTTAACCTACCTATTGTGCCTGCTTTGAAAAATAGAATACCTGGAAGTCAGTATTCGGCCTGTGTAGGGTTAGGATTCGGGTTGAAAATCCCAACCCTTCTGCACAGAAAGAGTCAATTACAACAACAAATGATACAATGTGTGAGGAAGAACTTTTGCAAGTAAAATGCAAGTAGGCTCCTAGCCTGTAGGTTCCTGTCTTAGTTTGATAAGTTCTATGGCTTTCTAGAACATGCAAGGTTTTGGTAGTCTCAGGGTGCTCCGTCGTCAAAGGGCACCAATCCATAAGCGGTGATTGGGTGATTCCCTTTTTGATATACCACTAGGTACGAGTGACTGTGGAGTTTGCTGGAACCCCCAACATAACCCATGTCATGCCGGGATATCAGGTGAACTCAACGGGTTGCCCGCTCGATGCATATGATAAATGAATTAGACAAGGCATGTATTAGTCTTATGTTGAACTTTTTGGTTATGGCTCTCATTTCCCCAGCAGAGTCGCCAAAAACTGTAGACACCTCCCAAACGGGGCATCGCCATACAGATTGATCACGTTTGTTTGCTCGGTTGGATGCTTATTTTGTAAACCAAAATCATGGACATTCCCATGGCTAGGAACATCGCCACATGATAGCGGTTATCATCAAAACAGAGTCGCCACCCAGTTTATTAAAACTGGAAAAACAGAAAGAGATTCTGGATACGGGAGCCAAAAGTACAATAAGGGGAAGGTGTTAGGCACCCCTCTTTGCCCAGTCGTGAGACTGGCCCATAATCGTTCAACATAAGACGTGTAGATACTTTGTTTAATTCCAACACATAGTCTGTTTAATTAAGCCTTTAAACAGTAAGTAAAGTGAGCCAGTGCGATAATTGAAGCATGCATCAGAAAGCAGAAAAGCAAACAAAGTTGTCCCAGGAAATCGATTACTCGGTCGGTGAATGGATGTCACGGCCGGGTAATCACACTGGTTTAATATACCGGCCGAGGGATCGAAGCCCCGGTCGGTGTTCTTCCTCACACCAGAATATACGTTTAATAGATGATCAGAAAGTTATGATTAAGCGTAAGAACGATAAATAAAACAAACCAGAGGCCGTTGGGCCTCACCACCTTGATCCCTCAGTTGCTTGATTGCTTTGGATTGAGCGTGATTGACTGATTGCTTGATTGAAAACCCTAGGGTTAGGGTTTGAACTTCGGGGTTTGATCACCGGATTGATGGCTGCCTTCGGGAGGTTAGGGCTTTTGAGTAGTAGGTTTGAGAGAGTATTTTGACAGAGTTTCGTGGCTCGGGAGAGTGTATTCTCTGATGAATTTCGTGTGTTTATTTTCGGAGTCCAAAGGCCCTTTATATAGGCAATTGGTGACTCACTCCGGCCAATCAAATCACGAGATGGTAATTGCAATTGCAATGCATCTCTAACTCTACGTCGTAATCTCTGAGCGTAGCCCGAACGCATCGGGAAGGTAGTGTAGTTGGATCAAACGTCTGACAGAACACGTTCCAGAGTCTGGAAAAAGGTCGATCTGGCGGCCGAGTAAAGGATATCACGGCCGAGGAATGGATGTCTCGGCCGAAGGATAGATCTTGCGGCCGAGGGATTGATCTCTCAGGGAGATTTTGCTAGCAACAGGTTGCTCGGGTGAGGAAATGATGTTAGGGCCGTGGGATCGATGTCACGGCCGACAGATGGATTCTCCTAGGCTTCTGTAATTCTGTCTGAAAGGCTATATGGCTTTGAATTGGGTCCTCTAAGTGGCTCAAAGTTCTTACCGAAAGTCCTAAGGTTCTCAAGGAAGCAATCAGCAATCACTGTATCCATTTCATCATCGGGATGGTCCCAAGGTGGGACTTGAAATAATCGTTAGGCCAAATTGGGGTGTCTACAAGTTCTCAACTTTTTAAAATCGTCAAATAGTCTACGTGTGTTCTTGGTTAGTGGTTATTATGTCCCCGTAGTGAAGGTGGCAGATTTTAGTTTTGAAATCATTTTAAACTTAATTAGTGTGTTGGGTGGTGGTGAAATAAGGGTGGAAGGGGCGGTGAACTGACCGTGGTGTATTACTTGAAAGGTTGTTGTGGTGATAGTGTATCAATTGATTGGGAGGAGATGAAATAAAAATACAACGGTGAATTTTAGCGGTCTAGGTGTTAGCAGCTGTATTGATGGGGTGAAAGGGCAGTGCTCAAATTCCGATAATGGTGGTAGCATAGACGATCAAATTTTGCTTCGTAAACGTACAAATCTCGCCTTCGGCGAATCCTTATGATGAAACAGTTTCTGACAATTTGATGATGTGTGGGAATGCCTGATGAACTTTGTGAAACTCTTACGGAATTGATGAATAACTTATAATTAGGGATGTGCATGTTGAATGGAACTTAGAATGTGTTGATGGGCGCGTAAACGTATTTTAGCCTTTTTGGCTCCGATGATCTTTGAATCGGCCTCCTTTTGACCAACTTTTCATAAACTAAATTTATCATTTTCATTGTTTGTTTTAGTTACCTTTCAATACTTTGAAAACCTTATTAATCGTTGTATAATTGGTCATGATCGATTAAAAATGGGAGAGATGCGAGCGTTTTACCAAAATGAATAGTTTTGTTGACCCATTGAGAGTAAAATGGTGACGTCTTTTGATGTATAAATATTCATCAATCCAAACTACTTGGGTTGGAAAGTGCAATGAACAAGCTTTCTAACAGTTCAAACCACGTGCAAAACGGAGTTCGAGAGTGTCCGGTGCAAGCCCGCAAAGTTTGACTTGTTGTGCAGCCTTGAGGATGCGCCCGGGCGCATTGAAGTGCGCCTGGGGCGCAATGAAGCTACAAAACAGGTCAAACTTTGCGGACTTGCCCCGAACACTCTCAAACTCCAATTTCCGCGTGATTTGAACCGTTATAATGCTTGTTCAATTTACCTTTTAACCCAAGTATTTTGGATCTAATAAAGTTTGTACATTAAAAGACGTGATTATTTTATTCTAAGTGCTTCAAAAAAAAATTATTTCAGTAAAATGCTCGCATATCTCTTATTTTAAATCTTATCGAGACCCATTGTATATGAATAAATAGAGTTTATAAGGTACTAAAAGTTGGTGAAATCCAATTACAAAGACATTAAAACTTTGTTTATAATAAAGGGGTAGAAAGAAGGCTAGCAAAATCGTTGGAGCCACTAGGCAAAAACACGTTCTAAGTTTCATTCGGTACTCAAATACCAAGTTTTTATGTATTTCTTCATTACTCTAGTGTTCAGGAGAGTTCATAGTGCAACTACACTACACCGAATTGTAGGTACAACCGAGAACACAACAAAACTTGAGAATGTTTCTAAAACGAGACCACCGAAAATGATTTGAGGATATTCAATTTATTTTAATCTAACTCAACAACATTATAACGCATCGAGAGCATTCTCTCGTCATGAATACAACAAAAATTATATTAACAAGGTTAAGATTCATCACCACATCAAAACCAACACATCTATCTAAAAGAATCATCAATCATTTAGAGATTGCGGTGCGAAAATTTTAGAATTGAGAAAATTCTCAAAAACTTTCGGGCACGACTTTCTTTTTTAGATGGAGAAAATTCTCGATCAATTTTTTTGGAGCTTCGGTGGTGGCCATCATGGTTAAGGTGGTTGTGAAGTGATTTGAAAAATTCTTAAAAATACAAAACTTCATATTTATCAAACTTCGTTAAAGTATGAATTTCACAATGATTTTTATGTTGGTGGTCGTGGTGGCGCTCGTACGAATCGAGTATATTGCGAATGTTCTTTTGGGGTGGAGGTATTTTTGAAGTGTTGACGACGATCTTTAGGACAGAAAAAACTCTAAATACAAACAAAGTAGGAAAATTTCTCAGCTTTTTAAAATTGTCAAATAGTCTACGTGTGTTCTTCGTTAGTGGTTATTATGTCCCCGTAGTGAAGGCGGTAGATTTTAGTTTTGAAATCATTTTAAACTTAATTAGTGTGTTGGGTGGTGGTGAAATAAGGGTGGAAGTGGTAGTGAACTGACGGTGGTGTATTACTTGAAAGGTTGTTGTGGTGATAGTGTATCAATTGATTGAGAGGAGATGAAATAAAAATACAGCGGTGAATTTTAGCGGTCTAGGTGTTGGCGGCTGTATTGATGGGGTGATAGGGCAGTGCTCAAATTCCGATAATGGTGGTAGCATAGACGATCAAATTTTGCTTCGTAAATGTACAAATCTCGCCTTCGGCGAATCCTTATGATGAAATAGTTTCTGACAATTTGATGACGTGTGGGAATGCCTAATGAAATTTTTGAAACTCTTACGGAATTGATGAATAACTTATAATTAGGGATGTGCACGTTGAATGGAACTTAGAATGTGTTGATGGGTGTGTAAACGTATTTTAGCCTTTTTGGCTCCGATGATCTTTGAATCGGCCTCCTTTTGACCAACTTTTCATAAACTAAATTTATCATTTTCATTGTTTGTTTTAGTTACCTTTCAATACTTTGAAAACCTTATTAATCATTGTATAATTGGTCATGATCGATCAAAAATGGGAGAGATGCGAGCGTTTTACCAAAATGAATAGTTTTGTTGACCCACTGAGAGTAAAATGGTGACGTCTTTTGATGTATAAATATTCATCGATCCAAACTACTTGGGTTGGAAAGTGCATTGAACAAGCTTTCTAACGGTTCAAACCATGTGCAAAACGGAGTTCGAGAGTGTCCGGTGCAAGCCCGCAAAGTTTGACTTGTTGTGCAGCCTTGAAGATGCGCCCGGGCGCATTGAAGTGCGCCTGGGGCGCATAAACTTGCGCCTCAGCGCAATGAAGCTGCAAAACAGGTCAAACTTTGCGGACTTGCCCCGAACACTCCCGAACTCTGATTTCCGCGTGATTTGAACCGTTACAAAGTTTGTTCAATTTACTTTTTAACCCTAGTATTTTGGTTCCAATAAATTTTGTACATTAAAAGACGTGATTAATTCATTCTAAGTGGTTCAAAAAAAAATCATTTCGGTAAAATGCTCGCATATCTCTTATTTTAAATTTTATCGAGACCATTATATTTGAATAAATAGAGTTCTTATACTAAAAGTTGGTGAAATCCAATTACAATGACATTAAAGTTTTGTTTATAATAAAGGGGTAGAAAGAAGGCTAGCAAAAAAATCGTTGGAGCCACAAGGCAAAAACACGTTCAAGTTTCATTCGGTACTCAAATACCTAGTTCTTATGTATTTCTTCGTTACTCTAGTGTTCTGGAGAGTACATAGAGCAACTACACTACACCGAATTGTAGGTAAAACCGAGAACACAACAAAACTTGAGAATGTTTCTACAACGAGACCACCGAAAATGATTTGAGGATATTCAATATATTTTAATCTAACTCAATCACATTACAACGCATCGAGAGCATTCTCTCGTCATGAATATAAAAAAAATTATATTAAGATGGTTAAGATTCATCACCACATCAAAACCAACACATCTGTCTAAAATAATCATCAATCATTTAGAGATTGCGGTGCGAAAAATTTTAGAATTGAGAAAATTCTCAGTAACTTTCGGGCAGCACGACTTTCTTTTTTAGATGGAAAAAATTCTCGATCAATTTTTTTGGAGCTTCGGTGGTGGCCATCATGGTTAAGGTGGTTGTGAGGTGATTTGAAAAATTCTTAAAAATACAAAACTTCGTATTTATCAAACTTCGTTAAAGTATGAATTTCACAATGATTTTTATGTTGGTGGTCGTGGTGGCGCTTGTACGAATCGAGTATATTGCGAATGTTCTTTTGGGGTGGAGGTATTTTTGAAGTGTTGACGACGATCTTTAGGACAGAAAAAACTCTAAATACGAACAAATTAGGAAAAGTTCTCAACTTTTTTGAAATCGTCAAATAGTCTACGTGTGTTCTTCGTTAGTGGTTATTATGTCCCCGTAGTGAAGGCGGTAGATTTTAGTTTTGAAATCATTTTAAACTTAATTAGTGTGTTGGGTGGTGGTGAAATAAGGGTGGAAGTGGTGGTGAACTGACGGTGGTGTATTACTTGAAAGGTTGTTGTGGTGATAGTGTATCAATTGATTGGGAGGAGATGAAATAAAAATACAACGGTGAATTTTAGCGGTCTAGGTGTTGGCGGCTGTATTGATGGGGTGAAAGGGCAGTGCTCAAATTCCGATAGTGGTGGTAGCATAGACGATCAAATTTTGCTTCGTAAGTGTACAAATCTCGTCTTCGGCGAATCCTTATGATGAAACAGTTTCTGACAATTTGATGATGTGTGGGAATGCCTGATGAACTTTGTGAAACTCTTACGGAATTGATGAATGACTTATAATTAGGGATGTGCATGTTGAATGGAACTTAGAATGTGTTGATGGGCGCGTAAACGTATTTTAGCCTTTTTGGCTCCGATGATCTTTGAATCGGCCTCCTTTTGACCAACTTTTCATAAACTAAATTTATCAATTTCATTGTTTGTTTTAGTTGCCTTCCAATAGTTTGAAAACCTTATTAATCGTTGTGTAATTGGTCATGATCGATTAAAAATGGGAGAGATGCGAGCGTTTTACCAAAATGAATAGTTTTGTTGACCCATTGAGAGTAAAATGGTGACGTCTTTGATGTATAAATATTCATCGATCCAAACTACTTGGGTTGGAAAGTGCAATGAACAAGCTTTCTAACGGTTCAAACCACGTGCAAAATGGAGTTCGGGAGTGTCTGGTGCAAGCCCGCAAAGTTTGACTTGTTGTGCAGCCTTGAGGATGCGCCCGGGCGCATTGAAGTGCGCCTGGGGCGCATAAACTTGCGCCTGAGGCGCAATGAAGCTGCAAAACAGGTCAAACTTTGCGGACTTGCCCCGAACACTCCCGAACTCCGATTTCCGCGTGATTTGAACCATTAGAAAGTTTGTTCAATTTACTTTTTAACAATAGTATTTTGGTTCCAATAAATTTTGTACATTAAAAGACGTTATTATTTTATTCGAAGTGGCTAAAAAAAATCATTTCGGTAAAATGCTCGCATATCTCTTATTTTAAATCTTATCGAGACCATTATATATGAATAAATAGAGTTTATAAGGTACTAAAAGTTGGTGAAATCCAATTACAAAGACATTAAAGTTTTGTTTATAATAAAGGGGTAGAAAGAAGGCTAGCAAAAAAATCGTTGGAGCCACTAGGCAAAAACACGTTCAAGTTTCATTCGGTACTCAAATACCTAGTTCTTATGTATTTCTTCGTTACTCTAGTGTTCTGGAGAGTACATAGAGCAACTACACTACACCGAATTGTAGGTAAAATCGAGAACACAACAAAACTTGAGAATGTTTCTAAAACGAGACCACCGAAAATGATTTGAGGATATTCAATATATTTTAATCTAACTCATCCACATTACAACGCATCGAGAGCATTCTCTCGTCATGAATATAAAAAAAAGGGCGCCTCAGGCACATTTGAATTGCACCATGGGAGTGATGTTTTTCTCTTTTGATGTAATTTCATTCCTACATATAACATTCAGTGGCTCATAGATTTCAAGTATTTGAGCGTGTCATCAACTTCCAGAAATTAAACCATGGATCGATCCTTTGGCTTCAATGCTGCTCCACTCTGGCTTCTTCATCAAATCAATGTCGTTCATACCTCTCTGTACTTCTTCAACTCTATCCCACCTTTAAACAACAACTTGAACATTTCTAAGTGTAATAGCAAGCATTATTGGGTTCCAAATCCAAGAGCCTTTAGCTGCATATTCCCCTATTTTTTTGTTCCTATTGAACTCTACAAGCTGCCAATAGCGCTCCCAGACCGGCTCATGGAAAAGCCACTAGTTTCTGAACCATACCTAAAGCCTCTTTGAGCTTCCCAGACCGGCTCAACAAATCCACGATACAAGTGTAATGATTCAGTTCGATCGGGTTCCATTCCAAATCTCCATTTCATGGCATAAAAGACTCTACAGCCTTCACTGAGAAGGCCAGCCAATAGTGGCTACAAGTAGATAATAATCTCAAGAAGGTCAATACAATTCTGCTCCAATCCTTCTTCCACCATTTGACGAACAATTTGCAGGGCTTCAAAACCTAGCCCACAAGCTCCATAGCCCTCAATAACCGATGTCCATGTCACGAGTTCACTATTTATCATCCTAGCTATTAGCCACATGCAGTTTCAAGCCGCCAATATTAGTATACACAACGACGAGGCTTTTAAAGACTTCAGCCGCAGAACTCCTAAAAAAAAAAAGATTTCAGCCACAGGTTCTAGACTTCCATTGCCCGTTTGCCGGAATAGTTCGTCTATTGCATTCTCAAAATGGAGGGCATTTTGAGTATGATTCTGAAACTAGCGGTGCTATTCTTAAAGGGAATTTGTCTAAACAATTTGAGTTGCTCTATCCATGTCCCCACACTTTGCATAAAAACCAAGGAATGAAGTTTGGAAAACACTGTGATAAAGTCCATTTTCAGTAGCAAAACCTTGCAATTTTTGCCTTGAAAACGATTACCATTCTCCCCAGAAGCTGAAAATACTTCGTACGGGCTTCTTGTGCCTCTCTTATGTTTTCGGACATATTGGCCACATCTTATTACTCATGGCGGCATCTTATTACTCCCGGACGCAAGTTTTGACACTTGGCCGCATTGTCTTGAAAGCGTGACTAGTATACCTATCATCGTGGCCAGAGCGTTGGGCTTCCAGTGAGAAATTGGGTTTTGAAGCGGCCCTCTAGGACTTAGTGGAATGAATTGAACTGGCCGAAATCCATTGAAATAGATCTGGAAAAAAAAGCTTTTAAAAATCTTCCAATTGGCCCAAAAATGTTTTCCTAGCTCTCTTTTAGGGATTGATACTTTTACAAGATTAATGTTTCCCTAATTTATTTTTTCCCTCTTTATTCAATTTCTTTTCGCGTTGGTTAGTTTTTCGCCAATTTTTTTTTTTATGGATTATTAGTTCGTTTCAACAAGAGAAATCGAAGAACTATAAAATTATGACCCAAAGTCAAATATTATTAAAAAAACTAAGAAAAAGTCCAAAAAGTTTGAAACTCATTTCGAGTCATGTTTGAGTCAATTAAATTCGACTTTCATTCAATTCAATTGTAAGTACCTTAAGACTAGCCCCATTCTACTAAGCTTTCTTCAAAAAATAAGTAATTATTCGTAATTTTTAAAATTAAAAATAATGTATTTGTTATCAAATTGTCGAAAAAAAGAAAAAAGAAAAGGAGCAATGTACCAAGGATGGAATTAAACATGCATTATTTACAAATAAAAGTATTCGGATATTCGAGAAAAATCAATATACTCTTGGCCACATCGAATTTCCCTTGACCGCTACGAATTACTCTTGGACGCGTGGAATTGCACTTGGCCGCATCGAATTGCACGTGGCTGCATCGAATTGCACTTGGCTGCTACGAATTACTCTTGTCCGCCTCGAATTGCACTTGGCCACATGGAATTACACTTGGCCGCTTTGAATTGCACATGGCCGCCTGGAATTGCACTTGGCCGCTTCGAATTGCACTTGGCCGCGTCGAATTGCACGGCCAAGTGCAATTCAACATGGCCAAGAATAATTTGTAACGGTCAAGTGCAATTCAATGCGGCCAAGTGCAATTCAATGCGGCCGGGAGAGTAATTCGATACGGCCAAGTGCAATTCGATGCGCCAAGAGTAATTTGCAGCGGCATAGTGTAATTCAATGCAGCCAAAACTAGTTTATCTATAGCTTATATCACTTGTTGTAATGACTTGGATACCCTCAACCTTAAATCTCTCTCTAATTTAGAGTTTGGATTAGGTTATTTTAGTTGTTTGTTTGCAGAATATCAAGTAGTGGTGCTGTAAGAACCCGATTTTATAATTCTTATTTTAATTGATTGTAGGTTGTCATGTGGGCTCGTTGTCTGAGTGACGTGGGACCCATGTGCGTATCCCGAGACTTTTAATATGATTAGATATACATTCGATGCAAAATTTGAATTTTGGTGACCGAACTAAAAAATTCTTGAACCTTGGGGAGTTGATTAGTGTTACCATAGATCTAGAGGGACCTATGGTGTGTTTTTTTACCAAAAATCAGACGTTTAGTCCAGAGGGGAAGATCGGCTCCCCATTTTTTTTCCATTTCCGGGTTCTTTTTTTTACTTCTTCTTCATCTCTTGACTCCTCATTCTCCCTCACTACACGCACAATCAACCTCTCAAATCTTCTAAATTTTGGAGAATCTAAAGAAATGAAAGCTTAATTTCATACATAGAACTTACAGATTTTGGAGCTAGAAGTGGGTTTGGAGAAGATTCAAAGCTAGGGTTTGGTATTTGCATCTTTGAGGTAGGATACATGGCTAATCCTCTTGATATGTTTATTTTTAGTGTAAATATTGTGGATTTGTGTAGAGCATGAGTATATTTTTTAGATTATATGGAAATTTGTGTTAGGGTTTTAAGATCTCACATGGAAAACGTGGGTTTTTGTTGATACTTGTTAAATTCTTGAGATTTATGTGTTATTGAGATGTAGAGATGCTAAATGTTTAAAAGTTATAAGTATTAATGAAATAGTTTATGCGTATTTGAAGTTTAGTGAATACTTGGAGCTTGGATACTTGATGGGAGATATGCGAATGATATTTGGGTATAAATTATCCCGTTCGGTGAGATAGGTTAAGATGATTATGCTCGGATTATGTTGGTCTAGATTTAATTGGTGCACCTAGGAAAAATAAGCTGGGCATGGCGAGCTTCTCGGTGAAAGACCGGAAATTGTTGGGGTGGTACACCGTACCCGATTACCCCGGTGCAAGGGTGGTGCTTGTACCCGGTTATCCCAATTCATGGGGTGGTACTTGTACCCGACTACCCTTGGTTTATGAGGGTGGTGCTTGTACCGGATTACCCTGGTTCATGGGGTGGTACTTGTACCCGGTTACCCTCGGTTAGATATTAAAGTTGGTGTATGGTCTATGACTTCGGGTTAAATCTAGGAATGTTGGACAATGGTGATTAGGCGGAGAAACGTATGAGGTTATTATTAAGAAATACTTATCGACACTTGATAATTATGTGTGGGCTTTCAACTTGTGAATGTTTCACAATATTTCTGTTAAACTTGAACATATTATTTGGTTTAGTCTTGTTTCCTACGGGCTCCGGCTCCGGCTCATGTTGTTTAAACCATTTCAGGTGGCAATGAGGCACCGTGTGGACACATGGAGTTCCTTTATGTGATATCATCTTATTTAGCCTATGTCTTGAATCATGAAAGGCCATAAGGCCGTCTTGGGTTCGATGTCTTTTGTAGCATGATCATAGAACTGAAAAGTTGTGTTATTATTTTGGAACTGTAAAACTAGGAGTTGTGTAATTATCTTTTGGGTATTTTGTCTCATGGCTTGCAGAACTTATGTTAGCACTGAAGATTATGTATTAAAAATGTTGTTTTGAGACTTATGGAAACGTAGCTATCTAGTTTGACTGTATGGAGTTATAATTGGTGAAATTTATTCCAGGCAAAGGAACTTGTTAGCTATTGTGAAAAATAGCTTCGTTGTGTTAATTTTTAATTTTTTTTGATAAGTTGTATCCGGGTTTAAAAAGAAAGGAAAGTTCCTCTTCTTTTCTTTTTTTTTGGTCAATGCGCTCAATGTTTGACGAAGACTTGACTTTTCAACGCGATATTTATGCCTTTATGACACATGTTAAGGTTGAATTTTTGGGGCGTTATAGGTGCCCATACCTATATAGAAGTGCAATTCCATGAGGCCAAGAGCAATTCGATGCGGCCAAGTGCAATTACACCCTTGTATATGTATTGCATTACGTAGTGTTTAAATGTCTGAGTAGACACCTTCAGACTGACGGCTTCTATGTTCGATTCCCATATGGCATCTAGACGTAACAAGTGAACCTAATTCCAATCAACTAATCCAATCAAACATCGTATATACCTTCACTGGCATAGTTGTAACAAGTTGGCACTGACATCCACACTCTCATGTTATCAGTTTTTGTTTTGGACCGATTTATATGGATTTTTGTCACAACTTTAATTGAGTGTACTGGTAATGGACGGCGCGATCACATCTCAACTTCACGCGCATGTATTTATTATGGAAAAAAAAACAATTCATCTTTGTTTGAAGCGAATTCGAATACATCTATTTTAAATTTAAGAAAATCCTACTAGGAGAAAGGAATGAGGGCGTGGGGTTTGAACTCTCACCAAATTAAGTGTCCATTGCGGCATCATTGTAAGAAAGGCACATCTCAACTAGGTTGATATCTACTCCTTTACGATCACATGCCAATCCTAAATCCTTTGAATTTTGTGACTAAACCCATGCATTTGAATGAGTTGCCTACGTGTTTGATTCATCCAATCCAGCTTAAAATAAGTGTGAGTCCGAATCAAAATCGCGTCACCCGTAGTTCTCTATTTAAGTGGGATCTACATGGGAGACATGGATTTCAAGGGGCCTAATCCCAAATCACAAGGCCAAAGTGGCGTACTTGTACCCACTACTATGAAAAACTAATTTTTGTTTTGACATTCTTAAAGCCAGTGAAGGCCAAATTTGTCGAGGCCAAATCGATGTTCCACTAACGAATTTGAACTTAGTGCCGATCTACAGCAATGGAATTTCAATTTTGCGCTGTCCCACGACTCTTTTTTAGAATTTGAACTTTGGGCCACCTCACGGCAATGGAAGTGTACTAGTAGTGGTGAAGTTATGGTGGTGTATGTGGTGAAGTGATGGTGGTGGAGGGTGTGGGTCTCCGATGAACGTGGCTCGCTTCCTCTAGAATTGTTGTTCGTCTGGATCTAACCTCGCTCCCATGATCCTAACCTGAACCATGAAGCACAACTAAAGACCACACTGGAGGAGCCCCGGAATGGCCCTCCGGCGTGAGGATGAGAAAATGGTAGGTTGAGGAAAGCAAATCACTAGGGTTTCGAGGGTAGGAGACGATGTACCTTTTGGGGCTGCTATCCTTTGGTATTTATAGAGGGACCTTGGCTAGATCTCCAAGTTCGTCCATGCGTCTGACACACGTCGGCTGACATCACCCGTGACGCACCAAATAAGGCGGTTAGTGTGAGCTATCATGGGAGACATGGCCGAGCTCAGTTGCCTAGCCCCGGGCCGAGACGAGCCTCAAGGGAGCTTCATGGGAGACATGGTCGAGCCTAGCCACGAGAAAATTCATGGAAGACATGGCCAACCCTAGCCTCGAGGGAGTTTCGTGGGAGACATGGCCGAGCCTAGTCACGAGGGAGCTTCATGGGAGACATGGCTGAGCCCAGCCTCAAGGAAGCTTCACGGGAGACAGGGCCGAGGCTAGCCTCGAGGAGCTTCATGGAAGACATGGCTGAGCCTACCCTCATGGGAGCTTCGTGGGAGACATGGCCGAGCCTAGTCGTGGGGGAGCTTCATGGAAGACATGGCCGAGCCTAGCCTTGAGGGAGCTTCCAGGGAGACATGGCCGAGCCAAGTTGCTTAGCTCCGGGCCGAGCCGAGCCTCAAGGAAGCTTCATGGGAGATATGCCCGAGCCTAATTGCCTAGCTCCGGGCCGAGCTGATCCTCGAGGGAGCTTCATGGGAGACATGGCCGAGCCTAGCCTAAAGGAGTTTCATGGAAGACATGGCCGAGCCTAGCATCGAGGGAGTATTGTGGGAGACATGGCCGAGCCTAGTCACAAGGGAGCTTCATGGGAGACATGGCCGAGCCTAGCCTTGAGGGAGTTTCATGGGAAACATGGCCGAGCCTAGCTGATGAGCGTAAAATGTAGTACTTAAAGACGCCCATACTTGCATTGTTAGTCTTGACTTTATAATTATTTATGTCGTATTACCATCTATTTATGTTTTGTATGTATTTTGGGCTTTATCACACAAAAATGTTTCTTCCGAGACTTATGAGATGGAGTCTGATTCAAATGGGCTCAACCCAATCCAAATTAGAAGATCCAAAAGAGCAAAAGCCAAAGTCGAGCTCACAGAATTTTCCTACGATGGAATTGAAATAAGAAGATTGGATTGCAAGGATTTTGTTCTCTGCACGTGGCTTGCACGTCTAATACTAGAACTCTTAAAGGCAAGTATTGTTTAAGGAAAAGAAATATTACACAATCGGTGATTACCGAATTGACGAGAAGTTGACGGAAAAAGGAATTACATTCCAAAAGGATTTGGGACCTTATAAATTGGAAGCATCAGAGGGTTTTAAAGAGAGGAGATTACGACGCGCAGCACGACCTCGGCATTCAAAGCCACGGCTGGAGAAAGAATAGAGAGCAGAAGAAAAATATTTGTAAGATTATTATTATGAATTCTAGTCGAATGATTCATTTGTTTTTATCTATGAGCGGCTAAATTCTTAAACTAGGGTTGAGGATGAAACCTCGTGAATATTATTGATTGGTTTTAAGCAGTTGATTTTTCCTACGTGCGTTCATAGTTTATTGTTCTGATCTCATTAATTAATTTGGTTGAAACTTGGATATGGATTCAATCGGAATGGGTTTTTTTCCATGATTTGATATCACCTTATTAATCGAATTGCTTGGTTTGTCATATTTAATATTTAAGTACGGGATATCTACTGTGATTTGTTTTATGCGGATACAGTTGATGATTTTGGCTTAAACTTTGAAGCAGAGGAGGAACATACTTTTGATACAAATAAAAAAAGGGCTTAACGATATATTATCCGCGGTGATTAAGATTAGCTTCTAAATCATTGTGTAGAAATAAAAGGAAAAATCATTGTGTAGAATTGATTGATAAATATTTGAGGGTGTGGATTCCGATACCTTAGTTACTTTTCTCAACTGTTAATCTCCACTACTTTTCTGTGCCAGTTTCATTGTTTATTTTGTCGTAGTTTTATTCAATTTTTAGTTTAAAAACCAATCACAACTTTTGTCGACTAGGTTAGGGTTCAATCAGTTTGAGTTTATTTAGTTTTTCTATTAAAAAATTATAAGTCCCTGTGGGTTCGACCTCGCTCTTGCATTACTATACTTCGATACGATTCGTGCGCTTGCGAGTACATTAAAATTTCACATCACTAGCCTCGAGCGAGCTTTGTGGGAGACATGGCTGAACCTACCCTCGAGTAGCTTCCTGGAAGACATGGCCGAACCTAGCTTCGTGGGAGCTTCGTTGGAGACATGGCCGAGCCTAGTCACGAGAGAGCTTCAATGGAGATATTGCCGAGCCTAGCGTTGTGGGAGCTTTGTGGGAGACATGGCCAAGCCTAGTCGCGAGGGAGCTTCTTGGGAGACTTGGCCTAGCCTTGCCTTGGGGGAGCTCTAGGGGAGACATGGCCGAGCCAACTTTCCTAACTCCGGGCTGAGCCGACCCTCAAGGGAGTTTCATGGGAGAGGTGCCCGAGCCTAGTTGCCTAGCTCCGGGCCTAGCTGATCCTCGAGGGAGCTTCATGGTTGACATGGCCGAGCCTAGTTGCCTAGCTCCGGGCCAAGCCGAGCTTCAAGGGAGCTTCTTGGGAGATTTGCCCGAGCCTAGTTGCCTAGCTCTGGGCCGATCCGATCTCGAGGGAGCTTCATGGGAGACATGGCCGAGCCTAGCCTCGAGGAGTTTCATGGAAGACATGGCCGAGCCTAGTTGCGAGGGAATTTCATGGGAGACATGGCCAAGCCTAGCCTCAAAGGAGTTTCATGGGAGACAAGGCCGAGCACTTCATGGGAGACATGGCCGAGCAGAGCCTTGAGGGAGCTTCATGGGAGACATGGCCGAGCCTAGCCTCGACGAGCTTCATGGAAGACATGGCCGAGTCTAGCCTTATGAGAGTTTTGTGGGAGACCTGGCCAAGGCTATTCGCGAGAGAGCTTCATGGGAGACATGGCCAAGCCTAGACTCGAGGGAGCTTCATGGGAGACTTGGCCGAGCCTGGCCTCGAGGGAGCTTCATGGGAGTAATGGCGGAGCAATTTATTACAGACGTGGTCGAGCCGAGCCTCGAGGGAGCTTCATGGGAGACATGGCCGACCATAGCCTCAAGGAACTTCAAGGAAGACATGGCCAAGCATAGCCTCGGGGGAGATTTGTGGAAGACATGGCCTAGCCTAGTCATGAGGGAGCTTCATGGAAGACATGGCCTAGCCTAGCCTCAAGGGAGCTTCATGGGAGACATGGCCGAGCTCTTCATGGGATACATGGCCAAGCCTAGCCTTGAGGGAGCTTCATGGGAGACATGACCGAGCCAAGCCTCGAGAGAGCTTCATGGGAGACATGGCCGAGCCTAGTCACGAGGGAGCTTCGTGGGAGACATGGCCGTGCCCAGCCTTGAGGGAGCTTCGTGGGAGACTTTGCAGAGCCTACCCTCAATGAGCTTCATGGAAGACATGGCCAAGCCTAGCCACATGGGAACTTCATTGGAGACATGGCCGAGCCTAGTCGAGAGGGAGCTCCTTTGGAGACATGGCCGAGCCCAGCTTGGAGGGAGCTTTGTGGGAGACATGGCCGAGCCTAGTCATGAGGGAGCTTCATGGGAGATGTAGCCGAGCCTACCCTTAAAGGTGCTTCATGGGAGACAAGGCCGAGCCTAGTTGCCTAGCTCCGGGCCGAGTTGATCCTCTAGGGAGCATGATGGGACACATGGCCTAGCGTAGTTACCTGGCTCCAAGCCAAGCTAAGCTTCAAGGGAGCTTCCTGGGGGATTTGCCCGAGCCTAGTTGCCTAGCCTTGGGCCGATCCGAGCATCAATGGAGCTTCATGGGAGACATGGCCGATCCTAGCATCGAGGAGTTTCATGGAAGACATGGCCGAGCCTAGCCTTGAGGGAGTTTCATCGGAGACATGGCCAAGCGTAGTCGTGAGGGAGCTTCATGGGAGACATGACCTCGCCTCGCCTCGAGGGAGTTTCATGGGAGACAAGGACGAGCACTTCATGGGAGACATGGCCAAGCCGAGCCTCAAAGGAGCTTAATGGGAGACATGGCCGAGCCTAGCCTCGAAGAGCTTCATGGAAGACACGGCCGAGCCAAGCCCTAATGGAGTTTTTAGGGAGACATGGCAAAGCCTATTCGCGAGGGAGCTTCATGGGACACATGGCCGATCCTAGCCTCGAGGAAGCTTCATGGGAGACATGTTCGAGCATATCCTCGAGGGATCTTCATGGGAGACATGGCTGAGCCTAGCTTCGAGGAGCATCATGGAAGACATGGCCGAGCCCAGTCTTGAGGGAGTTTTGTGAGAGACATGGCCTAGCCTAGTCGAGAGGGAGCATCATGGGAGACATGGCCGAGTATAGCCTAGAGGGAGCTTCATGGGAGACATGGCCGAGCTCTTCATGGGAGACATGGCCGAGCCCAGCCTCGAGGGACCTTCATGGGAGACATGGCCGAGCCTAGCCTCGAGGAGCTTCATGGAATACATGGCCAAGCCCAGCCTCAAAGGAGCTTCATGGGAGACAAGGCCGAGCCTAGTTGCCTAGCTCCGGGACTAGCTGATCCTCAAGGGAGCTTCATGGGAGATATGCCAAAGCCTAGTTGCCTAGCTCCTGGCCGGGCCGATCCTCGAGGGAGGATCGTGGGATCTACATGGAAGACATGGCCGAGCCTCGCCTTGAGGAGCTTCGTGGGAGACATGGCCGAGCCTAGTCGCGAGGGAGCTTCATGGGAGACGTGGCTGATCGTAGCCTTGATGGAGCTTCTTAGGATACATGGCCGAGCCTAGTTACCTAGCTTCAGGCCGAGCCAAGCCTTAATGGAGCTTCATGGGAGAGATGCCCAAGCCTAGTTGCCAAGCTCTGGGCCGAGCCGATCCTCGAGGGTGCTTCATGGGAGACATGGCTGAGCCTAGTTACCTAACTCCGGCCTGAGCCGAGCTTCAAGGGAGCTTCATGGGAGATATGCCCAAGCGTAGATGCCCAGCTCCGAGCTGAGCCGAGCCTTGGGGGAGATTCGTTGGAGACATGGCCGAGCCTAGCCCCGAGGAGCTTCATGGAAGACATAGCCGAGCCTAGCCTCGAGGGAGTTTTCTGGGAGACATGTCCTAGCCTGTTCGCGAGGAAGCTTCATGGGAGACATGGCCGAGCCTAGCCTCGAGGGATCTTCATGGGAGACATTGCAGAGTACTTCTTTGTAGACGTGGCCGATCCGAGCCTTTAGGGAGCTTCAAGGGAGACATGGCCGAGCCTAGCCTCGAGGGAGTTTTGTTGAAGACATGGCCAATCCTAGCCGCGATGGAGCTTCATGGGAGACATGGCCGAGCCTAACCTCGAGGGAGCTTCCTGGGAGACATGGCCGAGCTGAGTTGACTAGCTCCCGGCCGATCCGAACCTCAAGGGAGCTTAATGGGAAATATGCCCGAACCTAGTTGCCTAGCTCCTGGCCGAGCCGATCCTCGAAGGAGCTTCATTGGAGACATGGCCGAGCCTAGCCTCAAGGAAGTTTCATGTGAGACAAGGCCGAGCCTAGTCTCGAGGAAGTTTCATGGGAGACTTTGCCATGCTTAGTCGCGAGAGAGGTTCATGGGAGACATGGCCTAGCCTAGCCTCGAGGGAGCTTCATGGGAGACAAGGCGGTGCACTTAATTGCAGACGTGGTCGAGCCGAGCCTCGAGAGAGCTTCATGGGAGACATGACCGAGCATAGCCTTGAGGTGCTTCTTGGAAGCCATGGCCGAGACTAGCCTCGGGGAGTTTTATGGGAGACATGGTCAAGCCTAGCCTCGAGGGAGCTTAATGGGAGACATGGTCGAGCTCTACATGGGATACATGGCCAAGCCTAGCCTCAAGGGAGCTTCATGGGAGACATGGCCGAGCCTAGCCCTGAGATGCTTCATGGGAGACATGGCCGAGCTTAGCCTAGAGGGAGCTTCGTGGGAGACATATTCGAGCCTAGTCGCGAGGAAGCTACATGGAAGACATGGCCGAGCCAAGCCTTGAGGGAGCTTCGTGGGAGACATGGCAGAGCCTACCCTCGAAGAGCTTCATGGAAGACATGGCCGAGCCTAGCCTCGTGGGAGCTTCATTGGAGACATGGCCGAGCCTAGTCCCGAGGGAGTTCCATGGGAAACATGGCCGTGCCTAGCCTTGAGGCTGCTTTGTGGGAGACATGGCAGAGCTTAGTCGCGAGAAAGCTTCATGGGAGACATGGCCGAGACTAGCCTTGAAGGAGCTTCATGGGTGACGTGGCCGAACCTAGTTGCCTTGCTCCAGGCCAAGCCTATCCTCGAGGGAGATTCATGGGAGACATGGCCTAGCCTAGTTACATAGCTCCGGGCCAAGCCGAGCTTCAAGGGAGCTTCCTGGGAGATTTGCTAGAGCCTAACTGCCTAGCTCTGGGCCGATCCGAGCCTTGAGGGAGCTTCATGGGAGAAAACGCTGAGCCTAGCCTCGAGGAGTTTCATAGAAGACACGGTCGAGCCTAGCCTCGAGGGAGTTTTGTGGGAAACAAAGCCAAGCCTAATCGCGAGGGAGCTTCGTGGGAGACATGGCCGACCCCACCCTCGAGGGAGTTTAATGGGAGACAAGTCCGAGCACTTAGTGGGAGACGTGGCCAAGCCAAGTATCGAGGGAGCTTCATTGGAGACATGGCCGAACCTAGCCTCGCCGAGCTTCATGGAAGACATTACCGAGCCTAAACTTAAGGGAGTTTTGCGGGAGAATGGCAAAGCCTATTTGCGAGGGAGCTTCATGGGAGACATGGCCGAGCCTAGCCTCGAGGTAGCGTCATGGGAGTCATGGCGGAGCAATTTATTACAGACGTGGCCGATCCGAGCCTCGAGGGAGCTTCATGGGAGACATGGCCGAGCATAGCCTCGTGGAGCTTCAAGGAAGACATGGCTGAGCTTATCTCGGGGGAGTTTTGTGGGAGACATGGCCTAGCCTAGTCGTGAGGGAGCTCCATGGGAGACATGGCCTAGCCTAGCCTCAAGGGTGTTTCATGGGAGACATGGCCGAGCACTTCATGGGATTCATGGCTGAGCCAAGCCTCGAGGGAGCTTCGTGGGAGATAGGGCCCGGCCTAGCCTTGAGGACCTTCATGGAAGATATGGCCGAGCCTAGCCTCGAGGGATCTTCTCGGGAGACTTGGCCGAGCCTAGTCACGAGGGAGCTTCATGGGAGACATGGCCGAGTCTAGCCTTGAGGGAGCTTCGTGGGAGGCCTAGCAGAGCCTACCCTTGAGGAGCTTCATGGAAGACATGCCGAGCCTTCCTTGAGGGAGCTTCGTGGAAGACATGGCCGAGCCTAGCCTCGTGGGAACTTCATTGGAGACATGGCCGAGCCTAGTCACAAGGGAGCTCCATGTGGACATGGCCGAGCTTAGCCTACCCTTGAGGAGCTTCATGGGAGACATGGTCGAGCTTAGCCTCGAAGGAGCTTCATGGGAGACATGGCCAAGCTCTTCATTGGATACATGGCTGAGCCTGGCCTCAAGGGAGCATCAAGGAACACATGGTCGTGCCTAGCCTCGAGGGAGCTTCGTGGGAGACATGCCCGAGCCTAGTTGCGATGGAGCTTCATGGGAGACATGCCCGAGCCTAGCCTTGAAGGAGCTTCGTAGGAGACATGGCCAAGCCTAGTTGCCTAGCTCCGGGCCGAGCTGAGCCGAGCCTCAAGGTAGCTTAGTGGGAGATATTCCCGAGTCTAGTTGCCTATCTCCTGGCCGAGCCAATCCTCGTGGGAACTTCATGGGAGACATGGCCAAACCTAGTTGCCTATCTTCGGGCCAAGCCGAGCTTCAAGGGAGCTACCTGGGAAATATGCCCGAGCCTTGTTTCCTAGCTTCGAGCTAAGCCGATCCTCGAGGGAGCTTCATGTGAGACATGGCCGAGCCTAGTTGCTTAGCTCCTGGCCGACCCGCAGAGGGTAGCATCGGGGCCTTCCGCCAATCGTAGCGATTGTGGCCGAACCAGAATATTCGGACCACTACAGAGGGATTGTGATACAGCGATAGTGTTTATGGAAGCGGGATGGCAATGCTCCCACGATCTTCATAGTTGTCTTGTTTCTACTCATTTTTCATAAACTCAACTTTATTATTTTTATAGTTGTATTCCACCATCTTTTAGTAAGTTGAAAATCCTCCTTATCGATATATAGTAGGTCTTTATCCGATTTAAAATGACGTAGATGCGAGCGTTTTACAAGAACGATTCATTTTTATGACTCAGTGATGGTAAAATAGTCATATACTTTGATGCACAAAAAAATTGCATCCAAACCAATTGGGTTAGAAAGCAGACTTAATAAACTTTTTAAAGGTTCAAACTTTGCAAAAATCGGAGTTCGGGAATGTTCGGAACAAACTTATAAAGTTTGACAAATTGTGGAGTTCCTAGGCGCCTCTGGCGCAATGCAGTGCGCCCAGGGCGCAATGAAATGCGCCTCAGGCGCATTGAGAGTTCAAATTTTGTTAAATTTCGCGGCCTTCTCCCGGACACTACCGAACTCCGATTTTTGCAAGGTTTGAACCGTTAAAAAGCTTGTTGAGTCTATTTTCTAACCCTAGTCGTTTTGATCAAAAGTAATTGGTGCAACATAAGATATGACTATTTTACCCTCAGTGAGTCGGAGAATAAATTATTTCTGTAAAACGCTAATATCTCCCTTATTTTAGACCGGATTGAAATCTATTTTATATTAATAAATAGGGTATTCGAAGTACTAATAGAAGGTGGGATCGAATTATAAAAACAAGAGTTTTTGGTTTTGGTAATTTAATCTAAAATAGACCAATTCAAAGATCGTCGGAGCGACTAAGGATAAAAACACGTTTTCTCTCTCTTCAACTCTTTCTAAGTTCCACTCGGTATTCTCATTTCTAGCTCTAAGGTACTCTTTCATTTTGTAAGAGTTATAGAGAGTTCTTAAAGCCACTGAAAGCTAATTTGTCTTGGCCAAATGAGTGTGCCACTAAAAAATTTGAATTTAGTGCTGATCCACGGCAACAGAATTTCAATTTTGCGCTGCCTCACGACTCTTTTTTAGAAATTGAACTTTGGGCCGCCTCACGGCAATGGAAGTGTGCTGGTAGTGGTGAAGTTATGGTGGTGTATGTGGTGAAGTGATGGTGGTGGAGGGGTTGTGTTACAGTGACAGTGTTTGTGGCAAAGGGATGGTAGAGCTCCCACGATCTTCGTTGTGCTTTGCTTTCTACTCATTTTTCATAAATTCAACTTTATTATTTGTATAGTTGTATTCTACCACCTTTTAGTACTTTGAAAATCCTCTTTATCAATATATAGTAGGTCTTTATCTGATTTAAAATGAAGGAGAGACGAGCGTTTTACACGAGCGATTCATTTTTATGGCTCACTGGGGGTAAAATAGTCATATTCTTTGATGTACAAAAAAATTTGCATCCAAACTAATTGGGTTAGAAAGTAAACTTAACAAGCTTTTTAACGGTTCAAACCTTGTAAAAATCAGAGTTCGATAGTGTCCGGGAGAAGGCCGCGAAATTTTACAAATTCTAAACGGTCAATGCGCCTGAGGCGCATTTCTTTGCGCCCCCGGCGTACTACATTGCGCCTGAGGCGCCTTGGAACTGCCCAATTTGTCAAACTTTGTAAGTTTGTTCCGAACATTCTAGTACTCCGATTTTTGCAAGGTTTGAACCGTTAAAAAACTTTTTGAGTCTATTTTCTAACCCAAGTAGTTTTGAACTAAAATTATTTGTACATCTTAATATATGACTATTTTACCCTCGGTGAGTCGAGAATAAATCATTTCTTGGAGATCACTTGCTGCCTCTGCAGGTACTTCCGACCAGAAGGAAAATGCAAAGCTTCATGCAATTGAAGGAGCAATGGTAAAGCATTATATGAGTTTTTTTGGCAAAGTAACTAGTAACAACATCTGTCATGCTTAGATTTTAAGAAAAAAATCCCACCCCTTTACCGATCACATGTCAACCAAGTTATTGGTAAAGCAGGTAATGAACACTTAATTTGGTGAGAATTCAAACCACACCCCCACATTCCTTTCTCCTAGTAGGATTTTCTTATACTGAAAATAGATGTATTTGCTTCAAACAAAGAAGGATTGTTTTTTTTTTCCATAATAAATACATGTGCGTGAAGTTAGCTGCTTGGAATTTTTCGCTCAATACTTGACTTTCTAGTCTCCATAGTCTGTTGGGTAGAGTTGAACATTTGCTTTAATGCTCATATCATGTGATAATATCTTACCTTCGGACTTGAAATAGATGCATTAGAATTTCCTTCAAATAGCTATGCAACGTTGAGACGTCTGCAAATTTAGTTTATGAAGAAAACTTCTTGTGACATAATATGGGCGGGTTTTTTTTTTTTTTTGTCATTCGTTATTCCTAATCTACTACATCCTAGGAGACTTGAGGAGAGGGATGGGTGCTTACCAAAGGAACTGCAAGAATCGAACTCTGCCCATAAGCGTCGGTGTATAGGTGAGACACCAACTGCACTCCACCCCACTTGCAATGGGTGTCATCTTATTTTTCTTCTCCTTAATTAAAAACAAGTCTTTTAACGTACAAACAAGCCAAGGTTTGAACTTGTTTTGATACACATTTCGAGTCATGTTTGAGTTAATTAAATTCGACTTTCATTCAATTCAATTGTAAGTACCTTAAGACTAGCCCTGTTCTACTAAGCTTTCTTCAAAAAATAATGTTTTTGTTGAAACAATTTGTCGAAAAAAAGAAAAAAGAAAAGGACCAATGTACCAAGGATGGAATTAAACATGCATTATTTACAAACAAAAGTATTCGGATATTCGAGAAAAATCAATATACTCTTGGCCACATCGAATTTTCCTTGACCGCTAGGAATTACTCTTGGACGCGGGGAATTGCACTTGGCAGCATGGAATTGCACTTGGCCAAATCGAATTGCACTTGACTGCATCGAATTGCACTTAGCTGCTACGAATTACTCTTGTCCGTCTCGAATCGCAATTGGCCGTATGGAATTACACTTGGCCGCTTCGAATTGCACATGGCCGCGTATAATTGCACTTGGCCGCTTCGAATTGCACACGGCCACGTATAATTGTACATGGCCGCGTATAATTGCACTTGACCGCTTCAAATTGCACATAGCCGCGTTAAATTGCAGTTGGCCGCGTTAAATTGCAGTTGGCCGCGTCGAATTGCACGGCCAAGTGCAACTCAAAGCGGCCAGGTGCAATTCGACGCGACCAACTACAATTTGACACGGCCAAGAGTAATTTGTAGTGGTCATGTGCAATTCGATGCGACCGAGAGAGTAATTCGATACGGCCAAGTGCAATTCGATGCGCCAAGAGAATTTGCAGCAGCAGAGTGTAATTCAATGTAGCCAAAACTAGTTTATCTATTGCTTATATCAGTTGTTGTAATGACTTGGATGCCCTCAACCTTATATATCTCTCTCTAATTTAGAGTTTGGATTAGGTTATTTTAGTTGTTTGTATGCAGAATATCAAGTAGTGGTGCCCATACCTATATAGAAGTGCAATTCCAAGCGGCCAAGAGCAATTCGATGCGGCCAGTGCAATTCAATGCGACCAAGTGCAATTACACCCTTGTATATGTATGGTATTACGTAGTGTTTATCTGTCCGAGTAGACGCCTTCAGACTGACGGCTTTTATGTTTGATTCCCATATGGCATCCAGACGTAACAAGTGAACCAAATTCTAATCAACTAATCCAATCAAACATCGTATATACCTTCACTGGCATAGTTGTAACAAGTTGGCACTGACATCCACACTCTCACGTTATCAATTTTTGTTTTGGACCGATTTATATGGATTTTTGTCACAACTTTAATTGAGTGTACTGGTAATGGACGGCGCGATCACATCTAAACTTCACGCGCATGTATTTTTTATGGAAAAAAAAACAATTCATCTTTGTTCGAAGCGAATTTGAATACATCTATTTTAAATTTAAGAAAATCCTACTAGGAGAAAGGAATGAGGGCGTGGAGTTTGAACTCTCACCAAATTAAGTGTCCATTGCGGCATCATTGTTAGAAAAACACATCTCAACTAGGTTGATATCTACTCCTTTACGATCACATGCCATTCCTAAATCTTTTGAATTTTGTGACTACACCCATGCATTTGAATGAGTTGCCTACGTGTTTGATTCATCCAGTCCGGCTTAAAATAAGTGTGAGTCCGAATCAAAATCGCGTCACCCATAGTTCTCTATTTATTTTGGTGTGAATATTTGGTTCACAATGTTTGTAAACTTTTTAAAGGAGATTTTGCTTTTGACAAATACAATTGTTTGACTGGCGATGAATTTTCAACCAATAAAAATGAAGGCCGTAAGTAATTTTAGGCGTAAGACAATCGTTAGCCTTAGTTTTATCAGGCAAATCACTTTACTTTATGTGTGGGGCTCCGGTGATCCTTTTTAGGATTAGGGGTTTGCAAAATCAGCTTTAATCAGTTTGAAGTCTTCTGTTGGTACCCTATTTTGGTGATGGATTTCAAGGGGCCTAATCCCAAATCACAAGGCCAAAGAGGCGTACTTGTACCCACTATTATGAAAAACTAATTTTTGTTTGGACATTCTTAAAGCCAATGAAGGCCAAATCAGTGTGCCACTAAAGAATTTGAACTTAGTGCCGATCCTTGACAATGGAATTTCAATTTTGCGCTGTCCCACGACTCTTTTTTAGAATTTGAACTTTAGGCCGCCTCACGGCAATGGAAGTATGCTGGTATTGGTGGAGATATTGTGGTGTATGTAGTGAAGTGACGGTGGTGGAGGGTGCGGGGCTCCGATGAAAGTTGCTCGCTTCCTCTAGAACTGTTGTTCATCTGGATCTAAGCTCGCTCCTTTGAACCTAACCTGCACCATGAAGCACGACTAAAGACCACACTGGAGGAGCCCCGAAATGGCCCTCCGACGTGAGGATGAGAATAGGGTGTAGGGAGGTGTTCCCGAACAGGTACAAATAGTGGCCGAACACGTGGTGTGCCAGAACCGTGTAATGAGGAAAGTGATATGGGACTCCTTTAAGATGAACGGCGGCGAAAAGATCCGGTACGCCAAGAAGGCGGCAGATTAGACAGTCTGTTCGACTGAGATGGACCAAAGACAGGAGAAGTCACTAGTTGGTACAGTCTGTTTGGCTTAAGTGGGCCAGTGACATGAGAAGTCACGTCACGTACTTGTGCAGTTTGTTCGGTAGGAGCATGTGCCGAACAGATGGAGTCACCTGATGAAACATTGTCTTAAGAGATAAGGCAATAGGAGTTTTCTGTAAGACGAACCCAATATACGGTAGAGATAAGTAAAGAGACAGTCCTATTGTGAAACGAGTTCCATAATGAGAAGAGACCCTATGAGTAAGGGATCTCGGTTGATTGGGCAAGAGATCCCCAAGAAAGCCAGGTTTCTTATACGTGACAGGGGACCTGGGCAACAAGGATGCTTGGAAAGCAAGCATGCTCATATCTATAAATACGAGGTAAACCTGGAGAAAAAAGGTACGCAACAAGTTGCATTCATCCCACACTTTCCTACTGATAATTAGGGTTTTGATACAGTACGAGATACTAACTTAGGCATCGGAGGGCCTTTGCTACGAGAGGCAAAGGTGCGCTCAGCCCTTGTTTGTTTTACAGGTAAGGGTTCAGGCGAAGGCACTAGGGTTCTGATCGAACAGCACGTGAAGGAAGGAGATTCAGTTCTGTTCTAGGTACTGTCTATTTTTCTCCACCTACAATTGGCGCCATCTGTGGGAAACGAAAGAGTTCCCTTTTGAAATACGACCATGGTGGAAGTAGATCCAGTCACACCACTCGCTGATAAGAATCAGGCTGGTGGGGGAGGAGATAAATCCCCACCAGGTGCTCCGAGAAAGCCTACTAGCGGGCGTGATAAGAGGACGATAAGCAAGGATCCTCTTACCATCCAAGATAACTCCAAGAATAAGGAGGGCAGAACGGCTACAACCTCCACGCGAAGGAGCAAATCTCGTCAAAGGGGAGGGTCGGTTGCACATTCAAAGAGTGTGCATAGCAACGAGGATATTCTCGACAAGAAGAGGCAGGAAGTCGAGGAATATGCTCGACTAATTCGGAAAAGGGAACATGAGATCCGAGAGTTAGAGCGGATCCGAGAACATCCTGAGGACTCTGGACTGTCACGAAGGAAATCCAGAGAAGACGGGTTGGCCATGGTGGGGTATACAAGGGTCCCTTCACGAAGAAGGAGGAGCAAGTCCAGAAGCCCCACTCCTGGAAAGAAAAGGGTCTCTTCACGAAAAAGAAGGAGCAGGAGTCCGAGCAAGCAAAGAACTCCCCCACATCACAGGAGAAGCAGGAGCCGAAGCTCCTCACCCGAGGAAGGCGTAAGAAAACACCACAGAGACAGGTACGAGAGACCTGATAATGATTGGAACAGGGCAGTGGCCCACGAATCCAAAAAATGAGAAGATGGGTCCATGACCGCACGAGAGGCAGCAAGGCAGGCCCTGAGTAATATAGCGGCGTCACCCTTTTCAAAAAGGCTGCAGGATGCGCGCTTGCCGAGCAGAGTGAAGCATGGGAAGTTCATACTTTACGAGACAAATGCGGATCCCGTTGCTATTATACAACATTACCAACAGGCTATGTTCATGCATGATGGGGATGACGCCATTATGTGTAAGATGTTCCCTTTAAGCTTGGGAAAAGTGGCCTTGTCATGGTTCCATAAGTTGGAACCACGTTCCATACGAGGATGGACGCAGTTAGCAGAAGAGTTCACTGCTCGGTTCTTGACAAGTAGAAGGCTCCCAAAACATTCGAAAGTCTCTCAATGATGAAGCAGGAGGACAATGAGCCGATCAGAGACTACGCAAAGAAGTACTGGGAGACCTTCAATGAGATAGACAGTTGCAGTGAGGAGTATGCGATTGCTACGTTCAAAACTGGCCTGCCTGTTCTGGGCGAGTTACACCGGTCATTAAACAAACATCCGGTGGCATCATTGGCAAGGCTGATGGAGCGTATCGAACAACACGCTAGAATGGAGGATGACATACTCCGGGAGGAAGGCAGAGTTGTTGTCGAACAGCCAAAAAGCCCAGCAAAGAAGGTGGATAAATCAGAGCCCAAAACTTACCGTGAGAAGAAGGAGTATGGGCAGGTTAAGAAAGAACCATATAAGGAGAAACAGGCACCTGATCCTAAGTCATTCTTTTCAATAACCACGGTTTGGAAAGAACCAATCTATAGGATTCTTTACCGAATAAAGAATCAGCCTTACTTCAAATGGCCCCCAAGTCTAGGTGGAGATAGGGATGCAAAACGTGCTACGAATCAGCACTGCAGTTACCACAAGGATTGGGGTCATATGACTGAAGATTGTGAGATGTATAAAAGACATCTAGACGATTTAGTCTCTCGTGAATACCTTAAGGAATTCATTCAAGAGGATCCCAAAGATAAAGGGAAAACAATGGAGTTGGATTACGAACAGAATCCTAAAGGGGTGATCCATATGATACATGGATTGGCCACACCTTATACGAGAAATGAGGTGGGGCTACTCCAGAGGCAGGTCAAACATGACCAGCATGTTATGCGAGTGGGGAACAAGAGAGGGCGAGAGAATGACATGCCCAACGAAAGCATAGTCTTTACAGATGAAGATCTGGGGGAAGTTCAGGTGCCCCACAATGATGCATTAGTTATAACCCTACGAATTGGGGAATACGACATCGAGAGAATCCTGGTAGACTCAGGGAGCTGTACAGAAGTGTTATACTACGATGCATTCAAAAAGTTGGGGCTGAAGCAGACAGATTTGGAACAGTCTATTATGCCCTTGGTTGGATTTGGTGCAGGCGCAGTATGGCCCCTCGGGAAAGTAACTCTGCCTGTTCGGACTGGGACAGTGGTCTTAAGGACTGACTTCTTGGTTGTGGATGTACCATCCTCCTATAATGCAATTATAGGAAGAACTTGGTTGCATAAGATGAGGGCTGTATCTTCTACATATCACCAGATGGTGAAATTCCCAGGGTCTAACGGGATCGAGAAGATCAGGGGAAATCAAAAGTCAGCACAACAATGCCTAATTTCCATCATCAAGAAAGTTCCGAAGGCCCATCAAGTTCATACGGTAGAAGTACCAGATCAACCGACTGTCGAAGATGTCGGAAGAGATCCAGCAGAGAAAGTAGTGGAAGGCCTAAAGAAGATACAGATCAACGAGACTGATCTTGAGAGGTATTTTCTAATTGGGGAATCACTGCCGGATGAAGAAGAATCCGAACTGGTGGGTTTTTTGAAAGAACATGTTGATGTGTTTGCTTGGGTACCGGAGGAAATGCCTGGAGTGAATGCAGATGTGATCTGCCACCACCTAAACGTTGACCCGCAGCATAAGCCCGTTATTTAGAAGAAAAGAAGGGCAGTTGTACAGCATGTCGACGCTGTTATTGAAGAAGTGGATCGCTTGCTAGAGGCCAAAGCAATACGAGAAGTCTATTACCCAGAGTGGCTGTCCAACACTGTGGTCGTGAAAAAGAAGAATGGGAAATGGCGTGTCTGTGTAGACTTCACATACTTGAATAAAGCATGTCCTAAGGATAGCTTCCCTCTCCCAAGGATTGATCAATTGGTTGACGCCACTGCTGGGTACGAACGGATGAGTTTCCTCGACGCATATCGAGGGTATCACCAGATTGCCATGTTTGGGCCTGATCAAGAAAAGACTTCTTTTATTACGCCCGAGGGTTGTACTGTTACAGTGTTATGCCTTTTGGGCTGAGGAACACAGGAGCGACTTACCAGAGGCTGGCAACAATAATGTTCAAAAAACTTCTTGGCCAAACTATGGAGGTATACATAGACGATATGGTGGTCAAAAGCAAAACCCGGCAAGGGCACATTCTGGACTTGAAAGAAGCCTTTGGAATTTTAAGGAAATACAAGTTGAAACTCAACGCCTCGAATTGTGCGTTTGGAGTTGGTTCTGGAAAATTCCTGGGCCACCTGGTAACTCTGAGAGGGATCGAGGCAAACCCTGACCAGATAACAGCCTTACAGAAGCTACAAAGTCCCAAGACTACGAAGGAAGTCCAGAGGCTGATTGGGATGGCTGCGGCCCTCAACAGGTTCATTAGCCGCTCGAGTGATAAGTGTAGGCCCTTCTTCCAGTTGCTGAAGAAAAGAGAAGGATTTGAATGGGGAGCAGAATGTGAGCAGGCATTTCAAGATTTAAAAAAGTATTTGGCTCAGGCCCCACTCTTATCAACTCCGGACCCGGGTGAGTCCTTGATTTTGTATTTGGCAGTTTCTAAACATGCTGTAAGTGCAGTCCTGTTAAGGAATATGGAATCGCAAATTCCAATTTATTATGTGAGAAAAACCTTACTGGATGCGGAAACGAGGTATTTGCCCCTTGAGAAGCTGGTCCTTGCATTAAGGACAGCAACACGAAAGTTGCCCCATTATTTCCAGAGCCATAAGGTCGTGGTCTATACTGAATTTCCGTTGAGCTCACTGCTACGAAAAGCAGATTTCTCTGGACGGATCTCAACGTGGTCTGTTGAGTTAAGTCAATATGATATTGACTTCCAGCCATGCACTGCAATAAAGGGCCAAGTGCTGGCGGATTTTGTGGCAGAATTCTCACCAACAGTAGCACCTCAGCCTCCTGCGAGACAAGAGCAGAAAGTTGAACTATCAAAAAGGGAGGTTAAGGCGCCTGCCGAACAGGACCCTTTGGAATGGAAACTATTTGTTGACGGTTCTGCCTGCAATACTGGTTCAGGTATTGGTATTGTTTTGTTCCCTCCCGGAGGGGTTATGTTGGAACAGTCTGTTCGGCTTGGCTTTAGTGCATCGAATAATGTAGCAAAGTACGAGGCTCTCTTGGTCGGCTTGAACAGTGCAAAAACTCTGAAGGTTAAAAGGATCAGGGTTTATTGTGATTCACAACTGGTGGTAAATCAACTGTCCGGCGAGTATGAAGCTCGAAAGGTAGCAGTTGACTACTTGGCACAGCCGAGCATTGGCAGGAGCATAGACTTGGTCCTGGACGTGAACCAAAGACCAAGTTGGATGGATCCAATCGTGGAGTTTTTACGAGATGAAAAACTCCCTTCAGATAAGAAGGAAGCACACAAAATCAAAACCAAGTCTGCAAGGTTTTGGCTTTCCCCCGAGGGGAAGTTATATAAGAAGTCCTTCACTGGGCCGTATTTGCTTTGTGTACACCCCGGGATGGTGCAGAAGTTCCTCCACGAGATACACGAGGGAACATGTGGAAGCCATGCTGGGGCAGATCTATTGCCCACCGAGCAATTACCCAAGGATACTGGTGGCCACACATGCAGGAAGACGCCAAAGTCTATGTTAAGATCTGTGAGAAATGTCAAAAGTTATCACCTATGATAAGAACACCAGCCGAAGACCTGGTGCCCTTGACTAGCCCCTGGCCATTTGCCCAGTGGGGAATGGACATCGTAGGTCCACTCCATAAAGCAACAGGAAATCGAAAGTTCTTGTTGGTGGCCACTGATTACTTCACAAAGTGGATCGAGGCAGAACCCTTAGCTAAAATCACTGAACCCATGATAGAAAGGTTTGTATGGAAGAGTATCATTACTCGCTTTGGGGTCCCTTACTCTTTGATCACAGATAATGGGGCGCAGTTCCAGAAAAAGTTTAAGACTTTCTGTTCCCAGTATGGAATAAGGAACTATTACTCAACTCCTGCTTACCCTCAGAGCAATGGGCAAGAAGAAGCCTCCAACAAAACCATTCTCGATGGGATCAAGAAAAGGTTGAACAAAGCAAAAGGCAAATGGCCTGATGAGCTGCCACTGGTGTTGTGGGCGCACCGAACAACACCGAGGAGGTCTACAGGAGAGACCCCCTATTCATTAGCATATGGCACAGAGGCAGTTATACCCCTCGAAGTTGGCCTTCCAACCAACAGGACTGCATTGGTTGAGAGTGGGGGTAATGACAGGGCCCTAGAGATTGAGCTTGATCTAGGAAATGAGAGAAAGGGCCCTAGTCCACCTGGCCTCGTACCAGGAGCAGCTAATGAAAGGCTACAACAAACATGTCCACCCTCGGGAATTTGGTATTGGGAACCTTGTGCTTCGAAAAGTACTTGGCAATACCAAAGTGGCTAATGAGGGAAAGCTAGGAGCAAATTGGGAAGGTCCGTATCGAGTAACTGAAATTGTGGGCATTGGGGCTTATAGATTGGCGGACCTGGACGGGAACCCGGTGCCAAGGCCTTGGAATGTCCACAATTTGAGAAAGTTCTTTGTTTAAAAAGACTTTTGGTTTATCATTCATTCTGTTTTAGGGTCATGTTATTGTGTGGGGATTACGAAGAAAATTCCTTCGTTTTTACTTCTGTTTTAGGATCATGTTATTGTGTGGGAATTACGAAGAAAATTCCTTTGTTTTTTAGTTGCAAGGGGTACGCGTAACGACTCCTTGAGTTTGAGAACTATGAATAAAAGTTATGTTTTTGCAACATATTTGATTTTTCAGAAATTTTGTTTCTTCTGGTATATGGCTGTTTTTTAATTTATGAATACGAAAAATGGCCAAGCTGTCCCTCCTTCGTATTGGGGAGCAGGTAATAGGTATGAATGCCTTAGAACGTACGAAAATACGTACTAACTATATTAGTACGAAAAATTTAGATTATCTAAGTACGAAACACTTAGAATAAAGGCACGAATGCCCGGCAGCGTACGAATATACGAAAAAGATTATTGCTAAGTACGATCAAACTTAATAATCTGTTTTAAGTACGAGAAACTTAAACAAAGTAATTCCAAAGTACGAAATACTTGGAAATAAGACTTAACGAAATGTTTGTCCACAAGAAATTAAACCAGATACGAACAAAGCTGGTATTACACATTGAATAAAAACATCGGATGTACAGATTCCTCTTGAGCACGATGAAACTCGAAACTATGAGACATAACGAAAATTTTGTCTCTTCCCCAAGTATGAAAATACTTGATCCGATTAAGTACGAAATACTTAAGTTCTTTGTTTGCACAAGTGGCTAAGTATGAAAAACTTAGAAGCAACATAAACAGCCAAGTACGAATATACTTAGTAATCTGTTTTAAGTACGTGAAAACTGGGATGCATACTAGCATACGCACAAGCAGCTAAGGACGAGCAAAACTTAGATAAATATCCAAGTATGAACACACTTGATAAATACCAAACACTTAATACGTACGTGAAACTGACTAAGTATGGAAAACTTAGCAATTCAGCATGAACGTCTGGCCACGAAGGGCCACTTGTAATATCAAAAAGCCACGAAGTGCCGAGCAAAACATAAAGTGTAGTGATGTGCCACGAAGGGCCAAATACCAGTTTTAAAGTAAGTAATAGTTGATGCCACGCAGGGCTAAGGATCACGACCACGCAGGGCCCCCCAAAAAGAGAGAAGACTGTTCATTGAAATAAAAGGAACTTACCGAGATCAGTCCAGGTTTTGGATCTCTGGAGTAGTGTTGCTTGGAACCTCCGCAGCATTGCTACCCCCGGCTTGTTGTTCCTCTAGAATGACAGGATCATTTGCTGCTCCCTCCACCTGTGTCTGTTCAGGATCTGCTCCATTAAGTTCAGTTGGAACGCTTTGGGACTCCATCTGAATCTCCTCATCTGCATCAGCAAAGTCGTCGATCTGCTCCTCAATATCATCTAGAGGGGGCTCCTCAGAGTCATGAGATTGCTGGAGACGTCTGCTGGGCAAATCATTGTCTATCCAGAGGCTGGAATCTTCAAGGGCTCCCACTTTTGTCAGGCACGTCTCCCAGCACACACTCCAGATCTGGTCCTGAATACCAGGCATCTGCTCCACATAGCTCGCTGAGGCAGCATCAAAGCCTTTCTTGAATCCATCTTCATGTGCTGCCTTTTTGGTGCTGTCAATTTCAGACAGTGCCTGGCGAAGGTTTTCTTCGGCAACATCCAGCTTCACTTTCATCCCATCAGCTTCTAGTTTGGCTTTGTCTCTCTCTCTCTCTCTCCAGCCTTGAGACTGATCGGATCAGACTGGTATTTTCATTCATCAGCCTGATCCTTTCAGCCTCTGTCTCTTGAAACCTTTGGCCCAGTGTGACCATTTTTTGGATAAACTAAAAAAAAATGATGATGACCAAACACAATTTATAGTTAGATATTCTTAAAGCTACCACCACGAATGAAGGATAAAAAGCAGAGGTAATAAGCAGGGGTTACCTTGATCCCACTGACGAGACCAGTGGATACGAGCCGATCAGAGGAGTTCGTGTACTCCTTCTGCATGTCCACTGGCAGCAGCAACCCTTGAGCAAGGGCCAGCGCAGTCTCCGAAGAACTCGCACTGTCCCCGGCGTTCACTGGGCGGTCACCCCTCGTGAGTTGAGGGGCCCAGGCATCATGGACCACTTGGGTGACCGGGGTAGGAGGCCCTAGACTTGAAGCAGCAGCTTGTAGGTCTGAGGACCCGGCTTCTTGGTGCCTCGGGCATTTGTCCCGGTGAGCATCAGCAGCCTCAAAGGAACTGTCTTGTTCCCGTGAAGATGAGGAGGACCCTGTAGAGGGACCCCTACTACGACGGGGTGGCGGGGGAGCCTGGCCAGTGGATGCCGCCCTGCCCGGTGCACCACGCCCCCGAGGTGAGATTGTGAGAAGGGTGCTGAGGTTCAAGGGTTGGTAAAACATGGTACCTGAACCTGGAGGGGATGGAGAATATCCTGGAGAAGATGATTGACTTGTGTGATGTTGAACTGACTGTTCGGGCTGTTCTTGGATGGCCTCTTGTCGACGGGAGGACCTCCTAAGAATCAAGCGAGGCAAGGGGATTCCTTCCGAAATTGGAATTTCCCCTGGCTGTCCGGCAATCGTTACGCCGGCACTAGATCTTGGACTTCTGGCTTGGGGAGCAGTCGAGGTTGAAGCACCACTGGTGCTAGGGTGAGCAAGTCTTCTGTCATTAAAACCCTTGTAGGCTGGATCGTAGCTGAGCAAAAAGTTTGCGTCGCGCCCCCGTCCATATTCTTTAGCTTGGCTGGCTGCAGCTGTTCCAACTGAGTTTAAACGAAAGGTAACAGTTGACTACTTGGCACAGCCGAGCATCGGCAGGAGCATAGACTTGGTCCTGGACGTGAACCAAAGACCAAGTTGGATGGATCCAATCGTGGAGTTTTTACGAGATGAAAAACTCCCTTCAGATAAGAAGGAAGCACACAAAATCAAAACCAAGTCTGCAAGGTTTTGGCTTTCCCCCGAGGGGAAGTTATATAAGAAGTCCTTCACTGGGCCGTATTTGCTTTGTGTACACCCCGGGATGGTGCAGAAGTTCCTCCACGAGATACACGAGGGAACATATGGAAGCCATGCTGGGGCAGATCTATTGCCCACCGAGCAATTACCTAAGGATACTGGTGGCCACACATGCAGGAAGACGCCAAAGTCTATGTTAAGATCTGTGAGAAATGTCAAAAGTTCTCACCTATGATAAGAACACCAGCCGAAGACCTGGTGCCCTTGACTAGCCCCTGGCCATTTGTCCAGTGGGGAATGGACATCGTAGGTCCACTCCATAAAGCAACAGGAAATCGAAAGTTCTTGTTGGTGGCCACTGATTACCTCCGCAGCATTGCTACCCCCGGCTTGTTGTTCCTATAGAATGACAGGATCATTTGCTGCTCCCTCCACCTGTGTCTGTTCAGGATCTGCTCCATTAAGTTCAGTTGGAACGCTTTGGGACTCCACTCCCGGACACTACCGAACTCCGATTTTTGCAAGGTTTGAACCATTAAAAAGCTTGTTGAGTCTATTTTCTAACCCTAGTCGTTTTGATCAAAAGTAATTGGTGCAACATAAGATATGACTATTTTACCCTCAGTGAGTCGGAGAATAATTTATTTCTGTAAAAAGCTAATATCTCCCTTATTTTAGACCGGATTGAAATCTATTTTATATCAATAAATAGGGTATTCGAAGTACTAATAGATGGTGGGATCGAATTATAAAAACAAGAGTTTTTGGTTTTGGTAATTTAATCTAAAATAGACCAATTCAAAGATCGTCGGAGCGACTAAGGATAAAAACACGTTTTCGCTCTCTTCCACTCTTTCTAAGTTCCACTCGGTATTCTCATTCCTAGCTCTAAGGTACTCTTTCATTTTGTAAGAGTTATAGAGAGTTCTTAAAGCCACTGAAAGCTAATTTGTCTTGGCCAAATGAGTATGCCACTAAAGAATTTGAATTCAGTGCCGATCCACGGCAACGGAATTTCAATTTTGCGCTGCCTCACGACTCATTTTTAGAATTTGAACTTTAGGCCGCCTCACGGCAATAAAAGTGTTCTGGTAGTGGTGAAGTTATGGTGGTGTATGTGGTGAAGTGATGGTGGTGGAGGGGTTGTGTTATAGTGACAGTGTTTGTGGCAAAGGGATGGTAGAGCTCCCACGATCTTCGTAGTGGTTTGCTTTCTACTCATTTTTCATAAACTCAACTTCATTATTTGTATAGTTGTATTCTACCACCTTTTAGTACTTTGAATATCCTCTTTATCATTATATAGTAGGTCTTTATCTGATTTAAAATGAAGGAGAGACGAGCGTTTTACACGAGCGATTCATTTTTATGGCTCAGTGGGGGTAAAATAGTCATATACTTTGATGTACAAAAAAATTTGCATCCAAACTAATTGGGTTAGAAAGTAGACTTAACAAGCTTTTTAACGGTTCAAACCTTGTAAAAATCAGAGTTCGATAGTGTCCGGGAGAAGGCCGCGAAAGTTAACAAATTCTAAATGCTCAATGCGCCTGAGGCGCATTTCTTTGCGCCCCCGGCGTACTACATTACGCCTGAGGCGCCTAGAAACTGCACAATTTGTCAAACTTTGTAAGTTTGTTCCGAACATTCCAGTACTCCGATTTTTGCAAGGTTTGAACCGTTAAAAAACTTTTTGAGTCTATTTTCTAACCCAAGTAGTTTTGAACTAAAATTATTTGTACATCTTAATATATGACTATTTTACCCTCGGTGAGTCGAGAATAAATCATTTCTTGGAGATCACTTGCTGCCTCTGCAGGTACTTCCGACCAGAAGGAAAATGCAAAGCTTCATGCAATTGAAGGAGCAATGGTAAAGCATTATATGAGCTTTTTTGGCAAGAAGAGGTCGCAGAAACAAAGTAACTGGTAACAACATCTGTCATGCTTAGATTTTAAGAAAAAAATCCCACCCCTTTACCGATCACATGTCAACCAAGTTATTGGTAAAGCAGGTAATGAACACTTAATCTGGTGAGAATTCAAACCACACCCCCACATTCCTTTCTCCTAGTAGGATTTTCTTAAACTGAAAATAGATGTATTTGCTTCGAACAAAGAAGGACTGGTTTTTTTTTCCTTAATAAATACATGCGCATGAAGTTAGCTGCTTGGAATTTTTCGCTCAATACTTGACTTTCTAGTCTCCAAAATCTGTAGGGGAGAGTTGAACATTAGCTTTAACGCTCATATCATGTGATAATATCTTACCTTCGGACTTGAAATAGATGCATTAGAATTTCCTTCAAATAGCTATGCAATGTTGAGAGGTCTGCAAATTTAGTTTATGAAGAAAACTGCTTGTGACGTAATATGGGCGGGTTTTTTTTTTTTTTGTCATTCGTTATTCCTAATCTACTACATCCTAGGAGACTTGAGGAGAGGGATGGGTGCTTACCAAAGGAACCGCAAGAATCCAACTCTGCCCATAAGCGTCGGAGTATAAGTGAGACACCAACTGCACTTCACCCCACTTGCAACGGGTGTCATCTTATTTTTCTTCTCCATAATTAAAAACAAGTCTTTTAACGTATATACAAGCCAAGGTTTGAACTTGTTTTGATACTCATTTCGAGTCATGTTTGAGTTAATTAAATTCGACTTTCATTCAATTCAATTGTAAGTACCTTAAGACTAGCCCTGTTCTACTAAGATTTCTTCAAAAAATAATTAATTATTTGTAATTTTTAAAATTAAAAATAATGTATTTGTTGAAACAATTTGTCGAAAAAAAGATAAAAGAAAAGGAGCAATGTACCAAGGATGGAATTAAACATTCGTTATTTACAAACAAAAGTATTCAGATATTCGATAAAAATCAATATACTCTTGGCCACATCGAATTTCCCTTGACCGCTAGGAATTACTCTTGGAAGTGGGTAATTGCACTTGGCAGCATCGAATTGCACTTGGTCAAATCGAATTGCACCTGACCGCATCGAATTGCACTTAGCTGCTACGAATTACTCGTCCGTCTCGAATTGCACTTGGCCGTATGAAATTACACTTGGCCGCTTGGAATTACACTTAGCCGCTTCGAATTGCACATGGCCGCGTATAATTGCACTTGGCCGCTTCGACATGCACAAGGCCACGTATAATTGCACATGGCCGCTTCGAATTGCACTTGGCATCGTATAATTGCACTTGGCCGCTTCAAATTGCACATGGCCGCTTCAAATTGCAGTTGGCCGCGTCAAATTGCAGTTGGCCGCTTTGAATTGCACGGCCAAGTGCAATTCGACGCGGCCAACTGCAATTCGAAGCGGTCAATAGTAATTTGTAGCGGTCAAGTGCAATTCGATGCGGCCGAGAGAGTAATTCGATACAGCCAAGTGCAATTCGATGCGCCAAGAGTAATTTGCAGCGGCAGAGTGTAATTCAATGTAGCCAAAACTAGTTTATCTATTGCTTATATCAGTTGTTGTAATGACTTGGATGCCCTCAACCTTAAATCTCTCTCTAATTTAGAGTTTGGATTAGGTTATTTTAATTGTTTGTATGCAGAATATCAAGTAGTGGTTCCCATACCTATATAGAAGTGCAATTCCAAGCGGCCAAGAGCAATTCAATGTGGCCAAGTGCAATTCAATGCGACCGAGTGCAATTACACCCTTGTATATGCATGTATGGTATTACGTAGTGTTTATCTGTCCGAGTAGATGCCTTCAGACTGACGGCTTTTATGTTCGATTCCCATATGGCATCTAGATGTAAAAAGTGAACCTAATTCCAATCAACTAATCCAATCAAACATCGTATATACCTTCACTGGCATAGTTGTAACAAGTTGGCATTCAGGCGCATTAAGAGTTCAAATTTTGTTAAATTTCGCGGCCTTCTCCCGGACACTACCGAACTCCGATTTTTGCAAGGTTTGAACCGTTAAAAAGCTTGTTGAGTCTATTTTCTAACCCTAGTAGTTTTGATCAAAAATAATTGGTGCAACATAAGATATGACTATTTTACCCTCGGTGAGTCAGAGAATAAATTATTTCTGTAAAACGCTAATATCTCCCTTATTTTAGACTGGATTGAAATCTATTTCATATCTATAAATAGGGTATTCGAAGTACTAATAGATGGTGGGATCGAATTATAAAAACAAGAGTTTTTGGTTTTGGTAATTTAATCTAAAATAGACCAATTCAAAGATCGTAGGAGCGACTAAGGATAAAAACACGTTTTCGCTCTCTTCCACTCTTTCTAAGTTCCACTCGGTATTCTCATTCCTAGCTCTAAGGTACTCTTTCATTTTGTAAGAGTTATTGAGAGTTCTTAAAGCCACTAAAAGCTAATTTGTCTTGGCCAAATGAGTTTGCCACTAAAGAATTTGAATTTAGTGCCGATCCACGGCAACGGAATTTGAATTTTGCGCTGCCTCACGACTCTTTTTTAGAATTTGAACTTTGGGCCGCCTCACGGCAATGGAAGTGTGCTGGTAGTGGTGAAGCTATGGTGGTGTATGTGGTGAAGTGATGGTGGTGGAGGGGTTGTGTTACAGTGACAGTGTCTGTGGCAAAGGGATGGTAGAGCTCCCACGATCTTCGTAGTGGTTTGCTTTCAACTCATTTTTCATAAACTCAACTTTATTATTTGTATAGTTGTATTCTACCACCTTTTAGTACTTTGAAAATCCTCTTTATCAATATATTGTAGGTCTTTATCTGATTTAAAATGAAGGAGAGACGAGCGTTTTACACGAGCGATTCATTTTTATGGCTCAGTGGGGGTAAAATAGTCATATACTTTCATGTACAAAAAAATTTGCATCCAAACTAATTGGGTTAGAAAGTAGACTTAACATGCTTTTTAACGGTTCAAACCTTGTAAAAATCAGAGTTCGATAGTGTCCGGGAGAAGGCCGCGAAATTTAACAAATTCAAAACGCTCAATGCGCCTGAGGCGCATTTCTTTGCGCCCCCGGCGTACTACATTGCGCCAGAGGCGCCTAGGAACTGCACAATTTGTCAAACTTTGTAAGTTTGTTCCGAACATTCCAGTACTCCGATTTTTGCAAGGTTTGAACCGTTAAAAAACTTTTTGAGTCTATTTTCTAACCCTAGTAGTTTTGATCAAAAGTAATTGGTGCAACTAAAGATATGACTATTTTACCCTCAGTGAGTCGGAGAATAAATTATTTCTGTAAAACGCTAATATCTCCCTTATTTTAGACCGGATTGAAATCTATTTTATATCAATAAATAGGGTATTCGATGTACTAATAGATGGTGGGATCTAATTATAAAAGCAAGAGTTTTTGGTTTTGGTATTTTAATCTAAAATAGACCAATTCAAAGATTGTAGGAGCGACTAAGGATAAAAACACATTTTCGCTCTCTTCCACTCTTTCTAAGTTCCACTCGGTATTCTCATTCCTAGCTCTAAGGTACTCTTTCATTTTGTAAGAGTTATAGAGAGTTCTTAAAGCCACTTAAAGCTAATTCGTCTTGGCCAAATGAGTATGCCACTAAAGAATTTGAATTTAGTGCCGATCCACGGCAACGGAATTTCAATTTTGCGCTGCCTCACGACTCTTTTTTAGAATTTGAACTTTGGGCCGCCTCACGGCAATAGAAGTGTGCTGGTAGTGGTGAAGTTATGGTGGTGTATGTGGTGAAGTGATGGTGGTGGAAGGGTTGTGTTACAGTGACAGTGTTTGTGGCAAAGGGATGGTAGAGCTCCCACGATCTTCGTAGTGGTTTGTTTTCAACTCATTTTTCATAAACTCAACTTTATTATTTGTATAGTTGTATTCTACCACCTTTTAGTACTTTGAAAATCCTCTTTATCAATATATAATAGGTCTTTATCTGATTTAAAATGAAGGAGAGACGAGCGTTTTACACGAGCGATTCATTTTTATGGCTTAGTGGGGGTAAAATAGTCATATACTTTGATGTACAAAAAAATTTACATCCAAACTAATTGGGTTAGAAAGTAGACTTAACAAGCTTTTTAACGGTTCAAACCTTGTAAAAATCAGAGTTCGATAGTGTCCAGGAGAAGGCCGCGAAATTTAACAAATTCTAAACGCCCAATGCGCCTGAGGCGCATTTCTTTGCGCCACCGGCGTACTACATTGCGCCTGAGGCGCCTAGGAACTGCACAATTTGTCAAACTTTGTAAGTTTGTTCCGATCATTCCAGTACTCTAATTTTTGCAAGGTTTGAACCGTTAAAAAACTTTTTGAGTCTATTTTCTAACCCAAGTAGTTTTGAACTAAAATTATTTGTACATCTTAATATATGACTATTTTACCCTCGGTGAGTCGAGAATAAATCATTTCTTGGAGATCACTTGCTGCCTCTGCAGGTACTTCCGACCAGAAAGAAAATGCAAAGCTTCATGCAGTTGAAGGAGCAATGGTAAAGCATTATATGAGTTTTTTTTGGCAAGAAGAGGTCGCAGAAACAAAGTAACTGGTAACAACATCTGTCATGCTTAGATTTTAAGAAAAAAATCCCACCCCTTTACCGATCACATGTCAACCAAGTTATTGGTAAAGCAGGTATACAACACTTAATTTGGTGAGAATTCAAACCACACCCCCACATTCCTTTCTCCTAGTAGATTATTCTTAAACTGAAAATAGATGTATTTGCTTCGAACAAAGAAGGATTGTTTTTTTTTCCATAATAAATACATGCGCATGAAGTTAGCTGCTTGCAATTTTTCACCCAATACTTGACTTTCTAGTCTCCATAGTCTGTTGGGGAGAGTTGAACATATGCTTTAACGCTCATATCATGTGATAATATCTTACCTTCGGACTTGAAATAGATGCATTAGAATTTCCTTCAAATAGCTATGCAATGTTGAGACGTCTGCAAATTTAGTTTATGAAGAAAACTGCTTGTGACGTAGTATGGGCGGTTTTTTTTTTTTTGTCATTCGTTATTCCTAATGTACTACATCGTAGGAGACTTGAGGAGAGGGATGGGTGCTTACCAAAGGAACCACAAGAATCGAACTCTGCCCATAAGCGTCGGAGTATAAGTGAGACACCAACTGCACTCCACCCCACTTGCAATAGGTGTCATCTTATTTTTCTTCTCCTTAATTAAAAACAAGTCTTTTAACGTATAAACATGCCAAGGTTTAAACTTGTTTGATACTCATTTCAAGTCATGTTTGAGTTAATTAAATTCGAATTTCATTCAATTCAATTGTAAGTACCTTAAGACTAGCCCTGTTCTACTAAGCTTTCTTCAAAAAATAATTAATTATTTGTAATTTTTAAAACTAAAAATAATGTATTTGTTGAAACAATTTGTCGAAAAAAAAGAAAAAGAAAAGGAGCAATGTACCAAAGATGGAATTAAACATGCATTATTTACAAACAAAAGTATTCGGATATTCGAGAAAAATCAATATACTGTTGGCCACATCGAATTTCCCTTGACCGCTAGGAATTTCTCTTGGACGCGGGGAATTGCACTTGACCGCATCGAATTGCACTTAGCTGCTACGAATTACTCTTGTCGGTCTCGAATTGCACTTGGCCGTATGGAATTACACTTGGCCGCTTCGAATTGCACATGGCCGCGTATAATTGCACTTGGCTGCTTCGAATTGCACATGGCCACGTATAATTGCACACAGCCGCTTCGAATTGCACTTGGCCGCGTATAATTGCACATTGCCGCGTTAAATTGCAGTTGGCCGCGTCGAATTGCACGGCCAAGTGCAATTTGAAGCGGCCAAGTGCAATTAGACGCGGCCAACGGCAATTGGATGCGGCCAAGAGTAATTTGTAACGGTCAAGTGCAATTCGATGCGGCCGAGAGAGTAATTCGATACGGCCAAGTGCAATTCGATGCGCCAAGAGTAATTTGCAGCGGCAGAGTGTAATTCAATGTAGCCAAAACTAGTTTATCTATTGCTTATATCAGTTTTTGTAATGACTTGGATGCCCGAAACCTTAAATCTCTCTCTAATTTAGAGTTTGGATTGGGTTATTTTAGTTGTTTGTATGCAGAATATCAAGTAGTGGTGCCCATACCTATATAGAAGTGCAATTCCAAGCGGCCAAGAGCAATTCGATACGGCCAAGTGCAATTCGATGCGACCAAGTGCAATTACACCTTTGTATATGTATGGTATTACGTAGTGTTTATCTATCCGAGTAGACGCCTTCAGACTGACGGCTTTTATGTTCGATTCCCATATGGCATCCAAACGTAAATAGTGAACCTAATTCCAATCAAACATCGTACATACCTTCACTGGCATAGTTGTAACAAGTTGGCACTGACATCCACAGCTCTCACGTTATCAGTTTTTGTTTTGGACCAATTTATATGGATTTTTGTCAAAACTTTAATTGAGTGTACTGGTAATGGACGGCGCGATCACATCTCAACTTCACGCGCATGTATTTTTTATTGAAAAAAAAACAATTTGTCTTTGTTCGAAGTGAATTTGAATACATCTATTTTAAATTTAAGAAAATCCTACTAGGAGAAAGGAATGAGGGCGTGGAGTTTGAACTCTCACCAAATTAAGTGTCCATTGCGGCATCATTGTAAGAAAAACACATCTCAACTAGGTTAATATCTACTCCTTTACGATCACATGCCAATCCTAAATCTTTTGAATTTTGTGACTACACCCATGCATTTGAATGAGTTGCCTGCGTGTTTGATTCATCCAGTCCGGCTTAAAATAAGTGTGAATCCAAATCAAAATCGCGTCACCCATAGTTCTCTATTTATTTTGGTGTGAATATTTGGTTCACAATATTTGTAAACTTTTTAAAGGAGATTTTGCTTTTGACAAATACAATTGTTTCACTGTCGATGAATTTTCAACCAATAAAAATGAAGGCCGTAAGTAATTTTAGGCCTAAGACAATCGTTAGCCTTAGTTTTATCAGGCAAATCACTTTACTTTATGTGTTGGGCTCCGGTGATCCTTTTTAGGATTAGGGGTTTGCAAAATCAGCTTTAATCAGTTTAAAGTCTTCTGTTGGTACCCTATTTTGGTGATGCATTTCAAGGGGCCTAATCCCAAATCACAAGGCCAAAGTGGCGTACTTGTACCCACTATTATGAAAAACTAATGTTTGTTTTGACATTCTTAAAGCCAATGAAGGCCAAATCTGTATGCCACTAAAGAATTTGAACTTAGTGCCGATTAACGACAATGGAATTTCAATTTTGCGCTCTCCCACGACTCTTTTTTTGAATTTGAACTTTGGGCCGCCTCACGGCAATGGAAGTGTGCTGGTATTGGTGGAGATATGGTGGTGTATGTAGTGAAGTGATGGTGGTAGAGGGTGCGGGGCTCCGATGAACGTTGCTCGCTTCCTCTAAAACTGTTGTTCGTCTGGATCTAAGCTCGTTCCCTTGAACCTAACCTGCACCATGAAGCACGACTAAAGACCACACTGGAGGAGCCCCGGAATGGCCCTCCGACGTGAGGATGAGCATAGGGCAGAGAGAGGAAAGCAACTCACCAGGGTTTCGAGGGTAGGAGATGATGTACCTTTTAGGGCTGCTATCCATTGTCATTTATAGAGGGTCCTTGGCTTGATCCCCAAGTTCGTCCATGCGCCTAACACGCGTCGGCTGACGTCACCCGTGACGTAGCGGATAAAGAGGTTAGTGTGAGCTGTCATGGGAGACATGGCCGAGCCCAGTTGCCTACCCCCGGGCCGGGCCGGGCTAAGCCTAAAGGGAGCTTCGTAGGAGACATGGCCGAGCCTCGCCACAAGGAGCTTCATGGAAGACATGGCCGACCCTAGCCTCGAGGGAATTTCGCGGGAGACATGTTGAGCCTAGTCGCGAAGGAGCTCCATGGGAGACATGGCCGAGCCCAGCCTCGAGGGAGCTTCATGTGAGACATGGCGGAGCCTAGCCACAAGGAGCTTAATGGGAGACATGGCCGAGCTCTTCATGGGATACATGGCCGAGCCTAGCCTCGAGGGAGCTTCAAGGGAGACATGGTCGAGCCTAGCCGTGAGGGAGCTTCGTGGGAGACATGGCCGAGACTAGTCGCGAGGGAGCTTCATGGGATACGTGGCTGTGCCTAGCCTTGATGGCGCTTCATGGGAGACATGTCCGAGCCTAGTTGCCTAGCTCCGGGCTGAGCCGAGCCTCAAAGGAGCTTCATGGGAGACATGCCCGAGCCTAGTTGCCTAGCTCCGGGCCGAGCCGATCCTCGAGGGAGCTTCATGGGAGACATGGCCGAGCTTAGTTAACTAGCTGCGGGCCGAGCCGAGCTTCAAGAGAGATTCATGGGAGATATGCCAGAGCCTAGTTGCCTAGCTCCGGGCCGAGCCGACCCTTGGGGGAGCTTCATGGGAAACATGGCCGAGCCTAGCCTCGAGGGAGTTTCGTGTGTTACATGGCCAAGCCTAGTCGTGAGGGAGCTTCATGAGAGACATGGCCAGGCCAAGCCTAGCCTCGAGGGAGCTTCATGGGAGACATGGCGGAGCACTTCATTGCAGACGTGGTCGAGTCGAGCCTCAAGGGAGCTTAATGGGAGACATGGCCGAGCCTAGCCTCGAGGAGCTTCATGTAAGACATGGCCGAGCCTAGCATCGAGGGAGTTTTGTGGGAGACATAGCCAAGCCTAGTCGCAAGGGAGCTTCATGGGAGACATGGCAGAGCTCTTCATTAGATACATGGCTGAGCCTGGCCTTGAGGGAGCATCATGGAAGACATGGTCGTGCCTAGCCTCGTGGGAGCTTCGTGGGAGACATGCCCGAGCCTAGTTGCGACGGTGCTTCGTAGGAGACATGCCCGAGCCTAGCCTTGAGGGAGCTTCGTGGGAGACATGGCCGAGCCTAGTTGCCTAGCTCCGGGCCTAGTTGAGCCGAGCCTCAAGGTAGCTTAGTGGGAGATATTCCCAAACCTTGTTGCCTATCTCCTGGCCGAGCCAATCCTCGAGGGAACTTCATGGGAGACATGGCCGAGCCTAGTTGCATATCTTCGGGCCAAGCTGAGCTTCAAGGGAGCTACCTGGGAAATATGCCCGAGCCTAGTTTCCTTGCTTCGGGCTGAGCCGATCCTCGCGGGAGCTTCATGTGAGACATGGCCGAGCCTAGTTGCTTTGCTCCTGGCTGAGCCACAGAGGGTAGCATCGGGGCCTTCTGCCAATCGTAGCGATTGTGGCCGAACAAGAATATTGCGCCAATCGTAGCGATTGTGGCGCCTAGGAACTGCACAATTTGTCAAACTTTGTAAGTTTGTTCTGAACATTCCAGTACTCCGATTTTTGCAAGGTTTGAACCGTTAAAAAACTTTCTGAGACTATTTTCTAACCCAAGTAGTTTTGAACTAAAATTATTTGTACATCTTAATATATGACTATTTTACCCTCGGTGAGTCGAGAATAAATCATTTCTTAGAGATTACTTGCTGCCTCTGCCGGTACTTCCGACCGGAAGGAAAATGCAAAGCTTCATGCAATTGAAGGGGCAATGGAAAAGCATTATATGAGTTTTTTTGGCAAGAAGAGGTCGCAGAAACAAAGTAACTGGTAACAACATCTGTCATGCTTAGATTTTAAGAAAAAAATCCCACCCCTTTACCGATCACATGTCAACCAAGTTATTGGTAAAGCAGGTAATGAACACTTAATTTGGTGAGAATTCAAACCACACCCCCACATTCCTTTCTCCTAGTATTCTTAAATTGAAAATAGATGTATTTGCTTCGAACAAAGAAGGATTTTTTTTTTCCATAATAAATACATGTGCGTGAAGTTAGCTGCTTGCAATTTTTCGCTCAATACTTGACTTTCTAGTCTCCATAGTCTGTTGGGGAGAGTTGAACATCTGCTTTAACGCTCATATCATGTGATAGTATCTTACCTTTGGACTTGAAATAGATGCATTAGAATTTCCTTCAAATAGCTATGCAATGTTGAGACGTCTGCAAATTTAGTTTATGAAGAAAACTGCTTGTGACGTAATATGGGCGGTTTTTTTTTTTTTGTCATTCGTTATTCCTAATCTACTACATCCTAGGAGACTTGAGGAGAGGGATGGGTGCTTACCAAAGGAACCGCAAGAATCGAACTCTGCCCATAAGCGTCGGAGTATAAGTGAGACACCAACTGCACTCCACCCCACTTGCAATGGGTGTCATCTTATTTTTCTTCTCCTTAATTAAAAACAAGTCTTTTAACGTATAAACAAGCCAAGGTTTGAACTTGTTTTGATACTCATTTCGAGTCATGTTTGAGCTAATTAAATTCGACTTTCATTCAATTCAATTGTAAGTACCTTAAGACTAGCCCTGTTCTACTAAGCTTTCTTCAAAAAATAATTAATTATTTGTAATTTTTAAAATTAAAAATAATGTATTTGTTGAAACAATTTGTCGAAAAAAAGAAAAGGAGCAACGTACCAAGGATGGAATTAAACGTGCATTATTTACAAACAAAAGTATTCGGATATTCGAGAAAAATCAATATACTCTTGGCCACATCGAATTTCCCTTGACCGCTAGGAATTACTCTTGGCCGCGGGGAATTGCACTTGGCCGCGTCGAATTGCACTTGCCAACTCGAATTGCACTTGACTGCATCGAATTGCACTTAGCTGCTACGAATTACTCTTGTCCGTCTCAAATTGCACTTGGCCGTATGGAACTACATTTGGCCGCTTCGAATTGCACCTGGCCGCATATAATTTCACTTGGCCGCTTCGAATTGCACATGGCCACGTATAATTGCACATGGCCGCTTCGAATTGCACTTGGCCGCGTATAATTGCACTTGGCCGCTTCAAATTGCACATGGCCGCTTTAAATTGCAGTTGGCCGGGTCAAATCGCAGTTGGCCGCGTCGAATTGCACGGCCAAGTGCAATTCGAAGCGGCCAAGTGCAATTCAACGCGGCCAGGAGTAATTTGTAGCGGTCAAGTGTAATTCGATGCAGCCGAGAGAGTAATTCGATACGGCCAAGAGTAATTTGCAGCGGCAGGGTGTAATTCAATGTAGTCAAAACTAGTTTATCTATTGCTTATATCAGTTGTTGTAATGACTTAGAGTTTGGATTAGGTTATTTTAGTTGTTTGTATGTAGAATATCAAGTAGTGGTGCCCATACCTATATAGAAGTGCAATTCCAAGCGGCCAAGAGCAATTCGATGCGGCCAAGTGCAATTCAATGCGACCAAGTGCAATTACACCCTTGTATATGTATTGCATTACGTAGTATTTATCTGTCCAAGTAGACGCCTTCAGACTGGCGGCTTTTATGTTCGATTCCCGTATGGCATCCAGACGTAACAAGTGAACCTAATTCCAATCAAACATCGTATATACCTTCACTGGCATAGTTGTAACAAGTTGGCACTGACATCCACAGCTCTCACGTTATCAGTTTTTGTTTTGGACCGATTTATATGGATTTTTGTCACAACTTTAATTGAGTGTACTGGTAATGGACGTCGCGATCACATTTCAACTTCACGCACATGTATTTTTTATGGAAAAAAAAAACAATTCGTCTTTGTTCGAAGCGAATTGGAATACATCTATTTTAAATTTAAGAAAAATCCTACTAGGAGAAAGGAATGAGGGCGTGGAGTTTGAACTCTCACCAAATTAAGTGTCCATTGCGGCATCATTGTAAGAAAAACACATCTCAACTAGGTTGATATCTACTCCTTTACAATCACTTGCCAATCCTAAATCTTTTGAATTTTGTGACTACACCCATGCATTTGAATGAGTTGCCTACGTGTTTGATTCATCCAGTCCGGCTTAAAATAAGTGTGAGTCCGAATCAAAATCGCGTCACCCATAGTTCTCTATTTATTTTGGTGTGAATATCTGGTTCACAATGTTTGTAAACTTTTTAAAGGAGATTTTGCTTCTGACAAATACAATTGTTTAACTAGCGATGAATTTTCAACCAATAAAAAAGAAGGCCGTAAGTAATTTTAGGCCTAAGACTATCATTAGCCTTAGTTTTATAAGGCAAATCACTTTACTTTATGTGTTGGGCTCCGGTGATCCTTTTTAGGATTAGGGGTACGCAAAATCAGCTTTAATCAGTTTGAAGTCTTCTGTTGGTATCCTATTTTGGTGATCGATTTCAAGGGGCCTAATCCCAAATCACAAGGCCAAAGTGGCATACTTGTACCCACTATTATGAAAAACTAATTTTTGTTTTGACATTCTTAAATCCAATGAAGGCCAAATCAGTGTGCCACTAAAGAATTTGAACTTAGTGCCGATCCACGACAATGGAATTTCAATTTTGCGCTGTCCCACGACACTTTTTCAGAATTTGAACTTTGGGCCGCCACACGGCAATGGAAGTGTGCTGGTATTGGTGGAGATATGGTGGTGTATGTAGTGAAGTGATGGTGGTGGAGGGTGCGGGGCTCCAATGAACGTTACTCGCTTCCTCTAGAACTGTTGTTCGTCTGGATCCAAGCTCGCTCCCTTAAACCTAACCTGCACCATGAAGCACGACAAAAGACCACACTGGAGGAGACCCAGAATGGCCCTCTGACGTGAGGATGAGAATAGGGCAAAGAGAGGAAAGCAAATCACCAGGGTTTCGAGGGTAGGAGATGACGTACCTTTTAGGGCTGCTATCCAATGGTATTTATAGAGGGTCCTTGACTTGATCTCCAAGTTCGTCCATGCGCCTGACACGCGTCGGCTGACGTCATCCGTGACGTAGCGGATAAGGCGGTTAGTGTGAGCTGTCATGGGAGACAAGGCCGAGCCCAGTTGCCTACCCCCGAGCCGGGCCGACCCTAAAGGGAGCTTCGTGGGAGACATGGCCGAGCCTAGCAACGAGGAGCTTCATGGAAGAAATGGCCGACCCTAGACTCGAGTGAATTTCGCGGGAGACATGGCCGAGCCCAGCCTCGAGGGAGCTTCATGTGAGACATTGGCGAGCCTAGCCTCAAGGAGCTCAATGGGAGACATGGCTGAGCTCTTCATGAGATACATGGTTGAGCCTAGCCTCGAGGGAGCTTCAAGGGAGACATGGCCGAGCCTAGCCTCTAGGAGCTTCATGGAAGACATGGCCGAGCCTAGCCTCGAGGGAGCTTCGTGGGAGACATGGCCGAGACTAGTCGCGAGGGAGCTTCATGGGAGACGTGGCTGAGCCTAGCCTTGATGGTGCTACATGGGAGACATGTCCGAGCCTAGTTGCCTAGCTCCGAGCTGAGCCGAGCCTCAAGGAAGCTTCATGGGAGACATGCCCAAGCCTAGTTTCCTAGCTCCGGGCCGAGCCGATCCTCGAGGGAGCTTCATGGGAGACATGGCCGAGCCTAGTTAACTAGCTCCGGGCCGAGCCGAGCTTCAAGGGAGATTCATGGGAGATATGCCAGAGCCTAGTTGCCTAGCTCCGGGCCGAGCCGACCCTTGGGGGAGCCGACCCTTGGGGGAGCTTCATGGGAGACATGGCTGAGCCTAGCCTCGAGGGAGTTTCGTGGGAGACATGACCAAGCCTAGTCGTGAGGGAGCTTCATGGGAGACATGGCCGAGCCTAGCCTCGAGGGAGCTTCATGGGAGACATGGCGGAGCACTTCATTGCAGACGTGGCCGAGCCGAGCCTCGAGGGAGCTTCATGGGAGACATGGCCGAGCCTAGTCTCGAGGAGCTTCATGGAAGACATGGCCGAGCCTAGCATCGAGGTAGTTTTGTGGGAGATATGGCCAAGCCTAGTCGTAAGGGAGCTTCATAGGAGACATGGCCGAGCCTAGCCTCGTGGGAGCTTCATGGGAGACATGGCCGAGCTCTTCATTAGATACATGGCTGAGTCTGGCCTCGAGGGAGCATCATGGAAGACATGGTCGGGCCTAGCCTCGAAGGAGCTTCGTGGAAGACATGCCCGAGCCTAGTCGCGAGGGAGCTTCGTGGGAGACATGGCCGAGCCTAGCCTTGAGGGAGCTTCGTGGGAGACATTACCGAGCCTAGTTGCCTAGCTCCGGGCTGAGCTGAGCCGAGCCTCAAGGTAGCTTAGTGGGAGAAATTCCCGAGCCTAGTTGCATATCTCTTGGCCGAGCCGATCCTCGAGGGAGCTTCATGGGAGACATGGCCGAGCCTAGTTGCCTATCTCCGGGCCGAACCGAGCTTCAAGGGAGCTACCTGGGAAATATTCCCGAGCCTAGTTGCCTAGCTTCAAGCTAAGCCGATCCTCGAGTGAGCTTCATGGGAGACATGGCCGAGCCTAGTTGCCTATCTCCGGGCCGAGCCGAGCTTCAAGGGAGCTACCTGGGAAATATGCCCGATCCTACTTGCCTAGCTTCGGACTGAGCCAATCCTCGAGGGAGCTTCATGTGAGATATGGCCGAGCCTAGTTGCTTAGCTCCTGGCCGAGCCTAGTTGCTTAGCTCCTGGCCGAGCTGCAGAGGGTAGCATCGGGGCCGTCTACCAATCGTAGCGATTGTGGCCGAACCAGAATATTCGGACCACTACAGAGGGGTTGTGTTACAGCGATAGTGTTTATGGAAGCGGGATGGTAGTGCTCCCACGATCTTCATAGTTGTCTTGTTTCTACTCATTTTTCATAAACTCAACTTTATTATTTGTATAGTTGTATTCCACCATCTTTTAGTAAGTTGAAAATTCTCCTTATCGATATATAGTAGGTCTTTATCCGATTTTAAAAGACGTAGATGCGAGCGTTTTACAAGAACGATTCATTTTTATGACTCAGTGATGGTAAAATAGTCATATACTTTGATGCACACAAAAAATTGCATCCAAACCAATTGGGTTAGAAAGCAGATTTAATAAAAATTTTAACAATTAAAACCTTGCAAAAATCGAAGTTCGGGAATGTTCGGAACAAACTTACAAAGTTTGACAAATTGTGGAGTTCCTAGGCGCCTCTGGCGCAATGCAATGCACCAAGGGCGCAATGAAATGCGCCTTAGGCGCATTGAGAGTTCAAATTTTGTTAAATTTCGCGGCCTTCTCCTGGACACTACCGAACTCCGATTTTTGCAAGGTTTGAACCGTTAAAAAGCTTGTTGAGTCTATTTTCTTACCCTAGTAGTTTTGATCAAAAGTAATTGGTGCAACATAAGATATGACTATTTTACCCTCAGTGAGTCGGAGAATAAATTATTTCTGTAAAACGCTAATATCTCCCTTATTTTAGACCGGATTGAAATCTATTTTATATCAATAAATAGGGTATTCGAAGTACTAATAGATGGTGGGATCGAATTATAAAAATAAGAGTTTTTGGTTTTGGTAATTTAATCTAAAATAGACCAATTCAAAGATCGTCGGAGCGACTAAGGATAAAAACACGTTTTCGTTCTCTTCCACTCTTTCTAAGTTCCACTCGGTATTCTCATTCCTAGCTCTAAGGTACTCTTTCATTTTGTAAGAGTTATAGAGAGTTCTTAAAGCCACTGAAAGCTAATTTGTCTTGGCCAAATCAGTGTGCCACTAAAGAATTTAAATTTAGTGCCGATCCACGGCAACGGAATTTCAATTTTGCGCTGCCTCACGACTCTTTTTTAGAATTTGAACTTTGGGCCGCCTCACGGCAATGGAAGTGTGCTGGTAGTGGTGAAGTTATGGTGGTGTATGTGGTGAAGTGATGATGGTGGAGGGGTTGTGTTACAGTGACAGTGTTTGTGGCAAAGGGATGGTAGAGCTCCCACGATCTTCGTAGTGGTTTGCTTTCTACTCATTTTTCATAAACTCAACTTTATTATTTGTATAGTTGTATTCTACCACCTTTTAGTACTTTGAAAATCCTCTTTATCAATATATAGTAGGTCTTTATCCGATTTAAAATGAATGAGAGGCGAGCGTTTTACACGAGTGATTCATTTTTATGGCTCAGTGGGGGTAAAATAGTCATAAACTTTGATGTACAAAAAAATTTGCATCCAAACTAATTGGGTTAGAAAGTAGACTTAACAAGCTTTTTAACGGTTCAAACCTTGTAAAAATTAGAGTTCGATAGTGTCCAGGAGAAGGCCGCGAAATTTAACAAATTCTAAACGCTCAATGCGCCTGAGGCGCCTAGGAACTGCACAATTTGTCAAACTTTGTAAGTTTGTTCCGAACATTCCAGTACTCCGATTTTTGCAAGGTTTGAACCGTTAAAAAACTTTTTGAGTCTATTTTCTAACCCAAGTAGTTTTGAACTAAAATTATTTGTACATCTTAATATGACTATTTTACCCTCGGTGAGTCGAGAATAAATCATTTCTTTGAGATATCGATCACTTGCTGCCTCTGCAGGTACTTCCGGCCAGAAGGAAAATGCAAAGCTTCATGCAATTGAAGGAGCAATGGTAAAGCATTATATGAGTTTTGTTGGCAAGAAGAGGTCGCAGAAACAAAGTAACTGGTAACAACATGTGTCATGCTTAGATTTTAAGAAAAAAATCCCACCCCTTTACCGATCACATGTCAACCAAGTTATTGGTAAAGCAGGTAATGAACACCTAATTTGGTGAGAATTCAAACCACACCCCCACATTCCTTTCTCCTAGTAGGATTTTCTTAAACTGAAAATAGATGTATTTGCTTCGAACAAAGAAGGATTATTTTTTTTTTCCATAATAAATACATGCGCGTGAAGTTAGTTGCTTGGAATTTTTCGCTCAATACTTGACTTTCTAGTCTCCATAGTCTGTTGGGGAGAGTTGAACATCTGCTTTACCGCTCATATCATGTGATAGTATCTTACCTTCGGACTTGAAATAGATGCATTAGAATTTCCTTCAAATAGCTATGCAATGTTGAGATGTCTGCAAAGTTAGTTGATGAAGAAAACTGCTTGTGATGTAATATGAGCGGTTTTTTTTTTTCGTCATTCGTTATTCCTAATCTACTACATCCTAGGAGACTTGAGGAGAGGGATGGGTGCTAACCAAAGGAACAGCAAGAATCAAATTCTGCCCATAAGCGTCGGAATATAAGTGAGACACCAACTGCACTCCACCGCACTTGCAATGGGTGTCATCTTATTTTTCTTCTCCATAATTAAAAACAAGTCTTTTAACGTATAAACAAGCCAAGGTTTGAACTTGTTTTGAAACTCATTTCGAGTCATATTTGAGTTAATTAAATTCGGCTTTCATTCAATTCAATTGTAAGTACCTTAAGACTAGCCCTGTTCTAATAAGCTTTCTTCAAAAAATAATTGATTATTTGTAATTTTTAAAATTAAAAATAATGTATTTGTTGAAACAATTTGTCGAAAAAAAGAAAAAAGAAAAGGAGCAATGTACCAAAGATGGAATTAAACATGCATTATTTACAAACAAAAGTATTCGGATATTCGAGAAAAATCAATATATTGTTGGCCACATCGAATTTCCCTTGACCGCTAGGAATTTCTATTGGACGCGGGGAATTGCACTTGGCCGCATCGAATTGCAATTGGCCAAATCGAATTGCACTTGACCGCATCGAATTGCACTTAGCTGCTACGAATTACTTTTGTCCGTCTCGAATTGCACTTGGCCGTATGGAATTACACTTGGCCGCTTCGAATTGCACATGGCCGCGTATAATTGCACTTGGCCGCTTCGAATTGCACATGGCCGCGTATAATTGCACTTGGCCGCTTCAAATTGCACATGGCCGCGTTAAATTGAAGTTGGCCGCGTCGAATTGCACGACCAACTGCAATTCGAAGCGGCCAACTGCAATTCGACGCGGCCAAGAGAAATTTGTAGCGGTCAAGTGCAATTCGATGCGGCATCATAAGGATTCGCCGAAGGCGAGATTTGTACATTTATGAAGCAAAATTTGATCGTCTATGCTACCACCACTATCAGAATTTGAGCACTGCCCTTTCACCCAATCAATACAGCCGCCAACACCAAGACCGCTAGAATTCACCATTTTATTTTTACTTCATCTCCTCCCAATCAATTGATACACTATCACCACAACTACCTTTCAAGTAATACAACACCGTCAGTTCACCGTCAGTTTCTGACAATTTGATGATGTGTGGAAATGACTGATGAACTTTGTGAAACTCTAACGGAATTGATGAATAACTTATAATTAGGGATGTGCATGTTGAATGGAACTTAGAATGTTTTGATGAGCGCGTAAACGTATTTTAGCCTTTTTGGCTCCGATGATCTTTGAATCAGCCCCCTTTTGACCAACTTTTCATAAACTAAATTTATCATTTTCATTGTTTGTTTTAGTTACCTTTAAATACTTTGAAAACCTTATTAATCGTTGTATAATTGGTCATGATCAATTAAAAATGGGAGAGATGCGAGCGTTTTACCAAAATGAATAGTTTTTTTGCCCCACTGAGAGTAAAAGGGTGACGTCTTTTGATGTATGAATATTCATTGATCCAAACTACTTGGGTTGGAAAGTGCATTGAACAAGCTTTCTAACGGTTCAAACCACGTGCAAAACGGAGTTCGGGAGTGTCCGGTGTAAGCCCGCAAAGTTTGACTTGTTGTGCAGCCTTAAGGATGCGCCCGGGCGCATTGACGTGCGCCTGGGGCGCATAAACCTGCGCCCGAGGCGCAATGAAGTTGCAAAACAGGTCAAACTTTGCGGACTTGCACCGAACACTCCCGAACTCCGATTTCCGCGTGATTTGAACCGTTAGAAAGCTTGTTCAATTTACTTTTTAACCCAAGTATTTTGGATCCAATAAATTTTGTACATTACAAGACGTGATTATTTTATTCTAAGTGGTTCAAAAAAATTCATTTTGTAAAATGCTCGCATATCTCTTATTTTAAATCATATCGAGACCCATTATATATCAATAAATAGAGTTTATAAGGTACTAAAAGTTGGTGAAATCCAATTACAAAGACATTAAAGTTTTTTTTTATAATAAAGGGGTAGAAAGAAGGCTAGCAAAAAAATAGTTGGAGCCACTAGGCAAAAACATATTCTAAATTCCATTCGATACTCAAATACCTAGCTCATATGTATTTTTTCGTTACTCTAGTGTTCTGTAGAGTACATAGTGCAACCACACTACACCGAATTGTATGTAAAACCGAGAACACAACAAAACTTGAGAATGTTTCTAAAACGAGACCACCGAAAATGATTTGAGGATATTCAATATATTTTAATCTAACTCAACCACATTACAACGCATAGAGAACATTCTGTTGGAAATGTGAATGGCCTGGGGGGTTACCAAGCCAATTACTTTCCCTCTTCATGGTGGGAGTTTTTCCCTCTTCATTGTGGGGGTTACTCACCTATTGATTGGGGGTTTTTCCCCCATTTACTCTGCCATTTACACCTCGTATTGAAGGCTAGGCAGCCTGACTATGGTCATTTCTACCTATAAAAGGAGCAGCACTCTGCATAGTTCTACACCAATTCACTCAAGAGTTCACAAGCATACTGATATAGTGTGAGAGAGAGACAGACGCTGAGATAGTTCGCCAAGACGTTCTTCGGTGGTGTTCCGACGTTTGTGGTCCGAGCCGGATCAATCCTGGGAGACAGACGCCGAGTAACCTCAACACCCTCCGGTAGGCGGCGAATCTGTTTTAAGGACACCGTGTGAAACACGGGTTTCGGTTCACGAATCCATTCTGTATTTCGGTTTGCATATCAATTTCTGTAATTTCATTATGTTGTAATTCTGTTCTTGTGTAATGTAATAGAATTCGTATTTTGGATTTCCGATTGAAACATTTTTCCCAACAAGTTCTCTCGTCATGAATATAACAAAAAATTATATTAACAAGGTTAAGATTCATCACCACATCAAAACCAACACATCTATCAAAAAGAATCATCAATCATTTAGAGATTGCGGTGCGAAAAATTTTAGAATTGAGAAAATTATGAGTAACTTTCGGGCACGGCTTTCTTTTTTAGATGGAGAAAATTCTCGTTCATTTTTTTTGGAGCTTTGGTGGTGGCCATCATGGTTAAGGTGGTTGTGAGGTGATTTGAAAAATTCTTAAAAATACAAAACTTCATATTTCTCAAACTTCGTTAAATTTTGAATTTCTCAATGATTTTTATGTTGGTGGTGGCGGCGGCGCTCGTACGAATCGTGATATTGTGAAGCGAAGAAACTTGAATTGAATACTCTCAGTCTTTTTTAATTGAGTATATTGCGAATGTTGTTTTGGGATAGAGGTATTTTTGAAGTGTTGACGACGAGCTTTAGGACAGAAAAAACTCTAACTCCAAACAAATTAGGAAAAGTTCTCAAACTTTTTTAAATCGTCAAATAGTCTACGTGTTATCTTCGTTAGTGGTTATTATGTCCCCGTAGTGAAGGCGGTAGATTTTAGTTTTGAAATCATTTTAAACTTAATTAGTGTGTTGGGTGGTGGTGAAATAAGGGTGGAAGTGGCGGTGAACTGACGGTGGTGTATTACTTGAAAGGTAGTTGTGGTGATAGTGTATCAATTGATTGGGAGGAGATGAAGTAAAAATAAAATGGTGAATTGTAGCGGTCTAGGTGTTGGCGGCTGTATTGATGGGGTGAAAGGGCAGTGCTCAAATTCCGATAGTGGTGGTAGCAAAGACGATCAAATTTTGCTTCGAAAATGTACAAATCGCGCCTTCGGCGAATCTTTATGATGAAACAGTTTCTGACAATTTGATGATGCGTGGAAATGCCTGATGAACTTTGTGAAAATCTTACGGAATTGATGAATAACTTATAATTAGGGATGTGCATGTTGAATGGAACTTAGAATGTGTTGATGAGCGCGTAAACGTATTTTAGCCTTTTTGGCTCCGATGATCTTTGAATCTGCCTCCTTTTTACCAACTTTTCATAAACTAAATTTATCATTTTCATTGTTTGTTTTAGTTACCTTTCAATACTTTGAAAACCTTATAAATCGTTGTATAATTGGTCATGATCGATTAAAAATGGGAGAGATGTGAGCGTTTTACCAAAATGAATAGTTTTTTTGTCCCATTGAGAGTAAAATGGTGACGTCTTTTGATGCATGAATATTCATCGATCCAAACTACTTGGGTTGGAAAGTGCATTGAACAAGCTTTCTAACGGTTCAAACCACGTGCAAGACGGAGTTCGGGAGTGTCCGGTGCAAGCCCGCAAAGTTGGACTTGTTGTGCAGCCTTTAGGATGCGCCCGGGCGCATTTAAGTGCGCCTGGGGCGCATAAACTTGCGCCTGAGGTGCAATGAAGCTGCTAAACAGTTCAAACTTTGTGGACTTGCCCCAAACACTCCCAAACTCCGATTTTCGCGTTATTTGAACTGTTAGAAAGCTTGTTCAATTTAATTTTTAACCGAAGTATTTTGGATCCAATATATTTGTACATTAAAAGACGTGATTATTTTATTCTAAGTGGATCAAAAAAAAAATCATTTTCGGTAAAATGCTCGCATATCTCTTATTTTAAATCGTATCGAGACCGATTATATATCAATAAATAGAGTTTATAAGGTAATAAAAGAGTGTTAAATCCAATTACAAAGACATTAAAGTTTTGTTTAAAATAAAGGGGTTGAAAGAAGGCTAGCAAAAAAAGCGTTGGAGCCACTAGGCAAAAACACGTTCTAAGTTTCATTCGGTACTCAAATACCTAATTCTTATGTATTTCTTCGTTACTCTAGTGTTCTGTAGAGTACATAGTGCAACTACACTACACCGAATTGCAGGTAAAATCGAGAACACAACAAAACTAGAGAATGTTTCTAAAACGAGACCACCGAAAATGATTTTAGGATATTCAATATATTTTAATCTAACTCAGCCACATTACAACGCATCGAGAACATTCTCTCGTCATGAATATAACAAAAATTATATTAACAAGGTTAAGATTCATCACCACATCAAAACCAACACATCTATCTAAAAGAATCATCAATCATTTAGAGATTGCGGTGCGAAAAATTTTAGAATTGAGAAAATTCTCAGTAACTTTCGGGCACAGCTTTCTTTTTTAGATGGATAAAATTCTCGTTCATTTTTTTTTGGAGCTTCGGTGGTGGCCATCATGGTTAATGTGGTTGTGAGGTGATTTGAAAAATTCTTAAAAATACAAAACTTCATATTTCTCAAACTTCGTTAAAGTACGAATTTCTCGATGATTTTTATGTTGGTGGTGGCGGTGGCGCTCGTACGAATCGTGATATTGTGAAGCGAAGAAATTTGAATTGAATACTCTCAATCTTTTTTAATTGAGTATATTGCGAATGTTGTTTTGGGGTGGAGGTATTTTTGAAGTGTTGACGACGAGCTTTAGGACAGAAAAAACTCTAACTCCAAACAAATTAGGAAAAGTTCTCAACTTTTTAAAATCGTCAAATAGTCTACGTGTGATATTCGTTAGTGGTTATTATGTCCCCGTAGTGAAGGTTGTAGATTTTAATATTTAAATCATTTTCAACTTATTTAGTGTGTTGGGTGGTGGTGAAAAAAGGGTGGAAGTGGCGGTGAACTGACGGTGGTGTATTACTTGAAAGGTAGTTGTGGTGATAGTGTATCAATTAATTGGGTGGAGATGAAGTAAAAATACAATGGTGAATTGTAGCGGTCTAGGTGTTGGCGGCTGTATTGATGGAGTGAAAGGGCAGTGCTCAAATTCCGAATGTGGTGGTAGCATAGACGATCAAATTTTGCTTCGTAAATGTACAAATCTCGCCTTCGGCGAATCCTTATGATGAAACAGTTTCTGACAATTTGATGATGTGTGGAAATTCCTGATGAACTTTGTGAAACTCTTTACGGAATTGACAAATAACTTATAATTAGGGATGTGCATGTTGAATGGAACTTAGAATGTGTTGATGAGCGCGTAAACGTATTTTAGCCTTTTTGGCTCCGATGGTCTTTGAATCTGCCTCCTTTTGACCAACTTTTCATAAACTAAATTTATCATTTTCATTGTTTGTTTTAGTTACCTTTCAATACTTTGAAAACCTTATTAATCAATAATTGGTCATGATCGATTTAAAATGGGAGAGATGCGAGCGTTTTACCAAAATGAATAGTTTTTTTCTCCACTGAGAGTAAAATGGTGACGTCTTTTGATGTATGAATATTCATCGATCCAAACTACTTGGGTTGGAAAGTGCATTGAACAAGCTTTCTAACGGTTCAAACCAAGTGCAAAACCGAGTTCGGGAGTGTCCGGTGCAAGCCCGCAAAGTTTGACTTGTTGTGCTGCCTTTAGGATGCGCCCGGGCGCATTGAAGTGCGCCTGGGGCGCATAAACTTGCGCCTGAGGCGCACTGAACCTGCAAAACAGGTCAAACTTTGCGGACTTGCCCCGAACACTCCCGAACTCCGATTTCCGCGTGATTTGAACCGTTAGAAAGCTTGTTCAATTTACTTTTTGAACCAAGTATTTTGGATCCAATAAATTTTGTACATTAAAAGACGTGATTATTTTATTCTAAGTGGTTCAAAAAAAAATCATTTTTGGTAAAATGCTCGCATATCTCTTATTTTAAATCGTATCGAGACCCATTATATATCAATAAATAGAGTTTATAAGTTACTAAAAGTTGGTGAAATCCAATTACAAAGGCATTGTAGGGAGTAAATACCGAACAGGAGCAAGTAAGGCCCGAACACGTGGTACGTGGGACCACGATATAGTGATGATAAGAACAGTCGCCGTGCAAAACGGTGGTCGGCGACAGGGACCAGCGATATGAGAAATTATTGGTCAGGGAGTCTATGCAAGGTCAAGATCCAGTAACACGAGAGGATATTGGACCAAGGGATTGACGAAGGACCAGTAACATGTGAAGTCACTAGTCCAAGTAGTTGTTCGGCAACGAAAGGGCCGAACAGGAGGGGAACTCGTGAGAAAGCAGCCCTAGGAGCAAGGGACGCTTCAGAAGGTTCCAGAACAGGGATATTCCGTGAAGGAATAGGATCCCAATAAAATAGGATCTTGGAGAGATACCCAACAGGAATGGGATGTTCGACCAGCTAAGGAAAAGAGTCCTAAATGGACTCTTTTAATGAATTGATAAGGGAACGAGAATCCAAGATATTCTGGGTTTCCTATACGAGATAGGAAACCTAGGGTAACATGGATACTTGGGCAGTAAGTATCCATAAATCTATAAGTACGAGGCAAACCTAGAGGAAAAAGGTACACAATACATTACAGTTATACATATTCTCCTACTTTGAATTATGGTTTTCTGCTAGTACGTGATACTAACTTAGGCATCGGAGGGCCTTTGCCACGAGAGGCAAAGGTGCGCTCACCCCTTGTCCGTTTCGCAGATAAGGATTCCGGCGACGTATTAGGGTTCCGGCGGGAATCACGAAGTAGCCGTTAAGTTCTTGTGCTGCTTAAACCCCTTTCGGTTTTTCTGCACTTACAAGCATTAAAGTTTTGTTTATAATAAATGGGTAGAAAGAAGGCTAGCAAAAAAATCGTTGGAGCCACTAGGCCAAAACACGTTCTAAGTTTCATTCGTTACTCAAATACCTAGTTCTTATGTTTTCTTCGTTACTCTAGTGTTCTGTAGAGTAAATAGTGCAAGTACACTACACCGAATTGCAGGTAAAACCGAGAACACAACAAAACTTGAAAATGTTTCTAAAACGAGACCACCGAAAATGATTTTATGATATTCAATATATTTTAATCTAACTCAACCACCTTACAACGCATCGAGAACATTCTCTCGTCATGAATATAACAAAAAATATATTAACAAGGTTAAGATTCATCACCACATCAAAACCAACACATCTATCTAAAAGAATCATCAATCATTTAGAGATTGCGGTGCGAAAAATTTTAGAATTGAGAAAATTCTCAATAACTTTCTGACACGGCTTTCTTTTTTAGATGGAGAAAATTCTCGTTCATTTTTTTTGGAGCTTCGGTGGAGGCCATCATGGTTAGGCTGGTTGTGAGGTGATTTGAAAAATTCTTAAAAATACAAATCTTCATATTTCTCAAACTTCGTTAAAGTATGAATTTCTCAATGATTTTTATGTTGGTGGTGGCGGTGGCGCTCGTACGAATCGTGATATGGTGAAGCGAAGAAACTTGAATTGCATACTCTCACTCTTTTTTAATTGAGAATATTGCGAATGTTGTTTTGGGGTAGAGGTATAGTCTATGTGTGATCTTCGTTAGTGGTTATTATGTCCCCGTAGTGAAAGCGGTAGATTTTAGTTCTGAAATCATTTTCAACTTGTTTAGTGTGTTGGGTGGTGGTGAAATAAGGGTGGAAGTGGCGGTGAACTGACGGTGGTGTATTACTTGAAAGGTAGTTGTGGTGATAGTGTATCAATTGATTGGGAGGAGATGAAGTAAAAATAAAATGGTGAATTGTAGCGGTCTAGGTGTTGGCGGCTGTATTGATGGGGTGAAAGGGCAGTGCTCAAATTCCGATAGTGGTGGTAGCATAGACTATCAAATTTTGCTTCGTAAATGTACAAATCTCGCCTTCGGCGAATCCTTATGATGAAACAGTTTCTGACAATTTGATGATGTGTGGAAATGCCGGATGAACTTTGTGAAACTCTTACAGAATTGATGAATAACTTATAATTAGGGATGTGCATGTTGAATGGAACTTAAAATGTGTTGATGGGCGCGTAAACGTATTTTAGTCTTTTTGGCTCCGATGATATTTGAATCGGCCTCCTTTTGACCAACTTTTCATAAACTAAATTTATCATTTTCATTGTTTGTATTAGTTACCCTTCAATTCTTTGAAAACCTTATTAATCGTTGTATAATTGGTCATGATCGATTAAAAATGGGAGAGATGCGAGCGTTTTACCAAAATGAATAGTTTTTTTGCCCCACTGAGAGTAAAATGGTGACGTCTTTTGTTGTATGAATATTCATCGATCCAAACTACTTGGGTTGGAAAGTGCATTGAACAAGCTTTCTAAAGGTTCAAACCACGTGCAAAACGGAGTTCGGGAGTGTCCGGTGCAAGCCCGCAAAGTTTGACTTGTTGTGCAGCCTTGAGGATGCGCCCGGGCGCATTGAAGTGCGCCTGGGGCGTAAAAACTTGAGCCTGAGGCGCACTGAAGCTGAAAAACAGGTCAAACTTTGCGGATTTGCCCCGAACACTCCCGAACTCTGATTTCCGAGTGATTTGAACCGTTAGAAAGCTTGTTCAATTTACTTTTTAAGCCAAGTATTTTGGATCCAATAAATTTTGTACATTAAATGACGTGATTATTTTATTCTAAGTGGTTCAAAAAAAAATCATTTTCGGTAAAATGCTCGCGTATCTCTTATTTTAAATCGCATCGAGACCTATTATATATCAATAAATAGAGTTTATAAGGTACTAAAAGTTGGTGAAATCCAATTACAAAGGCATTAAAGTTTTGCTTATAATAAAGGGGTAGAAAGAAGGCATGCAAAAAAATCGTTGGAGCCACTAGGAAAAAACACGTTCTAAGTTTCATTCGGTACTCAAATACCTAGTTCTTATGTTTTCTTCGTTACTCTAGTGTTCTGTAGAGTAAATAGTGCAAGTACACTACACCGAATTGCAGGTAAAACCGAGAACACAACAAAATTTGAGAATGTTTCTAAAACGAGACCACCGAAAATGATTTGAGAATATTCAATATATTTTAATCTAACTCAACCACCTTACAATGCATCGAGAACATTCTCTCGTCATGAATATAACAAAAATTATATTAACAAGGTTAAGATTCATCACCACATCAAAACCAACACATCTATCTAAAAGAATCATCAATCATTTAGAGATTGCGGTGCGAAAAATTTTAGAATTGAGAAAATTCTCAGTAACTTTCGGGCACGGCTTTCTTTTTTAGATGGAGAAAATTCTCGTTCATTTTTTTTGGAGCTTCGGTGGTGGCCATCATGGTTAAGCTGGTTGTGAGGTGATTCGAAAAATTCTTAAAAATACAAAACTTCATATTTCTCAAACTTTGTTAAAGTATTAATTTCTCAATGATTTTTATGTGGGTGGTGGCGGTGGCGCTCGTACGAATCCTGATATGGTGAAGCAAAGAAACTTGAATTGAAAACTCTCAGTCTTTTTTATTAAAGTGTATTACGAATGTTGTTTTGGGGTAGAGGTATTTTTGAAGTGTTGACGACGAGCTTTAGGACAGAAAAAACTCTAACTCCAAACAAATTAGGAAAAGTTCTCAACTTTTTAAAATCGTCAAATAGTCTACGTGTGATCTTCGTTGGTGGTTATTATGTTCCCATAGTGAAGGCGGTTGATTTTAGTTTTGAAATCATTTTCAACTTATTTAGTGTGTTGGGTGGTGGTGAAATAAGGGTGGAAGTGGCGGTGAACTGACGGTGGTGTATTACTTGAAATTTAGTTGTGGTTATAGTGTATCAATTGATTGGGAGGAGATGAAGTAAAAATAAAATGGTGAATTGTAGCGGTCTAGGTGTTGGCGGCTGTATTGATGGGGTGAAAGGGCAGTGCTAAAATTCCGATAGTGGTGGTAGCATAGACGATCAAATTTTTGCTTCGTAAATGTACAAATCTTTCCTTCGGCGAATCCTTATGATGAAACAGTTTCTGACAATTTGATGATGTGTGGAAATGCCTGATGAACTTTGTGAAACTCCTACGGAATTGATGAATAACAAATAATTAGGGATGTGCATGTTGAATGGAACTTAGATTGTGTTGATGGGCGCGTAAACATATTTTAGCCTTTTTGGCTCCGATGATCTTTGAATCGGCCTCTTTTTGACCAACTTTTCATAAACTAAATTTATCATTTTCGTTGTTTGTTTTAGTTACCTTTCAATACTTTGAAAACCTTATTAATCGTTGTATAATTGGTCATGATCAATTAAAAATGGGAGAGATACGAGCGTTTTACCAAAATGAATAGTTTTTTTGACCCACTGAGAATAAAATGGTGACGTCTTTTGATGTAAATATATTCATCGATCCAAACTACTTGGGTTGGAAAATGAATTGAACAAGCTTTCTAACGTTTCAAACCACGTGCAAAACGGAGTTCGGGAGTGTCCGGTGCAATCCCGCAAAGTTTGACTTGTTGTGCAGCCTTGAGGATGCGCCCGAGGCGCAATGAAGCTGCAAAACAGATCAAACTTTGCGGACTTGCCCCGAACACTCCCGAACTCTGATTTCCGCGTGATTTGAACCATTTGAAAGCTTGTTCAATTTTCTTTTTAACCCAAGTATTTTGGATCCAATAAATTTTGTAGATTAAAAGACGTGATTATTTTTTTCTAAGTGGTTCTAAAACATCATTTCGGTAAAATGCTCGCATATCTCTTATTTTAAATCGTATCGAGACCCATTATATATCAATAAATAGAGTTTATAAGGTACTAAAAGTTGGTGAAATCCAATTACAAATACATTAAAGTTTTGTTTATAATGAAGGGGTAAAAAGAAGGCTAGCAAAAAAATCGTTGGGGCCACTAGGCAAAAACACGTTCTAAGTATCATTCGGTACTCAAATACCTAGTTCTTTTGTATTTTCTTCGTTACTCTAGTGTTCTGGAGAGTACATAGTGCAACTACACTACACCGAATTGTAGGTAAAACCGAGAACACTACAAAATTTGAGAATGTTTCTAAAACGAGACCACCGAAAATGATTTGAGGATATTCAATATATTTTAATCTAACTCAACCACATTACAACGCATCGAGAACTTTCTCTTGTCTTGAATATAAAAAAAATAATATTAACAAGATTAAGATTAATCACCACATCAAAACCAACACATCTATCTAAAAGAATCATCAATCATTTAGAGTTTGCGGTGCGAAAAATATTAGAATTGAGAAAATTCTCAATAAATTTCTAGCACGGCTTTCTTTTTTAGATGGAGAAAATTCTCGTTCATTTTTTTGGAACTTCGGTGGTGGCCATCATGGTTAAAGTGGTTGTGAGTTGATTTGAAAAATTCTTAAAAATACATAACTTCATATTTCTCAAACTTCGTTAAAGTATGAATTTCTCAATGATTTTTATGTTGGTGGTGGTGGTGGCGCTCGTACGAATCGTGATATGGTGAAGCGAAGAAACTTGAATTGAATACTCTTAGTCTTTTTTAATTGAGTATACTGCTAATGTTGTTTTGGGGTAGAGGTATTTTTGAAGTGTTGACAACGAGCTTTTGGACAGAAAAAACTCTAAATCCAAACAAATTAGGAAAAGTTCTCAACTTTTTAAAATTGTCAAATAGTCTACATGTGATCTTTGTAAGTGGTTATTATGTCCCCTTAGTGAAGGCGGTAGATTTTAGTTTTGAAATCATTTTCAACTTATTTAGTGTGTTGGGTGGGGTGAAATAAGGTTGTAAGTGGCGGTGAACTGATGGTGGTGTATTACTTGAGAGCTAGTTGTGGTGATAGTGTATCAATTGATTGGGTGGAGATGAAGTAAATATACAATGGTGAATTGTAGCGGTCTAGGTGTTGGCGGCGGTATTGATGAGGTGAAAGGGCAGTACTCAAATTCCGATAGTGGTGGTAGCTTAGACGATCAAATTTTGCTTCGTAAATGTACGAACCTCGCCTTCGGCTAATCCTTATAAAGAAAAAGTTTCTGACAATTTGATGATGTGTAGAAATGCCTGATGAACTTTCGAAAATCTTACGGAATTGATGAATAACTTATAATTAGGGATGTGCATGTTGAATGGAATTTAGAATGTGTTGATGGGCGCGTAAACGTATTTTAGCCTTTTTGGCTACGATGATCTTTGAATCGGCCTCCTTTTGACCAACTTTTCATAAACTAAATTTATCATTTTCATTGTTTGTTTTAGTTACCTTTCAATACTTTGAAAACCTTACTTAAATGAATAGTTTTTTTGACCCACTGAGTGTAAAATGGTGACGTCTTTTGATGTATAAATATTCATCGATCCAAAGTACTTGGGTTGGAAATTGCATTGAACAAGCTTTCTAACGGTTTAAACCACGTGCAAAACAGAGTTCGGGAGTGTCCGGTGCAAGCCCGCAAAGTTTGACTTATTTTGCAGCCTTAAGGATGCGCCCGGGCGCATTGAAGTGCGCCTGGGGCGCATAAACTTGCGCCCGAGGCGCAATAAAGCTGCAAAACAGGTCAAACTTTGCGGACTTGCCCCGAACACTCCTGAACTCCGATTTCTGCGTTATTTGAACCGTTAAAAAGCTTGTTCAATTTACTTTTTAACCCTACTATTTTGGATCCAATAAATTTTGTACATTAAAAGACGTGATTATTTTACTCTAAGTGGTTCAAAAAAAAATCATTTCGGTTAAATATTGCTCGCATATCTCTTATTTTATATCGTTTTGAGACCCATTATATATCAATAAATAGAGTTTATAAGGTACTAAAATTTGGAGAAATCCAATTACAAAGACGTTAAAGTTTCGTTTATAATAAAGGGGTAGAAAGATGGCTAGCAAAAAAATCGTTGGAGCCACTAGGCAAAAACACATTCTAAGTTTCATTCGGTTCTCAAATACCTAGTTCTTATGTATTTCTTTGTTACTCTAGTGTTCTGGAGAGTACATAGTGCAACTGCACTACACCGAATTGTAGGTAAAACTGAGTACACAACAAAACTTGAGAATGTTTCTAAAACGAGACCACCGAAAATGATTTAAGGATATTCAATATATTTTAATCTAACTCAACCACATTACAACGCATCGAGAACATTCTTTCGTCATGAATATAAAAAAAAAATTATATTAACAAGGTTAAGATTCATCACCACATCAAAACCAACACATCTATTTAAAAGAATCATCAATCATTAAGAGATTGCGTTGCGAAAAAGTTTAGAATTGAGAAAATTCTCAGTAACTTTCGGGCACGGCTTTCTTTTTTAGATGTAGAAAATTCTCGTTCATTTTTTTTGGAGCTTCAGTGGTGGCCATCATGGTTATGGTGGTTGTGAGGTGATTTGAAAAATTCTTAAAAATACAAAACTTCATGTTTCTCAAACGTCGTTAAAGTATGAATTTCTCAATGATTTTTATATTGGTGGTGGTGGTGGCGCTCGTACGAATCGTGATATGGTGAAGCGAAAAAACTTGAAATGAATACTCTCAGTCTTTTTTAATAGAGTGTATTGCGAATGTTGTTTTGGGGTAGAGGTATTTTTGACGTGTTGACGACGAGCTTTAGGGCAGAAAAAACTCTAAATCCAAACAAATTAGGAAAAGTTCTCAACTTTTTAAAATCGTCAAATATGCTACGTGTGTTCTTTGTTAGTGGTTATTACGTCACCGTAGTGAAGGCGGCAGATTTTAGCTTTGAAATCATTTTAAAATTATTTAGTGTTGGGTGGTGGTGAAATAAGGGTGGAAGTGGCGGTGAACTGACGGTGGTGTATTACTTAAAAGGTTGTTGTGGTGATAGTGTATCAATTGATTGGGTGGAGATGAAGTAAATATACAATGGTGAATTGTAGCGGTCTAGGTGTTGGCGGCTGTATTGATGGGGTGAAAGGGCAGTGCTCAAATTCCGATAGTGGTGGTAGCATAGACGATCAAATTTTGCTTCGTAAATGTACAAATCTCGCATTCGGCGAATCCTTATGATGAAACAGTTTCTGACAATTTGATGATGTGTGGAAATGCCTGATGAACTTTGTGAAACTCTTACGGAATTGATGAATAACTTATAATTAGGGATGTGCATGTTGAATGGAACTTAGAATGTGTTGATGGGCGCATAAACGTATTTTAGCCTTTTTGGCTGCGATGATCTTTGAATCGGCCTCCTTTTGACCAACTTTTCATAAACTAAATTTATCATTTTCATTGTTTTTTTTTAGTTACCTTTCAATACTTTGAAAACCATATTAATCGTTGTATAATTGGTCTAGATCGATTAAAAATTGGAGAGATGCGAGCATTTTACCAAATTTAATAGTTTTTTTAACCCACTTAAAGTAAAATGGTGACGTCTTTTGATGTATAAATATTCATCGATCCAAACTACTTCGGTTGGAAAGTGCATTGAACAAGTTTCTAACGGTTCAAACCACGTGCAAAACGGAGTTAGGGAGTGTCCGGTGCTAGCCCGCAAAGTTTGACTTGTTGTGCAGCCTTGAGGATGCGCCCGGGCGCATTGAAGTGCGCCCTGGGCGCATAAATTGCGCCTGAGGCGCAATGAAGCTGCAAAACAGGTCAAACTTTGCAGACTTGCCCCGAACACTCCCGAACTCCGATTTCCGCGTGATTTGAACCGTTAAAAAGCTTGTTCAATCTACTTTTTAACCCAAGTATTTTGTATCCAGTAAATTTTGTACATTAAAAGATGTGATTATTTTATACTAAGTGGTTCAAAAAAAAATCATTTCGGTAAAACGCTCGCATATCTCTTATTTTAAATCGTATCGAGACCCATTATATATCAATAAATAGAGTTTATAAGGTACTAAAAGTTGGTGAAATCCAATTACAAAGGCATTAAAGTTTTGTTTGTAATAAAGGGGTAAAAAGAAGGCTAGCAAAAAAATAGTTGGAGCCATTAGGCAAAACACGTTCTAAGTTTCATTCGGTACTCAAATACCTAGTTCTTATGTATTTCTTCGTTACTCAAGCGTTCTGGAGAGTACATAGTGCAACTACACTACACCGAATTGTAGGTAAAACGGAGAACACAACAAAACTTGGGAATGTTTATAAAACGAAACCACCGAAAATGATTTGAGGATATTCAATATATTTTAATCTAACTCAACCACATTACAATGCATCGAGAACATTCTCTCGTCTTGAATATAAAAAAAATTATATTAACATGGTTAAGATTCATCACTACATCAAAACCAACACATCTATCTAAAAGAATCATCAATCATTTAGAGATTGCGGTGCGAAAAAATTTAGAATTGAGAAAATCTTAGTAACTTTCGGGCACAGCTTTCTTTTTTAGATGGATAAAATTCTCGTTCATTTTTTTTTGGAGCTTCGGTGGAGGCCATCGTGGTTAAGGTGGTTGTGAGGTGATTTAATTGAAAAATTCTTAAAAGTACAAAACTTCATATTTCTCAAACTTCGTTAAAGTATGAATTTCTCAATGATTTTTATGTTGGTGGTGGTGGTGGCACTCGTACGAATCGTGATATGGTGAAGCGAAGAAACTTGAATTGAATACTCTTAGTCTTTTTTAATTGAGTATACTGCTAATGTTGTTTTGGGGTGGAGGTATTTTTGAAGTGTTGACAACGAGCTTTAGGACAGAAAAAACTCTAAATCCAAACAAATTAGGAAAGGTTCTCAACTTTTTAAAATCGTCAAATAGTCTACGTGTGTTCTTTGTTAGTGGTTATTATATCCCCGTAGTGAAGGCGGTAGATTTTAGTTTTGAAATCATTTTAAACTTAATTAGTGTGTTGGGTGGTGGTAAAATAAGGGTGGAAGTGAAGGTTAACTGACGGTGGTGTATTACTTGAAAGGTTGTTGTGGTGATAGTGTATCATTTGATTGGGTGGAGAAGAAGTAAAAAATACAATGGTGAATTGTAGCGGTCTAGTTGTTGGCAGCTGTATTGGTGGGGTGAAAGGGCAGTGCTCAAATTCCGATAGTGGTGGTAGCATAGACGATCAAATTTTGCTTCGTAAATGTACAAATCTCACCTTTGGCGAATCCTTATGACGAAACAGTTTCTGAAAATTTGATGATGTGTGGAAATACCTGATGAACTTTGTGAAACTCTTACGGAATTGATGAATAACTTATAATTAGGGATGTGCATGTTGAATGGAACTTAGAATGTGTTGATGGGCGCGTAAACGTATTTTAGCCTTTTCGGCTCTGATGATCTTTGAATCGGCCTCTTTTTGACCAACTTTTCATAAACTAAATTTATCATTTTCATTGTTTGTTTTAGTTACCTTTCAATACATTGAAAACCTTATTAATCGTTGTATAATTGGTCATAACCGATTAAAAATGGGAGAGATGCTATCGTTTTACCAAAATGAATAGTTTTTTTGACCTACTGAGAGTAAAATGGTGACGTCTTTTCATGTATAAATATTCTTCAAGCTAAACTACTTGGGTGGAAAGCGCATTGAACATGCTTTCTAATGGTTCAAACCACGTGCAAAACGGAGTTCGGGAGTGTCCGGTGCAAGCCCGCAAAGTTTGACTTGTTGTGTAGCCTTGAGGATGCGCCCGGGCGCATTGAAGTGCGCCTGGGGCGCAAAAACCTGCGCCTGCGGCGCAATGAAGCTATAAAACAGGTTAAACTTTGCGGACTTGCCTCAAACACTCCCGAACTCCAATTTCCGCGTGATTTGAACCGTTAGAAACCTTTTTCAATTTACTTTTTAACCCAAGTATTTTGGATGCAATAAAATTTGAACGTTAAAAGACGTGATTATTTTATTCTAAGTGGTTCAAAAAAAAATCATTTCGGTAAAATGCTCGCATATCTCTTATTTTAAATCGTATCGAGACCCATTATATATCAACAAATAGAGTTTATAAGGTACTAAAAGTTGGTGAAATCCAATTAAAGAGACATTAAAGTTTTGTTTATGATAAATGGGTAGAAAGAAAGCTAGCAAAAAAATCATTGGAGACAATAGGCAAAAACACGTTCTAAGTTTCATTCGGTACTCAAATACCTAGTTCTTATGTATTTCTTCATTACTCAAGTGTTCTGGAGAGTACATAGTGCATCTACACTACACTGAATTGTAGGTAAAACCGAGAACACAACAAAACTTGAGAATGCTTCTAAAACGAGACCACCAAAAATGATTTGAGTATATTCAATATATTTTAATCTAACTCAACCATATTACAACGCATCGAGAACATTCTCTCTTCATGAATGTAAAAAAAAATTATATTAACAAGGTTAAGATTCATCAGCACATCAAAACCAACACATCTATCTAAAAGAATCATCAATCAATTAGAGATTGTGGTGCGAAAAATTTTAGAATTGATAAAATTCTCAGTAACTTTCGGGCACGGCTTTCTTTTTTAGATGGATAAAATTTTCGTTCATTTTTTTTGGAGCTTCGGTGGTGGCCATCTTGGTTAAGGTGGTTATGAGGTGATTTGAAAAATTCTTAAAAATACAAAATTTTATATTTCTTGAACTTCATTAAAGTATGAATTTTTCAATGATTTTTATGTTGGTGGTGGTGGTGGCTCTCGTACGAATCGTTATATGGTGAAGCGAAAAACTTGAATTGAATACTCTCATTCTTTTTTAATTGAGTATATTGTGAATGTTGTTTTGGGTTGGAGGTAGTTTTGAAGTGTTGACGACGAGCTTTAGGACAGAAAAAACACTAAATCCAAACAAATTAGGAAAAGTTTTCAACTTTTTAAAATCGTCAAATAATCTACGTGTGTTCTTTGTTAGTGGTTATTATGTACCCATAGTGAAGGCGGTAGATTTTAGTATTGAAATCATTTTAAACTTATTTAGTGTGTTAGGCGGTGGTGAAATAAGGGTGGGAGTGGCGGTGAACTGACAGTGGTGTATTACTTGAGAGGTTGTTGTGGTGATTGTGTCTCAATTGAATGGGTGGAGATGAAGTAAAAATACAATGGTGAATTGTAGCGTTCTAGGTTTTGGCTGTTTTATTGATGGGGTGAAAGGGCAGTGCAAAAATTCCGATAGTGGTGGTAGCATAGACGATCAAATATTGCTTCGTAAATGTACAAATCTCGCCTTCGGCGAATCCTTATGATGAAATAGTTTCTGACGATTTGATGATGTGTGGAAATGCCTGATGAACTTTGTGAAACTCTTACGGAATTGATGAATAACTTATAATTAGGGATGTGCATCTTGAATGGAACTTAGAATGTGTTGATGGGCGTGTAAACGTATTTTAGCCTTTTTGGCTCCGATGATCTTTGAATCGGCCTCCTTTTGACCAACTTTTCATAAACTAAATTTATCATTTTCATTGTTTGTTTTAGTTACCTTTCGATACTTTGAAAACCTTATTAATCGTTGTATAATTGGTCATAATCGATTAAAAATGGGAGAGATGCGAGCGTTTTACCAAAATGAATAGTTTTTTTGACCTACTTAGAGTAAAATGGTGACGTCTTTTCATGTATAAATATTTTTCGATCCAAACTACTTGGGTTGGAAAGTGCATTGAACAAGCTTTCTAACGGTTCAAACCACGTGCAAAACAGAGTTCGGGAGTGTCCGGTGCTAGCCCGCAAAGTTTGACTTGTTGTGTAGCCTTGAGGATGCGCCTGGGCGCATTTATGTGCGCCAGGGGCGCAATGAAGCTGCAAAACAGGTCAAACTTTGTGGACTTGCCCCGAACACTTGCGAACTCTGATTTCTGCGTTATTTGAACCGTTAGAAATCTTGTTCAATTTAGTTTTAAACCCAAGTATTTTGGATCCATAAATTTTGTACATTTAAAGACGTCATTATTTTATTCTAAGTGGTTCAAAAAAAAAATCATTTCGGTAAAATGCTCGCATTTCGGTAAACTTTTTCTTGCTTTTGGTCATAGATTCTTACTTTTTAGACTTTTCTCGTCGCAAATCTAACAAAAATTTAGAAAAGACAAACAAAGCACACATAACCAAAAAGACTAAAAACTTACAAAGAATGAAGCCTTAAATAACTAATGAGCATCCATTTTAATTAATTGCCATCGTGTCATGCATTGACTCAATGACTCATATATTTTCTTTCATAGAATCGCATGTTTGAATTCCCGGGGGCAAACATGTTTGAATTCCACCAGAGATTTTGCTCGGTTGTTAACTTGAGAACCCTCGAATCAATCAAAGTGTGCGTAAATTACTAAGTACTAACTCAAACATCCACAACCTTACAATGGCGGCACTAGGAATTTTAGTGGGTGTGGTCATTAAGAATTTTGGAATTTATTATATGCGAGATTCTGCTATAGTTTCTAGATTTTACGTAAATTTTATTGCTATAGATTCTGCTATGGCAAACGGATTAATGGATTATGATTAAGATGTAGTAAAAGCTGATACGAGTAGTTTTTAATGCAAAAGTTGAAAATTAGCTTCCAAAATACTTTGAATTTAAAATCTTATCTGAAATCACCTCAACCGAGCTTTTCTAGATTCATATTTTATTTCTATTGGGACTTCATAGAGACTTCATAGATGCTCGAAACCTATTGAATCACCTTTGTTTGGTTGTCAGTTTTGAGATAAAAAAAAGTTATGTAAGTTTGTGTATTTTTTCGTCTTTAGTCATTTTTTTAGCCATTGATAATGCCATTTCTTAAATTTATAATGTCATCCCCAAGAGAGTGGCAAATTCAATTCCATATCGGGATTGAATAAGATTGATAATGTCACCCGCCAATTTGGGATTGGAATTATAAATTCCCCTTTTTTAATATTTTAACAACTTCTTTTACTTTTTAAATAGAAGTACACTATATATATTCAAAAGAGATTAAATTCCTTACACCGCCGGTGCAAAACATTTGTTTCCTCCATATCAATTACATTGGGCCAAATCACAATGTTCCATTAATTGGGACCACTGTTTTGACGACATGGCAATGCAATTGATTTGGAGAAATAAATGTTTACACCGCCGGTGTATATAATTTATTCTCTATTTAAAAAATAAAAAGAAAAGAAAAAAATTTGATAAAAAATCATTAAAGACGAACAAACACGAATGGCAAAATTGTCAAATATTTTGAAGAGTATTTATGAGAGAAAAAACCAAAACAAAATTCACAAGGGCAACTTTTTAAAAACTAAAATCTCAAAATCTTCCTGTCTCTTTTTAATATTTTAACAACTTCTTTTACTTTTTGAATAGAAGTACACTATATATATTCAAAAAGTTAAAAAAAGAAAAGAATTTGACAAAAAAAAATCATTAAAGACGAACAAACACGAATGGCGAATTTGTCAAATATTTTGAAGAGAATATTTATGAGAGAAAAAATCAAACAAAATTCACAAGAGCAACTTTTTAAAAACTAAAATCTCAAAATCTTGCACATTGTTTGTACTTGCGCAAATGAATGAAGTTAACGAAGTCCCTTCTGTGCCAAACACCAACCATCACCGACGGCTACATTCGCCAAACCCTCCAGGGAGCCAATGGACTCAACTACGCCGCCTACGGCCGCCTCATCCAATGTTGCACCGACCGCCGCCTCCTCCGCCAAGGCAAGCAGCTCCACGCCCGCCTCCTGCTCTCCTCCGTCGTCCTCGACAACTTCCTCGCTTCGAAGCTCATCACTTTCTACTCCAAGTCAGGTCACCTCCCCGAAGCCCACATGGTGTTCGACGGAATTCCCCACAGGAACACGTTCTCTTGGAACGCATTGCTCGCTGGGTATTGTTTGTTACGTCTTTTTATTTGTGGAGTTTTAAACCCTTTTGGGTTAGTAACGAAATGGAATTCGTTTTTATCAATCAACCATGTTCATGCTCTTTAATTTATGTGATGTTGATCACTTAGGCTTCGTTTTGGATATCTTAAAAAATACACCATTTTTGCTGAACCAATAAGTCAAGCCAAAATAACTAAATTGGTCTGAAATCAATGTTTTTGGGCGTTTGCCTTTTTTTTTTTGGATAACTCAAGCGTCCAGACTAGCTTATGCACACCTCAACTAATTTTGGGACCAATCCCACCGCCCACTTGCGGGGGTCCTGATTAAAGTCAGAGCTTTATGGACTGGCCCCAAAGGAGTTGATAGTTTGGCTATATTTATTGAATCTAATTACTGTTTTCTAAGAAGCACGCGTATGGATACTAGTTCAGATGATATAGGTATGTCAGTATAGCGAAACTTAAAAGAACTAGGGTATGGCTACAGCTGGGGTACGGCTATAAGCCTATAACAAAATGTGTTTATATTTAGAGCAATGTATAATCAATCATTTGGGATTCTGAAATCAAGTTCTTTGGCTTTGGGGCTGTATTTGTCGTATTGGTTTTTCTGTTATAGAAATTTTATTTGGATGTCCTAATTCTGTTGTGGGATGCATCCATGGGATAATTACTTGGAAGCTGGAAGTATGAATACTTACAATCTATATGTCTAACAGGTATTCCTTCAACAACATGCATGTCGAAACACTTAAGTTGTTTTCCAACAGGTTATCTTCTCCTTCAGGATTCGCAAAACCAGATAATTTTACAATAACGTCAGTGTTAAAGGCATTGTCGTCATTGTTTCCAGACTTAAAACTGGCTAAAATGTTCCATGCTTTTGTCGTGCAAAATGGGTTTGATTCGGATGTCTTCGCTATGAATCCTTTGGTTACGTACTACTCGAGGTGTGATGATGTTGCTTCAGCAAGGAAATTGTTTGATGCAATGCCAGAGAAAGATATTGTGACATGGAATTCGATGATTGCTGCATATTCGCAAGAAGGGTATTATGAAGATTGCAAGAGATTGTACAGAGAAATATTGGATTTGGAAGGTTTAAGGCCAAATGGGGTTACAGTGCTCAGTGTTTTGCAGGCTTGCGGGCAGTCAAATGATCTTTTGTTTGGAATGGATGTTCATCAATTCATCGTTGCTAATGACATTGAAATGGACCTTTCAATTTGCAATTCACTTATTGCATTGTATGCCAAATGTGGTAGCTTGGATTATGCAAGAGAACTTCTTGAAAACATGAGTGAGAAGAATGAAGTTACGTATGGTGCCATTATCTCTGGGTACATGGTTCATGGATTTGTAGAGCAAGCTTTGGATCTTTTCCAAGAAATGAAAAGCCCAGCATTGAGTGTGTGGAATGCTGTTATTTCTGGTCTGATACAGAACAATCGACCTGAGGGAGCTCTAGAATTATTTCGAGAGATGCCATCCTCCGAGCTAAGGCCAAACTCGGTTACACTTTCAAGCATTCTTCTTTCTGTATCTCATTTTTCTAATCTGAAAGGTGGGAAAGAAATACATGCATATGCCATTAGAAACAGCTTTTACAGGAATATTTACGTCACCACTGCAATTATCGATACCTATGCAAAATTGGGTTTTCTTTACGGGGCACAAAGAGTGTTTGATCAATCAAAAGATAGGAGTGTGATTGTTTGGACAGCTATAATCTCAGCACATGCAGCACACGGTGATGCGAATGCGGCATTGGATCTACTTGAAAAGATGCTGAATAATGGGACTCAACCAGATCCTGTCACATTTACAGCAGTATTGACAGCTTGTTCCCATTCTGGGGTGGTTGATGAAGCTTGGAAGAACTTTGATGCAATGCTTGTGAAATACAGGATTCAGCCCACAGTGGAGCACTATGCTTGTATGGTAGGAGTTTTAAGTAGAGCTGGAAAGCTCTCTGAGGCGGTGGAATTCATTTCTAAAATGCCAATTGAGCCAAGTGCTAAGGTTTGGGGTGCTTTGCTTAATGGGGCTTCGGTTTTTGGTGATGTTGAACTTGGGATGTTTGTTTGTGACCGTTTGTTTGAGATCGAGCCAGAAAATACAGGGAATTACATTATTATGGCTAATTTATTTTCGGGAGCTGGAAGATGGGAAGAGGCTAAAAAGGTAAGGGAAAAGATGAAAAATCTTGGGTTGAAGAAGATACCTGGTAGTAGTTGGATTGAAATAAGTGGTGGGTTACAGACCTTTATTGCCAAAGATGTTACAAATGAAAGAACTGAAGAAATTTATGCAATGTTAGACAGATTGCTTTCTTTTATGAGAGACCAAGGATATGTTGTGATGGATGAATTTGATGAGGAAGCTCTTTGTAATTGAGCTCCAAAAACCTACTTTGGTGAATGGCTAGCTCGATATTGCCAATCCCTTTGTTGATTGATTTGGTGGATCCTGTCAATTGAGAATGATAAGTTAATGAACAGTTCTTGAGCCTCCATCCAGTAGCTAGAATACAACATCCATATCTTGGGTCATTTGGGAAGAGGAAGAAGGAAAACATATCAGCTCTCTTATTCCAATGGGCAAGGGGAGCCTTTTGATTGCCAGTGGTGAGAAGTTTTCCAGTATACATTGACTCTGGTCTTCTGCATGTTTCGATTTTCCAGTATTTAGGTGAAAAGATGTCAAACTTATCTCAATTTGTGTTTGTTGCACTGCATTTTGGTTATAAAGCAAATGCACGAGAGTAGCTATTCAAATTTATTTTACCGTTGCCAATTGGTGAAAGGAATTGGGATTTGTTAGAACTATGGCTCATATGTTAAGTATGAAGAGATACTAAGAAGTTCTAGAAAGGAGGCGTTCCGTAATGGGTGCGGGGGGCGTACGGTTCGTACAAGAGTATTTTTGGGATACATACCAAATATCAGGTTAGGGTTAGAATAGAGTCGGTATAAATACTCTATGTTGTAAACTCTATTTCGTACTGTGATAATAAAAGAACAGTAGCCGCTCTCGCTCCCGTAGACGTATCCGCTATTGGGGAACCACGTATATCTCTGTGTTGATTCTTTACTGTTTTATACTCGTAAATCGTCTGTGCGTATATGACGATCCTAACAGGATTTGAAACTCCCTCCATCCCATAATGATTATCTAGTCCCAGAGAACTTACAAATAATGTTCCTTTATCAGAAAATTCCAAACTTTCTTGCATAAATTGATATCTAGTAACTTGTGAATTTTTTTTTAAAAAATTCTTGATAAAAATATATTTTTTAAAGTTCTCGTATTGCGGATTAGACGATGTTTTTGGAACAGAGGTAGTATTAATCAATGAAAATTTAACCATGAGCACTGGCATGCTCATTGGCATGTTTAGCTTTTAACATCGCTTTGAAACAAAATATAAAGTTCCCAGCCCTACTTTTCTTCTTTCTTTATTCCAAAAGATATTTACATAGATTTAAAGCTTCTCTAAGTGTGTGAGGATTCCTGTCTCCTTTTGTTCTTGTAGGTCTATGCCATTGAATCTTGGATCAACTCAAGAAGAATTAGTCGGCCGATGACTCCTTTCAGCAATCCTTTCATTGCTGCAAGACTGTAAACTATGAATCGACCTCCATCTCATATTCGTCTGTGCATTATCTACATGAATTTTAGCAACAGAGCACAAATAGAGGAAACTGTAAGTGCTCGTACGAGGATTCTATTCTTGTGTGGAGTTCAGGCTCATTACATCCCAGTCGTCTAGTTTTTCTTGGAATCACCACTATGCCTCAAGTCTAAAGAGATGCAAGAATAGACTGGAAACCCTTCATTATCTTCTGCTTGTCCTGATCTCCTTCTTGTTGAAACAGATACGATGGAAAGAAAAAGGAGTGCCAGATCATGGGTTCAAACCCTAGCCTCTCCCTCCCTTTCCCACCTTGTAATAGGTTCTTACGAATGTGAAAAGAACTTAGAAACCCTGTAAACCCCAGGGTGCTACTCCTTGTTTATACTTCCTGGCAATTCTACTTCCACTTAAAAAGGCTTAGTCATTTTGTAAAGACGACAGAGGCAAGGGTGGCAAATCGCTTGTACAGAGTTCCCCAAAAGCTTCTAAGCCTGGTAGCTCAAATCTTACAACTGGTTTGGATTTTTTGAAAGCTTCTGATAGAATGAATTGAATAAAAAACAAGATGTTATTGATCATTTTACTTACACGGGTGAAAAAAAATTAAACGAGATGCTATTGATGCCATTTCTTTCCTTTTTTTTTCTTTTTTTTGAAGAGAGTCGATGAAGATGCTATTGATACCATGAGCCATGACTCTTCTTCAACTTATTGGTTACTCTTTTCAAGCAAAGAAGAGATGAAACTTCCAAAGTGAGGGAACAGGAACTAGGAACGTTTGACAAAATAGGAACATCAGAGACATAACAGACAAGACTAGGAAATTCAGAAATTTATACCACATAAGAAACCGAAAAACAAACAATGACTAGGAAATTCAGAAATCAGGGACCTTTCTATTTTTCTAAAAGTTCCAAAATTGAACTTGCGAAATTCTTCAATTCATTGTTACAAATCCGATTGAATAGCCAGGCAATTCAACAATTGAGATCAACGTTAACCAACAAACACCTCCTAAGCATCAATTCAATTCCAATGACAGAAAGAATACCATAAGTTCTGAAATTATAGCTGTGGGAAATTTTTGTGAGAGCCAAGCACAAGAATGAGTTCAAATTCTATCCTCCGACAACTTTACCCTCAAACTTTCCCCAATTCCCCCTCATATCTGCGTGCCCAAGTATGAAAACAGCAGTAAAATAATTTTGACCCAATTGAAAAATGCAAGGTTACTATCATCTGATCCACGAATCCAAAAGTCAACATGTTCACACTACGTGCCACAAAATGTGACACACGAAGTGAACTTGTAAGCACACAAGCTCAGCACATAAAAACAAATAATGCATTACATAAACTCAACCTAAGCCTCAATAACACTGGCAATATGCATGGTTCCAAAAATCAACCGGACCTTCCTAAAAGCTGTCAATCTAGAGTTAGAAAGCAAAACAAAACCAGTTGCTTAATGTTTTGTTCCAAAAACTGTTACTGTTTATATTTCTGGCTATCTATAGTCTTGAATCTTACAAATCCAAAAGATTGCAGTTTTCTAAAACTAGAGAAGGAAAGAAAAAAAACGAAAAAAGAAAAGACCACAGTTGTATGCTTTGTGATTTCTGGTAATAGGATTGTTCTACAAATATGCAACTGACTATGCAGCAAATTTGACACTCAAATTCTTGGATCAGATGATGTTAGACTCACAAAGTTAAATGTTTCTGCAGAAACCAAACGCACCCACAGTATCCACAGTATATGACATCACGCTACACGTAGATATGAGGGGTTGCTCACATGCTAATAATAGAGGAAGAAAATAAGGATAGTTGTACCAGAACCAAAATTAGGAGTCAGTGCTTTCTGAAGAGTCTCAGTTCAATATCTGAAACTGAGAGCAGAAATTTTCCCCACGCCTATAATTTCAGAATTTTGATACTTTTTGTCAGTCATTAAAATAGGTTAACACTAAGGAGAAGAAGGTGTAGAGTATCCTGGCCTCACCAGGTGAACAGATACATCTGAGACAAAAAAAAGCTCCGTCATGCTGCCATACACCATGAGAGGGTGTCTGATAATGGAAGATCTGCATCCAAGAATTCATAGTCAGAAAGTAGACATAACATAACCATAGATAAGCCATGGGGAGTCAACATGTCAAAACACAAAACTCGCCATGCCATAAGAGACGGCAAATTAATTAAGACAGCTCACCAAAGAAACCTATTCATTGCATGGAGAAAGCATGACAATTTAACGAAGCATGACAATAATTGATAATTCTGATCACTAAAGATAACCTCTTCAAACAGATCTTACAATGAACGGAAAAACAAAGGCATTTAGGTCTCCCCGCCAGCCTTGCCCGTGATAGCTGTTTTCTGAAGTTCAATATCATTTGCTTTGCCATTTACTTGTGATGGAGAGCCAGACGGAGCTTGTGAAAACCTGGAAACCAATGTTTAACACATCATTAAATGTATACCAGAAATAACAACCATCAAAATTGCATCACATAGACTTATAGGAACACCATAACAAATCCCTAACACAGTATGTGGGGAAGCCAATATTGTGGCATTGATGCTGACCTTAATGCCCTTGCTTTCTTTTTTTCCTCTTCCAAAGGATCTATCGGGGCAGCTGCTGTAAACCTGGAAAGCCTGGCTTTCTTCTTCGCCTCCTCATCAGCAGAAACAGACTGCATGGACCCAAACCTAAAAAGAAAATATGACAGATCAAAAACTTTTTGAACAAACAAAGAGAAAAGTGATTAGAGGTTGTAACAAATTCAATGACAAGGAACTTCTTCATCAAATAATTAAGGATGCAGATAATCAAACCTCTCCCCTCTAGCCTTTCTCTTTTGCTCTTCTGATTTCGTCAATGCATCTGATCCATGCACACCGGACCCAGACCCAGTCCCAAACCTGCAACAAGTCAGACCCGCATTTTAACAAGCTCAACTGTACACAGAAGTAGAATTGGAACTGATTCTTAAAAGGCAGAATTATAATTAAAAAAAATCCTTTAGCAGTGGATAGCAGCTGCCAAATAAAAATGACAATGGCTTGGACTAGAAGAAAATCACTGCCATAGATGAATTTCACAACACTGAAACTTGTCATCAAATTACCAATGACAAGCAAAACTTGGGGGATTTAGTCAACCAACCAATGTCTAAACTTTAACATACAATTAAAACCCTTCAGCATCTACCTTCTTGATTTCTATACGATCAAAACCCTTAAGCTTTAATTGATACCGTACAGGCGTACACGCATCTAAAACCAGCACCAAAATCAGTTAACTATACCGTACACACATCACACTTCTTCAATACCGTAAATACCATACACAATCCATACCCTACACACCTCATTATCATCTTCTTCTTTCTTCTTCTGCAAAACTAGCCATGTCTGGATGTATTTGGGCGAATCCCTTGTGTATCCGAGACCCATACCCATGTCGCGTTGTGTTGACACCGATACTTCCCCCAAAATCGGGGATCTATGTAATAAAGGTTTGAACAAGGACAAAACAAAACATTGCCAATTGACATTCTAATGATGATGTCATAACTATCAGTGAACATCCCTGCCACCACAAATATTTTAAGTAACTTGAATATATATGGGAAACGTCAAGACTGAGTGATTTCCCTCCTAAGAGCATCTACAACCAAGGATGTCAAAGTGGACATGGCATGCCAAGTGGATGAATTGGCATTTGAGCCAACTCCAACCAAGATGTCAATTGTCAAGGTATCGTTTGATATCTCCTCTCTCACGACAAATTTGACATCTGATGTCAAATGTTTCTTGGATTATTTTACTCCCCAAAACTTAAAATTAATGTGAAACCTTACCTAAATAAGAAATCTGGCATAGTGATTGGAGTCGGTATTTTAGAGATGCCAAATTCAAAAATGTCAAATTGCCACTTGGGCCTTCAAAAAAGTTTGGAATCCCCACATTTGAAGCTAATGTTGGAGATGCTCTAAGGAAAACTTTTTTTAGATCACTTTAGCATGTTCGATTCATTGGCTTGGAATGAATAAGTACCATGTTTCGAGAGTAACCTTCCGATGCATAAAGTTCAAGGGTATAACAAACAATGAGATAAGTTGGTTACGTCGGCTGTACGTGTATCTTTTGAACTTCCACAGAGTTTAAGATCCATAAAAAGCCTATGGAAAGACAGGACATTCATTATATGAGAAGATTAGATAAATGAGCTATAGAAGCTCTAAATTGTCTGTCAAGATAAACACCATGACTAATGAAAGTAAAAGTTTAGTGACAGGATGGGGTAATACGCAGGGTCTACACTGAGGGCATCCTAGCCCTTATTCAAATCTCCACAAACTCCAAATTGGGTGAAAAAGAACTCCTCAAAACTTCATCCTCCTTGACTCAAACCCACATCAAATTGAGTTTTACAAAAATCAAGGGAGCCAATCATTACTCAAACTTTTAAAGGTCATTGTGCCTTCAATATTTGTAAGTATTCCATAAGCCATAAATGATGCTTTTTCTGAAATTCATGAATACATTTGAGTTTTCACATTGGGGTGGTTCACATCGAATAAAGCTTTTACTCAACTTTTTACTTTATTCAAATAAAAGTTTGAGTCAAGGAAAGAATATGTGGTCTTATTAGTTACTCAAAATGTGCCGATATTAAAAGAAACTGGATAGATGTACTAAAACGAGAAAAACTCATAGGCTAGACTTTCATCTTGGATGTAATCTCTGCCTTGGGGAAAATAAATCCCACTCCCATCTTTTCTTGTCCTAGAGTGAAATGGGATTACCAATGATCCAGAGGATCTGTCTGGGATTTTGAGTTGGGCAAGGCAATTCAGAGGTGGTAATTCCATGGCTCACATTGTCCTTGGAGCAACAATTTACTGGCTTTGGAAGGAAAGAAACAGGCGGGTTTTTCAGCACCAGATTATGGACTGTCTTCTTTGCAGTGCCTTCCCAAGGAGGACATTTGGGCATGCATCATTCTCGGAGAGGGATTAAAGCCTCTTCCCGCAATCTATCCATTTCTGCAGCCTGGAGAATTCATAGGAACCTCTTTCTTTTTTCCTAGATGTTGTGGGGTTAGTAGCTGTTTTTGGTGTTAATTTCTCCAAGAAGTGCTCTGGTCTGTGAGACTGCGCAAGGACTAGTTCCTTTTGTTCGTGGATTAAGCCCAAACCCTAATCCTATCAATTGAAACAGAATAACACAACACAAACCCAATCCCAATCCCATAACCGTACCTTAAGAAGATTAAGGGGCGTTTCTGCTAAACTTAATGGACTAAAAGCCATGTTTTTACGGATTTCTGGGCAGGCCATTCTCCTCACAAAATCAGCTAAAATACCATTTAGCAGAAACAACTTAGACTATTGTCATTAGGCAGCAGCCCAATAATATAGCGGAAGCGCACCTCCAACAAAGGGAGAAAATTATTATACCTTTCTGCTCGAGTATTCCGCTTCTCTTCCTCGGAGATCTGCACAGGCACTCCGAACCGCTCCGCCCTTCGCATCTTCTTCTGGGTATCGGAAACTGTAACGTCGTCGTTGTTGGCGCCGTTGTTTTTCACGGCCATTGGATCAGCCGCCGCGTCTCCGGTCGTTGGAGAGTCTCCGAAGCTCTTCGGTTCGTTGATTTCCTTGGGAGACGAGTCCGTGGCAGCAGTGAGAGGTGGTGGTAGTTGAGGAGCCGGTAAAGCGTCGTTGCTGGTGGTGGTGGAGTTTTCCTCTTTCGGCGCGGTCGATGTAGCCATTGATGGAGCAGAGAGAGAGTTGATGTGCTGCTGTGTATCCCTAGTTCTAGTTGGACAACCCGAGTGAGAAGCGTGATATGCAGATGGAGAGTTCACGCCCAGTTTGGTACCTATGCAATGGAGTGGAGTGGAATGGAAAGGAAAGGAAAGGAAATGAAAGTATAGGAAAGGTTGAGGAAAATCTAGGAGGAAAATCTAGGAGGAAAATATTTGTTCATTATAAAATAGAAGGGTATGGGGACAAGTTGTCAGAACGGCTTAAATTTATTTGATCCAAAGGTTGTAGCTATCCTTCCACTTTTCGGTTAAGTGTCAATGGTTTTCACCTAAATCACACAACTGTCATCCCCTTCCAATTGGGATGCGTGGTTCCGTAGGCACGGGCTAGCACTAATTTGTTCATAAGAGCATCTCCAATCCAATACTCTATTTTATTTATAAAGTGATTTTAGAGGAAATTACTATTCCTATTTACTCCAACCACAAACCCTCTATTTTTCCCTCTAAAATAGAGGAGACTTGATAGAATGGGTTGGAGGAGTTCCATACTCTCAAATGGAGGAATAGAGCATGGTTGGAGATGCTATAAGGATACAAATGCCATTTTAAAAGGTGAATAGTATTATAGAGGGGATCCTCCATATTTTCTCCCATCCTCTAAGAGCATCTCCAATCCAATACTCCATTTGAGAGTATCAAAATAATATTTTTTACTCATAAAGTGATTATAGAGGAAATTACTATTCATGTTTACACCAACCACAAACCCTCTATTTTTGTCTCTAAAATCACTTTATGAAAAAAAAACCTTTTTTATACTCTAATGAGGATAAAAATTAAGTAAAAAAAGCAAACAAGGACAAAAATATAGTTTAAAAAGGTGAATAGTATTTTAGAGATGGTCTCTATATTTTCTCTCACCCTCTAAATATAGAGTATCAAAATTCAATACTCTCAAATGGAGGAGGGTTGAGAGGATGGGTTGGAGTGATTTGATACTCTCAAATAGAGATATAGAGTATGGATTGGAGATGCTCTAAATATGGAGGATCAAAATCCCATCCTCTCAAATAGAGGAGGCTTGAGAGGATGGATTGGAGGAGTTCCATACTCTCAAATGGAAGAATAGAGTATGGGTTGGAGATGCTCTAAGTAGTAGTACTTCATTTATTTGATTTTCTCTTCTCTTTTTTTTTTTTCCTCAAATCAAACAAAGGAAGAAGACAAAAAATTATTTTCCTTTTCTTTTACTAGTATTTCTTTTCCATACATACCAAACAAACCCAGTTTCCTCATAATCACAAACTGGACCAAACCGAACCGGACTGGAGGTTATTTTTAGAAAATAAAATAAATTACGGGTCACTAGTTACAGATCTTAGTAAATTATAATCATCCTAAATTGTTAATTTTGTGAACGTCTGATAAATTGTTAATTTGCAAATACATGAAGATTAGGTATAAATTTGTGAATATTTTTGAAATATAATCTAACGTAAATTATAATCATCCTAAATTGTATTTTTTTTAATCATATTGCTCGTTTCTATAACGTAATTTACAATGTGTGCACTATGTATAGTTGTATATAAGGCTTGAAAAATATCATACTCCATCTGTTTCTAAATGAAAGTTCAATACGAAAAGACATGTAATATTCGAATAAAGAATTAAGTATTTTTGTGCTTAATTTTTTTTATTTCTTGACGATGAACTAAATATCTCAATAATTTTGAAAACTCACTATATAAATACTTGAAATATTACTATGGAGTAATTAGTTATGGTGTAATTAAACTCATCCACGCATCTCACACACCATTCTCTCTTTATTATATTTTCTAATTGTATTTTTTTACTCTCTCTACAAAAAGTAAATAATGTAGATTTATTGAACGGTTAAAAAAAATAGTTCAAATCAAGTCCTTTCTAGTCTTTTTTTTGTTGTTGATTTTAAGCGAGTACCCTTAAAATCACGTTCTGATCACATTGAGCGGTTCGGATTATCAAAATTCGATCGGGAAATGAAAGAAATGAGGAGGTCTGCACTTAAGGAAATTACTTAAGATCCTCACACGAAGTTTTTTGTATGTAGGGATATGATATGTCTTAAACTTTTAAATACAATAAGAACATAAAAAAGGTATAAATTAGTCTAACCTCTTCTTCTTTCTAAAGATTAAACAAAATGACTTTCAAATAGCGTTATAAAAATTTAAATATACCATTGTAAACTTTTTTGTAAATACGGAGTAAATAAATAAAGATAGTCTATTTTTTGTCCATCCTAAGCGGGTGAATGCATTTACTATTGAAATTAGAAACTTCAAATATGTACTTTCTTTAAGATTCAGGTACTTTGCTTCTCTAAAGTTCACAATTTTGAACTTGTACGTATATCGCAAATTTTGCCCAATTTTTGGTGTCTACCTAAGTGGTTCAAATTGCTCGAACTTGTAGGATTTTCTTAAAAAATTGTTCATATGAAAGGAATCTTAAAATATGGACTACCTCAATTTTTTCGACAATACTACATACCAGTAAAAACAAACTAAGAAAAACGTCAAAATACAAAGTACGTGAACCACGTAATTATATAAGTGTGGCCCACATCGAAAACACAATAGGATCTACATAATATATTTGATTTTTTTATTAGTTTTATAGGTACTCCATATCTTCTAGAATTTGATATCCAAATAATTACTGCATTGTCACATGATTACCTTCAATTGTTACGTTATACTTTTGTCCTCATGAATTGACTAGACCTTAAGCAAGGTCAAAACGGTCAACAACACTAAAACTTCCAGCGATAGTGGCCTTGTTGGTTTCACATTTTAATTTTGTTTTTTAATTATTATTTTCATTCCTCTTTCTATCTATCTTTACGCATTACGACTCTCTTCGATCATTATCCTATTTTTTTTCTACCTATTATCAAAACTAAAATACCAAAAAATGCAAAATGAACCAAGCCTGTATTTTTGGTTTATTTGCGTTTAAATTTTAGATGATACAGTATTTTGTTTTGTTGACTTCGATGACTTTGATACTAACGTATTTCCCACTTCAAGTTTCTTTTACGGGCAACCCTACCGCCGCGCAACGAAGTAAAATTCCTAGCGGCACTCGATTCACATACACGATGGGGAACGGTGATTCGTAGGGGGCGGAGATAGAGAGAAAGAGGGAGAGAGAGAAACGAAGATCTGCGAAGAAGACAGGTGATTATTCGTCTCTCGATCATCGAACTTTCAAGCCTCGATTCAGCATCTCCATCGTCATTTTTCCAGACCCATCCTCGACCTAGTACCATCGATTCAGGTAAACACATGAACAGAACCTTGATTCGGCCGTACCCATGGTTTTCCGACGCCGTTCCTTAATACTCCATCGTACCCGGCACGTCTTTTGCTGTACGGGTACGATGGTTTCACTTGTAGTTTTCTGTGTATTTATCTCCGTGGATAAATTGTTTCTTCATTACTGAAAATTAGTACACTATTAGCATGACCCATTTTATTTTATGATGTTCTATTAGCTATGCTTTTTACCATCCATGTCGAGCTGTTTTTTTACTTAATTAGCTCTTTATTTTTTAACCAAAATACATTTTATCCACGGGATAAATAGTTACTTCATTACTACAAATCAGTGTTCTAAAAATTGTTAGGTGCTAGTCGGGCGGAAGAGGGGCGCCTAACGCCTAGCGGCTGACAAATCGCACGCGCCTAGGTTGATTTTAATCTATGCATTGGACCCCCTCCTAGACTGACTTTTAGAACACTGCTAAAACTTACTAGCACACTATTAGCATGACCCATTTTATGATGTTCTATTACCTATGCTTTTATCATCCATGTTGTGCTGTTTTTACTTAATTATCTCTTTATTCTTTAACCAAAATACTTGTTATCTACGGGAAGACGGGGAACATAGCATCTACCTTGATTTGGGAGAACTTGTTTCCGAGATAAAGGTTAACCGTGAGGACATCTCCAATCTGTAGCGGGTACTTTCTTTGGTTAACTAGATTCGTTATCTTTCCTTCAGTGATCGTTAACTGCCATCACGCTTCAATTCCTAGGGTAGTTTGTAAATTGCCTAGGTACTAGGGTCAAAGCTAATTTAGTATTGTCTGAAGGTGACAATGTTTGAAGAATTTTAACGGGGTAGTGACTCTAAAGCGTTGATTGGAACCAGGTTGTAGGGCATGGGGGAAGTTTGGTTCATGTTGGTTGCATCTTTAGTGATGATTAGGTGTGGAGAGCTGGTGGTACCAGAAGAGATATCACCGGCCAGAAGAGATAGGTAGATTTTTAGGATTGAATGCTATGGAACATACTTCAGTTTGTACACTTGTGACTTTTCGCTTAAAGTAGTTATCGAAATTTCCGGATTCCTTGTGAGGCATTTGAAGAGGAGGCATCGATGCTGGAATGGTAATTGGAGCGAAAAAAGAGGCCGAAGAGAGGTGTTATGCAGGTTATGTGGGAGAAGCAAAGATTGATTGCGAGCGACTTAAAAAGTGGTTAGTGAAAAAAATGTTGGAAAAGAGGGGTAAGCGGAGGGGATTTATGTTGGCTGCCCTTGGGGTTGATTAGAGTATTGGATTGGCTAGCATTTTTTTTGTTTCTTTATTGGTATTTTGGGAGTGCAATTTTGTTCACCCTCCTTAAAAGAGGGTGAACATTACCCTCTCTCTTATTAGTTAAAATGGTGTGGACCCCACCACAAAGTGATGTCATGCTTACCACGCAATACACTTTTTGGTAAGCATGACATCACTTTGTGGTGGGGTCCACATCATTTCAACCAATAAGGAGGGTAATGTTCACCCTCTTAAGTCTTAAGTGGAGGGTGAACAAAACTCAACTCGTATTTTGGCCTTTATGATGTTTGAGATGTAGAGATTCACTTCTCTCTTCGTACTATTTTATGCTGCTTTTGTCCTTGGCTGTTGCCCCCTGACACCTCTCCTACTGTTATCTCTAGGAGTACCCAATCATATTGGTTTAAAGCCGGGCCATGTTTGTTTGCCCACGCCCCCCTATAAGAAGAAAATAAAGAGAGAAATTATATGATGGTGTAATTTTAATGATGTATGAAATGCTCCTTCGTTTTCATCCTTTCGTACTTATGTCGGTCTCCATATGCACCTTTGGTTTTTCCCAAGCTTAATTGCAATCTATGCTGCATACACGTACTTCGCCGCCTCTAGCCAAATGCCCCTTAAAACTTGCAGGAGGTGAAGGTCATTGGCTTGACCGTGAACTGTGGTATCTGGTGGGACTATGGCCTCCCTCCCACTATGGCTTGTTCTACCTTCCTTTATCTATAGGCTTAAGAGTGCATCCCATATCATTGCTGCCAAGGAAGCTTGATGGAGTTGCATATGAGGGTACTGCATTCTATTAGCATGACCCATTTTTTGATGTTCTATTACCTATGCTTTTTTCATCCATGTCGTACTATTTTTACTGAATTATCTCTTTATTCTTTAACCAAAATACTTATTATCTAGGGGATGACAGGGAACATAGTATCTACCTTGACTTAGGAGAACTTGTTTCCAAGATAATGGTTAACCGTTAGGACGTCTCCAATCTGTAGCGGGTGCTTTCTTTGGTTAACTAGAATTGATTTCTTTGCTCAATCGGCGATCGTTAACTGCCATCAGCCTTCAATATTCCTAGGATAGTTTGTAAATTGCCTGGGTACTAGGGTCAAAGCTAATTTAGTATTGTCTGAAGGTGACAATGTTTGGAGAATTTTGACGGGGCAATGACTCTAAAACTTTGATCGGAACCAGGTTGTAGGGCATGGGGGAAGTTTGGTTCATGTTGGTTTCATCTTTAGTGATGATTAGGTATGGAGAGCTGGTGGTACCAGAAGACAAATCACCAGCCAGAGTAGATTGGTAGGATTGAATCTTATAGAACATACTTCAGTTTGTACACTTGTGACCTAAGAAGCACAGACACGGCACGACATGGACACGCGGATACATAATTTCTCTGAAAATTAGGACACGGATGGGTTGGGATATGTAGAATAAAATACTTGTATATAATTTTAATATATTTATATAAATAAATATATGTTATACAAAATTTTTATTTTTTATATCATTTTCTTTCAACAGTTAGGGGGTGTTTGGCAGACCAATTTTCCCATTTTCAGTTTCTCCTTTTCCCATTTTGGCTGTTTGGCCGAGAAAGTCAAAACTCATTCCATGAGAATGAATTATCTGATTTGAAAAATGGAGAAGAGAAGTGAAAAGGAGGGGAAGAGGAGTTTTTCCCATTCTCATGTTTCTATTCTCGTTCAGCATCCACAGCAAAAGACCATCATGCCCTCTCCTTTTGTCAAAAGTCCCTAAAAACCCCTATGTGAACGTTATCCTCTGACCTGGATACTCATCTTCCGCCACACAAGAACAAAGAGGAGAGACAAACGACTGAAGAAGGAGAAGCCGATCTAAACAACGTCACCTCGCCATCTGTCCTTGCCTCTAATTTGTCCTCTGTTCAACTCGAAATCAGAAACTCGGATTAGCCAAAATCTGGGTTTCGCTGACATTGGAGTTTTGTGTATTGGGTTTTGATGATTTCTGATAAAAACAGTGAAACTCCAAACTTGAAATGCCCAGGAGCTTGACCAGGGACTTGAAAGCATAATTACGTACAAAGCTATATGTTCGTAATGAACTAAAATGGACCTGGAGTTCTGGCAGCTTCCATAAAGTAGAACAAAAAATACTTTAAACTATAAAAACAAAAATAAAAATTATTTGAGACTTTTAATTAATGAAGAATAAAGCAATTTCAAAATAAAACTTAAAAAAATTAATTAAAGTAGTTTTTATACCCATTACACACCATTATTAGTTCTTTTTTGTTTTGACATAGAAAGCCTTAATAAAAGAAGTTCTGATCCAATTTAACTAATAAAGATGGCCGAAGTCTAAACCATATAATAAAAGAATAGAGCCCATAAGAGATAGAAGGAGAGTGGCCCAACCCAAGAATAGATGCCCCAACCTATCAGCCCTAGACCTGATACTAAAACAAACAGCAGCATCAGCAGAGCAGCGATCGCTGCTGGACAGATTCTCATCGTCGGCGCATCAGCTTTCTCTCTCTCTCGATCTTGCTCTCTCTCTGTCTCTGTCTCCCCTCTCCTCTCTCCTTACTCCCTCCTCCCTCCTCCTTTGTGTCAGAGAATTCTCACCGGCGTGTCCCTCACGTGTCCTGAAAAAAAAAAGGTAAAATAATGGGACACGGTCAACAACACACCAGTTGTCACCAGACACGGTCAAAGGCGTCCGGGACACATGTCCGGGATACCGGTACCTGAGGCTGATCTGCGTGTTGCTCCTTAGCTTGTGACTTTTCCTTATAACTTGAGTGATGGAATTAAGGCGTACTGGTGTAATTGTTTAATTTAGTTATCGAAATTTTCGGATTCCTTGTGAGGAGTTTGAGAAGGAGGCATCGAAGCTGTAATGGTAATTGGAGCGAAAAAAGAGGCCGAAGAGAGGTGTTATGCAGGCTATGTGGGAGAAGCAAATATCGATTGCGAGTGAGTTAGAAAGTGGTTAGTGAAAAAAAGGGTTGGATAAGAGTGGGGTAAGCGGAGGGGATTTATGTTGGCTGCCCTTGGGGTTGATTAGAGTATTTGATTGGCTAGCATTTTTTTTGTTTATTTATTGGTATTTTGGCCTTTATGAGGGTTGAGATGTTGTAGAGATTCACTTCTCTCTTTGTACTATTTTATGTTGCTTTTGTCCTTGGCAGGTGCCCACTGGCACCTCTGTTACTATTATCTCTAGGATATGGAATGCTCCTTCATTTTCATCCTTTCCTACTTATGTCAGTCTCCATATGCATCTTTGGTTTTTCCCAAGCATAATTGCCATCTATGCTGCATACACGTACTTCGCCTCCTCTAGCCAAATGCCCCTTAAAAGTTGCATGAACTTATAATTTGTGTTAAGTATTTGTCATACTTCAAATCATTATGTATTCTTCCGTTAATTTTTACAACTTTTAATGGTGTATAGTTACAATGTTCATTTTCACTATTGTTGTATATGTAGGAGAAGTACATTTTCATCTTAATTCTTATCTCTCTGTAGGTTTTGTAGGTGTTCTACAGCAAATCCCAACATTTATGTGTATGTCTCTGATTAGGCAGATGGTAGCTTGGGGAAAAGAGTTGATCGATAATCGTCACCCCCATCTTTTTCATTTCATTTCTGGCTACACGGGAGGACTGTGACTCACCATCGATTATCATCTCGTCATTGACGTAGTGGTTCAGGATCAAAATCCTTGGAAACCTGGACAGCAAAGATGGATGGCAATGGTGGCATGGACGGAGGAGCTAATTTGGCACATAAATTTGGTGGTTTAGCTTTGAGTAGTTGTAACAATGGTCCTCCCAACTCCAACTTAACCTACAACAATGACAATAGCAACAACAACAACAACGATGGCTTGTTTCAGGTCATTAAAGCTGTCGAAGCTGCTGAGGTCACTATCAAACAACAGGTCGTACATCATTTTCTTACCTTTTTCTGTTATATTTGACAAATAATCTGAATATACGCGCACTGCTTGTTCTCAAGTTAGTTTACAGTGGGTGGTCGTTCTTAACACACTGGAATATCTACCGTGTATTATTGGTGGGGTTTAACTTCTAAATTTCTTCTCAATTTCCCATATATTGTGTTTAAGGATGGTGGCTTGAAACTATTTGAAATCTAGGTTTGGAATTGGTTAAATATTTCCCCCTGTGTATTGGATGATATTGTAGTGATGTTCATAGAGCTCTTTTGCCTGCTTGGATTGAATACGGTTATTGGTAGGTATAGTGTGTTGATATTTTTGTCAAGAGTTTCGATTTTCTGGCTGGACTTTAGCCAAGACAAAGTAATGAACAACTTTCTTAGATCCAATCCTTTCACTTGTGATGAGAGGAAAGCATAGAATATCCGGTTTATGTGATCATATACCTCCTCCATGTTCACATTCCATGAAATGCTAACTATTGCCCCCCTTTTTGCCTCGAGTCAGTATTATCTCTTGTAATAATTGCTCATCCTGGATTTTAATTGTTGTGGATTCTGAGTTTTCCACTATGTTGGTATGCATTTTGAAGAGTAACCATTGTCTGAACTGATGAACCGAGTTATATGTTAAGAGAGCTTTGCAGAAAATTGCTGTTACTCTTTTATTTTTTGATAGATTAGCTAAGAAGGATCTCCATATGGTTTTCATAGACTTAGAAAAGGCTTATGATAGGGTGCCTAGAGACATCATATGGTGGGTTCTGGAGAGAAAGGGAGTGACCAAAGGGTATATCGAGGTGATTAGAGACATGTATGAAGGTGCCGTCACTACCATTTGATCACCAGTAGGGGAAACGAGTGAATTTCCAATCACTATAGGATTGCATCAAGGGTCAGCCTTGAGCCCGTACCTCTTTGCCTTAGTTATGGATGAATTGACTAGACAATTTCAGGAGGATATCCCATTGTGTATGATGTTTGCAGATGACATTGTCCTCGTAGATGAAACCGCTAGAGGTGTTAATACGAAACTGGAAATTTGGAGGGAAGCATTAGAGTCAAAGGGTTTTCGGATAAATAGGAGTAAAACTGAGTATATGGTGTGCAAGTTTAGTGGTACCAGCAGTGCGCACGAAGAAAGAGTGATGATCCAAGACCAGGAGATACCTAAAAGTGATCATTTTAGGTACTTAGGCTCAATTATTAGTAGAGATGGAGAGATTGCTGATGATGTGACCCATATGATCCAAGTGGGGTGGCTCAATTGGAGGAGCGCTACTGGTGTACTGTGTGACAAGAGGGTACCCATAAAATTGAAGGGAAAATTCTATGGAACTGCCATCAGACCAACGATGCTTTACGGGACAGAATGTTGGCCTATTAAGAAATAACGGGTGAACAAGATGAGTGTAGCGGAAATGAGAATGTTGAGGTGGATGTGTGGTAAGACTAGACGAGATAGGATTAGAAATGAAACGGTTCGTGAGGTGGTAGGTGTAGCACCCATAGAAGTGAAGTTGAGGGAAAATAGGCTAAGGTGGTTTGGGCATGTCTACCGTAGACCAGGAGATGCAGTAGTTAAGAGAGCATATAGGATAGCTTTGGGTAGCAATGCTACGGGGAGGGGTAGACCTAAATTGACATTAGATGCTGTGGTGCGCAGCGATATGAGTATAGTAGGCTTGTGTGAACAAGTGGCCCTTGACAGAGCTCAATGGAGGAAAATGATTTATGTAGCCGACCCCAAGTGATCGGGACATAAGGCTTGGTTTGGTTTGGTTTTTATTAGTTAAGGAACACCCCCCGGCAGGTAAATTTTTGTATAAAACAATATATATCTATTACCTCAAAATATCCGGGAGAAAAGCATTAAATTTTAATTTCGAAGATCATCAATGTTCAACAATTTTTTGGGCCTCGCTTAGTTTTGGTCCTATAGATACTCATGCAAAGTTCTTTGAGGTAGAATTGGTTAGAAACTTGGCTCTATCTAGTATATTCAATGCACTTGGGTGCGGGTGTCGTGTTGGTACATATCTAAGTGTTGGATTCACATGCATAGACATGACAGAAGATGCATATTTCATGATTTTTATTTTATTTAAATGGTAGAATGGTGTTCACAGTTGTGTCATTGTTAGTTTCATGCCATCATCTCCTTGTCCATTCAAATTTCAATGGCAACTCCAAAAAATCAACTTGTATTCGGACAACCTCATAAGAAATCCTTAACAAAGATGAACGTGATATATTAATATTTTGGTTTGGACAACAAATAGCAAAGACATAAATGTTTATAATTATGTTTGGCGAATTATTGAATTTGTAATCGTTGTGCACGCATGCCATTTTCAATTTCGTAACATGACAATTATTTCATTGATCTCCCATTTAGTGCCGCATTGGTTGCAAAAAGGGGAAAGAACCTTGTTGCCTTTTATTTAATTAATAAGAGTATAGGCATTCAAGCCGGATGAATTGGCGAGTGTATTACCTAATTAGAGAATAATACAAAGGGTTCCAAGATAATTGTTTGTGGGTACAATGGATTGAGCTGAAGTTAATTTGGTATTTGGAGTAACGAAGTGATTTCAGATATTAATTAATCATTTGAGTTCCAGTATCGAAGTATTAGATTGTTCATTGTTTTTCAGGTTAGTCAATATATATGTATGACCACAAATATGAAACTGCTATATCATGTTTTCCTAGTGTTACTTTCCAGTTGAGGATGTTCAAGTGAACACTTTCCATCATAAGTAAAACCACCCCTGTATCCATTATTTGGTAGCCGGAGCTTTGGACTTTGGTTATATCTTGGTTTAGGGTGGGTTGGGTCTTTCCATGGGGAGTTTTAGAACTTCTTTGTTGGAGAGGGACTACGGTTTGGAGGAGGAGAAGAATTTGGGCTATGATTCCTTTGATTGATGTGGCTTATTTGGCTCAAAAGGAGTCCGCGCCATTGGATGGCTTGGAGGTCCTTTGATAGACTTTTAAAGTTTGCCTATTATTTGTTTGCTTATGGATATCATTCCGTCAATACCTCTTTCTTCAATATATTTCAAGATTAAAAAACTAATGGAACATGTTTAGATGCTTGTTAGACATTGATCGATACTGATTGTACACCTTCTTAGAAGTGTCTGTGCTTCTTAGTGTGATGCAGATACCTGAATTTTACTTGTTTTTGATAAGTGATCAAATCTTTTATCTTATGCGGATTCTGCTATAGCATATAGTGATGTAGCAATATAAACACCGTGGAAATCAGCTCTTACACCCCAAGTTTGACTTGCTGGTTGCTGTAGTCCGATTCCTAAGTGCTGCTTGTTTGCGGTTAAGTGCCCTGTTAGTGGGTAGGTTTCTATATTTAGGGGCTGTTAAATGGCGTTTAGTGTATAAATAAGTCATGTAAGCACAGTTTAATTCCTTTTAGTTGAAAGACCATAGAATATTGCTTAGAGCAAAGTGGTTTTCTTTGTCCTCCTGATCTCTTAACCTTAATGAAGAAAAAAAGCATTTGCAATTGAGTCCAATACATGTTTTGTTGTGTGATCAACAAAAGAAGTGCTCTGATCCTATCTTTCATTGAGAGGAATTTAGGTGCGGGGACCACTTGAAGCAGAACAATTTGTTAGCTGAATAAGGCTAAAAACCACTCCCGCCGTCCCACTTTAAATGTCTCCTACGGGAATCCGTGCATTTTCAAACCCCCCCAAAAAATATTTCTACGTATTATTATTTTTTATTTTCTTACACCAAATTAAAGTACTCAATGAGCACTTTAATTTGGTGTAAGAAAATAAGAAATAATAATATGTAAAAATAAATTGCACGGATTTCAGTAGGGGACATTTAAAGTGGGACGGATGGAGTAAATAGTAAACCGTGAGTACGTGAAGCTTTTATTACACGATACTTTTTGAGGGCAGCAATATTATTTCCTGGTTGAAGTCAGAAACTACATATGTCAACTGTCTTTTCTTCTTCCTCTGATGCATGTGCTTGACATTCCCATCATGCTTCCATGGCTGAATTTAGTGTTTGTGTATGCGTCTTCCCCTGAATGGTTCTTCTCCACGAGTTTCACTCTTTTAGAAAACATTTATTTAGTTAAATTAACTGCTGTTGATTAGACCATTCCTCGCACACCTCGTCTAGATTTACCTCTCTCTGACTTGGGAGTATGGTAGAGAGATGTCCAAGTTAACTGACTGCTACATTATATGCATGCTAATGGGCCAACTATGTTTCTATTTGTTGTTTACCTGTAATGATATATGGTATTGTCAGTGGCTTGAATATGTATGTGTCAATATGATTAAAAATACCATGTGTTAAGACAGAGTGCTCATTCTGTCTCGTGTGGCTTTTCCAGGCGGAGGAGAATGCTATTTTAAGGACTGAACGTCAGATATTGCGTCAGGAACTTGAGAAATATGTACGTTGTAACATCCTTTCCAGAAAAGATGTATGCCTTGTTTCAGTTCCATGAACTTCAAAAGCAAACTCTATGTCATCATTAATTTTGTTTTGCGAGCTAGAGTGTACATTTCTGTACATGCACATATTTACCGATATGCATATTGATGGGTCTTCTAGTAGTGTACGGAGAATTGCTTTCATTGAAGATTGATCCAATCAATACTTCCTTAGAAAATGACAACCTTGGTGGCAGCTTATGCAACAATATGTGGAACACTCTGATTCAGAAGACATAGGTTTTCTCTCATGGCTTTAAGAGTTTATGTCATGATTTGTTTAGTTGTTCCCATCAAATAGCTGAAATGTTTTCCATTTCGTAGGAGACAAATGAAACACTAGTATTTTTCTTTCATACCAAAATTTCCATCAAAACAGACCACAACATAGCGAGTGCGCCAAAACTCGCATTACCACGTATTGAAATAATACATAGAATGATTTGCCTCAGGTTGGGCTGCCTGGTATAGCTTATTAGCTAGCTAGATGGGGGCCAAGCAAGATAAATAGCTAAACAATAACATATAGTACTATGCGTGTTGGTCTTATCTGAATTAACCTCTTCGAGATTTTTTGATTTAGTGTTCCCAAAATCCTCCTGCTGGGTTTTACTTTGAAGGCTCTCCATCCACCCCCATCAGTAGAACCTGAATAACACAATGATGTAAGACTTGACACCTTAATTGTTTGTCATATGATCAGAATTTCAGTTCTTGTCCTTGTCTATCCTAAAGGCTTTGTTTGATCTTATCAGTTAGGAATTACATAACCCAGAGTGCAAAGGCACTCTTGTGGAATGTAAATTGAAATATCAGGAGTTTCAAAGGAAGTTAAGCATAACTCAGCATCCACCGCCTCTGTAGGAAGTCAAAGCGTTTCCTGTCTGAATTCTTCAAGTGAGCAATCAACTTAATCATAAACCTTTTGGAAGTCCCATCTGGAGATGGTACATTCATTCCAATTGTTGCTAACAATTGTTGATTAGCAACAATTGGAACACCCTGAATCTCTCTTCTCTTTGGGAGGGGGCGCACTGCAAGTCTTCTAACATATGGTGAGGGAACTGTGGCAAATTTTCTCTTTGTTACTAGAGACAGGTAGTCAAACTAGCAGGTCTCATAAGCTTCATTTTTTATCTTCTCAATGGGAAGTCAGCGACATAGGGAAGCTTTTCAGTGTAACTCCCAATAACTTCCATAACTTGTCCATCCTTGCGTGTCCTAAGAATCTTGACATAAGCCCATTCGTAAACCTTGGGTCCGCAGACCTTATACCTAACCAAGCTGGAAGTGACGTTTGGTATTTGCTGTCTCCTTCGCTTTAAAACCATATCCGTTTTCTGTAGTTATTGCAAATCAATCTGCACCTGTTACAAATTATTGCAAGCATAGTCACTTGCATAGAGTCTGGATTGCATCATCAATTTCCCTATACAAAGCCTGCAGCTGTGGTGCGATCTCAGAGCTTGGATATGATAACATTACTGCCGTTCAAACCTCGGAGTTTTGTGGCTTTACAAGGCTTAACTTGATTTGGGTATTAATTTATAGGAATATAATCCAACAGCAAACCTTGTATGCTAGGGGATGTCCAAGGCCAAGTTACAAGGTGTCACTTAATGAGAGTTATGTGAGAAATCTGCTGAGGAAAAGAATGACAGTAACTTTGACTCACTAATTTTTGCATTGAAGACATCTTCTACTTCCCTTCGTACTTGGCACATCGAGAACACCAGGCCTAACTCCTTCCGGCGTCGTACTTATTATATTAGTCACTTTGCTTAATTTAGGGCAAATTAAGGTTTCCTATTGCATGTTGTAAATTTCTAAATTTGAAATGTCAATGCTGCTCATTCCAGTAATTTTACACTTTGTTTGGAACTTGTGGAAAAGAGGGGAAAAGAATAGAGAAGAAAAATATCTCTTCCATTGTTAGGTTTGAGGAGAAAGAGAGGACAAAATCACAAGATGCAGTTTTGGGCACACATAGATTTTTGCCAATGCTTGACGATTCCCTTCATAATTATTTTTCTTTCTCTTCTGTTAAATTCTCACTTCAAGTCAATCCCTACAATTCTTTCGGTCTTATTATTTTAAAGCCCAGCTACATTGCATGTTCGCGACTTCTGTAAACCAGCCATCGTAGTGTCCTACCTAATGTTTGGCAACTTTCTTACGGTGAAGCCGAGCAAAAGAAAAAGTTTCTTACAGTGAATATGGTGTCAGAAGTGGGCTTTGTGTTCCCAATGTATAAAGGATTAATGCTGTACAATAATGCCAATGTTGGTTCTTGTCTCTGTTTGACATGTACCTTTGAAAATTACGCCTTTGCATATGCAACTAGCCATTTGTTACTCAATACCTGAAAATCTGAACTTTCTAGCAGAAAGCCGATAACTCAACAGGCCGAAGACCTAGTTTAATTGATCATTTGGATGAGCATTTTCAAGGGCCACACAGGGGTCATCTAGTAGACTCTGCTGTGGTAAATGAAGGAGGTGGGGTTGGAGGCACTGGCGACACTTTTCTAAATGATCATTCTGAGGCCTCGGTTCAACAACATATAAGGCGAAATAATGAGGATCGGTCCATACAAGCTCGTTCTGAAAGCCACTTAAATAGTAGAAACATCGATGGGACTGTGAACGTGCTGTCTGGTGGTCAGAGAACGGTAGATAGTGCTGGATTATCTCAATTTTCTTCACCATCTACAACACCCTTTTCCCCCAGCACGTATGTAGCATCTTATGTAGAAAACATACTCAAATAAAATGGATTGTGAGTTGAATTTTCGGTGATTATTGCAGCGGGTAGTGTATGAAACTGCAAATGACATTGTAGTTATGTTTTTAGGCATCAGCTGAATCCACACTTAAATTTATCTGGACATGGGCTGATGCCCATGGCTGAAGTCGACAATTCTAGCCTTTGGAAGCAGGTACTCTCTGGGAATTTTTTAATTTGTCGTACTGATTGAGGTTTATTTTAGTGAACGTAATTCTATCTTTATGAACTTCATGCCTCTTTTTGATGAATGTAAATATGCTTCTAGGATCTTTTTGTTAAGATACGGGAACATGAAGAAGAGATTTTGCAGTTGCGGAGACATCTTGGCGACTATTCAATCAAGGTGAAAGGCTCTGATCTTCACACGCTGTCAACTTCGTTCCTTGTCTGTTCTTACTTCCACTTCTAAAATGACAAACTGTTTACAGGAGGCACAAATAAGGAACGAGAAATATATTCTCGAAAAGCGCATTGCTTATATGCGTATGGTATGCAGTATTATTGGCATACTCTTTTCTATAATACATTTTATAACTTCCTCCTTTCCTCTCTCTACATGCCTTTCCGTACAACTAATGGAAATCTTAAATGAACCATTAGGCATTTGATCAGCAGCAGCAAGACCTTGTTGATGCGGCATCTAAAGCCATCTCCTACAGACAAGACATAATTGAGGAGAATATCCGTCTTACATATGCCTTGCAGGTATCTTTTGCCAGATCTAGTTTATGTTTCCCTGCTCATGTAATTTTGCCTCTTCTTTGAAACCGAAAGTGGTCGATTTTCATCTGTCATGTTGACAGAACTTTTTCAGGTCTTAAACTTCCTTGAGTTCACTAGTGTTGAGTTAGTCATGCAAAATGATATGTGAGGGTATTGGTAATTTGATGTAGCTATCTTTGGATTTTGCTATCAAGTTGTCAAGATATGAGAGATTATGCACCTATATTTTCAATTCATCCTTCCCCTTATGCTCCTTCAGTTCTTTTATGAATTATTTCGGCTCGTCAATGTTAAGCACATATATATTGTCCTTATAACGATCTCATCAATTTCATCAATGCCATTACCATGAACACCCCACCTCAAAATGAAAAGGACTATTAAAAGAGGAGAATTCCTAGAATATGTTATGGGCTAAGCTAAACTTGCATTATTCCAAATAGAAACATCGTAGTGGCATGGTGTGAACGGTGTTAAGAGAACAAATTAGACTTGTGCTTTTCATTTTCTTATATTGCTGAATGATGTTTGAGGATGGCCTTCGCTTCTTTTAGGCTGCACAAGAAGAAAGATCAGTTTTTGTGTCATCTGTGCTGCCTCTTCTCGAAGAGTATAATCTGCAGCCACCAGTTGCGGATACCAAATCTATTGTTGGTAGCCTCAAGGTCTGTAAGAGCTGTTTTAAGTTACAAAATAACTGAATTTTTTTAATCTTCTGTAGTTATTAGCATTTTGCTCCGAGAACTTTTGTTGAAGCATTCAGCTTGATCCCATGTTTACGGTTAGTTGTTGCAATCATCGTCAGGGCTGCATATAAGAGATTTGTTCCCTGTTAGTGTTACCTAATAACACGTGCACATTTCCGAGCTATCAAGGTTGGAAAACAATTGTAGCAGGATTTGAAGCTAGTTTTTCTGCATTTTGGTAGACTATCGATGGGAGAACTATATGACATTAAGTTTACTTGCCTAGGATAGCTCAGTTTACATGTTGGCATTAGTTTCTGTTAGAACTTGTTCCACATTGGTTAATTATAACCTCCAAAACTAGTATATGAGCCTGGGTGGCCACTCTACTCGTAGCCAATTGGTTTTGAGTTGGATGCTTTGACATGGTATTAGAGCTAGGCTTTCAAAGGCTTTTGGGACTTTTTTAATTGATTGTCCCGTTGTTTGTGCCTTAAGTGCACTCTTTGTTCGTTGTGATCCCTATGTTATGGACCCACTGTCTATCTCTGCACGTGTGAGTCAGGGGTCCCATGTGTGGGGCAGTGTTAGATCTTGTTCCACCTGGGTTTGTTATAATCTCCAAAACCAGTATATGAGCCTGGGTGCCACTCCTTATAGCAATTGGTTTTGAGTTGGATGCTTTAACAGTTTCCTTGTACACTTTCTGTATGCAAAGTTACACACCCTTGAAGATGCCTTTCAGCATGAAATTTAGTTCTCAAAAATTTAATCTTCTGCGGGGATTAGATTATCATCTCAGGATGGTTTTTAGTTTAAAACCTCTCGAGGATATGCTCTCTTTCACTGAGGAGCTGTTTAAGACATGGTGAGAGAGGTTTATGGTTTTGTAGTGACCTCAACTTGAAGAGTGTCCATTTTGAAAATGCATAGTATGGGGAGGGCATTGAGAGCTTGTAAGTATATTGTATACAACTGGTGTATTAAGGATTTAAATAGGTGTGGTGTATTTTTATCGTTTACTAGATTCTTGTTATATATCTGCAAGTAGCTAAAAAATGAAAGAAGCCTTAGCTAGTTACCTTTTACTACAATTTTCTGTGACTTCAAAGAAAAGCCGCCAATATATGATGTGTGAATCACCCCCCTTAAGTCTTGACTTTTGAGTATTGTGTTTAAAGTCTTAAACCGAACTTTGTTTCCACTTACTTGTATTGTGACTCTGACTACAAGGAACTTTGTTCTTGCAGGTCCTCTTTAAACATTTGCAGGAGAAACTTATTATTATTGAGGTATATCACATAGATGTGATAGAACTATGAACTTGTGGCATCTCTTGATCCGTTATTCCCAGCAAAATATTGTTATCAAATTTGGACGTACACATGTCATATCTTATTTCATCTTCAACCCACTATATTTCCTGACTTGGAACCATGGCATTCTGATTGTCAGTCAAAGCTGAAGGAGTCTCATTATCAATTGACACCTTGGCGTACTGATGTGAACACCTCAAATTTTCCTCTACAATCACCATCTCATCCTAGTGGTTTAGAATTGACCATGGTATGTGTATATATATGCTTAAAGCTCTTCTGGGAAATTCGTGTTGAGTCTCTGGAAAATTTATGTTCACAGAATGAAAATGGGTTTGAACTGGTGCCTCAGCCAGCTTTTTCTAAGAAAACACTCTTATTAGTACTTTTGACCAACAGACAACTGCAGATTGGGACACACGGGGACAACAGAACAGTGGTTTAGGTGATGGGCTTGCACAAATGATGTATTCACCTCTTGCGAGCAGGTGAGCCTGGTCAATGACCAAATGGAGACTGCTATTGAGAACTGATTGTACCACTACAACACATCAGCTTTTGTTGGTGCGTTTTGTTGTTATTCCATTTTCCTGTTGGTGTATCATGTGGGTCTGAAATGTTCTGCAAAAATGTGTGGGCATGTATAGATCAATGGTCAAAAATGACAAATAAGCAGAATTTCTGATCAGGTTATCTGAAATTGCACCTGAATTACTCTTGTTTACTTAATCTAAACTTCAATGCTTGAAATTGGATGACTAATTAAGCTATTTGAGTTTATTGTGGTGTGTCTTTTTATTTGAAAAATATGCGCTTTTAGCTATGGTCTCTGCATTTTTGTTACCTATGGGTGCTACTTCCCTCTTGGAAGTTGATGCATTGACATTTACTCCAATTTGCATCTAGGTGGATTTAACATAGCTTCTTTCTTCTTTAATTCTACTAGCTGCAAATGCTCCACATGTACCTCCATTGTGAAGCTAAGATCATTTAATCATGAAGGTACACAACCACTGGGGTGCAAAACATTGAATTGGTAAGGCCTAATGCCATGACAAGATAATTGAATGATCCAATTAAAAGTTGTAATGTCTTCTTCAGGTTATTCCCCTCCATGATTTGAACTTGGTGGTTGGCACTAACTCGACCTTAAGTCAAACTTTGTAAAGTATCTCAACTTTCCTGACTGGCCTGTTAAGTTAGTGCTGTGGGGAATTGGATACTTGTTCTCGATGGTAATCTTGTTGAGAGTCCTCTTAGACTCCCAATTTCATTCTTGAAAGGGCAGAAATGCCCCATATGATGCTTCATAAGGCCTGATAAACCCTGCATCAATCAACTTTGTAAACTCTTTAACTCTTGCACCTCTGGAAGGATCTTGTATTGAGGACCCATTGGTGGCTTAGTGCTCTGCACTTAGCTGGATCACATGGTCCCTGACTATCGTGGACGGGTGATGCTTAGGGAGCTCCGTAAGCATCATACCATTGAACTCCTTAAAGACCTTTTTTTTTGGGTAAGTAACTCCTTAAAGACCTTCTTGATTGGCTTTTTGGTTAGCCTGACTTAGTCACTCTCTTCTATGAGTGCCATTGCTTCACCTCCTCCACGTTGCTGGTTACCCTATACCGGATTCGCGCTTACATTCCTAGAGGGCTTGATGACTACCTCACTGGCCAATCATTTGCCTACTACATTGACTTTTATGACGTGTGTCGTAGAATCTTGAAGTTGTGAGAATCTTGTACAAAAAATGGGTTATTAAACAATAATATTTAGAATGATGAGTAATGTTTGAATAAAAGATTGGTAAGACTTGGGTGCTGTTAAAGTATCCAACTCAAAACCCTTTGTCAATGAGCGGAGAGGCCGCCCTGGCTCATATACTAGTTTTAGAGGTTTTAATCAACCAATGTGGGGCAAGCTCTAACACTCCCCCGCACATGCGACCCCTGACCTGCATGTGGAGAGGTAAGGCAGTGTTCCACTTTCTCAAAATAAGTACTTATTTGGGAATAAGTACTTATTTTTTGAATTAAAGGTGATGTGTTGTGAGCGAATGACCTATTTCGTAAAGCGGAATAAGTACTCATTTTTTAAGAAGAGAATCTGGAATGGGGTAAGGATGCATATCATAGAGATCATAACGAAAAAGCCAAAAGGTGCATTTATGGCACAATCAACGGGGCTTTCAATCAAGAGTCTTGTCCAAAAGCCTCCTAAAGCTAGCTTTGTTACCATGTTAAAACATCCAACTCAAAACCAATTGGCAATGAGTGGAGAGGCCGCCTAGGCTCTTGCACTTGTGTTGGAGGTTATAATTGACCGACAAGCTTTAACAGGTGCAATAGGTAAAAGTTAGATACGGTTGTGCTTGAAAATAAAGTGAATAACATCTGTTGGGTTGCTATAAATCAACTTGAATTTTGAGAATGATGTGTGATGCTTGCAGAGAAGTAGGATAAGAAATGTGCTAATGTAAAAGTTAAGAAATGGTGCTGCACGTGTACTTGAAGTTGAAGTGTTGAACGATTAACATTGCGATTAACATTGGTTTGAGATGTGATAAACCAACTTAAACGCTTACAAGGAAAATGAATATGATCCAAGTTGAGGATCTTTGTCTATGGGGATAAGGAAATGGAGCTGGGCAAAGGTGTGATGCTTTGTGGAGTAAGATAGGACATGGTTAAATTAGCCTCAATTTAGGGTTTTAATATAGCGAGCTAGGGGAACCTAGGGAAATACACTTGTACCTGATTTCTTTATAATTGGGGGACAAAGGGGAGTTATGGTTGTGAAGTTCTTGTTCTATCAAATAAAAGTAGTGAGCTAACATTGACATTATAATAGATTATAGAGCTTTCTTGTCTAGATACGACCTTTCTTTCTGTAACGAAGGAATCTATAGAAAGGACTCGGCTTATTTTTGTCAGTGAAGAAATAGATATGACAGCCTATCAAATCCTGCCGTGTCTAGCTGCAGCTAGCTGACATGTTTGCAATTAGTTAGAATTTGGAGTCTACACCAAAACGGTCAACGTGGTTGAAGTTTCCTGGTACAACAAATATGCATGGTTTGCATTGATATGGTGGTAAATGAACAGCAATCTTATATAGGGATGTGGTACTTGCAGTGAAAGTATGCTTTGCTCCTTCTCTCCCCCTTCCTTTTATGTGTTTGTGTATTAAAGAACTTGCAAAATTTTCTTCTCTGTCGCAGAACCTCTCTCCTTCCATCCATTTGTTGGAATGTAAATTTCATTTTTGTGTTGATAGTTTGAAGATTTTCATTTTCAGTGGCACATATAACTTGTACACTTGCTGGTCCTGTGCTTTAGGAATACTGCATCCCAAGATGTACATGCACCGCTTTCTGTTAGCCAGCGTGATTTGCGTTCTGCGCATTACACTGAAGAAACAACCGCTAAACAGGTGACATTTAGCGACCCATTCAGTAGTACTGAAGTGGATGATCTTCAAGTGGAGGGGCAGCAAAATGAGAGTGAGCCTAATGCTAATTGGGTTTCCAAAAACTCTCCTTATTCAACGCCAGTTGATGATCCCACCTCTTCGTATTCTCCTTATTTACCACCAGTACTCGAAGAACCTTCTTCGTCTTACTCTGAAGGTGATAATATCTTCTTATTTAACGTTTTTGTTCATTAGTTTAGGCATTCATATTGTTTGTCACACAGTAAACTCATTGCCATATCCAGCTGGAGAAGATGATCCACTACCTGGTATAGAGGACCTCCAAATTTCAGGTGATGCTTTTCCTGGAAAGGAACTCCAAGCATGCGGAATCTCTATTAATGGAACAACCAGTTGTAACTTTGAGGTGCTTCTAGAATTCAGGCTTGCGCTTCTTTCTTGTGACTAAAGCTCCATTTGTTTCGAATACGTCAAATATTATTTATGAGGAAACATGAAAATTTAACTTGATTTTCCCCCAAAGTTTTTGGCATCAGCTTGTACACCAAAATGCTGATAAAAGAATCTCTGAATTTTGATGCTACCAAACCAAATGAGGATGAGTTGGTCCTTCATTGCAAGCCCAACGACTCAGTTTTGATAATTCATAGAGGAGATTTTGTTTTTCGTTATTAATTTTTGGAGAAATTGGAGTGGCTATGTAGTTTTCACTTTCACAACTAACGAGACTCGAGTCAGGCTTACTTCACTCACGTCTAGAAATTTGTGTAGTTCCCAGTCATGACAGGTAGCCAGCACGGGACTGGAGTCATGTGGGTTGTAAATTAACTTACAGGAAGTCAAGCTGTTAGTTTTTTTCTGCTCCCTCGTGTAAAACATTTTACTCCAATTTCATTCTTGTATTTGTGGGTAAATATTTTACGTAGAAACAAACGGAGCCTAAAAATCTTGTTTATGGTTTTTAATCTTGCTTTGATGTCCCTCAGATTGCCTATTTACATGCAATGGCTTCGATTGCTAATTTTTGCTTTCTCTCCTGCTCTATGCAGTGGGTACGCCATCTGGAAGATGGATCCATGAACTATATAGAGGGTATTTTCCCTGTCTTTGATATTTTGTTTAAGTGGTTCCTGCCTTACTTTGAATAGTTTGATGATGTCGGAGGGGAAAAAAAGAATAGATAGATTATGAGAAGTTTTTTTTGACAGGGGCAAAGCAACCTAAGTATCTTGTTACTGCTGATGATATTGACACAGTCCTCGCTATTGAAGTCCAGCCTCTGGATGACAAGAAACGCAAGGTATTCCCCTTTATGTAGACTTCTTGAATAACCAATCATGCTTATATATATATATATATAACAGGTGCTATGCCACCACTTATGGCTGTGTCACATGTTTTGTTCTTCGCGCCTTTTGTCTTTGTTTTTGGGTTCGCATATACTAGCATAAGGTGTGCTGGGGCATTAAATGCTTAAGTGGCTCTATTATAGGTCAGCATGTATTCACCGTTGTAATGAAAACACAGTCAGATGAGAACAAGGTTCAAAACTACAAGAAGTTTAAATAGCATGTCCGTTTGATTGGTAATGTCATGCGTTGGAATGCACAAGGGAAGAGGCAAAACTAATTTTTTCTGCTTGAAGCAGTCCCACACGCCAGGGATGCGTTTCAATGAGCACGGGTTTCCAAAAGTATTTGCATGTGAGGTTTTTGGAAGTTTTAAAAATAATGTTGTATGATTTTAAAATGTTTGAACAAAACCAAGTTACCAAAAGTTAATAGGCTTAGAAACAATACCTATGACTAGCTTATAGTCCAAACTCCAAACAACTAAATCACCTTTAGGCCAAAGCAACAATTAAAAAGCCAACCATCTAACCTAGATAAAATGTTCTCTACGATATGCAAATGCTATAATGCACATTTTTTTTACCTTTATCAAGAAGTGAAATAACCGTTGTTGAAGCTTTAAGACAGTCTTCATGTTGAAACCCCTCGTGGAACTCTAATTATCACCTAAACTACAAGCAAATTATACACTCTTTAGGAATGAATTTTTACAAATGTACGATGACTACCCAAGCCCCAAGGTACTGAAGGCAGGAGATCTAATAAAGTTTACTACTCCCTCCGTCTCCAAATTTTGGTCCCTTTTAGCACTTTTTGTTGTCCCAAAAAAATTTTCCTTGTTCAAAAGTAGTGGGAAGAAGTTGTATGAGTTTACTCTTTTACCCCTTACTTTTCAACTTAATTGCTACTAGTAATAAGAAAGGCAATGATTATGTTTTTAAAAAATTTAGAGGGTAAAAAGAGATTAAAAATATGACAAGTGCAATAATTGTGTCTCCTAAATAAGTTGGAATCCCCAAAATGGACCATTAAATGGGGACGGTGGGAGTTAGAGTACCTGGTGGATACCAGAGAGCATATGGTTGGAATGATCAGGAGTTGCTCTACTAGGGGAGTCCTTTGTGGTGGAAACGATCAGAGGAAAGAATGATTTCATGCTTACATGAGGCTCTCACACCACGGAGTCTGGAAATGGTCTGCTGTTTGCAGCTTCCCCTGCATGTTGAGAAGCTATTTTTCGTGTTCCAAACCTATGACGCTCAGGTCACAATGGGACAACCTTACCGTTGAGCCATGGCCCACCCTAAAGAATTTGTTTAGGCTGTTGGTCTGAATAGGTGATAAGGTTCTCTATGTCTACGGAGAAACTCTTTTTTTACGCCTGGATAACGAAACACATATCGCTTGCATATTTAATCTTAGTTATGGTCGAATATTGTTTGGTGTGCTTCTAAAACTATTCAAATACAGTTATGATGTTGATTGTTTCCTTTTCTCCAGGGTGAAATTGTAACAGTCTTCGCCAATGGGCATAGAAAGATCACCTGTGGTAAGTGTAGTTGGGACATGTACAAGTTTTTTGAGAAGTTTCAAACTACACACATAATTATGTTGCGCAGCTGGTTGTAACAATACGTCGTGAGTCGGAAATTACTTACCCATGTGTTACTGGCCTTGTTACAATATTGTTGTTAGTTAAAGCTTTTCATCCACATAAAAAATACCTGTTCATTAATGTGTGCTTTGTGGATAGAAAAAGGGGAAAAAAAAAATCCTCTTCATGTATGGCAAGCTCTTCCCGCTCCCTCTGACTCTATACTTCATTGCATCCGTCCCCGTTCCGATTCCCTGATCGAATTTAACTGTTAGTTACCATCTTCCCCTTATGAAGAGGGGTTTTCCATGTCCCCTTACTTCCATCGCTCCATGTAATATGTTGTTGATCTGTGATCTGTCTGCGATCAATGGTTCCTTCTTGCTTTTGCTCTACTAACTCTTCCCTGCATTTGTTTTTGTTCACTCAACGCTAATTATTATTATTATTATTTTTGGCAAGAAGATTCTGGTTGTGAATATGTGCCCTTGCACATAAAGTGACCTATTGTTCATGAAGGTTGAATGAGTTGCTCGAGTGAATTCAGTCAAAATTCATGCCATAGATGCAGATCTGCAGCATTTGAAACAACTGAACAGAATAAAAAATTCCCAAATAGTTAATGTAACCATACCATAGCTTTACAATATGCATAATTCTGAGAAAATGTATGTTAGAGAAAACATAGAGAAGAGCTCACTGGAGTCTAGACGAGGGAGAGACTCACTAGAATCAAACAAGAGCCTTCTATGTATGATTAGAAGGCGTTTCGTATCTTCACAAGTTAGATGACTGCCCTAACAAAACTCAGAAGCAGAAGAAGAGGGGAGGTGCGTGTGTGTGTGTGTGTGGGGGGGGGGGGGGTGAGAAGAGTCAGAATGTCACATGGGAGTGGGAGTCCAGTAGAGGAAGCAAAGGATATATTTCTATTGTAATTGGCCCAGGGAACCTTACTGTCTCCCCCTGTCAGAATGACCAGTAAGAAGAAAAGTTTGCCGTCACCATCTTAAAATGGAAAGAGATGGTGGGAAATCGACCTTACGAGCTCGGGTGGGAAGGGTCACTTTTGGGTTGGGGCCAGATAGCCTTTCCTATTTTTGGTTGATGTGCATCCCATTTTATGTGATGACTTGAGCTTAGTTGCATGAAGCGGGAGCAGGGGAGCGGGTGATCATAGAAGTGTAGGAGCGCCATCGGAAGCATTTAGTAAAAATTATAGATATTTTAATTTTTTTATATAGTTAAATGTCAAAGAAAATATTATTCTTGAAGATGGTTAGAAGGTACAATTAAAAAACTGCATAGAGAAACTTCAATTCGACACATAAAATGAAATGAATTTTATTAATACCATGGAAGCAGTTGACTTTTACACTTCCCCATAATTCTACTGTATTAAGTGTTTTGTACTTTTGTATAACGCCTCTTCAACGAAATCTAGCTGAAGGCATCTACCAATGCAAGCTCGAATCGTAAGTCTCTCAATCGCTTTTTGGGTGTAAGTTCCCGTATAAGTTAGGAACGAGTTCCCGTTGTCACTGAAACGAGTTTCCGTCTCCGAAACGTTGGCTAGGATCAAGTTTCCTGCAACTAAGGACTTGAGTATGATGAGTTGTTATTGTTGGATTGGTATAGTTTAAAACTCGAAGTATAACTAACTGGTTCCACCCTGTAGATCTATAAAAAAAACCTATTATATCCAAAATCCCCTATTGAAGCAATCTGGCGGCACGAGGAAATGTCACAGCCTTCAAAGAACGTTAGCGAAATTCGGTGCGCTTTTTCTTGTCCACACCACATTAGTTTGTGGATAATGTGTGGAAAAGGTTTTATGTTTGTAATCTTTTTAAAGGATTTTTAAACTAGTATTACAAATATCATTCTGCCTATTTTTTGTTTAGCATGTACTCCTTCCGTCCCAAAAAGATTTATTTTGTTAGTGAGATCTATCAATCTTTGAATGTAGGCAGTATTTCGCATGTCAGAGATTGTCCCACATTGATTAATTGTTACCTCTAAAACTAGTATATAAGTCTGAGCGCCATCTTCACTCATTTTCAATTGGTTTTGAGTATGATGATTTAACATGGTATCAAAGTTAGGCTTTTGGAGACTTCTGGACAAGACTCTCTTGATTGATTGCCTCGTTGTGTGTGTCTTATGTGTATCTTGGTTCCTTGTGATCCATATATTGTGGATCCTCCGTCTACCTCTCCACGTGCGAGTATGCCACATAGGAATGTTAGAGCTTGTCCCACATTGATTACTTATTGAGTGAACTAGTATATGAACCTGGGCAGCCTTTCTACTCATTGTCAATTGGATTGAGTTGGATGCTTTAACATAGGAAGTATATTAAAAATACCTTGTCAGGTTGCAAATAACAATTATTTTTTTGTATGAAAACAAAAAGGACCACTTTTAGAGGACTGGTTGAAATGACGTTAATGGAGTCATGACTCGTGATTTTGTGCAGCCAGTGAAATGCACATCCAGGGCCTATCAAGGGTTGTACTGTTGTTTGGTAATATAAGTGGGACATTATAGTTTTAATGTGGGCACCAAAAAACTTACAGGGCTTGGGACATAGTCGTTATGTGTGCACTATATTGCTTGATGAGTCCATCATTTTCTGGTGCTAGGATGCATAAAATTGGTTGCCAGACATACAGTGCCCAAATAGTCTGCAGAACAATTGAAACTTCTTTCTGATGAAAGGAAAAGAGATAAAGAGGAACAAATTTACCTTCCATTCAGTTGTATTCTTATCCATATTAAAGAACCACCTTCTTTTTTTGTTTTTCCATTTAAAAATTCTTGGATTGTAATAATTTGTTGGTCCCAGAACATTGGAAAGTACTCTGACATTAAAACATAATTAGTTTCGTCTTTCTTTCTTATTTCAACATTCACTTCTCACATGGATCTCGCATATAGATAATGCTTTACAAGCTCAATTTTGCTTCTTAATTTGCCTACAGATCCGAATATGCAGAACTCCATAGTGAAGACACTTCACAATGGCCATGCTTCTTTCAGGGTATCCTCGTGGGTATGACTCATTCACTGTTTTGTGCCCTTCCTATTCATCTATGTTTCCATAAGACACATTGTAGAACTTGATTGCTTGTAGTTGGTAGAATGGGTGATTGAGTTTTCTGTTCGTGTTAATTATACAGACTAGGTATCTTGATATTTGGGAGCCCGCTACCTTGACAATCAAGAGTGAAGGTTACAGTATCAAGGGTTCTGGACCTAACGGTGTTCTAGTCACTGAGAAGTTTTTGCCAACCACAAAGGTATGGTTCCTTATATGCTTGCTCCTTTAATGTGTTAATGCTTTTATTGCGTCTACATTGTTTTAAGTGGTATAAGTAGTTAATTTCTAATTTGGATTCCTAGTTCCATTGATATGAAGATATATTAGCATTTTACAATCAATATATCTGTAACATCTGTTCAAGGGTCAATGCTTCTGAAATTTTTAAGACACATTGTTGGTGCATGCATAACCAGCATAGCCTCTTTGTACGGGGTCTCTAAGTGGGATTCCTAGTTGGTTCGTTTTTCTTATTTTCTATCACTGGGGAAGAAAAGTTGCTGTGGATTTTTAATTTGAAGTGGATGTTCAACTGTGCTTGTGTGTAACCTCTATTGTGGTATCTAACCCGATGCTATAAATCGATAATAAATCTCTCTTTTAATCTACCTTACAATTGGACCATTGATACATCTTAGACGCCATAAATATGAGAATGCATCAGCCTCGCACCTTGAAAACCTAGCCAATTCTAATCTCTTTTCATCTATGAACTCTCTACACTTTTCTCTTCCTTAGAAACCGTAAACCTAAAACACTTTTAGGTAAACCTACCATGGGAACTAATGTATGCAACATTATGCTTAGTACATAGTGTTATTTGCTTTACTATTAGCAATTTGTAGTTTAGTCTACCTTGATATTTGACACTGACAAAATTGCATGGGGAGATGGTCAGATGAGTTATGAGTCTACCAAAGACTGTTCATGTGATTTTAGGCCACTTCTTGGTACTATACCAATGCATAGATTCAAGAATAGAGATGCTATATAGATATGTTCATTGGTTGAATAGAAGTTGTTGGACCATGTATATGGAAGAAAAAGAAGGCAATTTGTAGGAACGGAATGGAAAAGAGAGGAGAGGTTTTTGGGGACCACTATTGGTTCAGTGGTAAAAGCCTCGGCTTACCAACCTCAGATTGGTGTTAGGGGGTGAGGACAGCCACTTTGTGCATTTAGCGCCACGGGAGAATAATTTTGTTCACCCTCTCCTTTAAAGAGGGTGAACATTACCCTCCCTGTGATTGGTGGAAATTGTGTAAGGTCCACATAAACAATACACTTTTTTCTAATAATGAGTTAGTTTGTGGTAGGACCCACACAATTTTCACCAATCACAAGGAAAGTAATGTTCACCCTTTTGAAGGAGGGTGAACAAAATTATTCTCCGCCATGGGTTAGATTCGTACCAATAGACCTCTCCCACGCCCACATTAATGGGCACCAACTGGTGGCACTATTTGACCATGAAGAGTATGATGACCTATGTACTAGAGAGAAATTGTACTATAACTCTACTCAAGTGAAATGAATACTAGATATGGTCATATATATATATAAACAGAGTTTTAGATAAAGACATAAAGTTGAAGATCTCTTATTCGAAGACGTAAGATGATGCACTTTTTTACTCTAGTATTTTGGGTTTATTGTAACTTATCACCGGCCCAATTAGCATCCGCATAAGCCCGAAGGGGAAGAGACAAATAAACACTAGAACATGGTCCGACGACATACCAGTAAGATACGAAGCAATGCATTTACCCAATGCGTAGACAACATGCACATTGTAGGCAATATCCGGTAGAGTGACAGTGAGATAAACGAGACAACCAAAAAGCTCGCTATAAGCAGGAGGATCATCAAGAGGAACCCCATCTGAAATAGAGAACTTAGCATGTAGCTCAATAGGAGTATCAACAATGAAGAATGTCTGTCACATACTTAGTCTGGGACATGAGATAACCTTTAGGGGAGGAGGCAACCTCAATGCCAATTAAATACTGAAGGGTCCCCAATTCTTCCATTTCAAATGCATCAAAATGATGACGCTTCACCTCATTATTAGCAGCAGAGTCGGGACCTTAGTTGTACGAAGCTGGAGCGGGGGCGGGGGAGCGAATGATCATAGAAGTGTGGGAGCGCCTTCGGGAACGTTTAGGAAAAATTATCTATTTTTTATGTATTTTAATGCAGTTAGATGTCAAAAAGAAAATATTATTCTACCACTTAAAATGCAAAACATAAAAATATTTATAGTTTTTTTTTGCAACAGAAAATATTTATTGTTTTAATATGTGATTTCAGTTGTTCTCCATATCTTAGTTGCACAAAGCTGGGGCGGGAGCGGGATCGGTTTAGGAATAGTACATGAAAATATGTAATGCAAGTAAATATTATTATACGTCATTCATGTCAATTGCAAAGATTATCTTAGTGACTAAGTAATATTATGGTTATATTATGTTATTGAACAAATTTAAGTTAATTTGGGGGTACGTCTGTCCCCGCTTTGTTATGCTCTAAATCCCTGGTGTATATGACCTTTTTACCCTAATACTTAGGGTTTTACTCATTCGGTCGATTCATTGTCTCTCACTCCACCCCCACATTAACAGCCACACCTCTTCCTACTAGTAATCTCTCTCTCTCTCTCCTATGGATAATCCCGTAAATGGGAATCCGAATACAAGAGATTTTTGAGCCCAAGGAAAACAAAAACCCAGCTAGGGGCAAGGGAGCCTCTAAGATGAGATACAACAAACCATTTGGCTATTTCTGTTGGATCAAGTGCTAACCAACTCACCTAAAAGCAATTGCTGTTAGGGGAAGGGCGCTATGTTGCTCGGACTCGGGTACAGGAATCGGGTGCGGGTACATATCCAAGGGTCGGACACGTCAAAGCTGAAAATAGAGGATTCGGGGATATGTATCCGAATTTGGACACGGGTGTGGGAATTCGCTGAATAGTTATATATTAATAAAAATATTTATATTATTTATATAAATATATGAAAATTATCTCATGAAAATATTATTTTCTTTGCACAAAACTAATTATTAAAATTATAAATATTTTAATGTTTTTTATATAATTGTTTCGTTAATAATTTGAGGGGGGTTAACCCTTATGTTAATAAACAATAAGGGTTTCAGTGTAGTTTATATATATAAACATAGTATATACATAATACATGTCGGTCAAAGATCAGATTCAAAACCACATCTCTCTCTCTCTACGCAGCTGGAGGTTTCGATGACGACGATGTGCTGCTCCTTCGACGATCTGTTGCTCCTCCGACGACGGCAGCTTTCACACATTGATCTTCTTCTTCCTCGCCGGCGGCCATGCCCTCCATCGCCAGAGCTCTGACGGTTGAAGACGAATTGAGCGATCGAAGTTCGAAATGGATGATTCCTGCATCTAAGCATCCCAGCCATATCCGGATTGAAGGTGCCGTACCCGACTCACATCCCGCACCCGTGTCGGATTGTGTCGACACGGGTACTCCACAGGTTTGGGCGAGTCCGCGTAACATAGGAAGGGCGAAGGCGCAACTTAATCTTTAAAGGGCAGCGCAGAACCCTACACTTAGCGGCAGGCGGACATGAGGGGCTTCGCAATGCTGCCAATACAGCACCGACGGGTGAAGGCGGTTAGTCCTCCCAATACGCTTGCCCTGCGCCAGTAGAGGGCGTCTTGAGTACGGGGTGGATGCTGGCCCCCATAAAGCCAACAATCTCCCCCCTCCCCCCCCCCGCACCAGCCTGGGACTTGAACTTGTGACCTTGCTTTGATACCACTTGTAGGATCAAACGCTTATCATCTCACCAAAACCCGCAGGTAGTGGTAAAGACACAACTCTATTTCCTTATACCAAAGCATAGCAGGCCTCAAGCGCCACAGTTCGACCTGCATGGGTAGGATGCTGGCCCGCGACCAACAACCCCCCCCCCCCCCGCACCAGCATGCCATCCAGGGGAGTCGAACCCGCGACCTTGGCTCTGATACCACTAGTTGGATCAGGTGCTAACCAACTCACCTAAAAGCAATTGCTGTTAGGGGAAGGCGCAACTTAATCTTTAAAGGGCAGCGCAAAATCCTACACTTAGTGGCAGGCAAACATGAGGGGCTTTGCAATGCTGCCCATACAGCACTGACGGGTGAAGGCGGTTAGTCCTCTCAATACGCTTGCCCCGCGCCAGCAGGGGGCGTCTCGAGTACGGGGTGGATGCTGGCCCTCATAAAGCCAACAATTCTTTACAAGATCTACAAACCCAAGAAAACTTCCAATGCATAGGCTTGCCAATTCTTCTGATATCATCTAATTGTTGACATGTTTTGCACACCTAGAAATTTGTTTTGTTGATTTTAAATTTCGAATCCCCGAATCCCAGTGGAGATCTCCGTTTCCCATTTGGGGCGGGGATGGAGGACAAAAACAAATCCCCGTCGGGGATCGGGGCGGGTATGGGGTTTGGGGATCGGATACGGGGATGTATCACTTGTGGGCTACTACTAGTACTTTGAGCTTAACCATTTTGGGCCATTTGGTGTGGTTTGTGGATCAAAATCAAGGTATTGGGCCAGTGGTCTAAATGGGGCGTTACAGGTGGTATCGCAGCAATCCGTGTACACGACCATGTGGGCCCTAGATTTTGGACTTGGTTTGGTGATTCTAGTTCTAAAGCACGAGGCTATAAAGGTGGGGAGATTGTATTATCTTGGGTATCTAACAAACCATGTGGGCTACTACTAGTACCTTGGGCTTAAGCATTTTTTGGCCATGTGGTGTGGCTTGTGGATCAAAATCAAGGTACTGGGCAACTGGTCTACATGGGGCGTTACAAGTAATGTACTCTTCTGTAGGGCACATTATAAGGAAATGGATCAAAATAAACCAAGTCTTCCTTAGCTATAGCTGCAGTTTTGGAAGGAATAAGGAAATAGGGCAGACACTCGAGAAAAGTAACATGCCTCGACATATACAACTTCGTTGTCATAGGATCATAACACCAATAGCCCTTATGATTAACACCATACTCCAAGAAGACATAACGAGCTCTAAGCTTAGTGTGATATTTCTTTGGGAGAAGGACAGTACAACTAGAACCAAACATATGAAGAAGAGAGTAATTAGGAACCTGTCCATAGAGCCACAACTACCAGAGAGAAGAGGAGTGGTCATTCGATTCAGAAGATAGGGTGCAGTGAGTACAGCCTCTTCCTAGAATATAGAAGGAACAGAGGTCAACAACATTAGAGACCTAGCAGTATTAATATTAAGAAGGTGACAATGCTTCTTTCAGCACTGCATTTTTGGACATGTGTGTCAGAACAAGAAGATTGATGAATATCTCATGTGTATCTAAGAATGCAACAAACTCTAAAAGAAAATATTCCCTACCCAAATGAGAACGAAAACCTTGATAGATGTCGAAGATCAGGTTTGAACCATTGCATGAACAGTACGATTAATTTAAAATCAGATTTGTGCGTCATCATGTAAACCCGCGAATACCTACTATAATCATCAACAAAAGATACATAATAAGAAAACCATTTTTAGTGGCAGCTGGGGATGGACCCCGTACATCAGTATGAACAACCTGAAAAGGAGAAGTAGAAATTGAGGTACAAGGCAAAATTCTTACGATTGACAATTTGATTAGAAGGCGGAAAATTATTGTCAATTGGTGTTGTATGTGTAAACGGGATGCGGAGACGGTTGACCATCTTCTCATTCATTGTCCAGTGGCATGGGAGCTTTGGACTTTGGCGCTTTCTTGGTTTGGGATGCATTGGATTGTGTCAAGAAATGTCATGGAACTTCTTATTGCTTGGAGGGGTGCTAGTTTGGGTAGGAGAAGGGAGAATTTGTGGGCCATGATCCCGCTTTGTTTGATGTGGGTCTTATGGCGCGAGAGAAATTCGAGAGTTTTTGATGGGGTGGAAAAACCTCTAGCTAGGATAAAATCTTTCTTGGTGAATAGCTTGTACAGTTGGGACAAGGGAGATTGTTTTCCATCCCTTGACCAATTTTTAGATTGGTTTGAGCTTTTCCATTCCGGTGGCTATGTATAGGGCCTTTTTGTTCTGTGGCCTTCTTTTGTATTCGGGTGGCATTCCCTTAATGCCGTATTTCTAATATAATTATTTACTTATCAAAAAAAGAAACTGAGGTACTTTTATTGAAGGGCAAAAGGGACATTTTTGCGAACTTACAACCACTACGCTGAGAAATTTCACTAACTAAAATTTGTCCCAAAAGACCTAACTTAACCCAAAAGTGTTAGACTCTCACTAGACAAACGTCCTAACCTAGAATGCCAAAGAGAAAAGGGGGAGGGATTAGAATTTAAGGAAAAAGACGACATGGTGATGGACGTAGATTCTTTAGGAACGTGCAAGGTCTCCTGAATGTAGAGATCACCAACTCTACGCCCGATCATGGAGATAACTAACTCTACTCCTAGTCTCAATCTGTTTCTCGGACATCCGATCCTGCACAACAGGTTGAACTTGGATGTGCCTTGTTCATTTGTTTAGCTCGCTTAATGAATGATAATTTCATTGTAATCGTGTTGGATACTCTCTAGTCATTGTTTGAGTTGTTGCTTGCCTTTGTGACCTTGGTCGAGCATTAATTCCAAGGTAGTGATCAATTTGGGTGTTTGTGGGTATCATCGCTAGAAACACTCACGAGACTATAACTCATGCAATAGGGCCACACAACCAGAACAAGAGAATAAGACATCAAACCTGGAATCAGACAATTGACTAATACGAAGAAGACTTGGAGACAATTGAGGAACATAGAACACATTCGAGACAGACAAGAAAGAGGCAGAGGGAATGGAATCAATGGGACGACATGCATAGGGGAACCATTTGTAGTGGCAATATTCATACAGGGGGCAGGGGAAATGCAATTACTAAGAAGAGGCAAAGTAGGACTCATATGACGGGAGAAACCGGAATAAAAAAATCCAAGTAGTTGGTAGGATACATGTGGTATAAGAACCATGCAAACATGACAGAGTAATGGTCATAGAAGAAGCTGAAACTTCTCTAAAGTCTAAACTATGCCGCAACGAACCGGATAGTGCTGAAAATGCTGAATACTGACCAAGTAGGGACCGAACCTTAACCAAACAGTGTGACCAAACAAATAAAATACTGGTCTTAGATACCAAAATACATAGCCAACTAGTGTTGCAAATCCCTAAGATACACCAAACAGAGCCCAAAAGTGAATATTTTGTGCTGAGAGAGACCAAACAGGTGATATAGAGAATTACCAAAGGCTTAAGGAGAGAACAGAGAGTAAACAAGGTTATCGGAAGTGAAATAGAGGTCCGACCAAGTCACCAAAGTCAGAAGTGTCTTTGAGAAAGTTGAAATCTGCTCTAGTTTGTATATCTGGGATCAATATTTTCAAACAAAGATGATCTGAATTCAAACGAAGGTCACTTGAGGTCGAGGAAGCTTGTCAGATCAAACTACAGCCTGCTACGATGCAAAACGAGGGCTGTCCAGTACTGTCGTGACAGGTTTGAGTGCTATCGGAGGTTGCCAATGGTTGGAAAATGCCCGACAGTGTGGGTGAGGACAAGGGTTGTGTTCATCTGAGGTCGCCAGTAGATCGGGAGCTAAATTCCTCAGCCTTGCAAAACCAGAGAAGTTTGAATTCCAATGAAGGTTGCAGGAAAACATGCGACGGTGGTCAGCGACATTCACAATATCTTTGATTGGAGTCTTCCTCTCGTCTTTGTGTTTTTTTGGACGATTGTCTTATCTCTTGGAAAAGTAAGAAGCACTATTATTGCTCACTCCACTATTGAAGCTGAATATCTTGCCAATGCATCTGTTATTTTTGCAATAATTTAGCTCCATTGGCTTCTGTTCGATATGGGTGTTTCTCCAACATCTCCCAAGCCTCTTTATTGTGATAACAAGAGTGGCTTCCAAATTGCACACTTAAGCGTGCAAAGCAAATCGAAGTTGATTGTCATCAGTCATGTGGTCGCCACATAAGCTGGTAGTCAAATACATGCGCAGATGTGGTCACCATGACATTATTTTTACTCTATTATAGACTTACAAAGACGAGATATCTGAATAACCATCAAAATTGGCCAAAATTAGGACTTACGAGTAACTCGTACTGCCCATTCCAGAAAAACGCAAAATTACAAACAACCCTTGACGTCTAAATCCAAATAAAAACGTGAAGACTACAGTACTCTTGGGGGGGGGGGTGGGGGGGGTGTGAATCTAGTATTTTTGGTGTATTAGAATACCTTTATTAGGGTTTGTCTATGATTAGTAGGTTTATGATATAAAGCTTCATCATTCTTGTAATCTTATGTTTCAAATAATACAATCATTCTATCTTCGTTATAACAACATTATCTTCAACATCCCATCCAGATTTGAATAGTGGGAGACTCTCCGGTGTATAGCAATGTGAAACACAAACAATGACAGCGTTGTGCGATAAACACACATGGAGAAGAGTTGCAGGACAACAATCCAGCATTGCGTCATCCTTTTCCCATGGATGACCTGTCTGCCTAAGTCTTCACCATAGAATGGTGGGATAATCCACTTCACAGATAATTGTTTTAGTTCATCTTACCTATCCATACACAGAAGGCAACTTCAAACTCTCAAAAGTAATCTCTTTAGTAAATAAAAGGGCTACATAGTTACTAATAGGCTTCTAGTGTTATCCCATTCTTACAAGTAAGGAGTTTGATAAGAAAAAAGTGAGGATACTAGTAAACTTCTACTAACTACTATAGTCTAGACTTACTAAAACATACAACAAACCAAATATATAGCTTGACCCAAATTACAACTCTTGAGTGATTATGGTCTACTCCATCAAATTACGTCATAATCAATATTCCCTTTGACGACTAAAACCTAGTTAGAAACATACATACAAGTAGCCTGGACCCCTGGTACATTGTAAAAACATAGAGTATGAGTTCAACTGACCCAAGCAAGATTACATAAAAGTCATAAGTTTACTCCATGTGAAATAACGGGTTTTCCTATTTTTTCTTTCCGTGCTCTCATCCATTTGTTTTGGGTTTCTTTTCTGTAGATCTACAATCATTAGGCTCTTTTATGATTTCGTTAGTAACTCCATGTAAGTGATTTAGGTATTGATGCCTTAATCGAAGGCCAATGAGGAGGAATGGGGCTATGGTTGATTTTGGCACAATTTGATAGCACTTTTTTGGCTGAAAAGAAGTGTATCATCCTTGAAAGGGCTTAGAAGTTTCTTTCTCATAACTCAACTCCCTTTCTGTGTGCTGCCAGGGTTCACCTGTTCCTACAAGGACTCTGGCCCAAGAGAACCAGAAACTAGTAAACTTCTTACTAGTTACTAAATCAATCCTATAATGGCCAAATTGGGTATACCTGATTCCTTACATGGCTCATCGCACTTGCTATATGGTGACCATCAGTCATGTGGTTGCCGCATAAACTGGTACTGAAATATGTGCGCAGATGTGTGGCCACCATTATTTTTACTCTGTTGTAGACTTACAAAGACAATATATCCGAATAACCATCGTAATTGACCAAAATTAGGACTCACGAGCAACTCGTACTGCACATTCCAGAAAATTGCCAAATTGCAAACCCTACGTCTAAATCCAAATAAAAACGTGAAGACTATAGTACTCGTAGCCTGTTTAAAAATATAGAGTGAAGCCAGATTAAGGGTGAATACTGAATACTACTAGGTAAAGCCCTGAGTTTACTTACTCATTGTGAAGCTTCAGATTTCCTTTTTTTTCTTTTCTTAATCATGCTCACTATCAACCTTCACTACAAAATGCACATGGTCAATGTTATATGACTAATCCGCATTGAGCTGATAAAAAAATGTGAATTCCTTTGGAACCTTTGTCGAGTCTCCTTAATCTCCTACATTCTGTACCAGGTTTTGGGGTCTGCATTTGGAAACCCTTTTAGTTGTTCCCCAAAAAGTTTAGTCTTACATTTTCATGTACATGGTTTTAATTGAATATATGTCCACAATATAATTTACCAAATGGTTTCTTATGTTTATAACTTGTTCTTTCTTGTTGTGTGATAATTTTCTAATTAGCTTTCTTTTTGTAGGTGACTATTTCGTTCGGAAATGCAACAGAATTTTCTATAATAAGTTCAGGTGGTGATGAGCGTAGGCTACGAGAAGAAAATAATGCTGAAGATGAAGATGTTAGCTGGTAAGTTAAACGCTTACCAATGCATCTCTCATAGCCTGTTCGGGAAGACTAATTATAATTGAACATAGTAGGACACTGATGTGTGAGAGTCATTCTAGGGAGAACTTTAGGAACAGCCAAACCAAACAAAATCGAACCGAGCATTAAGTCCTAATCAATTGGGGCAGGCTACATGAATCAATTATCTCCATTATGTCGAGGGCATCGTGTTTTGTGATCTTAAAAATTGAAGTCTTTTCGAACTACTGCCTCTAAAGTCAATTTTGGTCTACCCGTCCCCTTTGTGCTACCATATACATTAACCAAGGTTTTCAAATCCTGATCGAATCATATTTTGAAATGGCCTATTCCTGAATCTTGAATCGTAAAAGATTTGGTCACAAGATGAAAATATATATCGGGGCGGTTCCGGAGATATCTATAAAAATATCTAAAAAAACACCCCAAATCTCAATCTCATAGTTCCCGATCAAATTTTTATGATCCGAACCATTCAATGTGTGCAAAATGTGATTTTAAGAGTGCCCGCGAGAAATTAGCAAAAAATATGATCGTGAAGTGCTTGTTTTGAGCAGTTTTTAATTGAATCGTTAATCAAATCTGAGCTAAAAACTGCTCAGATCAAGCCTTTCCCGGTAATTTTTTTTTTTTGATTTCTCGCGGGTACCTTTAAAATCACGTTCTGATCACATTGAGAGGCTCGGACCATTAAAATTTGATTGGGAACTATGAGATGTTTTTTTAGATGTTTTTATAAATGTCTCTGGAACCGCTATATATGCATATAGATGTCAAGGATTCATTATGAAAATCAAATTTTGGCCTTAATACTATTTGATAATGATTATGTAGACTAGCAGGTACGAAACTTGCTTATATGGAAACATATGTAGACTGAGGCTCTGAGCTGTGCTGCAATCTATGATTTAGAGGATACAAGAATTAAAGAGATCAATTTGTCCCATTTTGCATTGATGTAGGATATTACAGTATAATCTTTAATATCCGCACCTACTAGTACAATAATAGTCTAGCAAATTTAAATAATAACCTTTTAAAGACATTGAGCACATCCATCGACTCATATGATAATAAACTATGCAAATTTCATCTAACTAATACTCCCTCAGTCCCTAAATAAATGTCCGGCCCACAAACCTAGGTCTTTAAAAACAAGCCATTTTTTCGTTAAAAAATTCAAACTTTTTTCACAACTTGAAAGAACTCATTGATATCTATTGATTTGTGGTAAAAAAAAATTAAATTTTTAACGAAAAAGATGCATATTTTTAGAGGCCTAGATTTATGGGCTGAACATTTATTTAGGGACAGAGGGGATATAGATAATTTATGAGAAAAGGTATCTTAGACTTGAGAATATCTAGAATGTTTACTTTTTGTGAAAAAAAGAAAAGAAAAGTTTAATAGCATGCTCCTTATAAGAAAACAAAATTCCTATAACAAATTTCTTACAGGAATAAAGTTTTTTCGAACTTCCCACTCTGAAGTTGTATTCTAGCTTTTTTGAAAAAAAAAAAATGAAGGTGAAAGTGGTTACATACATGAAGTTTTTTCGAACTTCCCACTCTAAAGTTGTATTCTAGCTTCTTTTTTTTTTAAAAAATGAAGGTGAAAGTGGTTACATATTGGCAAATTCAATAATTTGCTATATTTGCATGAATCGAATTATGAATCAAATCGTGAATCGTACGGTTCATCCCAATTTTATTTAAACCTCGCTTCGTGGTAATTCTTGATTTTCAAAATGGAAAGATGAACTTTGATTATCAGAAACATGTAATAGCTTTGTATAGAGAGAAGACATGGACGATTTAACTCCCACTCAGGCCCACCTCTACCATTTCACAGCCACACTGGTACCACTTCCCACCACCACTACCACCTTTGGCCATGATGTCAATCTTCATTGCAAACAAATTAAACTCGCAAGTATACAAATCATGTGTAGCAATAGTACATGCTACAAGATTGATCCGATGAAGATTGGCTTAAAGTAACCAAATTTCATCATTTTAATTTCCTAATCCAACAAAGATGAACTGATCTTAAAGGGGTCAAAATTTTAAGATTTTTAGCAAAGACAAAAATGCAGTTGAGATTATTAGATTAATACCAAGGTGTAGAGTCAACCTCTAATCATCACATTTTGAAATTTGAGTGCTAGTTCACAACTATTGTATTCTATGGGTTTTCAACACATCTATGTCCAGCCTTAAAACAAAAAAAGACATCTATGTACTTGATGAGAAACAAGATGCTTTCACAAATTCAATTCAGGGACAATCTACCTTTGTTTATTCAGAAGTAGAAAATAGACATCTTGATTCGCATTCTCAAAGCCTTGATTTCGAAGTACATGATTATGATCAAACCGATGCACTTCATTCATCAAAACGATTGAAGTCAGATCTATGTTCAAGCATTCAGATTCAAAGACATCGAAACATTCATTAATTTTGGAGAAAAAGGAATCCTAAAATGAGTTCTGAATATTAATGATTTGAAACAACTGGAAGCATCTTAGAAGTACATGGATTAGGGCTTCTTGAAATCCCTGGCAAAGAGATTAGAACCCCATTTCTTAATTGATTCACGAAGCCTGCCATCTTCTTTATGCTTGGGTTTTCTCTAGGTTTTGTGGTCACCAAAAAACCGCTGCATCTGTGTTCGTTTTTTCTTTCTGTAAAAATGCTGATATAAACCTTGAAGAGTTCTGAGTAGTGGGGGAACATGGAAGCAGAATTTCCTGATTTTAGGGCTCTTGTTGACAGCCAGTTTCGACCTTCTCAATGTTGGAATTGGATTTTTTTGTGAACTACACATATTTAGCCTACAAATCAGCTTTAAAACCCAATTTCAATCATCTAAATTTGGAGTTTCGAGCTCAGAGCTATGGCCAAAATACTAGGACTGGTGCAGACCTGATTCCATGCCAAATTGGAGATACGAACACGACATTATCTTTGAACTCTTTTGGACTTTAAGATGGCATAGGATTCTTGATCAGGGTTCTGACAAGCATATCAAGTGTGGCTTCTCTTTTCGGTGGCTAAAATGGATCCAATTATCGTCTTGTAGACAATCACCATTTTCCTGCAAGAAGTTAAAAATGCTACAGCAGCAGCAGCAGCGAATAAAGCACAATTACCAACTAGGAAACATAATTTTGGGGATTAAGGCATATCAATTTCCGGTGAACATCTGGCCACCACCACTTCACATTCCTCTATCTTCATTCCTTGTTGCAGTCCTTTTCTGTTCGTTCGTCGTTGCCATTACCCTCAACTGCACATAACATCCTAGAAGCTTCCATGGAAAATAACCACCACCCACCTCCATGGCCGCCACTGCTGTTTACTTCCTCGTGTTTCCTGGCAATCCCATCCCCTCACTCTCTTCCCCTGATGTAGGTTGGTTTTACGAAACTTTCGGTCTCGCAGATTACAAAAGGAATCGTGGTGGGTTTTATGTAGGAAACAAGAATTGTACTTGAGTTGTGTTCACAAATAAGAACAAGAAGAAGGAGAAGAAGAGAAATGAGAAAGAGTGCTTCATGGTCGCAAGGGTTCCGTGCAAGGACTACATCCTCAATCACGATGACCACAACCTCGTTAGCTCAAATTTAATACTGCAACCTTGTTAACTAAAATTTAGTAATCAACTCTATTACATTGAAGATTTTCATATTTATAGACCATGCCAAGGCTATTCTAATTCCTGGACATCTGTATAGACTATAGTATGAACCTAAATGCGTTCCAATGAACCTAATACTACCTCCATCCTATTTTGGTTGTTTATTGACTTTTGAATGTCCCAAATTGTGTCCATTTTAGCAAATCGAAGTACAATTAATATGATTTTACTCTTTACCCTTTTTGACTTTTTAATGTCTCAAGTTGTGTCCATTTTAGGAAATCAAAGTACCATTTTACATGATTTTACTCCATTACCCTTCTATCAAACTAACATGTGTTTAATGCATCTAAATGCATATTCATGCAAGTATTAGATTCATGATGACCCTTGGAGGAACACTGTTGCCGAGGATCGAATCTTTTGAAATTTCTAAAATGCCCTCGTCTATATTTTATGCCACGACTCAGGCTTTGAAAATTTTCAATTCCATGAGCATGATTACAGAATGTGTTTCTGCATATAATGCATATCTGTTGGTGTTGGTGAAATTGGGTGGTTAGAATTTGAAACATATTGATTATGATGAAACCTAAGGGACTGTTGCTTGTGATTATTTTAATAAGTTTGGACTTCCATGCATGGGAAGGAAGGTTCAGATATCAGGGCAGCCAGTTTGTGCAAGTCAATGAGAGTATAGAGTCTACTCCCCTAGTGTCGTCAATTACTTTTAACCAGCTTGGGGAATGGCCTTTTCCAGTCAAAAGTAAAAACTGGGTATATTTGCGGGAGGAATCCTCTGCCTTATTTATGAATAATTACTCGTATCCAATGCATTGTAACAACCATCTAGCATTTTATGTTGTTTTGGTTTTGCATACATGTGTTGGATTGTACCTTTTCTTTAATTTTGCAGTTCAAGAGATGCAATTGTTCTCACCTTGAGATTATTCATTATAAAGGTATGACCTCTTAATCTCGAGTTATTATTTTCTCATCTTAATTCTTTGAGTTGTTTTTCAAATATTTAATCTACACCTTACATTAAATCCTATTTAGCTTTCAAAAATCCTTTTTTCAACATGTGTGATCATTGAAGGTTTGGGATTCTTATTTAAATGTTTAAATTAGACAAACATAGTCGTCTCCCTGAGGATTGTTATTACTGCTGTGTTTCTGTTCACTGAAAAGTAGTTCCATTAACAATAACAATTGCCCAGCTACCACTTTGGTAATTCCCCAGAGTTACCCTCTCTACCTTAACATCCATTTGGTGTATCTCAAGATTTTGTAATTCTGCAATTGCAATTGTCAACCTAATGGATATTATCTTGGAATCAGGAGAATACGTATCAAAGTAGTCTAGGCCTTTCTTTGTCTATAACCTTTGATTACAAGTCTAGCCTTGTACTTATCACTTGATCTATCTGCCTTGCTCTTCCTATTGAAAACCAATTGTAGCCCAAAGGCTTAGACCTGGAGGAAGATCCCAGTTCCCAAGTGTGATTCTGCAACATGGAATCAATTTCACTTTTAATGGCTTCTTTCCACAAAGGACCCTCAGGGGAGCTTATAGCTTCCTTGAAGCTTTGAGGTTCACTTTCTAACAGATACGTCAGAAAGTGCGGACCAAAGGAAGTTGATGTTTTAGCCCTTTTGTTACGCCTAGGCTCATATCAATTTCCTCCCTTTGGTCTTGAGACTCTTGACTGTTTTTACTAATAGTACCCAAACTTAGCTTAACCGAACTTGACTCCTTTTCCAACCTAAACATCTCTTAGATTCCATGATTGTGTTCTTGTGAAAATTTGATGTCTCAGATTTGTGCACAAGAAAATGATATGCACTACTATTGTTGGCATAGCCGATGACTATGCAGTCCACGGTCTTTGGACCTATTCTTACTTGTTTAGAATAGGCACTTCCACTTTTGCAAGGCAATCCCTCATTGACAAAAGAGTGTGGTTGCTTTGTTATTGTAGTTAGTAGTATGGCTATTTTTATAAATTTGGACTATAGGGTTTTTTAAAAGGTACAAGTATGACTCAAGTGTGTCAATGAGGGACAAGATGTGAGAAATCCTAGTGTTTGTTTGTGGGCTGCAGCTCCATGTTTTCCTTTCCCTTCTCACCCTTCTCTTCTCCTTGTGCGATTCAAGGCCCCTGGATATCCTATGATGTTCCCTCTCTTTTCTTTCTCCTCAGTTCTCCTTGTGAATTCATGGCTCCTAGAGTAACTAGCGTTTCTTCCCTTTCTAAACCCCTTTTATCCTTCAATCATCTAGTATCTATTTTGAGATTGAGTTGATGAAATATTTTGAGACTGTTCTGATGAAATATGAGAGCTGCCGTTCCTTTAGTATGGTCAAGACTTGAGAAACCCAAAGGTTTTGTTTGTGGGTGGCAGCTCCATGTTACCCTTCCCCTTGCCCCCCTTCTCTTTTTCTCCTTATGTGATTCACGGCCTCTAGATGTCCTAGGATTTTCCTTGGTGTAGTTTGAGTTTCTGGGTTTTGTCAATTAGCAACTTCCTCTTCTAACATTAAAGTTACAATTTGGAAGGTCATTTATGAATGCACTTATTTGCAGGCTGCTGAGAGAAAAAAAGGGAGGAGAAGGAATTTGAATTTGTTCTTTAAGCACTAAGGTGACCATTTACCTTTCGTTTGTCGTTAAAGGTGATGTAATTATTGAATGAGGAGTCGGTGAATTACTTCGATTTTTTCTGTTGCTTGCATACGATGTATGTACCTTTCACAGCGGGCTCAAATTGACTCGACTATGAAATGAGTTGCAGTTTTGTCTCTCTCTCTCTCTCTCTGGTGATGGTTAGTTACATGGGTTAGTTTTTGTTTGCAATTTTCTCTAACTAAAGGAAAAACAAATCTCTCTCTCTCTCTCTCTCTCTCTCTCTGGGGTTGGGTAGTTACATGGGTTGGTTTTTGTTTACAATTTTCTCTAACTAAAGGAAAAACAAAGCAGAACTTCCATATTTTTTGGGGGTTCTTATGAACGCAGTGCCTGACAACCAAGACGACGATTCATGTTTTTTTTTGGTCAAATGTTAGAACTTAGAACAGTCTAAACTACCCTAATTTCAATCCAATCCACCTCCAGAGGAATTGAATCTACAATTTCAGTGCACCTAACCCGAGTGTAGCTATACAATCGTCGGCTCCTTGCGGAAAATCTCATTTTCGTATGGGTGGAGATTTAAGACCAGATTTCCCAAAATTGTTTCCTTTGCAAGGCCTAGAAAATGATTGAGAGATAGCAAAACGCAAGAGATTATTACTGGTGCACAAGAGTACCTCTTACTCGATGGTAGCAACATACGAATCGGCTTTTGGCAATAATACCCTGCCATCTACATGCACAACCAAATATACTGGCGAAAATGATATTCCAATATCATACCGAAATTGCACCGACCGCCGCGCCGGGCCGTCTCCGGCCACCGGACGGCCGATCTGAGCCGTCCAAAAATTTTTTTTATAAAAACCGAGGGGGCCCTCGTGGGAATCAATGGCATCCGATGTGTGTAGGGTGCTTGATCCAAACACCTTATTTTTCGTGTTTGATTCCCGCGATGACCCCCTCGGTTTTTTTTTTTAAATTTTTGGATGGCTCGGATCGTCCTTCCGGTGGCCGGAGACAGCCCGGCACGGTGGTCGGTGCAATTTCGGTATGGGAGCGTCGGTCCCTATAGCAGTACTCATATACTGGAGGGTTCAGTTTAATAAGTTTTTGGTCCAGTTTAAGAACTCGTCGGGAACATCAATTACGCCAAAAAATGACGTTGATTAAACATCGTTTGCTATGATTTTGAAGCACATTTTATCTTGAACAATAAAGAATTGCAACACTTAATCAAAAGTATTATCACAAATCCAACGTTGCATTCGGTGCATTTTTCTGAAAGAAAATTATGCATCCATAGACTGACATCTGTTACAGAAATTCACAAGTAGTGCAACATATTAGAAGGGGCCACCATCGCAGTGCGTGTGAGAAGTAGTCAGGTCCTTTTTCTAGATGCGTCTGACGCTTTTTGCCATAGCAATTCAATACGAATCATGGCTTGCCCTTCGAAGTTGAAGCCTGTGAATCCGGTTCACATGCTGCTGGATTTGGGTTTTTCGATGGGCACGCCGTGGTTGTGTTTTCCCTCGTATGTATGTCGTGATAAAGGCCGCCGGATCATCTAAAGTTCTTTCGACGTGCTTGCGCACATTGCACTTGAGATTGGTGCATCTGTAGTAACTTCTCCACGACGGTTAAGCCTTTGGTGAGACAGAGCTGATTGTCCAGAGACATGTTAGCTACAGTGGCAATAGAAACAGGCCATTGTTCCTAATTATCAATATTTTATGGTGGTGTACTATTCCAAAAGGCAAAATCACAGTAATGACAGACTTCCTTCTTCTTTTTCTCAGCGAAAGTCAAGCATAGTTAGTTATAGTTAGTGAAATTTGAACTTGTGTCAAATGCATGTGAGTAGGCCTGTCGATGGATCGGATCGGATCCGGATCCGATCCGAAAAATCCGATAACGTCGATCCGATAATCCAAATCCGATAACCAGATTCGGATCGGATTAAATCCGTTATTAATCCGAATCCGAACTTCATTTTTTTAAAACTTTTTATAAATTTTTTAATTTTTTTTTAAAAAAACAGAAAAATTTTTATTTTGAAAAAAAAATGTTTAAGAAGTTGTATTTTTATTTTAAATTTTTTATTGTATTTTTTTAAATTTTTTGAAGTAAAAAAGTTTTCGGATCGGATTTGGATTTTCGGATCGAATCTAATTTTTTCGGATCGGATCCTGTCCGTTGACAGGCCTACATGTGAGTATATGGTGTCTACTACTCTCAACAGTTATGCCACAGTCAACAAACCCGAAAGAGCAAAATTAGCTAAACCTGGTTTTTATTTTCAAAATTATCCCTCAAGCTCTGATGAGGTCTAAAATTATCCCTCAAGCTCTGATGAGGTCCAATGAAATCGCCTTCCACAGGGATCCTTGGAGGCTCTCGAAAACGTGTTGATCGATGGAGAGCCATGGGAGGAAGCTCTTGTTGATTGCTACCCCGACCTTGGACAACCGGAGTAGAGACACCAGTTACAGGATAAAAGCACAACCGGAGGAGACACAGTCCCTGCATCATCTTTGTTTGTTACTTTCACAACGGCGGAGGCACCAGAATCCTCGCCTCTCGAGAACGCCAACAGTTGGCTCTTGTACTACTACCCCTGATAGGCCTTGTTCATTCTCATTTTTCCTGCAGGAAAAAAAAAAAGAAGAACAAATCAACATTAATAACAGCCTTTGATCTGAATAATAGCAATACATTGTGGAATGATGGCAACAAAGGAATAGAAATCAGAAATCTAAGGCTTCGATGGATCATGGATTGTGGGGAGGAATCGAATGAGACTGAGAACTCAGGGGAAGGCATAAACTTAGAGCGTCTTTGGGACTCAGGAAACAAAATAAAAATTATCCTTCCTCCTTCACGTTTGGTTCCTACTTTATGTGGAAACAAAAGATGAAAAAATTGATGAGAAACTAGAAAGAAATCGGTTTTCTTCTTAGTTTTCCTTTATTTTTCCTTGCTCTCTTTCTTTCATCTTTATCTTCACAATCACGCGAGGAAAAGTTATTTTTTCATTCTCCTTCCGCTGCAAAGCCAAAACTCAAAACTAGAAAATAACAAAAACTTTCTGTAGAATCTCAATCTCCATTATTTTCCCTCCGTTTCTTGTTCTTTCTGTTAGTAATTTATTTTAATCAACGGGTATCTGTAATCTTAACGTGAGAAGATTAATAAGTATTTAATATAATGGAGCTCGTAATATAATTGAGATAAGGATGGAAGTGCTTTCAACAAGCTCTGCACTTAAATTCTTCACTTTGTTACCTTCTTATCTTTTTCTTTGGTTTTCTTCCCTTTCACGAATTACTCCATAAATCCACGATCCAAGCACAACTAGATAGGCAGAAGCTTTATTTATCTATCCTTCTTTATCTTAAGTCAATAATCTCTTACCTTCTCTTACTCTTTGGTTCATCATCTTCTGCTTCCAATCCCTTGCTTCTTTCCTCACACTCCCCACTAATGCCACAAGAATTCTCAGGCGTTCCAAGACCTGCATTGACCGCTCCAACAGCAACATGATCATACGACAATGGAGCTTTTGCCAAATAAGGTGAATGGGCTAATAATCCAACTGCTATGGATTTTACGCAATCCTACAACGCCCCTACGGATCTTGGAACAATGGATCACAGAATAAAACAAACAAATACGTGCGTAATGAAAACTGGAAAGAAAAACAAGACACAAGATATACGTGGAAAACCTCAACGTGAGGAAAAATCACGGGAGCTACACCAGTCCACTATGAAATCAATCCAAGAGTACAAGTCTTCTCACAATCTCTCTGAGATGTGTTTTCTCTCGCCTCTCTCTTTTTCACGCTCAGAAAAAGTAATTACAATCGTCTAAACAATGCAGCCGCCCAAGGAAACCCTAAATACACTTTTAAGGCTCTAAGGCTCTCAGTAGCGCTACAAGCATTTTGCTGTAGCGCTATACCAAAACCTGTATAGCGCTAGGAAACGTTCTGTCCGCTGAAGGTTGTCTGCACCCCAACAATCTCCCACTTGAAGATAACCTGAAGCATCCGCAAACAAACAAATGCAAACCCAAATAATCTCAATCAATCATGGACGTAGTCATCTGACCCCTCTTGGTGTGGCTCCAGGCCCATCATCTCTTCAAGCATGAAGGCCAACTGAAGTCGAACATAACTTCAGTTTCTGAACAGTAACAGACTTGGTCAACATATCTGCCGGATTTCGATCCCCCAAAATCTTCTCTAGCAACAAATCCCCATCTTCCAAAAGCGAGCGAATAAAATGATACCTCAAATCAATGTGCTTCGTCCTGGCATGGAACACTGGATTTTTGGCAAGGTGAATAGCACTCTGGCTATCACTGAAAAGAACGCAGTTCTCTTGCTTCAAACCCAGCTCCTCCAAGAAGCCCTTCATCCAAACCATCTCCTTTGCAGCCTCAGTCATGGCCACATACTCAGCTTCTGTAGTAGATAATGTCACTAATTTCTGCAAACGTGAGACCCAGCTCACCGCTGTTGAACCCATAGTATAGATATATCCTGTGGTACTTCGCCGCATATCCTGATCACCGGCAAAGTCAGCATCCACATATCCCTGCATTGTCAATTTCCCTTTCCCAAAACAAAGTGGCAAATCAGTGGTACCTCTCAAGTATCGCATAATCCACTTTACTGCTTCCCAATGCTGTTTCCCCGGATTGCTAGCAAACCTGCTCACAACTCCCACTGCATGGGTAATGTCTGGTCTCGTGTTCACCATCGCATACATCAGGCTACCCACGGCCGAGGTATACGGAACCTTGGCCATGTACTCTCTTTCTGCATATGTCTTGGGTGATTACCCCTGAGAAAGTTTGAAATAACTTCCCAAGGGTGTGCCAACTGCCTTAGCACCCTGCATATTGAACCTCTCCAGAACACGCTCAATATACTCAGCTTGACTCAACCGTAAGGTTCCCTGAGCCTTATCTCTGCTGATTCTCATCCCAAGTATCTGCTTAGCTGCACCCAGATCTTTCATAGCAAACTCTGTTGCCAATTGCTGCTTCAATTTGTTGATCTCCCTAACACAGGAACCTACTACAAGCATATCATCTACGTAGAGCAATAAAATGATGTAGCTAGACTCAAACCTCTTGAAATAAGAACAATGATCCCCATTGCACCTTGTGTAGCCACTACGCTGCATGAAACAATCAAACTTTCTGTACCACTGTCTGGGAGCCTGTTTCAAACCATACAGACTCTTTCTGAGCCTGCACACCATCTCTTCCTTGTCTTTCACAATGAAGCCAACATGCTGCTTCATGTAGATTTCTTCATCCAAGTCCCCGTGAAGAAAAGCAGTTTTAACATCTAACTGCTCAAGGTGGAGATTTTCAGCAGCAACCATACTCAGCACCACTCTGATAGTGGCCATCTTCACAACGGGTGAAAATATCTCTGTATAATCAATCTCCTCCTTCTGTTGGAAGCCCTTTACAACCAATCTTGCCTTGTACCTTTTCTTGCCATCACTCTCCTGCTTAAGCCGAAAAACCCATTTGTTCTGCAAGGCTTTCTTTCCTGCGGGAAGCTGAGCTAACTGCCAAGTATCGTTGGAATGAAGAGAATCCATCTCTTCCTGCATCGCAGTCTTCCACTGAGCTGACTCAGAAACCTGCATAGCCTCATCATAGCACTCTGGTTCTCCACTGTCCGTCAAAAGCAAGTAATCAAGCGAAGAATTATATTTCGGATTCGGCTTGTGTACTCTGGTTGTCCTCCTCAACTCTCTGACCGCTGAACTAGTCCCTGTCTCTGGAGCTGCCTCATCTGAAATTGTCCCCTCTGAAACTGTCTCATCTAAAGCTCTCTCCTCTGCCTGACCAGACCCCTATTCAACCCCCCTGTCACCTGGAAGATCCTCCAACCCAAAGTACTCGGACATATCTCCATCCGAAGTGGCACTCCCACTGCTCAGTTTGTTGTCCCTGTCTTTGTACATCACCTTTTCATCAAACACAACATCTCTACTTCTGATTATCTTCCGGTTCTTGTTATCCCAAAAACGATAACCAAACTCATCTCCGCCGTATCCAATAAAGGTGCACTTCTGTGACTTAGCATCAAGTTTATCCCTGTCCTTGTCGCTAATAGGAAACACAACCGAAAACACGTAAGTGTGAGAGATTTACCTCTTTACCACTACAAACCTCCTCTGGTATGCCAAAATTCAACGGAACTGATGGCCCAAGATTAATCAAATGTGCTGCTGTGCTGACTGCATCTGCCCAAAACATCTTGGGCAACCCTGCGTGTATCCGCATGCTCCTAGCACGCTCAGTCAAAGTCCTGTTCATCCTTTCTGCAATGCCATTGTGCTGCGGAGTCCCTGGAGGTGTCCTCTCTAGACGAATCCCGGATAGAACGCAGGCTTTCTTGAACTCCCCCAACTCATATTCTCCGCCGTTGTCGGACCTCAACCTCTTCACCTTCAAATCTGTTTCATTCTCAACCATGGCCTTCCACTTCTTAAAGACTTCAAAGACCTCTGACTTGTGCTTCATGAAGTATACCCATACCTTCCTCGAGTGATCGTCGACAAAGGTAACATAGTAATAAGAACCGCCAAGAGAAGACACTGTAGCTGGACCCCACACGTCTGTATGGACAAGCTCTAGCTTTTGAGCCCTGGGAGGCCTGCCGCCTTTCTGAAAGCTAACCCGTTTCTGTTTCCCGAAGATACAATCCTCACACATGTCAATATCCACTGACCCTAAACCCAGTAGCTTCCCTTTTGACTGCATAACCTTCATTCCCTTCTCACTCATATGCCCCAGTCTATTGTGCCACAGATTTGAACTCTCCTTGCTGTCTATAACTGCAAGTATGTCGCTACCATGTGAAGTCAAGTAAAGTGTACCAACTTTCTTGCCTTTAGCCGTCACCATGGTACCATTGGAGACTTTCCACGTGTCCCCTGTGAATGTCGATGTATAACCTGTTGTTGCAAGCTGTCCAATCGAAACAAGATTCATCTTCAACTTCGGAACGTGCTTGACATCTTTCAGACACCATTTGAACCCATGCGATGCAATCTGAACATCCCCTTTTCCCACAATACTGCAAGGCTCGTCATCCCCCAAGTATACTTTCCCAAAGTCCCCTGCTACATAGTTCTACAGAACCTCCCTGTTAGCAGTGGCGTGGAATGAGGCACCCGAATCAATCACCTAGGATTCAGTGTCGCTGTTCATGGAAAGAATAAGTGCATCGTGCACAACGTGAGCCTCCTGCCCACCGTTATTCTTTTTCGGTGCTTTGCAAGTTTGTGACATATGGCCTGTCTGACCACAATTCCAACATTCACCTTTAATGGGCCGAACCTGAGATTTATCTTTATTTCCCTTGCCCTTGCCCTTCGATTTCGACCTGTTCCTGTTCTGATTCTGACCACCCTTGGTCTGGCTTCTGCCCCTCTACTCAAAACTTAGAGCTGAACCTGAACTACCTGAACCATCGATCGAACCCCTTCTGACCTCCTCAGTCAGAATCAAACTAACAACCTCACTCAGTTTCAACTTTTCTTTCCCTGCCGACGAGACAGTATTAACAAGGCTTGAACCTCATCATCAAACTTGATTTCGACAGACATAAGTTGATCAACTATCGTATTGAACTCACTGAGATGTGACATAAAGGAAATCCCTTCAGCCATAGACAGATTGAAAAGTTTTTTCATGAGATGTATCTTATTCGCAACAGACGGTTGCTCGTACATCTTTTTCAGCGCTTCCACAAGACCCTCCGTCGTTTTCTCCTTCAAGATGTTGTGGGTGACTGACTTTGAAAGGGACAGGCGAACAACCCCTAACGCCTTCCTGTCCAGGACGTCCCAATCCTCGTTGCTCTCTTCTTTCTTCTTCCCCTTTTCTTTACCCAGCAGCGGCCGGTAAAGATCCTTCTGATACAGATAGTCCTCTATCTGCGTTTTCCAGAACGCGAAGTCTGACCCGTCAAACTTCTCCATACTCTGCTTGCCTTCTTCAGAACCCATAGCTCCCACTGAACCTTGGCCTGCCCGAACGAGATTAAACCCTAACCTGTCGAACAAAACCTACCGCAACCGCGGCTCTGATACCAGTTGTTATGGATTTTACGCAATCCTACAACGCCCCTACGGATCTTGGAACAATGGATCACAGAATAAAACAAACAAATACGTGCGTAATGAAAACTGGAAAGAAAAACGAGACACAAGATATACGTGGAAAACCTCAACGTGAAAAAAACCCACGGGAGCCACACCAATCCACTATGAAATCAATCCAAGAGTACAAGTCTTCTCACAATCTCTCTGAGATGTGTTTTCTCTCGCCTCTCTCTTTTTCACGCTCAGAAAAAGGAATTACAATCGTCTAAACAATGCAGCCGCCCAAGGAAACCCTAAATACACTTTTAAGGCTCTAAGGCTCTCGGTAGCGCTACAAGCATTTTGCTGTAGCGCTACAGCTACTAGTAGCGCTATACCAAAACATGTCTAGCGCTAGGGAACGTTCTGTCCGCTGAAGGTTGTCTGCACCCCAACACCAACTTCATTCTGATATTCCACTCTCCCTTCAAAACCTTTGTTTCTGTCATTAACTTGGTTAACCAATGAGGGGTTGTTTATTTCTAAACCAGTCCCATCTGATACAAATCCTTGCCCCTGTCGACCTGATGCATTGCGCTTAGGTAGCTGAGGCTTTGAATGGTTTTGCTCCCCATTGTATACGATTTCAGCTATTTGGCCATCTAATGATCTCTCAACCTTCTTTTTCACAGGGCAATTAGGGTGTGTGCACTTATAGTAACTTCGTGGGTACTCGCTTCCTTTAACTTGCTTTTGCCCATATTTCCTCCAATTGTATCCATCGTATGAAGTTCGGTCAGCACTAGGGAGTGGCAGAGATTTTTTATCATCTTCTATGTTCTCTGATGCCATTTTTTGAGGCTCATTAGTCTTCTGTCTTTCTGTTTGTGATGAAGTGTTCTGATGAAGGTTCGACGTAAGACTTGGTTTGGAACGGTATTTAAGTTGGTTTGCAGGTTGAGCAGCTCAGATCATCGTAAATCGATCGGAAAATGAGAGGTGTGGACGGTGTGGACCGTAAGATGTGTGGAGTCAGTATGTTACATGCTTATCATGTTTCTGGGATAATTATACTTTTTTTTTTTTTGAACTTAAATAATTATACTTGTTATCGTGTTCTGGGAATTTTAACAGCCCGAGACCATGAAATTTTGGGAATTACTCTTAAGCCAACGCCTCTTTCTCGTGATTTCCCCTAAATAAGAGCTGGGTTTGTCTGCCAATCAATAATTCCGTTTCCATGATTTACGACAGCCAATTAATGAATTAAGTTTAGTTAAATGGACAGATCTAGCTTGCCTGCACTTTTCTTTTTCCCCAATTACAGCCTACATTTGGTGGGAACGCAGAGACCATCCGAATTCTTTAAGTCCTTGTTCGGTTGTGGGTTTGGAAAAAAAATTTCAAATCCAAATTTACTCATTACCTATATTTTCAATAATTACTTTCATTTCTCTCTCTACTCATTACCCCTATATCTAATTATTCCTTTTTTTAATAAAGATTAATCTTTTTTGGCTGCATAGTTATGGATATTTAATTACTAAATTAAGCTTGATTTCTTATTTTGGGTGGATTTGAATTGAAAAGTTAAGTAATTTTGGTGACTTATTGATTCGTTTTGACGCAAAATTATTACTCTATTTTCTCTCTTCACTCATTACCCAAAAACCAAATCCAAAAATTTTCCAAACCCACAACCCAAAAATTTGCCGGAAATCCTTTAAAACTATGCAAAGTTCCGTATGAACTAGTCTTATAGGACCTGATAACGCAAGGGAGGTGTCGAACTCGAGACCTTAAAAGAAAACAAACGGAATAAATATAACCGATTATTCATGCATTGCACTTGACGTGTGCTTGTTTAAATAGAAGTGGGTGTGTTTATAACGTTGTGTGCAAGCAATCATCTTCCTTGCTACAAACAAATACTCCATCAACAATTCTCCTCCCATTCCACTATCCTTGCATTCAGACGCCACTAAGCCACAGACCGAAGCAATGTTCACTATACTTTGGTGGTTAGTTCTTCTGGCACACGCCGTATCTCCTGCCTCATCACAAGACAAGAGCATATTCCTCTTGGCCGGACAAAGTAACATGTCCGGCCAGGCAGGCATAATCAACGGGACTTGGGATGGCGCTATCCCACCCGAATGCGCACCCAACCCGTCGATCCTCCGCCTAGCCGCAAACGTCACGTGGGTTCCTGCGGTCGAGCCACTCCACAGGGACATCGATGTGAACGTAACGGTCGGGATGGGGCCTGGGATGTCGTTTGCGAATTCGGTACTGGCCAATGACTCGAGCCTCGAAGTGGTGGGATTGGTGCCTTGTGCAGTCGGTGGGACCAAAATTAGCCAGTGGGCTCGGGGGACGTTTTAATATGAGCAATTGGTGAGTAGGGCTAGAGCCGCCGTGCAAGGCGGGGGGACGATCCGAGCGATGCTGTGGTACCAGGGGGAGAGTGATACGACGTTACTAGAGAACGGGGAGTCTTACAAGGGGCAATTGGAGAAGTTTTTTCTCGATCTTAGATGTGATCTGCAGTCTCCTTCACTACTAATCATTCAGGTACACTACCAAAACTTCGCGCGGTTAATACAATTTTGGTAGGACCCGACAGAGGGGTACTAATTCATCGTAACTTAGAATTCGTTCCCACAATCATACAAAAATGAATAATGCTAAAACCTATACGTCGCTATTACCAAATGCAAGACTCCATTTTGGCAGGACCCGACCCACCTAATCATGTGAGTTAGCGTGTGTAAATATTTTTGTGTATGGTATTTTAAAACTTTGATGCACGACTTCCATCTCGATCCATTTTAGACCGGTATTCGGTCCACACAGCAGTGTTCTCATGTGAGAGTTACATATCCCATGCACGTGATGAATGTTTGATGGGCAGTATTTGATTTTTTTTCTTTACTACTTAGTTTAGAGTGTTCGGACCAACTTAGAAACTGATCCCTTTCATGGTTGTTTTTAGTAGGTGGCATTAGCACGAGCAGGACCTTTTCTTGAGATTGTCAGAGAAGCCCAGTTGGGATTAGACCTTCCAAATGTCAAATGTGTTGATGCCCAGGGATTGGAGTTGAAACCAGACCACTAGCTTGCACCTAACCACTGCAGCAGAGGTTCAACTAGGGGAGATGTTAGGCCGGTTCATTCCTTGAGAACTGGTCCGCCCCCTCAGTAATTTCTGAAACCTAGGCATAGAAGTACTTCATTTTTATTGCTTGAGATTCGAAGGAACAAAATAGATAAAGCGTGTCAAATGAGAAGATTTTGTCCAGTAAATTAAGGTCATCTTTCTCTTAATTCCAAATTGCATTTGTTTCTCTACACTAACGACAGAAAGAGGGAAAAAAAAAACCCCCCCTCAAGTGTGCATGAAAAATCTTTAAAGTGTTTGTCCTCCATGAAATAGCATATTCAAACTATTTTGAATACCGGCCCTCTTTATCAATATCGAACAGGTTTCAATCCAGTTTAAATTTGGTGTGATTCAAGGAATTTTCAAGAATAATTTGTTTTTCGATCTATCGAGGGTAAAATTGTAATATCTTTTATGTTTAAGTAATTTTGCAGTTAAACTAATTTGGTTAGAAAGTAGGCTAGACAAGCTTTCCAATGGTTTAAATCATGTGCAAATCGGAGTTCGGGAGCGTTGTTGGCAAGTCCGCAATGTTTGACCCGTTTTGAAATTTCGAGGATGCACGCACCGGGGGGCGCATTAAAACTCCACAACTACAACTTTGCAGGTTTATTGTGGACACTCCCACACTCTGATTTTCACAAGGTTGAAACCGTTAAAAAGCTTGTTGAGCATATTTTCTAACTCAAGTTATTTGGATATGACCAATTTATCCTCAGAAAGTCGAAAGGTAAATCAAATCGTTAAAAAGCTCACATCTTCCTCATTTTAAATTTGATATAGGCCTATTTGATATAGATAAAAATGATTTTCAAAATACTAAAAGATGGTGAATCCAATCATAAAAATAATAGTAAGGTTAGGTTTCTGAAAATTGTCTATCATGAGGGGATAAAAATAAAAGTCTCTGCATCAGCTTGATTATTCAATGAATGAATGCAATGAATGCGTTGCTGATAAAGAACATAGCGGGGCAGAGGCTTCCTACGCCCTTTTGAAGATGTAGAAGTACGTCCTCGAGTGGTCAGATTTAGGCTTTATATCTGGCCCATCTCATGATATATACAATCTAGCTATAACTAGTGGTTAATTTTGTCTCACTACACGGGGAGTGCGAGATCAGCCTAAAACAGCTGATATTACATTTGATGCACGTGGATTAATTAATTGAACACTTGCTCAAGACATATTTGTGTCCAAATCTATAAAGATAAGCTTGGACGTATAAATCCATCTAGTTTTTTCTTTTGTCTTTTTTTGAAAAGCAGAGAAAGTAATACTCAAATTCCTACCAAACGTTTTATAAACATTGTTATTTAGATAGTATTGTGTCAGTAGTATGTTACGTACAAATTAATTTGCCTACAACCTACCAAACGTTTATCATGAATATCGTTATTTAAATCACTGACGTTGAAGTATATATATAGAGCTAATACCACCCTCCCCAGGTAACTAATCCTCCAATCAAACAAGCTTCCTTATTTTTTTCATAACTCTCGGGTTTCTGGGCCAATTTATACGCACCTAACCTAATTACGGGGTTCAATCTCACTGTCCACTTGCAAAAGATCAATTAAAGCTAGTGCAAAGCTCCGTATGGACTAACCTTAGAGGACTTAATAACACCAAGGAGGTTTCGAACTTTAGACGTTAGGAGAAAACAAACGGAGTAAATAGAATCGATTATTCATGCAATGCATGATCCACGTGTGTGTATATATATATATATATATATACACTCCGGATCCCCTAAGGGATCCCGGATGAGAGTTTGGTGCGGGATGAAGCTCTCAGCCGTTGGATTTAATCCAACGGCCAGGAAAAGAAAAGGCAAAAACTCTCAACTAATTACACTTTACCCCCCCACACTCACACTTCCCCCCTTCTCTTTTCATTCCACGCAGACCAGGGAGAGAGAGAGAGAGGGGACGAACGAAGAAAGAAACGCGGACGCAGGGACAGAACCAGGATTTCTTTAACGCAGGGGCCGAGCTACGAGCAACAAGATTTTAAAATTTCAAGATTCGGAAATTCAAAGCATTTGAACGTCTAAATAACGCCAAATACAAAACACAATATCTAAGTGCTCTTAACAAACAAAAAACAACTAGAAGGTGAAAAAATAAAAGTTTCTTGATGCGTTACCTCAACCACGTATCAGAATGGAATGCAACGCTCCTTTAAATCCTTAAAGTCGTCGACAATTGAGTCGGAACTGAATTTTGCCGCAATTTCCTTCTCGTTGAATAAAACCAAAGCATCGTTTTATAGTTTATACAACTGATACAAACATATTAAAATACAAACTGGTCCATACTCTAAAGATAGAGAGAGAGGGAAATTACCTGTGGTCCAGAGACCCAAAGCCAGAGGTGAGAGAGAGCCCAGAGGTGAGTATGCTTCTTTTTTTGTTCCTTTTCAAAGAGAAAACCCAACCATCGGGAGAGAGAGCAGGTGTGTGCTGTGCTCCCTAAAAGCCCTAAATTAATTTTTTGATAAAAAGTGTCGTGGTAAATAAGTAAAGTATTGTGGAACACAATTTTTTATTTTAGTGGTGGGGACCACCCATGTCATTTGTTTTGTTGAGTCACAAGATATGTTTCCAGTTTCTGCCACCACTTGGGGGCCACCATATTGTCCTATATTTAAAAAAAAAAAAAAAACTGAAACAATGGGGTGGCCATGGCCCCCCTATGACCATTAGTGGATCCGTCATTGCGCGGACGACGAAGAGAGAGAAGAAGAACGAAGGCGAACGACGAAGATTGAAGCCAGCATCCACCAAGGTATCTCTCTCGAAAAAAAAAATCTGGTTAGGGCTTTTTTTGCCCATTCGAAATCGGCAAAAAATTAGGGCTTTTTTTTGGGACTCGAACCTAGCTCTCTCTCTCGAGATCGATCTCTGCATCAACAGCAAAAACCAGAACGGGTTTTATTGTTTTTGGAACTCGAACCAAAAAGAGGGTTTTTTTTAATGGTCTGGAGGTTCGGCTAGGTTGGGTAATTTCTAGTGGGTGGGAGTTTCAGGTGGGTTCAAAAGGGGATGCAAATCTCTGCATTTTCTTGAGCTCCATTCGCTCCCTCGTTTTTTCTATTCCTTTTCGTTTCTGTTATTGCCATAGCCCGTAGACTGTGATTATTCAAGGTTAATTTCTGCTGAATGCTTGTGGCGTACAATTTATTGGTGTCCTGTTCTGGCAGTCCTTGGTTATTCTATGATAATTGATGCGGTTTATCTTTTCACCTTGTTCAGATGAGGTACTGTTCAACAGTTTTGTGGTGTGATGTTGATTTATTTTGTGTTAGTTGTGCCTAATGGAATGTATTCCATTGTAACACAGTCAACTATGCTTCAATTGAATGTATTCCATTGTCTCTGCTATTTCCAGTTACACATTCTTAAAGTGGAAAAGAGTTCGAACTAGACCAAAGAAGGAACGAAGAAGAAGAAATGGAACAAAAAGATATTTCCAGCGTCAATCCAACCCCCTTGTTTCCACCACCACCACTGCGAAGGTATATTTCTACGTATGAGGTTTTTTGAAAAGCCTTTTGTCTGGTCAACCTCTTCAGTTGAAAAGTACTCCATGCATGTTTGATAATTTGGCCACCTTCCTTTGCCACTTTGGCTACACTCCAGTTAAAAGACTTTCAAATCAAAAAGTTTTTTGATCTAACCTGGGGCTGATACAGTGACATTAGCTTGTTTGAATACGAAGAGCAGATATAAAGTCATTTACCTGTGGTGACTAGAATCAAAGCCATTAGGAGGCCCCAAACCTTAAATGTTGATCAATGTCTCTTATGGTGCTGCTAATCTGGTACACTTTTTTCAGTTGGGCATCTAATCACAGATAATAGTGACTGATAAGTATTTGCTGTGATTTTATGGTACAGGGAATTACCAAAAACATAACTGATGCCTTGGGCAACGAGCTGTTTAGGGTGAGAAGTTGAATTGTCTTCTTTTTGTCCAGTTTGCTATTGGATTATACTATGATAAAATTATCATTATCATATCCTTTGGATTATGTTCGAATGGAATCTCATTGATTATCTTCGAAAACTGGATCTTGTTTCAGGCACGGTCGGGTAGTGTCTGATTCCTATACAACCAACCTGAGTGGATATGGTAATGGAGCTGTTTTCTAGCCGGCTTTGTTGAAGGGACAGTTCGAGAGCATGTGTTTTATGGCATTTGAGTCGGAATAGTTGGTTGATAATGTCATTAAAACACCAATCCTAAGAACTTGGTATGGGATGTGATGTTTAAGCAGGGAATTTGTCTTTCAACTAAATGTGAGATTGCTGTTTTGTATTCTTATTACATTGGAGCTAAAAGCACTGTATGCATTTGGGTTGAACTTGATGCATTTGTTCTTGTAAGACTCTGGATGAATGAATTGCTCAGTTTTAATTCGTGAGGTGGTTTTCTTCCTGAGTTCAAGCACTTTGTCATGCCGCCAAGCATGGTTTTCTCTTGGTTCTGTTGGGTTTGGCGAGCAAATGGCTCCAGGTTCAAGTCTCCATTCGCCAAATAGATTGGTATTAATGCCAAAGTCAAATTAACCTTTGAAAGATGGAATTTTTTTTCTCAAAAAAGCAAATCAATTTGCAGCTTCTAAAAGACCCATTACAAGACAAAAGAACTTTCAATTACCCGGTGGACCAAAATTGGTACTTCGATGGAGTACTCCAATTTACAAATTTTGCCCCCCAGTATGAACACTAGAAGATTGTTTGTTCCCTTAATTCCTGACCAGCCATTCCTTCTCTGAGGAACAAAATTTCTGTGTTTCACTGAAAGTCAAAACAATAGTGCCTAGTGGAGTTATAAAATTTAGCATATGTGTTTCACTGGAACGTAGCAAAATCCACCAAAAATATGCAGAACCATACATGTAGCTTCATGTTAACAAAAATAAGTGCATCACACTTCGAAGCAAACTACCACAATCCCCACTTATATAGACCACATACAAGGCCGCCAATTTCACTAACCTAGTAATAGTATCATAACAAACATACTACTACTACTTGAGATCACTGGCTACTTTTGCCACACATGTACGACACAACACAAAAAACAACAATCCAAAGATAATTCTAGTTCATTTCCCCCCCATTTCTCATTCTCATTTGCATTGCATCAATCTCCTTCTGCATGGCTTCAATCTTCATCTGCATTGTGATTGTTGTCCTCTGCATCTGCATTGTGATTGTTGTCCTCTGCATTTCTTCACTAATGCTCATGGATACTGAACTCTCACATTGTTCAACAATCCTCACAGCCATAACCAACCTGAAAACAATTATCAAACCATAACCAACCTGCCATGCTAAGGTACTGGATGGGGGGATTAGTCCCCCCCAATCAGTCGGTCCAGTGGACAAGATACTTATCATATAAAAGAAAAAAAGGCAGACTTGCAAGATTTTCCCGAACTTAAGTTTTGCAAACAAGCTTCTGGTCCTTCAAGTAAAACAAGACCATATGTTTCTATGAAACCAAGACCTATATCAAAAACAGCGGGAGGAACACCAGCTGTGTTCAGAATTGGTCGAGTCTAGTCTCTGAGGCCATATTGATTTTACATGGCCATCCTCCACTCGTATCTGTGAATACTATATCCATGTCAAACAAAATTATCTCTGAAGCATATTAAATATGAACATAGGCGTGTAATACTACACATAAAAGGTTCCAGTTTTGTGAAAGGAAAACACTAATGTTCTTTTAGAAAATTTATCTTTGAAATCCAGATGGGTTTGGTTTAATTAATAAAATGACTGGAATCTATACACCAATAAATTTAAATGCATAGGCCAAAAGCGTTACATAACTTGATTTAGTACACCACATCAAACTCAGCATTCCACAACATACACCATATTTTAACAATCAAATCTGAAATTCAAATCAACCTGAAAACAATTATCCGAAAAGAACACCAAGAAATGCCCAGTTTTGAACGCAAATACGGGTCTCAACCCATAGAAAAGCAAACATTTTTAACAATAAGGATGTGTTTGCTTCATCGGCCTGAAATTGGAAAGAATGGTCATATTCCCTGGAACGGTCAATACGACATTTGATTCGCTAGAATACTTGAATGCAGATTAAGAAAGGAATAAATTTTCGTCGACACCAATATATGCCGTGACTCCATTTTGAGAACAGCCAGTAACAGAAACAAGCTTTTGTAAGGAATGTTTAAAATGAATGTAAGTAATGCATTCGGAAAAAAATAGAACAGAGACTAATTGATATGTTCTATGGTAAAATCATACAAGAGTAATATCACGAATTTCGAACACTAACCCTAAAATCAAAATCATCGTTCAAAAAACGCCCTCTTTTTGGTTCGAGTTCCAAAAACCCTAAAACCCGTTCTGGTTTTTGCTGTTGATGCAGAGATCGATCTCGAGAGAGAGAGCTAGGTTCGAGTCCCAAAAAAAGCCCTAATTTTTTGCCGATTTCGAATGGGCAAAAAAATCCCTAACCAGATTTTTTTTTTTCGAGAGAGATACCTTGGTGGATGCTGGCTTCAATCTTCGTCGTTCGCCTTCGTTCTTCTTCTCTCTCTTCGTCGTCCGCGTTTCTTTCTTCGTTCGTCCCCTCTCTCTCTCTCTCTCTCCCTGGTCTGCGTGGAATGAAAAGAGAAGGGGGGAAGTGTGAGTGTGAGGGGGTAAAGTGTAATTAGTTGAGAGTTTTTTGCCTTTTCTTTTCTTGGCCGTTGGATTAAATCCAACGGCTGAGAGCTTCATCCCGCACCAAACTCTCATCCGGGATCCCTTAGGGGATCCGGAGTGATATATATATATATACAGAGTCCGGATCCCCTAAGGGATCCCGGACGGGGTGTTTGGTGCGGGACTCGGCCCAGAGCCGTTGGATCTAATCCAACAGCTAATTAGAAAGTAGGAGCTCGCGGGTTATAAGGGGAAAATGGGTCGGATTTAAACAAAACCCTCCAGAAAAATCCGGACCCCCCACTCGTTCAGTTCCAGACGCGAAGAGAGAGAGAGAGAAGAGAAGAACCCTACGCAGACAACGAAATCAAAAAACAACTGAGGAGGTGAAGAAGATCTACGGAAGAGGAAGACCGAACAAGGTATATCTCTATCTCTTTCTCCATATCGATCGATCATAGAAAGGGTTAGCGTTCGATTTTGTTTTGACAAACCCAAAAACTAGAAAGGGATTTCGATTTCGTTCCATTTTGATTTCAACAAGGTCTCTCTCTCTCTCTCCCTCTCGATCTGTCTCTCTCTCAATTTCGATTTCATTAGGTTAGGGTTCTATTTCGTTTTAGGAAAATTAGGGTTTTTGGGGTTCGATTTAGGGCTTCGAACGACATTCATTTTCTGCGAACGAGATTCATTTTCATAGGTTTTTTGATTTCAATTGGTGTTTGCTAGATGAATTTGTTTTGAACATTGAACAACCTATTGCAGGGGTTTCTGCAAACCAAAATGTACAAGTATATATAGAATCCTTTTCCAATTTCTGCAAATTCAACTCATATACTTATGTTATATCATCCGCCTTAAAACCAACCTTGGTTCGCAGAAACTCATGCAGTAGCTCCCACTGCGATCGCTCAATAAAAATAAAAAAAACCATTGTTGTAGGTCATGTCCAAAGGTACACACACAATTTTGAGCCTTTTCATGCTGACAATTATCTTCATGCTCTGAGCCTTTTCAGAGTCCAATTCGTATATTTTCTCGAATTCTTGTTTCAGTTGTTGTTGTTACTGCACCACAATTTTGAGAACTCTAATTTACTTTTGTGTCTTGTCACTCTACAGATAACAGTGAATGGGAGTTCCAGAAATATGGTCACTAGAGCATTTAGTAGCATCGCAGCCGACCTGTTCAAGACCAAATCCATTTCTTTCTTCTTTTTTCTGGGGATAGATATTATTTATTTATTTATTTTTGGATACATACTAGTTTGATGTCCAAAAAATCAAAGATGGGTGATCCACAATATTCTCCACAAAATTGAAGTATAATGTGTTTTTGACTTGGTTGTATGGCGTTCAATAAATTTCATCATCTTTTGATATATGTATGGGGGTCCCTATGTATGGTGTTCAATATTCTTTTGTGTTTTGTGTGTTTGTGATGGTTTCTGAGGCTTTTTGGTACTGGGTTATTTGTAAGTGACTGTAATGACCAGTCAAGACAAGACAGCAGCATAACCACCACAACAGCATAACCAGTAACCACCAGAAGCATGAAGGATGGATCTGAGATTGCATTCTTGCTTGATAAGGAGGATCTGCTCCATGATTTGGCAGATTTGATTGGAAAATTGAAATGTTACTTCCCTACTACCAGTACCAGCAAAGCCATTAGTTTGCCAATTAGTGCAGAATTACAGTATACTGTAGGTTTTATATGCCAAATAGATTTGCACATAACTACCAGTCCATTCCAGCTTTATTCTGAAGAACCAAAAACTGCCTTAATGACTAACCGAAGCTACATCAACTCCAAAAGCTACGTAACTCCCATTTTATTGCAGCAACAGTCAAATGAACCAAAACACACAATTGCATGGTTAAATACAATGAGCGGAGTGGTCTCGACATTACATGTATGCGGTTTCTTTTTCTTTCTTTTTTTGGTACATGAAAAACCAAGAAGAAGCCGGGGCAAGGGGATTGCCTTGGACCCAATGCAGGAGAAGCTAAAAAGAACAGTTAGCCCTTAGGCAAATCCCAAGCATTAAGTAGCCTAATATTGTCACGAGAGGGGGTGATGTTCCTTCAACCAGCAAAAGAACTGCTACTTAGCAACTTAGCACACAATCTTTTGTTGAAGAGGAAAGCCAGTGCACTTCCCTTGATGCCATTTCTTGTGTCCAAGTACTCGTACATTGGGCTCGAAAATATCTGCAAAAATATATGGAACTTGAAGTTAAGTGTAGTTCTAGTGGTGGTGAAAATAGATAAATGAGACAATGTCTTAAATAAGTGTAGAACACGATACATGTGAGATGCACCAAACATCTATGTATGTACTCACCGTTTGGTACTTTGTAATCTACAAGGAAATCACTATATGTCTATATCCCATGAATATTTGGATAAAAGATAGAAAATGAAATGCAACACAGTAACACTACTATTGTCCAGTCTAAAGGAGGATAATACACATAAATTTGCACTGCTCTACTTTGATTGTTGGATTTCAAGTTAACTTGTGTTTTTTGCGATGCATGTCCTAGTTAGGAAAGAGTTCTTCAAGTGTGTGAAGCATAACGGAGTATAGAAACTTGACCTCCTGCAGCACAAGTTATAACCTTAATAAAATGCGAAGAGCTAAGAAAATAAAAAAATCAAATAGTTCTACACGTATGACCTTCAAAATAATGAAATGAGAACTTGAACAGCAAGACATGTAGAAATTAGCCAAAAAAATTGTTTATACAAAAATGGATTTTGTATTATCTAAATTTTTTCGGTTTGTCAAAACCTAACCAAAATCGAAATCAAGCCCTAGGCCAAATGAAATCGTCGGTCAGTTTCTGTGATTCACAAATGAAGACGTAAGCCTTTCGAAGCCCTAAATCAATCTCCCAAAAAAACGCAGAAAAAAATCTCGTTCTAAGCCCTAAATCGAACTACAAAAAATCCTCATTTTTCTAAAACGAAATTGAACCCTAATCGAACGAAACCAAAATCCAGAGAGACACAGGACGAGAGAGAGAGAGACCTTGTTGAAATCGAAATGGAACGAAATCGAAAACCCTTTCTAATTTTTGGGTTTCTCAAAACAAAATCGAACCTTAACCCTTTCTATGATCGATTGATATCGAGAGAGAGAGAGATACCTTGTTCGGTCTTCCTCTTCCCTGGATCTTCTTCACCTCCTTCGTTGTTTTTCGATTTCGTCTTCTGCATAGGGTTCTTCTCTTCTCTCTCTCTCTCTTCGCGTCTGGAACTGAACGAGTGGGGGGGGTCCGGATTTTTCTGGAGGGTTTTGTTTAAACCCGACCCATTTTCCCCTTATAACCCGCGAGCTCCTACTTTTTATAATCCAGCCGTTGAATTACATCCAACGGCTCTGGGCAGAGTCCCGCACCAAATACTCCGTCCGGGATCCCTTAGGGGATCCGGACTGTATATATATATATATGCTTGTTTAAATAGAAAGTGGGTGTGTTTATAATGTCGTGCAAGCAATCATCTTCCTTGCTAACAAATATCAACTTAATTCTCCCATTCCACTATCCTTGCATTAAAGTGCCACTAATTAACCGAAGCAATGTTACTTTGGTGGTTAAAACTTCTGGCACACGCCGTATCTCCTGCCTCATCACAAGACAAGGACATATTCCTGTTGGCCGGACAAAGCAACATGTCCGGTCAGGCAGGCGTAATCAACGGGACTTGGGATGGCGTCATCCCACCCGAATGTGCACCCAACCCGTCGATCCTCTGCCTGGCCGCAAACCTCACATGGGTTCCTGCAGCCGAGCCAATCCACAAGGACATTGATGGGAACGTAACGGTCGGGGTGGGGCCCGGAATGTCATTTGCGAATTCGATATTGGCCAATGACTCGAGCCTTGATGTGGTGGGATTGGTGCCTTGTGCAGTCGGGGGGACCAAAATTAGCCAGTGGGCTCGGGGGACTTTTTTATATGATCAACTGGTGAGTAGGGCTAGAGCCGCCGTGCAAGGCGGGGGGACTATCCGAGCTCATTCAGGTACGCTACCGATTAAAACTTCGCAAGGTCACTTGTACAATTTTGATAAGCAATGGCGGATTCATCGTAACTTTGAATTTGTTCCCACGTACAATCAAACAAAAATGAATAATGCTAAACTTAATTATACTTCTCTATTACCAAATGCAAGACTCTATTTTGGTAGGACCCGACCCACCTCATGTAGGTGAGTGTGTAAGTATTTTTGTGTGTATGGTTTTAAAACTTGGGGTTCTGACTGACCGGCCCTATTTTGTCACCTTCTACCCATCTAAGTCCACTAAGTGTCAAGCTCATTCCCCATAAATCCTGTTTTAAGTAAACTCACGAAAATACCCCGCACATACATAGTCCAGCGCACTTTTTAAGTTTAGGATTAGAAAAAATTATCCCATGCAAATGGAACATTACATTGTAGTATCCCAACTCATGTATCATTGGTTAATATTGTGGGACCCATTACCTTGTTAGTACTTTGAGAATGAAATTGAAATTTGGCATTTGATGAGTGGTGGAGTATTGTTTGAAAATCACCAAATAATATCTTCTAATCATAACTATCTTTTCTTTCTCTAGAATTGTCACATGTTTACACGTACATACTTATCCATACATATACATACATAAATATATACAGCTCATATATGGTTAAAAGTTTAAACAATTATAACTTTTGTTTCAACAAATTTTGAAAAAAAAATATTTTTGAAATCTACTCGATAAGATTTTTCAAACAAAATCCATTTTGTATATGAAATTATGTACACATAAAAAAGTTATTTTTGTATCATTTTATTAAGAATTCACATCCTTTCTGAACATTCATACCATTCAAAATGAAAGAATTCACACATCATCTACACAATTCACACTCCAAAATGAAAGAATTCACACCTCATCTACACAATTCACATTTCAAAATGAAAAAATCCACACCCTTCAAATACAGAATTTTCACCCTCCAAAATGAAAGAATTCCGTCTTATAAATAATTCACATCCTCCAAAATGAAAGATTTCACAACCTTCAAATTCAAAATTCACACATCTGATACTCAACTCATTTCCCAAAATACATAATTTACATCCCAAAATAAAAGGATTCACACCCTTCAAATGTAGAATTCACACCCTCCAAAATTAAACAATTCACACCCTAAAAAATAAAAGAATTTACACCATTCAAATGCAAAATTCACACATACTATACAAAATTCACAATTCATACCCTAAAATTAAAAAAAAAATTACACCCCTTAAATGCAGAATTCAAACCCCTTTTGAACAATTCACATAATCCAAAATCAAAGAATTCACACATCACTACTCACTCCCCAAAATACACAATTCACACCCCAAAATGAAAGAATTTGCACCCCTTTTGAACAATTCACACCCTCCAAAATGAAAGAATTCACATCCCTAAAAATGCCAAATTCACACATCACTACACACTCCCCAAAATACACAATTCACAAGCAAAAATGAAAGAATTCATATCGCTTCTAAATAATTCACTCTCTGAAAAATCCTAGATCACCTAGGTATATAAATATTTGCTATTTTTAAATCTCTCCAATTAATTAACCCACCAACAGATAAGAAAATCAATCTCGCAAACGGAAAGCAATAAAAAGATGAACGCAAAGATATATGTGGAAAATCCTAAACGGGAAAAAACCACGGGAAGGAATCAAAACACTATACTCATTGTACGGTTACAAACAAACCTATACTTACAACCTAGAATCGCTCTCGGTTGACCAAGGTTGATTGCCGAATCGCTTGTTCACCGCACCCAGTGCTTGACTGCCGCTGCCTTGAATCCATAAGCCTTCCACTATCCTTCGGAAATCCACCGAAGGCCAACTCAAGTAAGTTGAATCAAAGATTGGAAAGAAACTCCATGAAGTTAACCTTATTGCTCGATGATCAATTGATCATGTTTGTACTTCAAGAAACAAAACCGAAACCCCTTGGATGTATTCTTAGGTTTGGACGTTCTTGGGGGCGGCTCTCATATGTTCGGTCACCTCGAAATCCCAAGTGAGCCGCATATATATAGATGGATGAAATCTGTCAAGTTGCTCAAGCACCAGTATAGGCTTGTTCGGAGTTGCTCAAGCAATCACAACTGATGCACGTTGCCTTATTTTCAACCCATGATTTTGAGATCCTCTTTCCTTATTCATCTGCCATGATCACGAATCTCCTTGATTCCTTCCATCCTTTTCCTTCTCTATCTCTCAATTACAAAATAATTGATTTAGTTCCTAAAAACGCATCCTCTCAATTACAAACGATTTGATTTCCTTCCACTTCCTAAACAGACATTCTAGAAATAAATGAAGAATAAATTTCAACTCAATAATAAAAGATACAAATCAATGTATTTTTGTCATGGGATTTGCCAAATAAAAACTTGACCTTACAATCTCCCCCTTTGGCACTTCCATGACAAAACATACATAACAACCTATCCCTTAACAGATTGATCATGACCTGAGAAGCTGCAAAAACAAATACTTAAAGACAACAATCTGTTAATCAATAAATTTCTCCCCCTTTTTGTCATAGAATGACAAAGGTAGAAGAGGAAATCAAATGTCAACTAAAAAATATTGAAAGAATGAATAACCCATCAGCAGTTGAACTAAACTCATCATGAACCAAACATATCAATAGCCAAGTATATAGAACTATCAATGACATAACCAAACCATATTCATGTATTGCAAAAGCAAAGAATTGAGCTAGGAGAATGAAAAATTATAAACTCATGAAACAATAGCCGGAAAAGAAGTGCCGCAATTATAGCCCATAAACCAAACAACCAATAGTACTACGAGAACCAAAAACCTACATATATAAGCATAAAAATAAATAATGACCAACAAAAATAATGCAACAAGGGAGCACACCAATGGAGGACAAGTTTTTGAATACGAGACTCAAGGAATATGAAATTTTTTTTTAAATGCATGAGCAAATTTTCATGAGAATCAATCATGGATTAATCTAGAAGTAATTGTAACATGCGACATGAGTTCGTGACAAGGTGAGTGTGTGACACGTCTCAAGAAATTAAGATTATCAGTCAAGGATTTGAGAATTCTCATGTAAACTCTGGATTGTCAAACACTCTCCCCCTTATGAAGTCAAACCATGCATATCGATATAGATACAACTCCCCTTCAAAGAATGAATACTCTCCCCCTTAATCAATTAATCCTTTTTCTTTTTTATTGTTTCTCATGATAACAAGAATGTATTCTCTATTACCCCACTGTCGTTTGACGCGAATACTGAGAGTAAGAATACCTCATACCCAATACCCGGTTACTAGCAAGTGGTCCAACACGGATGCCTTCACAAGGTCTATCCACTATATGACGCGAACTCTCAGAGGGAGAATACCTCACTCCAATTGCCCGGTTACTCGGTGAACGCCCGGATAAGCATTATTATCTCTAGCAAACCATCCATGATCTCCTTTTTTTTTTTTTTTTTTACGAAACTTTAGAAGGTAGAATCTCGTATCCATAAAAAATATACCTGAAATAGTCAATCGTCGAAGAAAAGCATGTGACATACCCAAGTACATGAGAATCAACTTGCCTCAAAAAAAAAACTCGCTAACTTTGACGTATAGAGGTGGAGATCACATAATCATGAAACATGTCACATTTAACTTCCAAATACTTCGCATGAATGTTATCATGAAAAGATGTGCATGCATTACAAAAAAAAACGCTCATATGAATGTATCTCATAGCCAACAACTTAAAACCTCAAAGGCATGCCCATAGCAAAAAAAATAAAAAAAAATCTTTTTTTTAAAGTAAATTCGCCAGACTAATAATTCCGGAAAAAAACAAAATTCTGTTTTTTTTTTAAAATAACTAAATGAAACATGCTAAGAATGTAATCAACACTAGTAAATAATCCAACAGAAACCATAGCTCTAGGTACAAGAATTGCAAGAAAACCAACCTAGACTATGGATGCAAGACCAAGCCTTTAAAAGATGAGGCCAACTCCTCCGAACGATCCAGTGGCATCAAGAGGATTGGAAGGAAAATCTACACAAGTTCTCAAGTCCATTTTCCTCACCCAAATAGATCTAACCTTGACCTTTTTAAAATTTTCAACAACTTTAGGCGCATGTTTAGGCATCACATTTGTATTCTTTTCATGAGAAATCACCCTACACCTAGGTTTTTGGGTTCTATCACAATCATAATCAAAATAATTTTCCCTACCCTCATTGTTATTAATACGACGATAATTGAGAGGAGCAATAGGGTACCCATAGAGTTTAAAGCAATTTGGCCGAATGTGACCTTTCATCCCACAAAAATGACAAGTGGGAACAAATTGGGCATGTTTACGCAAATTCATTTTTTCAGGTGCATTTGAAATACAAGAAGCATGTAATTTCTTGCAATGTGGTCTTATATGTCCAATCACTCCACAATTATGACAAGTAGGCTTAAATTTAAAAGAGCTTACCTCACCACGCTTGGTGGTGGATTTACCACTGATGCCTCTTTCAATCCTCGCATCGGTGGGAGTGGGTTGTTTGAACACATTGGTATTACCAATTTTCTTGATGGTAGTTTTGGCTATATCTTTTGGCGAGGCAATTTGTTTTTCAGTGGGCTTTACAATCTTGCCTTCCTCCTTTGACTTTGAAAATACTTCTACTTCATATCCAAGTCCACTTCTATCCGATGCCACCTTTTGAGATAACAAAATTTGATCTAAAACTTGTGAACCTGCATTTAATTTCTTAAAAGTAGCATTTGCCTTGTCAAGTTCAACTTGCAAATTTGCTACCTTTGATTCAAGAAGTTTGTTAGTCTTAATAAGGCTATCCATATCATTTTCAACATTCATATGTTTTCGCTTAAGCACATCAAGTTCATGCAACGCATCAATTTTCTCTTTCTCACATGGTTTTAGCTTTGTGGCTAACCCTAAATCAGGTTTTTTCTTAAAAGAATGTTTAAAACTTTTCATAACCAAAGCCATAGCTTCCGTATCATAGTTATCATCACCATCGCTAGTTCGGTTAGTCTCAACCTCACAAAAAATATTATTGGTACTCTCACTGTCAAATAGAATATTATTACCACCGGGAAACATAGTTGTAGCACATGCTATATATTTGGAGCTGTCAAAAATCGGAGGTTTGATATTAAATTTTCCTTCTCTTGGTGAATCCATAATAGCAAATTAAAAAAAATTAAGGATCCGCTCTAGGAATAAACCTAATATTATGAGCGACCCGCTCTGATACCAATTGAAAAATCCTAGATCACCTAGATATATAAATATTTGCTATTTTTAAATCTCTCCAATTAATTAACCCACCAACAGATAAGAAAATCAATCTCGCAAACGGAAAGCAATAAAAAGATGAACGCAAAGATATACGTGGAAAACCCTAAACGGGAAAAAACCACGGGAAGGAATCAAAACACTATACTCATTGTACGGTTACAAACAAACCTATACTTACAACCTAGAATCGCTCTCGGTTGACCAAGGTTGATTGCCGAATCGCTCGTTCACCGCACCCAGTACTTGACTGCCGCTGCCTTGAATCCACAAGCCTTCCACTATCCTTCGGAAATCCACCGAAGGCCAACTCAAGTAAGTTGAATCAAAGATTGGAAAGAAACTCCATGAAGTTAACCTTATTGCTCGATGATCAATTGATCATGTTTGTACTTCAAGAAACAAAACCGAAACCCCTTGGATGTATTCTTAGGTTTGGACGTTCTTGGGGGCGGCTCTCATATGTTCGGTCACCTCGAAATCCCAAGTGAGCCTGTAACAACCCAGATTTTCGAACCAATTTTTTTTAAAAGATTTACAAATTTTAGTTCCGTAAAATTTTATCTTTAATGATATCATTAAAAAGTGTTATTAGTATTTATAAAATTCTTTTTGTTAATAGATAAATACAAAAAATAATTATCCTATCTTAATTATCTCTTTTATTTTTTTTGAATTGCATGCATGACTAGAACTCCTTCCATCTCCCCCTCTCCTATTCCTACTCGATCTCTACCACTCCCCTGGCCATAGTTTCGTCCATAATCCCGTCCATATCAAGCCAAGAGTTAGAATCCCAATCCAATACAATTTTATCACCCCTATCATCAAAATTCTCTTATATATACCCCATAACCCCGACCCTAGAGTTCACCACAAAATTATTTACACCCTACTAGTCCAGAAAAGAGAGAGAATTCCAAAGAAAGTCGGACTCCAATCCATGGAGTTTTAGAGAGAGAAAGTGAGAGAGAGAAAAGTGGGTTTGCGCTCTAGAACCCCCCGAGATCCGAATTCATCATTCCAATCATCTCCTGAATACCCAAACATCCACAACCATCGTCCAATTCGAGCCCAAGATTCCCCGATCTCCCAAACCGAAGTCGTCTTCCCCAATATTCAAGTTTCGTTCTTGAATCAATTCGATCCGATTTAAGGTACTATAATCTATTCCAAACACTCCTCTATGTATATTTAATGTTTTTAGACCGAACCCATAGTCCCCCAAGGTCCCATGCATCGAAACCATCGCGAAAAGACAAAAAAATGACTTCTGGACCAGACCTTGCGGCCGCAACCTGCGGACCGCAAGAACCAGCCGCGAGTTCGCGGCGACGTGCTCCACCGCAAGGTCAACCCGGTCCAACCTTGCGGTTTGTTCTGTTTCGTTCCGAATTGATTTTTCGACCCTCCGAACATTGTTTTCGACGCCCGATCTATTTTTCCTAGACTCCTGACACCTCAAAGATCATAACTTGTTAATATCATATTTTTTTTATTTTAATATCTATTTAATTAATTTTTTGTTTATTTTCAATCAAAAGTTTCAAACGAAAAATCCTTGCGACCTTATAAACCATTTTATAAATTCCCAAAATATATTTTTTAGATTCTTTACATCTCAAAGATGATATGTTGTTAATCTTGACATATTTTATTTATTAAATAATTTATTATTTATTTATTCTACTTTTGACAACCTTAAAAATCATTTTTATTTTAAAAATAATTCCGTAACCCTCTGGACCCACTTTTTGATACTCGAACATGTTACGTAGGACCCTAGGACTCCTTTTAGAGCCATGCTACTTATTCTAGTGTTATTAATTACTTATTGTATTTATTATGATCATTAATCAAATTATTTTTCTAAATAAAAATTTATACAAACCTAGATTATATTCTTTTTATTAAAACTTTTATTTATTAAAAGTTCCTTACCTTATTAATGACTTGTTGATCATACAGAACTAAGGGCAACGGCCCATTCATAAAAGGTTATGTGATTCAATACATATTGTTTATTTCAATTATTATTCTGTTTGCTTAATTATTATTTCCAACTGCTGAATGATATGTTAGATTGGATCCTAGAGACATGGGATGGTATGCGAAATAGAAATCACCTAGACGATGATAAGTAATGGATGAATTGGAAAAAGTTTTTTGTTTTTAGATTGCCTGCAGGCGTGATTTTGAGATTGTGATGAGATTGTGATGAGATTGAAACTGGCGGGTGTCCAGTGATGAATTGATAGACTGGCGGGTGTCCAGTGATGATTGTGGAATGGTTGTGATGTGGTTTATAAGATAGGCGAACCCTAGTTGTGATGCAGGCATGATAAGCTTTCCCCTTGTTGTAGTTATTGGGGATGCACACTCGGTATATAACTTAGGTGTATCTGCGACAGCAAAGGGAAGTGAACTCATGGGACTGAGCATGGCTAGCGGTTGAGGGAGGAAAGATCTCGCGGTGAGTTCTTAGATCACACGTCAGGTTAATGAATAGTAATAAATTGATTGATATGAAATACCTCTATTATATTTCTTCGTACCATGTTTATCCTGCTTGATTGCTAGCTGTAAAGTAAGAGGGGTGGTTGGGTTGGATTATTCTACTGGGTGATTTATCACTCACGGATACGTCTGTATCCTGGTAAATCGATTGCTTCGGCGATCAATTTGCCAGAGGGCGCAAGATTCAATGGAGAGGATTCAACAATGGTGCAGTTCGACACAAGAAGAATATCAGGAATAGAGATCGAGTATGCTTGGGATTCGTATCAAGCCTAGAGTCAGCTCTGAAGTTAATGTATTTTGAATCGGTAAATTTATTTTGAGATTGTAATAGACCTTTATTTTGGAAAATTATATTTATTTAGCAAAATTTTCTTAAGAAATTATTTTATTTTGCTTCCGAAAAAGCGGGGCGTTACAGAGCCGCATATATATAGATGGATGAAATCTGTCAAGTTGCTCAAGCACCAGTATAGGCTTGTTCGGAGTTGCTCAAGCAATCACAACTGATGCACGTTGCCTTATTTTCAACCCACAGATTTTGAGATCCTCTTTCCTTATTCATCTGCCATGATCACGAATCTCCTTGATTCCTTCCATCCTTTTCCTTCTCTATCTCTCAATTACAAAATAATTGATTTAGTTCCTAAAAACGCATCCTCTCAATTACAAACAATTTGATTTCCTTCCACTTCCTAAACAGACATTCTAGAAATAAATGAAGAATAAATTTCAACTCAATAATAAAAGATACAAATCAATGTATTTTTGTCATGGGATTTGCCAAATAAAAACTTGACCTTACACTCTCCAAAATGCAGAATTCACACCCCTCAAAATGCAGAATTCACAAATCACAACTCACTCTCCAAAATACACAATTCACAAACTAAAATAAAAGAATTTACATATCTTAAATACAGAATTCATCTCCTCTAAAATGAAAGAATTCACACATTTTTTGAATAATTCACACCCTCCAAAATGAAATAATTCACACCCCTTAAATGCAGAATTCACAAACTCTACACAATTCACATCCAAAAATTTCACAATTCACACTCTCAAAAACGGAAAAAAATTTACACATAATTTTCTATTCAATATGAGTCTTGTTTGATCTCTTTGTGTAGATTTTAAAAATATAAATTTTACAAAAAAAAATGATATACATAATAAAAGATATTGAGTTTTAAACTTTGTAATGCAAAAAGTAAAAAATATGTCCACATCAGCATGTGTCAACATCAACCACATGTTCGTGGAAAAAAAACTCATCAACCACATGTTTATATGTTATCTGTGTAAGAGGGTGAGAGCAAACTAGTAAAAACATGTTTGAAAAGGGCCTAGGTGGGAAAGCGCCACAAAAAAGGGTTGGCACAGAACCCAATACAAAAATATGGGACCAGCCAGGAATTTTCCGTTAAAACTTTGATGCACGATTTCCATCTCAATACGTTTTTAGTCCTGTCAAATATGAGAGAAGAAATATTTTATTGATTTCAATAAATAACATGTACATAGAGTCTTGTATTTATATGATAGTGGAATACTAAACTATGGAAACAAAATCAAATCCTTTACTATGGAAAGGTAATCAAATCCTTGATCCTAATCAATTATAATAAATTCTAATCAACTATAATCAATCACAATATTTTCATTATTCTAATATCTCCCCTCAAACTCAAGTAAGTATTTGAGTTTGAAAAAGCTAAGAGAAATCAAGAACAGCCAAGCCAAGAGAAGCCAGAAGAGGGAAACGGACAGGAGAGCTAAGAGCCAGGAGCTAGGAGAACAGCCAGAAAAAAACCAGGAGAAACCAACAAAAGCCGAAAAGCGAAGAAAAGCCACAAGCGCCGGTGGATCGTGGCAAAAGTCTCTTGCTCAAAAGTCTCTGTCATCTCTATCGCCTGAGTCAATCGCTCAGCTCCTAATCTCCTAGTCTGTCACCTCCACGTGCATCCGGGCTGCACGTGAGGGGAGTGTTAGACTTGTCCCACATCGCTCATTCAAGCCACCCAAGCTTGGTTAATACTCGTATATTTTAGAGGTTACTCCATCTATTGCTAGTTGATTTTAGGTTGTAACCCTCCAAAAAATCTAACATGGTATCAGAGCTGGGTCTTGGGTGGCCTCACCTCTCATGGAAAAGTCTCTGTCATCTCTATCGCCCGAGTCAATCGCTCAGCTCCTGATCTCCTAGTCTGTCACCTCCATGTGTATCTGGGCTGCACGTGAGGGGAAGTGTTAGATTTGTCCCACATCACTCATTCAAGCCACCAAAGCTTGGTTAATATATTCTAGAAATTACTCCACCTATTACCAATTGGTTTTAGATTGGAATCCTCCAAGAAATCTAACAATTCAACAAAACATTTGTTGGTCTCCATTTATTCTAACATATGATCTATATTGCCAAGAATCTCAGTGGATCGTGGCAGCTTGGAGTATTAAACTTTGTCCTACATCGCTCATCTAAGCCACCAAGCTTGGTTAATAAATTCTAGAGATTACTTCATCTATTGCCAATTGATTTTAGATTAGAACCCTCTTAGAAATTTAACAAGTCCGACATTCGATCCTCATAGCAATGTTCTCATGTGAAATGCGAGTACTACAAAAGTTGGATTGGGAAATCCTATACTGCAAGGCCTTGCAAGGTACCCTGTAGGGCGCACACAGGTCATCGATCTTGACAATGTGAACCGTTGATTGATAAAATCGATAATTGTGTGCCGCCCTACACGTGCACTACAGCACCCCCGATCCCTACAAGTCACATATCCCACTGCTTTAAGGGGAAAAAAAGAGTTACATATCCCACATTAACGTTTGGTGTGTAATATTCGATTTGTTTTTTCTTTAGTAATTTAGAGTGTTTAGAGCAACTTAGAAACTGATTCTTTTTTGTTTGGTGTGTAATATTCGATTTGTTTTTTCTTTAGTAATTTAGAGTGTTTGGACCAACTTAGAAACTGATTCTTTTTTACTGTTGTTTTTGGTAGGTGGCATTAGCACGAGCAGGACCTTTTCTTGATATAGTGAGAGAAGTCCAGTTGGGATTAGACCTTCCAAATGTCAAATGCATTGATGCCCGGGGATTGGAGTTGAAACCAGACCACTTGCACCTAACCACTGCAGCAGAGGTTCAACTCGGGGAAAGGTTGGCCGGTTCATTCCTTGAGAACCGGCCCGCTCTCCTCACAAATAATTAGTGACCCCCAAAGATTTTGTAATTACGTTGGTGACCTTCCCCACATGCCCCTTGTTGGGTTATTTGATTCTTCTAATCGAAAGTACTTATTAATTCCGGATTGGAAGGAACAAAATTGGTTAAGGGCGTTAAATGTGAAGAGTTTGTACAACAAAATGATGGAGAATTTCATTGTCCTTCTCTTTAAATTTCAAAATTATACTCCTTTCTAGTTATCAGCCAAAAAAATTGAGTAATTCTGTCCCCAATTCTATTTTTTTTTACAGCAAATTAAAGATATTACCTAGTTATCAGCCAAAAAAAAATTATTTAGTTCTCTAAATTGGTTTGAAATTTTTTGAAACCTATGCATAGAAGTACTTCATTTTTTATTGCTCAAGGATTGAAACGAACAAAATAGATAAAGCGTCTCAAATGAGAAAATTTTGACCAGTAAATTATGTCAAGAACTCACGGTGGACAATGTCATCTTTCCCTACACTGACGGCCGGAAAAAAACCCAAGGGGTTTGGCCAAGTCTCCATGGAAATTTTTTAAAGTGTCTATTCTCAATGAGATAGCATGTTTAAATAAATTTGAATACCCTCTTTAACGATATAGAGAAGGAGGGTAAAATTGTCATATATTTTGATGTACAAGAAATTTTGCCTTTGAACTAATTTGGTTAGAAAGTAGGCTAGATAAGTTTTCCAATGGTTCAAACCTCGTGCAAATCAGACTTTAGGAGCTCTTGTGGCAAGACTGCAAAGTTTGATCCATTTTGAGATTTCGAGGATGCACCTAGGGCACAACGACATGTGCCTGGGGCGCTTGGAATTGCTCCTGGGGCACATTAAAACTCCACAACTGCAATTTGGCTGGTTTATAGTGGATACTCCCAAACTCAGATTTTCATAAGGTAGGAAACGTTAAAAAGCTTGTTGGGTCTAGCTACTTTTTAACTCAAGTAATTTTTATATAGAATTATTTGTACATCGAAAGATATATATCACCAATTTACACTCAGAGGGTCGAAAAGTTCGGTAAAAAACTCGCATCTCTCTCATTTTAACTTAGATGAAGACCTATTATATATCAATAAAAACAATTTTCAAAGTACTAAAATATGATATGATTCAATCATAAAAATAATAAAGTTTAGTTTATGAAAAGTGGGTAGTAATCATACTATTACAAAGATTATCGAATCACCACTATCCTTTCACCACCAACATTTTCCCCGTAACACGACCCCTCCACCACCATCCCTTCACCACCTACACATCATCACTTCACCACCACTACCACCGCACTTCCACTTTGCTATCACCATTACACTGCACCTAAACCCTACCACCCACTTTGCTATCACCATTACACTGCACCTAAACCCTACCACCTCCACCTAAACCCTACCACCCACTTTGCTATCACCATTACACTGCACCTAAACCCTACCACCTCCGCATTCGTTTAACCACTACCGAAAACACCACCACAGTTCACCCCACAACTATTACACCTCCGCGTCCAGCTCCACCACGACAACTAATTCATCATCACTTAGACTTTTTTCCCACGATCGAACATAAGTGAATAATAGAAGGGGCAGAAGGACATAAAAACGTGTTTTAACGTTAGTGGCTCCGACGATTTTTTAGTTTATCTAATTTTGACAAACTTTTCATAAATCAAAATCTATTATTTTGAGATTCGATCCCACCATCTTTATCGATATAAAATAGGTTTCTATCAGGTTTAAAGTTAATGTGATTCAAGAATTTTTCAAAAATAATTTTTTTTCCAACCTATTGAGGGTAAAATTATAATATTTTTTTATGTATAAGTAATTTTGGAGTCAAAATAATTTAGTTCGAAAGTAGGCTAGACAAGCTTTCTAACAGTTCAAACCATGTCCAAATCAGAGTTTGGAATAGCCTGTGGCAAGACCGCAAAGTTTGATGGGTTTTGAGATTTCGAGGATGCGCCCGGGGCGCAATGATAGGCGCCTAGAGCGCAGGGAATTGCGCCTAGGCACATTAAAACCCCACAATTGGATAGGCGCCTAGGGCTCAGGGAATTGCGCCTGGGCGCATTAGAACTCCACAATTGCTCAAACTTTGCGGGTTTATTCCGAACACTTTGGAACTCCGTTTTTTACAAGGTTGGAACCGTTAAAAAGCTTGTTGAGTCTACTTTCTAACTCAAATAATTTTAATATAGAATTATTTGTACATCAAAAGATATCACCAATATTCAGAGGGTCGAAAAGTAAATCATTTTAGTTAAAAGAAGTGATACTGAATCTTGAACATGAAGCAAATGGAGATTAAAAAAAAACGTAGCTAACGAAGAAGAAAAGAAGTGACTGTGATTAAAGAGATAGAAAAGCATAGAAATCGACAAACTCACCGTGAAGAGGGAGACAGATAGAGAGGTATCGAACTCACCGTGAAGAGGGAGACAGATAGAGAGACAAATCAGAGACAATTTATTACCTTGGTTTTTTAGTTCCAAACATGAGAAGAGAAAGTTCAGCCACTGGTAACTCCATATTGTCTTCATTTCTTTCGACATAGCCAGCAAAGTAGGGCAGTCCTTTCAATGGCAAAATTGGTTTCGACCCGTTTCTGTTCTTATCGGGCTTGAATAGATTATTCATCACAATGAGGGCAACTCATCTGCTGAAACTTAAATCAAAACAAAATAATATATACATCTACTATATAAAGTATAAACATCAAGGACTAATAAAGTATATGGCCTATATTTCTTTTCCTGCCTAGTGTGTAAAGATTCTAATATATCCTCAGAAACTTCGCTACCAAATTTTGTTTCCGATCCCATTAGAATAAACAGTTCTGTCATCATCAGTGTTCCAGAGCTGCACAAAGCTCAACCATTTAATCTTCTCTTTGTCCTTTTCCCTCTTAACCTCACTCTTTTCATCTTGAACACACGCTTTCTGCAATGGCATGAATTCTTCCATTATTGGTTCAACATCTCTAGTCATACAGGACCTACATTGTGTTGATTGCTCCTTCAAAGTTTCAATTGCAACAGTATTAAAAATGAACCTAAGAAAATGAAAACAAAAATATACCCACTAATCAAACTTGTCAAACACAGAACCTATCTCCAAATTTCACAAATACGGAATATCCCAACAACATAAATTTTTTCACCAAAACCCATGTCCTGAATTTTGTATCTAAATTGGAATCTTGCAAACAAAGTCAACTCAAAAAGGAAAAAACTAATCCGGTTATGCATCTCACACTCATGACCAAGAAACCATAACCTCCATAAATTGAATCCAATTCATGCCTATCCAAACAACTATTCAAAAACTACATGTATGAGTTTCTGTTAACAAACCACTCATCAAGGTTTTTAAAACCACACCTGAACCAACCAACAGGGTTTAGCTAAAAGGGCCACCCTTGTAGACTCCTATAGTAGTCAATCCTTGCCAAGAGCAAAGTTCTATTTTTTTTTTCTTTTTCTGCAAAGTGCCAAGAGCAAGGATGCCACATGACTCACCGCGAGTCTCTGTAGCAAAGGGGGAAGTGGCGAGGACAACGGTGAGACTGCTGAGTTCTACTTTGAGCCTTGCCACTCAGGAAAATGCCCAAATATGAGGAGTACCAAGGCCGTTGGAGATGCTCTTACAAATGCACCAAAGGCATTTTGTAGCAAATGATTTCATCTGTACTTTTACTTTTGGGGATTTTTTTTTTGATATTTGATGTCACGTTTACATTTTTTGGAGGATACAGGATTCCAACATATACAGATAGCATCACATACAAATTACACAACTCATATATCCAACAATATCAAAATCTATATAAGATAACGACACATGATTAAGAGAATGCGGTTGAAGTTCATTATGGTTGTCGAAAGTTCTGCGGAGAAGACCAGATCAATTCCACCCACAACAGTATTTAGAAAGAAACCATTGCTGAATTGAAAGTTAAAAAAAATTACGAAGGATATGACGAGGATCGCGAGTTCTCAAATCTTTGGCCCCACACACTAAAAAACTCAGATTTTGTTAAAGAGTTTACCTGCACATAAACCGTGTCATGACCATCTAAGATTCCATTGCCAAACTGATTCCCAGAGGTTGAATATAAATACCATTGTGTTAAATTCAATTGCCAAGGTCTCTCATATGAAAACAGGCAAAAAGAAAAGAGAGTAAAAGGATAAGCTAAGGTCTCTCATACGAAAAACCAGCATTATCAGCCGCAAGGGCAATTAATTATCACATAACAAGAGGATCGGCAAGGGAGACCATGAGGTCGTAGTGTTCAACTGATCATATGTTGGCCAAGAGATGTGCAACTTTGTTCCCCTCTCCCAAGGTATGGCCAATGAAGCTATTGCTCTTGTCAAGAAGATATTTGCATCAATCAGATTTCAACGAGGATGGTGAGATAGGGCAACCATTTTTAACCAGGTTCACTGCCTCTTCTAAATCCATCTCCACTTCTACGTGACAATTCTTGCTCCAGGATGTTGAAGAGACCTATTTTCAATCCTCTCAGCTCTTCCTTAAAGCTGGAGCAGTCTTGAATCCTTCCTTAGAAGCCCGCCAGCCAATTGCCCTCTCTGAATCTGGCTTTTCCCTCTGGAGCATCCATCTGTATTAAGCTTCAGAGATCCTGTCATTGGAGGATTGCGTTTGATTTGTCTCATCTATTGGGATTTGTCCCACATCGGTTAAATATCTCCTCCAAATTCTACAAGAAAAAACACTTTTGCCGACTAAAATAATAGTCGCCAAATGGCAGTTTTTAGTCGCCAAAACCTTTCCGCGACTAATTTTTTGGTCGCCACTTTGGTCGGCGACACTTGGTCTGGGAAAGTTTTTGCCGACCAAAATTTTTTGTCGCCGAAACTTGTTTTTCCCGACAAAAAACTTTTGTCGCAAAAAGTATTCGCGACTAACTTTAGTCGCCGTATCTAATTAATTCAAACCCTTCGAAAAATCATATTTACATACAGCGACCAAACTTTTGGTCACCGAATACAACTTTCCCCGACTAAAACATATTTGTTGCCAAATGTCATGTCAATTAAATAATATTAAAAGAAATTTGGGTGCCACGTGGCCCCATCTTTGTACCGCCACGTGGATCATCATGGAGCCTCCACGTGGCGCGTGTGAAATAATCCAACCACATGCCTCTGCCAAGAATCGAACCGCCCACCTCTCATTCCTTATAAGGGCGCACAACCGCTGGGCTACACGCTTAACTTGTGTTTCATTCCTAAAGATAATATATATATTACGTAAGAAAATAAAATAAAATATATAAAACAATATTTATATATAATAATATATTATATTATTATATATTATGTGCGAAAAATTATATATATAATATAATTTCGTTTATTATGATATAGTAATATATAGTAATAAATTAATTACATTTATAATTTACCCTTAAATAGTCATTAATTAATTTTTAACTTTATGCTCTCCTATTAGAGTCATATGACCAAATGAAAAACATATACTTAATTATAAAAGCCCTAGAGACAAATATTAATTATGACCCTTTAGTATAAAATGATCAGAAATCCTCTTCGTATATTTTTCATTACTGATACAACTGTTTTTTTTATATTAAAATTCGGAAATTCATAAGAACCTAATCTAAATTGATACTCCACTATCGCAAGACCCCAACCAAAATCCTTTCTTCTACCAAAAACGACTCTCTAAAACACTACTTTTGAGTCTTCGACATCTTAAAAAAAACTCTAATTTATAAAAAAAATTATCCTTGTCTCACTCCATTTCTTTATCACATTGAAGCTACCTTCTTCATCTTTTTTTTTTATAATTTTGTTACATGCCTAAGGTCATAATAGTCGAACATATCCCATATCAAATGAGTTTAACGTAACTTTTTTCCTGTCTTACTTTTTTTTTTTATAATTTTGTTACACTACTTTTTTTTCTCCGAAAATATAACAGAGAAAAATTCAAAAAGACCAATAAAAAAACACGAAACAACACATATCCAACAGATGAACGCCAACGGAAAACCTTAAAAAAGAAAAAATTGGAATAGCTAATTTAGACGTTCAATCAAATTCAAAAGAGTCCAGAGCAAAAATGTCATTGCCGTTTGAATTCCAACAATGTCATGCCACAATTGAAAAATATTTTCATCGATGTAGATGGAAAAAATGATATCGGTAACTCATTTTGCAGTGGCTAGAAGTTGGACTATATATGATTCATTGAATAACAAGATTATGCAATTTGATTGATTCTTGTAAGATTAGCGTAAGAGTTGGATAAATTCTATTAGATTTTTCCTCTTCCTTATTTTAAACGAAGGTTTTCTCCGTTCATAGGAGCTTTTTTTTTTTGCTTTGTTGAGAATATATGGAAGAGAGAGAAACAGATTTTTCTTTTTAAAAAAAAAGTATAAGGAGAAAAGTGAGATTTAATTAAGGAGCTTTTTTTTTTTTTTTGCTTTGGTTGCATTTAACATCAGATTTAAGAAGTTGCTGTTTAAAAAAAAGTGAGATTTAATTAAGGAGTTAACAATGGAATACGGGTTAAACTTCGGTTAAGTAGATGGAATAAATATATAAGTTTATTATGATGTAATATATAAATTTTCGGCGACAAAATGACTTTTGGTAGCCAAATGGTAGCCTTTTACCGACTAAAGATGTTTTAGTCGGCAAAGGTTCACACAAACGGCGACAAAACGAATTTACTCGCCAATTGGTAGCTTTTCCCGACTAATATTTTTGTCGCCTAATGTTTTTCTTTTGCCGACTATTGGTTGGTCGCCAATTGTTTGTTTTCGGCGACCAAATGATCGTTGGTAGCCAAATGGTAGCACTTCGCCGACTAAGAATGTTTTAGTCGCCAAAGGTCTACAAAATCGGCGAGATGTAATATAAATTTTCGGCGACAAAATGACTTTTGGTAGCCAAATGGTAGCCTTTTGCCGACTAAATATGTTTTAGTCGGCAAAGGTTCACACAAACGGCGACAAAACGAATTTAGTCGCCAATTGGTAGCTTTTCCCGTCTAATAGTTTTTGTCGCCTAATGTTTTTCTTTGCCGACTATTGGTTTGTCGCCAATTGTTTGTTTTCGGCGACCAAATGATTGTTGGTAGCCAAATGGTTGTACTTCGCCGGCTAAGAATGTTTTTGTCGCCAAAGGTCTACAAAATCGGCGACAAAAAAGAATTTAGTCGCCGAATGTCTACTATCGGCGACGAAAAATAATTTAGTCGCCAAAAGTTGACAATCAGCGACAAAAAATAGTTTGGTCGCCGAAAGTTTGTCGCCAAATGTGTTTTTTCTTGTAGTAACTAGTATATGAGCTTGGGCGGCCTCTCTACTTTTTGCCAATTGGTTTGGAGTTGGATGCTTTAACATGGTATCGGAGCTAGAGTTTCGGAGGCTTTTCCCTTTGTTTGTGTTGGAACTTGTGGCTCATATGTTGTGTATGAGAGGTACTAAGAAGTTCTCGTATAAGGCCAGTGCCGAGCGGAACGGAGCGAGGCACTAGCCCATCGCAGATTAGTTGGTTGGGCCGAAGGCCCAAAGGTTTGGGGGGGTGCGGTACGGTACGAAATTATTAGGGTTGAAATAGAAGTCGTGACTATATATACTTTCTATTGTAAAACCCTATGTACTGTGATCATAAATAAAACAGCTCCGCTCCCGTGGACGTACCCGGTTTGGGGAACCACGTATATCTCTGTGTCAATCATTTACTGTTTATACTCGAATATTGTGTGCGTGTGTTTTTAGATCCTTACAGTTTGTGCCGTAGTTGCACTTTATTTCATTGTGATCCGTGTGCTTCGGATCCTTTGTTGACCTCTTCACGTGCGAGTCAGGGGTCGCACGTGCAGGATTTGTCCCACATCGGTTAAATTTCTCCTCCAAAACTAGTATATGAACTTGGGCGGCCTCTCTACTCTTTACCAATTGATTTGGAGTTGGATGCTTTAACATCATCTGCCTAGAAGTAGCCAAATTAATGCTTCGCCAATTTCATTAGCATGTAAACGGATATTCTTAAGAATAGACTCAATAGGCCATTTAAGGATATTAGAATTGCGAAGATACTAAATCTTGCAGAAGTCGCCTTGGTTATCCAGATAATGAGTATTAAAATGTCTAAGGTAGACAGCAACTGGTCAATAAGTGAAAATACAAAATAGAACACTTTTTTCCAAACACTCTTACTATGTGTATAAAATAGAACACAAGTTACTCAGCAAAAAAATAGAAGAAAAGTTAATTAAGCAACTTAATTCCCCCATTAGTCCATAACCATTTACCTTAACATGGCCTAAAAAGTGGTATTTCAGCACCAAAAGACGCAGATGAGCACATATATATTTTACCTTACATATTGTTTTTGCAAATCTTCTTTGTCACATCTAAAAAAACTGAGCCTGACCTCAAACTAAAAAAACCACAAAAGAATGTAATACAATCCACATTTGAAAAGTGAAATTTATGAATCAGAAGAAGCAGAAGCATTGAGAATAAGAACTGACCTTTATAATGGCAATCATTGGGCTATCCATTTTCTACTTATGCTTTGCAAATTCACAACCTCCTCGAATGGATGAATTTTCAAACTTGCCATCTATGCAACTGCCACAACTCAAAGTGGTGTCAGTCACCACAAACAATTGTGCATGATTCATTCGTGACTCAACGAACGGTGAGTTATTTTTATTTGTGCCAAGTTATAATGTTGTATGTTTCTAACGTTGCATTTTCTTGTGGATGTGTTTTGTGTGTTAGGATGTTGAAATCCCATATGTACCACAAATGATGAGTTCCGAAGTTAATTGTCAATCAATACCTTCGTCTTCCCAAGCATCATATAATCCACAAACTTCTTAGGTGAGATTCATTTTTACTATCATATCCGGAGAACAGAAACTAACATCATTTAATCCTTTGCTTGAACTTATAATTGGTTTTTTTTTCAAGGTGACGCCTATTGATCTAGCAAGTCATTCTTCAAAGGGGTACTCATTACTGGATGATGATTCATTTCTTGAATTGTTGAGCTATTCAGAAGATCCCAAACATAAGTAAAGTGTAATGCATGGCATATTTATGGATGAGGGGTTGAACTTTGTTTAATGTTTAAGGAGTTCACGCGACTTTATTTTTTGGTGAGACACTTATCATGGTTTTCAATAGTACCATTTGTCAAATTATATGTATTGGGATCCATATTTTTTGTTGCTTTCATTTTCATGAATGACCGAGAAGCAAATTACAAGATCCGTTTGTTCGTGCTTATATTTATTACAAGTTTCTGTTGGCATTAGGGTGTTGTTTCAGAATTCGTAGGGTGTTTCGGATTTCGTAGGGCGCCCTACGAAATCCGAAACAGCTCTTACCGATATCAGATTGAGCTAATTTTTTTTCAGGAATCTATAAAAAAAAAATTTTAAATTAACTTGTGGTTTGAATCATTTTTGTAGGACCTATAATGGACTCCACAAAAATAAAAAGTAAAAAATAAAAACATGCCAACCAAACAAAAGCAGCCCTTTTGCTTGGTCCAAACGGATCCAGCCCCCTTGGCAGTTGGCAGCGAGGTTGAAGCAAAACGGCGTCGTTTTGCAAGCAAGTTTGAGTGGTGCCTCTTTTTTGGCCCAAAACGACGTCGTTTTGGGCGCTTGGTAGGCTGCCTGGCAGGCTGTGCTTGTTAGGGTCCCCGGATCCACAAACAAGTATAAGTCCAAAAGCGTAATCCAAATCCACAACAAAAACTCACAATCAAATGCAAGGACGGAACCAGAATTTCTTAAACACGGGGGCCGAACTATTAACAATAAATTTTGAAATTTCAAGATTTGAAAATCTAAGAATTTATTTGGTTTGGATTTTGAGGGAGGTTTTTTTGAAAACTGAGTAGAGAGATAGAAAGAGAAACGAGGGTAATAATTGAAGAAAAAATTGATTGGAGACTGTGCGGAGAGAGAGAGGTTGGATTTTAGGATCCAAAATGAACATAGTTTAAAATATTTAAATGTCTAAATAACACCTAATTCGAAAAAGATACTCCATCCGTCCCTTTTTAAGTGTCCTGCTTCGTAATTCCAACTTATTAAAAAGATATCATCATTATACCTTTCACATCAACTTTTTCCTCCACTTTCCCTATTTACCCATCATCATTACACTTTTACTCACTAACTTTTCAAAATAAAATCTACTTTTAAGGGCAAAATAGAAAATTTACCAACTTTTACCTACTAACTTTACAAAATGGACACTTATTAAGGGACAGCCCAAAATGAAATACCGGACTCTAAAAAAGGGACGGAGGGAGTAATATATAGTTGCTCTTACCAAACAAAAAACAACTAATCTTAATATTAAAATAAATAAATAAAAACTCCGAAACTACGCGCCCATACGCCTTGTATATAGCTCCGTCTCTGATCAAATGGCAACACCGTATTTTGTACACTCTACCTAACCAGATAGTCAAAGCAATAATCATATAATCCTATAATTAATAGTCACCTTTTATCACTCTTAACAGCTAGTCATCCAACTTTGACATGTAATGGTCCAAGAGCATATTTAATGGATCCCACATTTGATAACCCAATTACAAATAAAAACCCAAAAGAATTTGGAAATTTCACATCGGCGTAAATTCTAATTCCTAACGATCAAGAAACCTCCATCAATATTAAACAGATTGAGCATAAAAAAATCGATTGGAAAGTAAGGATTCTATGAAATCGTACCTTGAATCGAAATGGTTCGGATTTTGTTGGTGGCTGAGTATACCCCCAGAAACAACATCGCCGGAGTTCCAAGGCACACTGATGTAGAACACGTGGAGGTCCAATTCCATGATCAGCTGGACCGAGCCAAGCTCCGAAAGCCCAAACGGTGTTTAATTTCAGATTACCTAATTTGGCAAAATTCGGACGAGCTCGGAATAGGCCTAAACTTGGTGGGCTGACTTATTTTTGCGCTCCGGTCTAAGTTTGTGAGCTTTGCTGTTTTTCGGCCTAATTTCTTCGTTTAGGTCTTCAATTGCGTTATTTTGCCATTTTAAGAAAGATTTGTTTCGTTAATAACTCTTAGATCGTAATTCCTTTTACGTTGATTCTTTCTGGGAAAGTCTTGTTTTTCTTTCCCGTTTTCAATTTTAGGAAAAGCCCCAAATTCTGAGATTTTTTATTTTCCAAGTTTATTTTTAGGGTTTCTAGGGTTTCAGCCTATATAAGAGTTTGTAACCTAGAGTTTATGCAACTTTTATCAATAATATTCAGACTTTGTCTCTTTCTCTCGTGGACTTGAGTTTATCATTCGTTCGATTAATACGCAACTAATCTCTCTTTGTTAATTCTAATATCTCTTTGTTAATTTCGCTGCGTCAACCCATCGCTGGAATTATAAGACACACTACAGCCGTTCCCACATGCACATAAAGAATACACAAATACCCAATTCAAGAAAATCCCAAGAACTTCAACAGAAGAACCCATAGATCTCAGAAAGAGAGTTGATTGAAAGAGAATTTGTTTTTTTAGAGAGAGATGAAAAGGTTTTGCATATACTCTTCCCTGTGAATTCTCGATTTCAAAATCACAAATTTCACATGGTCTGGCCCTGATTACATTCGCTGAATTGGGCCATGGTTGAATGGAGCAAAATTACCGATTTCTTCCATTTTATTCAACCAAAGTAGCAGAAATTTCCTCAGCTAAGATAAAAAACGAGTGAAACGTGAAAGAGGGATATCAGAAAACCCAAACATAATAGTGAAACGTAAAAGTCGAAAATCGAAGAACCCAAACATAATCAATGAGAAAACCAACCTTGATTTATTTGATTTCTGTGGCCAAACGATTTTAATCGAGTTTGTGGATTTGGTCTCTTCAGAGCATCCGCAATGGTAATAATCAAAATCAATTAATAATCAAAATGTGCCACGTTACCATTTGATTATCCATGTAGTCCATAATCATACTTAACAACCTCTACCTCCACATTGGTTATTTTTGTATCCCTAACAAAAAAAAAATCCACAATACACAATGTGCATTTATCCAATCGCAAATGGATTTCAATTACGCACCCGACCACACCAAATTATCTAATGTGGGGTGTTTTTGAGTTATTGAGTTTTGAGTTTGGTTATTGGTAAAGGTTGTTAAGTTTAGTTATGGAATGTGTGGAATTTGGTTATTTTACTAAAAGACTTGTAACTTTGGTTATTAGGTCATCCACAGTGGTATAATCAAAAGTCAATTGTTTTTAAAGTTAACAATGTTGGTGCAAAAAATAACTCACAATGGTATAATCAAACTTAACAACATTCTTAGAAATAATCAAATTTTGGGCTTTGGATAACCAAAACTAACAATCTTTTTCAATAATCAAAATTTGTGGACCCCACACCACATAAGTTAAGTAGTTCCAAAATTTGTATACATGCGTGTTTCAACTGGTATTTTCTTCTTCTCTTCTTCACCTACTCTATATCTTCTTCACTTCACCCACAAACTACATTTCTCTTTCTTTTCCTCCAAAAGTAAAACTCATATCTCTCGATCATTTATAATTTAACCCATCGTCGCTGGATTAAGGTATTTCATTCTTCTTTTCCGTTTTTATTTTTCCCCCCAAAAAAAATTCATAGTAGGAGGGAAGAAAGTCACCGATTTTTCCCCAAAATTAAAAGAGGGAATCGATATATTTTTGCCCAAAAAAACTGTAAATGGAGAGAAGTGAATGGCGAGAAACAGAGGGAGGGAGAGAGAGAGAAATTGTAGTGGACCCCTTATTTTGGTTATGGATTAGAAGTGACCATTGTGAAGCTCAATATTGTTAAGCTTAACAACCTCTTAAGAGAATAATCAAAAGCTGATGTGTCAACTTTTGGTTATCATTTTTTGATTATACCACTGTGGATGGCCTACAATGTGGGGTGTTTTTTTAGCATTATTGTTAAATTTGTTTATCCATACCCATTTGCTTATTACAATTGAGATGCTCTCACTAAACAGAAGCAAATAAGATACTCCCTCCGTCCCATTTTCATTGTCCATTATTCGTTTTGTCACTTTTGTGTCTATTGCGTATATCTTTCAATCTATAATATTTTTCATGATTTTGATATCTTTGTATTATAGAACAAATTGAAATCTATCAAATAAGATCCATATTGCATATTTTTGGAGATTTACATTGGAAGATATAAGCGATTGAAAACTGACACGAACATCAAAAAATGACAAAAAAAAATGGGACAGAGGGAGTACAAATGAACGAAATCATAAAAGTCAAAATAGCAAAATGAGGGAAATCAAAGAACCCAAATCTAATCAATACCAAGGAGAGGGGACCTTAAGAATCAATACAGCTGTGAGGGAATTTGTGAAAAACAAGGACAGCAGGTTAAGAATTTAACTCTCTCCTTCCAATAGATCAACGCGTATTAAACTCAATCCCCATCCAACCGCCTCTCTCCCCAAACGGTGTGGTGCATTCAAAGATACAACCAAAGGGCAAGCACCCAAGTCTCTGTCGACCACCACCGTCTCATAAATGTCCACACCATTCACTATCCCGTTGTGGTCATACGTTTCAAAGAAGTGGTTGAACGTTACTCCTAGAATTTATGGAAATAACCAATGATAGCGACACGAAATCCTCGTCACTCTCACCATCCCGATTGAGACATGTTGCTGAATCACCCAAAATATCCCCATGCTAGGATCCAAAAAAAAACGAACATGTAAACAAGAAAAAGGACACAAAGGGAAAAATCATAAAAGTCTGGAAAGAAAGTTTCGGCAATGTAGAAAAACGCGTGAATAGACTGATTTTGCCCCTCAACAATGTCAACGTGTATCAAATTAAAGGATTTGATTGGAAAAATTGAGGAAAGTTGTCCTTTCTGTAGCGGGCCGAACACAAATGTTCGCACGCCGAACTCAGATGCTTGCAAAAGAGCGGACCAGACCCGCCATAAACCGATTGGAGGCTTTATGCACGGCGTGCCGACGGTGACTCGTCACGTATGTTCGGTTTGCTTCAGGCTCGGCTGTGAACAAACCAACGCTCGGATTGTGTCGTCGGCAGAGTCCCCTTCAACGTTATTTCCCTCATTAAACCCGTGGCCACGCTCGGTGTTGTCCGCGTTCGGCTACCTTCGGAGCACGGCATGCAGCCGACGACGGCTAGCAGCTAAGCCACGCGTCCTGCCACGTGCAGAGGCGGTTACAATGGAAGATGATCACGGGCGCACGTGGGTGTGCCAACTCAGCCCTGAAAACGGTTATCAGATCTATTCCTCGATGTCACTATGACATCACTTGGCCCGTGGAAGGCACGTGATCGTATTTGGAGGGCAAGTCAGAAGGCACTATAAAGACCTAGGAATGGTAACCCTAACAGGTAGAGGCTACTCAATACTCACACTGACTCTCTCTGAGCTTTCTGCTTCCTCTCTCTGCACTATACTCATCCTCTCGCCGGAGGGCCTTGTCGGGACAACCCCCGGCCAGGTCTTAGTCGTGCGTTCCCTGTGCAGGCTAGGAGAAGAAGGCTCAACAACCATCGAACCACCAACGGAGGAGCGAGGATCAAGGATCACGGGCCACACAATTGGTGAACCCGACGTGAAACCTTCTGATCTAAACGGCTCTCTCATCCTCCAAACCCCCCTCAATCCTTCGTAAAACAACCACCAAATCACCTACCATGGGCGGAGATCTAACAGACGCAACCGTTTCGGGGGCCAAAGACGCAGGTGGAAACGTCAATTCCACGCCAACCCTCGAAAGGCACATGTCCCTCTCCCTCGCCCCTGGGTCCGGGCTCTCGCCCGTCTCAGACGACGTAACTTCGGCGTACATCCGCCTGTTGCAGCGTCGCGACGATGAACGTGATAATGAACTGGCCGCGCTAAGGGCAGAGGTGGCCCAAATGAAGCAACGCATGCAGCAGGACGCCACCCCTGCCGCATCGAGATCTGGCGGAGACAGGGGTAGAGGAGGCCAAACACCGCCTCCGCCTCCACCGCCACCACCACAAGGGCGTCAGAACGAAGGAGGCCAACGCGGATCCGTGAAAGACCGCCTAGGCTTCACCCCAGCACCGGACGACGCCAGAGGAATCATCCTCTATAATCAACCCACAGTATCTGGGACACATCGTTCTAGAAGCCGTCACGATGGAACCAGGACAAGGGACACCGAGTCGTTTACAAGTACGTACTCGACTGGTCGCGCAGAGTTCTCTCGCACAACGGCCTCGCACCGTAGCCGAGACTCTGCCCGAACCAGACCCCATGTCTCTGAGCGCCTGGGGAACATTCCGATTGAGAACAAAGATGACGAGCACTACGCTCGGCGCAACGGGAAAGACGTACGCGTTGAGGGCGCGGACGACGAGAACAAAACCCGTCGCCACAACGACAAAACCGTCGACGGCCCACGCCGAACGGAGAGGGACTTGCGAGATAAACTTCGGCGAAGAGAAGCCGAGAAGGCGTCGGCAAAAGAACACAAGGAAAGGGATTCAAAGAGATCAAAAACGGAAGAGCACGGCAAACCGCCGCGCCCAGGATTTGAAAGGCAGCTAAAAGATCTCGGCGTCTCCCCATTCACCTCCCACATAATTAACACGCCGCCAGAGCCCACTTTCCACCTGCCCAAATTCACGAAGTTCGATCCGTCGACGTGTGAGGCCTACACTCACCTCATCCATTTCAGGCAAACCATTGAACTCTGCACGCTTAAAGACGAGGTAAAATGCAAGGCGTTCCCGTCCAGCCTCGGCTCCCTAGGACTCCAGTGGTTCAACAAATTGCCCGCTGGATCCGTAAGGACCCTGGCCGACCTTGAACGCGCCTTCAACACACGCTTCATCACAAGCAACAAAACGGCTAAAGAGCCTGAATCACTGTCTCAGATGAGAAAACTGTCGTCTGAAACCCTCAGGCAATATGCCGAGCGCTACTGGCAGCTATTCAACGAGATCCCAGGAATCGATGAATATTGGGCTGCACGCACTTTCAAGAACGGCCTGGAAACTGGCAGCAAGATCTTAGACGAACTCGCCATCCGCCCACCACACGGCATGGGTGAACTAATGAGTGTCGTAGAAAGATTTTGTGCTCTCGAGGAACTTTATGCAGACAGGGCGGCACAGGGAATCCCAAGCTCTAACAATCCATTCTCCTCAACCGTGCACCAGCTGCCAGCACAAGTGGCAACCCAACAAACGCAGCCGAAGAAGCAAGTGCACAACATTAAAAAGGGTAAGGAGCGTCCGCCGAAGGAGCATGACTACGTGGCCGAAACCACTCACTTCAAGGAACCAATTTGGTCTTTTCTGAAGGAAATAATGAGACAACCATGGTTTGAGTGGCCGACGAACAAGATGGGAACCGACACCGGCCAACCGGATCAAAACCCCAGGAAGAAATGCACTTACCACAACGACCTCGGACATTACACGACTGCTTGCGCACCATACAAGGCTCTCCTTGAGAAGCTTGCGGCTCAAGGTCATCTCGATCAGTACATTGATCGATCAAAGACGCCCGCCCGGCAGACAAATCCCAACCCCAACGAACAACGCCCGCTGATCCATGTCATTCACGGTCCAGTAACCAGAGCGTCTGAGACTGCACTTAAAGCCGACATCGATCACGCCTCAATTTCCAAGGCAGTACTCTCCGTCGGCTGCGGATCCAAGCGTCAACGACCACAAGACGTGCCAAAGTGGACGATCAGCTTCACCGAACGTGACCTTGAACACGTCCAAACACCGCATTCGGACGCCCTCGTCGTAACCATCCAGATCGGCGTTCACGACGTCAAACGCGTCCTCATTGATCAAGGGAGCTCGGCCGAGGTTATGTACTACGATCTATTCAAAAAATTGGAACTACCAGAATCGGCACTACTACCAACCGAAGTACCCCTCATCGGCTTCAGCGGAGCACCTGTTTGGCCAGTCGGCCGAATCTTCCTCCCCGTCGTCGTCGGCACAAAAACCCTTTCTGTCGAATTTATCGTCGTCAACGTGCCGAGCCCAAACAACGCCATCTTGGGACGAAATTGGCTTCACGGAATGCAAGCCATTGCTTCAACATACCACCAGCTCGTCCGCTTCATCGGCACCACTGGAAGACAAGAAGACTTACGAGGTGACCAAATTGCATCCAAAAAATGCTACGTCTCCGCCGTACACAGCTCTTCAAAGGCAAAACAAGTGCAATGGGTTGAAGTCCCAGACATGGGTGTCATCGAGGACGTCGGTCAACAAGCCGAGGACAAAGCGGAGGAGGACCTGGTGAAAATGCCCATCAACGAGGATGGATCACGCTTCTTCTTATTTGGCTCCTCACTATCTGACGCCGAGCGCGAGGAGATGTTCCTGTTCCTCAAAAACAATCTTGAAGTCTTTGCATGGACCCCGGAGGAAATGCCAGGGGTCGATCCCAACTTTATTTGCCACTCCCTCAACATCAAAAAGGACGCCAAACCAGTAGTTCAAGGGGGCTCGACGCTCGGCACCTGAACACGCCGACGCCGTCATCGAAGAAGTCAACCGACTTCTTGACACCAACGCCATTCAGGAAGTCCAATACCCAACCTGGCTCTCCAACACGGTGGTCATCAAAAAGAAGAATGGAAAGTGGCGAGTCTGCGTCGACTACACGAATCTTAACGACGCCTGTCCCAAAGACTGGTTCCCACTGCCGAAGATCGACCAGCTCGTAGATGCAACAGCCGGCCACGCTCGGCTAAGTTTTCTGGATGCCTACCGTGGCTATCACCAGATTGCTATGGACCCGACCGACATGGAGAAGACGGCATTCATAACTCCACATGGAATTTTTTGCTATAGGGTGATGCCATTCGGTCTAAAGAACTCCAGAGCCACATTCAACAGAGCGATCTTCAAGATGCTCTATGCACAAATAGGCAACATCCTGGAAGCATACATTGACGACCTCGTCGTCAAAAGTCAAAAGGAGCACAACCAATTGCAGGAGCTGGCCGAGGTCTTCGAGATCCTTAAATTCCACAAACTCCGTTTAAACCCAGAGAAGTGCGCGTTCGGCGTAAGTGCTGGCAAATTCCTTGGCCATTTGGTCACACGGCGTGGCATCGAAGCCGACCCCAACCAAATTAAGGCAGTGGCAAACCTTCGGCCGCCAAGATCAATCAGAGAGGTACAAAAACTAACTGGGATGGCAGCGGCTCTCAACCGCTTCATCAGCAAATCATCCGACAAGTGCCACTCCTTCTTTCACGCTCTCAAAGGGAAAAGCCGACGAAGTTTCGAGTGGACGCCGGACTGTGACAGAGCGTTGTCCGAGCTCAAAGATTACCTGGGTTCTTCACCGCTGATGGTAAAACCCAAAGAATACGAAAATCTCTACCTTTACCTTGCAGTCTCGAGCCACGCCATTAGCTCAGCACTTGTTCGGCGAGAAGGGGCCGACGACATGCTGGTATATTTCACGAGTAAGACACTCCTACCCGCCCAGACTCGGTACCTTCCATTGGAAAAACTGGCACTCGCCCTGGTATCTGCGGCGAGGAAGCTCCTGCCATACTTTCAGGCGCACACAATAACAGTGTTGACCGAGCATCCTCTCAAAGCGCTTTTTCGAAAAGCCGACCTCTCAAACCGAGTTTCGAAATGGGCGGTCGAGCTTGCGAACTTTGATATCCGCTTTGAACCGAGGACAGCAATAAATGGTCAAGTCCTCGCTGACTTTATTACTGAGCTAACACCTGAAGACTCCGAGATCCTAAACACTCCCCCAACTACTCAACCTTCTGCCGAAGGTGAACAGGAAAAGGACAAATGGCTCCTCTTTCAGGGAGACACATGGCGATTGCAGGTAGACGGCGCCTCCAACAACAACGGAGCAGATGCCGGAGTCGTTTTGGTCTCACCATGCGGAACACTTCACGAGAGTGCTATCACCATCGATTTTTCTGCAACAAATAATGAGGCCGAATATGAAGCACTGCTTGCTGGCTTACGCTCGGCAATCGCAATGAAGGTTGACGACTTGGCCGTGTATTGCGACTCTCAACTTATAGTCAATCAGGTGCTGGGTGACTACGAAGCTCGGGACCCAAGAATGATGAAGTATCAGGCATCGGCGGCGGAACTCATCACTCACTTCAACAACTTCAACATCATGCAGATCAACCGCGAGCACAATGCTCACGCCGACGCTCTTGCTGGTCTAGCCTCGGCTTCAAAGGCATCAGAGTTCCGAACCATAAATTTTGGGAACATTGACCACCCGAGTTTCGACACAACTCCAGAAGTGCTCAACATCGAGCTTGGTCCGAGCTGGATGGATGAAATCGTTGCCTTCCTCAGAACCGATACTTTACCCGACGACAAGAAGGAAGCCTTCCGTATCAGAAACAAGGCCGCGTACTATTGGCTCTCTAAGAACGGCCAACTCTATAGAAAATCCATTTCCGGGCCCTATCTTCTTGTCGTTCACCCAAATCAGGTTGCCGAAGTCCTTGACGAACTGCACTCCGGAAGTTACGGCTGCCACTCTGGTGGACGTTCGTTATGCCAACGCGCGATGAGTCAAGGATACTTTTGGAAAAACATGAAGAAAGACTGCGAGGAAATTGTTCGAAGGTGCCGACCATGCCAACTTTTCTCCCCAATCCCCAGGCAGCCGGCTCAGAATCTCTCCCCCATCACAAGTCCATGGCCATTCGCGCAATGGGGGCTCGACATCGTCGGGAAGCTCCCTACAGCACCTGGGGGCTTTAAATTCTTGATCACAGCAACGGATTACTTCTCCAAGTGGGTAGAGGCCGAGGCCCTTGTCACCATTACAGAAGCAGACGTCCGACGATTCGTATGGAGGAACATCGTGACAAGGTTCGGCGTACCCTACGCCATCGTCTCCGACAACGGTACCCAATTTGTCGGGGACGGCCTCACAAGTCTCTGTGAGGAGTTCGGCATCAGATTCTTCAACTCAACACCAGCCTACCCTCAGGGAAATGGCCAGACCGAAGCCTCAAACAAGACGGTCTGTGCAGGGATAAAACGAAGATTGAATTCAAAGAGGGAAAAATGGGCAGAGGAACTCCCCAGGGTTTTATGGGCTTACCGCTCCACTCCCCGCCGTTCAACAGGCCAGACACCATTCTCAATGGCGTTCGGCATGGAGGCCGTCATCCCCCTAGAATCAAGGTTCCCAACCCTCCGAACGGAAAATTTCAACCCACAGTCCAATGACGAAGCCGTCGAGCAAGAACTGATTTTGGCTGAGGAAAAACGAGATGACGCTCGGCTAAAGCTTGCCGAGTATCAACAGACTGTCGCCAAAGGCTACAACAGAAGTGTCAGAATCAAGAAGTTCAAGCCCGACGACTTGGTTTGGTGTAAGGTCGTCCAAGCAAGCAAAAAGAAAAAGTTCATGCCTAATTGGGAAGGGCCATTTCGTATTGTGAAGGTTGCCTGTGAAGGGACTTACACCCTCGAAGACATGCACGGCAAGGTACTCACCAACCCGTGGAACGCACAGAACCTCAGGAAGGCTTACATGTGACGCTTCAATCAGACAACTACCTTTGGCCAACACATTGTGCATTCAGAGTTTCTGTTTTCTTCAGCTTCGGCATAAACTCTTTTACTTTTTATTTTTCTTTTTCTTGCATTTCAAAGAAGGGCCTCGACCCACTGTTACTGTTTTTATTACTTTCCCTGTACTTCGAAGAAATATCAATGAAATGACAATCTTTTTCATTTCAAAGTCTTCAACAAACATTTCATGCATTCATTCCACTCTCGGCTAGAATGCCACACACAAACGATGACTTCGGTCACACCCACCAAACGGCTCCTTAAAAAGCCCTTTGCTTCGGCCAACTTCACCGCCCAAAGAAGCAATCACTGGACATATGGTCCGCCGAGCCTGAAATACACTTTTGGAACTTAGGCTTCGGCTCGGATTGGCAAGACACTATGGTCGGCCACCGAAAGGTTACACTCGCAATTTGGCGAGCAAACCACCCACAACCAATCACCACTCTCAAACGTTCCTCTACTATGGCCAGGGGCTGACACTTTGGCCGAGCCCCATCCACTGGCAAAGGGGCACTTCACACTATCAAACTACGTCAAAGGTTGGATCATGTCAGCTCACAATACATCCATGTTTGGCGACCTATAGCAACTACGGCCATACTACTTTGGTCAGGGCTCGGCTGCAATATCTCTACTTAACCATTTCGATCATGAAATACTTTCAAGTATTCAGCCGAACCCAAACCAAAAGTGGGGGCTACGGACAACTACATACAAACATGCAAGACCAACAAAATTATGTGAAGACATGAAGGCAATCAAACAAGCTCGGCAATAGTAGAGACGTTGCAAAAGGAAGCCATGCATTCATCTAAAACTTCGAAATAAAGACAAGTGTTTGAAAAGTCCTAAGCTAGGAGGTACGGCGTAGTAAATCGTTCGGTGCCGACCCCCCTTAAACTATTACATCTGGCACGGCAAACTCCCAAGATTCGGAGTCGTCCAGTCCAACAAAAATTCAAGAAATTCAAAGAAAAATACAACTCTAAAGAAACTTGAAGCTCTATGGGTGTGGTGGATCACCCTCGGCTGCAGATTCAGCAAGGCGAGCAGCATCGTCCTCAGCTTCAACAACCACTTCATCATTTTTCTGAGCCTGTTCGGTGTCCTGCTCGGCAATCTTAACCTCGGCCTCTGTCCTCCCACCAGAATCATCCACTCCACCTTCAGCGTCGGCCATAGTTAGATCATCAACATCGTCCTCGCTTTCAGAAAACTCCTCCGGCGGAAGTGGGGCACATTCCTCCTCCGTGTACGGCAGCACGAGCTCGGGCACAACGGCCGCAGGGATGGTCTTCATCAGGTTCATATCAGGCTCTAGCTGCATAACAGCACAAGCAGCCAGCACCCCAGCCTTGTACCCTTTTCGGTACGCAATAGGAACCTTCTTCCCGACCTCCTCATTCACCATCGACCGAGCATCTCTCATATACTCAACTCCTGCTCGGTCGTACCCCGCCTGGTAGGCCTTCGAGTCCACCTCCTTCATCTTCCTTTTCTCCCTCCTCACGACTTGACCAAGCTCTCGTTCGGCCGTCTTTGCGTTCTCAAGGGCCTCATCCCTCTCCTTCTCAAGCTCGGCAACCTTTGCCTTAACCAGCTTCAGCGCAGTCTTGACAGCCTTAGTTTTCTCACGCTCGGTCTTAGCGTCATCTCTATACCGCGTTCTCTCGGCCGCCAACAGATCCGCCTGGTTGGACACTCGCAGAACAGCCTGCCCAGTCTGTTAAAAAGAAAAGATGGTCAAGCTCGGCCAAAAGGGGAAGAAGTTAGCACACAAAAAAAAAAAGAAGGAAAATTCAAAAAGTCAAGTCAAGTACCTGAACAAGATAGGCGCTTAAATGAGTGATGCTCGGCTGCAGCTCCCCTGGAACTCTCTCCATATCCCTCGGCAGAGCGAGACCGTGCAGCATGGTAACGGCCAACCCAGGCTCAACCTTCACACTGTCTTCCACAGTAACGATCCTGCCGTCGGCCATCGCGAAGGATGGCGCGAACTCTTGCACAATCGCTCGGCCACCTGAGCCGGCCGCCTGTTCCACGGCTTTGGAGCCACCTGCAGCCGAAGGCTCAGTTTGGTCCCTCTCCTTAGGATGTGGTGTCGGCGGCCTCGTGGGGAAGAAGTCTTGGGTGACCTTCTGCTTCTTTGCAGGATTGTCAGCCTGTGCAGCCTCCTTCTGGCGGGTCGCGGCCCCATCTCTCAGATTCAATTTCACCACGTTCCTCCTCCCCATCTCGTCGGTATACTCGGGGATGAGGGTTCGGATTGGCGGAATGTTGATACCTAGAAAGTCGGCTGGCAGACTGCTTTGGAACTAGAAGTCGGCCGACTTCTTTAAAGATGGGAACTTGAGCCTTGGTTCTTTCGCCTTCTTGCTCGGCCTATTTCCTCCCGCTTGACCCTCGGTAGCCCTCTTCTTACCTTTAGCCTTGGTGTTCGGCCCAACTTCTTTCTTCTTCCTCCTCAACTTTCCCTTGTAAGAGGGAATGTAGTCGAGCAGCGTCGGCGCGTCACGGCAAATTTGAGCCCTCAACGTTTCAACGTTAGCCTCAACTGACAAAGAATGCTGTGTCTTGGTGATTGCTCGGTTATCTGCAAGGAGAGGATATCTTCAGAATTCTCAAACAACACAAAGAAGAAATAAATCTTACTCGGCGATGTAAAGAAAATTAAAAACCCAACCTCGAAAGTCTTTTATCTTCGGCACAGAGTGTAGCCGCACTGACTGACTGCCGAACTCATAATTCCCACTAACTTCAACATAGAAGTTAGCCCACTTGTCGGTGTCGGGAAGCCCATTTATCAGGGGCTCTTTTCCACTACGTGTGGACAGGTACCTGCGCTCGGTCCCGCCGTGCCTGGACATGATGTACGTGTGAAAGAGGTCGGCCACGGTGAACTCGAGGTTGTGTAGCTCCTTCAGCTTAATTATGGACATCACTATCCTATAACTATTAATGGCAAAGTAATGGGGTACTATGCCGAACCTGGCCAGCAGTTCCCTCAGAAAAGGATGAAGGGGGAAACGGAGTCCAGCCTCGCAGATGGCCATCAGAGGAACCGTTATATGCTCGGGACGGTCTTCCCTTTTATCCCTAATCCTATTGCTAGCTACCTGGTGGACTACAACGTCGGCCGGGATGTGGTATGTTCGGCAGAAATTATCATACTCATCGGGACGTCCGCTGAAATAATGGGCGTGGGGACAGACCTGCCCCCTCTCGAATAGGTCGGTAAACTCCCTATTGTCGGAAGACATCTCAACGGGAGCGGAACGGGAAGAGGTCGTGGCCCCAGCTTGTGAACGAAGTCTGGATTCAGCCTCGGCCCCAAGCTCGTGCTCGGCTTTAGACTCTGTGCTAGTAGAAAAGGTTATCTCTGGTTCGGTGTTGAAACCGCCGTACTCATGGTCACGCTCGGCATTTGAATCACCAGAGTCTGACATGTTTGAGTCTATGGAGGAAGATCGACGTCGGCTTCTGTATCTCTCCACGTATTTCCGGATCACGAGATCGGCAGAGTCGTCCTCTGAATTCTCAGAGTCGGATGAGATGACGATGACTGGGTGAGCCAGACCTAACAAAGTCCAAAAACAAAAACATAAGACCGTGACGTCGGCCAGGAAGAAGGTATCTCACTACGCTCGGTATCCTAAATGGCCCACCCCATCATCATTCTCAAGGCTCGGCCAAACCATGTTCGGTTTGAACCTACCAAACGACAAAGACTGGGGCTCGGCCTATTCCATCAACGGCCAAGCCCAGGAACCCCTTGAAGGTTCCATGCTCGGAAGGATAGGTTGAAGAAGGAGATGAACAGTCCGTTCATCTCCAGGGTGCACTGTTCACTCAGAACAAAAAATGCCCCAAAAACCCAGAAAAGCAAAAGATAATGGACTAGAAATTGCAAAGAAGTGAAAAGAACCAAGAATCGAACACATACCTAGATTTGTGGCGAGATCTGGTGGCTAGATTGCTGGGAGTCAAGACCAGAAGATGAACAGGTGCTCTTCGAAGCTCTGGCAATGGAGGTCTGGAGAGAGAGAGAGAACGAGAGCTTTCTCTCTCCTCGCGTCTCTCTTTATATAGGGCTAGGATTGGGAATTCGAAAATCCCGCCCATCATTGCACCGCCGAACAGCTAACCACTCAGCGCATGACACGTGTCACTGAAAGGACGGTTTGCAGGGTGTGCCAGCTTTCCCCTCATCTGCCGTACCCATCCACGAGTTGACATCTGGCGTTCGACCATTGGAAGACTTCATCTGCGGTTAAGCTTACTCCTGAGAAAGAGATGATTTAGGCTCGGCTGGAGTCCGTCTTCATCGAACAAATATGCGCTCGGCAATTCGACAGAGTTCGGCCTAAGGCTCGGTGTCAATCTCTACCATGCGTACGGCATTGGCAGAAATTGAGGGGCTATTGTAGCGGGCCGAACACAAATGTTCGCACGCCGAACTCAGATGCTTGCAAAAGAGCGGACCAGACCCGCCATAAACCGATTGGAGGCTTTATGCACGGCGTGCCGACGGTGACTCGTCACGTATGTTCGGTTTGCTTCAGACTCGGCTGTGAACAAACCAACGCTCGGATTGTGTCGTCGGCAGAGTCCCCTTCAACGTTATTTCCCTCATTAAACCCGTGGCCACGCTCGGCGTTGTCTGCGTTCGGCTACCTTCGGAGCACGGCATGCAGCCGACGACGGCTAGCAGCTAAGCCACGCGTCCTGCCACGTGCAGAGGCGGTTACAACGGAAGATGATCACGGGCGCACGTGGATGTGCCAGCTCAGCCCTGAAAACGGTTATCAGATCTATTCCTCGACGTCAATATGACATCACTTGGCCCGTGGAAGGCACGTGATCGTATTTGGAGGGCAAGTCAGAAGGCACTATAAAGACCTAGGGATGGTAACCCTAACAGGTAGAGGCTACTCAATACTCACACTGACTCTCTCTGAGCTTTCTGCTTCCTCTCTCTGCACTATACTCATCCTCTCGCCGGAGGGCCTTGCCGGGGATAACCTCCGGCCAGGTCTTAGTCGTGCGTTTCCCGTGCAGGCTAGGAGAAGAAGGCTCAACAACCATCGAACCACCAACGGAGGAGCGAGGATCAAGGATCACAGGCTACACACTTTCAATTCCTTCTTCTTATATGTCCATCGGCAAATGGATTAATAATTATAAAAAAAGGCGAAAAAGAAAATTATAAACCCTGTTTGATTTAAATTAGCATTGCCGCGAATCTGGGCACTGCCCTGTTTATTCTCTGGAAATAACTCCAAGATAAAGACGCTTGGAAAAAAACAGAGTCCACCAAAAACGTGAAATTATTCTTTAATACTGATCACCAAAGTGGGGACAATGGAAAATGTCGACTACCTCGGTACTCCATTGGAGGATTTTAGGAGCTGCCCTGATGCAAAATTTCTATGATGCCCCAGTGTGGTATTGGGGCATCATGCTTCCATTTAATATGGATCATTAGATTAACTTTTAGGTTAATCTGGACTTTTGGATCAAAACCATCTCTTAAAAATAAGGTGGTTTTTCGTTTTTTCAGCCATTATACTTACCATGAATATTGACTCTTCTTACCAAATTTTATGCTGATACTTACCACAAAATAAGGCATACTTACCACAACTAAAGGCTGTACTTCAACGTTTTTAAGTGTTTTCAAAATAATTTTAGGAGAGAGGGGGATGGACCAAGGGTTAATAGGAGAGAGGGGATGGATCCAAAGGTTGAGATTGAAAGAAGAGATCCAAAAGGATTTAAAAAAAACGGGGGCATGATGCCCCAATACCGCTTTGGGGCATGGTAGCAGGACGCGCCCTGATGGGATCAGCGGTCATCTTCCTCTGTCATTTTTATTTTATTTTTTTTTGACAATTATGCTTCGTTCAGATGAATATTGATACGATATCTACTTCCTTTTTTATACAGATTTTAAACATATCGAATCTTATAAAATTTCACAGCTTAGATCATCAAATAAATCCCTTACGAGTCTCATTTTGCACCACACTAGGGGTCGCATGACAGATCGCCACATTTGGCTCCAAATTACTCCAGGAGCATTCAATAATTTTTCCCACATTGGGCTAATATGTGCAAGAAAATTTTTAACGCAACGGTTATTTGTAACACTCTCTCACATTTACATCAAAGATTTTTTCGGAGTGCGCGGGGCAGTGAAATTTCCATTCAAATAGAATCTATCTCCTTTCCTTTTAAATATAAGTATGCGTGCAACCATCTTCCTTAAAAGATACGACATCCTTCAACTACTCGCTCTATTCAACTATCCTTGCATTGAGAGGAAGAAGAAAAAAATTCAAAGAACAAAGCCATGTTCGCTTTTCTGTCGTTAATCCTTCTGGCTCACGCCATATCCCCTGCCTCCTCGCAAGAAAAAAACATATACCTGTTGGCCGGGCAAAGCAACATGTCCGGCCGCGGAGGCGTGACCAACGGCACCTGGGACGGCTTCGTCCCGCCCGAATGTGGCCCCAATCCTTCGGTACTCCGCCTAGCCGCAAACCTCACGTGGGTTCCCGCGGCCGAGCCGCTCCACAAGGACATCGACGTGAACGTAACCACCGGGGTGGGGCCGGGAATGTCGTTTGCTAATGCGCTGCTGGACTACGACCCCGGCCTTGGCGTGGTGGGATTGGTGCCTTGCGCAATCGGCGGGACCAAGATCAGCCAGTGGGTACGGGGGAGTTTTTTGTACGACCAGCTGGTGAGGAGGGCTGACGCCGCCGCGCGGGGCGGAGGGAAGATCCAGGCGATGCTGTGGTATCAAGGGGAGAGTGATACGGTGGATGAAGAGGATGCGGAGTCGTATAAGGGGAGATTGGAGAAGTTTTTTGAGGATCTTAGATCTGATTTGCAGTCTCCTTCATTACCAATAATTCAGGTAAACTGCCACTATTTCGGCTACTTGCCTTTTTTGGTGCTTCCCAAAATAATTTCGGCTATTTTTTTTTCCCCGACGGTTAAGAGTATCCGAGCCAGCTTACGCGCACTTCGAATATTACCCCTTCCGATCTGGTCAAAGGCAGAGATCATTCACGACAGAACTAAGAAAATTCACAAGAAATTTATCTCTTACGACCTGGCCCTCAAGTGGTTGTTATGTTTTGAACTCAAAATGTCTTAATAAGCCTCATATGTATATTGCCAGCTACCTCTTGGGTTATTTCGGCTACTTTACACTCTTGATTACTCGTGATGTTTTCATAGTTGAATCTTTTTAGTTCCCTTTTTAAATGAAAAATAATTATTTCTGATATATGTGGGGCAATTAAAACATGGACACATGGGGTAGATATGAAGAAAATTACTATTTGTTAGTGTTTAACTATCAATCAGTGGCGTTTGAAAATTTTCCATAAACAACCTACATTAAAAATGTATATATATGTAGGCATTTGCCAGGTTTGTTTTTGTTTTTTTGAATATTTAAAACTCGCTTGGAAGAGTTACCCAAGAACATGTGTAGAAGTTTGAAATTTAAGGACATACTTTTTTTTAACAGACAAAGAGTCTTGCATGCGGAGGTTTATCAAGTAATCGGGTGTGTGCAAGACTGCAAACAAACCGAGCCGCAAGCGACCATGCACCTTGAGGCCTGGCTTGTTAATGGCATGACTCAGCTTGACCCGTTAAATAATTGAGCAGAGCTCAAGCTCGAATTTTAGGCTCGTGTAGTAAACAATCCAAGCTTCAAAAAACTCGGCTCGTTGTTATAGGCTCGACTCGTCTACAAACAAGTTAACAAGCCTATCTCAAGCTCGAGTTTCAGGCTCGTATGCACCCCTCGATAACTGTCACTTTACGTATACGTCGTCTGATGCCGAGGTATGGACGGAGCTATGCATTAGCAAGTGAGGTCACTTGACCACAGAGTTTTAAAAAAAAACTTGCTAGAGGTGCTATAATTTTAGTGTTATTTTCACGTTTTTGAAATTCTAATTTTTTGCCTTGTGTCATAACGAAGTGTACATGGCTCTAAGTAATTGACAATATTGACCACACAGCCGACAAATTCTGACTCTGTCCCTATCTAAGGAATGAGTCGACCTGCGAGCTTAGGAGAAAAAAAAACACTGTTGTTTGTATCAGGTTATTCAAATTGACCATGTTATAGACTTATAGTTGTTTTTGGTAGGTGGCAATAGCATCACCTCAAGGCCCTTTTATTGAGAAAGTAAGAGAAGCTCAATTGAGATTAGACCTTGCAAATGTCAAATGTGTTGATGCCAAGGGACTAGAGCTCGGACCGGACCATTTGCACCTGACCACTTCAGCAGAGGTTCAACTCGGGAAGATGTTGGCCGGTTCATTCCACCAGACCCGGCCCAGACCCCTCAAGAATAATGCCCCCTCCAGGTTTCCTAATTACGTTGGAGGCCTTCTCCACTAGCCCCCATCCCCAGTTTAGTTCTTTGATTTTTTTTTTTTTTTTTTGAATAGTAAAAAATTCATTAATAAAAATAAGGTTACAACTCACTTTGAGCGGCTATTATAACAAGAAGAGTGAATTAAGGCCTTGTGCAAAGCGACTACACGGTAATAACAAAAGGAAACATGACGGAAAACAAAGGATACTCTATGTCGAATATGCGGATGCAAAACCTAGATAAGTAGTTGCAATAGTAGTTCCAGTAACGATGAGCTTTTCAACAAAAACCAACCGATAACCATTTGATTGTTATATAGTTCAAAAACGGAGTACAAGCTTCCAAAGTCAACTTGGCTTTCAAACCAACTAGTCAGCCTTAGTCACCATCAAAATCCAAGCACTAAAAATCTTTCGCGCTTGTAACATGGCATGTGGAAATTTAGGAAATCCTTATCACATCCAAGCCATCATTATTGACTTGTCCAAATGTGAACCAAAGAGAATATATTAAGAAGGATACCTTGAAAATGGTTTTATGGAGTTCAATCGCGTGTGTCCAGAGTGTTTTTAGACTGTCTAGATTGAAAACTAATTTTGACCGATTATCGGTCAAAATTAAAAAGCAATCTCAACCATTAATTACAAAAATGGACAACTGGGATTCCCCAAATCCCCCGAAAAACTTGTTCGAAGATTCGTGTGAATAAGTTTCTCTCGTGAACCAAATTCCAACTTACAAGTTACAACATGAGTTAACTGCTCACCCCCATTCAGCTACTCATTGAGAGGAGGAAAAAGAAAAGAAAGAACAAAAGCAATGTTCACTTTTCTGTCGTTAATCCTTCTGGCTCAGGCCATATCCCCTGCCTCCTCGCATGGAAAAAACATATTCCTACTGGCCGGACAAAGCAACATGTCCGGCCGGGGAGGCATGACCAACGGCACCTGGGACGGCGTCGTCCCGCCCGAATGTGGCCCCAACCCGTCGATACTCCGCCTAGCCGCAAACCTCACGTGGGTTCCCGCAGCCGAGCCGCTCCACAGGGACATCGACGTGAACGTAACCGTTGGGGTCGGGCCCGGAATGTCGTTTGCCAATTCGGTGTTGGCCAACGACTCCAGCCTCGGCGTGGTAGGACTGGTGCCTTGTGCCGTCGGTGGGACTCGTGGGACCAAGATCAGCCAGTGGGTTCGGGGGAGTTTCTTGTATGACCAGCTGGTGAGGAGGGCCGGCGCCGCCGCGCGGGGCGGAGGGAAGATCCAGGCGATGCTGTGGTATCAAGGGGAGAGTGATACGGTGGATGAAGAGGATGCGGAGTCGTATAAGGGGAGATTGGAGAAGTTTTTTGAGGATCTTAGATCTGATTTGCAGTCTCCTTCATTATCAATAATTCAGGTACACTGCCACTATTTTCGATATTTATACGTAGTAATTTTTTTTTTGTTGCTTCCAAAAATAATTTCGGCTATTTTTTTTTCCCGACGGTTAAGGGTGTCCAAACCAACTTACTCGCACCCTGACTACCCTGACTATTACTCTTTCCTGTCTGGTCAAAGACTAGTCATCCACGCCAGAATTAAAGGATTCACAAGAAATTTGTCTCTTGCGACTTGGCCCAAGTAGTTGCTAAGTTTTAAACTCATAATGTCTTTGTTAAACCTCATCTATATTGACACTTAGGCTCCGTTCTTTTGGATTTAACTTAAATCTGAAAATTCTGTCCTTATTTGAATTTTTTTCGCATTTGTTAATTTTGCACCAATCTTTTTTGGGTTTTTGATTCATTTCGACGAGAGGAATCTGGAAAAATAAAATTTTGGCACTTTTACCCAAGTATTTTGAGAAATAACCACTTTCTAGCGCAAAAATGTCAAAAGTGGTTATTTCTCAAAATACTTGGGTAAAAGTGCAAAAAATTTACTTTTCCGATTCCTCTCGTCAAGACGAATCAATAACCTAAAAAAGTTTGACGCAAAACTAATAAATGCGAAAAAAATTCAAATAATAACAAATTTTTTAAATTTAAATTAAGTTTAAGTTAAGTTCTTTTAGCCTTAACCTACCTCTTGGCCCCTGGGAGTTATTTCGGCTACTTTACTCTTGCTCGAGATGTTTTTATTGTTTAATCTTTTGAGTGCCCTTTTTCGATGGAAAAAAAAAATATTTCTGGTACATGTGGGGCACTTAAAACATGGACACATGGGGTAGGTATGGAAAAATTTACTTTGTTAATTAGTGTTCAGTGGTTTTATTGAAAATCTGTAACTAGAGGTGGGGCTGCTGGGGCACCCCATGAAATTTTTCAGTGCCGAGTGGGTAGGGCCACGTGGTGCCTTACACGATCTCGGCCGTCCAACGAAGTTTTGGACGGTCCAGATCTGTTCGGCTGCCGAAGGGTATTTTAGTCATTTCACACTTTAAAATTAGCCGAAAAGATCTGGACCGTCCAAAACTTCGTTGGACGGCCGAGATCAGTGCAAGGCACCACGTGGCCTCCTACCCACTCGGCACTGAAAAATTTCTCCCATACATGAGAGAATATGCAGGCATTCGCCAGGTTTTTCTTCGTTTATTTAAAGTCGCTCGGAAGAGATTACCAAGAAAATGCGTAGAAGTTGAAATTTAAGGACATACTTTTTTTGACTGAAAAACTCTTGCGGAGGTTTATCCCGTAATCATGTGTGTGCACGGCTGCAAACGAATCGAGCCGCAAGCGAGCAGCTAGGGGCATGTCTTGTTAATGGCACTTCTCAAGCTCGAGTTTTAGGCTTGTGTAATAAACACGCCAAGCTTAAAAAAACTCAGCTCGTTTGTATAGGCTCGACTCGTTTACAAACAAGCCGAATTCAAACTCAAATTTTAGGCCTGTTTGCACCCATAGGTAACTTTGTCACTTTACGTATATGCACCTCGTCTAATGCCGAAGTATGGACGGAGCTATGCATTAGCAAGAGAGGTCACTTGACCATAGAGTTTAAAAATTTTTGCTAGAGGTGTTATTTTCACGTTTCTATCCCATAAAAATTGCTCAATTCCCTTGAAGAAATTTTTGAAATTCTAGTTTTTGCCTTGGTGTCATAACGAAGTGTGCATGGCTCTAACTAATTGACAGTACTGACCCCACCATCGACAAATCCTGGCTTCGTTCCTGTCTAAGGAAAGAGTCCCTTACAAGCCTTAAAAAAAAAAAAACTTTTGTTTGTATTACGTTATTCAAATTGACCATATTATAGTTGTTTTTGGTAGGTGGCAATAGCATCAGCTCAAGGCTCTTTTATTGAGAAAGTAAGAGAAGCTCAATTGAGATTAGACCTTGCAAATGTCAAATGTGTTGATGCCAAGGGACTAGAGCTTGAACCGGACCATTTGCACTTGACCACTTTAGCAGAGGTTCAACTCGGGGAGATGTTGGCCGGTTCATTCCTCCGGACCCGGCCCAGACCCCTCAAGAATAATGCCCCCTCCAGGTTTCCTAATTACGTTGGAGGCCTTCTCCACAAGCCCCCACCCCCAATTTAGTTCTTTGATTGTTATAGGCTACTGATTTTGTCACCCTCTTTTGTTAACGTCACTCATCTGCAAGTGTATTTTTGCAAAAATATACTTGCAGGGGAGTAGCGTTAACAAAAAAGGAAGTGGCAAAATCATTTCTCTTGTTATAAATCTTTTTTTCTTTTGAACGGTAAGAAATTCATTAATAACAAGGTTACAACCTATTGTCAGCAGCTATTACAATAACAAAGTAAAAGACCATTTTTAGAGCGGAATTTTCTAGGCTTAGGAATAGGTGCTTTTGGGCTGGACCTGGTTAATGAAATTTTCCTATAAATCTTCTAACAATTTCAAGATTAATAAAATTTTTTTGCCTTTCATAAAAAAGAGTACAAGCCTTGTGCACACCGACTACATTGTAATATCAAAAACAGAGGTGGTGGAAAACAAAGGGAACACCGCGTCGGATATGCGGATGCAAAATCTAGATAAGCAGTTGCAAAAGTTGTTCCATTAACGATGCGCTTCCCATCAAAAACCGACCGATAACCATTTGATTGTTATAGGTAAAAATTGGAATTCTTACACCATTTGATGAATTTTGATTGATCACGTTTGGAGTGGGGACAAAAAGATAAAGGGTGTCAAATGAGAAGATTTTTTGGTCCCATAAATTTTGCTTACTTGTTTCACACTTCTTTGAGTAGGTTGTCAAAAAGTCTTAGAAGTTTTCCCAGTTAATATAATAAGCTTTCCTTCATATATACCCTAATGATAATTATTGAACCACGCACACTCACACAAACACTTTACACACAGACTCATATTTTTTGTGGCGAAAAATTGAGTGTAGTGAAGGAAATTAAGAAAAAGAACTGTACTTTTCTTGGTGCGTTAGTTTGATAAAAGGTCGAAATAAAGGAATTTTTTTGATAAAGTTCAATAATAATAGTTCAGTTATAAAAAAAAGTAGAGTAAAAACAAGAATCCTGCGAAATCTAGTCTATTTTTTTTTGGGACAAAACATGTGTGAGTATTTTTTTTTTTTGATTAGTCAAGAAACGGAACAAATACATTTAAGAACGACAATCCTTCGAAAGAAGGCTAGCCAAACCAGGCGGAATACAACCTGGGGGGCCATACAACCTATTCTCCAAACAGCTAGAGGCTATCCAGTGAGCTGCAGTATTCCTTTCTCTCCCCCAGATTCTGCTCCTCTTTGTTGTTGATGCATTCAATAACAGTACGACAGTCAGATTCAAAGATAGCCTTGGAGATCCCCATGTCAACTGCCATTCCACATGCAATCCTGAGTGCCCAAGCTTCAGTTACTAAAGCAGAAGATGCAACAATTCTGCCCGATCTAAAAAACTGCATTCGTCCACCACAATCCCTGGCTAAACAACCAAAGGCAGCTAGGCTGCGGGAGGACGAAAAAGCGCCATCAGAATTGAATTTAATAAAAGAGGGAGGAGGAGGAGACCACTTTACTATTCTGTTTGGATTTGCAGTTCTCTCCTTGACACCTTCAAACGAGGCTTGTAGATAATCGGAGTTGGCCCTTCTGGCTTGGTCGATGATCCTCTTAGGTTTAGGCATTACCCCGTTGAAAATACAATCATTCCTGGCCTTCCAAATAGCCCAACACACCTGAAAGATTAAGCCCACCACCTCTGAGTTCGTTTCCTTAGCAAGTTTACCACACAACAGCTCTTCAAACCATTTATCTGCTGCATTGATAGGGTATTCCTTGATCCAAAAGGTCAGGCCACACCCGAACCATACGGCCTCAGTCCAAGGGCACCTAAAAAGTACATGTTCCACAGACTCCTGTTCAAGCTCACATATGGGGCACAAAGGGGAGTGAGCACATTTCCTTTTACAAAGATTATCTTTGCAAGCTACCCAATTACGAATAACTCTCCAAATGAAATTACGGACCTTCGGAATAGTAGGTGTTGCCCACAGCTTTGTCCAGAATTTGTTGGGAAGGTTACGAGAGGAGGAAGGGCGGTGAGTTTTGTCTCTGGACTTTGCTTTAAAGGCTTGAGCATAACCCGACTTGACAGTATACTTTCCATTCCTTGTGTGACTCCAAATGACATGATCAGCAGCTTTTGTAATACTGACAGGGATTTTTGTGATTGCACTGACTTCCTCCGCTGAAACCAAACTCTGCAACTTTTCCACATCCCATACATTGGTAGTGGGATTAATAAAATCTGAAACCTTTGTCCATTGGCAGTTTGGTGGTGGAGGAGAGACTGGTTTTTCACTAGCCCAATTTGGAATCCAATTATCACCCCAGAAGTTTATATTGCTGCCATTGCCCACATTCCACCTTAGACCTTGTTTTAGAGTGGCCTTCCCTTCCAACAAACATGTGTGAGTATTGAATATTGATCCTAGGGAAAAAGATCAAGAGTGTGTCTTCCACAGTTTTCTTGTTAACTACTAATAAAACACGTTATAAAATAGAAAAAGAATAAATTCTATCCACCGTCAGTGGAAAATCTCATTTTTCCATCACCGCCTATTGTGGACCCTATCGAGCGTTTATTGTTAGGATCTGAATCGTTCAAACCGTAAGATCCGCAAGAGTAGTTTTGTGATCATGCGAAAAAATCAACTTGATCGGACATCGATAGGGATATCAAAATTTGAATTTTGGTTTACGAAATGGCCAGTCTGAGTCTGTCAATAATTATAAAATAAACTGTCCATTTTATAAAACATGCAAAATTGAATTTCTGATATAAGTACTTAATTATCGATGTCCGATCAAGTTTATTTTTTGCCTGGATATACTATTATGTGAGACTTACAAGATGAATAGTTCAAATCAATAATAAGCACACGGTGGGACCCAAAAAAACGATGATAGAAAAGTGGAATTTTCCACCAGCGGTGGAAAGAATTTAAGTCTCGAGAAAAGCTAAACAACGACAGACCCACGTGGATCGAACTTTGCTCTATCGAGACATATCTGTGTCCAAATCTACGATAAGTTTGGACATATAAATCCATCTAGTTTTGGTATCGTGTCAGTAGTATATTACTTACAAATGCTTCCAACCCACCAAACGCTTATGGATATTGTTATTCAAATCACTGACACAGGAGTATATATATCTACTTGTAAACCAATGTAAATTTCAAATTTTCACTATCCATCCCCATAATTGACACTCCAAAAGCCACAAAGAAAGCTAGCAATGCTCACTCTTCTTTTCTTGACGCTAGTGGCTCACGCCCAACTAGTAATCCCTGCCTCTCCACATCCCAACAGCATCTTCCTCCTCGCCGGACAGAGCAACATGTCCGGCCGAGGAGGCGTAACGATGAACAACACCTGGGACGGCTTCGTCCCGCCCGAATGTAGGCCCAACCGAAACATCCTCCGACTCACGGCAGCCCTCGCGTGGGTTCCCGCGACCGAGCCGCTCCACAAGGACCTCAACGCGTACGCAACTGCCGGGGTGGGGCCCGGGATGTCGTTTGCCAATTCGGTGCTGGCGCGCGACTCGAGGCTCGGCGTGGTGGGATTGGTTCCCTGTGCGGTCGGCGGGACCGCGATTGGCCAGTGGGTTCGGGGCAGTTTTTTATACGGCCAGTTGGTGAGGAGGGTTAGCGCCGCAGTGCAAGGCGGAGGGAAGATCAAGGGGATGTTGTGGTATCAGGGGGAGAGCGATACGGTGAGCTTAGAGGCTGCTGAGTTGTATAAAGGGAGATTGGAGAAGTTTTTTGTGGATGTTCGGTCCGATTTGAAGCTTCCATTGCTTCCAATTATTCAGGTAAATTCTTGAAAAGCCATTGGTGTTTTCTTAAGAGCCATGACAGGTGCACAAATGTATGCGTTCATATCCGGACATAAATGTGTTTGAAACTGTTCGATGCGAGGTCATTTTCCTTGCACTTACCAAAAAAAAAGGTCATTCCCTTGGCCCTCTTTCCCCTCGTTTGGTTGGTTATAATAATCAATTTTTCAAAATAATAATAATAATAAAATTTAGTTGGGAATGTAATTTTTAACTTTTTCGATTCCCTTAGTCGAGATGAACCAATAATTTACAAAAAATTGACTCAAAAATAGCAAATAAAAAATTTGAAGAAAATAATAATAATCTACTCGGATTATTAAGGCAACTTAACTAGGCCTGAAACTGGATTCAAAGAGCATTAATGGTATTTTAACCCATAAAATTCAGCAAAAAAAGTACTCCCTCCGTTCCAATTTGTGAGTCCCTTTTCGGGAATTCAACTATTTTAGAAAGGCTAATTATGGCATTGACATAATTTTTAGTTTTCAATTTTGCCCCTAATTATTGCATTGACAGCTTTTTTGAAAGGCTAATTATTGCATTGAAATCATTATTTAATGAGTATTTAAGTTTGGAGAAGAAAGGGCAAAATGGGAAAGCTTGAGCTTTTTTGGTGTTAACTTTTGAAAGTGGACACTCATTTTGGAACTTCAAAAAAAGGAAAGGTGGACCCTCAAATTGGAACAGAGGGAGTATCCCATTAGTATCAGTACTTGGGAGTATGTATATATATATGTTGTGTTGCCTGTTTGTTTGTTTTTTTCCTTTTTTGGTAAGTATTGTGTTGTGTTGACTGTTGATCAATCATTGCGTGCTTTACACTTACGCTGTGTAAAACATGTTTGGATGACTCGGTTGGGCTGCTGGGTACCACATGGACTATACCCAATTTGCACCCAAAATTTCTCGAAGAAACGAATTCACGTCACATCAATTGGGCACGAAACAAAAATTAAATGAACTAGGACCCACTTTAAATCCTAAGCCCGTAAGTGATGATCTGTCCGACAACGTATAAAGTTAACCCATTAGTGATTATGTTTATCCGACACGGGGCTTAACATTCACACATGTTTTGATGGGTACGCAGGTGGCATTAGCATCAGGACTAGGACCTTACATTGAGAAAGTGAGAGAAGCTCAGTTGGGATTGAACCTAACAAATGTGGAATGTGTTGATGCAAAGGGGTTGCAGCTGGAACCAGATTATGTGCACCTAACCACTCAAGCTGAGGTTCAACTTGGAAAGATGTTGGCCGATTCGTTCCTCCATACTGAACCCGTTTAAGTACTTGAAATTATTAGTGGATAGTTGAAAGAATATAGGACTTTATGAGAGTGAATAAATTAATTTACTGGTTATTAGGAAATTAAAAACATTGGCTAAAGGGTGTCGTATGAGAATATTTTAATTACCATCGCTTAATATTGACGGCAAAATGTTGTCCCTCGTGTTAATCTAACTTGTACTAATTACATACTAGTAACATCCTATCCTTTGGGGGAAAAAATTGGGTCATGAATATATTGTGAGAAATTTAATGTATTCTTTGAGACAGTTACCGCCGGGGAGCAAATTCAAACACTCTTAAAACCATGTTTTTTTTTATCGGGAAAAAATTACTTTATTACTCAATAAGGGTACATCGAGGGAACAAAAACAAAAAAAAGAGGAAAAAAATCTGCCTCATCATGTTGCTACATAACCCTTTTAAAACAAGGTTATTATTCAGATAATTAAAATTTTAAAAGATTTCATGTACGTACGAACGGGTTAGTCAGGACTTTAAGGAATCTTTTTATTGTTTAATCTTTTTAGTTCCCTTTTTCGATGGGAAAAAATATATTTCTGGTACATGTGGAGTACTTTGTTAATTAGTGTTCAGTGGTTTTATTGAAAATCTGTAACTAGAGGTGGGGGTGGGGCACCCCATACATGAGAGAATATGCAGGCATTCGCCAGGTTTTTCTTCGTTTATTTTAAGTCGCTTGGAAGAGATTACCAAGAAAATGTGTAGAAGTTGAAATTTAAAGACATACTTTTTTTGACTGGAAAACTCTTGCGGAGGTTTATCCCGTAATCATGTGTGTGCACGGCTGCAAACGAACCGAGCCGCAAGCAAGCAGCTCGGGGCATGTCTTGTTAATGGCACGGCTCAAGTTCAAGTTTTACGCTTGTGTAATAAACAAGCCAAGCTTAAAAAAACTCGGCTCGTTTGTATAAGCTCGACTCGTTAACAAACGAGCCGAATTCAAACTCAAGTTTTAGACTCATTTGCACCCATAGGTAACTGTGTCACTTTACGTATATGTACCTCGTCTAATGCCGAAGTATGGACGGAGCTATGCATTAGCAAGTGAGGTCACTTGACTTGACCATAGAGTTTTAAAAAAATTGCTAGAGGTGCTATAATCACGTTCTATCCCATAAATATTGCTCAATACCCTCGAAGAACATTTTGAAATTCTAATTTTTGCCTCGTGTCATAACAAAGTGTACATGGCTCTAAGTAATTGAGAGTATAGACCCAACCGTCGACAAATTCTGGCTTCGTCCCTGTCTAAGGAATGACTGAATGAGTCCCTGTGAGCTTAAAAAAATAAACTTTTGTTTGTGTTACGTTATTCAAACTAGAGGCCGGGCACACGCAATACGTGTGCAAGTCGAATTTTCACAACGTTTTTATAAAAATGATTCTTCTCACTTATTGTTTGATCAAATTTTCACAAATGTTGTGAAAATCCGACTTACACACGCATCACGTGTGCCCCGACCTCTAGTATTAACCTATTGTGATAGAAAAACAAAAAAAACAAAAAGAAATAAAATGAACTAACAGGAAGAATCCACCGTGTTACGTATGGTAAAGAAGTAGGAGCAAAAAAGTGTTCACTTTTCAAAGCCCAAAACAATTGGAAATATGCATACGGAGACATTGCATGCATGTATGGTGAAAACATAAAAGGGTGAAAAAGAAAAAGCCATTAACAGAGAGAAGGGAAAATACGTTGAAGGAGGAGATTGGCTCTGTGATTAGCTGACCTCCTTTGTCGTTTCTTTGTTTTTTGATAGGAACATGGTGTACTTCATTGTGGATTCGTGGAACAAAAGAGAGAGAGGACAATGAGGGGCTGGACAGTTTGTGTGGACAATGGCGTAAAAGATAGAAAATGGTCTACAGAATGTGGATGGACAGTTACTGGAAGGGGTAATTTACTTGCTAACCCTTTTTGGCAGTTTCCTTTTCTTTTCTTTTTTTATCATAGAAAGGAGTAATTTACTTGCATGGAGAGAGAGAGGAGAGGAGGAGACACGGAGGGGAGAGAGAGGATCATGCGGTTTGGTAACTGTCATGTTAATTTACATATTTGCCTATGAATTTTTAAACATTTTGTTCACACATTTGATGGGTATTTTTGGAATTGAAAATACATGACAGAGAGACACCAAATTGGTGCTCTCCCTTTATATATTAGAATAAATTGACCATGTTATTGTTGTTTTTGGTAGGTGGCAATAGCATCGGCTCAAGGCTAGGCTTGTCAATGGATCGGATCCGATCCGAATCCGATAACAAAAATTCGTAATCCGGTAATCCGAATCCGATTATTATGGATCGGATCGGATCAGGATTTTTTCGGATCGGATCGGATCCGAATCCGAACTTCTTCTTTTTTTTAACTTTTTATAAATTTTTAAATTTTTAAAAAAAAACAGTAAATTTTTTATTTTGAACAAAAAATGTTTTAGAAGTTGTATTTATATTTTAAATTTTTTATTTTGATTTTCAATTTTTTTTTTTGGAAAATAAAATTTTTTTTGAAAAAAAAATTGTATTTTTAAAATTTTTTTTTTTTTTTGTTAAAATTTTTGAAGTAAAAAAATTTTCGGATCGGATTCGGATTTTCGGATCGGATCCAAATTTTTCGGATTGGATCCGGATTACCACTATCGGATTTGAGTCTTATCGGATTCGGATCGGATCCGGATCCGATCCGACCCGTTGACAGGCCTACTCAAGGCCCTTTTATTGAGAAAGTAAGAGAAGCTCAATTGAGATTAGACCTTGCAAATGTCAAATGTGTTGACACCACCAAGGGACTAGAGCTTGGACCGGACCATTTGCACCTGACCACTTCAGCACAGGTTCAACTCGGAGAGATGTTGGCCGGTTCATTCCTCCGGACCCGGCACAGACCCCTCAAGAATAATGCCCCTCCAGGTTTCCTAATTACGTTGGAGGCCTTTTCCCCCACTAGCCCCCACCCCAAATTTAGTTCATTAATTGTTTTTATTTTATTTTATTTTGAACATTAAGAAATTCATTATTAATAACAAGGTTACAACCCACTGTAAGCAGCTATTACAATGACAAGAGTAAAAGCCTTGTGCACCCCGACTACATCGTAATATCAAAAACAAATGATGTGGAAAATGCTGATTAAAAAAAATGACGTGGAAAACAAAGGATACAATACCGTGTCGGATATGCGAACGCAAAACCTAGATAAGCGCAGTTGCAATAGTGGTTCCCACTAACGATGAGCTTTCCAACAAAAACTGATCGATAACCATTTGATTGTTATAGGTAAAAATTGAAATTCTTACACCATTTGACGAATTTTGATTAATCACGTTTGGAGTACTGGGTACAAAAAGATTATGGGTGTCAAATGAGAAGATTTTTTGGTCCAATAAATCACGGCTAATCTCTCTCTTAATTAAATCTCACATTGACTTTGGTTCTGAAAATTTGCTTAATTACTTGTTTCACACTTCTTTGAGCAGCTTGTCAAAAGGTTTTAGAATTTTAATTAATTTCCCAGTTAAGCTTCCCTTCATACCCTAATCCTATATATTTTTTTAAACTCTTAACCCCTAAAATTTGGCTATCATTTTGGGTCCACAATAATACTCTAATTCGTTCAGTTCCCACGGTACTGTCACCAAAAACAAGATCTCGATCTGTAACAAATAATGAACTTATTTCATTTTACAAAGTGGATAGTGAAAAAAATTCTCAACTTATATCACGTATTTAAACGGTTAGTTCATTTCTGTTAATGTGCGATCAGAGCCGGCTCTGACTTTTCGGGGGCTTAAAGCGAAAATTAAAAATATGGCCTCTTTTGTTGGACTATAATATGAGATAATAAAAAAAAATAGGAGGGGAGCCCCTTACAATTCAGAGCCGGCGCCCATGAGCAGATACCAAAGGACCATGCTCAGGGCCGCAACGTACGCTTGCTTTAGTTCAAGGTCGGCTCTGTGTGCGATCAAGTTCGATCAATTTTTAGCTCAGGGCAACACATGTGTGAGTATTCATGCTAGGGAAAAAGTTCAAGAGTGTCTTCCACAATTTTCATCTAATAAGGGAAAATTAAAAGCAACCGCAACACTAATTTTCATCTAATAAGGGAAATTAGTTAGACACCGTTCATTTGTCAAGAAATTGATTCAGAAAATAATTTTGTGGCGAAAAATTGAGTGTAGTGAAGGAAAGAAAAAGAGCTGTACTTTTCTTTGTGTGTTCATTTGATAAAAGGAATTTTTGATAAAGTTTTTTTTTTTTGATCCGCAATTTTTGATAAAGTTTAATAATAATAGTTCAGTTGCAAAAACAAGAATCCTGCGAAATCTAGCCTATTTTTTGCGGGACAAAACATGTGTGAGTATTGATCCTAGGGAAAAAGTTCAAGAGTGTGTCTTCCATAGTTTTCTTGTTAAACACGTTATAAAATACGAAAAAAGAGAGTAAATTCTATCCACTGCCGGTGGATAGACCCCACTTTTCCACCACGGCCTATTGTGGCCCTATTGAGCGTTGTTTATTGTTATAATCTGAACCGTTCATATTGTAAAAATTGCAGAGTAGTACTGGCGTGCAAAAAATCAACTTGATCAGACATCGATAGGCATATCCAAATTCGAATTTTGATTTATAAAATGGACAGTCTGCATCTGTCATTAATTATAAAGATAAATTGTCCATTTAATTTCTGATATACTTATCGATGCCTGATTAAATTTATTTTTTACCTGGATACACTACTATGTGAGACTTACAAAATGAATAGTTCAGATCAACATTAAACACACAGTAGGATCCAAAAAGGCGGTGGTAGAAAAGTGAAGTTTTCCATCGACTCGGTGGAAAGAATTTAATCTCAAAGAAAAAATGTTGAAGACTTTCCCATACTTTTTTCCTTTCTCAGCAACTGAACGGTAGTGTTATGGGTAATGGGCATTTTGCCAAATCGCCATCCCCAACCACAAAAGCATTTGGCCAATCATTTTTATCTACCTTGTATTCAGAAACATGATAAGCTTATCCACAAATGAAAAAGAGTGAATATAGTAGTATCCCTTTTGGCAAAATCTGCTTTTCTCCTATTCAAAACAAATCTTCGTTTTAAAAGAACTTAACAGTGCTACCAACACAGATTTGAACAAAGACAAGTTAAAAGTCATTTGATGCTCGTGAGCCCATCAAAACCGACGGACCCATGTGGATCGAACTTTGCTCCTGATATATCTGTGTCCGAATCTGTAAAGATAAGTTTGGACGTATAAATCCATCTAGTTAGTGTCGTGTTAGTAGTATATTACTTACAAATGCTTCCAACCTACCAAACGTTTATGGATATTGTTATTCAAATCACCGGCAGAGGTGTACATTTATCTATTTATAAACCAATGTAAATTTCACATTTTCACTATCCATCCCCATAATTAACACTCTAAAAGCCACGAAGAAAGCTAGCAATGCTCACTCTTCTTTTCTTGACGCTTGTGGCTCACGCCCAACTAGTAATCCCTGCCTCACCACAGCCCAACAGCATCTTCATCCTCGCCGGACAGAGCAACATGTCCGGCCGAGGAGGTGTAACGATGAACAACACCTGGGACGGCTTCGTCCCGCCCGAATGTAGGCCCAACCGAAACATCCTCCGACTCACGGCAGCCCTCGACTGGGTTCCTGCGACCGAGCCGCTACACAAGGACATCGACGTGTACGCAACCGTCGGGGTGGGGCCCGGGATGTCGTTTGCCAATTCGGTGCTGGGGCACGACTCGAGGCTCGGCGTGGTGGGATTGGTTCCCTGTGCGGTCGGCGGGACCGCGATTGGCCAGTGGGGTCGGGGCAGTTTTTTATACGGCCAGTTGGTGAGGAGGGCTAGCGCCGCAGTGCAAGGCGGAGGGAATATCAAGGGGATGTTGTGGTATCAGGGGGAGAGCGATACGGCGAGTTTAGAGGCTGCTGAGCTGTATAAAGGGAGATTGGAGAAGTTTTTTGTGGATGTTCGGTCCGATTTGAAGCTTCCATTGCTTCCAATTATTCAGGTAAATTCTTTGAAAAGCCATTGGTGTTTTCTTAAGAGCCATGACAGGTGCACAAATGTACGCGTTCATATCCGGACATAAATGTGTTTGAAATTGTTCGATGCGAGGTCATTTCTCTTGCACTTACCCAAAAAAAAAGGTCATTCCCTTGGCCCTCTTTCCCCTCGTTTGGTTGGTTATAATTAATAATCAATTTTCCAAAATACTAATAAAAATAATAATAAATTCTCGTCGAGATGAACCAATAATTTACAAAAAATTGACTCAAAAATGGAGTAACAAATAAAAAATTTGAAGAAAATAATAATAATAATCTACACGGATTATTAAGGCAACTTAACTAGGCCTGAAACTGGATTCAAAGAGCAATGGTATTTTAACCATTAAATTCAGCAAAAAAGAGTATCCCATTAGTATCAGTACTTGGGAGTATGTATGATGTGCTCATTGCGTGCTTAACACTTACGTTCTGTAAAACACGTTTGAACGACTCGAATGGGCTACTGGGTACCACGTGGACTATACCCAATTTGCATCCAAAATTTCTCAAAGAAACAAATTCATGTCACATCAATTGGGCACGATACAAAAATTAAATAAACTAGGACCCACTTTAAATCTTAAGCCCGTAAGTGATGATCTGTCCGACAACGTATAAAGTTAACCCATTAGTGATTATGTTTATCCGACATGGGACTTAACATTCACACATATTTTGATGGGTACGCAGGTGGCATTAGCATCAAGACTAGGACCTTCCACTGAGAAAGTGAGAGAAGCTCAGTTGGGATTGAACCTAACAAATGTGGAATGTGTTGATGCAAAAGGGCTGCAGCTGGAACCAGATTATGTGCACCTAACCACTCAAGCTGAGGTTCAACTTGGAAAGATGTTGGCCGATTCGTTCCTCCATATTGAACCCGTTTAAGTACTTGAAATTATTAGTGGATAGTTGAAATTATATAGGACTTTATAAGAGTGAATAAATTAATTTACTGATTATTAGGAAATTAAAAACATTGGCTAATGTCGTATGAGAATATTTTAATTACCATCGCTTAATATTGACGGCAAAATGTTGTCCCTCGTGTTAGTCTAACTTATACTACTAATTACATACTAGTAACATCTTATCCTCTGGAAAAAAATAATTGGGTCATGAATATATTGTGAGAAATTTATTGTATTCTTTGAGACAGTTAGGGGAGCAAATTCAAACACTTTTAAAATCATGTTTTTTTTATCGGAAAAAAATTACTTTATTACTCTTCAAGTGTACATCGAGGGAAAAAAAACAAAAGGAAGAGGAAAAAAATCTGCCTCATCATGTTGCTACATAACCCTTTTAAAATCAGGTTATTATTCAGATAATTAAAAATTTAAAAGATTTCATGTACGTACGAACAAGTTAGTCAGGACTTTAAGGAATCTTAAGGTGGAAAAACGAATATTAGTGGTAAAGAGGCATGGTGAGTGACGATATAAAGAAAGTTGTGATAGAAACAGTTGAAATGAGGCAATGAAAGCGAGGAGTTTGACGAAGTATACTATGAGTGATTGGCGGATGTCAGTGAAGGTTAGGCCGCCCGTCGAGAGCGAGTATCCCACAAGGCCTAGATCTTATGACTCTGATGCCTAGATTTTATGGTTCTGATGTCATGTAAAAAAAGATAATCGACAAGAAGCTCGCTTTCATTGATGTGTTTAAACTATAACCATATAGGGAAAACATGAATACTAACTTAGACTAAACAAGAAACCTAATAATAAAATCCAAATTAATTTTATGTCCAAGTCTGTAAACATAGGTTTGGACACCTAAAATGTCCATTCTAATTAATGTCGTGTAAGTTACAGATGCCTCCCACCGTCCAAACAACGTTCATGCATGATTTTTGTTATTTAAATCACTAACACAAGACAAGAGTATATCTATTAAAAAGGTCAGTTTCCCCCATACAAAAGTTGACATAAATTTTGATACTGCCCCGTTCGGCTAAATAAGCTAATTGGCTTCTTTTTTTGTCCTTATTCAAATTTTTTTCGTATTTGTTAGTTTTTTGTCAATTATTTGGAGATTATTGTGTCGTCATGATGAGACGAATTTAAAAAAGTAAAAAATTATGATCGAAATTTAATTTTTTTTTTGAATAAAGACGAAAAAATTGGCTTATTTGCTTATTTTTTATCTTTATTCAAAAAAATTAGGTTTCGATGGTAATTTTTTACTTTTTAGATTTCCCTTGTCATGATGATGCAAAAATCCCCAAAAAATTGACGAAATATTAACAAATACGAAAAAATTTTGAATAAGGACAAAAAAAAAAAGCCGAACGGGACTTAATCGGAGTTCCACACAAATGATCTGAGTCATTTAATTCGTTTAAAATGCATTTTTAAAAGTTCTTTTAAAAAAATCAACTATTTCCGATATTACTAAGAGTTTGATCAGTTGATTATAAAAACCAATATACAGTTCACATTTTCACTATCCATCCCCATAATTGATGCTCTAATCTAAGCCACAAAGAACGCAATGCTCACTCTTCTTTTCTTGACGCTTCTGGCTCACGCCCAACTACCACTCCCTGCCTCATCACAGCCCAACAGCATCTTCATCCTCGCCGGACAGAGCAACATGTCCGGCCGGGGAGGCGCAACGAGAAACAACACCTGGGACGGCTACGTCCCGCCCGAGTGTAGGCCCAACCCAAAAATCCTCCGGCTCACGGCAAACCTCGCGTGGGTTCCCGCAGCCGAGCCGCTACATAAGGACATCGACGTGTACGCAACCGTCGGGGTGGGACCCGGGATGGCGTTTGCCAACTCGGTGTTGGCCCGCGACCCGGGCCTCGGAGTGGTGGGATTGGTTCCCTGCGCGGTCGGTGGGACCACGATCGGCCAGTGGAGCCGGGGCGGTGTTTTGTATAGCAAGTTGGTGAGGAGGGCAATCGCCGCCGCGCAAGGCGGAGGGAAGATCAAGGGGATGTTGTGGTATCAGGGGGAGAGCGATACGTTGAGTTCACAGGATGCTGAGTTGTACAAAGCGAGATTGGAGAAGTTTTTTCTGAATGTACGGTCTGATTTGAAGTCTCCATTGCTTCCAATTATTCAGGTAACAATCTTGAAAAGCCATGTCCATTTTCTTTTCTTTTTTAATTCTAACAGAAAAGAAAATCTCATTATCATAAAATTAAAATAATGAGATATCATTACATGGGTAAGGACGTGGCATGGCCCCGTACAACTGTATGTGTACATATCTTGACATAAATATTTTTGAAATCATTGGATGCATTTGGTCAAAGTTGGTTTATGGAGGTCAGCATTCACTCTGTGCTCGAGACGCCCTCAGGCATATTGAAAAAACTAATCGCCTTCACTCATCGGTACTGTATGGGCAGCATTGCGAAGCTCCTGATCATGTCCGTCTGCTACTAAGTGCAGGACTCTGCGCTGTCCTTTAAAGTTTAAGTTGCGCCTAGCTTCCCCTAATAGCAACTGCTTTTAGGCGAGTTGGTTGCCACCTAATCCAACAGTCAAGACATTAATTCCTCATTAATTTGTGTAGCCCACATGTATTGGATTGTTTCATACACATCTGTGTGACATACATTGTGCATGTCTTCCTCCTCGTTACTTTATGACTTTCATTACGGGTATATCTTTCGTACGCATCTGTGTGGCATAAATCTTAAGCCTCTAGCTGATGATCTATCTGATACCGTACGTATTAGGTTAAGATTCATTATTCATTACTATGTTAATTCGAAATGAGTCCTAACATTCACACATGTTTTGATGGGTATGTAGGTGGCATTAGCATCAGGACAAGGACGTTTCATTGAGAAAGTGAGAGAAGCTCAGTTGGGATTGAACCTAAGAAATGTGAAATGTGTTGATGCCAAGGGGCTGCAGCTAGAACCAGATTATGTGCATCTAACCACTCAAGCTGAGGTTCAACTTGGAAAGATGTTGGCCGATTCGTTCCTCCATACATGGCCCTATTTAAGTGTTTGTTCAAATTAATGGATAGTTGAAAGAATATGTGACTTTATGAGTGAATTAATTAATTCACTGGTTATTAGGAGAAAAATATTGGCTAATTAAGGTGTCTGTATGAGAAGATTTTATCCGGTTCGCATAATATCGATTCCTATGAATAAGAGGATGGCTCTCGTAGTAATCTAATTTATACTAGTAACATTCTATCATTAGGCAGAACAAAACATTGGCTCTTGAATTATGAGAAAATTATTGTTCTATATGGGAGGGGAAGAATCCAAAACCTTTCTTAAAAGCATGTTATTATTCAGATTAAAAAAAAACCTAGTAAAAGATTTCATGTATGAATTTCTAAATGGTTTTGCACCAATTCAAAGAAAGTACTAATCGAGATCTTTAATATGGTACGAGAACAAGAAAGTCACACTGAAAATTATTTTATTTTTTACCAAAAAGTGACATTTAACAAGAATTAATATTGGGATTTTTACCGGAAAAGAAAGAGAGTAGCGGGGGCTAACCCATTGCCTTGAGTGAGATGGCAACATTTGGCAAAGTCCAAACTTCTTGTCAACTTTGACACCAAAAATGAAATGGTTGGCTTGAATTGGAGGATCACAAAAAGCCATAACCCATTTTCATTGTTTTGGATGGAGGAGAAAGTGTCGGAACACCGTCCCGTATTGCCCTAACATTCATTTTTACTATACATTTTTCTGGAATTCATACACTTAGTATCGCACATAAACGTGCGATCGAAAATAGCGTTTGGACACCACGTGGCGGTGACTGAATACCGCCAAATAATTTTTCCTCTCCTCACCCTCCTTTCATCCTAAAATCAAGGGAACTGCCTCGCATATTCTTCTTCTTCTTCTTCTCCTTCACTCTTTATCTCATGGGACCCGCTATATTCACAATTAAAATTGATTGGTGGTTTTGATGGTTTATGCACATTGTGGGTTTGAAGAAGACCTCTTGATTGGTTCTAACGGGTGGCGTTGATGGGGCATGAGGAGAAGATAATTGCCAATCACGGTTTTTGTGCGTACGTGCCATGTGCAAGGGTTCGAAACATGCATTATGTGCGGAGTGAAAAAGATGGGTTTGAGTGTGGTGATGAAGAGGCTTTTGGGGGCTTAAGTGTCATATGATTGTCGTGATCAGTGTAGAGTGCGAACTTCATGTGTGTGCAGTTGTAGCACCACTTGTTATGGATTGTCCCAAAATCGTCCACACAACGTTTGATGTCCGCTTTGTGAGAAAAACCTGTGATCTCGTAAAAAACACAAAAGAGATGAATGCAATTCCATTCAACCCTATCATACAAAACGTCCATGAACACAATTCTAAGCACAACTTATGTGTGGAACCAGCGCGAACGCCTATGTGCTGGTGGAAAGACTCAGAGAGCCCGTGCCTGACATGTGAACCCATGTGCATAAAATGGTTCCAATCATAATTGTGTCCGAAATAGTATTTTAAAGTTGTGTGCGTAGCTCGAAACCAATTCTAGTCATGTCTCATCCATACCCTTTTCGGCCCTACCTGAAATTGTGGTGGCCGGGTTGGCCCAATAGGAATTACAACCATACAATATAGCGTCCGTTTCTGGCCATATAATAACGTCGGTGAGATATTTAAACATTCTTGAATCATAGTAGCCTTGTCATAAGTCCGGAACATAGGATACAAACACTTTAACCAATGCCACAAAAAAGTCATCACATCATAATATATACATATACAGGACGCTTCAGTTAAGGTTGTCCTTATATCACAAAAATGCGGACGTCGCACAACTGCTGTTGGATTGCGTTTTGAATGGTCCAGATTTGCAGACAATCTGTTCGCGTGAACAAATATTTGTTTGCGCGAACAGATTATCCGCGAATCCAGACCATTAAAAACACAATCCAATAGCAGCTGAGCGACGTCCGCATTTTTTCAATCTAAGGACGACCTTAGTTGAAGCGCGGTGTATACATATATAAGTATACTTATATTAAATTATCTAAAAATGGTATTACGATAATCAGAAATGGTGCGGAGATACAAATCAGGACCGATATGTACCATCCTAGAAGAGAAAACGGTACACTAGCCGATTAGTAATTGATAACTTTGATAGTGAAGTTTAACATAAATAAGTCATTCCCGAAGAGTAATACTACTAGGATAGGATAGAGACCTTTCAATATAGTATGCAAAAACGTGTCAACACCTCAGAGAGTCTGAGATCAAATCCAATCACAGCCGTCCACGACACACCCAACGTGTCCATACACAGGCTGTCTCAACTAGTAAAAGTAAACAATATGCTCAACCCATAAGCATTTATATAGTGCCAAATACCCCAACAAGCAGAGGGAACACAAAATATCCAGAAAATCCAGTTTCAAAGAACCAGAGATGAGCACCACAAAGGTACAGTCCCTTCTCCCAGTATTAGCCTTTGTTGTTTCTTTATATACCAGTTGTCCGGGTTAATTTATCGAAGGACTAATTTTATCGTCCACTGGCGAGAGTCCGTTTAAAACCGTAAAAATTGGCCGAGGTCCGGGTACTTTGTCCTGTATGGACTAGCCTCCCAAGAACGAGGACCCATTATAAAGCCGGTGATTTTGTCCTGTAGCCGGGTACTTTGTCTCATATGTATAAGGGTGATAAACGAGTCAAACGAGCCAAGCTAGTAGTTAATCAAGCTTGGTTTGATTACTTGACGGGTTTCAAAATATGTTTGAGTTTTGTTTGTTTATGAAACGAGCTTTAATCAAGCCAAATTCGAGTCAATTTCAAGTAGCTTGAATTTTTAATACATTATAAGTTGAATGAGTCGAGTGGTAGCTTATTTAAGTTGGATTTGAAATCTTAACGAGCATTAAAAAAAATGTTCATAAACAAACCAGGCTTCAACAAGCTTTTCAAGAATGAACACGAGCTTAGACTCGAGTAGCATGGTTTGTTTAGCGGGGCGTATTTGAAACGGTGTTTTATCCCGCATAGACTAGCCTAGGCCCCGAGTAGATGCCAAGAATTGTCGAATTGATAGCAACCTAGGAAACCGTTCACTAGCGGGGCCTTGTAGTCCTGTATGGACTGGTTAGGCTCCTGGACACCTAAGAAATTTCGCACCTGAGATCTACGAGAACGAACCCTATTTGCGATTGTTTCAATTTATTTTCCAAAGGGGTTTAGTTTTCTTATATTTTGCATGTAAAATTCAGGGGACTGGAGAGGTGAATGAACATGGTGGAGTGGAGAAAAAGGTGGAGGCGGAGGGTTACCAGAAATCGGCGGGGCACGACGACGAGCCGCCGAAGAAAGAAACCGTCGAAGTGAATGAACATGGTGACGTGGAGAAAAAGGTGGAGACGGTGGATTACCGGAAATCAGCAGGGCACGACGGCGAGCCGCCGAAGAAAGAAGACGTCGAAGTGATTCACTGTACAGAGGCTGAGGATCCAGGGGTTTTGGCTAAGGCTGGTGTGGCAGTGAAAGAGAAAATCCAATCTGCGAAGGAGGCCGCGTCTAACATTGGCAAGAAGGAAAAATAACTCCAGAATATTACTAGTAGAATTTAACAAATGATTGTCTTATCAAAAAAAAAAAAAAAGGGTTGTTTTAAGTTTTTCCTTTCTGGTTTTTTTTCGTCTTTGTTTTTTATGCATCAATAAAAGTACTGAATTTTGTCTGTTCATATATTGTGAAGTCTCCAACACAAATTTTCTTTTGCACTAATTCTATGTACCCACCCCGAAAAGGCGAATCAAAGGTCGAAATCAAAGGATCAGAGTTCCTAAAACTAAAGAAATTCGATTCGAAACTCTTATATGATCCAAGGTCCCATTTTGTTGCTGCTTGTGTTGCTTGTTGAACAACAGGCATTTCGGTTTTTCCGCGACTCCATACGGCTATATAGTCCACAGGTTATTGATGGACACAAGAAGAATTCATTCGATTTAGCATTTATTTTCTGGCAGTTTCTATTACCAGGAACATGTCCAACAAAGCAAGGGGATAGCCCTGAGCAAATACAACCAAGAAAACAGCGAACGACAAGCAGGGCCAGAACAGCCCTGCAAAACCAGTAAAAATACCACCTAAAAGACTTCCTAGCTGCAAAAATTAGGCAATGCTGACACGCGCACAGGGATTTCCCAATTGGAACAGAGCTCTAATTTCCTTGTGGATCTGGGCAAGTTCTTCCAAGAACAAGCACAAAGCTCTCACTTCTTCCCAAACTTTCTTAGTGACTGCATTTGTATCCATGCCCTCGTGCTGGAAAATTCGGAAGTTTCTCTCCCTCCAAAGACGATAGATAGTAGCAGCGAGGCAAGTCATGAAGATAGCAGACCTCATAGATTGATCAACACGCTTGTGAATACCCCACTGAAGCTCAGGTTCAAGAGTCCTGGAAGTATGCCCAAAACCACAATACCACTTTACTGCAATATATAGACATACTTGACAATATTATTCCCAGCAGTCGAACAGTAAGGGGTGGTTTACATTTCCACCTAGTTCTCTGCAGTAGCAAAGTACGAATAGTTTAGATATTTTCTGTTTCTTATCCTTTCCTTTTTGGGGAGTTAAGCAAAATTGTCTCCCCTTTAGGAGCAGAAAGCATAGAACTTCATATGGGGGATGATCCTTAACCAAGTCAAAAACTTTATACGGTACAGTCATGGATGATCAAGATCCTTCAACAGCTAAATCTCTATATGTACATGGCCAATGAACTCAAAACCTATTGCACAGTCCACAATACCTGGAGAAGAGTAAAAAACTCCTTGCATGGTAAATTTTTCCCCATTGTGAGGAAAAGAAAATTATCCTGGTTCACATCACAGCAGAATCAGCAAAACTCGGCCTGTTATTCATCTGACTTGTATTCAGAAAGAAAATGGCTCTCTGACTCTCCTTCAGATTTGTGACCATAGTCACTAAGATCATCAGTACCTCCAAACCTGCACTTACACCTCTCTTGTACAGGCCCCTACTCCTATCAAGGAACCCTTGTTGCATCATATTTGAATACCTTGCTCTGATATCGACAAGGGGGTGTTTTTGGATGAGTTGCTGACGGTCATAGGCTTCCCTGAAAACAACCGTCTGAGTGTCGCTCTTCTTAGAAACATAGAAGATGCCAGGGTGGCGCTCAAAGACCTTTGTAAATTTTTGGGGCAAATCTAGTGGTTTACGGAGGTTGCTCACATTCTTCTGCCCAGTTTTCTTTTGTATAGTAAGGTGGAGAAACTCATGAAATACTCCAACAATCCTCTTCTCGGATCTATCTGTACGGGGATCCAAATGGGAGGCATCCAAGTAAGGAGAAGTATAAGGGAGCCTCTGCCACTCTTCTAACCATTGCATGCATTTTCTCTTCAAACCCGAAACCCCTTGTGAATCGTACTGGAAAGGCTAAGCGAGGCAAAGCATGTAAATAGCAGACCTCATAGATTGATCAACACACTTGTGAATACCCCACTGAAGCTCAGGTTCAAGAGTCCTGGAAGCATGCCCAAAACCACAATACCTCTTTACTGCCATCCATACCATAATAGCAAACGAACAATCAAAAAATAGATAGTCATGGTCCTCAACACCCCCAAGGCACATAAAACAACCAGCATCCATCAGAATCCCCCAAGCCCTAAGCCTGCCTTTAGTAGATAACCTCCCCAAGATGGCCACCCAAAGGATGAAGGACCACGTTGGCACTTGCTTCTTATGCCAAACCAAAGAAGACCAATCCACCATTGGGCTACAAGATCAAATAGCCATCCACGAAGATTTGGCACTATAAATCCCAGAAGGGGTCTGAGTCCAAATATCCTCTCTGTCAGGGTGAGGAACAAGATCCCTTGCAGTACCACTCACGCTCTCATGGATGGTAGCATTTCTCCCCCTATGCCATCTGCACCTCCTATTTAGTATATTTATGTGTTACTTAGGACTTATATTTATTAATTACATTAAGATTTATCATTTTTGTAAGGATTTATATATCTATCTTCATCCTTGCTTTTCGTTCTCTAAGAGCCTATGCTACAAAAAATGGATGGAAGGTATTAAGTTCCTTTAATAACGGTGTGGATGCCTTTAATTACATTAGGCGTGGATTTCTAGGATGCCTTATAATTCTTTACTACGGTCGTTCTTTCGGATTGTCTGTTTGATGACTTCAGATTGCAAACGCATTACTTCCTCCCAAGTTCTTAAATCAAGAACATTGTGCATATAGCAGGAGAAACTAAGGGCGTTACTATTTTAACCTCGTGTCATTCTGAACTCTTTCTTGATAGCAACTTAAGCTTCATGTTACTCAATCAACTATTGCCTGTTGTAGCTTCGCATACTCGATCTATTCCTCGCCTTATCGCGACGAAGCTGCAAATATTCATAGTAATGCGGTTTGAGTCGTTTGACTTAAAACTTTGATGGTAGTATTGGTTAAAATCTCAGAGCACAAGTGCCTTTAAGGATCCGTTGAACCACATTTCAATTCGAGAAAAGTGTTTCCGTATTGTTTGTTCTCACTCTCAAAGCTTTTGGCATGCCAAAGTTTTACCTTTTATTACAGGCTTGGTAAAAGCATGGTTGGATAACCAAAACTTTCTTGTTCATCCGTGAAGTCCGAAGTCATATGAACCTCAATTGCCCAGAAAACTTCAGATGAAAGTATGGGTCAGAGCTATGGATCCCCATTGCGCTGCTTATTTTCAAATCAACTTCAAAAAAATCATAGGCCGAAAAACGGCTTCCTTCAGAAGCCCATTGTCAAACACGTAGGAGGCAAATACCTTGCATCAATGTCTAATACCGTAAGCCATATAAAATCAAAACCCGAAAAGCTATTAGAATGTGCGCCAACCAAAAAAATTGAATTAGATGCAACAACCACCCATTGTACCTGAGATTGTTCCTCACATTCAGATGTGATTCTGTTTCTGAGATTTTGAGGCACAAATAGCAAACACCGTTACACTGGTGGTTGTAGAGAGAGAAGGGTGAGAGAGACAATGGGTTTGGCCGTGTGGATGAGTTCACCAGCTCCGATCGCCCGAGTCGCGAACACACATCTATCGGCTGACTCAGTGATCGTAACTGGGATGGGCGACGGACGACGACCAGAAGGAGAAAAAAGAGTCTTTCGAGTTGTAATCAAGTGTGAACAGCTCACTTTTTTTACATTTTTTTCGAGATATATCTTCTCCGATTAAGTACCATTAGGCATCCGATCAAATTGATATTGAACATAATTACTCTTATTGATAATTTCTAAAATGTGGACGAATCAGATACTCAAATTGATTCCGAACAAAGGTCGAAAATCGAAAAAAACAGAGGAGAAGCACTTTCCCTAAGGAGAGTTTATAATCAACTGTGTCGACCAAACTTTTTTCCATTCTTTTTCGAAATATATCCTCTCCGATTAAGAACCTTTTGGCACTCGATCGACTTGATGTTTTAAAAATTCATTTATAGTAATAGCTCCTATAATGTGGACGAATCGGATCATCAAATTAATTCGAAAATAAGTTTGAAAATTACCAAAAACAGTGGTGAAGCCTTCTTATAGGGACTTCGCAGGTGGAACGTGAGAAGTCCATTCAGTACCGAACTCGCGTTCCGTACGCCCGCGTTACCGTTTTTGGTTCTTGATAAAGGCCTATTTAGGCCAAAACACCCGGATTGTCGAATGCCATGGAAAAACAACAAAGTCACATTTTCCGATGACCCGCTGCATTTTCCGGCGACAGGACTTCGGCAACCACGGTATGCCTGTGTTCCCCGCTCCACCTCATAATTTCCGTCGTCTCCGTGGTCTGTGTCTTTGAATGATCCGTTGAAATACTAGTCTGTAATCGCTCTTTATTTGCCACTCCACTACTAATTTGTTAGACTTCACTACCTCTACGTCTTCTATAAAAATCATGCTTCACAAGAATTTGGGTTTGTAATCCTTTGTTCGTAAAGGGGAAAAAGTGGGGCATATGATCTACATGTAGCATGAGTTGATTCAGTGAACTGCCATTCTTCCTCTGTCGCCCGCTAAGTGTTCGACAAAATGTTTGAATGATGAAAAAACATGTGTTTGTGTATTATATTTCCACATCTTGGAATTTGTTTTCCACCATCGTCCCTACCCTAGGTCTACATACACAACTCTCGACCACAACTCTGGATGCAACTGCGTCCTGAGTCGTTCGATGGATGTGAACAACATGTGCATCGAACGGCTCCGGATGTAGTTGTGTCTGGAGATGTGGTCGAGAGTTGTGTATGTAACATTCCTAATTGTCCCTGATATATGTGCTAGGTACATAGACATCCGGACACTGTCTGTCTGATGCATCTGGGGACTTTGTCCGAATCCGCATCCCGATGTCTTTGTCCCAAGCATTTTTGGTCTGTTAATGTTTTGAACCACAGCTCTGCAGTTTTTGTAGCAATGGGGGGAAAATCGGCTTCATTTTGTTTTTGGACAACCCGTAAACTGGAGGCTTTGTGTCCAATTCCCCCCATCGCAACATCTTTGGCTTGTGGGTGGTCTTAGAGAGATATGGAGGTTTGCCCTACAAGGGTTGGTCCAAAGTGGCCCTGCCTTGGAATGGTTCCTCATTACCAAAATGGGTAAATGAAGAGTTTGTTTGTGTCTTTAGTTGTTACTCTTTGGATTTTAGTTCTCTTATTTTCAAAGGTTTATTTGCTTTGCATGAAATTTGAACTTATACAACTAAAACCCTTGGCTTTTGCAGGAGTTCTGGTTGGGATTCTGCTTAATACTACTGGACAGTACTATTAGTCGCTGACTCGCTGCTAATACTACCATATAACCTTCTTGGATTTCTGTATTAGCAAATGGAGATTGGTACTTCAGATTCAACTTCTGCCTTGTGATGTAACTGGAGTAAATATATCGTTAACTGATCAACATCATCACTAGGTGGATGTTTCGGTGGTTATCGGGTAGTGCAGAAGCATATGGTTTTCTCAATGGAAATCCGAGAGGATTCAACTATCAGCAAAAACTGAATCTTGTCAATGTAAAGTTAAAATGGGTGAAAGATAAGGTATTGGATGCTGTCATCGCTGGTGAGAGGGATCTCAGGGCAGTCTGCACCCTCGTTTCTATCATATCCTCTAATCCTCAATGTTCGGTACCTGTATACCACCTCTCTCACTGTCGAGGACAACTTGGTCTTCCACATGATCTCAAGATTTCCACATTCGTCAGGAGGTATCCGACTATTTTTTATGAATTTCATGTCCCTGACAGTGGTGGCACTCTTGTCCCTTGTTTTCGCGTGTCCCCTGAAGCCCTCAATCTCCACCGAGAAGAACTCAACGTCCTTCAACATCATCGGAAGGACCTTGTTGATAGACTTTGTAAGCTTCTCATGCTCACCAAGGAAAGGACTCTTCCTTTGCAAACAATTGACCAGCTAAAATGGGACATGGGCTTGCCATATGGCTACGAGCAGTCCATGATTCCACACCACCCAGAATTATTTTCGTTATTTCGCCTTCCTGATGATCGTGTTGGCTTAAGACTTTTATTCTGGGATGATTGTCTTGCAGTCTCAGAGTTGCAAAAAAATCCTGGTTTGCAGGAAAAGGAAAATATTAAAAATGGCTGCTTAGCCTTTCCAGTACGATTCACAAGGGGTTTCGGGCTGAAGAGAAAATGCATGCAATGGTTAGAAGAGTGGCAGAGGCTCCCTTATACTTCTCCTTACTTGGATGCCTCTCATTTGGACCCCCGTACAGATATATCCGAGAAGAGGATTGTGGGAGTCTTTCATGAGTTACTCCACCTTCTTATACAAAAGAAAACTGAGCGGAAGAATGTGAGCAACCTCCGTAAACCACTAGATTTGCCCCAAAAATTTACTAAGGTCTTTGAGCGCCACCCTGGCATCTTCTACATTTCTAGGAAGAGCGACACCCAGACTGTTGTTCTCAGGGAAGCCTATGACCGTCAGCAACTCATCCAAAAACACCCCCTTGTTGATATCAGAGCAAGGTATTCAAATATGATGCAACAAGGGTTCCTTGATAGGAGTAGGGGCTTGTACAAGAGAAGCATAAGTGCTGGTTCAGAGGAGGACGGATTAAAGAGGATTTGTACCGATGAGTTTAGTGACTATGATTACAAATCTGAAGGAGAGTCAGAGAGCCATTTTCTTTCTGAATACGAGTCAGATGAATAACAAGCTGAAGTTCGCTGATTCTCCTGTGATGTGAACCAGGATAATTTTCGTTTCCTCACAATGGGGGGAAATTAACCATACATGGAGTTTTTTTATTCTTCTTCAGGAATTGGGGACCGTGCCATAGGTTTTGAGTTTGTTGGCCATTTACATATAAAGATTCAGCAGTTGAAGTATCTTGATCATCAATGACTGTACGATATAAAGTTTTTAACTGGTTAAGGTTCATCCCCCATATGAAGTTCTTTGCTTTCTGCTCCTTAAGGTGAACCAAGTTTGCTTACCCCCAAAAAAGGAAAGGATAAGAAAGAAAACGTATCTAAACTATTTGTTCTTTGCTGCTGCAGAGAGCTAGCTGGAAATGCAAACCACCCCTTTCTGTTTCAATTGCTGTGAATAATATTGTCGCGTATGTCTTTAGATTTGGTGCTTTTTGTGTGATGATTTTAAGTGCTTTAATGGATTATATTTTTATTTGGATTGGATTATGTTGATTATATCCGGTCTTGTTACTCGTTTCGTTTAATTGTTGTAGGAAATACGCTGAAAATCTAGAACAAACTGGATAAAGTGGGGGGGGGGGGGTGTGTGAAGGTGGAAATTACATGTGATCTTGGGAAAGTGCAGACACAAGGGGGAATCCGTTGGTTGCCCAGTGGATTCTAGTGTAGCTTACCTTAATGTTAAGTTAGTTTTACGTCAATTCTGTACAGGTAGGGAGGAAAGTAGAAAACCTATCCTAACGTCTAATAATTGCCCAAAGTAGGGTCTATCTTTGATACTTGCATAACAGCTATTAACTTTTAGACATTTGAAAAGTTATGCTAAAACTAGAAAATTGATTAAGACGGGAAAAGTAGATTGCAATAGTTGCAAGTTGCAGCTGCAACTTGTTTGGAGAACAGGGGAGAAAAGGACTACAATATTGAGCGGTTGTGCTTAAAATCCCAAAAGTTTGTTTCAATCTTAGTCTGATGTCTTTGCTAAAGAAAGAGACTTGAAAATTATAGAGGTTACAGGTTTCGAGCCCACTTAAATTTCTTACAGTGCTTTCATTAGTCCATTATCCACCACTAAGTTACTCATTACTCGCCTGCTTTACTGCGATTTAATTGTTTCCAATTGTCTTTGTGGAAAAGGAAGTCAGCGTGTCCTTTAAGCTTCAAGTGGTTGCTAAATCAGGTTTGCCAACTATGATGGTGGTTGGTTCTGATTCCAAGAATGGTTGAAACCAATGGTGGTTCCAATCTTATACTACTAGCTAACACCAGTTTTTGACTGTATGGTGGTTATACTCACACATCGCTGTTAGTTACGTCAATGATTGGTTTCAATTCTCAACCAGTATGTTCATCGCTTTGTCGTGCATTTGGATTAAACGTCACTTGTAATGTAGCTGATTTTTTTCTGGTATTATTCTGGTCCATGCCTTGTGTCTCATGATAACTCTGCTTCTATTACGGGCTTGTTGGGAACGTGTGTGAAGGATTGAGTCCCACATTGGATAAATAGAAAAAGGTTGGACCTTAATATACAATTGGGTGGCTCACCACTTACAAGGCTTAGCCTTTTAAGTGGATATGGGTCATTCAATGTATATTGGGTCGATGTGATGTGGTGTGGACTCCGTGGATACTCCCCAATAGATTGGGCCTACGCGCACACAGGAAGACTTCAGGTGGATCAGACTCCCAACAGGGCTTGGGGGGTTTCAACAGTCTGTAGTGTGATGAACCAAGGCTACTTCTAGTTGTTCCTTTGCATTGCTTTTTTTTTTTTCCTTCCAAATCGCAGGCGAAGCATGAAACCTCTTAGGCGTCTTTATTTACTTCGTAGGCGAGATGATGCACCTAGTCGCAACACTAAACCTATTTTCATAATCGTTTTATTGAATGGTGGAATCAAAAGCTATCTGTAGGTTGGGACGAGAAGAGTTGCTTCTTGTGCTCATTAAACAGACAAAAAAGGTAAATGTGCATGGACTTCCTCAAGAGAAGCTTTGACTAACCTGAAAAACTTTGTATTAGTGAAGATGGGGAAGGAACATGTTTTTACTGTGCACCGATATGAAGCCCTTTGAAACATAATTTAGCAGCAATGTTTTCCCCTTGGATCAGATGTTTTGTTGCTAAAGCATTGTGATGAAAATGTTTTCCTGAGGTTGAGCTACCAGAGACTTTAGTACTCTGAAGTCTTAAGTTTCTTGTCCAAATCAATGATGATTTGAAAGGCAATTTATGAGATCAACTTCCATTATAAGATCAGTGTAATAACGAACATCTGATGTACATCCTCCATTACCAGATGGATGGAGGCAAGTAATAGACCGAAACAAGATTACTGGAAATCCTTTCTTGATCGGTCTTCTGCTAATCAGTAAAGAAGTAATAAAAGGTATAGTCCTAACATCACCATTTCGTTAATGTACATTTAATGAATGCTAGGTCTTCTCATGCTGTTTTTCTTCTGGTGTGCTCAAATGTGGAGGCTCCAGGAAAATTAGCTCCAAGCAAAAACGTCTGCATGACGTTGTGGTTTTCCCTTGGGAGAAGATTACCTTCGGATCAATCAGTGTCACTTTCCATGAGATCAGCAATGGTAAGTCTGCCGCAGTTAGTGTCATCTAACATGTCAAACTGGTTGCATATTTGCATGAAGTCTTTCTCTGCTATTTTCCCCATTTCCTTGAGCTTGTAGATTATATACTCAGACTTGCTGCATCCCATCAGCATATCAGTAAGATGAAAACATGGTCTCAAATTAGAACAGAACGGATAGAGATGACACAAAGATGAATGATGAGGAATATGATATAACTCTCACTAGACTTAGAGAAAAGTGCAAGTAAAAAGAATAAGACCTTCTGCAAAACAGAACTCCCCAATGTACCCGTGCTGGACACTCAGCACTAAGGATATTGGATGTGCGGTCAGCATATCAGATTGGACATGCACCCAAATAGTTCACATAATGACTATGCATAAGACTCTCAATTCATAACACTAACACATTACTCTAAAAGTGTAAATAGATATCCAAGAAATATGAAATTGAGCCTTGTCCTAGTTCGTATTGACAAGAGAATTCAATGACTCCAATACGAAGACACATACCTGCACCCTACTCCTATGCCCTAGCCTAGGTAACATAATTCTAAACTGGTTTATCTCAAGATTATGAAGATGTAGAAGTCTTTTTTCAAGTTTATTTCTATTCCTCTCAATAAATTTCAATACACAGTATCACTTTCTATTATAATGCTTTATAATTCACCAACTAGTTCACCTGTGTTTTCTTGTCATTTAGCCAATCTCATCCTTAGCTCCAGAAGTCTTAATACTCTGGTTATGATTCGGTGGAATTTCATAATACATTCCCGAACTGGCACTGAATTGTTTTCCCAATTCACATTCTGGATGTTCATCTTGGTTATGATGTTTGCCTTTTGTTTCCTATTCCCGCATTTGGCTCTCCATACTCGGAAAACTCAACTCCAATAGCCTCTGTTGAGGCTAGCTATTTTAGATGATTGTTACCGGAGCTAGAGGAGAAGGCGTCAATCCATCAACCTAGAATGCATGATTTTTTTTTTGGAATCTTAGTTCCAGCAGGATATTTTTTTTGTCCTTAGATTTTGTACTCTTCGTTTCCTTATTGGAGAGTTGCTATAGGCCTTTATATACAAGGCATAGTTTTATCAGTCTCTTAACTATTCAGGAGTACTTCTGCTTTCTCTCTGTGCAGAATTCTATCATTTCTTCTTCTCTCCTTGCTCTTCTTCTCGTCTGTCCTTCCTGCTGAGTCAATACCAAATGGGATTTTCATGCTTGAGATGCCAAATTGGAACTTGAGGAATATCATTGACCTATCAATATGTTTCATGGAGATTCAGTTCAAACATCGCAACAAAAAAAGGAGGTTCAAAAGCCATGCAGTAGAAAACAGTCGCTAGGACTTCCTCGAATCCATCTCTATTATTCTGCATAGGAATCTTCACTCGTGTGCCACCCAATAGCCATACAAACTGCAGAATCTGGAAAAGAACTCAGCTGTTCTTATGATGTCATTTGAATGTTGCCGTCCGCGGGGCACATCAGTATCCTAGTGTGAAATTATCATACATCATAAGCCTAAGTCACCTACTGATTTTCTAGTTTCATTTCTCAACTATGAGAACTTTCCATTCCACCAGTCACAGCCATGTGTCTCTGACTGAGAATGACATCCTTAAGTTGTATAACCTCGTCGCATGTAATATACCTGCAGCAAGAATGATGGCCAAACCCATATATGACTTCCCTTGCTTTTCAAGTACATGTAACCTCAGGCTGACAGGCTCCACATGAATGATGTGAAGATGCTTGCCACTAACCTCATCAAAACTGATAGCTTATTTTGGTGATAAGCAATTCACTCTACTGCCAGAGCCTAATGTTCTTAGGGTGTTTAAATCCCACGGATTTCGAAGGTGGTTGATCTCAGCCCATTTTTCCAAGATTAGGTTTCTTAGAGGCGAAAGTGGTTGGAGTAGAATCAACTTATCATTAGTTGTAGGAATATGGTTTCTATTTCCCAATTTGGTTCACATACATCATGTTGAGGCTTGTGTATATTAGCTTGAAATCTGGAGATAGTGTGGAACTTACTGAAAGCTTGAAGAGAGTTCTCTACAACATGCTTTTTCATCTTTTTCGCCCTTTCTCATTTCTTTGAATTGTGGTGGATTCCATTATTAGGGGCTTTAGAATTCTTAGTTACAAGAAGCGGAAGTGGTAGGGGGATTAAGAGGAAATAGAAGAATCTAAGGTTGGGAGCATGTGCACACATGCACATATTATATGTTGCGGCGAAAAAAAAAACTACGGATAATGTAGAAGACTGTTCTTTTGTTAGTCCTAGTAGATCAATTCCGAATTTGAGTCAACTTCTTACATTATTCTAGTGGATAAGTAAATTAGGGTATAAGTATTTTCTTGAGTTGATAATTTTTTTAGTATTCATCAATTTTATTTTATTTTTTTTTGCTTTTATCTTTTCTTTTGTTTCCTTTGGGATTTTATGCTTGCGAGGTCCTATTCTAGTAGGGAAATGGTTCCTTTTTGGATTAGAGCGAGGTTTCCAAGTGATTCTGACATGTCAAGTCCCTAATAATTTCTTCTTCTTCTTCTTCTTTTTTATACGAATTTGTTGAAGAGTTCTGGCCTTTCTCTATCAGGCTTAGTTGTAAACTCATCATAGTCATCTCAATTTTCTACACGGATTCATCTTCGTTTTCTTCTTCTCCTCTTACTTCCATCAAAATATGCAATGCTTAGCAGTCATAGGAATCGATAACAAGCATTTGGGTAAATGTATTTTTCTGTGTTTTTTCTTAAATGAACATTCTCGAATTTCTTCTATGTTAAAAGGTTTCTCAGCCCTCAGTCTTTTCGATAAACTTGTGACAATTTAATATGCATAAAAAAAGAAAAATATGAGGAAGGGTACTAGAATTGAACAGCAGATCTACATACAGATTAAACTGTTCTTATATACCTGATGGATCCATCATGGTCAAGATCTGCAGCCACTAAATCCCCAAGAGTCATCTTCTTTTGAAGAACCCACTTTGCGATATTCCGATTCCTCTTGTCAATCCTGAGCTCAGTCAGATACAAAAATGCCCTGGCAACAGCCAATGTACTCACTAATAGCCAAATTATAGCAAAACCCCTCCCTGTAGCCGTGGTGAATGCATAATCCCCGTAACCCACAGTCGTTACAGACGTTACCGATAGATAAAAGCTATCAACCCAAGTCATTCCTTCCAAATAACGCGCCGTAACCGTCCCTATAGCAATACAACCTACAACTACTGCCAAAGCCAAACCCACTTTTATTCGTATCCTCATTCTCCCCTTTGCAGTGTCAATCATGTATGTCCTAACCATCGAGTTGAGTTGATTCGCGTCCATTGTGCTCAGCAAAACCGCCTCTTGCCTATCGAGAACATACGTAACCAAACCATTGAGCAATATATCGATAAACCCGAAACCGACTAGGATGAAAGCACAAGTAAATAGCTTAGTGAACGTCGTGTCGGGTACGATATCACCGTACCCAATGGTGCAGAGAGTGACAACGGTGAAGTACAAGGCATCCACCGGCTTAACCGTGGCATTCCCCTTAAAACTTTCGCTCTTCAATAGGTATACCGAGATGCCGATTATCGAGTATAAAACCACTCCAATGAATGCTTGCCTTACAATTAAAGGTGTTTTTCTCACAGGGCTTGGGTCCAAGTCGTCGTGGAAAGCTTCTTTGGCAGTGGTAATGACGCACGGAGCGGAATTCGACCGCCGGGTGATTCTTTTTCTCTTTCTGTTCAAGTTGGCTAGAAGGTTTATAAAAGAAACCGAATTTGATGATGTTGTGGGGATGGAAATTACTGCGTCGTTGTTGTTGATTGTGTAGTTATTCGATTGTTGCTGCGGCTGCGGCTGCCAAGCCGGGATGATGTCGAGGGTGATTGGAGAAGCTAGTCTTTTCAGTGGTGATTTGTTTGATGATGCTGCTTCTTCTCCAGTTTTTTTGGGAAGAAGGGAATCTTCATCCATGGTGTGGATTTTTCATCCGAAGGAGATTTTAAAGAAATACTATTGTGGTAGTGCAACAACAAGTCAATGCAATTTTGAAAGAATGGTAGTTTTGGTGAAGAGATGGTTTTTGTTTATCTAAGAGTCAAATGGGGGTTGCAAACTGATGTTTAGCAGTTTCTAACAGTCAGATATTGGTTTTTGAATTTGGCAAGTGGTTGTTGTTAGCAAAAATAAAACACAGATTTTTCCATGATTAGTCCCTTATTATTGGCTGCTTATTTGACAACTTTTTAATTTTTTTTCTCAAGTGTCTCTTTCTTGGTACCACCTTTTTTTTTCTTTATAGGACTTTGGAGACTTTCCCTAAATATTAGTAACAACGTTGGACTTTTTCGAGTTTCTAAAACCATTACGACAATCCTAACCGTTGGTTGACTTGACAGTTTAGAAACATTGAATCTTACTTATCTCCTAACCGTTTAAAATTTGTACTAGTTTGGAATACAACCAGGCTACTGCATACACAAGCAACCAACCACAACCCTTCACATTCGTGTGGGGCTCACACTTTGTATTCCGAATTCAGTGTGGGCCCCAAGTGTGTTTGAAAGGTTGTGGTTGGTTGTGTATGTAGCAAAGTGTGGGACCCAACTCCCAAGTGTATTTGAAAAGGTTGTGGTTGGTTGTGTTTTTTTTTTTTTTTTTTGAAAAGAGTTGTGGTTGGTTGTGTATGTATTATGGTTGTATTCCAAATTCGTTTTGTATATTAGCGGGGACTTGCTCAATGTAGTATGGTTGTATTCCAAATTCGTTTTGTATATTAGCGGGGACTTGCTCAATTTGGGGCAGGACTCATGCATCTTACTAAGTAGTCACGAGTTCAAATCTCTCCACCTGCGTATAGATGTTATTCTCCTTGAATTTGTTAGAATTATTTCTTCCTTTGATATGACTATTTGTTTGATTGGACATTTGGACTCGTAGTAATTGTAGACTTGTTTCCGCTTCATGTAATGTTTCTCTGTTAGTAATAAAAAAAATCCTTTTCGGTATTCGTTAATATTATTGAGATTTGAATTTTGACATCCGCTCCACGATAGCTCCTACTTTATTACTTGGACGATAGAAGGGAGAGGAAAAGTGTTATCTATTGTAAAATTTGTGTAATATTAGTTATGCTTAATTCTATCTTTTACTAATTTTTTTAAGGATTTTTTGGCTCCATTCAATTGTCGGGAATGTTGCATGAGAAATGAAATATATTTTTCTGTTATGTGTTCTCTTGACATGGAATCTTGCGAGAAAATTAAAATTCATTGCTTTTGAAAAAATTTACTTTGGCAGCAAAGTGCTTCCCGGTAGAAAAATAGAAATTGTAGATCCCTCAATTTTCTTGATAACAAAACAAAAAAACTTGTTGGAAAGTTTTTTTTCAATCATTTTACATCCTTTCTGTGCAAGTGAACAGGGCCTAGAGAGAATTGTTATTTCTTAGATTCCCAAAATGGATTGTACTCCATGTTGCGAAGATGGATGAGATTGAATGACTCTAATGTTATTTCAAGGTAAATAAAAAGGAAAAATGACGGCCCAGCACGTGTTTTGATAATTAATACCCGCCAAGGACATGTTAAGAACTTTTGTTAATACTGAAAATATCCTTGACGGGTATTAATTATCAAAACATGTCATTGGCCGTCATTTTCCCATATAAAAAAAACGAGAGGTGCTACTGGTACAGATTTCATGTCTGTACCAGCGAGTACATACCCCTTTTAGGCCCGTTTCGGATCCTTAAAAAAATGATCGGAATCGCTCATTTTATTTAAAATATTTTTTTATGAACCCTGCGAAAAATAAGCTCAGTCCGGTATCAATTAGGATGTGTACGAAACATCCAACTTTGTTCCAGAATTCAAGCTTGAATTCTAAAGCAAAGTTGGAAGTTTAGTAAACGTTCTTATCGATACTGGATTGAGCTTATTTTTTGAAAGGACCGTTAGCAAAGTATTTTAAACAAAATGAGCGGCTCCGATCATTTATTTGGGATCCGAAACAGGCCCAAAAGACATATGTACGTGATGTATGTACATGAACATATGTACTCATAGACTTTCCGGAAAAAAACTAACTACTGGGCCAACGGTTGGGGGTGCAAATTTGGCCCGGCCCATTAATGTTCGGGCTCGGGCTAGCTTGGCCCAAGCCCATCGAGCTCCCACAAAAAATGGGCTGGGGCGAGTCGGTCTTTGCTCAATTTGAATTGTACTTTGAACCCTGAAACCCCATAACTGTTGTCCCTTGAAGCCTAAGGATTGCACTTCAATTTTTGTTCGGCATTACCTGAGATTGTGACACCTCATAGCTGCCCCCACGCCCAACTCACCTAGGTAACGCAACAGGCTATTCAAATTCGAGATCATGTTCGCTCATTAAAAACTCGTTCAAGCACGTACAATAGTGGAGAAATGGTTTTTCACTACTGGGTTACTCTTAATGGAGGTTCTAAATTTGGAAAAATGACGGCCAAAGACGCATTTTGATAATTAATACCTGTCAAAGACAAGTTGAGAACATTTGTTAATGCTGAAAATATTTTTGACAGGTATTATTAAGGTCTAAAAGGACAAGAACGCAAGTATCTCTGTATCCATCTATGTTATATGGAGAAATCTATCGTCAGCCCTGTGGGCTGACTATAAGTGGATCCTTACCTTTTTACTTTTGTACGTTTCTGAGAGCATTTTGGCACATAAATGGCAGGCAATGGTCTCCTCTTTAAATGACGGAAACAACCCTCCTTTGAGTCCTTTCCCTTCCCTCATTTTCATCGGAAGTTGCTGGGATTTATATTTAGGGGGTGTTTCCACTAAAAAAAACGCTATAAATTTAACGCATTTTATCATCTCATTTTCACTGACAAAAAAGTTTCAGTATTTTACCATCTGATTTTCACTAACAAAAAAATTGTCATTTTTTTTTTGCTACAGTAACTCAGCTTGTAAACCCATCAACAACTTATTTACTACCGGAAGCACCTACCAACTTCTCAACCACAAATAAAAATTTACTTCAAATTTTTTACTACTTGAAACACCCCTATATTTTGTTTTTGAAGGATCTGAGTTCAATTTGAAAGACTTTTGCACAAAATGATGGCAGGAACATGGCTAGTTGGGGATTAACTTTATTTTGTTTTCAAAGATCACAACTCAATTAAGTTGCAGATTTTTGCACAAATAGTAATAATATGGGTAGTTGAGAAGTAATTTTGTAAAGAAATTAAGGTAAACTGTTTATGCATATTGATGATTATTTTAGATACCCAATTGTAAGTTGAATTTGATTATATTTTTCTTTTTATATTTGTATGTGCCTTGCTGCTGATGTTGGAAACATGAGATTTTTGTATGGATTTAAAACCTTTGATTAGTATAAGATTTGGTGGTTGTTCATATTTTATGCATTTTGTGATTTAGTTTTGAAAGAATCACTCTTAAGGGCAAAAAGAAGCCGATAAATACAAAGAGAAAAAAAAAGGATAAAAGTAAATCCCGAGCGGTTGGCATAGTGGATAAAGTCTGAGACTTAGGGTTTGTTCCCTCCAAAGGTCTCAAATTCGAACCCTCACAAGTGCTATCAATTTTTCTGGGGCGGTGAGATTAGGCTCCCAGAATTAGTCGAGGTACGCATAAGATGACGTGGACACCTAAGTTATTAAAAAAAGGGCAAAAAGTAGCCGTGAATATATATTTTTAAAAAAAAAGTAGCTGTGAACTTGCAAAAAGTAGAGGTGAACAACTAAGAGCAAAGTAGGCATTTAGGAAAATAGAAAGTACATATGACATAAAAAACACAAAAGTTTGGTAAAGGAATAAGAATGTGGCATGTGGATTTATATTATAAAGTAATAGACATTGGTATTCCCTATTGTCAACCCATTTCAATGGGTTGATTATAGAGGGACCAATGTTATAAAGCATGAGTTGGGTTTGTTTTAATGTTCATCAACGGACCAAAAATTTGCATTGTCTATTTTGACCTTGGTTTGGTTTGTTTATTGCCATAGCTGATTTGTCATTCAATTCCATGCTTTCATTCAATTGATTAAGCAAAGGATATGCATATCACAACACTTTCTTCATCTACCCTATAGAGAAAAAATCAAACAAGCATTCTCTATTCATCTATCTATACTTCCTTATAAAAGAGTATGGAGTTTTGTCGGGATATGCATAATTAAAGAAAGGAAATTGACTTTGGCTCTTCAGTTTCAGCGACAGACACTTCACTTTGTGTCTTGATCGTGTGAGATTGCAAAACAAAAAGCGGAATGCATTAGAGTGCTAAAATCACATCCCTTAAAGAAAAAGTCCATAAACAAATAGGCCTCTCCTAGGATTTGAACTTGGCCAGCAGCTGGGGTAAGGCATTCCACATTCTAAAAAAAAAAACTTTTAGAAAATGAATGTAATTTAAAGCTAAAAAATAATGTGTTTACGCAAATAATTTTCTTACCAATATGGATATTGTTTGATAGATCTCATTGAGATCTTTTAAACAGTGCAAAAAAAAATCAAAAAAGTATTTTTCATTTTCGTTATATTTGAAAAAGAAGATTTAGAAAGAAAGCGGAACGGAGCAAACCCAAAATCACTGTAGTGCATTTTTTTTAGGAGCCGGTTTTGCTACTGTGCCGTTTTTCTTTTGTTTCCAATCTGTATCCAAAACAAGTGAAAACTAATTTTTTCCATTTCTTGAAATTTTGGAAATTCCAGCAATTGTTTATGTCTTTTGTAAACGAAAATAGCAATACAAATATATTTATGGTACCAGTTTAAGAAAAAAAATTGAAAACAAAAGCAGAAAACTGGAAACAAAAACTTTACCAAACGAGCCTATGTAAAATGATTTTTTTGATTTTTTTGACACCGTTCAAAAGATTTCATCGATATTTATTAAACAAGATTCATATTATACAAAAAATTATTTTGATATGTATATTATTTTTAAGCTTAAAAATTACACGTAGGATCCAATTTTATGGTACGGAAGTAGTACTCTCTCCATCCCAATTTAATTGTCTTTTTTGAGAGTTCGTGTCACTTTTCAATTGACTATATCTCGTAATTTATAACGTTCAATGTGATTTCAAAAATATTGTATTGTAAAACTAATCGCAAACAAGTCTATATTGGATATAAAATTCATTACCAATTTAAAGATATAACTAATATTTTATCCGGTTAGAATAAAACTGGAGGCAATTAAATTGGGACGGAGGGAGTACAAGAGAGAAACTATGGAGTACATAGAAAGAAGACAGAGGTCCGGTACAGCCCATGAACTGGTTCCATGAAACTGTCTGGTCCGATAAAGTGAATCTGGACCGTCCAGACAATTTCATAGACAATTTTTATGGTTCCAGTTTCATGGATTTGAAAAAAAATTTAGTGCTAAGTGGGTACCACGTGATACCCGCTCAGCGCATCCGAACCGTCCATTGTGTTTTTGGACGGATCAAATTTGGAGAGAAAAGAGAGAGAGAGAGAGAGAGAGAAAGTGTTGGGTAAGAAAAGAGATGGTTATAATATGAACCGTCCAAAAATATATTAGACGGTCCGAATGTGCCGAACGGATATCATGTGTGATATACCACCCGACAGAAAAATTTCTTGGGAGAATTGCCGTTCAGCGGCTGTTGGGGCAATTAAGTCCCACCTGATGGAGTAGTTTTCTTAAAATTCATCTAAGTATGAAATGGACAAAAATAATTTGTAATACATGGAAATGGCCACGTAAAAAGACCAATACACCCCCACACACATTTGAAACCCTAAGCTGCTTCTTCTGTCTCATTACGCAGCCAACAACATGTGCTGGTTCTCTCTCTCTCTCTCTCTCTCTCTCTCTCTCTCTCTCTCTCTCTCTCTCTCTCTCTCTCTCTCTCCGAACAAAAATTGCAAAATGGAAAACTTCGGCGTGATCGAGGCAGGCAGCGACGGGCTTGTCGTCGGATGCGAGAGCCAAGATCAGGATGAGCGGCAAGAGGTCGTCGACGGCGTCGAGTGAGCCTGGCCCTCTGCCTCGAGATCTTATGCACCTTAATGTTCCTTTTTGCTTCGATTTGGATGGCTTTTGATGGACGTCAAGTGAAGAAGATGGGCCAAGTTCTTGTTTGCTCCATTGTTGGGCTTGTGTTGGGCCACTTGGTGTTCATCTCGACAACGGTGACGGCGGTGAAGGGCTACGCTGGAGCTGGGATTAACCCAACCAAGTGTTTCAGCCAGGTCGTCGTGAGAGGAGGCCATCTCTGGGATGGGCATTGGATCTTTTGGGTCAGGCCGTCGACGGCGTCGAGGAAGGCGTTGGCATCAGCGGGGTCGAACCAGAACGGCGTCAATGGAGTTCAGCGTGCGTCTTCATCTGAGGGAATGGGTAGTATCAATTTTTTGGTTTGATCTGTGTATGGATTTATATTGGAGTTCAGCGTGCGTCAATGGATTTTTTGGTTTGATCTGTGTATGGATTTATGGAGTTCAGCCCATCCTTTTTTGATTCTAACGAAGTGTTGCTGCATGTGTATGGATTTATTTTTTGGTTTGATCTGTGTATGGATTTGTGGAGTTCAGAACCCATCCTTTTTTATTCTAATTAACGAAGTGTTGCTATGAATGGATTTATATTAATTTGCAGTATCAATTTCTCTCAGGAGTATCAATTTCCCTCGGAGAAAGGATGATTTGGGGTTGTTGGCTGTGTTTTTCTCAGGAGTATCAATTTCCCCAAGCGCACCCCTTTGCGACCACCGACGCCAAACCCACACCACCAAGGTCTCTCTCTCTCACTCGCTCTGTGTGTAGTAGAACTTCGGTGTTTCCCCCCGAAACCTTCATGCCAGAAATTGTTCGAATCAGAAAAATTAGGGTTCCATATTGAAGTGAAATTGGGGATTTTGTTTGAAATTAGGGTTCCATGTTTGGCAAGAACATGATCCTCTACTTTTATTGTACATAGGAATTGCTGAAATTTTCGTCCCCATTGCTGATCATTGGAAATGGTAAGTTGCCACTACTACAATAATCCTTAAAGATCACACGCAGGAATCTGAAAATGATCACAGTCATTGCAAAATCGTGATAGATAAAGATTTGTGGGCCAAACTTTTAATCTCAGTTCATGGTACAAACTATCATATTAATCTTTTCAATCTTAGTTATAAAGAAGCCGTGATTCTAGCATGTGGTATTTTGGGATTCCTGTTTTCTAGTATTTAATTCATTAAATCTATTGGAGTATTGAGAGGGCTAGGGTTTTGGCCAGGTTGTAGGAGTTGAAGTTGTTACTGTGCTCATGTTTTATGGATTGTTGGTTTGTGGTTCTCTTGGTATATACGAACATGATTTTAGTGTAGAAGTGGGTCTCTCATGGTTCTTTGGTGTAGAATATGTTATGTGGATGTTTATTTAGGAGCTTTGTCTGATGATTAAAGTGTGAGCCCAAATGTAAATTTTGTGTTGCCCTCCAAGTGTTTGGTTAACTAACGCAATGAATGTATGTATTGTCGTTCAAAAACTCTTTGATTCTTACCAAGAAAATTTGGAAAATGTGGCAACTGGAGTATGGAACTCTAACATGTGCTAGTACTTTTTCCCCTATGTTCTCTTGTATATTTTTTCCTTCTTGCATATTATGTTTTCTAGTACAATCTTTTGAATAATCATTGGACTCCTTGTTGCATGCTAACCTCTTGCAGTTCAATGCTATAAGGAGTTACATGGAAGCTAAATCCAGTAAAGTTGACTTTCATATTTACTTTTTAGGTATGAAGAATGTGGGAAAGAAAAAATTAACAGGTTTTTGCTACTGAGGCGGGGAACGGAAGGTAAACGGCAATGGCACCTTCTTGTACAACGGTGGGACATGTGTAACTGTTCTACTTGAGGAAGAAAGTCAAGTAAATGAGTTACTTGAGAAGGTTTGTGGTGCCCTTAATGTAATACCCTTAGTCTTTAATTGTGGTTAAAGTTAATTGTGTGTGGAGTTTTGAGTTAACTATGTGGTTATTGGCTTCATTTGCTAGTTAAATATGTTTGGAGCATAAGTTAGCATATGTCACACTTGCATCTAATAACTTTCTGTTAGCCTAGCAAAACAAAACAGAGAGCTTCTACGTACTTCTCTTCTTGTTTCTATCTTCTACGGGGAGAGAGAGAGAGAGAGAGAGAGAGAGAGAGAGAGAGAGAAGGTTGATCTTGCTTGACTTGTATTGAAGCCCTAACTTGGTAAATCATGTTCTTTACACTTGAATTTATATTTCTTGACTTGAATATCATGCTTTATTTGCTGAATTCATGCTCTAGATGCTTGGTTTAAGTTGAATTTGGATTTTGGGGTTGAACTCTTAAAAAACTCAAGAACCTAGCTTGAAATCCATTGGATTTGATGTTTAAAACTTGTTTTGATGCATGAATTTGGTGTTCTTGGAGTAGTTCTTCTATATCTATCAGTTTGAGCATGATTAGTAAGGTTTTGATGTGAGTTTGAAGTATTTTGGAAGGGTTCTAGAGTTGAAAATTGAAGGAAGAACAAGATGTAATTTTCTGGAAAATTTGCAGAATTGAGAAACCTTGTATTTGACCTGATTTTGGGGATTTTTGTTGAGGCAGTTCCTAAACTCCAAAAATCATGAGATTTTTATTGAGAGATCCTTTATGAGTCTTTTGTATGTGGTAAAAATTTCAGGACGGAATTCTAAGTATTGAACTCTATAGAAATTCGTAACCATGCGGCGCGCAATTTTGGAATGTGCTGACTGCACTGACACACATTGGAGAAACGGCTATAATTTTTAGCTCGAGCGACGAAATAGCGAACCGTTTTCTGATTTTGAAACTAGACTCATAGACCTTAAAAAATATGTAACGTTTGTGCCTTAATTACTCCAGTGCAAAGTCAGATTTTAGGTTGACGTTTTTGGAACTGCGGATTCTGTGATTATTTTCTTGAGGCTAGCTATCTAATTTTATATTCTTACCATAGGACCTTATGTTCATTGAAGGTAGGTTTGTTTGACATCCTCTAATCATGCTTTGTTGCCTAATTGTCTTAGGAGGTTCGGGTGACACGTGGATACGAGGTGAGTGATTAATCATTCATACGACCTTTGACTTATGTAATTGTCCCACCTTTTTGGCAACGGAAAGTAGGGTGGTGACATGCAGCCCTACTTTTGGACGTGGTATGTAAATGTGGACTTGTAGATATGGATTTGTTCTTTGTGAATACTTTTGACATGTAAATATGCACAGTTCTGGGTGGTTTGCCATGTAGAGATCTTTGTAAAGACTTATAGTTTTGGCGTATGTAATAAAATGGAATTTGCTTCCGCTTGTCATTAATTGAGTCCCTTTAGTCATTTGCTAATGAGATGTTTAACTTTGAAATGGCCTTAGTGATTAAATCATTGGCGCTTTGTCATGGCTAATACCTCCAGGGATGGGCTAGGGTCGTGACACATAACATTAATTTGGAAGGTAAATTGTATTTTTATAACACAAAGAGGGACAAGATGAAGTATGTAATATTGAATGACGAAAATGGTGTTGCAATGTTGTTCCACTTGAACAAAGATGATGTCGACTTGTTTGTAGAAAAGACAAGACAAATTAATGACCTTATCCCGGACTTTTACAATTCAACAAGGTTAGATGAATTGTTTCGTTTTAATTTCCACTTGCTTGTACCAGACCTTTAAAATTGAACTTTTTCTTTTTTTTTTTTAACGGTAATTAGCCTCTCTTTCTTTCTAAGTATTGCTTTACGGGGTGCAATGGTCCTATGTTCAAACAATGGCAGTTAGGTGCCGACTCTTTGTTTGTTCTACTCATTGGTTTTCGTAGCTTTGGTTGTATTTGTTAATCAGGTGGTTTTGTAGTGGATTCTGAAGGCTATCCCGTTGAGCCTTCCGTTTGGTTGGTAATGTTGGTTATACAAGAAAACTCTATTTTTCTTGGCTATTCAATTCAATTTTGGGAAATATAGTGCTATATGGATTTAAGTAACACCAAAGCCATCAATTCGGGTCGAAGTAATTATTTCAAATCAATTCTGATAGTTTTGACTTGGGTCTTTTATACCTCAAAGAAGGTTGAGGTTGAATGTAGATGTCTCCCCAACATTTCACAATCCGAAGTAGATTGGTCTTTATGCAAATTTATATTGGTCTTCATTTATATTAAGTATAGTTCTAATATAATTTTGACTTGGTCTTTTATACCTCGGAGAAGGTTGGTTGTAGTTAAATGGTAGATGGCTTCCCAACATTCCACAATCCGTAGAAGACTTACTCTTCATGAAACCTTCTATTGGTCTTCACGTGTTTTAAGTGTAGTCTTTATGAAATTTTGACTTAGTCATCTATAGCTCAGGGAAGGCTCCCCTAACTTTTCACCCTCATATAATATAAATACCAGCAAGTTCGATCTACCTCAATTGAAGTTTATTGATATCTCTTTTTTTTTTTGTAGAGGCTCAATGCTCCTTTTTTGTATGAAGACATATAGCTGGGCAACTTTCCTCCTTACAAATGTTGTTAGCAAGATGAAGACTATAGCTAGCTAGCTACTTATATTTAGACTTAAGTGATGTAAGATGAAGTCTCTGCTGCATGGTTTTGTATGGAACAATATGTGAATATATGAGAGCTTCTTTATGGAAATTAATTGAACTTGACGATTGGTTTTGGTTGTTCTTTTCAGAGCTTTGCATAAGATGCAATGAATACTTACAATTGTATATATCAAGAAGTTGAAAAGTTATAGCGGACATAAACGCTATGGAATTTTCAAATTTTATTGATGTAGTTACTTATTCATAGCAGTTTTTGAATGTTATGGAAGGTCTCTTATTTATAGCAGTCTTTAAATGCTATGAAATTACGGTCCAGTATCTATAATAGCAGGGGCTAGTACAGCGCCCATCTAAACGCTATGTTTAACTTTTTATAGTGTGCTTTGCTCGTGTGGAATGTGTTAACAATAGCAGACAATGAACGCTATTGAAAGAAACGACTTTTAATTACATCGGCTAATAAGGCATTCTTCGGAACGCTATGAAATGACTTATTTGTTGTAGTGTGTTTTTCCTGAAAATAAAATAGTTGCTCTTTAAGTTACCTAATGTTACTCCTCGTCAGAACTTTTGTTGCTCTTTATGTAAGAATGTATGCCCCAAACTGTTAAGGGCAATGACATGTATTTTAACTCATTGAATGGTTGTCCCTTTACAAAGGTATGTTGGTTTGTATGAAATGTGATTCTTGTTCAAGTCATAGAACATGTTTTTCCTGAAAATAAAATAGTTGCTCTTTAAGTTAACTAATGTTACTCCTTGTAAGAATTTTGTTGCTCTTTATGTAAGAATGTATGCCCCAAACTGTTAAGGACATTATGATAAGCCGTTTTGTGGTGGTTGTGGTGGTTCTGACCCAGACAGCTTATTGATCAGTTATTTCATTTTGCATCATACTATTCACTCATTATTTATGTACAAACAGTACCACGTACACGCCAGTGTGGATATATCTTCCCATGTCCCTTAGGGATGGCAATTTGAACCGAACCGATGGGTACCCGAACCGATAACCGAAATTATCCTCGAACCATAACCGAAATTTTCCCCGTGGGTATGGGTATGGTTGGCACACAGGATAACCGAACGAGTTTCGGTTCGGTTCTGGTTCAGCTGATACCCGAACCGAACCGAACCGAACTGAACCGAAAACATGTAATTACAAAAATACCCCTCTATATATATAGATGTGTGTATCACACCTAGGGCAGTCAGTCTCCTTCTCTGCACTGGTGCGCCTCCATGAGGCGATTCTCTCTCTCTCTCATCCTATGATTCCTAATTTCCTACCAGTCATCCTTACAGGTCCTACGCTGCCAATCCATCATCCTCAACCCTCTCGCCTCATGCCGTCGATTTGCCTCATCTCTCTCGCCGAGTCGCCGTCGATCATCATCAGTCCAGGCACTCCTCTCGCTGTCCATCATCATCACTTCGAAGGGGTGAAGGAGCTGATGTCGTCTCGTCTCGTCTCGTCCATCGTCTCTCAGACTGAGCGTGAGAACCGAGGTCCGCCGCAACAGGACTACAAGTTTCATTTCTGTTCCATATACGTTTATTTAATCGATTGAAGTTGGTGTTTGTGTTGGTCAATGAGTTGTGTTGCTTGATTAGTTTACTGAGATTCTAGATCTGCATCTCTCTTTCTCTCTCTCTCTCTCGTAATAATCGGTTACCCATTCGGTTCGGGGATACCCGAACCCCGTTTGGTTCGGTTACGGATCATTCCTCCCCTCCCCGTTCGAGTATCGGGGCGGATTTGGTTCGGGTTTCGATTTCGGGGATCGGGTACAGATATGCCAATATCCGCCCCGAATGCCATCCCTAATGTCCCTTCCCATTTTACTTGTTTATTAAAAAGTTTCATTTTCCAAAAGATATTCGAAATTCTTTCCCTTTTAGAATGTTTAGTAGAGACCGGTTTTACCGGGCGAATGAGGTGCTTTTCAACAAAACATTCCCCGTTCGTAATGTGGCTCCCGAATCCAAAGTCTCGACGTTTTCGCTAGACCAAAAGCCTTTTCCAAACGAGTTCTCGGTTTCTCGGATCATCCATCTCAAAAATCCGGGTGGCGACTCTTCCAGGGCACACCGGGCGAGGAGTCCACAATGAACTTAACCATAAGGCAAATAAGTTGCTCTCTATATGAAAATAAGTTGTTTTGTATATGAAAATAAGTTACACCATATACACGACAAGATGGGCCAATGAAAGTTCATATCACCTTTATGTTTTCTTACCCGTGACACTTGCTCTGTCAGTCTCCTTATGTAGCTCCTTTTATGAACTTAAGTTGCCCCAGTAGGCAAATAAGTTGCTCTCTATGAAAATAAATTGCTCTGTATATGAAAATTAGTTACACCATATACACGACAAGAGGGGCCAGTGAAAGGTCATATCAACTTTATGTTTTCTTACCCATGACACTTGCTCTGTCAGTCCACATATGTGGCTCCTTTTATGAAATTAAGTTGCCCTATAAGGCAAATAAGGTGCTCTCTATATGAAAATAAATTGCTCTGTATATATGAAAATCAGTTACACCATATACATGACAAGATGGGCTAGTGAAAGGTCATATCACCTTTATGTTTTCTTACCCGTGACACTTGCTCTGTCAGTCCACATATGTGGCTCCTTTTATGAAATTAAGTTGCTCCTTAAGGCAAATAAGTTGCTCTCTATATGAAATTAAGTTACACCATATACATGACAAGGGGGCCAGTAAAAGGTCATATGAACTAATTTAGTTGTCTATATACACTCTTGCTCGGCCATTGATGAAGCATTCAAAACAATTACGATATGGATACAAATTGTCCTTTTGGAAGAAGACTAGAAAAAGGAGAGAGTTCTCATTCTCGTACACGGGTACGTACACGTACATCCCTACCTGTTCAACATCCGAACATCCGGCTTTCCTTTGGTTCGACAGAAGATCAAGAACTGCATCGTTTACTTCAAACAAGAAGTATGAGAGTTCTCACAAACGGGGAAGTTATGGAACGATCGATAGAACAATATGGTGGATTACCGATCCAAGTGCCACCAGTACACCCCCACCTGTTGATCTATCGAACAACTCCCATTTTCGTCGTTTTCGACTACCAAGTGAGATGGATGAAGGGGGTGGTCGTCGACATTCCGATGACAAATAGGAGTAATTGTATTTTATTTCATTTTAGTAATTATAAATTGTGGTAGTATTGTTGTTGGATCTATGCAACAACTTTATATTTTTTGCCCAAGATAGTTGCTCGGTGAATCCACATATGTTGCTCCTTCTATGAAATAAAGTTGCCCTTTGTGGAAATTAAATTGCTCTCTCTATGAAAATAAGTTACGCCATATACACGCCAAGGGGGCCAGTGAAGGTAAAGCTAACGGTTTGTTAGCCGCATAGGCCATAACTACCAATCATCTTGAAAGCCACAAGAATACTTCAATGATCTTGAAAGCCACAACAAAGACATCATTTGGGAAGATGAACAAGATGGGGAAGCAATTGAGCTTGCCTTCAGCAAGAAGAAATTTGAAGCAAGAAAGAATTGGCTCCGACACTTTGAGGTTTGAAGTTATATAATGTATTCCTCAAATTTGTAAGTTCTCTTTTGTTTTGCAAATATTGTCTTTTCTAATGGGGACAACACTTTTTTTTTTTTTGTGGTTGCAGCTTGTTAATTACCTTAATCAGAAGGAGAAACTCATCAAGTACATTGACTTTGTCTACAAGGAGCTTATACTATTTTCAATGGCAGATCTTCAGCGGTCAATACCTTCGATTACAAGTGGTACGTATGTATACACTCCACATCTTTTTTTACGAGATTCTTGATCCCCAAGGATGATGACATCCTTCTTGACTACTTGAATGAAGATGGGCAATCTATTGAACCTACTTGGTATGATTTTTGAGTAGTAGTAAACAATTTACATTACGATGAATTTGTTTGGCATGTTGTATATTCATTTATCATTTTCTAAAGGTACATGCCGATCATACCGATGTTAGTTGTCAACGGAAGTAAGGGAATTGGGACAGGATGGAGCTCATATATTCGAATTATAGCCTAAGGGATATAGTTGCAAATGTGAGACATTTATGAGGCAATGGAAGTTATGGATCCAACCGTAGCAAAGGGTTCAGAGGAAAGATTGAGAAAATAGCAACCAATGAATCCGGGATTTTTTTTTGTTGGGTAATTTAGCTTGAAATAGAAATAGAAGCTAAGCGAATGTACAGCTTAACCTACAAGGGGCATACCCCAGGAGGAAAAAGAAGAATATTGGCTGCTCTATGAATCCGGGGTTAGTTACACTTTCAATGGAATTATAGAGGGAAGTCAATGACATCACACTCAGGAATTTAGAGCTGCCAATCCGACGATGGACTCAAGATTACAAGGAATTTCTGGAATCAATTACGACGGGGAATGACTGTCCCTTTACCCTTGTGTATTGGTCTGTATGAAATGTGGTTCTTCTTCAAGTATGCCCTAGATGTTAAGGGTTGTTTTTTTCTGAAAATACAAAAGTTGCTCTTTAAGTCACCTAATGTTACTCCTTGTATGAATTTTTGTTGCTCTCTATATAAGAAAGTATGCCCTAGACTGTTAAGGGTTGTTTTTTTTCTGAAATACAAAAGTTGCACTTTAAGTCACCTAATGTTACTCCTTTTATGAACTTTTGTTGCTCTCTATGTAAGAAAGTATGCCCTAAATTGTTGAGGGTTGTTTTTTCCTGAAAATACAAAAGTTGCTCTTGAAGTCACCTAATGTTACTCCTTGTATGAACTTTTGTTGCTCTCTATGTAAAAAAGTAAGCCCTAGACTGAAAAGGGAAGTTTTTTTTCTTAAAATACAAAAGTTGCTCTTTAAGTCACCTAATGTTACTCCTTGTATGAACTTTTGTTGTTCTCTATGTAAGAAAGTATGCCCCAGACTGTTAAGGGTTGTTTTTTTCTAAAAATACAAAAGTTGCTCTTTAAGTCACCTAATGTTACTCCTTGTATGAACTTTTGTTGCTCTCTATGTAAGAAAGTATGCCCTAGACTGTTAAGGGTTGTTTTTTTTTTCTTCTGAAAATACAGAAGTTGCTCTTTAAGTCACCTAATGTTACTCCTTATATGAACTTTTGTTGTTCTCTATGTAAGAAAGTATGCCCCAGACTGTTAAGGGTTGTTTTTTTTTCTGAAAATACAAAAGTTGCTCTTTAAGTCACCTAATGTTACTCCTTATATGAACTTTTGTTGCTCCCTATGTAAGAAAGTATGCCCTAAACTGTTAAGGGTTGTTTTTTTCCTAAAAATACAAAAGTTGCTCTTTAAGTCACCTAATGTTACTCCTTGTATGAACTTTTGTTGTTCTCTTGGTAAGAAAGTATGCCCTAGACGGTTAAGGGTTGTTTTTTTTTCGAAAATACAAAAGTTGCTCTTTAAGTCACCTAATATTACTCCTTGTATGAACTTTTGTTGCTCTCTATGTAAGAAAGTATGCCCTAGACTGTTTAGGGTTGTTTTTTTTTCTGAAAATATAAAATTTGCTTTTTAAGTCACCTAATGTTACTTCTTTTATGAACTTTTGTTGCTCTCTATGTAAGAAAGTATGCTCTAAACTGTTACGGGCAGTCACCCATGTTTTAACTCACTCAATGGCTGTCCCTTTACCCTTGTGTGTTGATAAGTTTCTATTATAGCCATTTTAACTATTAATAAGGTTAAGTTTCTTTGCTTAATAAGGTTTGTTTGTTCATATCCTAGTTTATTCCATTCCTTGATTGGGTAAGACGTTGTTGGGATGTCTAGTTGGATAATTGGAATGGAGCGTGTCTCCTACTAGCCTAAAAGTGCTCGTATCCTAATCGTATCGTACGCTTATTCGAAAAAAGTTAGACCTTATTTGAAAAGTAGAATGGGCTTGTGAGGAAGTTCAAATCTCAGATGGAAGTAGAATGAAATTATAAAAAGTTCAAATTTCCCTCTGTAGTTGTGTTACCTTTTATAGTGAAAAAGACTAGGTTTGAACCTGGCTCTCGTATGAATGTCCTCAAGGTTTGCTGGATTAGTCAGAGCTCTGCAAATGAACGAACTGGTCGTGCTGGGAGAATTGAACCGGGAAGGTGTTATAGACTTTATTCCAAGAGTGATTTTCAATTTATGCCACCTCATCAGGAACCCAATAGATCACTTGGGTTCATCTTGGTGTGGCAGTTTTAAGGATTCTTGCTTTTGCCACAACTGATGTACAGAGTTTAGATTTTATTGATGCTCTTAATGCAATAGCTATTGACATGGATATTAGAAATCTTATCCAGTTAGGAGCTGTTTTATTGAAGAACGATGTGTTAAATTTAACAACGGATAGGCTGAAATTGGTTAGATTGGGCATTGAACCGTGGTTGGGAAAATTAAATTTTCAATGCTTCGAGCACCGCTTGGGTAAAGAGGGTCTTGTTCTGGTTGCGATAATGCCAAATGCCAGTAGCATATTTTGCAGAGTGGGTAATGAGGAAGATATGCTTCAATTTGATCACTATAAGGTGCAATTTTAATTTGTCATTCCAATGGTTACCTTTTGACTTTGCTCTATGTTTATAAAGGTGTGTTGGTCTGTATGGGTTGATGATCCAAACCATTACAGTTACTTTCAATGGGTTGATGATCCCATATGCGAGCGTGGTAGGGTTCGAGGAAGCACTCAATGCCCAGTGCAAATATTGCAGAAGCCACTGCTAGTTTGGAGGTTGTTCGCTGGTGTTATGCTCAGGGGATTGCGAATGCTACCATCCTAACGGATAGTTTGCTGCTTATGATGTTTTTGCATGAAGACATTAAACCGGATGTTTGGTCAAGCTCTATTATTTTAGATATTTGGTGCTTTTGTAATAGGTTTGACTTTATTTCGATTGTAAAAGTCAGTAGTGTCTCGGTGCAAGTTGCTCATAGGTTGGCGAAAGCCACCCTGAAAAGGGAGGGCTGGTGGTTGTACTCTTGCTATATTTTGGTAATGAAGTTTCTGCTTTCTCGAAAAACAACCTTTCATCACTCTTGTTTACTCAATGCCAAATTGAAGTGCTATCAACTCATGAATAAATTTCAGTAGTAAACTATTTGTACACCACAGAAAGAGCAACATATATGCATACACTTCGATAAAATTCACATACTTTTCGAACATCACCCATCGTTTAATGGTACATGCATTGGGACCTAAAAATACACCGCCCGCACATCACAAAAATGGAACTGAAGTTGGCAACATACATAAAAATCGCAATAAGGATCTTCATATGAGTGGATCCTGATCCATTATAAGCATTTCAAGTGTAAACAAATACTTCCATTTATGAGACAATATATACTTCAACAAACTCTCAACGAAATAACCTTCTTTGATCCTTGTCTCTACTTTCCTGGGTGTATAGATAATATGAAACAAATTACATAATAGAGCCTCTTATATCAGCCTAATTACTATTCTCAAAGCTGTATGTGTATTCAGAGATTAGTCTTCGGTTTAGTGAGGCGCCTTGTCACTGAGCGCATAGTCACAAATTCCTCCATTGTAGAAGGGTGTATGCCCACCTGTCACCCAACCAAAAAATTATGATACTAATAACAAATCGTATTCATTCAGTTTGGGGGAATAATGGCATTGGATTCTTAATGAAGGATTCGGAGTGGGTGTTGTGCCTCATCTTGTGCTGTTGTGAGTGCAAATCATCGAGCCTGGGATGGACCCAATTTGCACTCACAGCACACTGTTGTACTCCCAGACACAACACCTTCCCCGAACCGTTTGGTGGATGTTGAAACAAGTAGCAAGGGTAAGAAAGGCAACATCCAGATAAGGCTAACAGTCAATATGAGCTCAAGAAAGGACTCGGAAATTTCAATCTATAGGTCAAAAGAAAAGGATATTGAAAGGACAAAAACCACCAACCAAATCATTTAACAAATGAAAGTGCTTCAGAACACACATATATATAGGAACACATGTGTTCGTAATCGAAACTAAGTCTTTGCATCCTAATCACTTGGGCGGGCTACATTAATCCCTTTTCTTCTCTTTGCTTAATCCTTGTCAGTTCATACGTTGTTTCAAAGGAGGTACGTAGCAACAACAAAAGAAACAGTCATGTGAGCTCCATATCATATCTCCTTCTATTGAGCCTTGCTTTGCAAAACAAAAATCTTGGCTTCAGGTACCAAATGTGTGCTCATTTACAAACTGTTTCGGCATCTATGTATGGACAAGAAAATAACTCAACTGATCCATCATCAGTCATCACCATGTGGGTGAAACAAGACAAGCGAAAAATGAACATTGACTACCAAAAGTTTATTATCATGTGCAAAAATATCATTGTTTTAACAAATAAATTCAGCTTTTAGCTTGCTGATTACATAATAAATCTTTGAAGTACCCGAACACAATGAAAATTGCAAAACAATGTAAACTACAAAGAGAAACTACGATTTCAGGACAAGATAAGAGTTCATTGGATCTCCTGATGATTATTACCATACCCTATCTGCTCTAGGAACGAAAAAACTGAATCTAGGTGGAGCCTGGAACTGATTCTCTACACAAGTCACCAGCTTACTTGCAATTAAATACTTTCAAGTTTCAATGACCAATATCAAAGACCAAAAAGGGCAAATGGAACAGTTGTGTAGCTACACTTAAGTGCACTAAAATTGTTAAAAAACCTAAAACTGAACTGAAGAATGAGCAAACAGGATTAAGTACTCACTTCTATGCAAAAGAAACACCAGATCCTCAAGCTGCTTAATCCTTATGAGTTCGTACGTTGTTTCAAAGGAGGTACCTAGCAACAACAAAAGAAACAGTCATGTGAGCTATGTATCATATCTCCTTCTATTGAGCTTTGCTTGCCAAAATAAAAATCTTGGCTTTAGGTGCCAAATGTGAGCTCATTCACAATACTCTCGCTATATTTCACAACAACATGCTTCTCTCAAAAACCGTAAAGAAAAATGCTTTCACAGTAGGTATGCACTGCAGTTCTACAATCTGCAAAATCAGATAAAGTTTACACTTTACACTGATACACTCCATAATGTTCTTCCCCAATTACCGATTTGAGCTATTGAACTTTTACTTCTTCATGAAGTGCAACACGAAAGTTATACGTAATGAGCAAGGGAAAAGAGGTACCATTCTTTTTGTGCATGCGAATGATAAATAACTCACATCCATCTAACAAAGCAGTACCATAGATTAAAAATAACCACTCTTAACAATGCAAGCCTAACAACCCAAAAAATATAGCAAGAATAGACAATTTGTTGGGATAATACCCTATTTAGCCAGATGATTCTATTTACACCAAGAACTTATCACTTTCTTTTTTGTTTTTTCCTCTTAATCACCAAGTAAAATGCAATGTTAGAATTTTCAATGCATATCCATCATTATTTGGAAGCATCTTGATCTATTTTCAATCATAACAATAACTTGGTTATTCCTGCAAGTATATAACCGAACAATGGCGTGAGTGGGGGCAAGTATGCTTAATAACACATAATCCTGCAGCAAAACCACCCATACCTGATAACGCAAGAGATGCCATTGAAAAGCTACTAAACAGGATAAACTTCCATGTGAGTTAAAAGAATGGCAAATTGGTGGAATACAAGTCCATACCTAAGATAAGCAGGGCCACAAAAGGAAATTGCAAGTCTTAATCCGTTTATGTAGACAAAGTGAAATATGTTAATGGGAGCATAATGCGTAAACACATTTTGCTGTTTTCACTCACAAAAAGCACCATAAACCAATATTGAAAACTCCCACCATCAAGTGCTTAAAGGATTCTTCTGCATTGTGAAGTGCGGAAAAGGGAATTCATGTTTGGAACTTACAAGTTAACGAGGAAACAAAACAAAAGGGAAAACTGACCCATAAAGAATAACTTGGTGTAAGAGGAAATCATACTAACCTTTAATAAGACTGATTACATCATGTTCCATTAGTAATGCAAGTGTTAAACCACAACAAACCTAGAAACAAAAATAAAGGCAAAAACAAAATCACAAACAGCTGGTCGAAGTAAACATAGCTGCAACTGCAAATGTTGATCTAAAAGATCAAGCCCAAATAATATACGTTAAAGCACTGGGGTTTTATAGCATGCTAGGCTCACATAGCCTCGATTACTTTCCTTGATCAAATTTCTCATTTTCCCCGTCTTTACTTATCATGACTTCACTTTCTGTTACTCTCTTAACAGTTCTTAATTTTCCTCCTCAACCGGTAATCAAGAATACAGACAAGGTTGTTTGACGGCATTTGGGAGGAATAACAACCTCCTCAACTTCTATGGCACCCTCAGCCCTGCCACCAACAGCACATGTGGGATGTAATCCTCCCAATCCCCCACTTTATTAATTCCCAGAATGCCATAAAAAAAAAACATGAAACACATTTTTCTTATCTTAGGGCCTGATATCGATGAGAAGCAATACCATCTCCCACATCTGCTATTTTTGTATAAATGTATACTCTCTTCATGTCCTCCCTTTTTCCTTTCTCCTTCCAGTTCACCAACATATATAAGTCCACAAAGCACCATTGAATTTTTTATACAAGAGTAGTCAAGTATTAGAAATAAATTAAATTTCAAGCTTCCCGTCACTTACCATTAATTGCCTACTATCAGCTTTACTGAACCAAATCCAGTCACCTCAAACTTTACCCTTATGAGAATATGGGAAGAGAAACAATTAGTTTCCACCACAGTAGCACCACTTTCCCAACACCTCCAAAAAAATACCTCTGCCCCAACCCAAACACCGCATTTCCACTTTTATCTGTGATCTACTTAAGCCAAAATTGATAACCATTTTCAAATTTTTTAGAGAGTTCACCCCTAAAACCAATTTGCAATACGTGGAGTAAACCCAACCCAATAATAAACAAATGAGACAGTGAGTGTGTGTGTGTGTGTGAGAGAGAGAGAGAGAGAGAGGCGTTCAACTTACCTAACGATTATTGAGTCCGAATCAATTCGGATGAACCGTGGTCATGCGTTCGTACTAGGGCAACTCTTCAGACGATGGAGAGCACAGAGGAGATGAAGGGGGAGCAAACCCTATGGAGAGAGCACAGAGGAGATGAAGATGGAGCAGACCCTAGAGAGGAGAAGATGGCGTCTTACGTTCTTGTGGAGCAGAAGGGTTTACTTCAATGGGGAGGGGAGTGGGAAAGGGAAAACACGGAAGGAAGACCCGAGAGTACACGTACGACGTCGTCTTGGAATAGAGGGGTAACTTTGTCCATATATGTTTTGGTTCCCATGTCTTATGAATTACTTTTCTCCTTCCCATCACTTAGGAATTCCAAAAAAGTTGTCCATGACCTGGGCAATATTTGCCCCTCCTTCCACTGATTCGTTATTTTCCCAAATTTCTTCATGGATCCTATCATTTCTGGGACAAAGGCTGGTTCTTGGGAAGGTGGGACATGTGTGCCGACAGAAATTGCGTCAAAGATTCATGCACTTATATTTTCACTGTTCACAGGGTTCAGCTGAACCTCTAGGGTTAATTGTTGACTTGATAATGAAACGACAGAAATTGCGTCAAAGATTTGTGTCTCATCGTAGCAGAGTGATTATATTCACTGTTCAGAGGGTTCAGCTGAACCTCTCCAAAAGCGCCGCCCTTATCATATACAGGAGGTGATATTCATGTACAAAATTGGTAAAAATAAAATAATAATGTCAAAATTATTTTTGTTTGTATTAAAATTGTAGTGCATAAAAATCTTGTAACTTTCACATAGGACAAGACTTTTATTCACTGCAATTTTGGTGTTTTTTTTTTGGCATCAGCAATACCAAGACAAATGGGATTTTCGGCAATCTTGTTTATAATTTCTCTTAAATAATTAGGGGGCGTTTTCTGGTAATGAATAAATTTTGAGAAAGAATTTGTTGCAATCAAGTTGTTTGCTGTTTTCGGTAGTGAACAACTTGATGAGAAATTTCAAGTTGTTTTTGTTGAAAAATTTCTAGATTTTTGTGAATTATAATTGGGACATTTGAAGGGTCTCCCGAGGTAACTGAAAAGTCTCCCGTTGATTCATTGAATCTGGACGAAGCTCTACAAATTTCCAGCAATTTCTGCTGGTTATTACCCCCATAGTTAATGGCAAAATTTGCATCCATAATTCATTCTGGCAGTTTCGTATATTGCTTTTTCCCTATTCATGGTTGCGTTTCTTTGTATTCCACAAGGTCACCTGATGTGTATATATTGGAGTATCTCGTTTTGCATTTGGTAGCCGTTCACAAAATACACTGTCCATTATGATATTGTTTTTGTGTGAGAGAGAGGCAGACGTAACGTTCAGTTCGCCAGGTGGCTTTCTGGTGGTGTTCCAATAATTATGGTCTAACTGTTCTATCTTAGGAGACAGACGTCGGTCAACCTCCAACACCTAATGGCGAGGCGATGAATTTGTTTGAAGGATACCGATTCAGAGCTCGTTTCGATTTATGTATTTCAGTTTATTTCACATACGGTTCATGTAATCTGTATTGTATATTTGTTAATCAATTGTAATGGAATTTGTACTTTGGAATTATCCGATCATATCGCAATTTTTTCGTAACACTTTTCGATAGTGAATAAATTTTAGATGAGTATGTGAGTAAGAAAATTGTTGAACAAAAAAGTTGTTGATAAGCTGTTAGTGTGAACATGTTAAAATGTTAAAACTTGTAAATTAATGTAAACAAAATAGTAAAATGACCTACGTTTACCGAAAACTTAGTGGAAACGCCCCCGTAAAGTGTCATTCACAGAAAAATTTTGGGCAACGGGTGGCTACCACGTGGCCAAGCTCACGTGTTGCCTGAGCAGCCCATCCAAATCCAAACCGTCCAAACCCAAAATGAACGGACTGAATGTACCAAACGACACCACGTGATACCCACCCTACAATGAAAAATTTCTCGTCTTTCAAAGCCAAGGTAGCTGATTCATTGCGAAGCCTTCCTGGAAGGGGAAGGCGCCTTTCTACGCGTACTCGCTCTCTCTCTTCAAGACCACTCACTGTCACCGACTTTAAATTGTACTCCCCCACCCTCCTCTAATCTCTCACAACTCCCAATTCTCTCTCTCATGGGAGAGCTGTTAATCACACCCCCCCGTGTCAGGGGGGGTCTGACACCGGACCAGCCATTTCCCGTTTTACCCCCATCCACCTTCTCTCTCCCCGCTTTCCCTCTCTGACACCGGGAGTATTTTATTTTATTTATAAAATTTTAAATACTAATAACTTTTTGTTCACATATTTTTTTAAAATAAAGTTTATATTTTTAAAATCTACTCAACGAAACCTATCAAACGAGTCTAATATTGATGATGAAATAATGTAAAACGGAAAAACTAATTTTTGTGATAGTTTAAACTATCTAAAGAGGTTGAAAAATTAAGTGTTCCAAATTTCAATCCGTTTGAACAGGTGGAAATATTTTAGTTTTCTGATTATTTTATCCTGAATGGTCATAATTAAATTTTGACTATAGGGCTCTCGTTGATTAATCCTAAGAAAGTCGTAGAATCAAATATCTCTTAGGGTTAATCAAGAAAAGCTCTATAGGCAAAATTTAAGGCTGCGTTCCCGAACCCTTCTTATAAAATAAGTTCTTATTTGCTCACTTCTTTTTCAAAAATAATCCAACCTTCTTATTTTTCCCAACTACAAAATTCCTTCTACATTTTCAAACTCAAATATAACATAAATGAAAAAAAAAAAAAAATTTTTACACCGTATTAAAGATCTCAATGAGATCTATCAAATAAGATCCATAGTGGTAGGAAAATTATTTGCGTAAACACATTATTTTTTAGCTTAAAGTTGCCTTTACAAAAAGAAGACTGTTTTTACCAATATGGGGGAAATCGTAGGGACGGCCGCGCTGGGCCGTCTCCGGCCACCGGACGGCCGATCCGAGCCGTCCAAAAATTCTAAAAATTAAAACCAAGGGGGCTAACGCGGGAATCAACATCATCCGAGGTGTGTAGGGTGCTTGATCCGAGCACCCCTTTTCCGTGTACATATGAAGTTTCAAATGTACACGGAAAAGGGGTGCTCGGATCAAGCACCCTACACACCTCGGATGATATTGATTCCCGCGTAAGCCCCCTTGGTTTTAATTTTTAGAATTTTTGGACGGCTCGGATCGGCCGTCCGGTGGCCGGAGACGGCCCAGCGTGGCCGCCGGACCGATTTCCCTCCCGCCGGCCATACTACCTAATGGTGAACAAAAAATAAGTTCTTATTTTGTGGAACACACCTTATTATTGGACAAAAAATAAGTTCTTAATATTTTTGTGGAACACAGCTAATTATGACAATTTAGGATAAAATGATCAAAAAAATAAAATCTTTCCACCGGTTCAAACGGATTGAAATTTGAAACACTTAATTTTTTAACCTTTTTATCCCAAAAATACCGATAACCGATTTTTTGTTATTTTTTTAATTTAATTTATAATGTTTATACTTTGTGTCTTTGTGTCTTTTTTATTTATTTAAAATTATTTTAGTGTTCCGATTTGCAATCCGGTTCAATCAGTGGAAAGATCTTGTTTTTTTATCATTTTATCTTAAATGGTCATAATGAATTTTGGGTCTCGTATTATCATATATCTATTAGGGTTCATCAACGTGAGTCCTAGAGTCATTATTTAATTTTGACAATTTATGATAAAATGATCAAGAAACTAAAATCTTTCCACCAGTTCAAGCGGATTGAAATTTGGAACACTTAATTTTTTAACTATATTTTTAACATATAAACTATCTAAAAAGGTTTAAAAAATTAGTGTTTCAAATTTCAATCCGTTTGAACCGGTGGAAAGATTTTAATTTTATGATCATTTTATCCTAAATTGATAATTAAATTTGACTCTAAAACTCTCGTTGAATAACCTTAAGAGATACAGTATTTAATTCTACGACTTTTTTAGGGTTAATCAACAGCCCTAGAGTTTAAATTTAATTATGACCATTTAGGATAAAATGATCACACAACTAAAATCTTTCCACCGGTTTAAAAGGATTGAAATTTGGAACATATTTTTCAACCTCTTTAGACAGTTTCAACTACGTAAAAAATATTTTTTTTTCATTTTACATTATTTCACCATCAATATTAGGCTCGTTTGATAGGTTTCGTTGAGTAGATTTCAAAAATATAAAATTTATTTCATAAAAATATGTGAAAAAAAAGTTATTAGCATTTATAAATTTATAACAAAAAAATCAAATGAGGGAGAGAGAGAGAGTGCTGGGAGGGAGAGAGAGAGAGAGAGAGAGAGGGGGGTAAAAGGGGGAAGGAGGGCCGTGTCAGGGGGGTCTGACACCGGGGGGGTGATTAGTAATGGCCCTTATTGATACCTCCTCCTTCTTTTACTTCTTCTTCTTCTCTCTCTTGACCCATCAGAACATATAACCCAATCCCTTTTTTTTTTTTTTGAAACAGCTACACATAACCCATTACTATTCAGCTCAAAACTCACTATGAAGGATTTGTGGATGGACGAAAACACTAAATCCCAAATTGGATCTGTGCCCTTCGACTTTGGCACTATCCAAGCGCGGCTCCAAGCCCTAATCGAAGGATCCGGAGAGAACTGGACCTACGCTATCTTCTGGGAATCCGTAAGCGACGTTCTGGGTTGGGGCGATGGGTACTACCACGGGGAAAAAGAAAAAAAATTGCGGAAGAAGGCGGCGTCGCCGAACTGGGGGGAAGAACAAGCCCACCGGAAAAAAGTTTTCCGCGGGCTCATGTCTCTGATTACCGGCACCGATGAGGACGACGTCGCCGTGGCCGAGGAAGTCACCGATACCGAGTGGTTCTTCCTCGTATCGATGACTCAGTCGTTTCGTTTCGGGTCCGGGCTCCCGGGTCAAGCCCTTTCAAGGTCTCGACCGATTTGGGTCGCCGGAGACCAGCTCGCGGCTTCTCCCTGCGAGAGAGCTCGACAGAGTCTAGTATTCGGGATACGGACCATAGTTTCGATACCCACCGCGTACGGCGTCGTTGAACTTGGTTCTACCCAATTTTCAACCAGTTCGAAATTTGCGTTGTTGGAGCGCGTTAAGCAGCTAATGCCCGGGATCGATGTGCTAGATTTGGGTTCCCCGTCTAATTCACTCTTCACGACGGACGAAATTCAGGAATTTCTTAGAACTCCGTCACCTCCGCCTATTAATTCACTCTTCACGATGGACGATATTCAGGAATTTCTTAGAACTCCGTCACCTCCGCCTATTAATCAGACCGACAAGCTCAACGTGGGAGTGTGGCAGGGAAACGGGGGCGAATGTGTGGCCGTGTGGCAGGGAGACGGTGGCAAATGTGTTGCCGAGGACACCGCCTTAGCTCATGCTCGGGCCGTATTCATGTTGAGGGGAGACAAGGCTCCCCTCAATTTCCCACAACTCTTGGAACATATAAAAACAGCAGAGCCCACGATGGCTCAACAAGAGAACCCAGATGAGGATTCTGGATTGGGGAATGATGAAGTGGAGACTTTTGGAACGGGGGCCGAGGGAACAGGGGAAGGCGAAATGGTAGAGGGTCAGTCGAACTCTGGGTGTTTGGGAAATGGGAAAAGGAAGGGAAAGACCCCAAGTGGAGAGAGAGGAAACAATACAACCGCAGGAGTTAAAATTGCGATTCCTTTGGAAGCTATCTTTCAATGTAAAGGAATGAGACTCATAGATGCTGCAAAGAATCTAAATGGTACGCACACATACACTCCTACAAGAAATGATAATCTCAATTTTGTTCTTTGGTCTTTCTTCAACTAGACAGAGGCTATGCGCTAAGGGTTTTTCTGGAATTTTTGGGATTTTTCTTATTTAAATTTTTTTTTCATGTTAATTAATTTTGCAATGATTTTTTGGGATTTATCTTGGATATTTCTAAAAATATCTGCTTAAAAGTCATAATTTTTTATTTTTTTGATTCGTTTTGACGAGACAAATCAATAATCTACAAAAGCTAAGCGCAAAACTAAAATGCGAAGTAAATTTGAGTAAGAATATTAGAAGAAGAAATTCTAAAATCTTAACGAAACTTAGCCAGACTAGGGCATACCCAGCTCCTGCGTTTCTCCCTGCATATGTTGGGTCCAGGGAAGGGCTCTTACTCCTCTCAAGCAAATAAACTGTTTCTGAGAATCGAACCTGTAACGGTAATGCCACAGTTGTTAATAAAAAGGATTTCGTAAACGAGCGGAATAAATTTAGACATTGCAAATTAGATACCAAGTTTAATACAAAATTAAAATACTACACAACCCGAATACAGGGTTACAAAATTACAAAAGCGTCCTCGGCCACACATTCGCTGCCGTCTCCCTTCCACTCTCCCACGTTGAGCTTGTCGGTCTGATTAATAGGCGGAGGTGACGGAGTTCTAAGAAATTCCTGAATTTCGTCCATCGTTAGGCCGCAGTCTCCTTGCCACACTCCCACGTTGAGCTTGTCGGTCTCTATGAAATTGTTACAAAGACTAAAGGAACAAGAACTTGAACGGCATCATATCCCTAAACAAAGTAAGAACAATTTTGTGCCTAAAAATCCAAGACCCAAATCCGAGATTGGCAAGAATTCAACCAATGAAACACACATTGGGACAAGCCCACACTAGAGGGCCAATTCCATAACACCTATTGGGCCAAGGTTATGTTGTGTAGGAGCCAACATAGCAGTTGATTTAGGTTCAAACTAGGGGTAAATTTTCGTTATAGGAGAGAGAGGATGAAGTAAAGGTGGTGTAAGTATGTATACGAGTGTGTATGTAAGAGAAAATGGAGGTGGAATGTTCGGTTGTGAAAGTGGGTTGGGGTGGTGGTGCCGTGGTGGTGATGATATATACTATTAGATGCCAATGTTGGATTGATGTAGGAGTCAAGGAAAAATCTCATATACGCACCATATTTTTTTAATATCTTGTACACACTTTACGAATTGTTGTGGCCCTATATATGAGGTTTGTGGTAATTAATTTTTTTTTTTTTTTTGTAAATTTTTGTGGCTCCTTTTATGAATATTTGTGGTTCCGAGGGTTCTTTGGTCAAATACAAATGAACTTTTACGATTTTTTTGTGGTTACTTTTACGAACTTTGTGGCTTACTTTTAAGAATTTAGAGACTTTTTCGAATTTTGTGGTAAAAAAGACGGCTAAAGGTAAAAAAAAAGAGAGAGAGAGAGAAAGAAAGAAAGATGGCTCTAGGTTTACGAATTTTGTGGCTCACTTTTACGAATTTTGTGGTGTTATTTATTTATGATTTTTTGTGGTTCAAAATATAAATTTTGTGGCTTACTTTTATAAAATTATGTGGCTTTAAAATACTAAGGGCACACAGTGCACCCTTTCTTGTGAGTGTAGTAGGATTTTTGGCTCGGGTCCAGGGAGTCCAGGACCGGTTGCGACCTTCGGTGGGGTTTCGGCTGAAAACGCTACACGATGGAATTTGATCTAGCTAACTAAATTGACATTGTTGATTGGAAAACATTTTCGTAAAACAAAATACTATGATTTACTAATTAAATGCACGGAATTGAATTCTGCGAATTTAATGTTATGCAAAAAAATGCAGTCCTTGCATTTACTGATGCGCTAGATCCATCCTTAAATGTATTTTTCCTTATTTATAATATTTACTTTATAGATGATGTAAATGATCTCTTCTGTTGATTTTAAGATGGAAATTTTTTGAGATTTTGGAAGCAAACTTGAATTCCAGAAAGAAATAAACCGCTCATAAAATGGAGATTTGTAAACTACTTAGGGCTAGTTAAAATGGTCAGAATGTGTGCGCTCTTAAATGTTTGGGAAAATGACGGCTAAGGACGTGTTTTGATAATTAATACCCGTCAAGGATATTTTCAAGCATTAACAAATGTTCTCAACATGTTCTTGGCGGGTATTAATTATCAAAACACGTCCTGAGCCGTCATTTTCCCTAAATGTTTCAGTTCTCACGGTCTCACCCCTCCTTGAGATTGCGTTCCGCAGAGGTTAGGCTTGGAATATGTGGGAAAGTCCAGGACACAGTCACTTGCAAGGGGAAAATGGAAAAGAAAGTGAGAATTGTGGTTAGTAAAAGTTAATGGGGATGTGCACTGGATGCATTTTTTTTTTACCCCAATTTTTTGTGGGTCTCCAAATTAGAAATGTGGATTCAAGTTGCTTTGGAGAAAAATATTTAGATTTTGAATTCTTACTTATTGCAGTTAGCCAATCTACACTGAAGCGTGTTTGTCGAGCGTATGGTATCGACGAATGGCCGTCTTGCAAGAAACACAAGTTTATCAATCAATCTCACCCCAACGAAATTCCCGCAGTTGTTGATCAAGAGCGAATCCCACAATCGAATTCTGATACGCTGCTGCCTACTAATCAAATCTCGGCTACCGTTGACAAAAATAGTGTGACTGTGAAGGCAAGATATGGAAAGTTAACAATAAAGTTTCAACTCTCTTGGCCATGGGAAACGAAGGAGCTAGAACAACAAGTGAAACAGAGGCTAAAACTCGAGGCTGGAACTTATTACGCCAATTACAAAGATGAGGACAATGATTTGATTTTAATAGCTTGCGATGAGGATTTACAAAAATACATCTCCAGTTCTAGCCTCCTGGGCACCAGTTCGATTGAGGTATTTCTTGAGCCAAAGTAATCAGATGAATTTTGTGTCGACAAACGTTATTCTTGGTACTTTAGCATTTACCCTTATTATTTTTTCAGTGTGAAAGTGTTTGGTTAAAAAGTCGAATGGTTTGGACGTCCCAAAAGGAGAAGTCCATTTAGAGATTGGTATTTGAGTTGCGATTGGTATGGTTAAAAAATTTTAGTGCTTCAAATGGTGTATTTCACTTTGTGTTCTCTGATTATGGGTTTTGGAATTTTTCAATTTTGTTGAGCTTTGTTTGTGATGAAGAAGAAAGGGAAAGGAGACAAAGTTAACTTTTTCCAACCCGGGAAGAGTTCATTTTTAATCCAGACCATTGACTGTCAAGATGGACGGTCCGAATTCCATGAGAATCCTCACACGACCCTCACAAGGCCGAATACTTTGTCTTGTAATAGGATTCTCCACTCACATAGTTGTGTGATTATGGAGTCTATCTTTTCGACCTTGTTCAGAGCAATGGTAAAATTGTAGTAATCACATACATGTACTTAGACGCTCATGGCGTATCATTCCGGTATAAGGAATAGGATCGGTAACATGGTACGCCACATGATTACTCAAGAATAACATTATTACAATTCCTGGATAGGTCTTAATTATGGAACATTAAGATGTCAACTGGGCAAATGGTCATATATACGGCTCGGAAGGTTTCTGACTAATGGTTTTCTTAGACGTGATCCCCGAATACGACATCCAAATAGGTATTCGCAGGTTCAGGTTTTTTCTCTCTTTCTATAAAAGTGTGTTTTACGTTGTAGTACTAGTTATCGATCCTCCATTAACTGAAATCTTTTGCACAAACATGTTATATAGCAAACCTTACAAGATGGGAGTTTCGGATTACCAAGGTGAACCGATCGGGATTCGGGAGGCCCGACAATTTCTCAACTTTATGATGAAGTTGAAGCTCCAACTTTAGCAAATCTTGACACCTCTGTTCAAGAATGTTGTTCACAAATATGTTCAGTTCTTGGGAGGATTATGCAGATTTGACATTGAAGTTTGCTATTTCGATATGAAAAACCATGGAGTATATAGTTAGAGAAGGGGGCTAAATTTGGTAGAAATATTTTTGTCGTAATCAGCTACGACTTATAATAAAGAAAAAAAAGTGATTAAAAAGGTTATGAGATGGTTAGCAGTATTTTTCAACATTTTAAAATACAGTATACATATATATATAAAAAAAGGAAAAATGACGGTTCAAGATATGTTTTGTCCTTGGCGGATATTAATTATCAAAACATGTCTTTGGCCGTCATCCCCCCCCCCCCCCCCCAAGAAAATAATAGTGTGTGTTAGTCCAGCAGGGCCGTGGACATGGGCTCTGGGCCCATCCCACTTATGGAGCATTCCAGATGGCCCAATACAAGGCCTACATAAAGTGGGTTAAGGCCTACATAAATTGGGTTAATAGAAAATTTGGACGGCCTACATAAAGTGGGTTAAGGCCTACATAAATTGGGTTAATAGAAAATTTGGACAACCTAGGCTGAGGAATTTACAAACTATGGTAAATCTAGTTATTTGATAAATTTCTATCCCATAAAAAAATTTCTCAATTATTTTCGTAGACAAGAAATAAATACACGAGTGCTTTAGTTACTCGATATTACAAAGAATGGCTATTTTTGGTTCAACTCTTGAATTATTTTCTTTAATAAATAAAACCTAAATCAATGCTTGTTCAAGTTATCAGATGGATTATTACAGTACACACTAAATATAATTAAGTTTTTTTGAAAAAAAAATTCACAAAAGTAGAACTAAACATAATTTGCAAAAATATTTTCAAACATAATTGAAACAAGAAAATTTTGAAAAAATATTTGAACTACTTTTTGAAAAGCATATTTTTAATCGGGAGGACTAAGGAAGATGAGAAAACGAAGATGATAGTTGAACGCCTTAGGTTGTCCACTGAAGAAGGTGAAAGCAAAGGTTGGGTGAGAGGCTAACTTATGGTAGAAATACTAAACGAGCGAGCCTATTTTTTTCAAAAGAAAATTTCATATACGTTCGGGTCTACCTCGAATCAAAATTCCTGATCCGCCTTTGTCAATGACCTCAGAAGCAGATTTAATTTGAAAGACGGTTTCATAATCATGCTCTCGCATTCTCTCACACTTGCGCAAGCGCGACTTAAATTTAAGCTTTCCGTGAACCTATGCGGTTTAGATGTTTCCTTAACCTTTGGACCACTGGAAATTAGGCCCTATGTACTCTACTGGGTATTGGTGGACTTGACCTAGGCTGAGTACTTGAGTCCACCAGTTAAGGATTGCTTAGGCCCAATTCTTGATGGTTTAGTGGGCTAAACCCAGACGATGCCAAAAGAATTTGAATTGTACCTTGAAGCCTAAAACCCTATATTTTCTCTGTATCGTTCCAATTTTATCGGATGTTCCCGAAGGGACAAAATCCCATAGCTGTTGTCCCTTGAAGCCTAAGGATTGAACTTCAATTTTCGCCGTAGAAAATTTTCTGTATTACCTGTTTTATAACATCACTCATATAAACAAGAAACAAGTACACGAGTGTTTTTAGTTACTCGAATATTACTGCATTGGGCAAAAAATATCTCAATATGCAGTGTCTTCTACTATTACACAGAACCCGTAATAATAGAAGAGTATTAGAAAACCGAATGACAATTTGTCAACCAATTCGGACTCCCATGACTCGAAATTTCTGGCTCCGCCCCCGTCCCATAGCCTCATTAAAAGGATTTAATAAGCCTGGGTTACATAATTTTCTAATTGGACCATTCGCCTCCGCTCTCAATCCATCCTTTTTGCGAATTTTAGTTACGAGATAGTTTTTTGAAATAATCTTCCATGCTCGTGCTCTCGCTTCCGCTTACACTCGCAGATGCACACTCTATGTGACTTATTAGGTTTAAGCTTCCATTGTGTATCTATAATGCAGGGTAGGGTTTTCCATGATCTTTGGACCACAGGAAACTAGGCCCTATGTACTCTACTGGGTATTGGTGGACTTTGCCAGAAATAAATGGGCTTGTTTCACTGGATATGTTCCCCACCATGCCCACCTACCATAGGACAAATCTATCATTCGTCAAACTAAATGTAGAGGCTGTCTTCATTACCTAGCAATATAGCATGTTTTATGAGTGTTATGTTTGGCATTACCTGAGATTGTGACACCTCATAGCTGCCCCACCCCCACCCTCACCTAGGCTGAGTAATGCAACCGGCTATTCGAATTCGAGTTCGTGTTCGCTCGTTAAAAACTCGTTCGAACTCGGTTTCAACCACGAATAAGTCAAGTTTGAACATATTCTTGAATCCCTTTAAGTTGTCAAACCAATTGCTCGAACAAGTGAGTACCAGGCTCGTTCGGCATATGATATATGAAAAGATTCAAACTACTAGATCTCGTTTCGTGGTCGGCTCAATTAACACTGTTTGAGATTAGCACGCCTCGAAAACAAGATAAGTTCAAACCTACTCCTAAAGCTCATTAAAATTTCAAACTAAACTCAAACAATTAACTGCTCGGCTCATTCAGAATCATTGGATGCTGACACTGCATGTGGTGGATATAAGCTGATGGGTCTGCAACAAAACCTGGGGGGAAATAACATCTCAATTTAATTTCGATCAGGATAGAAGAAGGGTATCCCTTGAATTTATGTTAGTCACGCATGGAATGTGTATTCCCTGGCATATATTTGGATCAAGAGCTTCACTATCCCTTAGTTTTGGAGTCCAAAAAGTTACAATCCTGTGTATAAGATATGGGTCCATTACGTAATTGATATGGCCTAAGACTCAAGATTCACATTTGAAGGCTCCATTCTTGTTTTAAAAAAATGCCTAAAACTATTTTCGGTATTTTTTACTTCTCGCAATTTTTTGTCATAATTTTTGAGATTAATCATTCGGCTCAACGAGAGGAATTAGAAAAGTAAAATAACGTGGACCGATGTTGAAAAAAGTTCATATGAAATGACACTTCAGAAAGAAAAAAAATGTGAGAATCCATTGAGAATTGTCCCACATCGGGCAAAGAAAATTAAATGAAATGGAGGCAATATATTAACCAGTGCGAGCAGCTACTGTTTAGCTCGATGTTAACCTTTCGAGCCACTCTATTATGAGTTCTTCTAGGTCACGCGGCCTTAGTCTCCTAAGCAATGCAACACACAATCACATTGATGACCTATATGCATGTTTAAGGGTTTGGATTGAGCCTTCTAATTGATTAATCACACATAGCTATCACACATCCTATTCAATGTCATTCACCCCGACCCAGACGTTGAGCCTGACGCAAATAGCGGCACTCTCAATCTATTGTACATTCATACCTAGAATCGGCAGCCTTAAAAGAGATAACGTGCTAGACAAAGATAAAGACAACAAGGTGTGAAACCCTATGGCCTTCCCGACAAGTCGTTGATCTGAAGAGACGGAATGAAAACAAAACAAAACTATACCATGGCCTTTCTTTTCCACCGTCGTACAAGGGTATGAAACCCCATAAAGTAGGAGGGGAAGGGAGAACAAAGATATTTGAGAGAGAGAGAGAGAGAGAGAGAGAGAGAGAGAGAGAGAGAGAGAGAGAGAGAGAGAGAGAGAGAGTTATTTCTTCCACTCAACAAGAGATTTCTTCCACTCATTTGTTGATCTATAGAATTAAGGACTTAAGTACTCCAACTACCTCACCCAAACTTGCGGCCAAATAACTCATTAGCAGAAAGTAGATCAGTTTTGTCCATAGCCTTGCTAGTGAAAATAGGCTTGCTTCGACTCTATTAACTAACCCTTAAATTTAAAAAAAAAAATATATATGATTCTTGGGAAATTTATGCAAAGTGATAAGTCAACATCGGTTCTTAAATCCTGACCCCCTCAAAAGACTTTTCGATACGAAATTCTCCGCCTCGCCTTAATAGGTGCCCTAACTGATTTTAACTGCTTTTGATTTTTCTCTTTTATGCAAATGCTGGTGAACTATTATTAATATAATCTTCTTCATTTAAAATAAAAAAAAATGGAAACAAGTGATTTTTTAGGGCAATAATATAGTGGAAACCACAAATTTCAATGTGTCCTTTGGAAGCACTGTCTAGTGTCTATACATACTGAGCTACATGTGCATTTGGTCCACCTTTCGATGATTTTCTAATCTTGAGAGAATAAGGATTTGGCAAGGAATTACTACATTGATTCGATGTTTCATTAGTTTCGACACACCAGATCATTCAAGATATTTATATATAAGAAAAAAACACAATACAATACGGACACTACCGATCCAAAAATATAGAAAACAACAAAATACAACAAAACTTTGAATCCAGGCCCCTACCCCAAATGTTTGGAAACGAATCAGGAACCTTGTTGTGCCCACTTGCCTTGAGTTCGGACATTGTCTCGAAATTGAAAACATAATTTGATCTATTTATTGTCTAGAGTTAGACGTGAACAACAAATCACAATCTTGAGAAAAATCAGGTTAATCGAACAACGTTAACCTAGTAAACAAATAGCGTTTATGTTCAACATAATAACTGTAAATCTAAAAATATACAGCAAGATTATTTTGTTCGATTGGTAAGCTTCCGAATTCCAACGCAATTAATCTTTGTTCGCGTCTATCTATAAAGAAATGAATGGTTCAGATTATCTTTTCGAGCTCGGGACAAGACCCAAACTGATCAAAGCACAACAGCCTATTGTGCCCCAAGTAAGAGCGCGCAGGGCCCTTAGTTCGTTTGGGGAAGGGTCATAGGAGTATATATTTTTTTTAGGAAGACTTGGACCTCTTCTTCTTTTTGCTTTTGGAGGAGTAGGATGTTATTGTATGCAACTTTTTTAGAGTCTGAACAGTTTACGTGTAATTCAATTACTTTCGGAGCTCCGAAAGTTTTTTGAGGATTTTTTGTGATATCTTATGATGCTTATATTAGCACCATTGGACATTGCGAAATGTTTTTGACACTAGCTCTACCTTACTATAAATATATACTCCGAAATTTATTTTTAATGTATATCAAAAATTAAATTGTGCATAATTTGAGGCACTTTGATAAAAAAAAAAAAAAAAAAAGATGTGGTATTTGAAGCACTAAACGACAATTTTAAAAGTACACTTTAAAAAAAAAATAAAGTACAAAAATTATTTTCTTGAATATTCCTATTTCATACTTCGAATGCCAACACTGAGACTTACATTAGCACATCAGATATTTGATGCGTTTGTACGCCCCAAACCTCAACCTCAAAATGTAATTCTCACCCCCATTTTGATTAATTTTTCAATTTGTAAAATTAATTAATTTTTCTTTCTTTCTTTTTACTGTGGACACTAATGCTCGGATCTGTGACAATAATATAGAAATCAAATAAAAAAGACATAATGTTCACTAGGTCAAAAAGATGACCAATGGGTTGGGAGTTGAAGATAGTAGTGTCCACAAAAGAAGAGGATGTGTTAACTGGAACCAACTCTCTCTCTCTCTCTCTCTCTCTCTCTCTCTCTCTCTCTCTCTCTCTCTCTCTCTCTCTCTCTCTCTCTCTCTCTCTCTCTCTCTCTCTCTCTCATTTGGAAATCTTATCATGCAAGATGTAGGGCGGCAATCCAGTCGTCCATTTTGACGCGGTCGACTCGAATTTAATCTAAACTCCTATTACTCCGAGCCGACCGGATCGACTGCCCTGTAATGTAAAGCAGCCCGCCCTACCGGATTCCCTTGTCCCTCTCACATACACATGTCACATGATTAGTAATCCATTTCTTATCATTGCCCCTCTGGATCTTTCTTTTTTTCCTTTTCCCCTTTTTTGAGTTGAAATATACTAAAGTCTATAGCTACTGTCAAAAGGGCAAACAAAGAGGATTCAAACAAAATCTAAAGATACTGTCCCCCAATTTCTGCACTCCATTTCCCCCCATCCTTTAACCTTTTTCTTCCTTTTTGTTTGGGTGCGAATTTTGTGAATCTAATTGCATCTTGAAATCTTCTCTAGTGGCTCTAATGCTGCTTAATCCTGTCTTTTTCCTTTCGGTCGCCTTCCCCAAGGATCTCTTTGAATAGATGGTTTACCATCCTAAGGGCGTTCGGACGCTTTTGCACACCTTGATTAATTTTTAGGGAAACCATCCCGTCTTTTACTAGCGAAAGAGGAGGGTTCATTTAAAATCAAAACAAAATTCCGAATGATTTTGACGTCCAATGGAACCAAAAAAAAAAAAAAAGGACATGTATGAACGGGTATTTGTGAAACTAAAGTGAACGTAGAAAAGTACGTCTGGAATATACTCCAGTATAAGACTATAATTCTTAGTATAAAAAAAATTACAAAACCACTTTTATTAAATAGGTACGTACTTTGAATTCATAAGAGCAAACATCCCAAAGTGTCAAAAGTCAAACGATAACAATACTGATGCACCTCTTTGGTGCCATTTTGGCACAATATTAAATCTAGTCCATTGAATTAAAATCATCTCACTTTCAATGCAACATCGGTTGACTTGAATGATATGGAAGATTTAACAAAGACCAAACATGCTGTCGAATTTGACACCAAAATGGCTTTGTTATTGATTTACACCAATTTTAACTCACCGATAGACATGAATTTTGCCAATAACGAATACAAAATTATGGCTTTGGCCGCCAATGTGGTAGCGGGTGAACTTGTTCCAATGATAAAACTCTCGATATCGAAATTTTCGGAAATCTTCAGCTACATATCTAAAAAGGAGCATTTCAAGTCATTTTCATTTTCATTTCCTTCACACTTGATTGTGAAGGGGCCAAAGAGATATTTTTGTAAGAGTCCAGGGTACAAAGCGTAATTAACTAATTGCTTGGCATTTTGGGACTGGTCCTCCTCCATTATTTTGGCAAAGCGCCAACTTCCTAACTGATGGTAGAGCACTCCAAGGTCAAATTCTGTATGTCCCAATGTTGAAGAACTATTTTTGCTGAAAATCAGAACAATAGCTGTTCCGCCTGGTGGTATTGGCCCGAGACTTTGGCATTTGCTCTCACTTAAAGTCTCAGGCACGATTTCTCTTGTCAATAACTCTCGAGACTACCTCAATGACGTCACCCCCCCTCGTAAGCATGTGAAAAGGGCTGTAGGGATTACTCCAAGGTACGCACATGCTGTCCCGAGACACCTTACGCTACCAAAAAAAAAGAAAAAGAAAGTATAGTTGCTCTGTGAAAGACAGCTCATGGGTAGTAGGTAAATAGTACTAACTGGAGTCTGGAGTGAAAAGATTTTTTGGCATTGAGCCCTGTATCGTTTGCGTGTGCAATCCGTGAAAACTTTTTGCAATAACCGAAATGGCCGGCTTTACTCTTCTATCTGGTCAAAACCACCACAAGATATTACTACGTACTACGACTACTAGCATAGCATAGCATAGCATATCCAACCAAGAGATTGCCAGTGGCCGACAACTTGGCCCTCCCTCTCTCTTCACATGTAACCTTAGTTTTGGAAATTTTGTAATGCCTGAGGTGTAATACGCGATTCGAGACGTCCGTCTCGTTAACCAATGGTTTAGATTTCATCTGGACAATCAATGGTTCCAATTTCTTGTCGGTAATAGACGACTAACATCTGCAAGGGTCAATGATTTTCTCGCGCGTGTGTACTTGATAGCATTTGCTATGTAAGGAAAGCTTAATGACATGCAATTAACTTATCTTTCTTTCCCAGAAAATTTAATGACATTTGTATGTTTAATTTCAGGGTCCCGAAAATTAGTTGAGAAATGCACAAAGTGACGTGGTCATCCGGTTATCAAATAAAGAAAATATGGCATGTTTGTTCTGCGAATAGAATTATCAATTATGGAGTTAAGTTATCCAGAAATTTTAGTAGTATCCGTGATCAACATATTCTACATAGACTGTTTCGAGAAAAGTTGTCCCACACCTCTGCCGGGTCAGTCCTCACACACGTGATGAGATTCACTGGAAAATTAGTTTTATCTTGATTCACTTTTGCACTATCCCCACGAAAAACATTTTGTTCTGAGATCATTTAGGCAAATTAGTCCATTTCTGCTGTCTTTTCCCCTAATCAAAAGTGCCTTCGCTTGTGAACACACACCTTAATTTAGGCAGACGCAGTTTCAAAATCACTGTAAATTTTGAGGGTGGCATTGTCATTTTGAAGCCTTATCCAACCTCGCAAAGAGCAACGCTAATGGGGATGCTGCCAAGCACCCCCTGCAAAGCAAAGCAAGTGCAGAGCAACCGATCGGGCCGTGCATCTCGACAATCGACGGCCCAAACTTGTATGCGGTCCAGAGTCAATCCGAGCCGTTCATGCCGAGGTGAACAACCAAATCAACCACTTAGCACCGCTTTGCAAGGATGCCGCTCCCCTCCTGGACACAGAGATGTGTCTGAAATCAGCCCCGGAACACACTACTCTATCCTTGGTTGAAATACGAGAGGACTCAACGGTGAGGCAATTTTCACATACAATACAAACAAAATCGAGGTTGAATATATAGTCTAATACAAAGAGAACAATGGGTTTATACTTAAAAGGGAATTACAGAGAAGTAATAGTGGAAATACTCTTCAATGATACTAATGGTCTTTACTTTCTCGGGATAAAATGCATACCATCTCTACTTCAAAAACCCATCATTCTCAGAGACAAGCAAAATGAAGCCATGGGGTCTATTTGTGTTTTCTCTGATTTGGGTTTTCGGATAGAAAAGTATGCAGAGATGGTGGGCAATTTAACATGAACCTAAAGAAGAACATACTAGTATAACAATATTCAGCACAAAAATGAAGACTGGGTCCATGAGGGAACTAGTAGTAAACAAGGAAAAGCAGTGGAGGGTGCATGGTGTCTAGCAATGTTGGTGGTCTGGAGCTCCTTTACTCCTCTTCGACAGCTGCTCCGGCGAGGAAGAGACCGATGCCACCGCAGCCCACGAGTCGTTCGAGCTGTCGGAGCTGAAACAGGCATCCATCACTCCATTTGGGCTCCCGGGAATCGACCGGAGCTTTCTCTTCCTGGCCTGGAAGCAAAACTCTGATGTCGATTTCACGATTTGCTTGTAACACTCCTCTACTTTGTCCTGTTCAATGTCATAGTTTAAACCACATTCAAGATTTAAGAAAACTGATTGTTTGAGGGGGATTAATAATGATGATTACAAAATTCACCGGATTAGTACCTCGATTATATTACACTGTGACATTACATACATGAGGCATACGTAGTCCGGGTCATAAATATTTTGGTTAGTCACCATAGCTCAACGGGTACTCATATCCGGTTAAACAAACGAACCAAAAAGATTGAACAATTGCGAAGGCAATCAGTGAAGTACGAAAGATAACCAACCTTATCAACTCCAAGAGTAGCCAAAATCTGGTTATGGTAATCCACTGCCAAACAGGGCTCCACAGTATTGATAACGTGCAGCATTATGGCAGTGGCCAATACAGATGGGAGATAATTCGTGAACCTGAAATCTGCAATGGAATTCACACAGTAAAGTGAAGTTAGTAGAAACCCAGAAAGAGAAGCTTTAATAAGTTGGGTGGGGAAATTTTTAATGCTTACCAGAAATTATGCAGAGAATGAGGGACTCGCACCTAAAGAGGAATTCCCAACAGGGGTGGTTCATTAAACCTAACCTCCTTAGGATGTAATCAACAAATGAGAGTGGGGTCACAGGATTCATCCTCCATTGAAGAGTAGACAGTACTAGAATCTCCATTCTTTGAATTGTTTTGGCCTCAAAAACATACCTAGTCTCTTCCACCTAAACAAATTGAAGAAACCCATGTTGGAATTTGATAAATAGACAAGGGCATGGTCTCTGTAACGGTATATATAAATGAAAACTAAAACCCCACATTTTAGTTTTATAAACAAATCAAAGAAACCCACTTCGAAATTTCGGAAACAAAACCTGGGTGCACTCCGGGTGAGTTCACGCTATTGATTGACTAAACAGTATTCCCGATGCGTAGTTGAAAAATACTCATTGTTCGAGACAACTAATTTCCTTTATCTAAATGGACTAAATGGTATTTTCCGTATAAGTGGGAATGTGTTTTTTTTTTTTACATAGATCAAAGAAACCCATATTTCAATTCGTATAAATAAAAATGGGTACAGCCTCTGATCTCTAAATTCGTGAGAATTTGTGAAAAAAGAAGAAATCAACTTTCGAATCCTACAAACAGAACATGGGTATGGTCGATAAATTCACGAGATATATCCAAATCAAACAAAAACCCATGTCGAAATTTAAGAAACAAAACCTGGGTTTGCTACTTTATACTCCATAGATACGATATTTGTACAAAAATCAAAGAAACCCCAATTCATTCACACAAACGAAAAATTAAAAATTGGAAAAAACACCAAGCCCACATTAAGATTTGATAAACAAAACATGGGTATAATCGATATAGACACACACACACAGAGAGAGAGAGAGAGAGAGAGAGAGATTGTGTAAACACCATACTTGGAGGTCTAATAGGAGGGGTACTTGAGTCTCTTCCACCTTGGCAGCAAGAGAGAGACAGGCCACGGCAGCTAGTTGACTCATCCATGGCTTCTCTCTCTGAAAATGGAATCTCAAGAAGAATCTGTCAAAGTAGTTCACAGCAAGAACCGCAGTAAGAGCAGAGAAAGAGAAGTAGGCATTGACTTTCAGAATCCACTCCACGGCGTCGTTTCTAGCCCCAGCCAGAGACGGATTCTGTTCAAGAGCTTCGTACATTGGGGACTGATTCTCTCGCTCCTTAGAGAGCAAAGAGGACAACTCTTCCTCTTCCCACGACATATCTTGCTCAAGCAACTGTTTCGGCTGAGGGGTAATAATGTCATTATAATTCCTCCCTTCATCTTCTTCTTCCCAATGTGGCTCTTCACAGTACAAAGAATCCAAAAGAAACGGAAGGTCTTTCTGGGCCATCTTCTTCTGAGAAGAAGAAATCTGGGTCTTGGCTCATTATCCTGAAAACACAGACATAGTCATCTCTCTCTCTCTCTCTAGGGAGTGGGAGGTGGAGGTGGAGGTGCAGGGACTGGTTTGGGAGCAGTACACACAACAAATGGGTGTTCTTGATCTTATTTTGTGGGGTTAAAATTTCCTTCGGCTCTGTGTTTTTCGTTGTTTTTATATGGGGGGGTATTTGGGTTTTCTGAGCGTGTCGCAGAGCTGAATCATGGATCACGTGACATTTGTACCTTTTTTGTATTTGATGATGCTGGGCCTACCCCCAATGGAATTAGCTGGATCGTATCTATCTTGGGCCGTTTGATTGGCAGTGCCATGATTTTCTATGGCAATTTGCGTCATATCGGGGATATATAGTCTTGTGTCACATGATGTTGTGTGAATCTATGGCATTTTCGAATCGAGATCAACCGCTTAGAAAAAACTACGTCTGGCTAATTGAATATGAGATTTTTCTTTCCTTTTTGGTAGTATAGTTTTTTTTTTCCCTAAGCCGAGAAGGATGGAAAGGCCAACTAACGTAGCAAGTAGCAACCCTCGTTGAGAGTTACCGTATGAGATTTCATCCGCTATGGAATGTTCGGTTTAACCCATAACTACTCTGCATGAGAAGGCGAGCCCGTCACCACAGCCTCTCTAAAGTACTAGAACAGACTAAGGGCCATCCAAGACTATAGTTAGTAATATCATTAGAGGCTTTAGAGCATCTCGGGCAAAATTTACAAAAGTTAGCTTCAGAATTTTATTTTGCTATTTCTCTACATAATTTGAAGGAGGAGTTGGTAGAACACACTCCAATAGACTTCACAAAATCAACACGAATTCTACCTTTGACTAGGTAACACATGGTAATAGTAAAATTGTCATCCCTAGAATCTGAGATTTTTGTAGAGAACAAATCTTTTAGTTTTAAATCTCAATCACAACACTCTATATTCACACTCTATTTCAAATACTTCCTCACTTTTCCTCCCATCATTATTCCAACTCACTCAAAATTTAATATTTTTTGCATTTTATATTCAAAAAGTAGTTTTAAAGGATCCTCCAAAACTTTTTTTCATACTCTATATGGAGGATGAAACTCAATCCTCCAAAATGGAGGAAAATATGGAAGGTGGGTAGGAGTGATATTTTTCTCCAAAATGGAGAAATGGAGGAAAATTAATGGAGGAAAATTTGGAGTTATGGAGGGTGGGTAGAAGATGCTCTTAGTACGTACTATCAGTTTTGGCTGTCTTTTAATTTTCGCACTTTGATTCTCAAAGCTTTCAATTGAGGGGAAAAAAAAGGTCCAATAGGAACTTCATTTCAAAAATTAAAGAATCAAGCCATGCCAATAATCTCCCCAATTTGGAAAGCTTTGAATCCACACAAATTTGGTTCATTGCTTCACATTCGTTTCACTGCACTTGGATACAATGTTTCTCCTTTACCAAAAATTGTTCCGGGAATACTGTCAAACAACTCCTTATAGAGTTTAGTTTTTTTTTTTTTCCCCTGAGCCGAAAAGGATGGAAAGGCCAACCAATGTAGCAAGTAGCAACCCTCGTTGAGAATTATCGTATGAGTTTCTATCTGCTATGGAATGTTCGGTTTGACCCACAACTACTCTGCATGGGAAGGCGAGCCCGTCACCACAACCTCACCAAAGTATTAGAACAGACTAAGGGCCATCCACACAACATCTGAATCACAAGACTATAGTTAGTAATATCATTGGAGGCTTTATAGCATCTCGGGCAAAATTTACAAAAGTTAGCTTTAGAATTTTATTTTGCTACTTCTCTACATAATTTGAAGGAGAAGTTGGTAGAACGCACTCCAACAGACTTCATAAAATCAACACGAATTAGAATCTGAGATCTTAGAAGAGAACAAATCCTTTAGTTTCAAGTCTTGACTACCAAGTCAACCCATGGGTTTCACTTGGCATTCTTTCTCTCTCCTTCTCCTCTCTTTTTTGGAAAGTTAATTATCTCCAAATATTTATGAGCTATTTACAAAAATTAATCTTGTACAATTGTGTTTATTATGGCTGTTGATTTTGTCACTCCTTTTTTTGTTAAAGTCACCTCCCTGCAAGTGTATTTTTGGTACAAAAATACACTTGCAGGGGAGTGGCGTTAACAAAAAAATGAATGACAAAATCATTTCCCTTTATTATTAGTAGAGTTATGTAACCAATATTCGTGCATTACATTGAAGCACAGCTTGGAAATACGCCTACGTACTGCTGGGTTAGCTAAGCCGATTGATGGCTTCTTCTTCTTCTTTTTCCTTATGTTAAACGGTTAAGTAAATAAACTATAACAAAGAACTCATAGAGAAGAATTAGGATTCAATTCGTTCTTTTGACAAGATATTACCCGTTGACCTCACAGTAAAAAATTTCAAAGGGTGGCCATTAATTATATTAGCCCTAGTTGATTATCTACGCCAATTGATTCTAAAACTATAAGTACACGTTGATCTCACTTTTGTTGTTTAGTACTCCCTCCGTCCCAAAAAAGATGACAATTTTTGAAATTTGTGTTATTTTTCATTGCTTATATTTTTCAATCTATAATATTTTTCATGAGTTTGAAAACTTTGTAGAATAGAATTAATCGACAACTTTCAAACAAGATCCACTGCATGCATGCATAAACACTGACAAGATGAACGACCGGATCGATCACTCTGCACCGCTCTACATGGAGATAGTCCACTAAAGACTAGCTCTCAGTCTCAAGAGTGTTAATTTGAGCAGAAAAGGCAGACAAAGGATTCACTGCATGCATAAACACGCCTAGAGCTTTCGGGGAGACAACCCAAAGCCCAAAGAAGATTTTGAACAATTATCAATGGAGGAGATGTAAATACCATTCCTTTCTCTGTTAATTTTTCTGCCCTTCCACAGTACAACCCAGCAGGAGTAATTTTTTCGAGAAAATTTACTTCCCAATGCGAATTTTGCTTCTATAAATCTCTGCACTGCACGCATTGATATTTACATACTAGTAGTACCATTTCTTTTTTTTTTTTTTAGGTACTTCGGAAAGGAACTCCCGTAGGGTTTCATGTTAACGACGTCTCTTGTTCCTAGTCTTTAGTTCGCCGCCCATAGTTCTCTTTTTGGAAAGTAATCTCCAAATATTTATGAGCTATTTACAAAAATTAATCTTGTACAATGTTTGTGCATTACATTGACGCACAGCTTGGAAATACTCCTATGTACTGCTGGGTTCGCTAAGCCGATTGACCCCGTTCGGCTAAATAAACCAACTGGCCTTTTTTTTTGTCCTTATTCAATTTTTTTTCGTATTTGTTAGTTTTTCGTCAATTTTTTGGGGATTATTGCATTGTCATGACAAGAGGAATCTAAAAAGTAAAAAATTACGATCGAAATCTATTTTTTTTTTAATAAAGATAAAAATATGCCAATTTTTTCGTCTTTATTAAAAAAATTGGATTTCGATCATAATTTTTAACTTTTTAGATTCCTCTCGTCATAACGATGCAATAATCCCCAAAAAAATGACAAAAAATTAACAAATACGAAAAAAAATTGAATAAGGACAAAAAAAATAAGCCAATTGGCTTATTTAGCCGAACGGGTTGCTTCTTTTTTTTCATATGTTAAACGGTAAAGTAAATAAACTAACGAAGAACTCATATAGAGAAGAATTAGGATTCAATTCGTTCTTTCGACAAGATTGTCAAGATATGGCCCATTGACCTCACATTAAAGAATTTCAAAAGATGGCCAATTAAATTAGCCCTAGTTAATTATCTAGGCCAATTGATTCTAAAACTATAACTCTATAAGTACACGTTGATCTTACTTTCATTGTTTTGTACTGTATCAGTTTTGGCTGTCTTTTAATTTTCGCACTTTGATTCCCAAAGCTTTCAATTGAGAAAAAAAAAAAAAAGAAAGAAAAGAACCAATAGGAACTTCATTTTTAGACTCCACTGCGAAAATCCTTTGGGGTTGCTCTATGCGTAAAAACCCTTTGGGTTAGCAACGGTTGGTGGGAAGTTGGAGAGATTAGTCTTGTGGTACGCGCAAGCTGGCCCGGGGATCACTATTCATTACCAAAAGGAAAAAAAAAAAAAACCCTTCATTTCAAAAATTAGAATCAAGCCGTGCAAATAATCTTCCAATTTGGAAAGCTTTGAAACCACCCAAATTTGGTTCATTGCTTCACATTCGTTTCACTGCATGCACTTGGAAATTTTCTCCTTTACCAAAAACTAGTACCTCTGAGAGTGTTAAATTTGAGCAGAAAAAGCAGACAAAAGATTCACTGCATGCTTAAACACTGCATAGAGCTTTCGGAGAGACAACCCGAAGCCCAAAGAAGATTTTGGACAATTATCAATGGAGGAGATGTAAATACCATTCCTTTCTCTGTTAATTTTTCTGCCTCTCCTTGAAAGCCCTTTCACAGTACAACCCAGCAGGAGTAATTTTCTCGAGAAAATTCACTTCCCAATGCGAATTTTGCTTCTACTATGTAAATCTCTGCACTGCTCGCATTGATATTTACAGACTCAACAATGCTAATCACACAACAATCCAAACACAACAACTTGCACAACCTCTCACATACATGTGGGACCCGCACATAGAAGTGTGTGTGGAGCCCACGTGTACGTGAGAAGTTGTGTAAGTTGTTGTGTTTGAATTGTTGTGTGAGTATTATTTTTGTTACAAACTATAGTAGTACCTTTTCTTTCTTTTTTTGGTACTTCGGAAAGGAACTCCCTTAGGGTTTAGGCTCTTGAGACCGTAGGTACGAGTCATGTTAACGACGTCTCTTGTTCGTAGTCTTTAGTTCGCCGCCCAGAGTTCTTTTGTCCTTTTCGAGATCTATTGCTGATCTAGAGTATAATCACATCCAAAAGAGGGCTGCTATCGCCTGATTGCCTCATCCACCTTTTATAGCGCGCAAAAGAAAGTCACTAAATTTAATGTTTTACGTACCAAATATTTAGCCACCGTTGGCTAAAGCTCAACGTGTATGGTTCGACTGGGCAGGCGAATGGGGGAGCCCTAATTGGTGATCTTGCCCGGAACTCAAACGGCGATTGGATAATGGGTTTTTGTCGCAAACTAGGTGCGACGTCTGGCCTTGCAACAAAGATATGGGCCCTTCGATCGCGATGGCCTTCAACTCTTGATAATGGTTTCAACAACTTATAAGAAATAGAATTGGATGCAACTACCATTCCACCATCTTAATGGTCTTCTTCCGATTGCAGGTTCCTTCTACAACAACTCGGTAACCTCCGGTTAAGCATGCGATGAGGAAGCATACATAACAAATGCGCATATCTTCAAGCTAGTAATGTTTCAACTAAGCATGTTTCTTCTTTTATGATCGCGCATTATATGGCTCTCAACTCTCGGAAGATGCTAAGTCTTAACTAGTTCTTTCTAATAAAAATACTTCCCGTCTGACCCCAAAAAAATAAAAATAAAATTACAGAGTGTCCTTGTTTCATAATTCAATATCCTTTTCATCATCATGAGAAAAAACAAATTGAATATTGGTAAAGTGCATGGCATGATGAAATTACTCCACATTGAAAAATACTCGTACTAGCGTGTGATATGTTGCAGAATGGCGTGTAGGGGCTGCTGCTGTGATATGTTGCTTTCTTCGGTTTCTTTTTCCTTCGGCTCAACCTCCCAGGACTGGGAGGCAGGGAGCTAGAGAGAGATATTGGGGAGACAAATTAAAAGAAAGGCGTCTAGACAGGATCAGTGTCCATGTTTTCCTCATATGATTACAACTTAAACATAAGAAGAAAGAAAAATGATTTTTTTGTCATTTTATTTTTTAGTCATCGGCGCTCTACTTTTTGTATTTTTCTCTTTGAAATTACAACAATACCCTTTAACGTGGATGAACACTAACAAAATAAAGGGTAATTTGATAATTTCACATAGGATAAAGACAAAGAAAAAAAATGTGTCAATGCCTGAATACGGAGCGCCAAAATCACTTTTCCAGAAAGGAATTCCTTTATTTTAGGATCCCGATCGACGGCTCATTATGCTGGTCATGATAGTTTACTTCATTCGTTTCAAAAAATCAAATCAAATAGCATGTGAGATGGGGAATCAATGATGGTAGTTGACGACAGGTTTCCGCTTAACAAAATAGTTGCAACTTTTGAAATACAAGAGGAGGTGCATTGTCTCTAGTCCCAAATGTAATACGTACAATTTGCATTAGCTGGTGTCTCATTCTCTATAGTGGAAATTGATTTAAACAGTGGATCGATGTACCTAATTTAATCAATCGGAGAACTATCTCTTGTTTTTCTATATATATATATATATATATATATATTCTTTTTACTTAAAATGAAATTTGTATTTCAATAATTTTTAAGGACCTCGTATTAAATGAAGCTGCACCATAGATAGGGATGCATAGATAGCAATAAAGCCAATTTTTTCTCCCAATTGGGTTGTTCTGCTAAATAAGCTAAGTGGCTTATTTTTTTTGTCCTTATTCAAAAATTTTTCGTATTTTTAAGTTTTGTGGCAATTTTTTTGGGGATTATTGCATCTCCATGATGAGAGGAATCTAAAAAGTAAAAAAATTCGATCGAAACCTAATTTTTTAGAATAAAGACAAAAATAAGCCAATAAGCCAATTTTTTCGGCTTTATTAAAAAAAATGGATTTCGATCAAAAAAATTTACTTTTTAGATTCCTCCCGTCATGGAGATGCAATAATTCCCAAAAAAATTGACACAAAACTAACAAATACGAAAAAAATATGAATAAGGACAAAAAAAAATAAGCCACTTGGCTTATTTAGCCGAACAGGTTATGGTGCTTGCGACAATAAGATTACAAACCCGAGGATGGTGTGATGTGCACCTTTCGAGCCGTTCATTCGGCAATCTAAACGGTCCAAATCTCATCTCCACCGTGTAGCATCTGAACCATTCATTGCCAAGATAAAATTTGTACCGTTGGATTACCGAACGGACAACTCGAATGGTGCACAACGTCACAACAAAAAATCCTAATGCTATTAATTATCTACAATTTATCTATCTATCTATCCCGACTTCTTCTTTTTTATTGTTTGACTTATTTCTTTCAATTATATATGCATAGCACATGTTGATGCTGGTAAACAGATAAAGAGTACCACAAAGGGGCATACGAAAAGCCTATTCTCTTATAGGGACTCACCAATGATCACAATCTTATGCATGCATGCCTATATCCGTACAAAGAACGTATGTGGACTGTGGATTTCCTTGTCCTAGAGTTTAAGGGACCGCCTATCAAATGATAATGTTTGTCTTGTAATTATAGCCCTAGCCCACATTTTAGTTCTTCATTATTGATGGGTAACTACTTGCAGGGTTGTTAATGACACCTTCAATGAGAAGAACTCCTTCAATGACGACCAAATCTTTCTCATGGAATGGGAAATGCTGCCGAGCATCTCGGCAATCGACGCTCGGATCTTAACCGAACAATAGATGTTTTAGATTTGTACGAGCGCAGATTCGTTCAGAGCTGTCCGCGCCGAGATGAACAGCTGGATCGGCCACTCTGCATATATAGATGCTATCGACGGCTCGGATCTTAACCGAACAATGGATGGTTCAAATCTGTACGAGCGCAGATTCGTTCCGAGCTGTCCGTGCCGAGATGAACAGCCGGATCGGCCACTCTGCACCTGCTCGTCGGCAGAATCCCCGGGTCCCTTTCTCGTACACTCCTTTCATTGTGTGTATCAAAAGGGAACCCAATGATTTCACATTTCTCATGAACAAAAATGTTTACGGAGGCACCGACGGTTTTCATACATTCATGTATCGGACAACTATATTTCATATGCAATCGATTAGATTAGTGATCTTGTTGTTAGCTCTGCAGTAGTTTGTTGATTTGTAACGCGATTTTTTTAAATTTTAACGAAGTTTTTGCATTCAAGAAGATAATCCGATTATGGAGAATTCCCTCTGTGGGCCAATGATAGTTCTCCACCACTTTGAGTCTTTGACCTATCAATTGGCTGTGAACAAGCTAACCCAACTGGACTGCAGAAAATGCAAGCTTGACTCTTTCGACTCGTCCGGATGACAGTAAACTCAATTGGTCGCAAAACACTGCCAAAACTTTTGACACTTAAAGCACTGCCTAAGGAAAAAGATAACTCACTCTGGGCGTCCCGTCTTCTTTTGCGGTAAGGGGAGGGAAATCGGGGCTAGAGTACCAATTTTCTTATGGGTATAAAATACGTATCGGTACCGATAAGATATCAGGTACTGTTCAAGTTTATGGTTATTAGCGTTATTTTCCCATATCAAATAATTTATGTAGCATAAACGTGTATTAAAAAGCAAAATAAATTTAAAAGTAGTTCATTAGTGACCGGTATTGAACGGTATCATCCGGTATTTGAGTCGGAACAAAATTGGAGTACGTCAACCATTACCTACTACACTGACAAATGATAATGGGGGTGTTGGTGGGCCACTGCCAAAGGATAGCCAGTTGATCTGCACATGAGCGAAACAAGTCCAAAAGGCGGATCTGAGACCCAATTCACAACCTGCGAAATGGGATCTACCACGGGCTTCATGATTGGATCGGGACTGGTCTTATATTAGGTGTAAAGCAGAAGGACAAAGGGAAATGCTTGTCTTTTTTCCATGCACACTCATATAAGGCGCATGTCGTAATAGTATAACTACCGTTAGTTCCAATCGGATCTGCAACCGTATAGCTTTTGTCCCCAAACAACACGAGGACTTTTCGTGTATTCGTGAATGGCTGGGCGGTGGAGTATATTGGGATAAACCACAGGGGTGTAAAAGGAATTTCGCCCAAGGAACAGTTGCATTACCCAGAAACTAAATTAGGTAGATTTTTCCTGCAGGCGAATGGGGGAGTCTTACAAGTCCTTCACAATTCTAAACAAAAAGAGAAATTTCGGCAAAATATATAAGGGAGGTTGGGTGGCATTGTCCCACTTAATTGTTAAAGCTGATAATATGATCATAGCCAACAATGTAAGTTGCGTAATGGAGCTTATCTCAATTCTACCATTCTACATAACGAAGCAATCAACGTAAAGGAGTTCGGTTCAGAGAAGAAACACTGTATTTGATTCAACATGGAAGCATGAACTTCTATCTCGGAAAATCACGAATACAGAAAAGGAAAAAAAATGCTACCTGACCTTCGGGTATCGATAACTAGGGAATCAAGTCCAACTTGAGAACACCATGAAACCTTGAGGGAAAAGCTCCTGGGGCCCAGCCTCATTCTTCTAATCTTTTTTCTTTTCTTTCTTCCCTTGTGATGGTTTCTGGTACATGATTATCTGGCTCAAGATGGTACCATTCAACACAATACCAATGACAGAGCCCAGAACCACTTCGAAAAATCAAGGACCCAACAAATGGATAATTGGAAGCAAAAGCAAGCAATAAATTATAAAGCCTGGATAAAGACATGGAAAATGGCAAGAAAACACATGAATGAAGCCACCTAGAGTAGGTCAGGGCTGGTTGCCGCCTTGCCAGTGTAATAAGAGTCATACGACAAGTTCAATATAAAAAGCTTAACCCAACACACTATTTGGTTCTCTGATTTCTCAAGGAAAGAAAATGAATAGAAATGAATCAGAGAATCTTAATTCCGTGCACTTGTATGGTTGAGGTGGCAAACCTGAAGGGGCACATGAAGAAACAGAGGAAAAGTGGAAAACCAATCTTTTTGTTTGATAATCATAAGAAAGTGAATCGACAAGTACTTTCATTTCGCATCTGTTCATTTCCCTAAACAAACTCAATCCATGCAAAGCTGTGATAAATATCAAAAGGGAGGTGAAGGGGTAAAAAAGCTCCAGCATTTTCATGTTTGAGGGCAACCACTTTCCACAAATCATGCCATAGGTTAGGTCTGTGACTATGTGCTAAAAGTATTGACTCTAGAACAGGATCCGCATTTCTGAACAAAAAAAGGATAAAAATAAATGGACAACAAGAAAGAACTTCAGCAAAAAAATGAAAGAGCATAGATAGCTAAGTTTATTGTTCATGAAACTCTACGGCCTTGTTTGGGTTGGTCTTGGCATCCAGGTTTCTGCCGAAAGGCTTCATAATTGGGATCCAGAGTCCAAACTTGTTTAGTTGACGGTTTGAAAACATGCTGGAGCATTTTAGGAGCTCATTCAAAAAATATATATATCTACTTCTAGCCAATGCAAAAGATGTTTCATTCAGAAAGTGTTTTTGTTTAATCCAAGGATAGGTTATGAAAAGAATGAGTTTTTTTGTTTAGAACATATTTTTTTAAAAGTGTTTTCCAAAACTAATTTCAATAAATTGCAGCCAAATAAGACCTTAAACCTGAGATCTGCAAATGATGTTTTAAAAAAATAAAAAAAAAATAGCAATGACGGTCCTTAAGAAATAAGTAATTTAACGATTAGAGTGGTAAGAACCACCTTCGTGACCTTGAAAAAGTGTGTGATAAGAATGATATGCCTCTGCTTGCCAAAACAAGTGGTCTGGTTCCAGAACTCCATATACACTATACAATATCAACATGGTAATTCTCTTTTATTTGTACCTAACAAGTATGGTGATAGTTCTCATCATCCAGTTAGAACTGTAAGAGACATGATCGACCAAAAATAAGATATGGTTATAAGCAAGAGGCAAGGATACCACTTGTTGGAGCTTTTTCCTGGAGACTGGTGAAAACTCGCACTGCAGAAAACAAGCAAGTCAGTTCAGTACATTTCCCTAAACATAATAACTGCACTATGCTGGTGTGAAAAAGTGTACTCACCCAATGAACCTGCAGAATTCATTAAACAGGTTAAAAAGCTGAGTTCCCCAGTGCTTTTATTCTGCTCAAAGAATAGCCACATGGACGTCGCCAATTAATGGATGAAAACTTTGAAGCAATACCACAAGTTAATCTTAAGGGGTTGATATAAAAGTAGTAAATAGTTATATACCTAATTCTAAACTGAGAAAATGAAACTTCCACAGTTTTTGAGGTGATAAAGGTAACATAAAAACAAAATAGACAACAGATTATGGATCATGGTGACAGATGTTGATACAGTGGTACTTTGGAAGATCAACAAGTAGGGTGTGGATCAGTGCATGTGTGTAATGGTCATTCGGAGGGTGTTTGTTTTCTTTGAGTGTGCCCTCGGCCCCTCCCGGATGCATGTTAGCAAATGGCCAACGTATGTCCAGCCCCGCAGATCTGTGTCTTAGGGGAGGGTGGGGTTGCTGATAATTGGGAGGACTGGAAAAGAACCAAAGAAGTCAACTTACACTATAGTTCTGCCAAATTTGTGGGATCCTAGCGCAGAAAAAAATTGCATGTTGAGATGCCTGCAATGTATCCACAATAGAATGGTGTTAAATTCTGGTTTATGGCAGAAATAAATTGCCTGAAAGCTTAAATGTGATTGTATTACACTATTACAGAATAAGACAAGAAATTAAGGAGAACAAGATGTTAAAGGAAACGAGTGACAATGGGCCTATTTGTTGCAGCTCACTTAAAGCTGAAAGCAGATACATGTAAGCAGAAGCCAAAAGTATCACTTCCCCAGCTTCTGGGTAAAATCAATTGTTTTGAGCTATTTTCGGCACGTAAGCTATAGGAGGGCTACGCTAAGGCACAGACTTGCTTATTTGCTAAAATGATTTGCTAAAATGATAAGCAGCTCTTAGAAGCTGAATTGCACTTTGGTAATTAAATACAGTGACTCACATATAGAGCTTCAAAGAGAACGGGATCAATTTGACCAGCCAAAATGGTGGGTGCCACACCACAATATCTGCAATACCATTACTGAGGGGAAGACACGACATTTCTTTTTCCGGCATAGAGAGTACTTCCACTGTAAGATACGGTAGTTATAACTTATAACTTATTACTACATATTCAATTTTCAAAACAATGTCAAAGAGGAATCATCTCCGGAAAGAAAGTAGGATACAGCAATGCCTTCATCCATGTCTTGGTTCCCAGGGGCTGAGAATAATAGTAGATAATTGCAAGTAAAATTATAGCTGCAACAGAGAAGGCAAAAGATGAGAGACTTAGATCAGATCCTTTGATATTATCATGTCAAGAATAGTATTTCTGCATGACAAGAGAAAAAGACAGGAGTTCGATGGCAATACTTTATTTCTGAAAGCTAGATGGACAAAAAACAAGCTCCTTTGTTTCACTAAGCACACATATTGGAAATGAGAGCTGTTGTATTTGTAATGGGCCAGTACTGATTTTTTTCTTAAACCAAATCATTTCCGATAGTTGAATGCGAACTATTATATGGTCTCTGATGTAATCCCTGCTAAAATGGATCAATAATTGAAAACAAAGAGCTGGAAGCAAAATGAACTAAATGGGAGGCTTCACCTACGTACCAGTGCATATCACATCAACATTGAACATTAGAACATGAAAGAATATAAGCACAATGTTAGAAAGAAAGAAAAAAACCTTGAATCAAAAGAAATGCCAACTCCCCGTAAGCTGAGAATGGGAGCCCTTTATGAAGACAATAGGACAAAGCAATGGTGTAGCCAACTAATTCAAGCTCAAAGGCCATAACACTAAGCCCTCTGACACTTTGGTTCTTCAAAATCTTTAATATCTGCAAATGAATGAGAGAAGCAAGCATCAAATGAGAGATACAACAGAACACGCAACCAAGAAATTCAAAAGAAAACCTCTCATGTTCTAGGTGCAAGAAGCAAATTCCTTGAGACAAAAGCTACTAGCAAAGACATTATTAGATTGTTAACCACCACCACCAACACCACAACAACAACAAAACCCATGTAGTCAACAGCTGGGGGTATGGGCGAGGGAGGATTGGAGACAGATCTAACCTTTGACAATATGCACAAAGTGGCTGCTCTCAAAATACCACTGAAACAGTGGCCCCCTATACCTATTTTGCTGCAGAACCATGCCCCCAAATCAAAGCCGAATGGCATCATAGAGGGCAGGCCTAGAGACCCAATTCAATTTATGTGCACATTACCATGTTTCCTTCATTGATAGTCCAGAGCATCGGTATGCACAATTATTTATAAGCTTAAGCTATTAGAGAGAGGGCAACTTTATTACTTATACCTTTAACACGCCCCCTCACGTGTAGCCAAACTCTCCTCCATAAGCAGGCTAAACACGTGTAAATATTTTGACATTAGGTAGGCGGTGAGGTTCAAACACAAGATCTATTGTCAGCTCTGATACCAGGTTAAAGCATCCAACCCAAAACTAATTAGCAATAAGTGGAGTAGCCTCTAGATTATATTAACCAAGCTTGATGGCTTGGATGAGCGATGTGGTATAAAGTCTGACACTCACCCTCACGTGCAACCCTGATTCACGTAGATGTATGAATTGAGGAGATCAAGAGATTTGACTCGAGCAACGAAGACTCGACCACGTGAGGTGAAGCCACCCAAGATCTAGCTTTGATACCTTGTTACATTTCTTGGAGGGTTCCAACCTAAAACCAATTGACAATGAGGGCGGAGGCCGCCTTTTCCAGGTGATGATTAACCGATATGAGGCAAATTCCAACACTCCCCCATACATGCGGCCCCTGACTCACACTTGGAGAGGTCAACAAAGGATCCGAAACATGCGGATCACAACGGAAACAAAGTGCAACTATGGCACAAACAAAGGGGAAAAGCCTCCGAAAACCTAGCTCTAATACCAGATTAGATTGTTAACCACCAACTCATCTAAAAGCTTAAGCTATTAGAGAGAGGGCAATTTTATCATTTATACCTTCAACAGACATAATCTAGTAATTACATTGAAGCTCTTCTTACAAATATGGCCATTATTCACAACATGAAGGGACGTTTTCCTATTCCAACATGTCAATTTCACCACTCAAAAGTCAAGAGATCTTTCACCTAACTATCATGAAAAGTAAGGCAGGAATTTAGTTGAATAATTTTATGTTTTTAACCATCAAGGAAAGGAAACAATAAAAGAATCATTTAATCATTCAAGGAGGACTACGATGCTTAAGACATTTATGCCTTGTTTGGTTTGGTTTTTGGAAAAAAAATTCCAACTCAAAAAATACTCATTACCCCTACTTCCAATCATTACTCTCAACTCATTATCCCTATCTCCAATCATTATTCTCAATTCTCTCTCTATCTCTCTCCACTCATTACCCCTACTTCCAATCATTACTCTATTTCTCTCTCCACTCATAACCCCAAAAAATTTCTCAAAAACTCATCCAAACACAGCATAAGGCTCTCTACCTCTCCCTTGTTGGATGTGGTCTACACTCTACACTAGTTCTATCTGCTCACAAAAGAACACAATGGCTACAATTCTAAACACAACCTCATCAGGATCCACCAAAATTCCATGTCCTCCTATTTCTGTTCTACCATCTCTCCAAATCCTAGATAATTGCCACTGCATAATGATGGGTCAGATAACTGGAGGAAGATGTACTCTATCGGTGATTCGGTATAACTATCAAAGGTGCTGAAACTACGGAAATGAACAAGATCTCCATATGCTTGGGTACTGAAACTTGTATCTTAGTAAGCTCCTCATGTATCGAAATTTCATGATCTTTGACTCCCAAATTTTCTACGCCGTATTAGTTCATGGTTAGCATAGTGGAAGCTTGCTACAATAAGTTAAGGTTCCTTGCCCAACTTATTAGATGAATAAGCAGCGATATAATCCACAAAGGAGACTAGGAGAGGATATACAGAATGCAAATTGTATGATTTTATGGCATCAAATAGTCAAAATCCCCTACAATGGAGGGGATATACAGAAACCTTACAGCAATATTTACTACAATTCTCTGAGAGAAAAGATGCAATTGAGAACGCAACAACCCATAAGATTACCACACATAAGTTTCAGTGCAAAAGGGTGACTCAAACCCAAAATTAAACATCTAACAGGGGAAGGCATGCCGGCTGCTGCAACCTCTTGGATTGAGATGACGCGGTCGATAGGTAGGCCGGAGGGACGTTGAATAGATGAGGCACCCAAGACATTCATTCCCCAAGAATCGGTTGCATCCATGGCTTCATCAATCCAATCAGCAAAGAGCAAGTTCCATATGAAATAGCTAGTAGGGCAAAAGTCGGTGTGTAATAGCTTTGACGCTATCTTATAAACTACTTGAAACTCGTTTACATGGTTCACAACCATCTATCTCAAAAAGCACCCATCGTAGCTGGATGGACCGACTTCACTATTTCTTGAACTATTCAACCACAAAACAAGGAAAACTCAAAGAAGAGAACATAAACAATTAATTAAGAATCCCAAGTGTTGACCCGTGCTCTAACACTAAACATAAAGATGGAAAATGCTACAATACACACCCTTAAAAAGTTCTTCCTTTATGACCCAATCACAATTATTCATACCTACATTACAATCCTTCAAAACTAACACCACAGAAGACCATAACAAAGTCGCCACAAAACCTCATAACATCTCTCACCACAAAGTTATATCTACAACCCACAACCTTCATAACCTAACTGCAACCTATGGTAACCAATTGGGGCTAGCTCACTAGGAGGTCTGGAGTTCGAATCTCTCCACCTACGTGTGGCTGTTCTTCTCTTAGAGTGGCTTTTCCTTTTTTCATTTGTTTCTTCCTTATGATGGGCTTATTTATTATATTGGTTGAGTTGTTGGGCTTGGTTATCTCGTGCACTCCCACAATTGATATAGTATCCTGGGTTTGCCTGATGTAAATGAACTCTCCAAGCGATTGACGAAAAAAACCGGCAACCTATGGTGATAATTTTGTTATCCTACACCCTTCATACCAATGAACTAACAACAAAAGATGGGAAATTTATCACCATATATTTCTCCAACAACGAAAGGGGGCAATACAAAAGATGGGAAATTTATCTAGGGCGCTGGGTTTTGGGTGAGGATTAGGCATTACCTGAGGGAGTTTGACGGTGGTGGAAGCGGCGACGATGCAGTAGCCGAGGAGCTTCGAAATCAGTGGAAGTAAACAGTCTTTCTCTGGGAATTTTCCGTCGCTGAGAGATCCAAACGCACAGCTGAAATCCATTCCTAGAAACTTCATCTCAACACCCATTTTGGTCGATACAAAAGCTGAGAGATACAAATTAGTAATGAATTATACAAAAGGATCTGGGGGAGCGGAGAGGATGAAGACTTTCCCAGATCAGAGAGAGGGATCTAACTAGAACAGATGGAGAAACTACAGTAGTACTTCTTGTACTTTATTCTTTGCTTCCATTTGGTCCCCATCGGACCATCGGTATGGTTGGGACGGTGTTAACCTTATAGCCAAACTACTCAAATTTGAGCTTATATTCGTTGGTTAAAATCTCGTTCAATATTGGTTCAATTAAATTTAAAAATCAAGCCCAAATATTTTTTTATTGAATCTCACCTGACAGAATTCAAACAAGTTATTACTTTACTCGTTTGGCATATAATGTATTAAAATTTAAGTTTCTCGAGATCAACTTGATTAGACCTCATTTTAGCTCACAACAGCAAGCTAAGCTCATCGAGTTTTCAAATCAAGTTCAAATATGCTAATGTTTAACTCGTTTGATTGGTTTATCATCCCTTGAAAATACGCACGTGCTGATCATGTGGGATTTTTATGTTGGGCAAAAATTGGTAACAAAGATACAAAGAGCTGTTTTCTAATGCCATTTGGATCTTGCTAACCACAATCATATCCACGTTGGTTAATATATTGCCCAGAACTTTAGGATTTCAACATTTTTCACATATTAACTCAAGGTAAATGATATTGGCATTCCAAAAATTGATGCAGGCACTTCAAAACCAGTGTAATTCCAAAATCACTTTTCTTTATTTTTTGGAGTGCCTCCATCAATTTTTGGAATGCCAATATCATTTTCCTTAACTCAGAGGAAGTTATTAATTTCTCCTGAAGCACAAACACAGTATTGTTTTAGGGGTCTTCTTCGTCACATATTGATGTCGACTCTAGCACTAAGTCACAAAATCAGGGCACGGGTGCCGGTGTGAGAGCGTGAGCGTGAAAGCTTCTTTCAAAAGCATCACAACCCATTACAATTCATGAGTGCAGGGATTGAGAGCGGATACGAAGAACATTTTGAAAGATTATGTAACTAAGCTCCCGCACCTGTAAGTGCACAAAAATCGTATGAAGCTACAAACAGCACTAGAATGTAACGGCTACTCGCCTCATTTGCACCTGTTTGGAAATACCTTCCTACAACACCGATTGTGTTTAAATAAAGGATCCTATGGGCAGTAACTGGGTCTCACCTTGAAAAAAAAGCCCAATCCTCCATATTGGGCCTAATGGGCCCAAGAGAAACAGCCCATTGGCCTTTCCAACTAACAACCGTCGTTCCAAAACCAGCCTCTCTCACAATACAACCCAAAAAAAAAAAAAAAACCAGAGGCCTCGTAGAGAGAGAGAGAGAGAAAGAAAAAAACAAAACCGTAAAAATGAATCTCGGCGGCGGAGCTGGTGGTGGTTCCGGCACCGACTTATCCCCGTCGTCCGCCGTAAACCAATGGACCCACGCCCTGTCCCGTCGCTACCAGCACCTCCTCGACAAATCGACCCCGCACGTCCTCCGCCGCTGGATCGGCTTCTCTCTGATCGCGTTCGTCTACGCCGTGCGCGTGTACCTCGTCCAGGGGTATTACATCATCACCTACGGCCTCGGCATCTACATCCTCCAGCTCTTCATCCTGTTTCTCTCTCCTCAGGTCGATCCCGAGATCCAGGACGGGCCCACGCTCCCCACCCGCGGATCCGACGAGTTCCGCCCCTTCGTCCGCCGCCTCCCCGAGTTCAAGTTCTGGTGCGTGTCGCCTCTCTCTCTCTCTCTCTCTCTCTCTCTCTCTCGCTTGTAATTTGTGCGTGGACCGCTGTGCTCATCCTCACCTCTTTGATTAGTCAATGGGCATGGGAGGTGCCACCATCGCAAAGGGAATGCAATTTTCACAACAACAACAAAGAAAAAATGCATAGGAAAATGTTGACCTCCGCCCTAAAAGCGGTGGATGATGAGTAAAAGGGGTAGGTATTCGAGAAACGTGAATTAATATCCGTGCACGTTTATTGATATCCATGAGATGTGTATCGAAATTCTTACGTATTTTGTATTATATACATATTAGGGCGATGATGATGCTAACCACCGCCTTATGGTTGATGGATGATGTGGAAAAGGCATATCATATTTGGAAAATGTGTATTAATATCCATGCACGTTTATTGGTATGGATGAGATGTGTATCAGAATTCTTACACATTTGGTGTTATATACGGATTATACATCGCCCAGGGAGCTGTGGTTACCGAGACCTAACATCTATGCTGGTTTTTGTGAATATGCATTACTATTAACTATCTTTTGTTTTGCTTCTCGAGTGGTGACGCGATTCTATTAGAGTGAAAGTCTCTAACCATTATTGGTGGATAGATCTAAAAATGCCTATCTCTGGTAAGACCAGCCATGTCATACCTACCTCTTATACAAGACCTTTGACAACATTACTGTAAATGTAAGATTGGATTCGTGTAAACGCTTCCTTCTTCCGAAGATATCGGAAACAGTAAGTGAGAAATTTCGGCATCTTGAGGAAGTGTTTGTGAAACCTTTTTTTGCTGTTGGATTCTCCAGGGTTAGGATAATCTTCAGTTGAAAGATGTGGTTTTTCTAATACAGTTAAATTTTTCGTAATTGCACAAGAATTCAAACCTGGATTGGGCACATATCTAAATTAATTTAGGATATCACCTTCTTTGGCCAGGTCTTCCAACCTTTTCACAATTATAGTTCACTGTGTCCTTCACCCACAATTGGACTCAAAAATCTCTTTGATCAATGATCATAAGGAAGCGAAATGGAGACTCTAGTTTTCAGCCGTAACTGCAGAACCAGGAGAAGCTGTAACAGAGGGAGCGATACTGACCACAATTGGGAATAAGAAGACTCAACTTATTATCATTGATTATTCAGATTCAGATTAGGATTAGGATTCAAATATAGCAGATTCCAGATTTGGACGGTATCTGCTTGAGGATTAACAAGGTAAATAGAGGGTAAGTCAGGAATTTAACGTCATGTTTGCAATTTTGTGTTAAACATTACGGAATGCTGATTGCTGACAGTCAATTGTTAAGTGAGCTATCCCTTTTTAGGTTCACAGTTGCTCATAAGTTTCTATGGGGTGACCAATTTGTTTTCTCATTGCTTCACCCCACTTATTCATTCTTCTTAAATAAAGGTTCTCACTTCTCTATAGTTGATCCTCAACTGTGGCTGAGCATCTGCATGACCTAACTACTAACTTGTAGAATTGTGCGATATGTATTCTGAATTTCTGAGAGTATGTTTGACGGGGTGGGACACAAGGCTCGGTGTGGTTTTGTTTGGTTTGGCGGGGTGGAAAGGGAAAAGCAAGAGTAGGGTTTCTTCATTTTGGTAGGAATGAGAGAAGGGAAACTTTTCTCTCTTGAAGGTTGGGGATGTGGAGAGAGGGGGAGGATTGAGTAAAATTGAACTGGATTTTCACACGTGTTAGTTTTCTTTTGTCCTCCATGTTTGGATGATGCAGGTTTATTTGTTCAGGGAAGATTTCTTAAAACCACTTCTTTCTTCCCTCCCTTTCCCTTGGCGGCTGCTTCCCCCCTTTCTTTTCCCTTCCGTCCCCTCCCCAACCAGTGACATCACTAATTCTGACTGTTTTGTAGTAGTGCAGAGTGCCAACAAACTGGGGCTGGTCAGTTGGCCATCATCTTGTTCCTCTAGGTGGTCAAAGTTTCAAGTCTTGCCAAGATCTCCTGTACCCTAGGTTACACCCTCCTAATGTGCCAAAAAAAAAAGAAAAGAGAGAGAGAGTATGTATAGAGTAACTGTTCATGGTTGGTGTTGTTGAACAATGATAGATTTCCATATCTGTTTTTTTTTTAATTGCATTCTAAATTCTTACCTTTTTGTCGATTCTTGTTTCACGTTGAAGGAAGTTGCTCTTCACATTGTCCTCCGTGATTGGCAAATGATCGCTGCTTTCTGCTATAAATTATTTTTCTTGTAAGTTCTTATATAGAGCTTGTGACATCCATGGGTTTCCAACTTTTACCTATCTGTGGCAGGCATTCCATCACAAAAGGCTTCTGCTTTGCTTTTGTGCTGACATTCTTCAGTGCATTTGATGTGCCCGTATTTTGGCCAATTCTATTGTTCTATTGGATCGTGCTGTTTGTCTCAACAATGAAGAGGCAAATAATGCACATGGTCAAATATAAATATGTCCCATTTTCCTTTGGAAAGCAGGTATGTATCACATTCTTCCCTAGATCATTGATTATTTTTTATGAGAGAATTGTCTCATTGAGACTCATGATCTAAGTTGATCCTTTTTTCCTTTGTCTTTTTCGTAGCGCTACACCGGAAAGAAAGTAGCTTCAACTGATGATAAGGACATTGTAGCAGCATAGGACTTCAGGTAGATTGAACCACTTAATGCTGGAACAAGTTTAGGTTATGCCTTTGCTTAAAGGACTACGCTTTTCATGTCGAGAGGGTTTCTGAGAATGCACAGAAGCAATTTCCGGCTTTATTTGCGATGCAACTATGACAACTTCCAGTTTTATTTGAAAAACTCTCTTTGGGTCATATAGGGATGATAAAATGTGTTTCCTCTTGTCTTGATGCATGGTAACTCCTTTGCCCTTTGGACTGGTGAAAAAGATACTCATTCTGGCTTACTGTAAATGATCCTTAATGCAAATTAAATTTTTTCTCTATTGGATTCTACTTTCCTTTTTCATCATTTGCCTTTCTTATAGAAGGTTGAATTTGGCTGCCATTCATGTATCTATATTGTTAGTTTTGGCATCTCTAGATTTTGAACTGCCCCTGACTTTATGTTCATGACTTCGAAGGAATTGCATTTTATCAATTATTGTTCACTTGGATAGGTATAGAATATTGAAACTCTTTTGGCATCAACTGTTTAACTTGTGCGATGGAATGAATTAGGATGATGTTCAACGTTAGATTGTCCTTTGTTCACTTGAGCAAGCCAATATCTGCCCTCACTCCCTCCACCACGAAAGAGAAAAAAGAATGCAGTCCATAGAAGCCAGTTTGGGTGATATTCGGTGGACTCAATTTATTGAATGACCATTCAACTTGAAATTACTTCTCATATGGAGCCAACTTCAGCCAGATTGGGTCACTTTACCCTACTCTTGAGGTACTCTTTTTAGTGGTATTGCAATGCGAGGCTGGAAAGGAGACCCTAATCTGCGCTTCTTTTTTGTGGAGAAAACAATTGTCAATTCTTCTCCAATGTGGATTTGGGAGACCAATCTGGTTTCGATTCCCGATTAGGGTGTCTAACTGTCTATCTTCTTCCACAACACTGCACTTCTATTTCATATTGGTTAGGGTGGTGGAGTAATACTTTCAGCTTAAGAGCCTTGAGAATAGTGTTTTTATTTTTCAGTCAGTTTCATTACACCCTTTCAGGTTATTTCACATGCTGCTAGTCACTGTTTATACAAATTATACTCAATCCATAGACCATACTTTCCGCAATTTTTTCAGCAAACAATAGCTCTGAGATGTGATGATCATCCCGGTGGCTCTTCTCAACTCTAGCAAGCTCCAAATAGATTTTGTTTTGATCACCAGATGTCCGGGTCAGCTTGCGTGCACCTCGACTGATTCCGGAGCCCTGGAGTTTACGATCAAGCAAAACTCCTCTTCCTTCTTCTTTTACCTTCTGAAAATCAGGATGATTGTTGCCAAGACAGATTCATTCTGGACATTTTTTGCAACAATGTCTACATCACTCAAGGAAAGTGGGTATTAGACTAGTGTTACTTTAAAATGATTACTCGGACATGCTCTCCTTTAGTGAAAAAGCTTTGCTTTTACCTATAAATCATCGATGCTTTTAGCTTTAAATCATCAACAATTTCATGTGAATCTCCATTAATTCTGTCACCTTTTCAGCATTTGAAGAACCATAAAGAACCCCATGGTATTGTGATTGTTGCTCTCTTGTTCAGTGACGACTCGTGCATGATCACTTCATTCAATCGCAACTCCTGGTCAATCTACAAAATCGGCGAAGCTTGCCGCATCCTCTTACATCAACAATATCACCAATGATCACCCTAAAAGCGAAGTCGTGAAAAGGGGAACATGCTATCTAATGCAAAACATTGGCAATGGAGGTCACTATGGGCTCTTCTTTTGTGAATTTCCATTCTCTTCTGATCTGTTTCGTCGTATGACAACTGTGAAAATCAGTTCATGATATTTTCAAAAGAGCAAAATCTTCGACTGGTAGAAGTTTTGTACTGTACAAGAAACGTAAACCTAGCCATCAAAGCTAGAAGAAACGTTCCTTCAGGGAAATCCGATAAAATTGGAACGATACAGAGAAACTAGAAGAAACGTCAAACTAGCCATCAAAACTCGTACCATGCAAGAAAACCTGAGTAACTTTGGCAGAAACGATATTGATTGATTCGCAATCTTAGGGTGGGGATGATATTTACATTGAGCAATTGCACATAAGTTTGCAATCTGAAAGACATGGCCCCCAAATCTTAACTTCATGATATGGTTTGGGAGTGCATCAAGTTTCTGAAAATGGTGCCCAATCGTTAGTCCGGTTGGTTGGTGAGTTTGCTCTCCATACAATTAACCATAATTTGATTATTGGGTCAAGCCGCAATAAAGTAATATCTTGTGAATTTCTAGCTCCGGTGTAGATGGTCTACCTTTGACCTGGACCGAGGAGAGAATTAGTCGAGGTGCGAAAAAACTGATCCAAACCCAATTGACCGTCGAATAAAAAAAAATGAGAGTTGCTATGTTGTTTGGGGCACTATGGCCCTGCTTTTTGACTATGACGTGACTTGCCTCATATTTTTAGTCATATCTCAAAAAACCTGCACTATCCCAATCTCAATTTTTCTGAAGATAAATGTTTATTAATATCAGAACAATATAAAGATCATCACTGACCTCCCTTTCTGGATCTCAATCCTTAGATTTACAATTAAACCAATGGAGCCAAAACCATATCATCATATTCAATACAGTCCTAATAGTTCAGGACTACTATCACTTGTAAATTTGATGTACGAGTGCAAATGAACCAGGCCCAGTTTATTTACCATACGAGCCTCTGCAAACAAGCCCGAACCTACACAAACGAGCTAAACTTTTTCTAGCCTCTACAAACAAGCCAGAATTCAGTCTCACCTTGAGGACCTGTTTATTTGATCAACTAACTGCGAATGGATGTGTTACCCATCGGACTGATAATGATGAGATTAATAACACCGCACACCTCGTATGATGTTTATTTACCTCCGGCGGCCAATTCATCCAATGACCGGTTCCGAACCATAAGCAAATACAGGACAGGATATTAAGGCCCATTCCGCTAAGGAAAATAAGTTTCCTTAGCGGAACGGGGCCTAAGTCCATTATTTATTTATAGTCTAATCAAGGGCCATTTACCGGCCAGTCCAAAAAGGAGAGTCCAAACTCCACGAACTCCAAGCCCAACCCAAAATGCACGCATAAGGACACGGACTAAAAAATTGCCAAAAATACCCTCGGAATAAAATACAGCTGACCGACGTCCTCATTATGTCTGTATCTTTCTATCTCTCTGTCTAGTGTCTGCACCATCTCCTCTCTCTCTCTCATAGCTTGTTCTCTCTCTGACTAACTGAAGACTTCTACACGATCTAACGTCCAAAGGTTTTCAGTTTCCAGATCATCGAATGCTTCTAATCTAACCTAACGATTAAAGGTTTTCAGTTTCCAGAACAGATCGAAGGTTTTCAGTGTCGAGAAGATGAGGAAAAAAAGTAAGAAATTCATTACTCCTCTAATCTATTCGGCTTATTAATCTTTTTGGTCCCCAAAGTATCACAAAAATCTCATTTTGGTCCCCAATAAACACATTGAAGAAATTGAGTCCCCAACGTTATCAAATGTATACCAATGTAATCCCCAACCCCTCATGCCGTTACCCCAGACGTCAAAACCAGGGGCATGTTTGTCATTTCCCCTCCTCCAACCTCTTTATCCTCCACAACACCTATTAGGGTTGGGAAAATCACTCGCTCCTCGTGGAGGGAGAGATTTAGGAGTTGTTCGGCTAAATAAGCCACTTGGCTTATTTTTTTTGTTTTTATTCAAAAAAAAATTCACATTTGTTAGTTTTTTGTCAATTTTTTTGGGGTTATTGCTTCTTCATTACAAGAGGAATCTAAAAAGTAAAAAATTACGATCAAAATCTAATTTTTTTGAATAAAGACAAAAATAGCCGAGTTGGGCGATGTGCCGGCCCTAATCCCTCTAATTTGGTGCGCCGATCCGTGGGCCCAGGAGCACGCCGTCACGGCCCTACTGAGGGGTTGTTCGGCTAAATAAGCCAAGTGGCTTATTTTTTTTGTCCTTATTCAAATTTTTTTCACATTTGTTAGGTTTTTGTCAATTTTTTGGGAATTATTGCTTCTTCATGACAAGAAGAATCTAAAAAGTAAAAAATTACGATCGAAATCTAATTTTTTTGAATAAAGACAAAATAGTCGAGTCGGGCACTGTGCTGGCCCTAATCCCTCTAATGAGATGCGCCGATCCGTGGGCCCAGGAGCACGCCGTCACGGCCTGGCTATTTTTGTCTTTATTCAAAAAAATTAGATTTCAATTGCAATTTTTTACTTTTTAGACCAGGTCATGACGGCGTGCTCCTGGGCCCACGGATCGGCACACCTCATTAGAGGGATTAGGGCCAGCACAGCGCCCGACTCGGCTATTTTTGTCTTTATTCAAAAAAATTAGATTTCGATCATAATTATTTACCTTATGAATTCTTCTTGTCATGAAGAAGCAATAATCCCTAAAAAATTGACAAAAAATTAACAAATGTAAAAAAAATTTGTATAAGGACAAAAAAATAAGCCACTTGGCTTATTTAGCCAAACAACCCTGAGGCCCCGTTCGGCTAAATAAGCCAATTGGCTTATTTTTTTGTCCTTATTCAAATTTTTCTTGTATTTGTTAGTTTTTCTTCATTTTTGGGGATTATTGCATCGTCAAGAGGAATCCAAAAAGTAAAAAATTATGATCAAAACCTAATTTTTTTGAATAAAGACAAAAATAAGCCAATAAGCCAATTTTTTCGTCTTTATTAAAAAAAATGGATTTCGATCATAATTTTTTGAATTGAATAACGGAGTGAACAAATACGAAAAAAATTTGAATAAGGACAAAAAAAAACCAATTGGCTTATTTAGCCAAACAGGATCTGAATCTCTCCCTCCATGAGGAACATGTGATTTTCCCAACCCTAATAGGTGTTGTAGAGAATAAAAAGGTTGGGGGAGGGGAAATGACAAACATGCCTCTGGTTTTGACGTCTGGGGTAACGGCGTGAGGGGTTGGGGACTACATTGATACACATTTGATAACATTGGGGACTCAACTTCTCCAATGTGTTTATTGGGGACCAAAATGAGATTTTTATGATACTTTGGGGACCAAAAAGGTTAATAAGCCAATCTATTCATTACCGACAATGCATGCAAAGCAATTCATAACGGAACCATAAAATTGTCTTAAAAATTTCCGATTCTAAATCGCGAACCCTAAACCCTAATCAACTTCCAGTTTTATTTGAAAAACTCTCTTTGGGTCATATAGGGATGATAAAATGTGTTTCCTCTTGTCTTGATGCGTGGTAACTTACTCTCCCCTTTGGACTGGCGAAAAAGATACTCATTCTGGCTTACTGTAAATGATCCTTAATGCAAATTAAATTTTTTCTCTATTGGATTCTACTTTCCTTTTTCATCATTTGCCTTTCTTATAGAAGGTTGAATTTGGCTGCCATTCATGTATCTATGTTGTTAGTTTTGGCATCTCTAAATTTTGAACTGCCCCGGACTTTATGTTCATGACTTCGAAGGAACTGCATTTTATCAATTATTGTTCACTTGGATAGGTATGGAATATTGAAACTCTCTTGGCATCAACTGTTTAACTTGTGCAATGGAATGAATTAGGATGATGTTCAATGTTAGATTGTCCTTTGTTCACTTGAGCAAGCCAATATCTGCCCTCACTCCCTCCACTGCGAAAGAGAAAAGAATGTGGTCCATAGAAGCCATTTGGGTGATATTTGGTGGACTCAATTCTTTGAATGACCATTCAACTTGGAATTACTTCTCATATGGAGCCAACTTCAGCCAGATTGGGTCGCTTTACCGTACTATTGAGGTACTCTTTTTTGCGGTATTGCAATGCAAGGCCGGAAAGGAGACCCTAATCTGCGCTCCTTTTTTTGTGGAGAAAACCATTGTGAATTCTTCTCCAATGTGGATTTGGGAGACCAATCTGGTTTCGATCTCCGATTAGGGTGTCTAACTGTCCATGTTCTTCCACTTCTAGTATTTCATATTGGTTTGGGTGGTGGAATAATCACTTTTAGCATAAGAGCCTTGAGAAGAAGAGTTTTTTCATTAGTAACATATTTTGTTCTTTGTGGAGCATATGGCCTCAGAGGCACAAACACATTTTCAGTCAGTTTCATTACACCCTTTCAGGTTATTTCACATGCTGCTAGTCTCTGTTTATACTGAATCCATAGCCCATACTTTCAGCAATTTTTTCAGCAAACAATAGCTCTGAGATGTGATGATCATCCCGGTGGCTCTTCTCAACTCTAACAAGCTCCAAATAGATTTTGTTTTGATCACTAGATGTCTTGGTCAGCTTGCACACACCTCGACTGATTCCGGGGCCCTGGAGTTAACGACCAAACAAACCTCCTCTTCCTTCTTCTTTTACCTTCTGAAAATCAGGATGATTGTTGCCAAGACAGATTCATTCTGGATAATTTTTCTTCTTCTTTTACGTTATGAAAATCAGGATGATTGTTGCCAAGACAGATTCATTCTGGGCATTTTTTGCAACAATGTCTACATCACTCAAGGAAAGTGGGTATTAGACTAGTGTTACTTAAAAAGATTGCTCAGACATACTCTCCTTTAATGAAAAAGCTTTCCTTTTAGCTATAATTCATCGACAATTTCATGTGAATCTCCACTAATTCTGTCACCTTTTCAGCATTTGAAGAACCATAAAGAACCCCACGGTGTTGTGATTGTTGCTCTCTTGTTCAGCCACTACTACTCGTGCATGATCACTTAATGCAATCGCAACTCCTCGTCAATCTACAAAATCGTCGAAGCTTGCTGCATCCTCTTGCATCAACAATATCACCGATGATCACCCTAAAAGCAAAGTCGTGACTAGGGGAACATTGGCAATGGAGGTCACTATGGGCTCTTCTATTGCAAATTTCCATTCTCTTCTGCTCTGTTTCGTTCTATGACAACTGTGAAAATCAGTTCATGATATTTTCAGAAGAGCAAAATCTTCGACCGGTAGAATTGGATGGAAATTTGTACCGTACAAGAAACGTAAACCTAGCCATCAAAACTCGTAAGTAACTTCGGCAGAAACGATATCGAGTGATTCACAATCTTAGGATGGGGATGATATTTACATTGAGCAACTGCACGTAAGTTTGCAATCTGAAAGACATGGCCCCCAAATCTAAACTTCATGATATGGTTCGGGAGTGCATCAAGTTTCTGAACATGGTATCCAATCGTTAGTCCGGTTGGTTGGTGAGTTTGCTCCCCATACAATTAACCATAATTTGATTATTGGGTCAAGCCGCGATAAAGTAATATCTTGTGAATTTCTAGCTCCGGCGTAGATGGTCTACCTTTGACCTGAACCGAGAAGAGAATTAGTCGAGGTGCGAAAAAACTGACCCAAAACCAATTGACCGTTGAATAAAAAAAATGAGAGTTGCTATGTTGTTTGGGGCACTTTACTTGCCTCTTATTTTTAGTCATATCTCAAAAAATCTGCACTATCCCAATCTCAATTTTTCTGAAGATAAATGTTTATTAATATCAGAACAATATAAAGATCATCACTGACCTCCCTTTCTGGATATCAATCCTTAGATTTACAATTAAACCAATGGAGCCAAAACCAAAAACCAAATCATCATATTCAACACAATCCTAATAGTTCAGGACTACTATCACTTGTAAATTTGATGTACGGGTGCAAACGAACCAAGCCCAATTTATTTACCATACGAGCCTCAGCAAACAAGCCCGAACCTACACAAACGAGCTGAACTTTTTCTAGGCCGAGCCGAGCTTTAAAGGGTTGAGTTCGGTTTATTTACTAAATCAGCATAAAACTTGAGCTCGAGCTCGGATCGATTACTAAACAAGTCGAACCGAGCCGAACCCCTAGAAGCCGAGCCCCAAGCTGCAAGCAAGCAACTCAGTTCGTTTACAGCCTTAATATGACTTGAAGAAAGGCAATAACGAAAATGGTTCGTAAACATTTGTTTCTTTAGGAGAATACAGATCATACAATGCTATTACCAATTCATGAAGTACATAGGCAGCAGCATTGGAAGGATAGACTAATCGCCAGCCACCCTTAAAAGTACAGGAATTTAAAGCAGTATATACATTACGAGCATAAACTGCAAACTGAAAGATAAAAACCTGTTTTGTTGTTCGGATACAACAGCAACACAAATGATACTGTAATATATATACATAACAACGCATCGTTTGAGCATCGATTAAACCTCCCTCCGGCGGAAAAGAGGCGTTTGGAATTAGCGTATACCAAGTAGAAGACCATCAAGTATGCTATAACTCCTTCTACCTCCATCTTCTTTCCTCAAATCCACTGCTCAGAAGCTCCAAAGCATTCTTACGCGCTGCTACTCTTTCCAGTCGCGTAAGCCCACTGAGGCATAGCATGGATGCGCTTCGTCGCCTTCACTCCCAACGGGTTGTCCTTGCTCTGTTTCATGAGAAGAGAGTAAGCAAAAAAAAAAACTCAAATCTTCCGAAAAACTATGCGAATGACCATAGAAATATGACGCTTATTAGTGTTTCTTTTCCCAATTATGATCCTTCCGATTCCTCTATCCAAACACACAGTGACACAGGAAAAGTTGACAAAAGTGACCGGGAGACGAAAAAAGTTTTCTAATGATGAAAAAATCGCTATAAAGCAAGTGTTGTGCGACAAGTCTAGTTCTTACCATTAAGCAGGTTCCGGAGTACACATTGCATATGGGGTAATCTTGGGGGCAGCAACTGTAATGGTCTTCGCAGCAGGTGGCGCCCTCGAGCGGGCAACATCCCCAAGAAAAGCAGTAATTCGCATATTCGTAGACGCAGCAGCAGGTGGTGCTCTCAGGACACACGTAGTCATTGTCGCAAACTGCAGGAGGCTTTATCGGGGACGGAGGAGATGGGCCGGGGTTGGGGGGATTTTCGCCCTTCTTGACGGGGTAAGATGCTTCCATTGCGATCCCACATATGCCCCCGTGAGGCACGTCGCGTTCCATCCTGATGTAGCCACCCTCTCCCCAGTCTGCTCCCCAGGAGTTTTTCACGATCCAGTAATCGACACCGTCTTCTGTGCCGTATCCAACTGCAGTCACGCCATGGTCTAACGCTGTCCCACAGCTTCCGGTGAACACGCCCTGAAGAGATGATAATCAAAGAAGGATTCAGATTACTTATGTATGTTCTTCATTTTCCAACAACTTTCAATGGCAACAATAAGCCAAGTTATGCAATCTTACCGAATCGTATAATTGGAATGCCATGCTACTGCCTTCAATGGCAACAGCCACGGGTTGATTCGCCACCGCCTTCAGCAACGCCTTCTCGTCGTTTTCAGGGACATCTTCATAATCATCAATCGCGACCACCTTTGCATTTTTCTGCACAGACACAAATCACCAAAGAATTGGAGATGAATACTCATCTCTTCACCGCACACAAACACAGGTCACATGTTTACGCGTATGTATCGGTCATTTGGAGAACTCGGTACTGACCCTGTACTGATCGCATCTGCTATCTCTAGCTTTATAGGGGTAATCTTCCTCGGAATCAATACCGCCGTTGTGGATGATGAACTCAAAGCCGTAGTCCATGAGACCGCCGTTGCACCCTTCATTGTAGGACGTATCGCAATCCACCAGTTCTTGTTCCGATAACGAGATCAAGTCTCCGGTTACTATCTTGTTGATCCCTTCCACGGCGGCAATGGTGGAAAAAGCCCAGCAACTCCCTTCATTTCCAATCAATCGATCGATCAATACATATAGCAATGAACTGTTGTACAATACTTCACATATAGATCATACTTTCCCGGATTCGAAAAGCATGTTTCATGTCAGATTGAAAAATGAAAACTGAGGAGACAATCAGGAAAATGACAGGATCATTGTAGAAGCCACCAACTGCCATCACACCTCAACCATAGATATCTCTTACCAGAATTCAGTCTCACTTTGAGGACCTGTTTATTTGATCAACTAACCGCGAATGGATGTGTTACCCATCAGACTGATAGTGATGAGATTAATAACACTGCACACCTCGTATGATGTTTATTTACCACCGGCGGCCAATTCATCCAATGACCGGTTCCGAACCATAAGCAAATACAGGACAGGATATTAAGGCCCATTCCGCTAAAGAAAATAAATTTCGTGAGCAGAACGGGGCCTAAGTCCATTATTTATTTATAGTCTAATCAAAAGCATGGCTGGCTCTGGGTTAAGGCCCATGAGGCGCAAGCCTTAAGCCCCCCAAAAATGTCCAAAAACTAGGGCCTCCACTTGTTTTTAGTACCTAATATATATGTGTTGCTATAGGGCCGTGAATATGTTTTACATAGGATCCAATGGCCCAGTAAAAATAGAACGAAGGAAAAAAAAAAAACGAGAATAAAGTTGGATCATGGACGATCTCTGGGAAAATTATTCAGTGTGGTGAGTGCATCATTAACATGGATGCATCTTTTCCCTTAAACGATAATTCTCATTGCAAACAAACCCAACGAACTAATGAAGAAGGAATTACACATTAAGTGATAGGGGTATTAAGGGCCTCATTTTCGAAGATTGTCTTATGCCTACGAAATCTCAAAGCCGGCCCTGATCAGAAGCTCATGTAAGCTCAAACTCAATCAAACAAACATTAGAGATTATCCATGCTCTTTTTTTTTCTTTTTCTTTTTTGTGATCGGGACACAAAGTACCATATAAGATCAAACTTACGGAGACCCGAAAATACCCTTACAAAATGAAAATACTCCAACCTGCAGCAATATTTCTTTTTCAAGAATGATGTCCAAAGTTCGTCCAAATTAATCCTAGATACATGCTTCCACAAATACACGTCATCGGTGGAATCAAATCCTTGGATAATTAAAGCAAATGAAAAAAATTAAGATTTTAAACAAACCATGCTTTTCACTAAAACTAGACATATCTGCCCTCAGATCTTACGATCTACGGTATAAAATGATTTGTATACACGGAGCCGGACATAGATGTGTCGGTAGCCGCCCGATGTGTGTGATTCTTACATATGTGTTTGGGTCTTATACAAGACACGGGCATCGAACGATTTCGAATATTTAGAGATACGTATGCCTACTTGGACATCTATGTATGTGCCCGTAACACTGCTCTAAACCAAAACACCCCATGAAGCAGAAAAATAAAAAACAGATACACATGAAAGGATCGTCACAAATAATTGTTGTAAGGGCCAACTTTTAGAGAGAGAGAGAGAAACATACCACAGCTACCCTGGTCTTTAACCCCAACGACAGCCCCTTTCTCCCTCCAATCAACAGAATCCGGCAACTCCTCGCCGACCCGGGAAGCGTACCGATCACTCCTCTTCGGCTTCTGAACCCTCCTCCTCGACCCGGCCTTGACCCCCAAGTACGTGGACCGGTACTCCTCGTTGGTCAGGTCAGCGAACCGGTTCAGACCCACCTTGTAACTCCGGCCCTCGACGCTGTTATGCTCCTCGACGAACCTGAGATTGTCCTTGAATATCTCGAACCTCCTCTCCTTCTCGCCCAGCGCGTTGTACGATTTCCCGTGCTTTGATAGCCACGACTCGTACATGGCCCTCACCTCTGTTTCGGTTCTCCGGTCTGATTTTCCGGCCGAGATGGCGGTGATGATCGACATGTCCAGCGCCGATGACAGGACAAAGAGTGTTAGGAGTAGGAGGACGAAGATTGGGATGAAGGATTTGGGTGAACCCATGTTCCTCTCTCTCTGTGTGTCTCTCTCTCTCTCGGGTTCCTTTGTTTTTGGAGAGAGAGAGAAGAGTGTAGGAATAGTGAGCTGGGGGGAGTGGGTGGTCTACTTTTATAGTAAAGGCAAAGGTTCATTTGGGTGTTTAAAAAAACTGCTGATTTTGTCACTTTTTTTTTAACGATGCAAAAATATACCTACAGATTAATGACGTTAACAAAGAAGGGAGTAGCAAAATTATTTTCTTTTAAAAAATGCCGGTAGTAGTTAGTATTTGGAATCTTTAACCTTGTGTGAAATTGAAAAAATTTACTGGAATAAATAAAATGATTGTTTTTGGGAAATTATTTTCACTCTCCCTTTTTTGATAAATGTACTCAATTTCTTGTCTTCCAGTGAAAAATTGCACATTAAAATTTCACTAGAGGACAAAAAATCGAGTGTAAAAATCACTACCCTTATTTTTCGTATGCTTTTATAAAATAATATTTATTGGTATGTCTAAATTTTCTATGTTTTTAAGACGAACAACAAAAGTAAAACCATTTCCACGTCTCTAAAAAAACATCACGTGGTGCCTCATACTCTTCATCCACTACACATGCATTTGTATGGTCCCACCATAACGTATGTGGAGTCCAAACAAAGAGTTTTGAAACACCGACACATGGTGCTTAAGGGCATGAAATAATTACTCATTAAAAATTGAGAGAGCCAGCAAACGCAAAGAAATATTTTGGTCTTTCCAGAGACTCCAAAAAGGAATGGGGAAGTGAAGCTTTCTTTCTTTCTTTGTATAGTAATTAGATAGACCAATTATTGTCCACATTGTCTTACCTGTCTGTAACAAAAAAATGTCATTATTCACGAGAGTCCAAACGAGACCCATGTGGAATACTGGAATCAATGGATTGGGGATAGGCTGGCCGAGAAATATATCCAGTCAAAGGAGAGGAGTGGGGGAAGTGAAGACTCGTAGAGAGAGAGAAAGAGAGACGCAACTCTCAGATTAAAAATAATAGATAGTAATTAATAAAAGAGTTTCAAACATTTGGCCTTGGAAATAGGAAATTTGTTACTAATAGACAAACAAAATGCTGATATTTTCACTCTTTTTTATAACATGCATTTCTCCGCTCAAGCCCATTTGACTAATCAAAGAGGTAAGGACGGGTAAAATGGCATTATTTTTACCGTCTTTAAACCGAGTATGGTAAGCCGCTGTTGATTTTAACATAATTTTCAAAGTCATTTTTATTTTGTTATAGTATCACAAAGTCGATCAACAACTAGTAGCAATTCTAATGCGCGAGTTTGGTACAACTTGGTCACAAATATCAAATCTAGGCCATTTGAGTTAGGCGAATTTCATTTTTCGAATGCAATTGACTTTATGTGATGTGGAAGATCTCGTAAAATCAAAATTAATGTCAAATTTGACACTAAAGGTGTCTTGTCATTTTCTGACAGTAAATTTAGGAAAATGATATTGGCACTCCAAAAATTGATACAGACACTCCAAAATCAGTGTAACTCCAAAGCCACTTTTCTTTGTTTTTTGGAGTGCTTGCATCAATTTTTGGAGTGCCAATATCATTTCCCTAAATTTAACTCATCTATGGACATGAATTTCGTCAAACAAATAAATAATCTATCTGAAATTATGCGGAAGCGTTCAATCTACTTTTAGAGGGGGGGTGAATAGGAGTTTTGATAATAAAAAAAATTACCAATTTTCTGATTTAAAAATTAATATAGATGAACGGGTTGATTATCTCGATTAATCCAAACCAAAATTCAAGTACTGCAGTAGAATAAAAATTGTGACAAGAGACGCACGATTTACGTGGAAAAACTTAGGGTCCTAAATAACCCTAAGCCAAAACCACGGTCTAACACTACTGCTTTATTCTATTAATCAAAAAGAAGTACAGATTGCGAAATAGCAAAAACCCTTACCCAAGCCTTTACATATTCTCGTCAATCTCCGATGCTCCCAGAGCTTCTTCAAGGTCCAATAGATGCACCACGGACTTCACGCCCGATCTACGGATTCAACCAGCTCCGAATCAATCTCCAAAAGATTCGGCCTCAGCAGGAAACAGCACCAAACCACGAACAGTGAAAATGGATGTATGATATGATATGATGTGTAGCGTGATCTCGACAGACCCCAAAATCGTTCAAATAAATGCAAGATGCAAGAACAAAAAAGAAAGAAGAAAAATTATGGGCTGTAATGAAAACTGTCACTCTCGCCTCCTACGGACGTCGTGCACCACTTTCTTTCTTTTTTGGAAGCAAAAACTCTCGCCTCTGTTTTAATGATGCAAATATGGAAAGCAAATTCTTACAGAATTTTTGGAAAGGCAACCGTGCAATATTATTCTTTTTGTTTTACTGCTCTAGAAAGAACCTCTCGTAATGATAATGATAATGATATAGACATGGAAAACGAATTTTTTTCGGAGAGATTTACCGGAAAGAAAAACGTGCAGGGATAAATTTCTAATCTTGGAAATAATATGCATGATGTGTAATGCTTTTACCTCTCACGCAATTGGAACGATTTCGCAGCAGTCAACTTGGCGCAGAAAATGGGAGGAGCATTGAGCGAGCAACTACCCCCTAAAAACCTACCCATTATAATTAAATGGAGTCGATATAACAAAGACACAAATGGAGGTTTTGGACAATCTCGGAAAGTGCCAAAATATCTAACACTGTCAAATTATGACTTTGACAGCCAATGTAGCAACGAGTGAACTTGTTCTGGATTTCTATATGTAAAAATGCTAGAAATTGAGAAATAAATATCCAAGTGTTCATATAATACAGTGCATGATAAAACTTTAGCTGTGATGTTTTATAGGTCGTCACACGCATATTAAATTTGACCCACACCTTTTTTTTCTATTTTTGATTAAGGAAAATACACTCTAAAACATTATATACTTCTTTAATTTTTCAAGCATTGCTTTGTTTATAAATATCCACTAACTTTTACTTTGAGTATTTTTTTTGTACCAATACTTCATTTTACTTTTTTGTATTACCTTAATTAAATTAATTTCAAATATAATTATTGAAAAAACATAAATTGTCCATAATCATTTCCAGTTAAAATCTAATACTTTTTGAGAAAATTGGACGACAGGCTTGTGTATGGAATCTGGGTGAGCCACGTTGCTTGTTTCCATTGGTGGGCTTTATCAGTAGGACACTCCGAATTCGCTTCTAGTATTTGGTGGGACCCATAAAAGGTTGGCGTGATACCTTTCTTGTATGGACCACCCAACCTCTCTTTCATCTAGAGGTGTCAAACGTGTGTGCCGTGCCGTGCCGTGCTATTCAATTTTCGTGCCAATCGTGCTTCGTACAATGTTGTGCCGTGCCTGTTTACTTAAATCGTGCCGTGTCGTGCCATAGTCAATCGTGTCGTGCCGTGCCCATTTACTTAAATTGTTTCGTGCCATGTTGGCCTGTTTTTTAATCGTGTCGTGCCGTGTCGGCCCGTTTACTTGATCGTGTTGTATCGTGCCATTTTTCAATCGTGCTGTGCCCGTTTTGTATGGTACGCACAACAAAATTGCTTTGTTCTTGTTTTTGGTCTCTTACGGACGGTATTCCTTTGAACACTTAAGAACCATAAAAGAATGCTGTGATGTGCTGTGATGGAGTCATGTATTAAAAATAGGGCAGTACCCATTTGCTTCTAATTCTAAGGAGTTTGGGTTTCGTTTGAGAGAGAGAGAGAGAGAAGACGCTAGGGCCTGTCGGGTGCAACTGCTGATCTTATCTCTTTGTATATATACTTGGCCAAGTTGTGATCATGTGCATAAGTCACACCACAATCTATATGCACTAAATAACGGAAAGTTCTCTTCAAGTCTTATAATGCATCACTCGAGGGCTACCCGAGCTGGTTTTTGAAAATCGAAACCGTCTATCTTTTATGTGAGAGAGATTATATAATTTGTGCAAAAAATGAAGTAAATTGGTTATCGTTATGTACTTGATCGCACATAACAAAAAATTTCTATTAATTAATCTATATCCCGATGAAAGGGCTTTCAAAACCCGATTGACCCGAAAATTTGCGAGAGTATTTAAAACACTATGAACAACAAAATGAATGGTATGGATCGCCATAATTGTGTCGCAATCGCGTGGCTAGTGTACATTGGACTATAGCGGAATACATTGATTTAGAACCAAATAAGTTAGATGTATAGATTTGAAAGGTAGCTGCAGACTCATTTTTTCGAATGTTCGATCTAAACGGTTACGATTTAAGATCTTATCAAATTTATCATTCTCCCCTAAATAGGTGACAATCAGATGTCGAAAACCACGTGATCGGAACACATTCGGTGCTTCCAAAGGCGTTAAAGTCCTATAATGCACCACTTGAGGGTCGCGCCGAGCTGTTTTTTGAAAATCGGAACCGTCTACCTTTTTATGTGGGAGTGGTTATATCATTCATCCAAAAAAATAAATAAATTGGTTATCATTATATACTTAATCGCACATAACAAAAATCTTCTATAAATGAATCTACGTCCCGATGAAAGGGCTTCCAAAACCCGATAGACCCGAAAATTTGCAAGAGTGATTAAAACATCAAGAACAACAAAATGAACGGTATAGATCGTCATAATTGTGTTGCAATTATGTGGCTAACGTACAAGAGACCCGTTTTTAAAGAATAGAATTATATAATATATATTAGTTGTCCAATTACAAGCACAACAAGATAGTTGGCCTTGGTGGTTTGAGATGTGTGTTAAGTCCCCAAAGATTTGAGTTCGAACCCCATAGAGATTATTTTTTTAAAACCAATTTTGCTTCTTATTTATAATTCGTGCAAAAACATAACATGACTAATAGCCTTGGTGGTTTGTGATGTGTGACAAGTTCCATAGGACTTGGGTTTGAATCACATGGAGGTTTTTTTCTTTAAAATTAGTTTTTTTTTCTTATTTATTGTTAGTTGTTCCAATTTAAAAGCTTATTTTTTATAAATAATGAAACAAAAATGCCTTGTTTTGTAATTAAAATTATTGTTAATTAATCACATTATATTTATGAGTCACAAGTCAAATTATTTAATAACTTTTTTCCCGTATGGCCGTACCTTGTGTCGTGCCTGTCAACCCGTGTCGTGCTCGGCTAGAACCGTGTCGTGCCGTGTCCGTGTCGTGCCAAAACCGTGCCGTGCCCGTTCAACTACCGTGTCGTCCCCGTGCCTGGCTAAACCGTGTCGTGTCGTGTCATGCCAGGCCAACTTCCGTGCCGTGCCCGCCCACTTCCGTGCCCTGTGCCAGTCCGCGTGCCCACTAAAATCGTGCCGTGTCGTGCCGTGCCCGGCCAAGACCGTGCCCGTGCCCGTCCATGTGCTCACTAAGATCGTGTCGTTTCGTGCCGTGCCAAGGCACGACCGTGCCCGTGCCGTGTCATATTTAACCGTGTCGTGCCTGTGTCGTATCGGCACGGCCCATTTGACACCCCTACTTTCATCAAACTTTTTAATAACCGGATTTCCGGACTAGTTTGAACGCACGTCAACTAATTTCAGAACCCTAAACATAACGACCTGGCATAACCCCAGTGGCCCCAACCTTTTCCATCAACTATCATTCACTTGTGTTTGTCTTTTAGAATTTAAATTTTTTTTTTGATAAACGGATGTCCAGTAATCTGGCCCTTGCAAATAAAATAATTGCTAAAAAAAGTGGGTACACCTTGCAAGTTGCAAATTTCTTCGAAAATATAAGGTACTCCCTTGTGCCCCATGTCTCAATTCCTTTTTTGTCTAATTTTAAGAATTTTTTTTTTAAAGAGAGGCAAGGGTTACTATTAAAAGTTAAGAATTATCTAAAGTACCATCCCACTTTTATTTGGCATTAGTGATGGTACAATATTTTCATTAATGCAATAATTTTTGTCAAGATATTTTTGGATGGTAATTTTTAAAAAAGAGAGGGTGTTTTTTTTTTTTTTAATTGAATGTCTGGGCCAGACTTCACGTACCACGATTGATTCTAGGACTCTGAAGTTAACAACCAGACAAATGTTCCCAAGGTTTACCTCCGTAGAATTCGAATATTTTTATTGCTTTGTCATGCCCACTTGATCAAACCCTAAAAGAGAGAGGTTTTTACGGAGACTTTAAAAAGTAAACTTAAAATTTAGAAAAAAATTTGATACATGTGAAAATTACAAAGTGAGGAAATAAAGTGTGACAGAGAGTAGAAAACTGTTTGTGTCTCTACTGCTTTCCTTTTTTTTCCAAACACGTAATTATTTAGAAAGGACAAAAAAAATAATGTTGTCCCACATTTTATATTTTCCACTTGGTAGGGCCACCATGTTAATAATTCCAAGTAACACTGACAATGACAACAATATATTAATATGATGGAAAGGTCAAAACCATAATCAACTACCATACAAAATCCATTAATTAATTAAACTTTTTTAAATCCGATTTAATTAAACTTTAAATTCCAAATAATGTTGTCCCACATTTTATATTTTCCCCACCATATTAATAATTTTTTACTCTCTTAAAAATGATTCACATTTTAGGTGCATGCATGTTTGGAGCATGATTACGATAAGGAGTACACTATGATTTAAATACATCTCTTTTTTTTTTCCCCATAAAAAAATCCGAAAGTGTAAATATTGTCATTCGATCAACTTAATTTTATATCTAAAAGTTTGTTTTTTTTAGGAATCCTAAATCACGGACTCATGGCACAATCCACAAGTTAGCTTATTAAACCTCTCAAAAAAAATTAAAATAAAATAAATTCAGAGTACTAACAATGATCTGTTTCTTTTTAAAAACTTTTGTTTTAACGTTTTCTATCTACTAACATATTCATTAGAAAAACAAGTTTACCTAACCATCATTTTAATAATTTCCCATTTGACACAAAAGAACCAAAATTTTAGGTAGCCTAAACAAAGACCAGATCCATTAAACAACACCATCATGAAATACTAATAACAAAGAGGTGGTCAAGCAGAATGAAAAATAGATGTCGAGGCACAGTTCAGTGCATGGTTGCTTGCTCCCCATGGAGCTCCTCCATCTATCAGGTGGCGAGTTCGACTCTCACCGTCCCCACCCTCATACCCCTTAGAGCTAGCTAGAGTGCTAGACTAATGTAAGATTTGATATATATGTATGGAGGGAGAAGAAAAAAAAAAAGCAAAATGGAATCTAAATGGATTCAATTATTTATTAATAATGGACAAATTTGTGAAGGCAATTGATAACAACCATCAACTGCACAAGGTTCATACACTCCATATCCCTGTTGTAGATTACTCTATTTAGAAATCACATCAAGCACTTCCACTCTTTTTTTTTCTTTATAAAGTTTGAATAAGGCTTGTCTCCGGTCCACATTTGGACTGCAGAGGTGCGGTTGGAGTGTTTACAATCGTCAAATGGTGTTTTTAACGGTCGAGATCTAAAAAAAACTTTTCAGGGGGAAAGTTAAAAGTTTTTTAAAATTTGGACCGTTGGATGCAAAGATGAAAAACCTTGATTGGATTGCAGGGACTCTCTACCGTCCAAATGCAAAGAATCCGCCTCCACAAAGGGTTTTTTTTTTCTTTGCCCTTTTGGAATATGGGTCAAACTTCAAAGCTAGATACAATCAACACACAGATATTTTATAAGTGGAGGTAAAATATGAATTGGTGTTTTGTAACAACAAAGTCTCTGGTCTGTTTGGTGGGTTTAGCCTTGATTTTTATTGGCTTAGTAGATGGGGATGTAAAAGATATTTTCAATAGATAGTGTGAAGATTTTATGCATGTGAAGCTTCTTGCATTAGGTTTGCTTATGCTTTGTCTTTGTTTTTTGAAAAGCTTGTGCTTTGTTTAGATCAAGGACTTATCGAAAGAATTATCAACATATTAAAAACAAAGTTTCAGTAGCTTATGAGTGCGGATGAAGCAGTCTCGAGAGTTGTTGGCAAGAAAAATTAAACCCGAGACTTAGCATTTAAGCGAAACCCTAAGTCTCATGTCAAGACAACTAGGTTAACCCCCTCAGTTTGGATGTCGAGAAATCTTGAGAAGAAATCGTGATGCCTTATTTCCATGTTAGAACAAAGCCATTTACGGCCCAATGGGTGCGAAAAGCCTTGAGGCCATTCAGCAGAAAAGGCCGCCTTACGTTTTATGGGCTTTCATTACGGCTCACTTAATCCGATGAACCCTTCTCCAAATTGAAACATTCTACTCCTACTAACTCGATTTTTTTTCCTTAGGGGCAATGAAACAATGAGAATATTTCCTGTTTTTTTTTTTAAAAGTACACCTTTGTCCCATAATTTCTTTTTGTCACTCGATAGATGTCTAGCCTACAGTAAGAGGATGGGAAAGGGGTAACGCTAAGCGGCATACGGGTGGGACAAGTCCAAAGAGCGTCAACCACCATACCAAACACTCGCGCTTTTAGCGAGAATCAAACTCTCGCCTTCCTTCGTAGTTAATCTTTACAAGCAATTTACATTCTGTGCACAAATCGAAGGACAAACATAGCAAGAATCGAAGTTTTTCAAATGTCATTATGAAGTTATCACATTTCTTCTAATTAACACTTCAACAATATCTTTCATTTTTTTTTTAGCATTTCTCCAAAAAGACGTCATTTTGGTTTTAAAAATAGAAAAATTTATAGAAATGGTCCTCCTAGTTTCATTCGAGTCTCATATTCATCCTCCAAGTATCGATTGCAACTCTTTTGACCTTTAAGTTTGGTTTTTGTACCAAGTTGGTCCAATTGATAACGTTTGTCAGCCAAACTAGACGGAAAAAATCATATTGAGGTCAGATGTTATCAATTGGATTAACCTGGTACGAACGGCAACATCCAAATTGCCATCAATCTGGTTTTCTTTCCGTCCAATTTGACTGACAGAAGTTACCAATTGGACCAATTTGGTACGAAAACCAAACTTGAAGGTCAAAAAGTTGTAATTGATACTTGGATGACGAAAATAAGGCTCGGATGAAATTAAGATGACCATTTATATAAATTTCCCCTATTTTTAAAACCAAAACGACGTCATTTTGCATTTGTGAATGATTTTTGCAGGAATTTTTTTTTGTAGTGGTTCCCAACTCCTTAAAATTTGGGAAATTTGCATGATAGTTTTGTTCTTACGAAATACTCATACTAGTAAGTTCATTTTTTTTTTAAATTTGAAAATTACAAATATAAATACTTAGAGTATTTTTTAAGAATTCTTAACGAAACACAACCATAATGGGGGTGAGAAGTAGAGGTGGGGCGGCAGGTGACCCTTTCCTCAACCACCGAATAATCATTCCGACCTATTGACCAAATATCCCTTCCGGTGGCAAAGATGAGGGCCGATGGGTCCCACAAAAGACTTTTTAATAGTAATGCTTTTTAAAAGTCAACTCCACACAACTGGCCTCACCCTTCCTAATCTTTTAATCCAACGGCTCAGGACGTCCTTTTGACTTTTCTTTATTGCATCTTCCTAGTTAATCATTAACCATTAAAGGGAGTGATTATTCAGTGCTCTTACGCGGTTCTCCAATCACCTCCGCCACTACCCATCAAGCGGAGACCAACACAAAATGTATCAACCCACGTGAATGCGTTGTTGTGGTAGCCAGCTCCGCGTGATGTGTAGTGGTGGAAGAGAAGCTAACCCAGGGGCCCTGTTGTCCTCATTCGGGTCGTTCAATTTCAGAAATAAATGACTCAGATTTTATCTTGACAAAAAACAAATTGACGACTGAGATCTGTTCAGTTGAGATGAAATTTGAGCCACCTATTGCCGAAATGGATGATTCAAATGGGAATAACATGGGTGTTGTTGACCCTTAGAATAGTCAGGGACAACAGAGCCCCCGAGTTCAGGAGAATCAGGTGGCGATGCTCCTCCGCACTGAATAAACGCTCTCAAATGGCGATGCACCCAATACGGTTGACCTTCGAAGAGTCCACGTGGAGGGAAGTTATTAGCAAGTGGGTCTGACTTCGGACATGTAGCGACAAATACGGCTGGTGTAGGGGCCCTAAGGGGCACGGAGTAAATTACAAGAAAACCCCTTCTATTAGTTCAAATTCACATTTTCACCCTCTATATTCTTTGAAATGCCGATTTCTCAACACAAAAAAATGCCGCTAGTTTCTCTCATTTGCTGGTTAAATGTCGATACTCCCTTACGTTGCAATCACTTTGACTATGTTTGCTTAATTTTTTGTTAGAATTTTCAAATCCGCCCTTAAAAAAATAGTTGAATTTTTTTTTCAAAATTAGTTCCTTTCAATGTTTCAAAGCAGTTTTTTTTTTCACGAATTCAACACAATTCTACTTTTGTGAGGAAAAAGAATATTTTTTGAAAATATTAATTTTAGTGTGTATTGCTGTAAATTACTTAAATAAGTCCTAATTTAAATTTCATTTTATAAAATAATTTAGGAGATGAAGCAAGCGTGGCCTTTGTCTTTCCTTTCTATGCTTTTCTCAATTTCCACTCCTTTCCTCAATTCCTACTCCACTATCAATTCTAAAATCAATCGATTAACGAGGTTATTATGGCGGATTCACCACTGCATTAAGACCTAGTTACCTGCCATGGGATGCCAATGGCATTTCAAAGAATCGGAGGAATTCTATTCACTTTGTTTGGTTCACAACTCATCTCATCTCATTTTCCTCTCTACACGTTCCTCAATATCTTTTTCTCTCTATCTCTCTACTCATTACCACTTATTACAACAAAAATAACTTTCAGAAATGCAAACCAAACAAGGTGATTATCATTTCAATAGATTAAAGTGGTTGTCCAACTAATTTACCCCAAACCCAAGGGTAGAAGAATAATTAACCCCTTTGACTTTCCCTCTTATGTCATCCCCACCTTCCTTCAAAATTTTCAACTCTTTGCTTTCGTCAAAATTTTCCCTCATGATACCCTCTTTCTCTCTCTCTCTCTCTCTCTCTCTCTCTATATATATATGTATATATATCGATCGATATCTCGAATGCTGTAATTCGAGAGATGGCCGTTGAGATCATGAGTTACAGAAGCAACGGTACGAATGCCGCACAAGAGGCAGCGAACTACGGGCTTCAGACCGTCGAGAAACTCATCGCGATTTTCTCTCACCAAACCCAACACCAGAATTCCTCTCCCCACGGCGGAATCGATGATCACGCGTTGATCACCGATTTGGCCGTGACCGAGTTCAAGAAGATCATCTCGTCCCTCGACCGAACCAGAACGGGTCACGCCCGGTTCAGAAAAGCCCCCCTGCCAAAAACACGCGAAACAGAACTGGGTGGGAAGATTGAACTGGATTCGATTTCGACGGTGTCCTGTCCGACGCCGGTCCATTCCTTACCTCCGGTACCTCAGAACCAATATTCGGTCCTGAAACAGGGGGCGGTCGAGTGGAAAGAATCGACGGCGACGATCGATTTCTCGGAGACGAATTCCTTCATTTCGTCGGTGACGATGTCGCCGGGGTTTCAGATTACCAATCCGTCGACGACGGTGACGTCGGCGAGTCGGCAACCGGTGTCGTCGGTGACAACGTCTCCAGGGTTTCAGATTACCAATCCGTCGACGGTGACGTCGTCGAGTCGGCAACCGGTGTCTTCGCCGGCGTTGAAAAGGAAGTGCGCCTCGACGGACGAACCGCTCAATTTGAAGTCACCGTCGTCAAAGTGTGGTGGGTCCAGCGAAAATTGCCATTGCCCCAAGAAAAGGTAAGCAAATACAGTTACATGGCATCGCGATAGGGGGCAGCAAATACGGGTACAACTTACATGACCTCATGCTCGGCTTGTTAAGACTCAATTCGTTTAATAATCGAGTTGAGCTCAAACACGAGATGCAGGCTCGTATAATAAACAGTTTGTCTAAGCTCGTCTTGTTTTTATTTTTTTTAGATCGGTTATAAGCTCGTCTTGTTTAGTAAATGAATCAGACTAAACGAGTGAAGGAGGATGAGCCGAGCTCGAGCTTAAATATTAGGCTCGTTTAATAAACGAGTCAAACTAGAGTACTACAAAGCTCGGTTCGGATTACGATGGTAGTGGTGTGTTTCATTCCATGGGATAATTGAGGTGATTGGTTGTGTTGATTTATGAACAGGAAATTAAAGGTGAAGAGGGTGGTGATGGTCCCGGCTGTAAGCATGAAATTGGCTGATATACCACAGGATGATTTCTCTTGGAGAAAGTATGGTCAAAAGGCCATCAAAGGCTCCCCGCATCCAAGGTACTTCACCGTCCCGATTTGTCCAATTTCGATATAAGTGTCATAGCGTATATTTTTCGATCCAAAATATTTGACGTATTTTGAAACTTTTGTCTAACGAAATTAGTAAAGATTTTTCAAAATAAATCTACATTGCATATAAAAAAAACATGTTATAAATTCAAGCATAGAGGCGATTTTTTAAAACTGAAGGAGTACATGTTATGAATCGTTGACTTTTGATAATAAGTTGACCAAAAATGCTAGAAACGTGTACTATAATTCACAAATATTTGCACACACAACGACCAAATTGGCCACACGCAATGTGTATGTGCAATCGAATCCTGACCTCATGTGACAATCCTCCTGTGATCCTCTCGTGTGGATTCCATATGGTTGACTTCTTGCATTTTCAAAAAACTAATTGTTGAGATCTAATTTTATTTAAAACTAGAAAGTGATGACAAAACGAAAAGAGAAGAAAAAATAACACCCCCAAAATAGGACCAGTTGCACTGTTTTATATAGTGTCAGTTATTATTCAAGTTGTTTTTGAAAAGTCAATTACAAACCTAAATGACTAAATGCTGTGTTTGGTTTCGTTTTTGAAATTTTTTTTGAAAAATAGTAGAGGTAATAAGTGGAAAGAGATAGAGAGAGAAATGTTACAAGTCGAGGGAATCTAGGAGGAATTTTTTGAAAAATTCTTTTTGAGAAGTAAAGAGAACACAACATAAAACTGCGTGTTTAATAGTTCCACTCCTCCCCAAAAAGAAAGTATCAGGGATTTTGAGATACCACTAATTTTGGGGTCTTGAGGGCTGGTATGTACCCAAGACGACGTAGTTTTGAAACCTTTTGATGAAAGAGCAATCTTGAACTTCGATTTGCTAAAAGTGTGAGGTGTCAAGCTTAGAGCGTCACTGCGAGGTCACATGAAAGGATCACATGAGGATTGTCAAAAGATCAGAGTATCCGGGCTCGTTCGACCTAGCATTGTTGATGAGTTGATTGTCCATGTCACAAGTTTCGTGTATATTCTGTATGATTAGTAGGGTTGTAAACGAATCGAGCAGCTCGTGAGCTCTGCTCGGTTCGGTTCGTTAAGGCTCGAGCTCGCCGAAGCTCGGTTCGGCTCGGCTCGTTTACACCCCTAATGATTAGTGAATACTTAGTTAATTGTAAATTTGTAATAAAGGTTTTGATGAGCTTGGCGGGTGCAATTTTCCATCAGGGGATACTACAGGTGCAGTAGCGTGAAGGGATGCCCGGCGCACAAGCACGTTGAGAGAGCGTTGGACGATCCAACGATGCTGATAATCACGTACGAGAACGAACACAACCACTCCTGCACCGGTGGCTCAATATCCACCGCGGCTCACGTTTCTACTCATTCTGATCATCATCCGACGATCCAACCAAGTTTCTAAAACTTGGAAAGGAACACAATTACCTAATCAGTAATCGCAGCAGCCCCAATAGCTAGATGTGACTGAAGACCACGCTGCCAATAAGTCAACGCCGCGGCTTTTGCCAATCGTCTCTTACCCGTTGACTTTCTTATGTGGCGTAAAATAGGACTAACTAGTCGCGATATATCATTTGATGTTTCGATCCGTTTTTCTCTGTAAACCTCCTCCTGTAAATTGCTCATAAAGTTTGTCGGACATTGTAAGATACTTGTTCGGATCATGCTTGTCGTAATAAAAATGAATGGTCAGATTTGATTGCAAGGAATCAATGTGTTCCTTCAAATTAACAGCAAGATTTTTTTTATTTATATAAATGGTGTACAAATGGAGACTTACAACATAAACGATTCAAACAATAAGGGACGAAGAGATCGTATATCAAATTGATGATTATGTATTGTGTATGAAACGATTTGATGATTTGGATTTTGGACCAGTTAAATATTACAGTGATGAATTACACGAAAATTAGAACGGTGGGTTGGACTTTTTACAGTCAACTTATTTCACTTTTTCTGCTAAAAAGTTGTTATTTTTCAAAATACTTGGTAAAAGTAAAAAAAAAATTTACTTTTCTGATTCCTCTCATCGAGACGAATCAATAATCCACAAAAATTTGGCGCAAAACTAACAAATGTGAAAAAATAAGTTTAGAAGAACTCACCCTTAGTTTTTTTTTTTTTTTTGATCCGCCCCTCACCCTTAGTTGAGTATCAACTTGTACCTCGTGAAATTATGTTGGTCATGAGAGAAATTAAATCATCATCAGAATTAAAATGATGAATTATGCATAAATCATCAAAGCTAAATCGTTAGAAATCATGTTGATCAATAGATATTAGTTGATCATTTATCGAAAGACAAATATGCTCTGTTGTCGATGCTTAATGAACCTAATTTTATACCCGAAAATTGATTTGGACGTTGATACTTTTTGAAATGAGACCGTAATGCTCTTTACCGGTGAGATTATTATATGAAATATTATAGTACTTCTTTCGTCCCAAATTGGATGACAATTTTTGATATCTGTGCTAATTTCAATTTCTTATCTCCTTCAGTATGAATCTTAAAAAATATGCAATATGGATCTTGTTTGATAGTTCTCGATTAATTCTATTATACAAAGTTTTCAAGCTCATAAAAAATATTATAGATTGCAAGATATAAGCAATGAAAAATAGCACAAATTTCAAAAATTGTCATCCTTTTTGGGACGGAGGGAGTACATTCTTTCTCTCACACCAAAAGGTCAATTTTTTTGTTCTACAGAAATAAAAACTGAGATGTTGGAAAAACGTTTTCAGATTTCTCAAAAGGAAAAAAGTCAAAAACTATTATTTGCTCTTTGAGCAAACCCTTGGTAATTAATAATGCGGGACCCATGTTTTTTTAAGTTGATTAATTATGAGATAAAATTACGTGTGGCTTGTAGTGATAGGTGTGAAACACTGCTCCTTAATTTGTAGTAGCTTATAGGCTGCCCAACATAAACGAAAAAACGTACGAAAATTGATTTTGGCACTCTAGTTTTAGCCACTAACACTCCACTTTGTGTCTTGATTATGTGAGATTGTAAAACAAAAAGTGGAGTGCCAAAATCACATTCCAAAACATAAAATAGAAAATCTAAAGAAATCATACTACATTCATTGCCCACGGAAACAGATTTTTAACCTTATAGTACTCCATCCGTCCCATAATATTTGTCTGGTCCGCGAAACGAGGATTACAAAATAATGCATTTCTTTCAAGAAAAAATTTAAATTTTTTTCATAAGTTAAAAGAACTCGTCGAGATCTAGTAAATTGTTGAATTTTTTTCCAACTTTTCTTACAAAAAATAGTATTATTTTTACGTCTTCGTTTTGCGGACCGGACAAACATTATGGGACGGAGAGAGTATTAATTAGCACTTCATGATTTTCCAATCTTCAACCAATAATAATAGGACTATTGCACCGGAACTTGGATTCCGACAGTACACGATTTGGGCCATCCATCTTTTAATAGCCGAAATAGACGACTCGAATTGTGCATTATACGACTGTAGTGCACTCCTGTACCATCTTTGATTGTGCTACCCATTAATAATAGGAAGGTTATAAATGGGTTGAGATTACGCAACCATCTTTATAAGGTTCAATGATTTCGATATCCCCTTTCCAAGAAGTTTTTCAGTGCCGGGTGGGCACCGGCCACGTGGTGCCGAGCACTATCTCGGCCGTCCAAGCGTGTTTTGGACGGTTCAGATCTGTTTGGGTAATTTTTAAGTGTAAAATTATCAAAATACCCCCTCAAGTCCAAACAGATTTGGACCGTCCAAAATACGTTTTGACGGCTAAGATGTGTGCTCGGCACCACGTGGCCGGTGCCTGCTCGTCACTGGAAAATTTCTCCTCCTTTCCAGTTTTCACAATAATGAAATCGTTTGACTCTAGTTTTAGTGAATGATATTTTCCCCTTACGAAAACTAAAAGAATCTAGCGGGGATATTATTTTTGTTTACGCGTGCAAAGTGTATTTCACTCAAAGCCAAAGAAATTCATATGATTCATACTACTACATTTTAGTGCCCACCAACCTTGTATTTTTTTAAAAACTTAAATGGGGCTAGCTCAGTTGACCATGATTCTTGCATCTCAATAGGAGGTCAGGAGTTCGAGTCTCCCAACCTGCGTGTGGATTTTCTTCCCTTAGAGCGATTTTCCTTTCTTTCTTTGTTTCTACCATTTAATGGGTTTATTAATTTCTTGTATTGGTTGAGTTGTTGGGCTTGGTTTGTAATACCCCGGATTTAGGGGTTTGAGAGCGTTTAGTTCCACATTGGTTGGGAGCTAAAGTCTCATGTGGTATATTAACACCCACCAAGGAGCTACATAGTACCTTCTTAGGTAAACCTTTTCAGGCCGAGTGTTTGGGCTGAAAGGGGGTCCATGGTTAGCCGGGTCGGGTCGTTACAAGATTATCTCATGAACTCTCATAATTGATGTGTGTCCCGAGTTTTGTACTATGTTGTTACAAAAAAAAAATATGGGCTGATCTGTTGATTCTTGCATGGACCCACTCGTTTTTTTCTATAGAATTTTCGAATGACTTGAATCAGCTGTCCGATGGTTGGAGTGATCCCGGGGCACTGTCGGTAGACAGTCGGTCTCCCCTTTGGTCGGTGGCCGTGAGCACCCCTCATTTTCAAATCCTCACCTTATAAGGGGGCTAGTGCACCCACTAATTATTACGAAGTCTAAAGTGGGCTGAGATTACACAACCCAATGTTCTCCATTTGTCTCATTTGGAATTTCTCAAATCTGTTCCAAGAAAGCCAAGAATTTATTAACCCCTAGGGATTTGGTCGGGTGGGTATGAGAAAATAATAAGTGTTTGTTCTCTATGTGGTCGCATGTTTGAATTTCACGGAGGCCAAATATTCCAAAGCTCCGAAAGTGGAGGTTTGTTCGGTCGTTAATTTCAGAGCTCCGAAAGTAGTTGTGCACACACAACCAGCCCAGACATCGGGTTATTTTCAATTCGGTGATTGCAAAGTACTCAATCAGGCTCTATCTCCTACGCTACCATCCATGATGGATTATCAAATTTTTTTATAGTTAGAGGGAATTAGAGAGAAAAAGAATTTCTAAAAGAAAAGCCGCGCATCCGATCAAAAAAGAAGAAGAAAGAAACGCAAACGCTTGAGGAGTCGAAGGGGAGGAAAGATATAGGGAAACCTCATTCAAGAAATTCGCTTCCGGTCTCTAAAACTTATGAGTAATGCTATTGGGACCGACGGTCCCCGGACCGAAATCGTACTGACGGCCTCGGTCGGCCGTCTCCGGCCACCGGACCACCGATATATATATACACGAAAAATAGGGTACTTGATCAAGCACCCTACAAACATCGAATATATGTATATTCGCACGAATATACATATATACACGAAAAATAGGGTGCTTGATCAAGCACCTTACACACATCGGATGCCGTTGATTCTCACGTAAGCCCCCTCGTTTTTTTTTCTTAGAATTTTTGGACGGCTCGGATCGGCCGTCCGGTGGCCGGAGACGACCGACCGAGGCCGTCGGTACGATTTCGGTCCGGGGACTGTCGGTCCTCATATCTTTTCCGAAAACTTATAAGCCGGCCCCGATTGTATATCTCACACTTTGTGAGATTACGTACATATCAAAGGCATTTTAATATCATGTTAATCCGGTCAAACAAGCGGCTGTAATGTATACCTATTGATTGCATTGGAAAATTTACTCATCATTTCTATTTCCAATTTTGTGATATTCGTGATGATTAATTATTTGAATGTTCTAGGTCCAATAAGGTGAGGACAAGTTGCCCATGATTTCAACCTAGAATGTTGCCAAAAGGTTTGGAAAAAAAAAAAAACAAAAAAAACAAGCCTTTTTGCGAGTGGAAAATCTCAGGTGAACAGGGATTCTTTATTGGCAGATAAGAGAAGAATAGTACCGGTGGACTGAATTGGTTAGCACTTTAGCAGTGTCATTTTCTCTAGTCTATTCCAAGGTTAAAGAAGGCCTTCAACTTTGTTCCTAGCTGCTCCCCATTAGCACTGTGGCTGGTGACAAGACCTGCTTTTTTATAAGTAAAATAATAACACATCTTTTAATAACCGGATGTCTGTCTTAGTTTACGCGCATCTCGACTGATTTTCGGGCTCTAAAGTTAACGGTCGGGAAAAACTCTAGTGCCCCTAAGGTTTGAATTATTTGACATTCGTGAGATTCGAATATGCTACCTCTTGATGAACAAATCATTTATTTATAATACTAAAATTTCTCATGTTCATTTGGCCAAACTTCTTGGATTGATAAATAACACATTTTTAATGACAAGTTCTCGATCAACTTATATTGTGGATCGTGGACACTGTTAGTACTATACGTTGTACATCAAGTTGTATATCTGACCAATTACGACTAGGGATGACAATGGTACGAGTTAAGATAAATTTTGCTATACTTCGACCCCGACCTTAAAATTAAAAGTGCCACCTGAATATGCCCCATACTTGGACCGCCGGTGTAAACATTATTTACATCGCCGGTGTAAACATTTGTTTCGTCCAAATCAATTACATTGCGTCAAGTTGCAAAACAGTGGTCCCAATTTATAAAACATGACGACGTGGTGCAATATAATTGATTTGGAGGAAACAAATATTTACACTGGCGGTGTAAAGAATTTAATCTCAAATTTTATATGTAAGTACATTTCGAGGCGGGTGATGGGACAGGAAACTATCATCTCAAAATAACCGATCGAGCACCCGAACACAATCCAGTATCCAAAAATCGGCCTCATCGGGTCGGGATCAAGGATACAAAACACTTCCCTTTAAATTTTCTATCTCACCCAAAATCTCACTATCCAATAGTACCATAAATCTGTATCTTGGATTCCAAAAATTGATAGCCAACAAGAAGAATTCATATGTTGGGCCACAAAAGTTCATATTCTAGAGCCGATTTTCACTTCTGCGCCAACTTTTTCGAACTCAAAATCCGTAGGTTGAATCAAAGAAATTTATTCGGGTTTTATACTAGACTATAAACTCAAATTATACGAGCCACAAAAATGTATGTCTTGAACCATGCATATTCATGTATTGGACCAGAAAACGATTTTCCGACAGAAATCATATCTCAAACTAAAAAAATTTGCGTCATGAGCCAACAAAGTCGTAGCATACACCCCAAACATGAGGTGTGTATTGAAGCATCGTCGCTCTCTCCGCTTTGGAGTACTATGTTTTCACAACCATCATCAAATTGTTCCCGGCCGCAATATTGCCATAGTCTCGAACCTACTGGCAAATGAAAATCTTAATCTTTCATTACGAACACATATAAGTGAAACATATTGATCAACAAAAACCGAAACTTACGAACACCCAAATCAGAAACAAAATTTAAAAAGGCGGAGGCGCAGGTTGATCGAACGGCGGAAAACTAGAATGGGGAGGCGAACAAGGAATGTAACTATACGTCGCGATATACGGACAGTACCTCGGTTGCGCAAAGAATTCCGCGCATTCCTCGACCGGTCTTTGAAACGGAGCGTTGGGAATGCAGTTGTTCCCCACATCAATCACTCCTTTCATGATCAAACTCTGGCAAATCGGCCCTATATGCGTGAAATAGTTGTCGGAAAGCGATAGATTCGCCAAATTTCCCAGCGCGCACACAACTTCTGGTACCATGCCATAGAAAAGGTTACCCGCGAGATTCAGCACCTCCACATTTTCCAAGCATCCCAAGGAAAAGGGTATCTGTCCCGTTAACCGATTGTTTCCGGCATCCAAAACCACGGCCTTATTGAGTAACCCGAGTTCGTACGGAAGGCATCCGCTCAACATGTTGTTCAGAAACAGAACCTCTGTTAGAGAGGACAGGGTTTTCGCGATGGAACGAGGGATCGGACCGAAGAACTTGTTGTTGGCTAAGGTGAGATAGAGTAGCCGGCTGTTTCCCAAATCATCTGGGAGTCTTTGCATGAAATTGTTGTTGTTGAGGAACAACGCGTCGAGGGTTTCATCGGTGAATAACTGGGGCGGGACCGATCCCGAGAACAGGTTGTACCGTATGTCCAAGAAAGACAGGGTTTTCATGCCTAGAATTGAATCGGGAAATGATCCGGTGAACAAGTTGTTGCTTATGTCGAGCTCGTAGAGGTAAGGGAGGTTGGCGATTTTCGGCGAGATGGAGCCAGAAAAGAAGTTGGAGTTGGCATGGAAGAGAGCGATATCCGGGAGACTATCGAGGAACCCATCGAGCGTTGGAGCGATGAGTTGGAACCCGTTGAAGTCGACCGAGGCGAGGGCGATCGCGGTCTTGTTATCGGGAGGGTGGTCACAGAAGAATCCCCTGTATTTGCATATGTCCGCGCCTACCCATGTTTTTGTGATGTTCAGGGGGTCCGAGGCTATAATTGTCTTGAAAATTTGAATTATTGGGTAGACCAAAGCCAGACGATGGTCTGCGAAAATCAGTGGTGGTAGTGGTGGTAGTGATAGTGGTAGTGGTGGTAATGGTAGGGGTAGCGGTAGCAGTGATTTCGGCGAGGCCGGTGACGGTAGTGAGAAAAACAAAGAAAGAAGGATGAAGAAATAAGGGAGTGGAATTTCAATGGACATGGTACTGCTCATTGTGTTCTGTAATGAAAAAGGAAAAGATGGGAAACAAGAAGTACTTCACAAATGGTAATCACTAGAGAGAGAGAGAGAGAATTGATGATAAGGTTCCTGCTACAATTGTGCTGTATCTCAAGAGTGTTTCAATAAAAACAGCTGTGACTTAATATACTGTAGAATTTAAAAGCATTCCATTGGAATAAAGTGCTTATAAAAGTCAAATAACTTTTCCCTCTTTTTGGAATCTCTAATACCGGTCTGTAAAGGTTTTCCTGATTGTAAGTTTCACTGTTCTGAAATTATATCGAGGCGCACTTGAACTAGACAACAGAATACCCGGTTATACAAAAGAGTAGCTCAAGTTCTCCTATTGCCCAGCCATCTCTCCGCGTGTATAGATGCATGCGCGCATGTGCATAATTTATCGAGGCAAAAGGATGCACGGTTCACTTTTCTCTCGATCAACTAACTCTGCGCAAGATGATTATTACGGGTTTGATATGAATCAGGCCCGTAACAATCTTCACAATTGAAATTAAGTTACAAAAGCCAAGTGCAGAGAAGCCAGAGGTGGATCCATCATCCACTACAAACATGTACACAAACTAGTAGTATCATCCAATAATTGAAAGGGCAACCAAACATTAAGTTTACAGCCCCATTATATGGTGGTGGGCAAAGTGGGACATGTCTTTGGCATCATTAAAGGTACGAAGATGACGTTTTATGCTAGTAGCCTAGTAATGCTTTTTCCCAGCTTTTGCTTTCAATTTCGCCGCTGGGTTCCAATTCCACGATATCTTTCGGCCAGGGTTCTGGGTTCCATTTATATGCTAGAGCTGTCGATTGTTAGGGCATCCACATCTCACTCTCTATTCTTCTTCTACAGCTACATGCAGTAGCGAGCAAATTACTCAAAAGTGTGCTGCACCAGTCTCGTGGGCTACCTCGATGCTTTACAGAATTTATAGTTTTGCTACAGCTCCTTGTTATAAAGAAGAGAGGAACTATTCACAAGCTACTTAATATTTTATTGTTTTATTTGTGTTCTCCTCACGTTTCTTTCTTTCATTATTCTAATATTGGAACCCTGTAGAGTAAAAACTTGATTATGAAAGCTTTAGAGATAAAAATTAATTATGATTTTTTAGGATAAAATGATCATTGTTATACTCAAGCTAAAAATATTTGTAAAATGCCGCAAATTTTATAAAATAACCACAATTATTATGACAACACCTAAAATTGTCATTTTCTTAACACAATGTGTCGTATCAAAAGAAAACTTATTTAAATACCACAAATTATATAACAAACCACAAATGTTATAACAATATCATAAATTGACGTTTCTTACCACAATTGTCGTTCCATAATAACAGTTGAAAATTAGAATTAACGCAAAGAAATATCATACCACAAATAATTTTGTTATGACAACACTATAAATTGACATTTTCATACCCACAACGTAACAAATTCAGGAATATAACCAAATTTGTTATGACAATATCATACCCACGTGTCGTATAAAAAAATTCAATCGATATGGTAGACCCTGTACATATAATAGGCTCCTAATATTGTATTTGTCAAATAAAATATATTTCATTAAAATGTTAAACGAGAAAGATATGGCTTGGTAGTGTGTGTCTTGTTTGATGTGTAATATGTCTCTAATTTGATTGTTTATCTTTATTTATTTCCATTTTTTATAGATTTTATTTTTATTTTTTTAGTATAAATTACATAGTTAGTTGTTGAAGTTTTATACTGGCAAATTCAGGTGTTCAAGTTCAATATAACATTATAATATATTAATGCTGCATTCGAGACCCACCGTACCAATTAGAACGAATTTGATCGCTTATAGCTAGACACTTAATCAGATGAAAAATATCATTCTATTATTAAATTTGAGTGCCAATGATGGAGCTTCCAAAACCTGATCGAGCCATAAATTTACGTGAACGACTTTATTCAACAAACATAACGAAATCAATGGTTTTGATCATTACTATTGTGTCACGGTGGTAAAGCTACTCTACATTCAACTATAGAAGAGGACTAGGTTTCATAACTATCTTGAAGGTACATTCTAAAGGTCGTTAGCAAGTATATTTCTAGAATGATTGATCAAAACTATTGGAACCATCTCTCTTTTACATAATATGAATAAATCATATGTACCAAGAATGAAGTTGATCATTTATCGTTAGACCCTTAATCAAACGAAAATATCATTGGGTGCCGATGAAAGGTCTTTCTAAACCCGATCGAGCAAAAATTACGTGAATTATTTCAACAAACATACGATCAATAATTTTGATCATGTGCGTAGTCACGCCGAGAAAAGTTTCATATAAAGTATATTGAATGTAAAATTCTAAAAAAAAAAAAAATATTGTTATGCGTAATTTAGTAGAATCGTTAGAATGTAAAGTCCTACAAAATTCAAGATTGTCACCAAAATTATAAAGTCTATCGTTAAATGTGGTACGACATATTTTAGTCTTGATATTTGGATTAAGTACACCCTTGTGGTAAAAATGCCAATTTTTGTGTATAAAAGTTATGGTATATTGTGTGAGAGGGAGATGGAGAGAGAGTGAGAAGCTATTATTTTATTAATTGATTTAATAAATGGGTGGTTCGGATCATTCATTATTTGTGTTCTCCTCACGTTTCTTTCTTTCATTATTCTCTTACAAATAAAAATTAATTATGATTTTTTAGGATAAAATGATCGGAAAAATAAGATCGCACAGGTCTCTCATTTTTTTTCAGAATTTTTGGACGTTGCATTTCAGTGGGCATTTACGTATCACTGAATCAACGGAAAAGATAGAGTAATGCTATTGAAAAGATACGAGGACCGACGGTGGATAAACTACATCCCGAATCCGTTCGTATATATATCGAGAGATCAGAGACTGGTACCGATTTGGAAGGGTTCGGCTGGATCGGGTGTTTCAGGGCAATTGGGGTGGCCTTTGACATTGGAAATTGTTGGGCCACATGCAAAAGAAAAAAACGATAAAAAGTTCGTCCCGAAGAGCTAGAGGTATAAATACACATCATCCTTAATAGCGTTCAATAAAAAAAAATTCAGATGAAGTCTTTTCCGGTCATTTCTTTTGGTGACTTCTGGCAAGTACCCTTAAAATTACGTTTTGAACACATTGAGCGGCTCGGATTATCAAAATTTGATCAGAAAATGGAAGGTGCGGACCGATCCAGATTTTGTTTAAGTCAGGACGTCTAGATTTTGCTTCGGTCCGCACCTCCCCTTTTCTGATCGAATTTCAATGATCTGAGCAGTTCAATATGTTCAAAACATGATTTTAAGAGTACTCATGTGAAATCACCCAAAAAAAATGACCGGAAAGGGCTTAATTTGATCAGTTTTTTATTGAACTGTTTATTAAAAAAATTATTCAGATGAAACCCTTTCCGGTCATTTTTTTTGCTGGTTTTTCGCGAGTACCCTTAAAATCACGTTCTGATCACATTGAGCGGCTCGGATCATCGAAATTCGATCCGGACGCTATTTAATGGAGCCTTTAACGAAATCTGTTAGTCATTCGGACGGAAGGGGGCGTTTTGATTAACTGAAGATAACGTTGGGAGTAAAATTGATTTTTTTAAAAGGTTGGGAGTCTAATTAAAATTTAGAGTAAAGATTGGGGGTATTTTGAAATTTTCCCCTAAAAGTAGTTTTCTACCGTAAGTCTACTAGTACAGATTTGTTGTGGGGCCCACTATGGGTCCCACACAAATGATCTGAGCCGTTCATTAAATGTAAAACAGTTTTCCAAGGGCCCCCACGAAAAATCAATTCAATCCGATACTTATAGATGCTCAATCCAATCAACTAACTTTTGATTTAGATTCACAGATAATAAAACATTATATGATTTGATCGAGCACCTATAAGTATCGGATTGAACTGATTTTCGCGGGGGCCCTTGAAAAACTGTTTTACATTTAATGAACGGCTCGAATCATTTGTGTGGGACCCGTAGTGGACCCTACAACAAATCTGTATGCAAAATCTGTACAGAAAATCTGTACCAGTAGACTTACTGTTTAGGATGATCTTTCGTTGCAAATCGCTCTCAATTTCTTGCAGGAGAAAATAATACAATCAATCTCATCCGTTTAACTCCAAGGGGTTTGCTCCCTCCTAACGTCTCAGATTCGATTATCCTTGGCGGCAACTTTTAGGGCCACCTCACCACACGGCACACGCGTAAGTGTGGAAAACGGCTGTGGGAAAGATTGAATGCAGGGATTAACCCGAGATGCATTTGACCCGAGACACGTTGCAATATAAAAAAAAATGATACAAAAGTACTGTCTCAATAAATCATGGGAAAAAAGAAGATGAAAGGGGGACAGAACCAAAAATTTACATGGCCCCATTTATAAAAGCAGCCGCCCTCCTAATTGATCATTAATACTGTGGGTTAAAGCGACTTAAGTAGACTCCGTTTCAGAACACCTTCTTAAAAAATAAGTACTTATTTTACATTTTCAAACTTAAAAATAATGTAAATGAAAAATAATTTTTAATTTTTTTTTGCACCGTATAAAAGATCTCAATAAGATCCATATTGATAGGAAAATTATTTGCGTAAACACATGATTTTTGAGCTTGAAATTGTCTTCTTAAAAAATAAGTACTTATTTCCCTTCCGGGAACGAGGCCTAATGAATCAGAGGTGCTACATCCACTGCTCTGTTTTATCGCTCAGCATTTTACCGTCCGTCTCGGAAATTTGTTGTGTTTGGATTGGATTTTGAAATTTTTTTTGAAAAATAGTATGGGTAATAAGTGGAGAGAGATAAAGAGAGAAATGTTAGAAGTAGGGAGAATCTAGAGGGAATTTTTTGAAAAATTCTTTTGAATTGCAAAGAGAAAAAGGCATAATGGTTTGGATTTAAAAAAAACTCTTTCAGGAAAAAGTTTAACTCTTCTCCTCTGGAAGAGTGTTTTAAAATCCGGATCGTCCAAAACAAATTTGGATAGTAAAATTGAAAGCGGTAGAAGGAACGGTAAAAAATAAGCGGTGGGCGTACACTTTCCGCTGAATGAAGCTTTAGACTCCTACACAGGAAAAAGTAATTTTTTAGGTGCAGTGCCAAAAAATCAACCCCAATCCAAAAGTGCAGATTCTCACTTATCTATCGGGAAAATTAAAGACTAGTAGGTGAATTTGTGGCAGCCATAGAAGTAGGAGTATGATTTTTCATTTCGCATTACATTTTGATTGTTTGACTACAGATTACTCGAACACACAGTACACCCGTGTCCGTGTGAGTGCATCTGCATTTGTATTTGTGGAACCTCACCTAATATGTTAACCTGTCAAACGGACCGGGCTGGCACGACACGTCTAAATGTGGCACGGGCACGGTTTTAGACAAGCACGACACGTCTAAATGTGGCACGGGCATGGTTTTAGACGGGCACGGCACGACACGGTCTTAGACAGGCACGACACGGCATGACACGGGCATGGCACACCAAATACTAATTTTAATATAAAAAATATTAATTTCTTATTTTACATTGTTACATAACATTTTACACGTTTTGTCTTGATAAAAAATTTACACTTTTTTTAGTGTCTTTTTTGGGAAATGATATTGGCACTCCAAAAATTGATGGAGGCACTCCAAAAGACAAAAGGAAAGTGGCTTTGAAATTACACTGATTTTGGATTGCCTGCATCAATTTTTGGAATGTCAATATCATTTTTTTTTCTTTCCGATGAAACTTGGTTGGAGATGTGCCGATATGGGCATGGCATGATACGATTAAGTAAACGGGTCGGCACGACACGGTTTAGTAAACGGGCCGGCACAGCACGACACAAAACACAGTTGGCACGGAGCTAAACGGGCCGGCTGACACGACCCGTTTGATACCTCTAGTAATATGGGTGTGTGCGGAATTTATTTTGGCTCCCCTGCAAAGTGTGGTTATCAATCTGAGAAGTGCCAAAATCAATTCCCTTATTTTAAATTCAATTTCAATCCTATTCTCCTTGATGTACCAAAAAAACCCTATTGGTCTTCGGCTTTGTCGGTTGAGTGAAGTGAAAGACAGTAATTTGAGCCCAACAAATAAAGACAAGGGTGGTGGAGACAGCAGTGTACGTGAGGCCCAAATGCATCTCAGAATGCAAGTTTGGTCTCTATCAATATATCTAGCTAGGCCTAGCATTCTAATGACCTTCTTTGGATACAAATTTATTCATGCACGTGAAAGGTGTTCAAACTATTCTCATGTTTTTCTACAGTTTTATAGCCTCGATCTAAAACAAAGAATATCTAAGCTGCTTGTGCCGCCGGCTTTGTCCGCGATCTCAGCTCCCTCCTCCGTTCATGCTAGCTACCTCAGCTTCAAATAGTGTATTGGTCGCTGGATTCGCTCCTTTAGCGACATCGAGGAACTATGTAAACTGACGCCAAGAACTCCGATTAGTTAAGTGAAAAACAAAACCTCCCGTATGTATAAAAACAAAAGGGAAAATTTCAAAATACCCCCCAACCTTTACACCAAAATTCAATTAGACTCCCAACGTTATCTTCCGTTAATCAAAACGCCCCCTTCCGTCCGAATGACTAACAGATTTCGTTAAAAACTCCGTTAAATAGCGTCTCGATAGAATTTCGATGATCCGAGCAGCTCAATGTGTTCAAAACGTGATTTTAAGGGTACCCGTGAAATATCGGCAAAAAAAAAATGACCGAAAAGGGCTTCATCTGAACATTTTTTTAATTGAATAGTTCAATAAAAAATTGTTCAGATGAAGCCTTTCCCGGTCATTTTTTTTGTTGATTTTTGCGGGTAACCTTAAAATCACGTTTTTAACATATTGAGCGGCTCAGATCATCGAAATTCGATTGGGAAAGGGGAGGTGCGGATCGATCCAGATTTTGTTCAAATCCGGACGTCCGGATTTTGCTTCGGTCTGCACCTCCCCTTTTCCGATCTAATTTCGATGATCCGAGCCGCTCAATGTGATTAGAACGTGATTTTAAGGGTATCCGCGAGAAATCAACAAAAAAAATGATCGGGAAGGGCTTTATCTAAACAGTTTTTTATTGAATAGTTCAATAAAAAATTGTTCAGATGAAGCCCTACCCGGTCATTTTTTTTGCTGATTTCTAAAGGGTACCCTTAAAATCACGTTTTGAATATATTGAACGGCTCGGATCATCAAAATTCGATCACGATGATATTTAACGGAGCCTTTAACGAAATCCGTTAGTTATTCGAACGGAAGGGGCATTTTGATTAACGGAAGATAACGTTGGGAGTAAAATTGAAGTTTTTAAAAGGTTGGGAGTCTAATTGAATTTTGGTGTAAAGGTTGGGGGGTATTTTGAATTTTTCCCAAAAGAAAAGGAAGAAAACCAGGGATATGTTGTTGCGTGGTGTAATGCAAAGTGGAGAGAAATCCTGGATATAGTTGAAGGCCTGTTTGGATGGCGGAGAAGAGGGTGGATTTGTGAGGGAGGCGGCCGGATTTCGTCTCTGGCTTCTCCTCTTCTCCGGTGTTTGGGAGTGAAAATGGGAAGGTGGATTTGAGGCTCTCTTGGATTTGTAATCTAGGTCTCCCCCGAATTTGTAACAACAGGGGTACCTTGTCGTTGGTGAAGTGGGAGTGTGCTTAATGACCATTTCGTCCTTGCTTATCAGTGGGGAGAGAGAGAGAGAGTACCTGCTGCTGCACTGCCGCGGCAAGAATAAATCGTAGCCCTAATTTTTTGGTTGAGCAAGTGTCATTCACGTGAAACAATTTATGTTTTTATATGAAAATTATGCCTTGCACCCTGAAATTTAGAGGTTCCAACCATTGCACCACTAACATTCACGTGAATTTATGTTTCAATTTACTACTCCCTCCGTCCCTTTTTTAGAGTCCAGTCTTCCATTTTAGGCTGTTCCTTTATAAGTGTTCATTTTGTAAAGTTAGTGGGTAAAAGTTGGTGAATTTTCTATTTTGCTCCTAAAAGTAGATTCTATTTTGAAAAGTTAGTGAGTAAAAATGTAATGATAATGTTTCCATAGAGGGTAATGAGGGAAAGTGGAGGTAAAGATTGATGTGAAAGGTGTAATGATGATATCTTTTTAATAAGTTGGAAATACGAAGCAGGACTCTTAAAAAGGGACGGAGGGAGTACAATTTTAAGGTACCATTCGTTCCAAAATTTATTTAAAACTGTAATGAGTTTTAAAATTTGTTCTAACTAAAATTTATACATTAATTGCCATTGATATCTTCTACAATGGTTGTCCTGAAAATCTCTCTTACATTGTATTTTTAAATAATTCACTTTCCAATTACGTTTTTAAATTTTTTTTCATGAAAACAATTTTTTTAATGGGTTTAAACATTTTAAAATAAAATAATTTTATATTATCCCACAATTAATAATAAATGTGATTTAATTTTATGCAATAATTAATGGTAAATATGTATTTACTATAATTATAATTAAATAAACAATTTTTGATCATTTAAAAATCTAAGTGGGGGCAATTCAATCATTCAATATCTAATCTCATCATATCCGCCTTCCACATCCTCCTCTTCAACAAAATAATCCAAACAACTCATTACAAATTCATTCTTACATGTCCACCTTCATTACATGTCCATTCTCATTACATATCCACCTAAAACAAATCCTTCATCCAAATGGACCGTGAAGGTGGGAGTTAGTGGGACTAATATGCATGGGACTATCATTTTGAAGACGATAAAGAGACTCCTTAATCTTCTGAGGTAAATTGTTACTACTTCCCACTAAAAAAATTACCACCCATGATAAAAGTTTTTTTTTTTTTAATCCACACCCATGATAAAAGATAAGAAGTCACTTTCCTTTCCAGAGTAATAGCTCTAATGCTAATTGTTAGAAACAAAAATGTTTTGTTCGGTTTGTAGTTGTGTTTTTGTTTTTGGGTAATGATTGTGGAGAGAAATAGAGGTAATAATTGGGAGATAGAGGTAATGATTGTGGAGAGAAATATGGGTAATAATTGGGGATAGAGATAATGATTGGAGAGATATAGAGAGAAAAAGTTAAAGTAATAATTGAAAATAAAGGTAATGATTGGGGAGAGATACGAGTAATGATTGAAAACAAAAATGAAAGCTAAAAAGGAAACTGAACAATTGTTTGATTTTGTTTTTTTTTCTTTGTTTTTATAGGCAGTTGTTTGATTTGTTTATGCAGCAAATGTCTAATATGAACCTGGGGTGCTTGTTGTCCCTTAGACAATTTGAGCCGTCCATTGCCGAGCATGAACGGTCCGGATTGGAGGCACCCCAAATACGTCTAACACCTATTGTCAAATATGACATGAATTGGTCACGAGGGGAAAGACCATGATGAGATCTACCTATCAGTACTATTTTATTTACTAAGTACGTGTATGACACATGACACTTTCTAATTTTTTTAAAAAGAAAACCATGTCAAGCATTAATGTTCTTCTCCCTTCCAAAGGAAAACCCTTCAAACTTTGCCTCGTGACAAAATTTTCAAATTAAATCTCCCTGCACGTAAATTACTTCTCCCCAATAGGCACTTTCGATGCATAATTAATTGAAGTTTGGCTTGAAGTTTTCCATGAAAAATACTTCCGTGAATAGCGTAAAAGACCACAAACAACATGTGTGCTGTGTGCACGGTCATTTGTGGCTGTAAAAGCTAATTAAACAACTTTTATTCCACCCCCCCAAAAAAAAAAAATGAAATTTTATGAAAAAGTGAAAGAAAATTTAAAAAACTGGATAAAAATAAGCATTTATTGATGAAGAGAGTGCTAATAAAATACACAAACGATAGATACAGAATTCCAAAATGTACATATTAGCCCAAAACTAGACAACAAATTTTTCATTTAAACTGGTTCTTAAGAATTAATCGAGATGTATGCAAGTTGGTCCGAACACCTGAATTTAAAAAAAAATATCTCGATTGCAAATTGCACTAGCAAAAAGCAGAATTTTTGGGTGCCGAGCGGGCATCACGTGGTGCCCGAGCAGCACCTCCGGGCCGTCCATTTCGATTTTGGACGGCTCGAATTTGGAGAAAGAGTGGTGGGGTGGGAGGAGAGAAATGATTTTAATCCGAGTCGTTTAACACACTTTTAGACGGTCCGAATGCGCTGCTCGGACAGCACCCAAAAAATTCTCCACTAATCAATTGACTTTCTTTCCCGCCAAAACTAGTAGACCCTCAATACCAATTCGTCAAATCAAACCGCCCAACCATCTAAGCCTGTAACCTATGCAAATATGTGTAAAGATGAACAAAAAAACACGGAGCAAAAGTCATGGAGGGGACGAGCCCCTACGGCCGTAATTTTGGGCTACTGGGGGGACCGTGAACCAACAGAAAAACATGCTTTACTATATACTCTAGGGAAAATTTCAAAATGGCACATGAACTTTCACTCCAATGTCACAGTAACATCTGAACTTTATTTTATTTTAATTAAACACCTGAACTTTCAAAATCCCCAAATTGAGGCACCTGCCGTTAGCCTCCATCCATTTCCTTCACAAATCGGCTGATGTGGCTAATTTCTGGCGTTATAGGGCCCCACTAGACATGTTAGAAAGTGAACTCAATGCACACAATCACAACCAGAAATGAGTTCACTTCCTAAATTTGTGCATTGAGTTCACTTCCTAACATATCTAGTGGGGTCCTTTAACGCAAAAAATGAGCTACATCAGCCGATTTGGAAAGAAAATGGATGGAAGCTAACGGTAGGTGCCTCAATTTGGGGATTTTGAAAGTTCAGGTGTTTAATTGAAATAAAATGAAGTTCAGGTGTTTCGGTGACATTGGAGTGAAAGTTCATGTGCCATTTTGAAATTTTCCCTAGATTCTATGGTAGCGGAAATTGTACATTATTACATTAAATTACCGTGGCGAGCAGCAGTTCGGTTGCATTAAATCTGGACGGAGGGAGTAAGAATTTTGTTAATATACGAATCGCTCTAACCACTCAAACCGTCCAATTCGGTCGCGATCGAGAGAAAACGACAAATCGTAGCGAGCGGCGGTACGGTTTGTCGTGAAACCGAACCGCCTAAAAACTGTCCAATGGGCAGCCCTACGGACTCTTTCTTTCCACCTGGCATTCACGTGATTACTGTCAGTGCCTCTGGCATTCCCCCCCGACATTGGCCTCTGCCTCTCCATACATGCTTTTGTCACGTACTCCTCCTCCCTCTCATTCACTGCCTGATTCAATACCCAGTTGTCCAGCACCCAATCTCCACCCTTCCAATCAAAAATCCAAAACCCTAGAATCACGTCGACGGGTCAATTATAGTCCGGTTTCCAAAACAAACACAATACACATGGTACAGGAGCCAAAAAAAATTGGTTCAAAACCAAAATACCAAATACAACCACAAGAAGTAGGTCTGAGTGTTTGGTGGGTCTGAGTGTTTGGTGGGTTTTGTAATGACATGCTCTTGCCTAGTTCAATATTGTCCTTCATCACCCATTCCAGCATTGCTACAGAATTCCAATTAGTTTTTGACGCTTCAACGGCTTTGAAACGCATTGTACAGGATATGGTCATGATTTTATTATACTAGTGTATAACATTGAACTTTGCAATCACCAAACAATGTGTGAGTCGAGATCAGACCACCTAGCCAGATGTCTACTAGAGCCTGGCCCCAGCCTGCGTATGAGGGGTTGCAGGCTTGCTCCTTACATAATTGATTAGGATTCGTTTTCTTGAGGTCAAACAGCAAGAAAGAACGAGGACGTACAGATAATTCAAGTTTTGCAAGAAAGTCTAAATTTTTTTTTAACAATTTACTAGATCTCGACGAGTTCTTTTAAGTAATTTATAAAAAAAAAGTTTAAATTTTTTTCTTAAAAGAAATGCATTAGTAGTTTTTAGTATTCGTTTTGCGGACCGGACAAATATTTCGGGACGGAGGGAGTATGTCCCTAATATTTTTGTCAAATTTTCAAAATAAATTTTTCGACGTATTTATTTTTCATAAAAACTCGTTATCTGCATGTATATTCTTTCAAATTTTATGCTTTGTGTTCGATTCTAAGACCGTGTGTGTTTAATGGTGCTCCTACCGAGCCAAATCTCTCACTACGCCAATCTTTTAACCAGTTCGGGTGAAAAAAACAAAAGACTTTCTCCTAACTACCTTCTTTCCCATCACATTTGACAACTCCTTTTTCTTCCTCTTCACTTTCGCTACAATGACCACAACCGAATTCCTCCACAGCGCTCTACTCTTCCTCTCTCTCTGCACCTCCGCCACCGCCGCCACTACCACCACTCCCTCGAACCCCCTCCTCCCACACGACGCCTCAGCCCTCCTATCATTCAAATCCAAAGCCGACTTAACCAACACCCTCCCCTTCAACCCCAACACCACCCTCACCTTCTGCCAATGGCCGGGAATCCGGTGCGCCAACGGCAGGGCCGTCCGAGTCGTCCTCGAATCTCTGAGTCTAACCGGCGTGTTCGCCCCGAACACATTGACTCGCCTCGACCAGCTCCGAGTCCTGAGCCTCCGCCTCAACTCGCTCAACGGTCCCTTGCCCGATCTCTCCCCTCTCTCTAACCTGAAATCCCTCTTCTTGGACCACAACTCGTTTACGGGAAATATTCCTAATTCGATCTCGACCCTACACCGTCTCCTAACCCTAGACTTGTCGTACAACAACCTCACCGGTCCGATACCAGATTCCGTGACGAACCTCGACCGATTGTACTACTTGCGGCTCGATTCGAACCGGCTCAACGGCTCCGTTCCTCCGCTGAACCAATCTACTCTCAAGATCTTCAACGTCTCGAAGAATGGTTTAACTGGGGCCGTGCCGGTGACCCCGACTCTGCTCCGGTTCACGACGTCGTCGTTTTCGTGGAACCCTGGACTCTGTGGGAAGATTGTGGACAGAGAATGCAGTTCAGGGGTGCCGTTTTTCGGTGGGCCGGATACGGCGCCGCCGCCGCCGCCGGCTGCTGCTGCGGGGATTGGGCAGAACGAGCAGTTGCAAGGGGTTGAGTTGACCCGGCCGAGTCAGAAGAAGCACTGGAGGAAAACGGGCGTTATCGTCGGGTTTTCGTCTGGGGTTTTTGTTCTTGTGGCTGTAATCCTGTGCTTTGCATTTGGGGTGAGGAAACAGAGAGGGAAGAAGGGCAAAAATGTCTTTATGCCGACGGAGGCCGCCGATCCCGCGGCTGCCGCGGCCGTGAGGAGAATGGAGGAAGATCACGAGTTGGAGGAGAAGGTAGTACAGTAGTTGATTTAATTTGCACTTCCAATTTTATTTTATTTTTGAACGGCATTGCACTTTCAATTTTAAAGCGCATAGTTTCTGAATTTTTTGAATAATAAAAAAGATTTTTCCTCTTCAAAACATAACAGGTTGGTAAACATAATAGCAAGATTTTTTTGAACTATAAACGCAAGCGAAGTATTTTTTAGATGTAAAAAAATAATGGAGGTTTTTTAAAAAATAAAATAATAAAAATCCTCGCCGTAATCAGTGGCGAACGCAGAAGTTGCACTTAGCAGGGTCCGAACATATATTTCTATGTTAGAACGAAAAGTATGTTGTATTGGAGTGTTAAAAGTACTATATTTTGTCAATTGCTTAGTCTTGACGAAGACACGAAATTTTGTGTACATGCATAAACGTAATTTAATCTTATGTGTGCGACTAAAAAAATGTTGATAACTTGATGTATTTTAGGGGATTTCAAGAATTTTAATTCAAATGCATTTCATTAACTAAAATAAGTAAGTATTTATTTATTTTCAGATAAGTATTTAATTTTTGAATTAAAGATGATATATTATGAATGAATGATCTGTCTCATAAAATAAGAAATAAATATTTAAAAAATGAGAACCTTAGCAGAACGGGACCCCCAATCTCATGTTTTTAAAAGTATTTTAAACTACTGTGGTACCCTGTACTCATATACAAAATGTTAGATGACTCCAAGAATCCCTGAACGGAAGTTTTCGCATATAGTGCAAATATTTGGGGTTGTTCAGGGGCCCGACACCCGGGCCAATCTCATGTTTTTTATGATTCCTTTCGGAAATTGATTTTTACACTATCCTAATTGATGCGAAAACTTTTTTTTCCTGTCTTTTAGCGAGTGGATTTTCAAAACTGCCCCTGCATGTATACATTTTTTTACAAATTTCGGGGACTGTTCCGTAAATTCACCCGCTAAAAGACGGAAAAAAAAAATGTTTGTATCAATTAGGAGAGTATAAAAATCAATTTCATTCTTTTCCAATAAAGAAAAATTGGGCTAAGTATGTAAAAAGTTTAGTAAAAATAAATTTTCCTTTCCAATTTGTTCTTTGTCTTGACTCTTCTTGAGTGTAGTTTTTTCAATATTTTGTCCTTGTTTATTGCTTTTTGGATAAAATTATGTTCAATAATTGGCCTGATGTTGGTTACACTACTTTCTGTCAAAAGGTGAAGAGGGTGCAGGAAGGGATGCAAGTAGCGAAGAGCGGGAGTCTGGTATTCTGCGCGGGTGAGCCGCAGGTTTACACGCTGGACCAGCTGATGAGAGGTTCGGCGGAGATGCTGGGGAAGGGGACGATGGGGACCACTTACAAGGCGGTGCTTGATAACCGTCTGATCGTCAGCGTGAAGCGTCTCGACGCCGTTAAACTGGCGGGAGTAACCAAAGAGGTGTTCGAGCGGCACATGGAATCAGTGGGCGGGTTACGTCACCCGAACCTGGTCCCGCTCAGAGCTTACTTTCAGGGTAAAGAGGAAAGGCTCATTGTATACGATTACCAGCCCAATGGCAGCCTCTTCTCCCTCGTCCACGGTGAGTCATGCGTATTTGTGACAATAAGTCACATATAATCCTTAGTAGTATGAATTTTCGCTTCCGTTCTCAATTGCCGCTCTCATAAATTATAGTACTATCTTGCTCTCGTAAACTATAGCAGTATATGATGTTTTCGTAGTCTCTTTCACGCTCGTGCGATTGCTCCGCTTTGCTTGCGCTCAAGCATGCAAGTTGTGTGACTAAAGTTGACCAGGGGATGCTGCCGAGTAGCTCTCTGCAGAGCGGCCGATCCGGCCGTTCGCTTAGATCGAATATGAGCACATACAAATATGAACCGTCCATTGCTCGGTTAAAATTCGAGCCGTCGATTGCTGAAACTGCCCTACAGGGAGATGCTCGGCCCCTAAATTGGTCAAACCATAAATATAGCAATAACCCCGGAGCCCAGATGCTCGGCCCCCATAACAATATGATCCGTCCATTGCTCGGTTAAAATTCGTGCCGTCGATTACCGAAACTGCTCTACAGGGAGATGCTCGGCCCCTAAATTGGTCAAACCATAAATATAGCAGTAACTCCCGAGCCCAGATGCTCAGCCCCCATAGCAATAACCTCATAGCCCCCTTTAAAATCCAGGCATGTAAAAGAGACTTTATGGGGTTATTGCTATGGGGGCTGAGCATTTGGGCTGGGGGTTACTGCTATATTTATGGTTTGACCAATTTAGACTGCTATTCTAGTAAAGATCAATTATGTCGCACGTGATCACCACTGCACTTGGAATTGACATACAGATTAGCAAATTACCTTAAGGCACCCCAAAGTTTTATGTAATTTTTGTTTGACCCAAAAATTTGTACCTAGTCTAGAGCATGAGTTTTATGGTTACGAATGCACAAGCTCTATTATGATTTGCCATTGGAGTGAAAAACTAGTACTCCTACGTTGCTAGGCTCAAAGCTTTGTTAATACTCTTTTTTTGCATACAAGGCCACAGGCCGCATACTCAGGCCTCATGGTTGCGAACTCAAGCTTGCAGCTGCAATGCTAGTTTCAAATATTATTGAAACTTTGACTTGTACATTCGTTATACTTCTCTCATTTCACACAACCACCCCCACCCCACCCCCGGAAAATGCGTTATACTTCCAAGATTGCTATATGTTGAAGTTTCTATGACATCTTTCACATCACTCTTGGTAGTTAGATTCACATTTACTAGTTACTAGTTAGTGTAGAGGATTACATCTTGCTAAAGTCAAGAAACACTGTAAAGCAGGGAAAGAAGTCACTCTCATACAATGTCAAAAAAGGCTAATATAGTTTGAACTTTGAACCAGTTTAGGTAACCACGACACTAAAATCTACTCATCCTCTCTTACGGTACAAATTCAAATTTAATCACTTCCCAACAAATCCAGTTAGTGACCTAAGCATTCCAAAGTTTAGTTGTTTTCCAATTTAGTTTGCCACTTCCAATGATGGTTTAGATACACCATAATTTGATCACCTTATCATTATTGTTGTCGCATGAACCGCTATTATTTGATAAATATGAATTCTCATGCATTGCATGGGCACCGTTTGCTCTGGGCTCCACAAACAAAAGGCGCGAGTTGTGTGTATTGACTATTGAATGAGCAATGCTATGATGATCATACTTTTACATAGGAACGCCATCTTGGATATAATCTGTAGGACTAATACATCGGTAGATGTGACTCCTGTTTTCAAAACTCTTATTAATAATTTACTATGTTGATACAAATCAACGATATCAAAATATGGTATTTCAAGCATTAGTGATACATAATATGAGGTGGACATATAGTAAAATGAATTTAGTGATCTCCTCGAATCCTACAAGTGCCGGAATCGGACAGTGGTACTGATTTTTAAGTTCGCGATGGCTTTGCTTTTTTTTGGTTTTTTGTTTTCCTTCAAATGGATTTGGTCTTTATTTTTGTTGTCTGGTGTGAAATATGGGTGTTCACCTAATGTTGCCAATATGGGCAGGTTCAAAATCAGCTAGAGCAAAGCCACTTCACTGGACATCATGCTTGAAAATAGCAGAGGACGTAGCCCAAGGCCTCTCCTACATCCACCAAGCGTGGCGGCTTGTCCACGGCAATCTCAAGTCCTCCAACGTCCTCCTGGGCTCCGAGTTCGAGGCTTGTCTAACTGACTACTGCCTTGCCGCCATCTCTACCACCACCTCCTCCTCTGATCCCGACACCAACAATCACAGAGCCCCGGAGACTCAAAATTCTACTCACCAAGCAACCCCCAAGTCCGATGTCTACTCCTTTGGGGTTCTTATGATTGAGCTTCTAACAGGAAAGCCTCCGTTTGAGCACCCGAGTGTGAGGCCTAATGATATGAACAGTTGGGTTAGGTCAACTAGGGAAGTTGTTGGTGGCGGTGGTAACGAAGGGAACGAAGATCACAAGCGGTTGGGAATGCTTGCAGAGGTGGCTATAGCTTGTAGCGTGACATCACCTGAGCAGAGGCCGACGATGTGGCAAGTGTTGAAGATGATTCAGGAAATTAAAGAGGTGGTTGTTGTGGAGGTGGGTGAATGCCATGGCCCGGTTGTTGAGTCGTCCTAGCCGAGTAAATATTGGATGCAACGTAGCACATTGTCATGAATGGTGGTGTCCCTGATCAATCTGCCTATTTCAACAAATTTTGCTACCAATACACAAAACCATATGTGATCAGAGTTGATGTAATTGTGTGTAGAGTTCTTCTTCTTTTTTTTTTTTTTTTGTGGATGTTTCAAGGGTGGCTGAAACTCACTTGGGTCATTTCGTTTTGAGGGTGGATGAGAGTAACTTGGCTCATTTGTGACCAAGTGTGGCACAGGGGGTGATATTAAACTGAGATAAACGATGGATGTATAAATCCTCAATTGTATCCCCATTTTTAGTTGGAAGATTGGGACCCAATTATTCAATGGCGCATTAGATAAAGGAAATGGGGATATTATTATGAATGCTTGATAGCTTAGACAGGACACAAACTTACCAACAACAAAAAAACTTAAAGACAGGACAAGATGCTTAGGCCTTGTTCCGCTACGGTTCTTATATTTTAAGTGCTATAGTAACCCTAGAAACGAAGAAAATGTGTCTTCATATAGTTCTCAAAAACCGGTTGATTACCCGGTCGATCTGTCTAGTCCCAAGTTAGCAGGTACCAATTGATGAGCCGATTGAACGGTCGATCAATTTGTATCTGTTTGATTCCGATTGATCTCCTTTAAAAATCAATTGGTCTGATCTTTGAAGATGTTGCCTTTGATCATTCGATTCACTCACTCTCATATTTACATGAATAAGAGACTCCTTCCACTATATTCCTACAAAGACGTGCTACGGTTAGTAAAATAAAGAAAGATTACATACTCGATAAAATATGGGATACAAATAAATTTGTAATTTGTCAATAGAATTGCCAACCAAAAAGGAGCTCGGCTTTTTGGACCTTATCTCAGCCATTTAGAAAATCACTCATAGCTTTCTCTATCGGTGGAAGAAGAAGTTTATTCTGAGTTGGCTTCTAATTCAGTTGGATAAGATGGAGCATCAATTTTATTCACTACCTACAAAATGGAAAATCACTGTTACTTTTTTTTGATAATCTTAGTGTCCGGACCAACTTACGCGTACCTTAACTAATCCAGAGTTCAATCCCACCACTCCCACTGAAGTTAAGATTACTTATCCCTTTGACAATGGATAATCTTCTCAAGTGGATCCTTTTTTGTGTTGGGAGTTGCCTATCATTATACTTGTTGTACTCCTTTATCTAGCTTTTAGTTTTTTTTTTCTTTCTTGATATCATTGGGGCTGTATTTTATTCTCTTTGGACCTTTGTAACGACTCTTTATCTATCTATGAAGTTCTCTTTTTGATGTAAAAATAAAAAATAAAAATCCGGAGCCAATGCCCCAAGAGTGAGAAATTCTTCAGTACCGAGCGGGCACTGGACAGGTGGTGCCGAGCACGCATCTCGGCCGTTCAAACGTGTTTTGAACGGTCCAGATTTGTTTAGGCTTGAGGGGGTGTTTTGGTAATTTTACACTTAAAAATTACCCAAACAGATCTGGGCCATCCAAAACATGTTTGGACGGCCGAGATGGTGCTCGGCACTGAAGAATTTCTCCCCAAGAGTTGCTACAAGACCATGTTCAGAGCAATTTAGCTTTTAACTGGTTGCCATATTAGTACATTTTTCTGTAGCGCTTCCAAGTCCAAGTTGCCAGTGCTCGCATTATTCTGGTAGCCGATGAGCTGGTGTTCCTGATTATCCAGCTACAAGCAAAAATCACTCACAAAACGCAAAGCATCGAACGGAAGGAATGAAAAACAAAAACGAGTGAGGAAGTGCCAGCTAAAACGGTGTGTCCAAAAGAAAACATTGAAGAAAAGTCCGTTTCAATCAAAAGCCACGTACTGTACTTAGGTTGTCCAATGCCGACATATGACCGCATCTCAGAACTCTATGCTAAAATCAGTGCATGAGACCACTAGCAGCACAAACATATGACTACCACATCTCACAACTCTATGCTAAAATCAGTGCATGAGACCGCTAGCAGCGCAAACATATGACTACCACATCTCATAACTCTATGCTAAAATCTCTGCTTGCAACAACTAGCAGCGTAAGCATGGCTACTGGAACTAAATATTGTCCCCAGCCGTGTCCCTGACGTGTCCCCAGTCGTGTCCTCTATAAAAAATAATAAAAATTATTGGACACGTCATGTGGCGTGTCCAATACGTGTCCCCACCATGTCCAATACGTGGACACGGCACCCTTTTGGAGTGTCGGTGCTTCATAGGTAGCGAGGCATGTATTAGGCTTGTCCCACATCGCTCAAGCCACCCAAGCTTGGTTAATAAATTCTACAGGCTACTCCACCTATTGCCAATTGGTTTTAGGTTGGAACCCTCCAAGAAATCTAACATAGTATCAGAGCTAGGTCTTGGGTGGCCTCACCTTTCGTGAGAAAGTCTCTGTCATCTTTATCGCCCGAGTCAGTCAGTCATCTCCTGGTCTGTCACTTCCACGTGCATCCGGGCTGCATGTGACGGGGAGTGTTAGGCTTGTCCCACATCGCTCAAGCCATCCAAGCTTGGTTAATAAATTCTAGAGGCTACTCCACCGATTGCCAATTAATTTTAAGTTGGAACCCTCCAAGAAATCTAACAGCATGTATCCCTCATGATGCAAGGTGTTTTATCCCTCATGATACGAGGTGTTGAGTATCTTTTGTTTCAAGGTTAACAATCGGTTATCGATTAAATATATAAATGGTTAGAAATTACAAGACAAAGGAAGAATGATAGCAATTCTGAGTAAAGGTTATAAAAGCTCCTCTAAACAAAATATATTTATGCATATATAAATATACACGTTAGCCAAATTATGTAGTTAAAGCTCACATTCTAACAAGCTAAAGTCATGCCTATATCCAGTAAAACAATTTAATGGAAAAAACATACCCATAGTCCCATACTATGCGTTGTTGATGACTTTGGTGACTTCTCTCTATGCACGTAGTTTATTTCTAGAAGCTATCATATAGATACTCCGTCTCCCGTCCGAGTACATGCCGACAGGTCGACGCGGCTAAGTTTCTGAAGATCATAGGCCATGTTATTCTAAAAAAGTGCAAGGGAAATGCGTAAAAATGTGCAAAGGGCACACCTTGAGCAAACTCCCTATAGACAAGGCATAGACTTTTGGAAGGTATATCACAAATTTGAAAGCCGAGCCTTGAGGCAGGCCCCAAGTTCGCCTTTGAAAACATTGTCTACGCGTTTGTTATCCCCCTCTCCCTATCTCAGCTATGAGCCTTGTTGTTTTAATGAATTAGGAGACCTGAAGAATTTGCTACTACAGAGCATAGTGGACATACCCGTCAGAAGCATCCAGCACGAGAATACGAGATGTAGATCCTCTGGCTGTAGGTGCAGCGATGAAGGATGAGGGTGGCATGGAAAGCAGTGTTGCAGAAATGGAGACTGAGGAGGTAACTGCTTCACATTTTGTACCGTCGGCCTTTTGATTCTTACCAGTGTGTTTTTATTGAAGAATTTTTAACCTGTGATTTGTACATCAGTAGTCCTAGTGTTTGGGTTTGGAAAATTAGCATCTGAATCATGCAGAAGATAATTAACGGCAAAGAATCTGGATCGATACCGCTTTCCAGTTGATGAGCCCTATCTGACGTGCCAACGTAGGATTAAGTTTCGTTCTTTCCGTTTTGCAATCGACACTTTTGTTTTGTAATTGCCTGACAAATACAAATTATAATTCTTTCAAGGCTTAAATGAGCACAATACTACTTCTCAAATTCTTGGATTGACTTGCATCATCTGTCTCGCCGACCTGACCTTAATAGGATCCATGTTGGTATGATGTTACCTACAGATTGGGCAGGAGAAGAACATGTACGTTCCATTTTTTTGCTTGCCAGGAAATTCTGCCTTCATGCCACCAGATCTTGAACCGATCTGCTGTGCTGCTCTTGTATGCATCAAGGCTTGCATCTTCCTAATTCCTCTCAAGGACAGCGATTGTGGGAAAATGTTTGGGCAAAGTCCACTTTGACTCCCTGTAGTTATTGTCATGTGCGGATACCTCTCTTATGGTTTAAAATTGAGCACATAACTTACCTGTGGTTTTAAAAATATGGGGATAGACCCCCTGCCGTCATGTTTTTCATCCATTTTAACGGACACAAATTAAAAGACCGATATACCCTCATCATGTCTCTTAATTCTTTTTTTTTTAAAATCTAACTATACTATCCCCTATACCAAAAATTGAATATAAACCGTTGATATTGTAAATTTTGACGAGTACTACATCTATGCCAAAATTTAAGTCAATCAAAAAATGAAAATCCCATGGTCGAATCGATTTTGTTATGAAATTAAAATTTCAAATTTGAATTTTACTAAAAATTAGATCACTGGGTTGTTGATATCAGATCGAGATGATTTTTTTACAGAGATACTCTATTCTTTATTTAATACATTATGAACGACTCAAATTACATTCTAGAGGCGTGTGAGATACACTTCCGTTAATATGGATGGAAAACATGACGGCAGGGGGTCTATCCGCACATTTTCAAAACCACATGTAGGTTATGTGCTCAGTTTTGAACCATGAGGGGGTATCCGCACATGGCGATAACCACAGGGGGTAAAAGTGGACTTTGCCCAAAATGTTTCTCGACGGTTGCTGCTGCCTGAGCGGTTGCGCCTCTCGAGAAAGTTGTTTCAGAGAGGATGAAGATCATGTTCTTCATGTCTAATTCGCGTACGTGTTCGGTATATTTTTCAGAACAAAAATGATACTCACACAACAATTCAAACACAACCTCTCACATATATGTGGGCTCCACACACACTACTATATGTGGGCCCTACATGTATGTGAGAGGTTGTGTAAGTTGTTGTGTTTGGATCGTTGTGTGAGTAGCATTGTTGTTTTCAGAACACATTTGTGCTACAAAAAAAAGTATATGTTCTTATTGAATACCGTGCAATATTTTTAATATATATCCATTGTTGCGAAGACAAAAGGGCTCTAGAAACCTACGGAACGAAATTCGATCGACATGATTTTAATTATTCGGGTTATCCTGGTCCCATCAAAAATTTCTATTCGATCATCAAAACTTTTTATTGATCCAATCCCGCTCTTGCAAGCAAGCAATTACAGTGTACATGCTTGCCTGATGCTAAGAGCATCTCCAGTCATGACTTATTCTTTCTTCCATTCGTCTGGTACATCTATAAATATGGGTCAAAATGACATATCTCTATAAATAACAAGAGAGTGAAAAGATGTATTGAGAAGAAGTGGTATGGATTTAGGTCTCCCCATTTTTTTGGTAAGAAAATGAGTAAAATTTAAAAAGGGTAGCCATGAATTTTTATTGTTTTTACTCAAATTTTGGAAAGGGAAAGGAATGGAGAATAACCAATTGGTAGACTCTCGGACGTTTACACGCAACCGACGGGACTCCATTCGTCTGGTTCAATCAATTACTATTAGGTTTTGTGTTTCATCCTCCTCATTCAGGGGCGGACCCATTGAGGGTCTCATGGGGACACGTGCCCCTATTCATTTCTATTTTTTTTGTTCGTTTGTATTTCAGAGTGTTTCAGTTAGCTTTATACAGGCCTCAATTGATTAATGGGAAACTATCTTACCATCCACTAGTGGGAGCTAGCCCCATGAGAGTTAATAGCATCGAGGAAGTTTTGAATCTGGGATCTTAAAAGGTAGTAGCAAACTAAGTTTCAGGCATTGACCATTAAAAAAAAAATCTGGGATTTTAATTTTCCAAAATAATTTCGGTACCCTTCTAGTACATTTACTTCGCCACAACCTAACGGCTGAAATAGGTTGAATTACCCCGAGCGTAGGGCTAGGTCGTTATTAGCATAATATCTGAAAGTCCGGAATCGTTTCCATATATAGAGAAAATCCCTATAGCTTAGGATTTGTAGATGTAAGGGTTTCCGGTGTTTAGATGGTCAACTTTTGATTTTGCTTTGAAAGGTGATAAATACTCTTATGAAAAAGATTAGAAATGAGTTTTAACTAGATTAAACAAGTAGCAAGGCGTTGGAGTTATTAACGCCCGCAACTTTAAGCCATCTAATCATTCTTAATGAAAACACTGTTGAATTGCACGACATAGGCTATCAACCGGAAGATTTAGCTATGAAACCATTAAAGACTAGAAATGTAATATGAAAAACAAGTAAGCTCTTTCGTTCTTTTGGCAAACACGAACTGAGATATCGCTCCGGAACCATGTGAGCAAGCACATGATCGCCAGAGATTAACATCGACAAGTTTTGTTACATAAAAGGCGAACCCTTCTCATTTTCCATACCAAACCTCAAGTCATGAGTTGAGAAAGACAAGATTAACATAAGTCACGAGGTGTTAACACCCCATGGCCAAGCCTAATCGACTACTTACGCATATTGAAAAGACTAGAAAACATGGTAAAAATGACAAACATATTTAACCGATAGAATCGAAAATAAACTTGATATTATAAAGGATCCAAATCATACAAACAACTTTAACACTCGAGAAATTAATGTAACGTAAATACCTTAATGTGTTCTTGAGGAATTACAACTTGAAAAGCTATGGAGGAACTTCAGAACTAAAAAGACTTAAAAGTGGTTTGTATCTAGGTAATGAATGAGAGAGAGAGAGAGTGTGGTATTTATACAACCCCACCCTTCTCTCACAATAAATATTCCAAAACTTGCCAAAAGTGGCAAGTATTCCATAAATGGAAAGTTGAAAAAGTGAACAAAACGTGGACAATTTCTGCAGGCAGTATCGGTACTGGCCAACTCCCAGTACCGGTACTGGGTCTTCAAAATGCTCTCAAAACATAACTTCTGGAGAGTGGGTACCGGTACTGGCCAAATCCCAGTACTAGTACTAGGTTAGCCGAACTCTGATTTTGGCCTCGCCTTGGTCTGAACGGCCCGATGATGACCCGACGCCCACTCGCCACTCATTTAATCACCCGATGGAACTTGGTGGGGAGCCATCACACGGCCTTGGACACTTGGATACTTCCGAGAGCGATCCTTGGCGATAAAAACCGCAATTATTCCACGTTTTACCTAAAACTTAATAAAAACAACTTTTTGCGCAATATCAAATAAAAACGATAACTTAAATACTAAAACTCTACTAAGTGGAGACTTTAAGTGCCAAGATTATGCAATCTTGGCCGCTTATCAAGATTCTTAAAATTATGGTAGTGTCCTCTAATTTTTTTTTTTTTGTATGTAGGCATTTTAAGCTTCTTTTTAGATTAGTAAAACTTTACACATGTTTTGCCACCCAATAAGTCTAGTAAACATATTCTTCTCGTTCTTCCGTTCAACCTTCTCCGCAAATTCTCTGATTGGCGTAACGGCATACCTTCTCATAGTGACTACGTGTGAAATCACGTTCTCGGTCGTTATCTACTTATCTGTATTGTTCGGGAGAACCCTCCCACACTCTTCACCGTTGGTATGGTCGTTCATAACTTCTGGGTTCACAAACACAACTCTAAGACGGCGCCAAATGCAAGACCTTCGGGTTTGATTGCCTTTGTAAGCAAACAAGCTCGACGTCTTTCTTTTCCATTTTCTGGTTTCTAGCGGACAAACTATGGGATCCTGGGGAAATTTTCTGCATATTGCCCTAGATGCAACCTCCAAGGTTGCTACAACCCCCCCCCCCCCCCCCAAAAGAAATTCTTAGGTAAGATGAATGAAACTTCTTACCGAGGGATGGGACAGGCCCCTATTCGGATTGGGCTCGGACATGAGATCCTCGGTGATGCTCGACAGATCGCATCTTGTGGCAGCCCAGCCGCGAAGGATTGATTAATGAAGGTACATAAAAGAAAGAGTAGAAGAGCAGAAAAATTGTCAGGCGACAAAGTAAAGATGCGATTGCGGGTGTTTGTCTCTACGCGAGGTGGGGCCGTGGGATCCTGACGGAATTGATTCTAAGTACCGGCCGGGCAGACTTTACGCCTCGTGTTGGATATTGTCGTCCTGTAGCTGGCAAATGGGATGAGGGCAAAATCAATGGAAACTGCATTGGATATAATATTGCATGGGAAATTAGTTAGCGTACGTTCTAATGTGACAAGCTTTATGAGAGAGAGAGAGAGAGAGAGATTTTTTAGCGCCGGGTGGGTACCACAGCACCCGGCTAACGTGGTACCCGAGTAACACATCCGAGTTGTCCAAAAGTGTATTGGACGGCTCAAATTAAAACACTCTATCTCCTCTCACCCCCACTTTCTCTCTCCAAATCCGAGCCGTCCAAAATCAAAATGGACAGCCCGGATGCACCGAGCGGGCATCACGTGAGAGAGAGAGAGAGAGTGATAGCAACACATTCGGGCCGTTCAAAAGTGTATTGGACGGCCCAGATTAAAACACTCTCTCTTCTCTCACTCCCACTTTCTCTCTCCAAATTCGAGCTGTCCAAAATCGAAATGGACGACCCAGATGCACCGAGCGGGCAACACGTGGTACCCGCTCGGCATTGAAAAATTTCTCCTCTCTCTCTCTACACACAAGCTGTCGGTACATCTATATTACAATACACAACGGTTTTGCAAAATGTCTCTCTCACAACTGTCCTACGTGGCACATTGAATGGCTCTGATTAAACAAAGGGTTTGAGGGCTAAAATACCCATTATTTTTCTCTCTTAATTTCCGATTCTTTCCTTTTTCTGTGGCAAAAAAAATGGAAATTTGTTTTTTCTCTTACTTCCCCTGTTTGATATTTCAGTTCTCTCCTCCTCTCCCCTCCTTTCCTCTCCTTTTCTTCTCCTCTCTTCTCCCTCATTGATTTCTCAACAACAATAGAGGTTGCCGTAATATTGGTATTATTCTTCTTTTTTGTCATAGACTTTATTTATTTATTTTATTATCACAGTGTCTGTACTTCGACGTAATTTATTTTCTGTTTTTCATGATCAATTGCTCAGGCTCGGGCTCATAAGATTCACCAGCTTTTCTCACATTTCTTGATCGTGACCATCTACCATAGACGAAGTAAGTTTTCCTTTTTTCTTCGTGTTCAACAAAGTCTACTTTTTGAACCCTAAGTTTTTGAATCCACAATACCCAAAACCCAAACACTTCTAATCAGACTATTATATTATATTCAATTTTTATTATATATTTTTTACATTATTGCTTATGTATTTTTACTAGATGAGAACTGAAGCGCTATCCGTTTTTTTATAGGTTGTATTGGCTAACCAGAGAGTCAGATACCGAGTTGATTGGAGCTTGAAGCTTAGAAAGTCTACAATTTTTATAATTGAGATTATATTTTTAGATGTTGATATATTGCTTATGTATGTATTTTTACATTCTGAAGATTGGTTTATTTTTTTGCCCATAAAGTATTTTTTGTGATAACAGTGGTTAGTACATGTACAAGTGATTATGCATGTTATAAACAACGATTTTGTCCATTTATCGCTTCTCTTCTGATATTCTACGTACGTAATCACTGAGGTTATTTTTTTATACAGCCCTTGGAAGTGCATAATTTCATTAGATTTAAGTTAGTAAATTATAATCCATCTTCATAAAAAAAATATTTGTGTAGAATTTTTTCCAATTATTATAGAAAGATAATACAAGCCCTGTGGTTCAAAGAGGAGAGAGAGAGAGAGAGAGATGGGACCCATAAATTATGTCAAGGCAATTTTGGTTTTCCTCATTTAATGAAAACCAACATGACCGCCAATAATCAGTGTACGCGTAGATTGACCCGTACACTAAATTATTAGAGAAATAATTGAAACTTGTGAGGATTTAGTATTGAATCTCATTTCGATGATTCAAACTGTAGAATTTAAAAACACCTCCAAGTAAGCTGTAGTATCAATATTCTCTTCTTCTTTTTTTCCCCTTTCCGATGAGTCATTCAAATAAACAATACAAAATCGAATAAATAATAATAATAATAATAACATAGGAAATAATCTGACTCAAATCTAGTAGTATATAGAGTCTCTACAGTAGGCCCTACAACTCACCTGGTGTAATTGTTCGACCTAATAAGCCAAATGGCTTCTCTTTTTTTTGTATTCAATTTTTTTCGTATTTATTAGTTTTTCGTCAATTTTTTGTGAATTATTGCTTCTTTATGAGGAGAGAAATCTAAAAAGTACAAAATTATGATTGAAACCCAATTTTTTTTTGATAAAGACGAAAAAATTGGCTTATTTTTGTCTTTATTAAAAAAATAGGTTTTGATCGTAATTTTTTACTTTTTAGATTTCTCTCGTCATGAAGATACAATAATCCACAAAAAGTTGACAAAAAACTAACAAATGCGAAAAAAAATTGAATAACGACAAAAAAAAAAAGTCATTTGGCTTATTATGCCGAACAACCATGACCACATGTCACGTGTTATTTTTATTCTTGATAATTTAGGTATTCAGGCCCGCTTACGCATAATTTGACTAATCTTGAGAGACCAATCCTACCGTCACTTTCAGGGATCTAAATTAATAGATCAAAATTCGGTATGAGCTGACCCTAAGGCCCTGCTTGGATGGAGTCAAAGGAGAAATGAAAATATAGGAGGGGGTAAATGGGGTGGGCCCCAAGGTATTTCCGCTGCTTGGATGCACCATTCATTCTCCTCTTTTCTTTTCCTCCAATCTTCACTTTCACTCGTACGTGGGTTTCAGCCATGAAACTTTTAGACTCCTCTTGGGTTGCCCAAATTTTATTCGACTGCATGTAAAGGGGTAGAATTTAGACGAAATTACCCCTGCTTATCCCATTTCCCCAATTCAAAGATTCCTTATTTAGTTTCAGGGCTTTCTTAGTGTGCTCATTGAAAGGCCTTAAAGCCAAAAATTCATTATGACAATTTAAGATAAAATGATCGAAAAAATAATATCTTCGCACCGGTTTAAACGGATTGAAAATTGGAACAATTAATTTTTTTAACTATATTTTTTAATGTAGTTTCAAGGCTCTCTTAGAGTACTCGTTGAAAGGCCTTAAAGTCAAAAATCCATTATGACCATTTAAAATAAAATGATCAAAAAAATAAGATTTTTGCACCGGTTCAACCGGATTGAAAATTGGAGCACTTATTTTTAAAAAAAAATTTAATATAAAATTTTTAGAATAGACATTTTTTAATATTAATTTTTGAATTTATATACTTATTTTAATGCATAATCAAATTTAACACTGTATATGGACAAAATAGTCATTTGACAGCTTTTTCCATCATCCACCCTTTCTTATCCCCCATCCTATAAACCATCCAAACAAAGTCAAATTTTATCCCTCTTTTTAATATCCCATCCAAACTACATAATATTTTATCCCCTTCATAAATATCAAACCGATGTGGACCAATCCATCAAAATTAATATCTCTTACTATTTTATCCTCCATTCATATTTTTTACCCGCATCCAAGCGGCCCTAAAGGCTAAAAGAGTCGATAGAACGGAGAAGTTTCATAACCTCAGGCTTTAAAAGTATACAAACGCGTAAATTCTTTGGCCGCCATGTTTTTAACCCCGTTACTTTATTGTGCTCATTGATGACATCACGTATGTACGAGAATTTTTTTTTGGTGATAGGTGGGTATATCCACGTGGTATCCGTTCGGTACATCCGGGCCGTCCAATACTCTTTTGAACAGTTCCGATGGAAACCCTCTCTCTCCTCTCATCCCAACACTCGCTCCCCCTCTTTTTTTCTTTCTCCAAATCGGAACCGTCCAAAAATACAATAGACGGCTTGGATATGCCGAGCGAACACCAAGTGGTACCCACCCGGCACTGATTTTTTTCCCTCTATATTTACCCATGCGGGCATATAATAAGAACTGCGGGGGTTGAGGCAAAAGCGTTTCCCGGAAACCAGTTTCAGAAGAATCTCCTTTCCGTGCGTTGGTTTTACAACAAAATCATCACTCTTTCAGAAATCACAAGAGCAGTTCGATCTCGAATGGAAACAGAGTTTCGTTCGAGCACAAGAAAAACAGAGAAGAGGAAGCAACAGAAGCTGGGCCAGGAGGAAAAGCCATACAGGGGGATAAGGATGAGGAAGTGGGGTAAATGGGTGGCCGAGGTTCGAGAGCCCAACAAGCGGTCCAGGATTTGGCTCGGATCTTACTCGTCCCCCGTGGCCGCCGCCCGGGCCTACGACACCGCCGTGTTCTACCTCCGGGGGCCCGCGGCCAGGCTGAACTTCCCCGAGTACGTGGACGGAGAAGCGGAGGTTCGTGACGTGTCGGCTGCCTCGATACGGAAGAGGGCAACCGAAGTCGGTGCTAGGGTTGATGCTATCGAAACTGCCCTCCACCGTGTATCCGCGTCGTCGGAACCCAGTTCCAGCCGGGTCTTGAAGAAGCCGGACTTGAACAAATACCCGGAACCCGAAAACGGCGAAGAGTGAGAGACTAAAAGAGTGGATTGTTTTCAAGAGTCTTCCGATGATGTTCTGGTGTTTTGAATAGCGATCGATATGCATAGATGCTGATACGGTATGTATCTGGCTATATCGGCGGATATCAGGCAGTACTATCGTATATTTTGATATGTGAAGGAGGTCAATATTTTGATGGGTATCGATCGGCGGATACGATATGTATAGAGGTAGTAATGATCCGAAGGGATTATAATAAGTTTAGTAGTACTGAAGGATCTTTTTGTACATGTTCATGTCTAAAAGCAAATATCTCCGTTAAGCCTTTGTATTGTTAGTTGCTACAACTACACTTAATATTTGTATCTTTTGTTTTGATAACACGCGGTTGTCGATCTACTGTCCAGGCCTCTGTATTATCTGGGTTCAATCATGTTTTTCTTTTCTGTTTATAGTTGATCAGGATTTGTTTGTGTTAGGACTGTGTAATTGGAGGAAGCAAAGAGGTGCCATAAATAGAAGGAGAGTGATGGGTCTGCAATCGGTTGATAAACCAGGAGAGAGAGAGAGAGAGAGAGAGAGAGAGAGAGAGAGAGAGAGAGTTTGGCACCGTCATAAGACGGTGGGAAGCTATCGAAAGAGGTTGTTCGCTAGTGGGTGGCGCATGAGGGGGAAGTCGGTGGTAACCATGTTTCATGTCTAAAAGCCAATATCTCCGTTGAGCCTTTTATGTTGTTAATTACTGCAACTCTGTGTTATCTGGGTTCAATCATGTTTTTCTTTTCTGTTTATTGTTGATCAGGATTTGTTTGTGTTAGGATTGTTTAATTGGAGGAAGAAAAGAGGTGCCATAAATAGAAGGAAGAGTGATGGGTCTGCAATCGGTTGATAAACCAGGAGAGAGAGAGAGAGAGAGAGAGATCAGTTTGGCACCGTCATAAGACGGTGGGAAGCTATCGAAAGAGGTTGTTCGCTAGTGGGTGGCGCATGAGGGGGAAGTCGGTGGTGAGTCTTTTTGCAGGTTTTTGCCCCCATGTACTTCATATTGGCACTAGCTAGGGTCTCATGATTGTTGGGAACCGGTTTTAAGGAGAGGCTTTATGAGTAACAAGTGGGAAGAAATAGAAAGAGTCATCATAACGTTTTCAAGAGTCTTCCGATGATGTTCTGGTGTTTTGAATAACAATCGATATCGATACACGTAGATGCTGATACGGTACGTATCTAGCTGTACCGGCTGATATCAGACAGTACTATCGTATATTTTGATATGTGAAAGGAGGTCAATATTTTGATCTGTATCGGCGGATACGTTATCGTATAGAGGTTGTAATTGTATTTGATCCAAAGGGACTATGTTAAGAGTTTAGTGAAGCATCTTTTTGTACTGATATTTGTATCTTTTGTTTTGATAAAGACGGGTGCATGGTCCAGGCCTCTGTAATATCTGCGTTCAATTCTATGTTGGTATTTTCTGGTGAGACTAGTTGATAAGGATTTGTTTGTGTTAGTAGAATTGTGTAATCGGAGGAAGCAAAGAGGTGCCATGGAAGAAAGAGGCATGGGTCTGCAATCGGTTGCCAAACCAGAGAGAGAGAGGCGAGTTTGGCACAGTTATAAGACGGTGGGAAGCTATCGAAAGCGGTTGTTCGCTATTGGGTGGTGCATGAAGGGGAAGTCGGTGGTGAGTCTTTTTTGCTGGTTTTTTCCCCATGTTCTTCATGTAGGCTGATAGGCTAGTAGCTAGGTCTCATGTTCGTTTGTTTGTTTGTTGGGAACCGGTCTTAATGAGAGGTTTTTGTTACTGTTTTAGGAGTAACAAGTGAAAAGAAATAGAAAGATGAGAATTGTAACTCACGAGAAAGATTTTGAAAAACATATACTGTACTAGTGTAGAGAGAAAAGTTTTTGATACTAATCTTCATTTTCTACTTTTCATTTTTATTTTACGTTTTTGCTATGTATTCTTGCTCTCACAAATTCTAGTTAGATTATTATAATCTTGAAGAAGACGTTTTCATATTTTCGCTCGGACTTTAGCTCACACGTGTATTATTGGAATAAGGGCATCCGTAATGGATTTGCTAACTAGTGTGTTAATTGTGTGTGTTAAGATTTAACAAACAAAAATGTATTTTTTGTGCCACGATGCTTGTGTGCTAGAGTGTGCTAAATCTAATAGTGTGCTAGCATGTGTGCCAAGTTTGGCAAAAATCCTAGCAAACAATAAGTGGGTTCCACCTCTATAATTCAAACTTCAACCATAAAATATAAATATCCACTAATTCTAATATACACTTGTGGGACCCTTTTTTTATCCTAACAAATATTTTAACACACAAATTTACCAAACTCATTGTGGAGGCGGCTCGATCCCATGGTTATTTGCTTTGGTCGTTTTGTGTGCCGAAGTTCGGTCGGCGGCCTTTCAAGCTCTCAATCGGGCGTGAGGCTGGCATTTTCGTTGCTATGGGGTGGTGCTTTTGCTGTTGAAGATTGAAGATGCTGGGGTTTGTTTTGGCTTTTTGCAGGTGCAAATGTTGATGTAGATGGTGGTTTGCCCTCTTACCTTGATTGTCTCGGCCTTCATTGTCGTAGGTTGGTTCCCGCCGCCGGTCTCTACATCTGGGAGAGGCCGGCTCAGCTTAACGGCGAGACTGGGCTCCGGTAGTTTGTACGACGGTGGCTATCATTGTGGTTAGGGTTTAGAGGTTTGGCCCTCTTACCCTGATTGTCTCGGCCTTCATTGTCGTAGGCTGGTTCCCGCCCCCGATCTCTACATCTGGGAGAGGCTGGCTCAGCTTAACGGCGAGACTGAGCTCCGGTGGTTTGTAGGGCGGTGGCTGCCATTGTGGTTAGGGTTTAGAGGTTTGGCTTGGGTGGGCAAGCCCTTGTTTGGGCCGGATTTGGGTGTTAGGGTTTTTATTTGTTTATTTGAGTGTTGGGTTGAGTTTTATTGTCTTATCTTTTGTGGACCCTTGGATAGTTTGGGCTATGCCCTTATGATGTTGTTCCAACTTTTGGTTGGATCCTTTTTCTTTTTTCTCTTTTCTTTTCTTTTTTTACCGATAAAAAAAAACGTATTTGATCCAAAGGGACTATGTTAAGAGTTTAGTGAAGCATCTTTTTGTACGGTAAGTAACCATGTTCATAAAAGAGCCTTTATGTCAGTATTAATTAAACAATAAATCGACTTGATATTTGTATCTTTTGTTTTGATAAGACGGGTGCATGGTCCAGGCCTCTGTAATATCTGCGTTCAATTCTATGTTGGTCTTTTCTGGTGAGACTAGTTGACAAGGATTTGTTTGTGTTAGTAGAATTGTGTAATCCGAGGAAGCAAAGAGGTGCCATGGAAGAAAAGAGGCATGGGTCTGCAATCGGTTGCCAAACCAGAGAGAGAGAGGGAGAGAGAGAGAGAGAGAGGAGAGTTTGGCACAGCTTTAAGACGGTGGGAAGCTATCGAAAGCGGTTGTTCGCTATTGGGTGGTGCATGAAGGGGAAGTCGGTGGTGAGTCTTTTTTGCTGGTTTTTTCCCCATGGGCTGCGTGTCGGCTGGTAGGCTAGTAGCTAGGTCTCTTGTTCGTTTGTTGGGAACCGGTCATAATGTGAGGTTTTAGGAGTAACAAGTGAAGAGAGATAGAAAGATTGAGAATTGTAACTGACGAGAAAGATTTTGAAAAACATGCTGGCATAGAGAGAAAAGTTTTCGAACCCAAAACCAAACAATACGGTCTATATGGTTTTTTTTTTATACTAATCTCCATTTTCTACTTTTCATTTTCATTTTACGTTTTTGCTATGAATTCTTGGTCTCACAGATTTTAGTAGATTATTATAATCTTGAAGAAGACGTTTCATATTCTCGCTCGTGCTTCAGCTCACACGTGTATTTTTGGAATTTAAGGCACTAATATAATTGACTAGTTGCATTCGTCTTGTCTAGGAGAGACATGTGTCGTGCCGTCGTGGTCCATACACAACCTCTTACCACCAAAAAACAAGATAAAAGCGAACCGGATATTTGCGTCGCTCTGTTCCAAAAAAGGAAGAAGAAGATATTTGCGTCGCACATAACACCTATAGGTGAGAAAGTCGGTGGAAATTTACTTTACTATTTATTGTAGTGATATGAACTTTTTATTCCATTACATACAAAAAAAAAAAAAAAGAGATTAAATTCTTTCCGCTGGCGGTGAAAATCGTGGGTTTTCCACCGCCGCCCATTGTGGACCTCACAATGCATTTATTGTTATAATCTGAACCGTTCATCTTATAGGACCTGTTGTGTAGTATATTCATACAAGAAAATCAGCTCGATTGGATATCGATAGATCAATCAAAAGTTGAATTTTAGTTTATAAAATGGATGATCTGATCGTGTTAAGTTAAATTGTCCATAACCATCCGTTTTATTAAGCAAAATTTAAATTTTGATGCATCTATTGATGTCCAGTGAAATTAATTTTTTGAATGAGAATACTACTCTACGGGCCCTACAAGATGAACGGTTCAGATTGAAAATTAACGCACTGTAGGGCCGAACATGATGGTGGTGTAAAACCCATAGTTTCTACCCGCGGCTGAAGAAATTCTCATTAAAAAAATATATAAGAGCTTCGTACATAATGAGTGGGTCTTTCAGCCATATCGACTTTTGTTCCACTTGGGACTTGCTACCCGAATATTGGGTCCCAGGGAGGGCTGTAAATTAATGAACCGAGCAGTTTGCGAGCTCGAATTTTCGGTTTGTTAAGTAAACGAGTTGAGTGGAGCTTGACTCGTTCGATAAAAGCTCGGCTTGTTAAGAGAAGCTTGGCTCGATTAAAGAGACTCGTTTAGTAAATGACTAAACTCGACTCGCTCAATGTTCGAGTCATTTACAGCCTTAGTTCCAAAGTATTTGCCAACAATCCGGTCGTGCGGGTCACAAACGGATCATAGGCGTTTTATGGATTGCACGGGAGACTACTTACAGCCCTATCCAAAGGGGGAGAAAATTGCCAAATATATTTTGCCCCGGGTTTACTATCATTATATTGTGAAACCGCGGTAAAGAACGAAAGGTAGTATATCACATCCGATGGACTGGAAAGGAGCAAAATCCCAAATAGACGGCTCGATTCTTAATATTCATGCATGACATCGCCCATGTTGCCGTATTTTTAGCCAAATTGGACACTCGTACAACTAGTAAAAATTTGACTTGTTCTTTGCCATGGACTCTGTAAAAATGAATTCCCAAGATACTCTAATCATTAACAATTGTGGTTGGATTTCCCTGTGATACAATAGAGTATTGCCATTCCATTTTCAAGATACAGCAGATATTCTACTGACCATTAGGATTATCTAATCCCTTCGGTCAGCTAACTCACGAGTTGGTTCAGTGGTCAAAGTCTGAGATTTATAGATTGGTCAGGTGCTATTAATTCTTTTGAGGTTAATACAAACAGAGCTTCGCTATAATTTTAACTGGATCTCTCTCTAGTGGCTGTTGAGATTCGCTTCGCATAATTAGTCGAGGTGCGAGTAAGCTGGTTGAATACCTGTGTTAGTTGGCTGATGTCAACTGAAATCAATTTTGTGAATGACCCTACATGTCAGGGTGAGATGCAACGGGACGAGCAGCAACTTTTCGTTGGGGAAATTAAACAAATACATGGTCGGCTGAACAAAATGACTTGGTATTGAATCTTCAAATGGATCGAAATGCTGAATCTTGGGCCTCTTATTCCCAGGCTCATTCAATATCTATTGAATGCAAATTTTCTTCTTTTCTTTTCTTTTTGTAGGCCTATTATGGTACCTCATTCTCTGTGATCCGTAATTGGTCTCCCCTCGATGTACTCTTTGTCGAGTTCTAATAAAATTTTGTTGCCTATCAAAAAAAACAAAATGACTTGGTCATAGATATAAGCCGGTTTTAAAAAATCCTGCATAAAAGCTTAGTCATTGCGACTGATGCGGATATTTTTGAATTAAGTTTGACTTCAGATAATCAATGAGCAAAGACGGCCAAAAAAAATGAAAGAAAAAAGATAGAGAAAAGAGCATATTGAATTAAACAAAGAAAATATGACATCTGGCAATTACAGAAGGAGGTGCACGTAAGCTGGTATAATGAAGACAGTGTGCATGCAGTAACGCAGTATGTTGCTCTAGTCCGTTTACTTCTCAGCTTCTTCCGTCCGAGAAATAATTTTAAAAAAAAATCATTGTAAATACATAGATTATTCTGTGGGATTTTTATGCCCGGGTAGATAAATATGGCTACTCGCGAGAGGACATTTATAAACTCGGTTGCAATAAACTCCTGGTGCATCTTACTTGGCTAGTTGTAAATAGCCTCTCGCTATGACAAAGATATTTTCATAGTATCATAATATTGATTCTCAATATTACACAGTAGAACATGACACAACTGAGATATTGTCCAAGAAGTGAAACCAATGTGACAAAATTAATCGGAAGTTAATTACTAGGCAGCTGGTTCCGCGATGAAAACCTGTGCAAAGCCTCGTATGGGCTTGGCCCCATGTTTTAACTTAAGCTAGAAGAAGTCCAATTAAGATTTAAATAAGGTAGTTATTTCAATTCTGAAAATGTTCTTTGCTGGTATTAATTATCAAAACACGTTTTCGGTCGTCATTTTCCCTATGTTTTAATGTTAGATTGAAACAGCTAGCCCATTGATATCCTGGGTGGACTCGTTTGGTTGGGCCCAAGGCATCTTATTCGCAAAATCCCTTCATCTGGACCTTCAACTTGTTGTGCGGAAGCCGAACAAACAGACGGTGATTATGAATATTGAATCGAAGAACAAAACAGATGTGTGAAGCAAACCAAACTAATCAAACCAAACGTGAGAGAAGGAGAGAGAAATCAAACAAAAGAAGAAAGAGACACACAGAAATACGTGGTTCGGTCTTACTTTGGGATGTAAGCCTAGTCCACGGGCAGTCGATCGATGGCTTCACTAATCAAATACGAATGCTCAAAGAGCTACAAAGAAGAAGTCTGCAGAACTCTCCTACCAAAAGCCAAAACAAGGAGGCAACTCTCTCAAACCCTAATCAAATGCCTAATATTTGCTCTCACACCAATAAAGAGGCATAACAGGTGTATTTATACCCAAAGACAAGTTGCCTAACAAATCCTAACCATATTGGGCTTTGGAGCCCCCAAAAAACCCTAAAAACGAAATCAAAACGCGTTGATCTGTGCCCGCTGATCCGGACCAAATGTACGGTGGTCCGGACCAAAAAACCAGATTGCTTTGGTCCGGACCATGGAGGCTGCAAACTCCAAAATCGAGCCGAAATTCAACACAACTTGGATTTGTTCACTCGAAATGTGAATGGGGATGGTTTCAACTTTCAAGAGCTGAATTTTGAAGTGGTCTTTAGCAGCAGTCGTGTATTTCATTTAGAGTGTTCCAAGAAAAATAGAAGGCTAGTGATCAAATTTCGCAGATTGCTGTAAGCTCTATCTTTTTTCCGAACTGCGACTGCTATAAGCTCGAACAGTAAGAGACTGTTTAAGCTCTATGAGGAGGGTTAAACCATCCACGGAAAACAGAGTTTAGTGTGCAAATTGGGGGCTTGCGGACCAATATGTTCTTCAGCAAATAATCTGAGGATGACCATTGATAACTGGCAATTGCTATTCTTTGAGTTGAGTGTTGATTTGTTCTTTTCTGTGTAGATGCTTTGTTCGTTTTTGGGTCTCAAAACTCCTGGACACGGTCTCCATAAATTTTCTATATATATATATATATATATATATTTCTCCACTCATTACTCTAAAAAATCTTCCTCAAAATCCAAACCGAACAGAGCCGACTGACTGATAAACCTAATGCTGAGCCTTGTAATTCTCCTAGAAGTAGTATAGTTGTATTGTCAGGACAGGATCCTGGACTTGTGTTGGTTTTGGGTTGGGCTTAAATAAAAGGACTTTGCTGAGAGACTTCATTGTCAACCCTACTTGTCTTGGCACAATTTTATGTTGGTAAATTATGCCATTTTCTGCCACTGTCTAGGTCCAACTTCTTAATTGGCTGATTCCTTTCATTTCTATGACCCTCTTTTCATTCTAGGATTTCCTATTGGCCACTATGTAGCGTTTCGGCCGATATGTACTGGTCCCTCAGATACCCCTACACCCCGATACATTGGTGCTATAAAAATTAATGCACATCCGTATCGGCTAATTTCCAATACATTTTCCTACATATCCGATTTTTCGTCCGATTGCTACAATTGATCATACTTGACTATTTCGGTGGTTTCAAGTGCTCGAGCGTCAAAAATTATTGAAAAACCTTTACAACCGCTACATCATATTCCTGCAACGTATTATTCGATACTCCCGCTACTGCTATACAGCTGCCGGTACTCCTCTTTAAAACCTTGAGTGGAACCCTAAATTTTTTGGTATACTAGTTTATTATTTTGGTTAATGTTAGATCTTTTTCTCATACACCTGGTGTTCTCTTTTTTATGAACTTCTTCTGGTGTTTTGTAGTCTAGTACTCTAGTCTAGTCTAGTATATAAAGGAAGATGTCAAATTGTCCATTTTTGTATGAACAAGTTTTGAATCTCTATCACAAAAGTGATTTGCTCAAGTGACACTCCAAAAATTAGGTTTTTAAAACTACTTTTGGTGCTCCATTAAATACTCCACTGTTATGGACAAATTAAATAGTAATCGATAAAAAAAAACCACCTTATCAAAACCATCCTAAAAATGTGCAAATTTGCCATCCCTTTGGTCAGAAGAATTGAACAAGAGCCAAGAGTTAAAGAACGGATCAAGCCATGTAGAAGTGCAC